>OX451736.1:339542601-340785101 GCA_948472305.1 Vicia faba
AAAATCATGAGAATCTTAATGTTGTCACAACAAGGAATGAGAAAGTTGCTGAAGATAAGAAATATGAGGTAAAATTTGATGATAGTATATAGGAGTAGAGTTGGAAGTGAGAGAGAACAGGAAAAAACAGAAAGAAGTAATATCACCTTTGAAGCCATTTGAAGAGAAAACTAAACCAAAAATCGAGTTGTTGTATCCATCTCGAGTGGAAAAGAAGGACACAAAAGAGAAAGAGTTTGATAACATTTTCCAGTTGTTCAAAAAGCTAAAGATAAATATATCATTCTTTGAAGCACTCGATAAAATACCTTTGTATCAGAAATTCATGAAGGAGGTATTATTAAAGAAGAGATCAACAGGAGAGTGATCGGTACCTTGTGATGAGAAATTGTGTGTAATTGCACCCGAGAGGAAAATATCTGTCAAGTAGAAGGATCTGGGGCCAATTGCAATACCATGCACCATAAAATACCAAACTTTCAAGAGGGTTCTAATTAATTTTGGTTCTAGTGTGAATTTGATTCCATTTTCTATTTTCAAAAACTTGGTGTTGAGAAGATAAGTGAGAGTAAGACAAAATTGAAATTTACTGATCACACCATCAAGCAGTCATATTAGATAGCTGAAGATGTATTAGTAGAAATGACAATTTTTCCCCGTTGATTTTCAGATCATGGACATCCCTGAAGATAAAGAGAATCCTATCATTCTTGGTCGACCATTTATACTGAGTAGTCGATACAATTTTGATATCGGGACATGTAATCTTACACTAAAATCATTTGATAAGGAGATAACTTTGAAGGTGTTGGAGATTAAAAAGCAGGGTGCAGGTGAAAAGAATCAAGCTTCGGGTTGTATGATCAAATTAGCATGAGATATCAGAAGTTCAAAATCACCCCAAGATAAGTCTCCAGCATAAGCTCTCAGGTGGAATTAACAAAAACTTCTAAGTTCAGTCCAAAAGTCAAGAAGAGAAAGGAAATGAAACTCAAAGGTGACAAGACAGGAGTTGGAAGTACAAAGTGGTCAATGCCTTTGATCTAGATGAGTTTTGGGTTGCAGAAAGGACAAGCAACAAGGTGTGGAAGAGGAAGTATCCCCCATAAGGGGATGAACCGTCGACCCATGCAACATTAAATGAAACGCTTTGTGGGAGGCAACCCATGGTTTTAATAACTTAGTTTTTGTTTAGTTTTATCTGTAGGTAATAAAAAGGGAATCTTACTGGTGAGAACTAGGAAGCAGCTGTAACACCCTATTTCCCAACGATAATTTTAATAATAATTAGAGTAAAATAAACTCCAAGAATAGGATGTCACATCATTCAACATATTAATATTTTGCTCAATTATAATTAAACGGATACATAACACATATTTTGAATGAACCGATAACATTTAAACATAGTCTTCAAACTTCAACTTTATTAATGCAACGAAAAGAAATTCATAAATTTTTTTCAACATCTTTAACTCATCGTAAGACAACATTTTTAATCAAGTAAATTAGAGTCTATAGTACTCCCAGAATACTCTAAAATAAAAAAAAACATCAATTTAATAAAACAAGCAATCGTTCATCCCCCTGGTGTTATGTATCAGAGAAAGGACACCAACTGAAAATAAAAGGAGCAACCTCTTCTAGACTCCGCAACTTCGCATTATTCCTGGTTATCTGCATGTTATCCACGTAGAGATAACATTCAAATAATAAGGGTGAGATATTATGACAATATAATAAGTCATATAATTATGAATAAACAACAAGTATATCATGCAAGATTTCAAATTCCACATCATCAATTATAGTCCATAACAATTACACAGATACATACTTAATCATCATCACCCATCACACGACATAAATCAAACATACAACTCAACTTCATTATCATCATCCATCATCCAACGTAAATTGAACATATAACTCAACTTCATCAAATATCAACAATTCAACAATAAAATGTAACTAACAATGATGCAAGATGCATGTGGTATAAGCCCTCAACAAATTTCCATATAGGCCAGGGCATAAGCCCTCAACATTTTCCATCAAGGCCAGGACATAATCCCTTAACATTTTCCATACAGGCCAGGACATAAGCCTTTAACATTTTCCATCAAGGCCATGACATAAGCCCTCAACGATGCATGAAACACGACATGCCACAACAAAATTATGCAACCACAGCATAATCATCAACATCACTCCAATTTCAGGCCAACATCATCTTCATAATACTGCAATATCACCTATAATTCCTTCGCACATCATCGACACAACACTGATACAATTAATTGTAATATTTTGCATTACAACACATACGACATACACATCAGACTTCTTCCAATACAACATCATTTTACTATCATCAAAATTATTAACAAATTGTATAAAATATTTTTAGCTTTCCAGCGGTCCAAATGGCGCATCAAACAGACACCCGAGTCAAAAGTTATGGAGTTTTCAAGTTTTCAAAAATTCCTGCCAGTTACAATAAGGTACCTGGGTACCCATATATGGTAACCGGTTACCCCCTGTCAGAATAACCAAAAAGGCTATTTTCGAGTCGTAACCGGGTACCATATGTGGTAACCAATTCTCACTGTTCCAGAATTTAAAAAAAAAACAGATTTTTCTGCTACGAAATCCCATTCTCTTCATCCAAAAACCACTTTTTATGAAAGATCAAACACAACAATTATTCTAAATCATTAAAACACATTTTTGTACCCCAAAATATGCCCTCTCACTTATCAAGAATTTTCTCACAAGATCTCTTGGACTCAAGACTGGATTAGGGTTTGACCAGCTCAAGACACCTCCTCATGCATTGATGACCAAAATTAGGGTTTGAGTTTGCACAAGGATTTTTGGACTATCAATGTTTCATATGACTTTCATGGATCATTATGGACCCCCAAGATTACTCATGCCAAGTTTCAAGCCTTGGATCACATTTTTGCTCAGTCAATTGAGCAGTTGACCTAAAAATCAATTGTATTGGGAAAAAGTTAACTATGGCCAATTTGCAGTCAAACTTCATAATTTTTTATCCACATAAACAAGTTAAACTCATATGTATCATTTTATCAATTTTGGACCACAATTCCTCAAGAAATTTGATCAAATCTCCAAAAGGGCAAAATGGTCAAAATTAGGGTTTTGACTAGGAAAGGGCAATTTCTGATTTTTAACCTAGAAAATGATCAATTGGTTTAAGGTATGATCTCAAGAGTCCAATTGAATCATTTTACCTAATAACATGGTTCAAAACATTGCAAGTCCATTGGATTGACAGATGAATTTTGCAATCAATTGATCAAAAGTCAACTATATACTAAAAAGTCAAACTTTGACTTTTTGGTCAAATTCAAGTGCCAAAGATCATGATTCATCAAAACATGTCAAAATATGAAACTTATTCATCAAGAAATCAAAAATTCAAGATTTCATTTTGAAAAGTCAAAATTTCTAAACTTAGAAATTTTTCTAAGTGTTGGAAATTTCATGTTTTTTCATAACTTTAAGCAAAATTTCCACCATGATGAAAGATTATTCAAGAGAAACTTACAACATGAAAGTTGTATATCTCAATGATATCTATAACATTTATTTACACAACTTCTCCTAAATGTGCATGGATTTCAAGTTATAAATTCATGAAGTCATGACATTTTCATTTAACACTTAGAGAAATTTTCAGCAGTTTTGGTCAGGTTTTTATCCCAACTTCTTGGCCAATTTTCATCAAGTTCCAGTTTGATTTAACAAAAGTGGTAAGCATGAAAGTTGTAGAGGGTGTTTCAAGCTTTCCAAAACATCCAAGATCATGAATTTATCATATTTGAGCTAGGAGATTCAAGAGCATGAAGTTGAGCATCCATTATTGAGTTGCAAGTCATTTTAGTGAAGAACACATAAAAAACTCTTATAATTTTCTGCATAATATTATGTTGCAGGCCTCCTTGCTTGCAAATCTCATCATAATTTAATGTTTACACAAGAGCTTGAACTATTACCCAAGTGTTTAAACCATTGTCCAAAAGATCTTTCCATTTATGGCATAAAGGCACCATTATTATTCTTGAAAAGCAAGCTTTTTGTACAAAGTTTGTCTTGAGCCCATATCTTGCTTGTTGCTGATTATACTCCACCATAAATCATGGGAAGTAACTCCTCTATACCAGCAACTTTGGTACTTCACCTTGGGACTATGGAGTACTTGACATAGTTTGATTTTTGTAATCCAACCAAACCATAACATGTTGTCTGGAAAACTTAGTCAGCTCATATGCACAAACCTCCTGCCTATAAATAGAAGAAGCATTTGCAAGACAAAGAGATTAAAAAAAAGATAGAGAGAAAAGCCAGAATTTTTATTGGTAAACCCTCAAAATCTCATATTCACAAAGCCATAACAGTCCACAAAACTTTCACTCTTGTGTTTTAAAGTCCAAACCTTTGAACCTCTCATACCTTGCAAATTCTGTCCAACCATCTAAACACTCCACATACATCATATAAAAGTTGTTCAAACACAAGAAAAACTTCTGTAACATCACTATCATCACTTCCCAAGCTCAATAACAACCCATACAACAGCTCAAACTCAAAGCACAAATTTCAGTTTCAAGGTAAGTTTTCTTGATTTTGAACTCTTCATACAAGCATCATTAATGGTTAATTTGTGAAGATAAAATGTAGATATCATTGCCTTAAAACTAACCATATGCTTGCTTTTCATTTTCACTAACCATGTGTTGAGAATTGACTTTTACATGTAGCAAAACAGTGATAAAAACAAAACAAAAAAACAGTAGTTATGCGTCGACACGAAATGCTATGAGTCGACACATATTATGTCCAAAACAGGTTATGAGCTGATGCAAACTATTATGCGTCGATATGAAATGTTTCATACGTCGACACGAAATGCGAATGCATCCTCATACTGAGTTAAATTTCATTTTTTAGCAGCAAGGAAGTTTTTGTATCAATATGTAATGGCATGCGTCAATACATAAATTGTTTTCGTATCAATACATAATGGCATGCGTCAATACATAAACTATTTTCGTATCAATACATAATGGCATGCGTCAATACATAAACTATTTTTGAATCAATACATAAGTGTATGTGTCAATACATAAAAAAATTTCAAAACAATTTTATTTATTTATTTATTTATTTTTGTACATTATTTATTCATTCAATATGGTTGTAATAGTAAATTAGGATTTATTTGCTTTCATCCCCCCATTTGTAAATTTGTATCCCCATCCCCCAAATGATGTAATAGCGTAGGATTTTAATTTCCACAACTTATCGCTTTAATATAATTGTTAGTAATTAGGGTGTCTATGGTAAGATAAAATCAACAAGTAGAAAACCCTAATACAAGAAAAAACAAGCATGAATATCAATACACTTGCACACAAGAACCCCTAGGGTAAAATCCACTTGGTTGCCTTATAAATGGCCATATTACGCATGTGAGGTATCTTAGCAAAAACAATCAAAATACAAGATCATAGTCCCTTGATGACGCTACGAATGTTGCCTTACAAATGATCTTAGTCCCTCAAGATAAATGCTAAGATACCTTGAAATATTGCTAATCATGGTTATACGATGACCCGCGCCCGTCCCGTTTACATCCAAAGATAGGGTTGTTTACCAAATCAATGGTAAGACAACAATGTCAAAGGAAAAGAAAATGAACAAGAAAGACTTTTGAGTAGGTAGAATGTTCCTAATTACTTGCTCAATTTCAAACAAACATCCTTGCTATTTTCAAAACAAAAACCTACACTTTCAAACATCTTACAAAATTGAAAACATTTTCAAAAGAACAACATCTTTGTATACATTCTTACGAACGAGAATCATTACAAAGATTTCCTAAACAATGGCCTCTTTACAAAATACTTTCAAAAACCACACAAAGCACAATTTCAAACAAAAGAAAGTGATCTAGAAAGTAACTAAGAGCCCATGGAAAACCATGGATGAAAAGGGTGCTAATACCTTCCCTTTTCATAATCTACCCCCCTAACTCAAGAAACAATCTCAAAGTTCTTTCCTGTGCTTTTTCACATTTCCTTTTGGATAAAAGAAAATTCGGTGGCGACTCTTGCTAACCGAAACATTTGCAATCAAATGGAAAACCCTTAAGTCAGTTCTCCCATCGTATCACAGAACTGGCGACTCTCCTGGGGATAATTCTAAAAGTGGGGATACCTTAGGGATATATCACATTTATTTGCTTACATTGTTTGACTTGTATGCTTTACATTATGGTTCTTTGTTTGGGTTTGAATCCTCTACCCGGATTTGGAATACACTATAGGTAAGTAGCAATACATTGTGGAAACTATGCAGGGTATACCGACATGGTCTAAACAATATCTATGTTAGTGCGACATATTTGTGGGTACCGGTAGCCTTTGAGTTAATCAAAGAGAATACGGGGCCGCTGAGTGATGTCATAAAGAACTAATGAACTTCTAGAACCTTTACTTGACCAACTTGGCCTTTTAGGATGTAGTGAGATGACCGGCTTTGGTGCAGTCCAAAGTTGGTAGATACTCGATACTAAACTCATTGAGGTTTGGTTTCTTGGGATATTTTGGTTGCCATTAAAGAGGCTTGTGCTGATACAATGACCAAGGAAACAAACCAGTGATATTGAGCTCCTTAGAACCCGATTACTATTACTAGGACAGGTTGAGCCAACTAAACTTCAAGAGGGTACTTACCTATAAAACTCCATGCAAGCCTAAACCTAAGGATTTGTTTGCTTTGTTTGTGTATACATATTTGTACATAACATCATGGACATCATGAACATCATATACATCCACTAACCATTTCAAGGATTTTGGGATTCATCTTTTTTCTTGCTTTGTAGGATATGGATTCACTTCGCAGGAAAACTATTCAAGTCAACCTTGTGAGAATCCCTCCACAACTTAAGGAGCTAGTTTCAAGAATTCCTGAAAACTCTCCATTCACCGAGAGACATGGTCGTCTACTCAACTTGGTCACCTCCAACACAGATGAGGACATAATGAAAGTGATTTTTCAGTTATTTGATCCTTTACACCATTGCTTCACCTTCCCCGACTATCAACTTGTGCCTACTTTGGAAGAATTCTCCCAACTCTTGAGGATTCCCATTCTCAACCAACTACCTTTCAACGGTACGGAAATAGATCCAAAGCCAGAAGAGATTGCTCAAGCTCTACACTTGCACTCATCTGATGTCACAACCCATTGGGAAACAAGGAGTGGTGTCAGAGGTTTCTTAGCAAAGTTCCTGTTTGAGAAAGCCCAAAGCTATTGGAATTCCTTAGACTTGCAAGCCTTTGAGAAAATTGTGGCTCTACTCATCTATGGGATGGTTTTGTTTCCAAATCCTGACCGGCTTATTGATGTGAACGCCGTCAAAATCTTCATATCACGCAACCCGGTGCCTACATTACTAGGGGATATCCTACACTCTTTTCACACTCGCACAATGAGGAAAAGAGGTGTCCTTATGTGTTGCACTCCTCTCTTGGCAAGATGGTTTATTTCTCATCTTCCCCAATCTGTATTAAAGAATGAGCAATGTTTAAGGTGGTTGCAAAGGTTGATGATGCTCAAACATTCAGACATTCATTGGTGCTCTCGATCCAAAGAGAATGTTATCATTGTAGACCGCTGTGGAGAATTCCCTAATGCCCCTTTACTTGGAATTAGGGGAGGTATCACCTACAACCCATGCTTAGCCTTAAGGCAGTTTGATTATGCCCGAAGGGATGGCCCGCACGAGATATTGATTCAAGGTTTGGTATTCGACTACGACAACAACGATCAAGGTCTTCTCCAAAGATTTATCCGAGCTTGGAGGATGATAAACAAGGTGGATAGCAAGACTTTGGGACACAAGAATTCCATCCCTCTTAAGCCTTACCTCAAATGGGTACGAACTCGCGCTCAGAGTCTTATGATGCCTTACCCCTCCATTCTCCCAGTAATCATTGAGCTTGTCATGGAGGGAGTCGTTCCATACACTATCCTACATCCTGACATTCCCCGATATCTTGAATACCTACAAAGGGATTGGATACAACTCAAAGGGGAGCGAGATACTTTCGAAGCCTAATTATACACAAGTGAGAAGAAGGTTTTGGAGCTCACTAGGCTACTTCATGAGGAGCAGACTCTGAATGTCTACATTGCACCAAAGAAGATGCACACTACTTTTCTATCTTAGAGCTTTTGTATTATTTTTCCCAAGGGGCATTGATGTACTCAAACTTTATCTTATTAATATAACGTGTGTTTCCTTTTTGTCTAAAGCAAATTTGAATCTTTGAAATCCTTGAAAACATTGCAAATGCATATACCAGTCATCATAACATAAACAGGTTTTTGCAACAAGTCTCCTCATCTCTCTACTGTTTATTTCAGTAAGATGGATCTCGAGAAAACAGTGAAAGATATTCAAGCTCAGAATACGCAGTTTCAACAGTTGCTCATGACCCTAGCCAAGGGGCAAGAAGAGTTGAAGACTATGCTGGTTGAAGAGAGGAAAGAGAAAACAAAGAAGGTAACCGGAGTCTTAAACATGGGAAGAAGATTTTATGGGCAGACAAGAAGGACTTTGGACTTTGTAACAACATTCGGTGAAGGAGAAGGGATATGCAAGGAAACAGTTGTCCCGTCAGAATCGGAAGAGGATGAAGAAGAAAAGGACTACTCTAAGGAATAATACCCTCCAACTAATGATAAGTATAAACATCTCGAAGAGCGATTGAGCGTAATGGAAATCCAAAAGGTATCAGGCTTGGACTTTGAGGAACTGGGTTTGGTGTCTGGGATTGTGATTCCTCTGAAATTCAAAGCACCTGTATTCGCTAAATATGACAGAGTTTGATGCCCTAAGATGCATCTCCGATCATATGTGAGGAAAATTCAACCCCATACCGCTGATAAAGACTTATGGGTGCACTTATTCCCAGACAGTCTGTCTGGGACTCAACTTGACTGGTTCTACCAACTAAAAAGGGCTAATGTTCACAATTGGGAAGATCTTGCTGCAGCTTTCTACAAGCAATACCAGTACAATGCTGATTTGGCGCCTACCCGTACTCAACTCCAGAGTATGGCCATGGTGTCCAATGAAGGTTTCAAGGACTATGCACACAAATGGAGAGATTTGGCTGGAAGAGTTCAACCCCCTCTGTATGAGAGAGAATTGGTAGACATGTTCTTGGGCACCTTGTCTGGTCCCTTCTTCAATCATTTAATCAAAAGTTCACCTGTAGGCTTTACTGAACTAATATAGACCGGAGAGAGGATAGAAGCCGGTATAAAGAATGGAAAGATTCAGAAAGACACATCCTTTTCTACAGTTGTAAGGAAGCCCTTTATCAGAAAGAAAGAGGTGGCTGTCGTATATTCACAAAGAAACCAAGATAGGGCCAAACGCCGACCAATGGTGGGGGATGTTGTGATCCCAAAGCCTGCGTCTGATCAGCAAAGAAATAATCAACCAAGGATAGAAAGGCCAGTCAGCCAGTTTACCAGAATCAACATGACCCCGTCTCAAGTATTACCGCATCTACTAAGATCCAACTTGGTGACCTTGAAAGAAGCTCCGAAAAACCCCAATACAACATCTCCTCATTATCATCCCAATGCCCGTTGCGCATATCACTCTTAAAGTCCTGGTCATGATACTAATAACTGTTGGGCCTTGAAGAACAAAATACAAGACCTCATTGAAGCAAAAGAAATTGAGTTTGATGCGCCCGAGAAGCCAAATGTCATTTATGCTCCTATGCCCATACATGGTCACAATACTAATGCCATTGAAGAAGGATAGTTTGTTACTTCAGTTAATGAACTCATGAACCCACTTCTGACTGTTAAAATGAACTTGTTGAATGTCGGCATGTTCCCGGGTTGTGATGAAGATTGTTGTTTCTGTTTATCCTCACCGACTAGCTGTCCTTTGTTGAAAGTAGGCGTTCAGTGCCTGATGGATAACAAAGAGATTTTGTTTGAAAAGTCTCCTGTTACACCTGTCCCTTTTGAAGATGTTTCTATCATTACCATTTCCGCCAATTCTTCCAGGGTCTCCACCAAAAGACCTGTTAGAATTACATCAGTTCCGAAAGCAGCTCCTTTAATAATCACAATGCCTGGGCCAGTCCCGTATGAATCAGACAAAACTGTGTCGTGAAATTACGGAGGGGATATTTACTACCATGGCATCAAGCAAGATTGGCCGGCCGCCGAAGAGATAAATTTTGAGAAAGAAGACTCTGACATCAGTAACATTGCAGGAACTAGCAAAATTACCCAAAGTGGTAGGATCTTTTCTCCAGAAATTGCTCCCCCAAAAGCAGTTTCTGGACCCGTGACTATCCTTGTGGCTGCTCCAAAGGTTACTCCTACATCCATAGTCATATCTACAAGTACTCCAATTGACAAAGCCGTTACAACCCCTGTAATCATTCTTACTGACACTCCTGCTGCCGAATTAATCGAGGCTCGAGGAAAAGGTGTTATGGTTGAGCCTGTCCAGAAGAAGACTCAATCATTGACTATCCTTGAGACCTCCAAGAAAGAAATGGAGGAGATCCTAAAAATTATAAAGAGAAGCGACTATGATGTAGTTGAACAACTGGGGCAAACTCCCTCTAAAATCTCCATGCTAGCATTACTACTATGTCCTGAGGCACATGCAAAAGCCTTGGTGAAGTTCTTAAAAACCTCCCGTGTACCTCAAGAGACATCTGCTGGTCTATTTCAAGACTGCGTAGCCAGCCTAACTGCGGACAATGGTTTAGGTTTTTCATATGCTGATCTGACGTCGAGGGGAAGAAAGCATAATGAGGCGTTGCATGTCTCAGTGGAATGTAGGGGCACCACTTTGGCGAATGTTTTGGTGGATACTAGCTCATCTCTGAATGTATTACCCAAAAAAGCTCTTGATAGACTTGACTGTGAGGGGTTCACTTTAAAGCCAAGCAATATAGTGGTAATGGTTTTTGACGGTTCGAAGAGGATGGTACATGGGGAGGTGGACATTCCCATAAAGGTTGGAACCCAAACCTTCAATTCAACTTTTAATGTGATGGACATCCGCCCTTCATACTCCTGCCTGCTAGGCCGACCATGGATCCACAATGTTGGCGCTGTTACTTCTACGTTGCACCAAATGTTGAAGTATCCAGTTCAAGGAAAGATTGTCACCGTACATGGAGAGGAAGAATACATGATCAACCATCTCAACTCCTTCATATATATGGAATTGGATGGTGAATTCATTGAAACTCCATTTCAACACTTTGAAGAGGTCCCTCAAGAGGCGGCAATGACTAAGGTTGTTCCCAAGATTACAAGGCCTACACTCCGGATGTCGTCACTGAAAGATGCTAAAGCATTGGTGGAAGAAGGTGGATGCACTATTTGGGGACAGCTCCCAAATATCCAATATAAGTCTGACAAGTTTGGCCTAGGTTTCACTTCAAGTGCTCAAAAAGTTGTACGTCGTGCCCGTGCTGGAGGGCCACCCTTGAAGATCAACAGTCGTGAAGTCAAAGCAATGGAAGATGGTGAAGATGGTTGCAACCTGGAGGAATGGATCTTCCCGACTGTCAATGGAGTGCTCAACAATTGGGAGGCTAGAGACTTTGTCCCAATCACTTTCACCCCTCAGTAATTTGTCTTTACATTTTGTTGGATCTCTAATATTCAAAACAATTCGCACTCTTAAAACCTTGTATCTTACCCAAGGCTCAATGGTCCATTTGTAAGGGTTATTATCTCATTTTTCATATGACATCAATGAATCATGGACGTTTTCACATACAAACTTATGTGCTCATTGTTTTTTCTTTTACATTTTACTTTCTTTCAAAGATAGATATACCCTTACACACACCCACACTCACAATGCAAGTATACATCCATTCTGGATCCCATGGGTAACGATACTGCATGGCCTTTTGTGACTCTGAGAATCTAATCTACCAAGCCGAAGATGAAGGTGAGGAAGATTGTGAAGTACCAGGAGAACTTGCCAGACTGCTACAACAAGAAGAGAGAACCATTCAGACTCATGAGGAACCCGTGGATACGATCAACCTAGGTACCGAAGAAGATAAAAAAGAGGTTAAAGTGGGTGCCAATCTGGAACCCAATATCAAGAAGCGTCTGATTCAGTTGTTACATAATTTTGTCAAAGTCTTTGCCTAGTCATATGAAGACATGCCAGGACTTGATGAAGATATTATGGTACATCGTCGTTGGATTCTTGGTTGTCACCTCTTACCCCCAATGGGTTTCCAATGTTGTTCCCGTGCCCAAAAAGGACGGTAAAGTGTGAATGTGTATGGACTATAGAGATTTGAATATGGAAAGCCCTAAGGATGACTTTCCACTCCCCCACATTGATATCCTAGTTGAAAATACGGCACAACACAAAGTATTTTCCTTCATGGACGGATTCTCAGGTTACAACCAAATTAAAATGGCGCCTGAGGATATGGAGAAAACAACATTTATCACACAGTGGGGCACTTTCTGCTATAAGGTTATGCAATTCAGACTAAAGAACGCTGGGGAAACCTATCAGCGTGCCATGGTAGCTCTATTTCACGACATGATACATCACGAAATAGAGGTTGTGATACGGTGGGAGAACTGACTTGAGGTTTCACGATTGTGTTCGCAATTAGGCGGTTTAGCAAGAGTCGCCACCGACTTTTTATTTTATCCTAAGGAAAGGTCAAAAAGCACAGGAAAGACCTTTGAGATGTTTTCTTGGGTTCAAGGGGTAGATTATGAAAAGGGAAGGTGAGAGCACCCTTTTCATCCATGGTTTTCCATGGGCTCTTAGTTACTTGTTTAGATCACTTGATTTTGCTTTTCAATTGTTTGAAATGGTGCTTTGTGTGTATGGTTTTGAAAATGCTTTGAAAAAGAGGCCTTGTCTAGGCAACCTTTGTAATGATTCTTGTTTGAATATATACAAAGGTGTGTGTCTTTTTGAAAAGATACTTCAATGTTTTGAAAGTTGTTTTGAAATTGTGTTGTGATGTGTGTTTGAAAGTAGCAAGGATGTTTTGCAAGCTTTTGATCAAGTAACTAAGAGTTGTCTACCCTATTTTACTCAAAAAATCTTTCTTATGTTTTTAACCCTTTTGACAGTGTTATTTCACCATTGCATTTGGTGAACAACCTTGTGTTAGGATGTTAAACGGGACAGGCGCGGGTCATCGCATATAATCATTGAAAGCAACTTGTGAGACGCTCTAGCAATTTTGTAAGGGACGAGATCGTTTTATCGAAGGCAACATCGAGGGTCATCGAGGGACTACGATCTTTATTTATAGAAGGGGCATTTGCTAGAGTGTCTCATATTCGAGGGACATGATTGCATTTTCTGAAGCAACAAGCGAGGTTACCCTAGAGGTGCAAGTGTGCATTGTGTTTGTAATTTTCATGCAATCAAGTCTTGTATTAGGTCATCTAGCGATTGATTTTAGATTTGGCATACAAACCCTAATTACTATACAATATATTGAAAGCAATAAATTGCGGGAATTAAAAGTCTAAGTTATTACAAAAAAGTATCTGGGGATGGGGGTACAATTATTTTACAAATGGGGATGAGTCTCATAAGAATAATGATGTCCAAATATGTGTTACAACCAAATCGAACTGTCGCAATTTAATTATGACAAATTATAAAATAAGGAAAATCAATAAATTATGAGATGCGTGTATTTATTTACAAATAAACAAATAAAATCTATTCTAAAAAAGAAAGATTAAGTATTATATTATTACTTTCTTTTTTGTTATTTTCTTTATTAATTATGTAAATAAAAAAGTTTAAAAGAAAAATTAAATGAACAAAGTTTCTATTATTTTTTGCATTTGTTTTATTAAATGAAACAAAATCAATCGATAAAAGAAAATAACAAAATTGATTTAAGAAAATAAGTATTACTAGTATTATTATTAACAATGTAAAACAAATTAATCTAAAATGAAATAATAAATAAAAAAAGAGTTAGTATTTGTTAAATCAAAAAAGAAATGAAATTAAATTAAAACAAAAATGATGGGCCAAGGATTTGCAAAGTGTGTTAAAGCCCAAAATAAAAAATAGAAAGGAGGGGGGTGCAGGCAGAAGCAGTTATGGGCTTAAGGGCAATGCTGGGGCGGGTCAGGCCCGGATGAAAAGTTTGTACAATGTTTTAGGGGTTTGATCAGTTAGGGTTTGTTGTTTGGCTTTATAGCGGTGCCGTTCTCTCACTCTCTTCTTCATCTTCATCCTTCTCATGCCATAAACGCTGATCTTATACTCCCTCCAAGCTCCAGCCACCGGAGCACCACCCTACTCTCTCATCTCCTCACGATAAACCTTGGATTTGGACTGAGCGGTATGACTTGTTATCTTTTTCGCGTTTTACAGTTGCTTTCGTTTGTTTTAGGTTTACTTGCATGTTCATTTTTTAATTCTTTGATGTTTATGAATATGATGTAGTAAAGAATTTGAGAAGATGCTTACCTTGAGTTTTTCTGGAAAGTGGGATGGAGAGGAGAAAAGGGTTGGACTGGCGGCGCTCCTGGGGCGGCTAGAGGCAGAGGAAGATGATGGTCTAGCTTTGCTTCTGGTATCTCTCTTTGGTTCTTTGAGATCTTGAATGTTTGATGATGAAACTGTTCTGAGAACTGTTGATTTTTGTTGTTGATGATGAATATGCTTCTGAAAACTGTGTTATTGTTGATATTTGTTGGATAATGATTCTGAAACTGTTTGCTTTGCTTCTGAATGCTCTTCCTCTTCTCTTGGTATGTTAATGATGAGCACCACTTTGAAACTTTATTGGTTTGTACTGAGTTTGTTGCTTTTTCTGTTAATGATGATACATCTCTGAAACTGTTATTGTTTGTTGATTGATAGCTTCTGAAATTATGTTGGTTTGATTTTTTGAATGCGATGTTGATGAAAGTTCTCTGAAACTTGTTGGTTTGTTTGACAAGCTTGTTTTTTATGTTAGCTTGTGAAACTGTTATGGTGTTGGGCAGTTTTGGTACAGGTTTGAGCAAGCTTGAGTTTGTTTGCAGTTTGGCCAAACAGGTTACAGTTGGACAGGCTTGCTTTTTGTTGGTTTTGAAGGTTAATGTTTTGGTTGGTTGCATAGGTTGTGCATATTTTTGTACCAACTGGTTTTTGTTGGTTGTTTAGGTTTACAGTCTGGAACTTGGGCAGATTTTGTTGTGTTGGTTTGGCCTGTTTGCAGGTTGTTTTGGTTTGGCCTATATGCAGGTTTGAGTTGTTGTTTCGTGTAGGTTGGGAATTGCGGGTTTGTGGTTTCTTACTAGCAGGTTGTTTTGGTTTCTTGCTAGCAGGTTTGCAAGTTTGCAAGTTATGCAGGCTTTGGCAACAGGTTTCTAGGCTTTGGAGAGCTTTTGTGTTTTCTGAGTTTTTGTTTTGGCTTATGCAGGTTCTAATGTTCTCCTCCCTGGACTGTTATGCAGTCCTTTATTTTATATCTTTTTTCTCTTTGTTTACTTATGCTAGTCTGCCTTAGCCAAACTGCAAACTTTTCACCAGGTCCTCTCTTTATCTCTCTCTCTCTCTCTCTCTCTCTCTCTCTCTCTCTCTCTCTCTCTCTCTCTCTCTCTCTCTCTCTCTCTCTCTCTCTCTCAAATAAGCACTTTTGCTTATTATATTATATTTTCTGAAAAGTTTGCTTGCTAGAAAATGATGACAGCTATGACAAGTCCTTTTGGCTTGTAATTTGATTTACCTCTGCATTACCTGCTGCATTTTCTGCTGTACTTTCTGTACTTGTATGCTGCATTCTAGTTTGGCTTGCCATGCTTAGTTTATGTTTGTAGAACAGTTTGCCTTGTAACTTGCTGCAATGTTTGAAAATTTTACTTGCTTTGCATCTGGTTTGGTTTGCCATGCTTAGTTTGACAGTTTGGCATTGATTACTGCAGTTTGGTATTCAGTTTTGTTGCAAGCTTGCCTTGTATGCAGCCTATCTGAATTTGGTCTATGTTTGGCACCTTGTTTGTACAGTTTGGCGCATGTTTTTGCATTTGAACCAATTGTATGCTTGCATTTTATTTTTTTACTTTTCTCTTTATGAACCAAGAAGAGCAATCTTCTTGTGATTTGCAAAGAGAAAAATAAAAACATGATGAACAAATAGCATTCTGATTCCGGCCGGAAAACTTTAGTGATGATTTTCTTTTTTCCTTTTCTGCTTGAAAAATTAACTGTACTAATTTGTTTTTCTTCTTCTTTTTCAGGTGAATGCAACTTGGACGGTGATAAAGCAGTAGGAAGCAAGAAACCTTGAGCATGGGGCAATGGAGTTTAGGCTTTAGACTTAGATTTATCTTCCACTTATTGTAAACAATTATTATTTTAAATACTATAAGTTATAAACTTACAATATTCAAATAAATTTTGTAACAACATTTAAAATGAATAAAAAGTCTTTATCCAAAAGAAATTTCTACTGTCAAATATCTTTCAATCTTTCCCTTTGCCTCTTCACTTTTTATTTAAGATTCCTGATTAAAAATGACTGAAATTGAATTCTACCATTTCCAATACAGATAACTTAAAATCCAAGTAATCCCTAAAAAACTCTGCAATCTCATAACTTGCGACAGCATTCCAATCAACATACGCGTTGTGTATTCCAATAAGCAAACATTTCATTAGCTGGCAAGCATTTAATTCTATTAACAAGCAGATGTCTTAACAGACGCACATTACCTGGTTAATCTGGATTAGACAGTTTCAACTCCTATCCCTTATTCCAGAATAATCAAGCCTTGAGAACAACCAATAATCTTTCAGTGGGCTTTAAAAGGTGAGAAAACAATGTAACAATGAATTGAATTTCTGTGGATTCAATTTCTTCTAAGAAATGCGAGAGAAACCCTGATTCTTGATTTACTGCTAAAGAAAAGTCTGTTTGATCGATTCTTGAGCCAATCCTAAAAATCAGAGAAAACCCTAGGGTTGTGATTTATTGTGAAAAAGGGAGGGCAAATTTTGGGGTACAACAGTTGCCCCTGTTCAATCTTCTTAAACCTGAAGAGTTAGATTGGCGAGTTCACCGTTCGTGAGTCGAAGGTAAAAGATGATTGGACACTAGAGTGCCCATAAATTTGCACTCGTCAAAGCATAGTTGAGGGAATGGGCTTAAAGATGCCATTTGGAGATGTGACAGAATCTTGTTGGAGATGGGCTTAAAGATGCCATCTAAGAATGTTTGTTGAACTGTATGTTGTAGGTGAATGAATGAGTATCAAAAATCTATTCGTGTTTGGAACGTCTCTGAGCTGGGGGTCTGAATAAGCAATAGATTAGCATCCGTGTTTGGAGAATTTGTAAACTGTTTTCATGAGTTGAGTCTGAACAAGTGATAGATTGACACCCATGTTGGGAAGTATCCGTAAACTGTTTTCAGAAGTTGAGGTTGAATAAGCAATAGATTAGCATCCATGCTGGGAAGGATCCGTAAACTGTTTTCAAAAGTTGAATCTGAACAAGCGATAGATTGACATCCATGTTGGGAAGTATCCGTAAACTGTTTTCAGAAGTCTTGAAGTTTGAAGCTTGCTAAACTTATCCTGTGAAGGGTAAAATATTAGCTGAAACACAAAGTTATGTTGCATGAAATGTGTGATGCACTATATGTGTTTTATCAATGTTTATGACATATAAATGTAATGTATGCGCATGTGAGCTGATGAGCTGTCTGGCTGAGGAAGACAAATCCTGGATAGCTGGAGATAATAAAATCTTTGACCGCTATCGGGGAAAATAAATCCTTGACTGTTGCTGGGGATTCAAAACCTGGGAGGCTTCAACTTGAAAAAGGGAGAACAAGAATCTTTGTTCTACTGGGAAATAACTCTGTGGGGAGAATCTTTATCCTGCTGGGAAAATCAGGAATTTGGGTTGTATGCCGATCTACTGGGGATTCCTGTTTTGTCGTTTGAGGGGAACTCCGTTGACGAATATCTGAAAACTCTGTGGAGAATTGAGAATGAGAATCTTCATTCTGCTAGGGGAAATTTGTACTGAGGAGTCAAGAACGAGAATCTTCGATCTGCAGGGGATTTGAAATTCGGACAAATTCATGTTGAGAGTAAAGAAAGCTCTGGAGAATCAAGGATGAGAATATTTATTCTATTGGGGAGTAAAAACTCTGTGAGGAATAGATATACTGTTGGGGAATAAACTATCTTGCTGGAGAGTAAACTCAGGACTCTGGGAAAAGCTTATTCCTGTTTGGAAGAAATTCAGGAGTTAAGTCGTATGCCACTTTGAGAATGAGAATCTTCATTCTGTTGGGAATATCAGGAGCTCGGGTTGTATACCACTTTGAGAATGAGAATCTTCATTCTGTCGGGAATATCGGGAACTCAGGTTATACGCCACTTTGAGAATGAGAATCTTCATTCTATCGGGAATATAGGTAATATGCCACTTTGAGAATGAGAATCTTCATTCTGTCGGGAATATAGGTAATATGCCACTTTGAGAATGAGAATCTTCATTCTGTTGGGAATATAGGTAATATGCCACTTTGAGAATGAGAATCTTCATTCTGTCGGGAATATCCGGAGGTTGGGTTATATGCCACTTTGAGAATGAGAATCTTCATTCTGTCGGGAATATCAGAAGCTTGGGTGTATACCAATCTACTGAGGAGGCAAGAACGAGAATCTTCATTCAGGCGTTTGGGTCAGAAGGTTGGGTGTATGTTAATCTACTGGGGAAGCAAGAATGAGAATCTTCATTCAGGCGTTTGGGTCAGAAGATTGGGTGTATGCCAATCTACTGGGGAAGCAAGAATGAGAATCTTCATTCAGGCGTTTGGGTCAGGAGGTTGGGTGTATGCCAATCTACTGGGGAAGCGAGAATGAGAATCTTCATTCAGGTGTTCAGGTCAGAAGGTTGGGAGTATGCCAATCTACTGGGGAAGCAAGAATGAGAATCTTCATTCAGGAGTTTGGGTCAGAAGGTTGGGTGTATGCCAATCTACTGGGGAAGCAATAATGAGAATCTTCATTCTATTAAGGGTATCAGGAGCTTGGGAGTATACCAATCTTCT
Organism: Vicia faba; assembly: GCA_948472305.1. NCBI lineage: Eukaryota > Viridiplantae > Streptophyta > Magnoliopsida > Fabales > Fabaceae > Vicia > Vicia faba. Next base: position 339,561,774 of record OX451736.1, read on the forward strand.
GAGGAAACAAGGATGAGAAGCTTCATTTAGTTAACGGTATCAAGAGTTTGGGAGTATACCAATCTTCTGAGGTTTCAAGGATGAGAATCTTCATTTTGTTAATGGTATCAGGAGCTTGGGAGTATACCAGTCTTCTGAGGTTTCAAGGATGAGAATCTTCATTCTTGAGAGAAAAAGAATTTCAGGAGCTTCATTTGTCCGTCATTCTGCTGGTGGGTTGTTTCTGCTGAGATTTAGGAACTTTTCCGTAATTCAACTGAAGTAAAAGCTTTGTCGCTTGAATTTGATTGTACCTTTCCTTTCGCTGGGCAAAAATAAATCCTGAACTGGTGATGGAGAAAAGGGTTGGATTCTTCATCTCTGATAGTGAAAAAAATCAGAATAAATCACCGAGAGATTTATCTGAAATAGCAAAAACCCGGAATATCTTCTACTGGAATAAGAATCAGGGAGATCTTAGTGTCGATCTGACCAAAACAGAGAGGGTCTTGGATTAACTTTGACTTAACCGGATGATGGAGGAATCTTGGACGACCGTTACTCCAATAGGTGATGAAGAAATCTTTGACGACTATAACTCCAACAGGTGATGAAGGAATCTTTGACGACTGTAACTCCAACAGGTGATGAAGGAATCTTCAACGACCGTAACTCCAACAGGTGATGAAGGAATCTCTAATGATCGTAACTCCAACAGGTGATGAAGGAATTTCTGACGATCGTAATTCCAACAAGTGATGAAGGAATCTTTACCTGCCAATCAATCTGTGTATGTTATGAATGTTGTTGAAATGTAATCTTGTTTTGGAGAATAAATCCTTGACAAGTGTTGGGGAAATAAACCCATGATTGTTGGTCTGCTAGAGAGGTGATGAACTTCTCGAGGATGCTTGAATTTCTTTTCAGAAAGATTTTGGAGAGATTTGTCACTTCCCCTAGTACCAAATGTTTGTGGCACTGCCAGGAAACTTGGACTGTACGTAACCCTTTGATGAGATTGACGTTTTAATGCCCCAAGTGATGGTGGAGGAGACTTGCCCCAGGTTAATCTGCAATTGAGAGATTTCTTGAAATCTTGACTGGACTGCCCCAGGTTTACTGGGCTTGGAAAGATTTGTTGAAATCTTGACTGGATTGCCCCCAGGTTTACTGGACAATACCAAGTCCCCCTTTGTTGATAGGAGATTTTTGCAACGGGAGTGTCATCCCACTTGAAGTGATTTTGTTCACTGAGAGAGCTTTCATTCATCCGAACATTCACCGTGTGAATTTCTTTGCTGTCAAACAAATAACCATGTGCAAACAACGATATTCAAATAATACAAAGTTCATGCTTGTCTTGAAGTTTTTAAAAAATGAGTTTTTTAGCAGAAAACTTTTATAAGACGAATTCAACACAAGATTTAGAGCAAAGCCTTATAGGAGTCAGGATACCTTTTGGTAACAGTATGCTTTCGAACTAACCCATACTTCAATTAGGACTTTTGAAGGGTTGTAACGTGGATTGGTTCACGGTTTTAAGAAACAAAGGATAAAGGCTCAAAGTATATCTGTACCCACCCGTTCTTCGTGATACTCTTCAATCCTAAACTCAGTTAATTGTGCGTTCGAACTCCAAATGGGTCTGGAACGACGTTTTAGTGATGGTTCACACAAGTTAAATTTGTTGGAAGACAGTCATCATCAATTTTTTGCAACATTTTTCATGTTGTTGAGGAATTGTAGTGGCCTCGTTCTTTTGATTTGTTATCCCTAATTTTTGCCTGACTGTTCCTGTTTTCGAGATTACAGTCAGCGGGATGCCCCAGCTTTCTTAAGCCTCTTTTGTAGGTTTTGGCTCAGTGGGCTTTTCTTTTTTGAGAGATAATGACTTCCTATGAGATAAGGAACCATCACTGTCTTTTGGTTCCAAAGGAATGTTTATATGTCATTTGCTGTATTACAAAATGGGAGTTTGCGGCTAAACGCGCGTTTTGAATTAACTGAGAGACTACCCTGTCCCAGGTTTGATTAAAGGTTTCAATTTGTGTTAAAACGGAAAACTTCTACTTCTTTGGATCAAAGGGGTTGACTAGGAATTATCTTCCTTATAACTCCGGTGTTTAGGATTTGAAGGAAACGCATGTACATCGTCAGCAAGGTCTGTTCAAAAGCATACTGTATGAGATTATGGCATTGTTTTCGTCATCATCCCTCTAAAGACTTGTAACTTTTAGCAAGAGTTAAATATCATAAAGAAATTAGGAAGCATAATTCAAGAATAGTGAAAACGAATGGATGAATTCAAGACAAACATATGCAATGCATTAATGAAGCAGAGTTTGACATCGACAGATAATTGTTTGAATAACAAAAGAAATTACAACTTGAAAATTCAAATGAAACAAAAGTCTCTTAGTTTGAACTTGTCATTTCAGGTGGAGAACCCTTAGCGGAAGATTTTCATCTGGCCATCCGGTATGAATTTCAGCACTCCTCTGTCAATCAAGTCTTGGATTTTGTTTTTCAAAGCCCAACAGTCGTCGGTGTCATGTCCAGGACTATAGGAGTGGTATACACAAAATGCGTTGAGGTGATAGCCAGGAGAAGAGGTATTGGGATTCCGAAGAGGATCCTTTAAAGCAGTCAAATTGACCTCCAACAAGCGTTCCAGTATTAGAGATAATGGTATGTCAGTCTCAGTGAAATGTCTTCCAGATGTATTTTGCTTACGTCGATTACCCCGTTGACGCTGGCGAGGTGGTTGTTGGGCTTGTGACCCTGAAGCAAGCTTGGGAGCCTTTCCCTTGTCTTCTTGTCTCAAAGGAGGTTGAATGATGACTTGATCTTCAACCCTAGTTATTTTCCCCACTTGGTTATCTTGAAGCAGTTTGTTGATAAGGACCCTTAGCTCTTCTTGTCCTTGAGCCAGGTTTTGAATGAGAGCCATCTGGCCCACCTGTTGTCCCGTCATCTGGATCTTCATTGTTGCCAACTCAATCTGTAGCCCTTCCAACTGATCATTCCTGATGCCGCCTGGATTCCCTAGGACCATGCCCCTTGTGAGGATAGCGTTCACTTCTTCTTGCCCCTAGGACAGGTTCAAGAACATTTCTTGAAGTTAAGCGTTTTGAGCCTGGATATCTTTGACAGTCCTCTCTAGAGCCATCTCTACTGAAATAAACAGTAGGAGAATAAGGAGACCTGAAAGGGAAAACCTGTCATGATACAATGCATGATATATGGATGCATGTTTTCAAGGATCTCGCGAGGTAAACACAAGAAAATGTTAGAGGTTGAACTTCGATCAACATTTTTGATTTGGAGAACTTTGTATCGGTGGATGTCTTTCCAAGAGAATCAAGCTCACCATGTCGAGTGGGTCATAGCCCTCGATTCAAGTTGTTGTACTTGATCTTTGACGGCGTTTGTTTAGAGGAAAATGAATCCTCTTGCCCTTTGGTAGACGTCTGGTTCAACGTGACCCTGCAACAAAGACCCTAGAGATCCTTGAAATGGTTATTGAAGATGCTATGGTATGATGTTATGATGTTATGTACAGGTATGCAAAAGTAAGCAAGTGTATATAAAGGTAATCACATTCACACAAAGCAGACAAGTCCTTAGGTTTAGGCTTGCATGGGGTTTGTAGGTAAGTACCCTCTTGAAGTTAGTTGGCTCAACCTGTTCTATAAATAGTAACCGGGTTCTAAGGAGCTCAATATCACTGGATTATTTTTTGTGTTCATTGTTTCAGTTTATCCACTTTACTGGCGACCAAAATATTCCACGAAAACAACCCTCAATGAGTGTAGTATCGAGTATCTACCAACTTTGGACTGCACCAAAGTCGGTTATCTCACTACCCCTAATAAGGCCAAGATGGTTAAGTAAGGTTCTAAGAGTTCGTTAGTGCTTCATGACATCACTCAGCGGCCCCGTATTCTCTTTGATTGACTCAAAGGCTACCGGTACCCACTAATATACCGCACTAACGTAGCCACTGCTTCAACCATGTCGGTATACCCCGCACAGTTCCCTCACAGTTTATTGCTACTTACCTAAAAGGTGTCCCCAAATCCGGGTGTAGGATTTAAAACAAACCCAAACAAGGAACCCAACATGTAAAGCAATCAAGGCAAACAAGATAAGCATGCAAAGGTGATCTAAAACCCTAAGGTAACCCCACCTTTAGAATACGATCCCCAGCAGAGTCGCCAGTTCTGTGATACGGTGGGAGAACTGACTTGAGGTTTCGTGTTTGTGTTCGCAATTGTGCAGTTTAGCAAGAGTCGCCACCGACTTTTTATTTTATCCTAAGGAAAGGTCAAAAAGCACAGGAAAGACCTTTGAGATGTTTTCTTGGGTTCGGGGGTAGATTATGAAAAGGGAAGGTGCGAGCACCATTTTCATCCATGGTTTTTCATGGGCTCTTAGTTACTTGTTTAGATCACTTGCTTTTACTTTTCAATTGTTTGAAATGGTGCTTTGTGTGTATGGTTTTGAAAATGCTTTGAAAAAGAGGCCTTGTCTAGGAAACCTTTATAATTATTCTTGTTTGAATATATACAAAGGTGTGTGTCTTTTTGAAAAGATATTTCAATGTTTTGAAAGTTGTTTTGAAATTGTGTTGTGATGTGTGTTTGAAAGTAGAAAGGATGTTTTGCAAGCTTTTGATCAAGTAACTAAGAGTTGTCTACCCTATTTTACTCAAAAAATCTTTCTTATGTTTTTAACCCTTTTGACAGTGTTATTTCACCATTGCATTTGGTGAACAACCTTGTGTTAGGATGTTAAACGGGACAGGCGCGGGTTGTGATCGGTGGAAATAGAACTGACTGTTTTTAGCTGGTTCGCGAAATGTCGCGGTAAGAAAGAGTTGCCACCGTCTTTTATGTTCTCTAACATGGAAAGGACAAAAGCACAACAAAATTCCTTATTCGAGAATGTTTCTCGGTTCGGGAGGTAGATTTATAGAAAGGGAAGGTGTTAGCACCCTTTCTATCTGTGGTTATCCACGGGCTCTTAGGTACTTGCTCTTATGTTTTCAAAATTTGTTTGCTTTTCAAGTGTGTGTGGGTTTTGGAAAAGTTTCGTTTGAAAAATTTCTAAGTAACTCTTGTATCTGTCCTCAAGAGTGTGTGAAAAATTTGTTTGAAAACTTTTTGAAAGTGTGGGTGCGAAAAGTTGTTTTTGTTTGTTTGAAAGAGCAAGTACTTAAGAGAAGTCTACCTACCCTAAGGAATTAGGTTGTGTAAGAGTCCTTTAGATAGTGCTATCCCACCATTGAGAGGTAGGTAGCACCGTCGTTGGAGTTATTCGGGTCAATTCGATTATCGGGACATGTGTGGTCACCAAAGCAATGGTAGGACATCTTAGTGGTAACCCTAACGTCCTAGATCCTTTTTATCCGAGGCAACCGTTTCGAGGCAACTGGATCTTTTAGACAGAAGGGCAACCTCTAAGACACCCTATACTTGATGACCACGTTCGAGGCAGCCAGTGAGGCGTACCCTAGGAGTGGCATGTGCATGTGTGTTGTTTTTCAGTTTATTGTCTTGTACATGTTATTTGTGAGCTACGGATTGATTTTATTTTTCATACATTCTTTCATGCATATTAACAGTTAAATGATTTGCAGGAAATAAAATGCGGAAAGGTAAATCTAGCTATTACAAGGCGCGGGTCTATACATCGCCAAAAACAAAAACCCGTTTGGAAAATAAAGTGCGAGAATTTAAAAGAAAGCGATAAAGCTCTAATTAATTATTATACTTCCTGAGCAGATACAAAAATATAAAATATTGAATTAAAATAAACTGCGCGCGAAAGAATTGAATCGGGGCGTCTTTAGGGTGTTGACCCTTTTTTGAGAAAGAATTGGATTTGTCCTTTTTGCAATTAATTAAAATTAAAATTAATAACTAATTAATTAATTTATTAAAAGAAAAAAAAGTTTTTGTGTTTTTTATGTTTTAATGAAATAAAATAAAAAGGAATTAAAAATGTCAAAAGAAAAGCCTAAGTCTAAATTTGTTTTTTTATTTATTGTAAAAAAGGTATTAAAGTTAACTAATTAAACTAATTTAATTTAATTTACATTTATTTACAAAAATAATTATTAAGGTGAAAGTTAGTAATAATAACAATAATAATATTAGTTAGTAATAATAGTAATAATTATTAATAAAAAGAAATTATAAAGAAAAGGAAAATAAAAAAAAAAGGTAACAAAAACCAGGGGGTAAGGACCCAATAATGGAGGTTTGGTCTGAATTCTGGCCCATTTGTTGGCCAGTCCGTTTGGACTTTTGAGATCTGCTACGCCTGCGTTGACTGAGGATTACTGTGGTCCTTCAACATGAACCATGGGATCTTCCTTGAAGGCCACCTGGCGCTTGGATGAATGGGGTGTATGATGGAACCCGTTTACATGCCTGCATACGAATACACTAGAAAAAATATGAACAATTATATAGGGGACCTGGGAATCGAACCCAGGTCCCAATGGTCAATAGCCACCTGCTATTCCACTAGGCCACTTAAGCGCGTTTGTTAATAAAATAGACAATGAAAATAATATGTAAGAACAACGCATATGCTGGAAAATAACAAAAAAATGTGCGTTATGTTTGAATGCTCCAATGGCACGCTTCCACGTCCTTCGTCTTCATCCTGCGTTTCTGTAAAACATAAACAAATAGCGGGGGGTTTTAATCCCCACAACCTGCAAACGTCAAAAATAGCGAACAGCTCCATGATTAACATAAATTGTTCGCGAGGATTGGGATTGGTTCGTCTTGATCTCCTGAGTTCAACCATGGGCATCATTAGTCCTAATTTTACTTGTATGGGAAAGCCCCAAATCCAGAACTCGGAAACCCTAGACTTCATTCATGGTGATTTCTGTTTCACTGCATAATAATTCAATTAAGTAATACCAACAGCTTTATAGGGATGCAAGCAATACAAAACAAGCCATAAATCTCATCAAATGCTCATGAATCGTGCATTTTGATTCTGAAAAAAAAAAAGACAAACCGTAGGACTGTGGTGGACGATTCCTTGAGTTCTGGCGCTTGGCTTCGCTTGCAAAAGGTTCCTCAATGTCCCAGCAAGGTGTTTGAATCCTTAAGTTGCCTTGAATTGGCCTGGAGTATGAAGATCAGTTTCAAGCTTTCTTTGAATTTTTTTCAATATGGCAATGGCTATGCAGCAGCTTTTACACGTGAATGGCTTTAGGTTTAGGTTATGCATATGTATGGGAATAGAATTAGGTGATATGATGAGCCTTAAACTTGTGCAATTAAGTTTTGGATTTTTGTTTGACCACCATTAAAGGACATTCCAAACTTGGTTCAAATTTTGAATTTTATGCATAAATAAGCTTGGCACGATTTTGGCAGCTAGCATATGACACATAAAAGTCATTCAAATCAAAAGATGTTATTTAATTAATTTTTTTTTGATTTTATTTGAATTTTATGGATTTAAAATGAATTAAATCAATAAAAATTAAATAAAATAGAAAAATTAATGTTTAATCTTGAAATTAATCATGGGACACGTGTATGGCTTGACAAGGCTGAATCAAGTGGAACAAAGTGGGCCCTTTTGTCAAAAATTGAAGTTTCAAGGATAGTTGACTTTTGCCATTTCACAAAAATTTCCCAACTTCTCCAATGCATATCTTGCTCAATTTTGATCATATGAACATGTTCTTGGACATTTTGGAAAGGTATTGAAGTCCTCTAACCAATGCCTTTGGTACCATGTCATTTTGATTTACAAATCACAAGTTATGGTCTTTGACTAAAAGTGCATATTTGTTGACTTTTGAAAATGACCTATAATGTTGAAATTGATAACTTTTTGTGAGAGCATTTCTTGGACTTGGAATGTGAAGATGAGTTGTAAGAAATGTCCTCCCCTTCAAGATGAGCATTGGATGGGATTTTTATGATGAACCATGAAAAAGTTATGCCTTGGTCAAGTTACAGTTGACTTTTCAGCTGTCCAAAAATGGAAACTTTTGCATCTTGATGATTTTTGAGCCATGCTTGAGGAATCATGATCAAGACTTGATAAAATGATGATTGTGAGCTCAAAATAAGATGTTGACCAAAAATTTTGACTTTTGACTGCCAAATGACCATTTTACCCCTAAAGTTGATTGTGAAGCAATTAGGGCTTTTGACTGTGCAACTTGACCCTGTGAGTCTTGAAACTTGATATGTAGATGCTTGGCAATGTTTATAGGCACATGGGACTTTATTGAGCCCTTGAAAACCTCAACTTCCTTGCAAGAACCAAAACCCTAGTTTTTGACTGGCTTAGGAGATGTTGGGACTGTGTAACCCTTGAGTAGACTCGAGCAAATTGAGATGATGCTTGTCAAAACTTTGAAGAATATGGAAGGGCAAATTTTGGGGTACAACAGTTGCCCCTGTTCAATCTTCTTAAACCTGAGGATGTAGATTGGCTTGTGTGCCTTTCGTGATCCGAAGGTGGAAGATGATTGAACACTAAAGTGCCCAGAAATTTGCACTCACATAGTAGAATATCAGCAGTGTGATGGCGGGAATGGGCTTATAGATGCCATTTGGAAAGATGGTGGATATGGGGATGGGCTTATAGATGCCATCTGGATGTGACAGAACCTTTGTCGGGAATGGGCTTATAGATGCCATTTGGAAATGTGATGGATAGTTGTGGAGATGGGCTTATAGATGCCATCGGATGGTGTCGATCGCGTAAGAGATTCCTTAGCGAGAACTTGCATACTTGAGAAAGAAAAATAATTTCCTGGCCTGCTACAGGTGTTGATCTTCAGACTCTTCAAGCAGATATGCCCTGGCTAGATACATGTATCGAATCCATAATCAATTGCTCACAGATGTGCCCTGGCTAGATACAGGAATCGAATCCGGCACTTCAAAAGGTTGCTTACAGACATGCCCTGGCTGGATGCAGGTATCGAGTCTTCAAACTCTTCATGCAGACATGCCCTGGCTGGATACAGGTATCGAATCCACAATCAATTACTCACAGATGTGCCCTGGCTAGATATAGGAATCGAATCCGACACTTCAAAAGGTTGCTTACAGACATGCCCTGGCTGGATGCAGGTATCGAGTCTTCAAACTCTTCATGCAGACATGCCCTGGCTGGATACAGGTATCAAATCTACAATCAGTCACTCACAGATATGCCCTGGCTAGATACAGGAATTGAATCTGGAATTAGTCGTCTACAGATATGCCCTGGCTGGATACAGGTGTCGAATCTCTAAACTCTTCATGCAGACATGCCCTGGAGGGATACAGGTATCGAATCTCTAAACCCTTTATGCAGACGTGCCCTGGCTGGATACAGGTATCAAATCTACAATTAAATCACTCATAGATATGCCCTGGCTGGATACAGGTGTCGAATCTACAATTAAATCACTCACAGATATGCCCTGGCTGGATACATGTGTCAAATCTGGAATTAGTCGTCTACAGATATGCCCTGGCTGGATACAGGTATCGAATCTTTAAACTCTTCATGCAGACATTCCCTGGCTGGATACAGGTGTCGAATCTACAATCAGTTACTCACATATATGCCCTGGCTGGATACAGGAATCGAATCTGGAATTAGTCGTCTACAGATATGCCCTGGCTGGATACAGGAATCGAATCTCTAAACTCTTCATGCAGACATGCCCTGGCTGGATACAGGAATCGAATCTACAATCAGTTACTCACAAATATGCCCTGGCTAGATACAGGTGTTGAATCTGGAATCGCGACAGTTGATAGTAATCATCTTTGGATTGACCTTTTTCCTGAAAAGGCAAAACATCAGTTGTATGCAATGTCATGATGTATGAAAATGTATGATGTCATGATGTTCTCAAGAGTAAATGAGATTGTGTGTTTATGATGCGTATATGCATGCGTCATGGTGTATGGTAATGTGATGTTTATGAATGTATTTTCGTCTAGGAAAATAAATCCTTGATGAATGCCGGGAAGTTGAATCCTGGGCTGATGTTTGAAGAATAGAGTTCTTCATTTCCACTGGGGATGATGACTGCAAGGATACACCGGTAGGAGAAGATGACTCTGTTGGTGAATAAACTTGTTGGAGAGATACTCTGCGGGGAATTTCTCTGTGGGGAGAGATACTTTGCTGAGGTTTGATGATAACTCCGCTGGGGATACCGTTGATATGTTATGTTGGGGAATTTGATGAACTCCGCTGGGGGGTAGGAAGAACTTCGCCGAGGACGATCTTTTCGTGGTAATTAGCTGAGGATAACCCAGTTAGACCCTAGTGGGGAATAACCTTTGAATAAAGCCGGGGAGATGCGTTCATATTCTGCAGGGGACAAGCTTCCAGAATCTACTAGGGATAAGCTTCCAGAATATACTGGGGATAAGCTTCCAGAGTCTACTGGGGATAAGCTTCTAGAATCTACTGGGGAGGATGATTCAACTCTCCTGGGGAAACTTTTGAGACTGCACTGGGGAAGTGGCTCCACCGGGGTGTCTGGTATTCCACTGGGGAACAATCTTATATTAAGACTGTCGGGGATGCTTGTTAAGGAACATTTGTATACTCCGTTGGGGAATATTGAGATTTTCTGGGGGATATCCAACTTCCTTAAGGCTGACAGTAGGCTAACTCTGCTTGGGGAGAGTGTTGCTGACTTGCTGGATACTATGCCTTGTTAGGGCTGCCGGGAGACCAACTCTGCTCGGGGGAGAGTACTGCTGAATCTTGATTTACTCTGCAGGGAGTGAAGATATCTTGGTTACGTTCTTCAGCCGAACCTACCTTGGTACCTTGGTGGACAGAGCAACTAGATCGCTTAGACAACTCTTATTGCCCCTGCTTCTGATGTCACCTGTAATTAGTCCTTTGTTTCGTGTGCAAATATCTATGAGTTAGCAATTAGTGTCAAATGCATATATCAAAAATGAACAATGGACGTTCTTCGCAAGACAAAACAGAAAAAGGAAAAACAATTGGCAATTTGTCTGGAAAAATGAATTTGTATTGATTTTTGAATTTGCCTGTAAATAGGCGTTTATGTACAAGAGGCTGACGTCCTAGTAAGAGAACGCCCCTGAACAAGAGAGTTTATACAATTTGTACAAAGGAAACAAAACAGCTATGTGAAAAATAATCCCACTGGGTTCCAACTCTGCTATCGCCTTTATGTCTTCAAGTGTCTCATCACTCTGCTGTTTTAGTTGAAGATGGAGCCGATTGATTGATGTTGTCTGAACTTGATAGTTGATACCGAATTCTGGATGCAAGGTGATCCAATGAGACATAGTATTACGCTTATCCCTAACTTTTGCCTGGACCGCCCTTTCGGGTTTTCAGTCCACCGGGATACCCATTTTTGCCCAAGCCGCCTTTTCAGGTTTTCGACTTGCCGGGTGTACAGATTTTTTTCATTTCATCCCTTATTTTTGCCCGAACCCTTTTGGTTCGCCGGGAAGCCCTTATTTTTGCCTAGGTGTGTCAACCTAGCGAGTCTTTAATTCATGCGTAGTATCTTTTTACTATGTCTGCATTGGCGGGGTGAGGAAGGTCATCACCATCCATGGTGGTTAGAATCATAGCTCCTCCTGAGAAGATATGTTTAACCACAAATGGCCCTTCGTACGTAGGGGTCCATTTGCCCCTGGGATCACTTTGAGGAAGAATTATGCGCTTGATTACCAGGTCTCCGACTTGGTACTCTTGTCGTCTGACCTTCTTGTTAAATGCCCTGATCATCCGTTTTTGGTTTAATTGTTAAATGACCATGACAAATAGCAGTGAGTCTCTTTTCGTCAATTAGGTTTAATTGATCAAGCCGAGTCTGGATCCAGTCATCCTCGTTCAAACCTGCATCCTTCATTATCCGGAGAGAGGGTATCTGAACTTCGATAGGCAAGACTGCCTCCATGCCATAAACCAAGGAAAAGGGAGTTTCCCCTGTTGACGTCCGTGCTGAGATGCGGTACCCATGAAGAGAAAACGGTAACATTTCGTGCCAATCTTTGTAAGTCACTGTCATTTTCTGCACAATCTTCTTGATATTCTTATTTGTTGCTTCTACAGCCCCATTCATCTTCGGCCGGTAGGGAGAAGAGTTGTGGTGATGTATCTTGAATTGCTCGCAGAGCTCAGTGATCATCTTTTTGTTAAGATTGGTACCATTGTCTGTAATGATCCTTTCCGGGACGCCGTATCGACAGATCAGGTTATGCCGAATGAACCGTGTTACGACGTTCTTGGTTACGGTAGCATAGGAAGCTGCTTCAACCCACTTTGTGAAGTAATCAATCGCTACCAGGATGAAGTGGTGACCGTTGGATGCCGTAGGTCTGATCTCGCCGATCATATCAATGCCCCACATTTCAAAAGGCCAAGGTGCTGTCAAGACGTTCAGAGGAACTGGAGGAACGTGCACCTTATCAGCATAAATCTGGCACTTATGACACGTCCGAGAATGTTGGTAACAGTCAACTTCCATTGTGGACCAGAAGTATCCTGCCCGAGGGATTTTCTTTGCCATAGTATGTCCACTAGAATGTGTTCCGAAGATACCTTCATGTAGCTCTGCCATGATCCTTTCTGCTTCAGTCTTATCCACACAACGCAGTAAGGTCGAATCATGGTTTCGCTTGTAGAGAATGCCGTTGCTGAGGAAGAACTTTGCCGCGAACCTTCTCAGAAACTTCTTGTCATTAACATATGCACCCTCGTGGTATTCTTGAGCTTCCAAGTACTTCTTCACTTCATGATACCAAGGTTTTTCAGTTACCACTTCAGCCTCAAGATCACAGTAATATGCAGGTTCGTCCAATTTCCAGATAATGATTCGGGGAGCCTCGTTGTCCCATTTGACTTTGAACATAGAAGACATCGTAGCCAATGCAACCGCCAACTGATTCTCCTCTCTTGGGAAGTGTTCAAAAGTTATCTCCGTGAAATGGGGGATCAATGTCAGCACACACTCTTTGTAAGGAATAAGATTTCGGTGTTTCGTATCCCACTCGCCTTTGATCTGATTGATCACGAGAGCGGAATCTCCAAAGACACTCAGAAACTTGATCCTTAAGTCAATTGCAGCTTGAAGACCCATGATGCATGCCTCATACTCTGCCATGTTGTTGGTGCAGTTGAAACATAGCCGGGCGGTGAGTGGAGTATGAGTGCCTTTTGGAGATATGATCACAATGCCAATACTGTTACCCAAAGCGTTTGAGGCTCTGTCAAAGTGCATAGACCATCGGGATTCTTCCTCAGGTCCTTCATCCGGTTCAGGTACTTCACAATCAGTCACTACCATGATATCTTCGTCTGGAAATTCAAAGTTCATGGACTGGTAGTCATCCACTGCTTGGTGTGCCAAATGGTCTGCCAATACACTTCCTTTGATTGCTTTCTGAGTCGTGTACTGGATGTCGTATTCGGTCAAGATCATTTGCCATCTCGCTATTCTTCCAGACAGAGCAGGCTTTTCGAAGATGTACTTGATGGGATCCATTTTAGAAATCAACAGAGTAGTGTGAGTCAACATATACTGTCTCAGCCGGCGAGCAGCCCATACCAAAGCGCAGCAAGTTTTCTCGAGCAGTGAGTATCGGGTCTCACAATTGGTAAACTTTTTGCTAAGGTAATAAATAGCGTGCTCTTTTCGGCCAGACTCGTCATGCTGCCCCAGCACACACCCCATTGAGCTGTCAAGTACTGTCAAGTTCCAACGTACTATTTGATCTTTCTTCAGCAGCTTGAAGATTGGTTCACAGGTAGCAGTTAGATGCGAGATGAATCGGGCAATATAGTTCAACCGTCCTAGAAAACCTCTGACTTCTTTCTCTGTCTTGGGAATTGGCATCTCTTGTATGGCTTTCACCTTGGCAGGGTCTACTTGAATACCTTTGTCGCTCACGATGAAACCTAGCAATTTTCCAGATCTCACCCCAAAGGTGCACTTGTTCGGGTTCAACCTCAGCTTGTACAACTTCAGACGATCAAACAACTTCTGCAGATGGTCAAGGTGCTCCTCCTCAGTTTGGGACCTTGCAATCATATCATCGACATACACTTCGATCTCATGGTGGATCATGTCATGAAATAAAGCAACCATGGCACGTTGGTAGGTTGCCCCAACATTTTTCAACCCAAAAGGCATGACCTTGTAGCAAAAGGTGCCCCACTGAGTAACAAAAGTGGTCTTCTCCATGTCTTCAGGAGCCATCTTGATTTGATTATAATCGGAGAAACCGTCCATGAAGGAGAATACTTTATGCTGAGCAGTGTTGTCAACCAGAACGTCAATGTGAGGCAGAGGGAAGTCATCCTTAGGGTTGGCCCTATTCAAGTCCCTGTAATCAACACACATTCGGACCTTACCATCCTTCTTCGGCACTGGAACCATGTTGGCAACCCACTGAGGGTAAGAATTCACTGCTAGAAAACCGGCGTCAAATTGTTTCATAACCTCAGCTTTGATTTTCTCGGACATCTCTGGACGCATACGGCGGACCTTCTGTTTTACCGGAGGGCATTCTTCCTTGGTAGGCAGGTGATGAACCACAATGTCGGTATCCAACCCAGGCATGCCTTCGTAGGACCAGGCAAAGATTTCCATGTAGTCGTGCAACATCTGAATTAACCGTTGTTTCACACTAGCCTCCAGATTGGCACCAATCTTGACTTCCTTTCTGCATGTCTCAGTACCCAGATTCACCGTTTCCACTGGATCTTCATGTGGCTGAATGGCCCTCTCTTCCTGGAGTAACAGCCTTGCAAGCTCACCAGGCACTTCGCAATCATCTTCACCTTCGTCTTCGGCTAAGTTGATCGGATTTTCGAAGTCATAACTGGCAGTAGCAGAGTCATTACCAGTGGGATCCAGAGTGGATTGGAACCTGTATAAGTGAGTATGTGTAAATATAGCTGTTTTGCAATATATAAAGAAAGAAAGTGAGCGCAAGAGTTGAAATGTGAAAAACGTCCAATGCTTTTATTCATGATATATGAAAGTGACAAATAACAAACCCTCACAAATGAAGCCACGGTGCCCCGGGTAAGACATCGGGCCATACAGTTTCAAATTATTGTTCGTTACAAATTTAAAACAAAGGAGTTCATTACTGAGTGACAAAAGTAATAGGTATGAAATCTTTCGCCGTCCAGTTGCTTGGTCCACCATTGGTTGTTGGGTAGATCCAGCTGTCAAATTCGGATTCCTCCACGTCGTCCTCAATAGCATTTACTCTCGGGTTGGTGATGAACACGGGAGGTCTTCCAATCCTTGCCTTGCGAACAGCCCTCTGAGCTTCTGCAGTGAAACCCAAACCAAATTTGTCAGTCTTTGGAGTGAAATCAGGAAGTCGGCCCCAGTTTGCGCATTCACCCTTCTTGATAACAGCCCGGGCATCCTTTAAGGAAGCCATCTTCAAAGGAGAACCCTCTTCAGTCATAGTTTCTGCTGCTGCCAATGTCTGAGGCACCTCTTCAAATTGTTGAAAGGGGGTCTCAATGAACTCCCCATCCATCTCTACATACCGGAACGAGTTGAGGTGGTTGACCATGTATTCTTCTTCCCCTTGAACTGTTACGATCTTCCCCCTGATTGGGTACTTAAGCTTCTGATGTAATGTGGAGGTTACAGCTCCAGCCTTGTGGATCCATGGACGACCCAGCAAACAAGAATAGGACAGTCGGATGTCCATTACATAGAATGTAGAGTCAAAGACCTGAGAACCAACCCTGATTGGAATGTCCACTTCACCATGTACCACCCTTTTGGACTCGTCAAAGGCCCGGACAACAATGTTACTTGGCTTGAGCTCTAAACCCTCACAATCCAGCCTGTCTAGGGCCTTCTTGGGTAATACGTTCAACGAAGAACCGGTGTCTACCAACACATGGGAAAGAGTAGTGCCCCTGCATTCAATGGAGACATGCAGGGCGTTGTTATGGTTCTTTCCCTTGGCAGTCAGATCAGCGTCAGAGAAACCCAACCCATTATCAGCAGTCAGGTTGGCCACACAATCGGTAAATTGGTCAGCAGACGTTTCTTGTGGCACATGGGCCGTCTTCAGGAAGGTAATCAAGGCCTTGGCATGGGCCTCTGAACACAACAGCAGTGATAGCATAGAAATCTTTGATGGGGTGTGCCCCAGCTGCTCAACTACATTGAAATCACTCTTCTTAATGATCTTGAGAATCTCTTCCATCTCTTGCTTGGAAGCCTCAACAGTGGTTGTCTTCGGTGCCTCCAACTAGGCAGGCACATCAGTAGCAATCCCTTTGCCCCGAGCGTCAGATGACTCGGAAGCAGGGGTAGAAACAGGAACTTGGTCAGGAAGGGAAGCAGGCACACTGGCAGGTGTGATGACAATAGGCCTCTGAATAGCTGGTGGCGCAATATCTGGTGAGAACAGTCTACCACTACGGGTGACCTTAGCAGGCCCGGTGATGTTACTGACGCCGATACTTGTATCGAACTCTTGTTTAACTCCAAGCACATAAATGTCTGCCCCATAGTGCCAAGGGACAGCCTTGTCGGATGTATAAGGGAGGGGCCCCGGAACAGTGATGATGATAGGAGCAATCTTCTGAGTGGACATGATTTTGACATGCTTCTTTGAAGGAGCCTTAGGAGGGTAAATAGTAACAATAGACACTTCTTCAGTAGGGGTAGTAGGAACATCAATCTTCTCGAACAAGATTTCTTTGTTATCCATCAGGTTTTGGACGCCTGACTTCAACAGAGGACAACCAGCAGGTGAAACAGCACATAGAAGGCAACCTTTACTACATCCCGGAAATAAACCGGCTAGCAACAGGTTCCTTTTAACAGTCAACAACGGAGTAACAATATCATCCACAGAGGCTACATACAGGTCTTCCTCAACAACATTCACTCCATGTTGGGGCATGGGAGCAGTCACAACATTGGGCCTTTCGGGCGCCTCGAACTGTATTTCCTTAGCATCAATAAGGTCCTGAACCTTATTCCTTAGAGCCCAACAATCATCAGTAGTATGCCCCAGGCTATCAGAGTGATAAGCACAGCGGGCATTGGGGTTATACTTCGGAGAAGTTGTATTCACTACCTTCGGAGCTTCCTTGACAGTTACCAGATTGGTTGACAGCAGTTGCGGCAATATCTGAGAGAGGGTCATGCTGAGCCGAGTGTACTGCCTTTTGGGTCTCTCACCCCTTGGCTGGTTGTATTGCTGAGGAGCAGCAGCATGCTTTGAAATTACCACCGCGTTGACAGCTTGGCGGCATTCCGGATTACTCTGTCTTCTGGGACCATAAACAGCACTAGCTTCCTTCTTGAAGGGCTTCTTTTCAGTACTCGAGGAGGCACCTTTCTGTATCTTCCCCGACTTGATACCAGCTTCGATCCTCTCACCAGTCAGGATCAGGTCTATAAACCCTGCAGAAGAATTACCAATCAGGTGGTTAAAGAATGGACCAGATAGGGTCCCCAAGAACATGTCCACGAGTACACGGTCAGTCAACGGTGGTTGCACCCTGCCAGCCAGGTCTCTCCACTTTTGCGCGTACTCCTTAAAACCTTCACCCGTTCCTAGTGACATACCCTGGAGTTGGGTACGCGTAGGAGCGAGGTCGGAATTATACTGATACTGCTTATAAAAAGCAGTAGCCAAGTCCTCCCAGTTACGAATATTGGTTCCATCCAGCTGATAGAACCATTCGAGTTGAGTCCCTGAAAGACTCTCCTGGAAGAAATGGATCCATAAGTTATTGTCTGCAGTGTAAGGCTGGATCTTCCTTACATAAGAACGGAGGTGCAGTTTAGGACAGGAAGCCCCGTCGTACTTCATAAAGGCAGGTGCCTTGAACTTGTGTGGAATCACCACCCCAGAAGATAACCCTAAGTCTCCAAAATCCAACCCAGGCACACGTTGAATCTCCATAGCATTTAACCGGTCCTCCAACTGTTTGTACCGGTCCTCGGCAGGAGGGTACTGTTCATCATTGAAATCTGTCTCGGTGTCAGAGACCACGGGACTAGGGACCCCTCCCTCCTGGTGACTGCCTTCCCCAACAGATGGAGTAGTCAACTCAGCTTCATTCGGCAGTGTATTCCCGAGTCTGCGTCCAGTGTTGAACATCACGGTCCTCTTCTTCTTCTTCTTCAGGAGCAAAGCCTTCAACTCCTGTTGTCCTTGGGCTAAGCTCATGACCAGCTCTTGAAACTGGGCGTTCTGGGCCTGGAGGGCCTTGATATCTTGCTCGGTAGTAGGTTCAGGATTCATGATGACTGAGTGCTGAAATAAACAGCGAAGAAGATTAAGCAACTTGTAGAAAAAGGGTACATGTTATGCACATGATGCATGATATGCTATTTATGCAATGCATTCAAGGGTTCGAAAGTTCAAATTCGTTGTAGACCAAAAAGGAACACAAATTGTATTAAGAAATAATATGTTCAGTACATCAGGGCCTCATGGGCAAAACATTACAAAATAATTAATCCCAAAAGACACTGCGCATCCTCTTTGGAGCGATATAAGTGTTGAGAGTCTTTTCCTCGTGAAGTAGACGGGTGAGCTTCCAGACCTTCTTCTCACTGGCATGTAGACTGGTTTCAAGAGAATTTCGTTCTTCTTTGAGTTGGATCCAGCTCTTCTGTATTTCTTCCCAAGACGTTGGCATGTCTGGATGTTGAATGGTGTAGGGCACCTCTCCTTCCAAAACTGGCTCTTTGATCACAGGGAGAACATGAGGATATGGCATCACCAGCTTCTGGGAGCGGGCTCGTACCCACTTGAGATAAGGCTCCAAGGGGATGGAGTTCTTGTGCCCCAGTGTCTTACTATCTACCCTGTTGGGAATCCTCCAAGCTCTGATGAATCTCTGGCGAAGTCCTTGTGCATCGTTGTCGAAGTCAAAAACTATGTCAGGAATCAACATGTCATGAGGGCCATCCCTCCGAGCATATCCAAACTGTCTCAAAGCCAGACATGGGTTGTAAGTAATTCCCCCTCTAATTCCAAGTAAAGGAACATTAGGAAACTCTCCGCAACGATCAATGATAGTGACATTTTCTTTGGACCGAGAACACCAATGTATATCAGCATGTGTAAGAGTCATCAATCGTTGTGACCATCTCAAACCCCGCTCGTTCTTCAAAACTGATTGTGGAAGGTGCGAAATAAACCACCTTGCCAGGAGAGGAGTGCATCACATGAGAACACCTCTTTTCTCATGGTTCGAGTGTAACATGAGTGAAGGATGTCCCCAAGCAACGTAGGTATAGGATTCCTAGACATGAAGATCTTGACAGCATTGATATCTATAAGCTGATCTGGATTCGGGAACAACACCAACCCATAGACAAGGAGTGCCGCAACTTCTTCAAAGGCTTGTAGGTCAAGGGAATTCCAACATTCTTGGGCCTTCTCAAACAGGAACTTTGCCAAGAACCCTTTGATACCACTTCTGATTTCCCAATGTCCCTTGATGTCAGATGGTTGTAGGCATAATGCTTTAGCAACCTCTTCAAGTTTTGGTTCCCTTTCCGTACCGTTGTAGGGTAGTTGACTAAGGATAGGAATCTTCAGAAGCTGAGAAAACTCTTCCAAAGTAGGCACCAGTTGATAATCCGGGAAAGTAAAACAGTGGTGCAAAGGGACAAAGAACTGGAACAACACTTTCACCATGTCCTCTTCAATGTTGGTATTGACCAAGCTGATGAGTCTACCATTCCTTTCACTGAAGGAAGAATTCTCGGGAATCCTGGATGTAAGCTCCTTAAGCTGAGAAGGGACCCTTACAAGGTTGATCTGAATTGTCTTTCTGTGGATGGTTTCCATGTCCTATAAAACAAGAACAAAGATGAAGATTCGAACCCTTGAAGTGGTTAGTAAATGCATATGATGTTGTATGATGCTATGATGTTATGATAAGGACACACCACAAGTATTCACAAAAGCAAACATGATAAGGCACACAAGTCACACCAGACAGCCCTTAGAGTTCAGGCCAGCATGAAATTTGGGGTACTACCCTCTTGAAGTTGGTGGGCTCAAAACCTGTCCTATCAAAAGTAACCGGGTTCTAAGGAGCTCAATATCATTGGGTTGTTTTCTGTGTTCATTGTTTTGATTTAGCCACTGGACTGGCGATCAAAATATTCCAAGAAAACAACCCTCAATGAGTGTAGTATCGAGTATCAACCAACTTCGGACTGCACCAAAGTCGGTCATCTCACTACCCCTAAAGAGGCCAGGATGGTCAAGTAAGGTTCCTAAGGTCAGTTGATGCTTCACGACACCACGCGGCGGCCCCGTACTCTCCTTGACTTGACTCAAGGGTTACCGGTACTCACCAAAGTGCCACATCAACGTAGCAAACTGCTTCAACCATGTCGGTATACCCCGCACAGTTCCCTCACAGTTTGTTGCTACTTTCTAAAAGGTATCCCCCAGATCCGGGTTAGGATCTATGAAACTTCCAAGACAGGCCCACAATTTTAAAACAAGCAAAGCAGGCAATTGAAAACATGATGATGAACTATTCCTAAGGTACACCTCACTTTAGATTCCCCAGCAGAGTCGCCAGTTCTGTGATCGGTGGAAATAGAACTGACTATTTTTAGCTGGTTCGCGAAATGTCGTGGTAAGCAAGAGTCGCCGTCGTCTTTTATGTTCTCCAACATGGAAAGGACAAAAGCACAGCAAAATTCCTTATTCGAGAATGTTTCTCGGTTCGGGAGGTAGATTTATAGAAAGGGAAGGTGTTAGCACCCTTTCTATCTGTGGTTATCCACGGGCTCTTAGGTACTTGCTCTTATGTTTTCAAAATTTGTTTGCTTTTCAAGTGTGTGTGGGTTTTGGAAAAGTTTCGTTTGAAAAATTTCTAAGTAACTCTTGTATCTGTCCTTAAGAGTGTGTGAAAAATTTGTTTGAAAACTTTTTGAAAGTGTGGGTGCGAAAAGTTGTTTTTGTTTGTTTGAAAGAGCAAGTACTTAAGAGAAGTCTACCTACCCTAAGGAATTAGGCTGTGTAAGAGTCCTTTAGATAGTGATATCCCACCATTGAGAGGTAGGTAGCACCGTCGTTGAAGTTATTCGGGTCAATTCGATTATCGGGACATGTGTGGTCACCAAAGCAATGGTAGGGCATCTTAGTGGTAACTCTAACGTCCTAGATCCTTTTTATCTGAGGAACCCGTTTCGAGGCAACTGGATCTTTTAGACAGAAGGGCGACCTCTAAGACACCCTATACTTGATGACCACGTTCGAGGCAACCAGTGAGGCGTACCCTAGGAGTGGCATGTGCATGTGTGTTGTTTTTCAGTTTATTGTCTTGTACATGTTATTTGTGAGCTACGAATTGATTTTATTTTTCATACATTCTTTCATGCATATTAACAGTTAAATGATTTGCAGGAAATAAAATGCGGAAAGGTAAATCTAGCTATTACAAGGCGCGGGTCTATACATCGCCAAAAACAAAAACCCGTTTGGAAAATAAAGTGCGAGAATTTAAAAGAAAGCGATAAAGCTCTAATTAATTATTACACTTCCTGAGCAGATATAAAAATATAAAATATTGAATTAAAATAAACTGCGCGCGAAAGAATTGAATCGGGGCGTCTTTAGGGTGTTGACCCTTTTTTGAGAAAGAATTGGATTTGTCCTTTTTGCAATTAATTAAAATTAAAATTAATAACTAATTAATTAATTTATTAAAAGAAAAAAAAGTTTTTGTGTTTTTTATGTTTTAATGAAATAAAATAAAAAGGAATTAAAAATGTCAAAACAAAAGCCTAAGTCTAAATTTGTTTTTTTATTTATTGTAAAAAAGGTATTAAAGTTAACTAATTAAACTAATTTAATTTAATTTGCATTTATTTACAAAAATAATTATTAAGGTGAAAGTTAGTAATAATAACAATAATAATATAAGTATTTACATTTTAATGGTCTTGATTTATTATGAAAATAATATTAGTTAGTAATAATAGTAATAATTATTAATAAAAAGAAATTATAAAGAAAAGGAAAATAAAAAAAAGGTAACAAAAACCAGGGGGTAAGGACCCAATAATGGAGGTTTGGTCTGAATTCTGGCCCATTTGTTGGCCAGTCCGTTTGGACTTTTGAGATCTGCTACGCCTGCATTGACTGACTGTGGTCCTTCAACATGAACCATGGGATCTGCCTTGAAGGCCACCTGGCGCTTGGATGAATGGGGTGTATGATGGAACCCGTTTACATGCCTGCATACGAATACACTAGAAAAAATATGAACAATTATATAGGGGACCTTGGAATCGAACCCAGGTCCCAATGGTCAACAGCCACCTGCTCTTCCACTAGGCCACTTATGCGCGTTTGTTAATAAAATAGACAATGAAAATAATATGTAAGAACAACACATATGCTGGAAAATAACAAAAAAACGCGCGTTATGTTTGAATGCTCCAATGGCACGCTTCCACGTCCTTCGTCTTCATCCTGCATTTCTGTAAAACATAAACAAATAGCGGGGGTTTTTAACCCCCACAACCTGCAAACATCAAAAATAGCGAACAGCTCCATGATTAACATAAATTGTTCGCGAGGGTTGGGATTGGTTCGTCTTGATCTCCTGAGTTCAACCATGGGCATCATTAGTCCTAATTTTACTTGTATGGGAAAGCCCCAAATCCAGAACTCGGAAACCCTAGATTTCATTCATGGTGATTTCTGTTTCACTGCATAATAATTCAATTAAGTAATACCAACGGCTTTATAAGGATGCAAGCAATACAAAACAAGCCATAAATCTCATCAAATGCTCATGAACCGTGCATTTTGATTCTGGAAAAAAAAAGACAAACCGTAGGACTGTGGTGGACGATTCCTTGAGTTCTGGCGCTTGTCTTTGCTTGCAAAAGGTTCCTCAATGTCCCAACAAGGTGTTTGAATCCTTAAGTTTCCTTGAATTGGCCTGGAGTATGAAGATCAGTTTCAAGCTTTCTATGAATTTTTTTTCAATATGGCAATGGCTCTGCAGCAACTTTTACACGTGAATGGCTTTAGGTTTAGGTTATGCATATGTATGGGAATAGAATTAGGTGATATGATGAGCCTTAAACTTGTGCAATTAAGTTTTGGATTTTTGTTTGACCACCATTAAAGGACATTCCAAACTTGGTTCAAATTTTGAATTTTATGCATAAATAAGCTTGGCACGATTTTGGCAGCTAGCATATGACACATAAAAGTCATTCAAATCAAAAGATGTTATTTAATTAATTTTTTTTGATTTTATTTGAATTTTATGGATTTAAAATGAATTAAATCAATAAAAATTAAATAAAATAGAAAAATTAATGTTTAATCTTGAAATTAATCATGGTACACGTGTATGGCATGACAAGGCTGAATCAAGTGGAAGAAAGTGGGCCCTTTTGTCAAAAATTGAAGTTTCAAGGATAGTTGACTTTTGCCATTTCACAAAAATTTCCCAACTTCTCCAATGCATATCTTGCTCAATTTTGATCATATGAGTATGTTATTGGACATTTTGGAAAGGTATTGAAGTCCTATAACCAATGCCTTTGGTCCCATGTCATTTTGATTTACCAATCTCAAGTTATGGTCTTTGACTTAAAGTGCATTTTTGTTGACTTTTGAAAATGACTTATAATGTTGAAATTGATAACTTTTTGTGAGAGCATTTCTTGGACATGGAATGTGAAGATGAGTTTTAGGAAATGTCATCCCCTTCAAGATAAGCATTGGATGGGATTTTTCTGATGAAACATGAAAACGTTATGCCTTGGTCAAGTTATAGTTGACTTTTCAGCTGTCCAAAAATGGAAACTTTTGCATCTTGATGATTTTTGAGCCATGCTTGAGGAATCATGATCAAGACTTGATCAAATGATGGTTGTGAGCTCAAAATAAGATGTTGACCAAAAATTTTGACTTTTGACTGCCAAATGACAATTTTACCCCTACAGTTGATTGTGAAGCAACTAGGGCTTTTGACTATGCAACTTGACCCTGTGAGTCTTGAAAGTTGATATGTAGATGCTTGGAAATGTTTATAGGCACGTGGGACTTGATTGAGCCCTTGAAAACCTCAACTTCCTTGCAAGAACCAAAACCCTAGTTTTTGACTGGCTTAGGAGATGTTGGGACTGTGCAACCCTTGAGTAGACTCGAGCAAATTGAGATGATGCTTGTCAAAACTTTGAAGAATATGGGAGGGCAAATTTTGGGGTACAACACGGGTCATCGCATACAATCATTGAAAGCAACTTGTGAGACGCTCTAGCAATTTTGTAAGGGACGAGATCATTTTATCGAAGGCAACATCGAGGGTCATCGAGGGACTACGATCTTTGTTTATCGAAGGGGCATTTGCTAGAGTGTCTCATATTAGAGGGACATGATTGCATTTTCCGAAGCAACAAGCGAGGTTACCCTAGAGGTGCAAGTGTGCATTGTGTTTGTCATTTTCATGCATTCAAGTCTTGTATTAGGTCATCTAGCGATTGATTTTAGATTTGGCATACAAACCCTAATTACTATACAATATATTGAAAGCAATAAATTGCGGGAATTAAAAGTCTAAGTTATTACAAAAAAGTATTCGGGGATGGGGGTACAATTATTTTACAAATGGGGATGAGTCTCATAAGAATAATGATGTCCAAATATGTGTTACAACCAAATCGAACTGTCGCAATTTAATTATGACAAATTATAAAATAAGGAAAATCAATAAATTATAAGATGCATGTATTTATTTACAAATAAACAAATAAAATCTATTCTAAAAAAGAAAGATTAAGTATTATATTATTACTTTATTTTTTGTTATTTTCTTTATTAATTATGTAAATAAAAAAGTTTAAAAGAAAAATTAAATGAACAAAGTTTCTATTATTTTTAGCATTTTTTTTTATTAAATGAAACAAAATCAATCGATAAAAGAAAATAATAAAATTTATTTAAGAAAATAAGTATTACTAGATTTATTATTAACAATGTAAAACAAATTAATCTAAAATGAAATAATAAATAAAAAAAAGAGTTAGTATTTGTTAAATCAAAAAAGAAATGAAATTAAATTAAAACAAAAATGATGGGCCAAGGATTTGTAAAGTGTGTTAAAGCCCAAAAGAAAAAATAGAAAGGAGGGGGTGCAGGCAGAAGCAATTATGGGCTTAAGGGTAATGTTGGGGCGGGTCAGGCCCAGATGAAAAGTTTTTACAACGTTTTAGGGGTTTGATCAGTTAGGGTTTGTTGTTTGGCTTTACAGCGGCGTCGTTCTCTCACTCTCTTCTTCATCTTTATCCTTCTCTTGCCATAAACGCTGATCTTATACTCCCTCCAAGCTCCAGCCACCAGAGCGCCACCCTACTCTCTCATCTCCTCACGATAAACCTTGGCTTTGGATTGAGCGGTATGACTTGTTATCTCTTTCGTGTTTTACAGTTGCTTTTGTTTGTTTTAGGTTTGCTTGCATGTTCATTTTTTAATTCTTTGATGTTTATGAATATGATGTAGTAAAGAATTTGAGAAGATGCTTACCTTGAGTTTTTCTGGAAAGTGGGATGGAGAGGAGAAAAGGGTTGGACTGGCGGCGCTCCTGGGGCGGCTAGAGGCGGAGGAAGATGATGGCCTAGCTTTGCTTCTGGTATCTCTCTTTGGTTCTTTGAGATCTTGAATGTTTGATGATGAAACTGTTCTGAGAACTGTTGATTTTTGTTGTTGATGATGAATATGCTTCTGAAAACTATGTTATTATTGATATTTGTTGGATAATGATTCTGAAACTGTTTGCTTTTCTTCTGAATGCTCTTCCTCTTCTCTTGGTATGTTAATGATGAGCACCACTCTGAAACTTTATTGGTTTGTAGTGAGTTTGTTGCTTTTTCTGTTAATGATGATACATCTCTGAAACTCTTATTGTTTGTTGATTGATAGCTTCTGAAACTGTGTTGGTTTGATTTTTTGAATGTGATGTTGATGAAAGTTCTCTGAAACTTGTTGGTTTATTTGACAAACATGTTTTTTATGTTAGCTTGTGAAACTGTTATGGTGTTGGGCAGTTTTGGTACAGGTTTGAGCAAGCTTGAGTTTGTTTGCAGTTTGGCCAAACAGGTTGTAGTTGGACAGGCTCGCTTTTTGTTGGTTTTGAAGGTTAATGTTTTGGTTGGTTGCACAGGTTGTGCAGATTTTTGTACCAACTGGTTTTTGTTGGTTGTTTAGGTTTGCAGTCTGGAACATGGGCAGATTTTGTTGTGTTGGTTTGGCCTGTTTGCAGGTTGTTTTGGTTTGGCCTGTTTGCAGGTTTGAGTTGTTGTTTCATGCAGGTTGGGGACTGCGGGTTTGTGGTTTCTTGCTAGCAGGTTGTTTTGGTTTCTTGCTAGCAGGTTTGCAAGTTTGCAAGTTATGCAGGCTTTGGCAACAGGTTTCTAGGCTTTGGAGAGCTTTTGTGTTTTCTGAGTTTTTGTTTAGGCTTATGCATGTTCTAATGTTCTCCTCCCTGGACTGTTATGCAGTCCTTTGTTTTATATATTTTTTATCTTTGTTTACTTATGCCAGCCTGCCTTAGCCAAACTGCAAACTTTTCACCAGGTCCTCTCTTTCTCTCTCTCTCTCTCTCTCAAATAAGCACTTTTGCTTATTATATTATATTTTATGAAAAGTTTGCTTGCTAGAAAATGATGACAACTATGACAGGTCCTTTTGGCTTGTAATTTGATTTACCTCTGCATTACCTGCTGCATTTTCTGCTGTACTTTCTGTACTTGCCATGCTTAGTTTATGTTTGTAGAACAGTTTTCCTTGTAACTTGCTTGTAACTTGCTGCAAAGTTTGCAAAGTTTAGTTGCTTTGCATCTGGTTCGGTTTTCCATGCTTTGTTTGACAGTTTGGCATTGATTACTGCAGTTTGGTATTCAGTTTTGTTGCAAGCTTGCCTTGTATGCAGCCTATCTGAATTTGGTCTATGTTTGGCACCTTGTTTGTACAGTTTGGCGCCTGTTTTTGCATTTGAACCAATTGTATGCTTGCATTTTATATTTTTACTTTTCTCTTTGTGAACCAAGAAGAGCAATCTTCTTGTGATTTGCAAAGAGAAAAATAAAAACATGATGAACAAATAGCATTCTGATTTCGGCCGGCAAACTTTAGTGATGATTTTCTTTTTTCCTTTTCTGCTTGAAAAATTAACTGTACTAATTTCCTTTTCTTCTTCTTTTTCAAGTGAATGCAACTTGGACGGCGATAAAGCAGTAGGAAGCAAGAAACCTTGAGCATGGGGCAATGGAGTTTAGGCTTTAGACTTAGATTTATTTTCCACTTATTGTAAACAATTATTATTTTAAATACTATAAGTTGTAAACTTACAATATTCAAATAAATATTGTAACAACATTTGAAATGAATAAAAAGTCTTTATCCAAAAGAAATTTCTACTGTCAAATATCTTTCAATCTTTCCCTTTGCCTTTTCACTTTTTATTTAAGATTCCTGATTAAAAATGACTGAAATTGCATTCCACCATTTCCAATACAGATAACTTAAAATCCAAGTAATCCCTAAAAAACTCTGCAATCTCATAACTTGCGACAGCATTCCAATCAACATACGCGTTATGTATTCCAATAAGCAAACATTTCATTAGCTGGCAAGCATTTCATTCTATTAACAAGCAGATGTCTTAACAGACGCACATTACCTGGTTAATCTGGATTAGACAGTTTCAACTCCTATCCCTTATCCCAGAATAATCAAGCCTTGAGAACAACCAATAATCTTTCAGTAGGCTTTGAAAGGTGAGAAAACAATGTAACAGTGAACTGAATTTCTGTGGATTCAATTTCTTCTGAGAAATGCGAGAGAAACCCTGATTCTTGATTTACTACTAAAGAAAAGTTTGTTTGATCGATTCTTGAGCCAATCCTAAAAATCAGAGAAAATCCTAGGGTTGTGATTTCTTGTGAAAAAGGGAGGGCAAATTTTGGGGTACAACAGAGGTCTACGTGGACGATATGATAGCCAGATCTTAAACAGAAGAAGAGCATCTTGATCACTTACAGAAACTGTTTGATAGATTGAAGAAGTACAAGCTGAAGTTGAATCCAAACAAATGCACGTTTGGGGTATGGTCTGGTAAACTCTTAGGCTTTGTCGTCAGCAAAAAAGATATCGAGGTCGATCCTGCTAAAGTTAAAGCAATACAGGAGATGCCTGCTCCTCATACTGAGAAGGAAGTAAGAGGATTCTTGGGACGTTTGAACTATATTTCCAGATTCATTTCTCACCTAACAGCTACTTGTGAGCCAATCTTCAAGCTATTGAAGAAAGATCAAGTAGTCAAGTGGAATGACGAATGCCAAATTGCTTTTGACAAAATCAAAGAATACTTACAAGAGCCTCCTGTATTGATGCCACCAGTCGAGGGAAGACCGTTGATTATGTATCTGACTGTTTTAGAAAACTTAATGGGGTGTGTATTGGGGCAGCATAACGAGTCTTGCCAAAAAAAGCACACTATTTACTACCTGAGAAAAAATTTTACAGACTGTGAAACCAGATATTCACTGCTCGAGAAAACTTGGTGCGCTCTGGCATGGGCTTCTCCCCGGCTAAGACAGTATATGCTGACTCATACTACCTTGTTGATATCTAAAATGGATCCGATAAAATATATCTTCGAGAAGCCTGCTCTTTCCAGGAGAATAGCGAGATGGCAGATGATCCTGACAGAATATGACATACAATATATTACCCAGAAAGCTATAAAGGGCAGTGTATTATCCGATCACCTTGCTCATCAAGCTGTAGAAGACTACCAGTCCATAAAGTTCGAATTTCTGAATGAAGACATCATGACATTAGACAACTGTAAGGAATTCAAG
This sequence comes from Vicia faba, assembly GCA_948472305.1. Lineage (NCBI taxonomy): Eukaryota > Viridiplantae > Streptophyta > Magnoliopsida > Fabales > Fabaceae > Vicia > Vicia faba. Next base: position 339,590,671 of record OX451736.1, read on the forward strand.
CCATATGACAGACCTGAACAAGGATCCCGATGGACCCTGTTCTTTGATGGGGCATCTAACGCACTCGGGAATGGTATTGGTGTTGTACTCATATCTCCAGAAGGATGTCACACTCCCTTTACTGCAAGACTCTACTTCAATTGTACAAATAACATGGCGGAATACGAAGCGTGCATCTTTGGTCTCGAAGCTGCCATAGACTTGGGGATCAAATCTTTGAATGTATTCGGAGATTCAACTTTGGTCATTAGCCAGGTCAAAGGGGAATGGGACACCAAACACCCTAACCTTATCCCTTACAAAGAACATTTTTTGATATTTCTCCCACACTTTGAGAAGATTACCTTCGAGCATTTCCTGCGAGAAGAAAATCTGCTAGCAGACGCACTAGCCACAATGTCATCTATGTTTAAACTTAATTTGGATAATGAGGCTCCCCAGATCACTGTTGAACGAATGGATGAACCAGCACACTATCACGAGATTAATATTGAAGAAGTAATGGACCAACCTTGGTTTCAAGAAGTCAAGAGGTATCTCGAGGCTCAAGAATATCCTGAAGGAGCTTCAATCAATGACAAAAAATTCTTAAGGAGATTCTCTGCTAAGTTCTTCCTTAGTAACGGCATCCTGTATAAACGCAATCATGACTCTGTGTTACTTCGGTGCGTAGATAAGGTTGAAGCTGAAAGGATCATGGATGAGTTGCTTGAAGGCACTTTTGGTACCCATTCTAGCGGGCATACGATGGCAAAGAAAATCCTACGGCCAGGCTATTACTGGTCTACCATGGAAACAGATTGTTATCAACACTCTCGAACCTGCCATAAGTGTCAGATTTATGCTGACAAGGTGCACGTACCTCCGGTTCCTCTGAACGTATTGACGGCTCCTTGGCCCTTTGCTATGTGGGGGATTGATATGATTGGGGAAATCAAGCTGGCAGCCTCCAATGGACACCGCTTCATCCTAGTAGCCATTGAATATTTTACAAAGTGGGTTGAAGCAGCCTCCTTCGCCTCCGTTACCAAGAATGTTGTTGCCCGTTTCATCAAGAAAAACCTTATCTGCCGGTATGGTATCCCAGAAAGAATCATCACCGACAATGGTACAAATCTCAACAACACTATGATCACCACATTGTGCGAGCAATTCAAGATTCAGCCTCACAATTCTTCTCCCTATCGACCAAAGATGAATGGTGTTGTCGAAGCTGCAAATAAAAACATTAAAAAGATCATACAGAAAATGAGTCACATACAAAGACTGGCATGAGATGTTACCATTCGCTCTCCATGGATATCGTACCATGACTCGCACATCAATCGGGGCAACACCCTATTCTTTGGTTTACGGCATGGAGATTGTCTTGCCTATCGAGGTTCAGATCCCCTCTCTGAGGATTATGAAAGATGCAGGGCTGAACGAAGACGATTGGATCCAGACTCAACTTGATCAATTGAGCTTGATTGATGAGAAGAGACTTATTGTTGTTTGCCATGGTCAAATGTATCAAAAACGGACGACCAAGGCTTTCAAAAAGAAATTCAGACGCCAAGTGTATCAAGTTGGGGATCTAGTGATCAAACGCATCATCTTGCCACAAGGTGATCCCAGGGGGAAATGGACTCCTACCTATGAAGGACCATTTGTAGTCAAAAACATATTCTCCGGTGGGGCAATGATGTTGACCACCATGGATGGCGAAGACCTACCACACCCTGCGAACACGGACATAGTCAAAAGATACTACGCATAAGAGACCCACTAGGTTGACACACCTAGGCAAAATAAGGGCATCCCAGCAAAACAAAAGGTTCAGGCAAAAGTTAGGGATAAAACAAAAAAATATGTACACCCGGCAAGTTGAAAACCCGAAAGGGTGACTTGGGCAAAAATAGGTTTCCCGGTGGATTAAAAACCCAAGGGCGGTCCAGGCAAAAGTTAGGGAATAAAGGCGTACGACTATGTCCCGTTGGATCACTTTATGGACAAACTTTGGCTTCCACTGACAAACTTAGAGGTTCTGATCAAATTCAATCATCTTCGGACAAGGCAACAAATAGACAAGACGCTCGGAGATACGAAGGCTATAGCAGGATGGAAACCCCATGGAATTATTACACATAGCTATCTTTTCTTTGTATCAAATTTCTCTTTTTTCACGACAACATTCTCTTACTAGAATGTTTGTCTCCTTGTACAAAAATACTTATTCAATGTCAATACAAAATATTCCTTTGAAAGTGCAAAAATTATTTGTCTTTTCTTTACGCTTGTTTTGTTTACAAAAAAGTCCAATGATTCATTGTTGAGCATATGCATGTGAACATAATTACTGTTTACAAATAAATGAAATGAAAAGAGGCAATTACTGATGGGTTGAAAGGATAGGAAAATATCTCTAGGCTATTCCATAGGTAATCTCCTGCAGCACGTCGTTTAAATCCCCAACGGAACAAAGTTTCAAATTATTGATCCCCAGTAGAAGTCGTCAAATTTCTCAGGATTCCCCAATAGGATTTTACAAGCAGCACATGGCATTTCCCTTGCAACGGAGTTTATTTCTCAAAACGGAAATTCATCAACACTTCGACTTCAAAAGCATGAAGACTTACATATCCTCAACAGCAGTCAGGGATTTATTTTCCCCAATCCAACTACAATGCAGCAAATTAGCTCATATACACATACATTGCATCCTTATATCATAAACATTGATAAAGCAAATGCATCCCATCATACATTTCATGCAACATGACTTTGCATTTTAGCTAACATTTTACCCTTTTCAGGATCAGATTAACAGCTACCATTGACAATATTCAAAACTTGATACATTTCAGATACGCCCCAGACACGGATGCCATTCTGATACTCATTCAGATTCAAACTTCTCAGATACAGTACAGATACGCCCCAGACACGAATGTCATTCTGATACTCATTCAGATTATACTTTTAGATACAGTTCAGATACGCACCAGATACGGTAGCCATTCTGATACTCCTTCAAATTCAAACTTCTCAGATACAGTACAGATACGCTCCATACGCGGATACCATTCTGATACTAATTCAGATTTCAACTTTTGATACAATTCAAATATGCTCCAGACAGGGATGCCATCCTGATACTCATTCAGATTTCAACTTTTTATACAGTTCAGATACGCTCCAGACACAGATGCCATTCTGATACTCATTCAGATTTCAACTTTCAGATACAATTCAAATACGCTCCAGACACGGATGCCATCCTGATACTCATTCAGATTCAACTTTCAGATACAGTTCAGACACGCTCCAGACACAGACGCAATTCTGATACTCATTCTTTCAGCTTACAAATTATAATTCAACAATCACTCTTGGATGGCATCTTTAAGCCCATCTCCCACAGATTTCAATCACCTCTCCAAATGGCATCTTTAAAGCCCATTCCTTTTATCATTGCATCATCGAGTGCAAATTTTTGGGCACTCTAGTGTCCAATCATCTTCCACCTTCGAGTCACGAATAACAAAACTCGCCAGTCTAACTCTTCAGGTTTAAGAAGATTGAACAGGGGCAGCTGTTGTACCCCAAAATTTTCCCTCTCAATTATCAAGAATTTTCTCACAAGATCTCTTGGACTCAAGACTGCATTAGGGTTTGACCAGCTTAAGACACCTCCTCATGCACTGATGACCAAAATTAGGGTTTGAGTTTGCACAAGTATTTTTGGACTATCAATGTTTCATATGAATTTCATGGATCATTATGGACCCCCAAGATTATTCATGCCAAGTTTCAAGCCTTAGATCACATTTTTGCTCAGTCAATTGAGCAGTTGACCTAAAAATCAGTTGTATTGGGGAAAAAGTCAACTATGGCCAATTTGCAGTCAAACTTCATAATTCTTTATCCACATGAACATGTGTTGTACCCCAAAATTTTCCCTCTCATTTATCAAGACTTTTCTCACAAACTCAAGACTGGATTAGGGTTTGACCAGCTCAAGACATCTCATCATGCACTAATCACCCAAAATTAGGGTTTGAGACTGTACAAGGATTTTTGGACTATCAATGTTTCATATGACTTTCAAACATCATTGTGGACCCCTAAGTTTACTCATGACAAGTTTCAAGCCTTGAATTACATTTTTGATCAGTCAATTGGACAGTTGACCTAAAAATCAGTTGTAATTGGGGAAAAGTCAACCATGGCCAAATTACAGTCAAAATTCATATTTTTTGATCCACATCAACATTTTGGACTCATGTGTATCATTTGATCAAGTTTGGACCATAATTCCTCAAGAAATTTGATCAAATCATCAAAAGGGGAAAATGGTTAAAATTAGGGTTTTGACTGAGAAAGGGCAATTTCTGATTTTTGACCTAGCAAATGACCAATTGAGTTGAAGCATGATTACAAGGGTTCAATTTTATCATCTTGACCTAATAACATGGTTCAAAACATTGCAACTTCATTGGATTGACAAATGAAATTTGCAGTCAACTGATCAAAAGTCAACTATATACTGAAAAGTCAAACTTTGACTTTTTGGTCAAAATCAAGTGCCAAGGATCACAATTCATCAAAACATGTCAAAATGTGAAACTTGTTCATCAAGAAATCAAAGATTGAAGATTTGGTTTTGAAATTTGAATTTTTCTTAGAAATTTTTTTAAGTATAGAAAATTTCTTATTTTTTCTCAACTTTAAGCCAATTTTCCACTATGATACAAGATGATTCAAAGAAAGTTCCCAACATGAAAGTTGTAGATCCCCATGAAATATACAACATTGCTTCACACATTTTCCCCTAAATATGTTTGGGTCTCAATATATAATTTTGTGAATACATGCTCATGAACTAAAATAACTTAGTGAAATTTTGCCCTAATTTAGGCAGGTTTTTGACCTAACTTCATGGCAATTTTTCACCTAGTTCCAAGAGGAATCTTGAAATTCATTTTAAAGATGAGTTATATAGAACATTACAAGATTTCTAAAATGTCCAAGAACTCTTTGAGATCATTCTTGAGTAGGGAGAATCGAAGAGAGGAAGTTGACAATTTCTCACTTTGATTTCAAGCCATTTCATGAAGAACAAAATTAAATCTGAACCTATGATGCCTAATCCTTGCTTTACAGGTCTCAAAATTGTTTCTCACTTCATAATTTAATGCTTACACAGATGATAAATCCTTAATCCAAGCACAAGAGTCTTTGTCCAAGCTTTAATTCCATAAATGGCACAAAGTTGCCATTGTCATTTTAGAAAAGCATAACTTTTGCAACTCTTCACTTCTTGAGTATTGGACCTGTTTTCTCTGCACACACAAGTCCTATAAACCAAATACAAGTTGTCTAGGACTTGTTCCAACTCCAAGCAGGCTTGTACAAGCATGTAGGGAGTGGTCTCTTCACCTTTCTTAAAAAGAAAGTAAGAGTGCAAAAAGCCTATAACTGAGAAATCTGTGGTGGAGTGGATTAGAAACCTTCCTTATACTTATACAAAAACACATTACAACTTAGAACATGATTGCTCAAGGACAGAAACTCTCCAAAACTCCCTATCACCAAAAACCTGTCAAAAACTTGCAGTTTGAAACCAAGCATAGCAATCCAGAAATTTACTCGTGCGTTTCAAGTTCTAATCACTCAAACACTTAACCTACCTCATATCTAAGTGTTCCAGACTATCATCCCTTCACTGTAACACCTCCTTCTCCATCTGCCATTTTTGTTTTTTAAGCTTTCAGGTTGGCTTGGACAGAGAGATCCAGGCACTTTCAAAGCAAGGTAAGGATTGGAACACACTCAGGGAGGTTCAGGCTAGCTAAAGGAATCTTCAGGCCTTCATAAATCTCACTCAAACTCCATTCACGATCTCAGCTGAAAGAGGTAAGAACTCCAACTTCTATCTCTTCATACAGACGTCTATTGGTCACGATTTGTGAAGATAAAAGGTAGATATCCTTGTGCTAAAACCAACCATGTTCATAAATTTCATTTATATTCATTGTGTATAGAGAATTTTAGAATTCAAATTTCTGTAAAAATTAGGTTTGAAATTAGGACCTTTTAATTTGCTTTGATCTTTGATTGTTAGTTTACATGATTTACATGGTTGAAATCGTGGGAAAAAGTACTATCATTTTCATGTTGGAAGTTTCCATTTTAATGGAGAAATGAGAAAGATCCAGAGGTTCTGGCCAGCTTGAGGAAGAAGATGAAGTACAGGGCAAAGAGACTTTATATGTTATGTTTTTATTATTTAATTTAAACTAACGGATGTACAGCCACCCCAGTGGTAAGGCAGCGCACTAAAATGCTTAAGGTCACAGGTTCGAGCCTTGGCGCTGCCTTTTTGCATTTTGCATCCTTTTTTTTTTGCTGTTTGCAGCGTGGGCTTCAACATTTGGGCTTTGTATTTTTTTCTAACATGCTACCTCCTGATTACTCAGGCACCTCTGGCCCAACTATTTTCATTTATTTATTTTATGTTATTTTATTTTCATTAAATATATTTTTCTTAACTTATTAAAAAATATAAAAAAATGTAAAAATGATAAATATTATATTTTGTTTAATTTATTTTATTTTCTCATAAAATATATATATTTTTAGTTATGTATTAACTATTTTTTCCTAATAAACTTGTAAGTAAAAAATAGAATTAGGTTAATTATTTATTCTTTTTCTCACACTTATAAATATTTATTTTAACATATTAAAAAGACTAAATATTTTCATAAATACTCTTTATTATTTTAAGACAAAAAATACACAAAAATAATACTTAAAGAATTTTATTTTCTTTTAAAATTAGAAATTAGGGTTAACCACATTTTCAAGAAATATTTTCCTTTTCTTAAATCATTAGGATTAGGTCAAAACTCTTTTGCATATGAAAAACAAAGCAAAAACCTTTTTCTTGCATATATATATATATATATATATATATATATATATATATATATATATATATATATATATATATATATATATATATATATATATATATATATATATATATATATATATATATATATATATATATATATATATATATATATATATATATATCATTGCATATTTAAATTATATGGTATATTATTTATTCAAATACTTGTACAAATTCGATTTAGTTATAATAGCTTAATTAAATTTACATTATTGCAAATCTCCATTCATAATTTGTATTCCCCCCTCCCATAAAATGTTGTAATAGCGTAGTAATCTTTAAATTACGCAATTTACCGCTTTTATATACCATGCTAGTAATTAGGGTTTGAATGGAAAGATAAAAGCAAATAAAATAGAAAACCCTAAATCCAAGACAAAATCAAAGCATGAAAATAACAAACTTGCACACAAACACCCTTAGGGTTACTCCACTTGGTTGCCTTATATAAAAATGGCGATATTACGCATGCGAAGTATCTTGGCAAAAACAAACAAATATAAGATCATAGTCCTTGATGACGCTATTCAAAGTTGCCTTACAAAATGATCTTGGTCACTCAAAAATGCTAAGATACTTTGCAACATTGCTAATCATGGTTATACGATGACCCAAGCCCGTCCCGTTTACATCCAAAGATAGGGTTGCTTACCAAATCAATGGTAAGACAACAATATAAAAGGAAAAGAAAATGAACTAGAAATACATTTGAGTAGGTAGATTACTTCTAGTTACTTGCTCCATTTCAAACAACTATCCTTGCTATTTTTAAAACACACATTTGAAAACATCTTACAAACATTGAAAACATTTTCAAAAAGACAAACATCTTTGTATACATTCTTACGAATGAGAATCATTATAAAGATTGCCTAAACAATGTACTATTTTACAAAATACTTTCAAAACCATACAAAGCACAATTTCAAAACAAAAGCAAGTGATCTAGCAAGTAACTAAGAACCCATGGAAAACCATGGATGGAAAGGGTGCTAATACCTTCCCTTTTCATAATCTACCCCCCGAACTCAAGAAACAATCTCAAAGGTCTTTCTTGTGCTTTTTCATCTTTTCTTTTGGATAAAAGAAAAGTCGGTGGCGACTCTTGCTAACTGCAACATTTGCGATAAAACTCAAAACTTCAAGTCAGTTCTCGTACCGTATCACAGAACTGGCGACTCTACTGGGGAAATTTATAAAAGTGGGGTTACCTTAAGGCTAGATCACATTTATTTACATTGTTTGACTTGTATGCTTTACATTATGGTTCTTTGTTTGGGTTTGAAAGCCTCTACCCGGATTTGGGATACATTATAGGTAAATAGCAATACGTTATGGAAACTGTATGGGGTATACCGACATGGTCTAAGCAATAGCTATGTTAGTGTGACATATTTATGGGTACCGGTAGCCTTTGAGTTAATCAAAGAGAATATGGGGCCGCTGAGTAATGTCATGAAGCACTAATGAACTTCTAGAACCCTTACTTGACCAACTTGGCCTTTAGGATGTAGTGAAATGACTGGCTTTAGTGCAGTCCGAAGTTGGTAGATACTCGATACGACACTCATTGAGGTTTGGTTTATTGGGATATTTCGGTCCCAATTAAAGAGGCTTGAGCTGAAACAATGACCAAGGAAACAATCCGGTGATATTGAGCTCCTTAGAACCCGATTACTATTGTTAAGACAGGTTTAAGCCAACTAAACTTCAAGAGGGTACTTACCTATAAAACCCCATGCAAGCCTAAACTAAGAACTTGTTTGTTTTGCTTGTATATGCATACTTGTGCATAACATCATGGACATCATGAACATCACATGCATCCACTAACCATTTCAAGGATTTTGGATATTCATCTTTGTCCTTGTTTTGTAGGATATGGATTCACTTCGCAGGAAAACTATCCAAGTCAACCTTGTAAGAATTCCTCCACAATTTAAGGAGCTAGCTTCAAGGATCCCTGAGAACTCTCCATTCACTGAGAGGCATGGTCGTCTACTCAACTTGGTCACCTCCAACACAAATGAGGATATGATGAAAGTGCTCTTCCAGTTCAATGATCCTTTGCACCATTACTTCACATTTCCCGACTATCAACTTGTGCCTACTTTGGAAGAATTCTCTCAACTTTTGAGAACTCCCATTCTCAATCAACTATCTTTAAACGGTACGGAAAGAGACCCAAAGCCAAAAGAGATTTCTCAAGCTCTGCACTTGCACTCATCTAATGTCACAACTCATTGGGAAACTAGAAGTGGTGTCAAGGGCTTCTTAGTAAAGTTCCTATTCGAGAAAGCCCAAAGTTGTTGGAATTCCTTAGACTTGCAAGCCTTTGAGGAAATTGTGGCTCTTCTTATCTATGGGATGGTTTTATTTCCCAATCCCGACCAACTCATAGATGTGAGCACCGTCAAAATCTTCATGTCACGCAATCCGGTGCCTATATTTCTAGGGGATATCCTACACTCTTTTCACACTCGCACAATGAGGAAAAGAGGTGTCCTTATGTGCTGCACTCCTCTCCTGGCAAGATGGTTTATTTCTCATCTTCCCCAATGAGTCTTAAAGAATGAGCAAGGTTCAAGGTGGTCACAAAGGTTAATGATGCTCAAACATTCAGATATTCATTGGTGCTCCCGATCCAAAGAGAATGTTATCATTGTTGACCATTGTGGGGAATTCCCTAATGTCCCTCAACTTGGCATTAGGGGAGGCATCACCTACAACCCATTCTTAGCTTTAAGACAATTTGGTTACGCCCGAAGGGATGGTTCGCACGAGATGATGATTCAAGGTTTGGTATTCGACTACGACAACGACGATCAAGGTATTCGCCAAAGATTCATCCGAGCTTGGAGGATGCTAAAAAAAGGTGGATAGCAAGACTTTGGGGCATAAGAATTCCATCCCTCTTGAGCCTTACCTTAAATGGGTACGAACCCGCGCTCAAAGTCTTATGATGCCTTATCCTTCCATTCTGCCGGTAATTGTTGAGCATGTTAAGGAGGCAGAAGTTCCATACACTATCCTACATCCTGACATGCCCAAAGGAGAGCGAGATACTTTCGAAGCCCAATTCTACGCAAGCGAGAAGAAGGTTTTGGAACTCGCTAGGCTACTTCATGAAGAGCAGACTCTAAATGCCTATATAGCACCAAAGAGGATGCACACTACTTTTTTATCTTAGAGTTTTGTATTATATTTCCCAAGGGGAATTGATGTACTCAAACTTTACCTTATTAATATAACGTGTGTTTCCTTTTTGTCTAAAACGAACTTGAATCTTTAAAATCCTTGAAAACATTGCATATGCACATATCATTCATCATAACATAAACAGATCTTTTGCAACGAGTTTCCTCATCTCTCTACTGTTTATTTCAGTAAGATAGATCTCGAACAGGCAGTCAAAGATCTCCAAGCTCAGAACACGCAGTTTCAACAGTTACTCATGACCCTAGCCAAGGGGCAAGAAGAGTTGAAGACTCTGCTGGCTGAAGAAAGGAAAAAGAAAACAAAGAAGGTCATCGGGGTTTTAAACATGGGGAGAAGGTTTTAAGGGCAGACTAGAAGAACCTTGAATTTTGCTACAACATCCTGTGAAGGAGAGGGGAAAGGAAAGGAAACAATGGTCCTGTCAGAATCTGAAGAGGAGGAAGAAGAGGAAGACTACTCTGAGGAACAGTATCCTCCAGCTGATAATAAGTATAGACATCTTGAAGAGCGTTTGAGCGCTATGGAAATACAAAAAGTGCCAGGTCTAGACTTTGAAGAATTGGGATTAGTGTCAGGAGTTGTTATTCCTCCGAAATTCAAAGTGCCTTTGTTTGCAAAATATGATGGAGTGTCATGTCCTAAGATGCACCTACGATCATATGTGAGAAAGATCCAACCACACTCCGCTGATAAAGACTTGTGGGTGCATTTTTTCCAAGATAGTCTATCTGGAACACAACTCAACTGGTTTTACCAACTGGAAAGGGCCAACATCCACAATTGGGAGGATCTTGTTGCAGCTTTCTACAAGCAATATCAATATAACATCGATTTGGCGCCTACCCGTACTCAACTTCAAAGTATGGCTATGGCTTCCAATGAGGGTTTCAAAGATTACGCACAGAAATGGAGAAATCTAGCTGGGAAGTTCAACCCCCTCTGTCTGAAAGGGAATTGGTGGACATGTTCTTATGCACTCTATCGGGCCCTTTCTTCAACCATTTAATTGGAAGCTCATCTGCAGGATTTACTGAGTTAATACTGACTGGAGAGAAGGTGGAAGCTGGCATAAAAAATGGAAAGATTCATAAGGATTCATCTTCTTCTATAGCTGTGAGGAAGCCTTTTATTGGGAAGAAAGAAGTAGTTGTTGTATATCCACAAAGGAACCAAGGTAGAGCCGAACGCCGACTAATGGTAGGGGCTGTTATGATTCCAAAGACTACATCTGATCAACCAAGAAGTAATCAACCGAGGGTGGAAAGGCCAGTCCGGCAATTCACCAGAATCAATATGAATATGTCCCAAGTATTACCGCATCTTATGAAATCCAATTTGGAAACTTTAAAAGAAGCTCCAAAAAACCCCAACACAACGTCCCCTCATTATCACCCAAATGCCTGTTGTACATATCATTCCAAAAGTCTGGGTCACGACACAAACAACTGTTGGGCCTTGAAGAACAAAATTAAAGACCTTATAGAGGCAAAAAAAATTGAGTTTGATGCGCCCGAGAAGCCAAACGTCATTGCTGCTCCTATGCCTAGACATGGTCACAACACCAATGCTATTGAAGAATATTTGTTTATTACCACAGTTGATGAACTCGTAACTCCATTACCAATCATTAAGATAAACTTGTTGAAATCCGGTGTTTTCCCGGGTTGTAATGAAGACTTCCACCTCTGCTTATCCTCACCAACTGATTGCCCTTTGTTGAAAACAGGCATTCAACGCTTGATAGACGACAAAGAGATTCTGTTTGAAAGTACTCCTTTTCACCTGTTCCTGTTGAAGATATTTCAATCATCACCATCTCCGCAAATTCTTCCAGGTTCCCCAAAAGACCCATTAGAATTACATATGTTCCAAAAGATACTCCTCTTATAATCACAATGCATGGGCCAGTCCCATATAAATCAGACAAAACTGTGTCGTGGAATTATGGTGGGGACATCTACTACCATGGCATCAAACAAAATGGGTCGGCCACCGCAGAGATAAGCTCCGAAGAAGAAGACTTCGACATTAGCAATATTGCCGGAACTAGTAAGATTACCCAAAGCGGTAGAATCTTTTCTCCAGAAATTTCCCCTCCAAAGGCAGTTTTTGGATCCGTGGCTGCTCCAAAGGTTACTTCCGTACCAATAATCATCTCTGCAAGTGCTCCTATTGACGAAGACGATACAACCCTTGTTGTCATTCCTACCAACACTCCTGCTGCTAAAACCCGAGGGAAAAGTATTCAAGTGGAGCCTGTCCGGACGAAGGCTCAATCACTGACTATCCCCGAGACCTCCAAGAAAGAAATGGAGGAGATTCTAAAAATAATAAAGAGGATCGACTACGACGTAGTTGAATAGTTGGGGCAAACTCCCTCCAAGATCTCCATGATGGAATTTCTGCTGTGTTCTGAGGCACATGCGAAAGCCCTAGTAAAATTCCTAAAGACAGCCCATGTGCCTCAAGAGACGTCTGCTGATCAATTTCAGGATTGCGTGGCCAGCTTGACAGCAGATAACGGCCTAGGCTTATCAGATGCCGATATGACACCAAGGGGAAGAAAGCACAACGAGGCATTACATGTCTCTGTGGAATGTAGAGGCACAACTCTGGCCCATGTTTTAGTGGACATTGGCTCATCTTTGAATGTTTTACCGAAGAAAGCCCTCGATAGACTGGACTGCGAAGGACTGACATTGAAACCAAGTAACATAGTCGTAAGGGCATTTGATGGATCAAAGAGGATGGTACACGGGGAGGTAGATATCCCCATAATGGTTGGGACTCAAACTTTCAATTCAACCTTTTATGTAATGGACATCCGCCCCTCTTACTCCTGCCTGCTAGGACGGCCATGGATCCATAATGTTGGCGTTGTCACCTCTACACTGCACCAGATGCTGAAATATCCGGTCCAAGGAAAGATTATCATTGTCCACAGAGAGGAAGAATATATGATTAGCCACCTCAAAGGTATGTGGAATTAGACGACGAGTTTATTGAAATTCCTTTTCAACACTTCGAAGATGTCCCCCAAGAGGTAGCAGTGACCAAAGTTGTGTCCCAAATTCTCAAGATTACAAGACCTCTACTCCAGATGTCATCTCTGAAGGACGCCAAAGCAGTAGTAGAGGAAGGTGGATGCACAATCTGGGGGCAACTTCCGGATATTCCGTATAAATCTGACAAATTTGGCTTAGGTTTCACTTCAAGTGCCCAGAAGGTTGTACGTCGTGCCCGTGCTGGAGGGCCACCCTTGAAGATTAGCAATCGAGAGGTCAACGCGGTAGAAGATGGTGAAGAGGATTACAGTTTGGAGAATTGGATATTTCCGACTATCAATAGAGGACTTCACAATTGGGAGGCTAGAGACTTTATCCCAATAACTTTCATCCCTTAGTAATTTATCTTTACTTTTTGTTTTTGGATCTATAATATTCATAAACAATTCGCACATTTAAAATCTTGTGTCTTGCCCGAGGCACAATGGTCCATTTGTAAGGGTTATTATTTCATCTTCATATGACATTCAATGAATCATGGACGTTTTTAGTATACAAACTTTTGTGCTCATTGTTTTTCTTTTACATTTTATTTTTAAGGATGGTTATACCCTTACACACACCCACACTCACAAATGCAGGTACCCCTCCATTCTGGATCCCATGGGTAACGATACTGATATGGCCTTTTGTGACTTTGAGGATCTAATCTACCAAGACGAAGATGAAGGTGAGGAAGATTGTGAAGTACCAGGGGAATTGGCCAGACTACTACAACAAGAGGAAAGAACCATTCAGCCGCACGAGGAACCTGTGGATACAATCAACTTGGGTACCAAGGAGGATAAAAAAGAGGTCAAGGTGGGTGCCAATCTGGAGCCCAGTGTCAAGGAGCGTCTGATTCAGCTGTTGCATAATTATGTTGAGATCTTTGCTTGGTCATATGAAGACATGCCAGGACTTGATACAGACATCGTGGTACATTGTCTGCCTACAAGAGAAGATTGTCCACCAGTAAAACAAAAAGTCTGCCGCATGAGACTTGATATGTCAGAAAATATCAAAGCGGATGTCATGAAGCAATTCAATGCTGGATTCTTGGTTGTCACTTCCTACCCCCAATGGGTTGCCAACATTGTTCCCGTACCTAAAAAAGATGGCAAAGTACGAATGTGTGTGGACTATAGAGATTTGAGTAGGGCCAACCCTAAAGATGATTTTCCACTCCCCCACATTGATATCCTAGTTGACAATACGGCCCAACACAAAGTGTTTTCCTTCATGGACGGATTCTCAGGTTACAACCAAATCAAGATGGCACGTGAGAACATGGAGAAAACTACATTTGTTACACAGTGGGGCACATTCTGCTACAAGGTGATGCCATTCACACTGAAGAATGCTGGGGCAACCTATCAACGCGCCATCGTAGCTTTATTTCACGACATGATACGTCATGAAATAGAGGTCTACATAGACGATATGATAGTCAGATCACAAACAGAAGAAGAGCACTTGGATCACTTACAAAAGTTGTTTGAGAGATTGAAGAAGTACAAGCTAAGGTTGAATCCAAACAAGTGCACATTCGGAGTACGATCCGGTAAACTCCTAGGTTTTGTCGTCAGCAACAAGGGTATTGAAGTCGATCTTGCCAAAGTTAAAGCAATACAAGAGATACCTGCTCCTCGTACTGAGAAGGAAGTCAGAGGATTCTTGGGACGCTTGAACTATATTGCCAGATTCATTTCTCACCTAACAGCTACTTGTGAGCCAATCTTCAAGCTATTGAAGAAAGACCAGGTAGTCAAATGGAATGATGAGTGTCAGGTTGCTTTTGAAAAAATCAAAGAGTACTTACAAGAGCCTCCTATGTTGATGCCACCAGTCGAGGGAAGACCACTGATCATGTATCTGACTGTTTTAGAAAACTCAATGGGGTGTGTATTGGGGCAGCATGACGAGTCTGGCCGAAAAGAGCACGCTATTTATAACCTGAGCAAAAAGTTTACCGACTGTGAAACCAGATATTCACTGCTTGAGAAAACTTGTTGTGCTCTGGCATGGGCTGCTCGCCGGCTAAGACAGTATATGCTGACTCATACTACCCTGTTGATATCTAAGATGGATCTGATAAAATACATCTTCGAGAAGCCTGCTCTGTCTGGGAGGATAGCTAGATGGCAAATGATCCTAACAGAATATGACATACAATATACTACCCATAAAGCTATAAAGGGAAGTGTGCTAGCTGACCATCTCACTCACCAAGCTGTAGAAGATTATCAATCCATGAAGTTTGAATTCCCGGATGAAGACATCATGACATTAGACAACTGTGAAGAAATCAGGCCATATGACGGACCTGGACAAGGATCCCGATGGACCATTTTCTTTAATGTAGCATCCAATGCACTTGGTAATGGTATCGGCGTTATACTCATATCTCCGGAAGGGTGTCATACTCCCTTTACTTCCAGACTTTGCTTCAATTGTACAAACAACATGGAGGAATATGAAGCGTGTATCTTTGGTCTCAGAGTTACCATAGACTTGGGAATCAAATCCTTAGACGTATTTGGAGACTCAGCTTTGGTCATCAGTCAGATCAAAGGGGAATGAGACACTAAGCACCCAAACCTTATCCCTTACAAAGAACATGTTTTCACATTGCTACCACATTTTGAGAAGATTACCTTCGAGCATTTCCCGCGAGAAGAAAATCAGCTAGTAGACGCTCTAGCCACAATGTCATCTATTTTTAAACTTATTTAGGATAATGAGGCTCCCCGGATCACCATCGAACGAATGGATGAACCAGCGCATTGTCACGAGATTAATACTGAAGAGGTAGTGGACCAGCCTTGGTTTCATGAGGTCAAGAGGTATCTCGAGGCTCAAGAATATCCAGAAGGAGATTTAATCAATGATAAGAAGTTCTTAAGGAGATTCTCTGCTAGGTTCTTCCTTAGTAATGGCATCCTGTACAAACACAATCATGACTCCATTTTGCTTCGGTGCATGGATAAGGTTGAAGCTGAAAAGATCATGGATGAATTACATTACGGTACTTTTGGCACCCACTCCAGTGGGCATACGATGGCGAAGAAAATCCTACGGGTAGGCTATTATTAGTCTACCATGGAAGCAGATTGCTATCAACACTCTCGGACCTGTCATAAGGGTCAAATTTATACTGACAGGGTGCACGTACCTCCGGTTCCTCTGAATGTCTTGACGGCTCCTTGGCCCTTTGCTATGTGGGGAATTGATATAATTAGAGAGATCAAGCCGATAGCCTCCAATGGACACCGTTTCATCCTAGTGGCCATTGATTATTTTAAAAATGGGTTGAAGCAACCTCCTTCGCCTCCATGACCAAGAATGTTGTGAACCGCTTCATCAAGCAAAACCTTATTTGCCGGTACGGTATCCCGGAAAGGATCATTACTGACAATGGTATCAATCTCAACAACACTATGATCACTATATTATGCAAGCAATTTAAGATTCAGCATCATAATTCTTCTCCCTATCGGCCAAAGATGAATGGTGTTGTCGAAGCTGCAAATAAAAACATTAAGAAGATCAATTCAATCATCTTCAGACAAGGCGCAAATAGACAAGATACTTAGAGATATGAAGGCTATAGCAGAATGAGAACCCCATAGGATTATTACACATAGCTATCTTTCTTTGTATCAAAGTTTGCTTGTTTTACGACAACATTCTCTTACTAGAATGTTTGTTCCCTTTGTACAAAAATACTTATTTAAAGTCAATACAAAGATATCCCTTTGAAAGTGCAAAAAGCTATTTGTCTTTTTCTTTACGCTTGTGTTTTGTTTGCAAAAACGTCCGATGATTCATTGATGAAAATATGCATTTGAACATGATTTCTGTTTACAAATAAACAAAATGAGGAAGACAATTACTGATAGGTTGAAAGAATAGGAAAATGTCTCTAGGCTATTCCATAAGTGATCCCCTACATTACATCATTTAAATCCCCAGCGGAACAAAACTTCAAGTTTTTAATCCCCAGTAGAAATATTCAAATTTCTCAGGATTCCCTAAGCAGATCTTACAAGAAGTACATGGCATTGCCCTCACAACAAAATTTACTTCTCTCAACAAGAGTTCATCAGTACTTCAACTTCAAGACATGAAAATTCACATATCCCCAACAGCATTAAGGGATTTATTTTCCTCAATCAAACGGCAATACAACAAATCAGCTCACATGCGCATACATAGAATCCATATATCATAAATATTGATAAAGCAAATACATTGCATCATACATTTCATGAAACATAACTTTATATTTTACCTAACATTTTATCCTTTTCAGGATAAGATTAACAACTACCATTGACAATATGCAATCAAATACAGTTCAGATACGCTCCATACACGGATGCCATTATGATACTCATTCAGTTACAACCAATCAGATACAGTTCGGATACGCTCCAGACACAGATGCCATTCTGATACTCATTCAGATTCAACTTTCAAATACAGTTCAGACACGCTTCAAACACGGACGCCATTTTAATACTCATTCAGATTCAAATTTCAGATACAGTACAGATACGCTCCAAACACGGATGCCATTCTAATACTCATTCAGATTCAACTTTCAGATATAGTACGGATACGCTCCAGACATGGGTTCCATTCTAATACTCATTCAGATACAACCTTTTAGATACAGTTCAGATAAGCTCCAGACACGGACACCATTCTGATACTTATTCTTTCAGCTTATATCTTACAATTCAACAAACGTTCTTGGATGGCATCTACAAGCCCATATCCAACAAGATTCTATCACCTCTCCAAATGGCATTTGTAAGCCCATTCCTTCTATCATCACATCATCGAGTGCAAATTTATGGGCACTCTAGTGTCCAATCATCTTCCACCTTCGAGTCACGAATGGCAAGATTCGCCAATCTAACTCTTCAGGTTTAAGAAGATTGAACAGGGGCAGTTGTTGTACCTCAAAATTTTCCCTCTCATTTATCAAGACTTTTCTCACAAACTCAAGACTGGATTAGGGTTTGACCAGCTCAAGACATCTCATCATGCACTAATCACCCAAAATTAGGGTTTGAGACTGTACAGGGATTTTTGGACTATCAATGTTTCATATGACTCCCAAACATCATTATGGACCCCTAAGATTACTCATGACAAGTTTCAAGCCTTGAATCGCATTTTTGATCAGTCAATTGGACAGTTGACCTAAAAATCAGTTGTATTGGGGAAAAAGTCAACCATGGCCAAATTACAATCAAACTTCATAATTTTTTATCCACATCAACATTTTAGACTCATTTGTATAATTTGATAAAGTTTGGACCACAATTCCTTAAGAAATTTGATCAAATCATCAAAAGGGCAAAATGGTCAAAATTAGGGTTTAGACTGAGAAAGGGTAATTTCTTATTTTTGACCTAGAAAATGACCAATTGAGTTGAAGCATGATTATAAGGGTTGAATTTTATCATCTTGACCTAATAACATGGTTCAAAACATTGCAACTTCATTGGATTGACAGATGAAATTTGCAGTAACTGATCAAAAGTCAACTGTATACTGAAAAGTCAAACTTTGACTTTTTGGTCAAAATCAAGTGCCAAGGATCTCAGTTCATCAAAACATGTTAAAATGTGAAACTTGTTCATCAAGAAATCAAAGATTGAAGATTTGTTTTTGAAATTTGAATTTTTCTTAACTAAGAAAATTTTCTAAGTATAGAAAATTTCTTATTTTTTCTCAACTTTAAGCCAATTTTCCACCATGATACAAGATGATTCAAAGAAAGTATCCAACATGAAAGTTGTAGATATACATGAAATATACAACATTGCTTCACACATTTTTCCCTAAATATGTTTGGGTCTCAAGATATAATTTTTTGAATACATGCTCATGAACTAAAATAACTTAGTGAAATTTTTCCCTAATTTAGGCAGGTTTTTGACCTAACTTCGTGGCAATTTTTCACTTAGTTCCAAGAGGAATATTGAAATGCATTTCAAATATGAGTTATAGAGCACATTACAAACTTTCAAAAATGTCCTAGAACTCTTTGAGATCATTCTTGAGTAGGGAGAATCGAAGAGAGGAAGTTGACAATTTCTCACTTTAATTTCAAGCCATTTCATGAAGAACAAAATTCAAATCTGAACCTATGATGCCTAATCCTTGCTTTACAGGTCTCAAACTTGTTTCTCACTTAATAATTTAATGCTTACACAGATGATAAATCCTTAATCCAAGCACAAGAGTCTTTGTCCAAGCTTTAATTCCATAAATGGCACAAAGTTGCCATTGCCATTTTAGAAAAGCATAAATTTTGTAACTTTTCACTTCTTGAGCATTGTACCTATTTTCTCTGCACACACAAGTCCTATAAACCAAATACAAGTTGTTTAGGACTTGTACCAACTCCAAGCAGGCATGTACAAGCATGTAGGGAGGGGTCCCTTCACCTTTCTTAAAAAGCAAGTAAGAGTGCAAAAAGCATATAACTGAGAAATCTGTGGTGGAGTGGATTAGAAACCTTCCTTATACTTATACAAAAACACATTACAACTTAGAACATGATTGCTCAAGGACAGAAACTCTCCAAAACTCCCTATCACCAAAACCTGTCAAAACTTGCAGTTTGAAACCAAGCATAGCAATCCAGAAATTTACTCGTGCGTTTCAAGTTCTAATCACTCAAACACTTAACCTACCTCATATCTAAGTGTTCCAGACCATCATCCCTTCACTGTAACACCTCCTTCTCCATCTTCCATTTTTGTTTTTCAAGCTTGCAGGTTGACTTGGACAGAGAGATCCAGGCACTTTCAAAGCAATGTAAGGATTGGAACACACTCAGGGAGGTTCAGGCAAGCTAAAGGAATCTTCAAGCCTTCATAAATCTCACTCAAACTCCATTCACGATCTCAGCTGAAAGAGGTAAGAACTCCAACTTCTATCTCTTCATACAGGCATCTATTGGTCACGATTTGTGAAGATAAAATGTAGATATCCTTGTGCTAAAACCAACCATGTTCATAAATTTCATTTATATTCATTGTGTATAGAGAATTTTAGAATTCAAATTTCTGTAAAAATTAGGTTTGAAATTAGGGCCTTTTAAATTCACTTTGATCTTTGATTGTTAGTTTACATGATTTACATGGTTCAAATCGTGGGAAAAAGTACTATCATTTTCATGTTGGAAGTTTCCATTTTCATGGAGAAATGAGAAAGATCCAGAGGTTCTGGCCAGCTTGAGGAAAAAGATGAAGTACAGGGCAAGGAGACTTTATATGTTATGTTTTTCTTGTTTCATTTAAACTAACGGATGTACAGCCACCCCAGTGGTAAGACAGCACACTAAAATGATTAAGGTCACAGGTTCGAGCCTTGGCGCTGCCTTTTTGCATTTTTCACATTTTTCATTCTTTTTTTTTTGCTGTTTGCAGCGTGGGCTTCAATATTTGGGCTTTGTGTTTTTTTTCTAACATGCTACCTCCTGATTACTCAGGGCACCTCTGACCCAACTATTTTCATTTATTTATTTTATGTTATTTTATTTTCATTAAATATATTTTTCTTAACTTATTAAAAAACATAAAAAATGTAAAAATGATAAATATTATATTTTGTTTATTTTATTTTATTTTCTCATAAAAAATATTTTTTTTAGTTATGTATTAACTATTTTTTCCTAATAAACTTTTAAGTAAAGAATAGAATTAGGTTAATTATTTATTCTTTTTCTCACACTTATAAATATTTATTTTAACATATTAAAAAGACTAAATATTTTCATAAATACTATTTATTATTTTAAGAAAAAAAATACATTAAAAAAATACTTAAAGAATTTTATTTTCTTTTAAAATTAGAAATTAGGGCTAACCACATTTTCAAGAAATATTTTCCTTTTCTTAAATTATTAGGATTAGGTCAAAACTCTTTTGTATATGAAAAACAAAGCAAAAACCTTTTTCTTGCATATATATATATATATATATATATATATATATATATATATATATATATATATATATATATATATATATATATATATATAATTGCATACTTAAATTATATGGTATATTATTTATTCAAATACTTGTACAAATTCGATTTGGTTGAAATAGCTTAATTAGATTTACATTATTGCAAATCCCCATTCATAATTTGTATTCCCCCCTCCCATAAAATGTTGTAATAGCGTAGTAATCTTTAAATTACGCAATTTACCGCTTTTATATACCATGCTAGTAATTAGGGTTTGAATGGCAAGATAAAAGCAAATCAAATAGAAAACCCTAAATCCAAGACAAAATCAAAGCATGAAAATAACAGACTTACACACAAACACCCTTAGGGTTACTCCACTCTGTTGCCTTATATAAAAATGGCCATATTACGCATGCGAAGTATCTTGGCAAAAACAAATATAAGATCATAGTCCCTAGATGACGTTATTCAAAGTTGCCTTACAAAATGATCTTGGTCCCTAAAAAATGCTAAGATACTTTTCAACATTGCTAATCATGGTTATACGATGACCTAAGCCCGTCCCGTTTACATCCAAATATAGGGTTGCTTACCAAATCAATGGTAAGACAACAATATCAAAGGAAAAGAAAATGAACAAGAAAGACATTTGAGTAGGTAGATTACTTCTAGTTACTTGCTCCATTTCAAACAACTATCCTTGCTATTTTCAAAACACACACATTTGAAAACATCTTTAAAACATTGAAAACATTTTCAAAAAGACAAACATATTTGTATACATTCTTACGAACAAGAATCATTACAAAGATTTCCTAAACAATGGCCTCTTTTACAAAATACTTTCAAAACCACACAAAGCACAATTTTAAAACAAAAGCAAGTGATCTAGCAAGTAACTAAGAGCCCATGGAAAACCATGGATGGAAAGGGTTCTAATACCTTCCCTTTTCATAATCTACCCCCCGAACTCAAGAAACAATCTCAAAGGTCTTTCCTGTGCTTTTTCACCTTTTCTTTTGGATAAAAGAAAAGTCGGTGGCGACTCTTGCTAACCGCAACATTTACGATAAAATGCAAAACTCCAAGTCAATTCTCCCACCGTATCACAACATGTTAAACTCACATGTATCATTTTGTCAAGTTTGTACCATAATTCCTCAAGAAATTTGATCAAATCTCCAAAAGGGCAAAATGGTCAAAATTAGGGTTTTGATTGGGAAAGGGCAATTTCTGATTTTTGACATAGCAAATGATCAATTTGTTTAAGGCATGATCTCAAGAGTCCAATTGAATCATTTTACCTAATAACATGGTTCAAAACATTGCAAGTCCATTGAATTGACAGATGAATTTTGCAATCAACTGATCAAAAGTCAATTGTGTACTGAAAAGTCAAACTTTGACTTTTTGGTCAAATTAAAGTGCCAAAGATCATGATTCATCAAAACATGTCAAAATATGAAACTTATTCATCAAGAAATTAAAAAGTCAAGATTTCATTTTGAAAAGTCAAAATTTCTAAACTTAGAAATTTTTCTAAGTGTTGGAAATTTCATGTTTTTTCATAACTTTGAGCAAAATTTTCACCATAATTCAAGAGAAACTTCCAACATGAAAGTTGTAGATCTCCATGATATGCACAACATTTATTTACACAACTTCTCCTAAATTTTCATGGATTTCAAGTTATAAATTCATGAAGTCATGACATTTTCATTTAACACTTAGAGAAATTTTCAGCAGTTTTGGTCAGGTTTTTATCCCAACTTCTTAGCCAATTTTCATCAAGTTCCAGTTTGATTTAACAAAAGTGGTAAGCATGAAAGTTGTAGAGGGTGTTTCAAGCTTTCCAAAACATCCAAGATCATGAATTTATCATATTTGAGCTAGGAGATTCAAGACAATGAAGTTGAGCATCCATTATTGAGTTGCAAGTCATTTTAGTGAAGAACACATAAAAAAAACTCTTATAATTTTCTGCATAATCTTATGTTGCAGGCCTCCTTGCTTGCAAATCTCATCATAATTTAATGTTTACACAAGAGCTTAAACTATTACCCAAGTGTTGTACCCCAAAATTTGCTCTCTCATTTCATCAATATTTTCTCACCACAAGACCCTTGGAGCTCAAGATCAAGTTAGGGTTTGCTCTGCTCAAGACTCCTCCTTGCACTGTTGACCCAAATTAGGGTTTGAGTTTGCACAAAGGTTTTTTGACCTAAAATGCCCAAAGTGACTTTCATGCTTCATTTTGGACTCACAAGTTTATCCATACCAAGTTTCAAGCCTTGATTCCAATCTTTGCCCAGTCAATTGGACAGTTGACCTAGAAATCAGTTGTATTGGGGGAAAAGTCAACTGTGGCCAATTGACAGTCAAACCTCATGAAATTTGACCCACATCAACATTATGAACTCACGTGGACCATTTGATCAAGTTTAGATCACAATTCCACAAGAAATTTGATCAGATCATCAAAAGGGCAAAATGGTCATTTTTAGGGTTTTAACTGTACAAATGCAATTTTTGACTGTTTGACCTAACCAATGGCAAACCAAGCTCATATATTGGCTCAAGGACTCAATGGCATTGTCTTGACACATTCAACAAGTTCAAAAGATCTCAAATGCACAAGATTGACAGATAAATTTTCCAGTCAACTGATCAAAATTTGACTGTATACTGAAAAGTCAAACTTTGACTTTTTGGTCAAAATCAAGTGTCAAGATTCATTTTTCATCAAGACATGTCAAATTATGAAACTTGTTCATCAAGAAACCCAAAATTGCAAATTAGGGTTTAGAATGAGAAAATTTCATAACTTAGAATTTTTCTAAGTTAGGAAACTTCCTTATTTTTCCCTAAGTTTGTCCCATTTTTTCATCAAGATACAATTGGATTCAAACAAAACTCAAAACATGAAAGTTGTAGTCCATTGCAAAATTTACAAATTTTATTCACAAAGTTTCCTCAAAATAAGCTTGTAGCTCAAGTTATGATTTTTGGAACAAGGGTGCAAAATATTCTTAACTTTGAAAAATTTTGACCTATTCTAGGTAGGATTTTTGTCCAACTTCATGGCCACTTTTCACATGGTTCCACTTGGAATTTCAATTTGCATTACAAAGATGGATTGTAGTACACATTCCAAGCTTTCCAAATTGTCCAAGAACTTCTCAAACACCCTTGTGGTTAGGGAGAATCGAATTTGCAAAGTTGGGCAAAAGTCACTTTTGTTCATAACCAAATACATGTTCATACATTGGCATTTTTCAAATCAGCTTGTACAAGCTAGCTTGCAGGCCTCAAAACCAGTCTCACACACCATAATTAAATGCCTAACCTTTTTGCTAAGTTATTATTTTTTTCATTTGGTCATTACATGTAAGATTAATCCTTAATTGGAAAAAGCATATTTGCCATTTTTGAAAAGATGCACTTTATGTCAAATTCAAAATCCAAGAGGCATGGGCCAGATCTTTGAAGCTAGAATTTGTACACAAATCACTCTGATCAAGAACAAGAGGTGCAGCATAGTTTAGGGCATTAGACAGGCCTGTTTTAAAACTTGCATTTTCTTGCTTCAAGTAGAAGAAACTTGGCAAAACAACTCCAATCTCTCATTCCTGAAAAGACCAACCAAGAAAACTTTGTTCTCATCTTTCACACTCCCTAACTGACCTAAAGCACGATTCTTTCATCCTCAATCCATCCTCATATCCAAAAGCACAGTTTTTCTGCAAAACAGAGTCCCTGCTGCAGATTGAATTCCACAGTCCATTCCACTCGTGCACTTTGGCCAAAAAGAGTTCAAACATGTTCCATATCACCCACTGAAGCTACCCCAAGCATTGAATCCAAGTTGTAACATCCTTAACATCGTTTTCCATTTTTTATTTCAAGCTGTGCAGGTGGACTTCCATAGCACGATAAAGGCAGTTTCAGAGCAAGCCAAGCATAGGAGAAGCATCCTTGAACTTCAGACAAGTTGTACCAAAGCTCAAACTCCATTGAAGATACCTCCATTGTTGTACACGACTCAAGCTGAAACAGGTAAAAATATGAACTTCTATCTCTCTATCCAGGCATGATTAGGCTTAGGTTTGTGAATGAAACATGTTCTCCTCATAGCCCTGAAGCCATCCATATACTTACTTTTCATTTATATTGAGTATGCTGTGAGAATTTTGGCCATGAACATTGGAGAAAATTTAGGTCAGAAATTGGGGATGAAGAAATTCTCCCTCGTTTCTTAGAGTTAGATCAAGTTTTTTATATGTATGAACTCGTCTCTCCATGCTCTATAATGTTTGTGTTATGAGTTTTTGTTAAAAGTCAAAGAATCAGGAATTTGAATGAAGCATAGAGGGCGCGCATTTTTGAGACAGAAGCTAGAGGTTGAAGAAGGGTGACTTGGGCTGGGCCTGAGTTGTTTTTGCTCTTTGCACACTTTTTCCATTTTTGCACCCCCCCTGGCCCATTGTGTGATATCTTTATCATTTTTGATTTTTTTCTTTTTGATTCTGATTTTATATTTTTATTCAAACATGAAAAAACATTAAAAGTATTTTTCCTCATTTTTTTGCATTTATTTGGCATTTATTTGCTTTTGTTTAATATATGTATATAGATAAATATAATACTTTTTATTTAAAACACTAAAAAATAATACAAAAATATATTTTTTAGTTATTATTTTTTTGTTTACATTTTGAAAACATTTGCTAAAAATATACATTTTTAATAATTAATATTTTATCTTGGCATATATATATATATATATATATATATATATATATATATATATATATATATATATATATATATATATATATATATATATATATATATATATATATATATATATATATATATATATATATATATATATATATATATATATATATATATATATATATATATATATATATATATATATATATATATATATATATTTAGTATATTTAATATATAATATAAATACTTGTATATTTTATTAGATATTTAGGATAAAAATATGAAAATAATACATTTTTATTTTTATTAATATATGACACTAAAAAATACTTTTTTTTACAATATACTTCTTTTTTTATTTTTTGTATATAATTAACAAATATTGTATATAATTAATAAATAAATATTATTTATTTAGAAAACTGGGGTTTTGCCCTAGACCATAAGAATATCAAAAATTAACCTTTTTATTTTTTGTTTATATTTCACATGAAAAATACTTTATCATACATAAAAAAAAATCCTTTTGTGCATAATACATTTTGCATATTTATTGTATTTATCTTAATATTGTACAATTTGATATTTGTATATTCAATATGGATGTAATAGTTTAAGATTTAATTTCTTGCTAAATATCCCCCCATTCAAACATTTGTACCCCCATCCCCATAATCATGTTGTAATAATTTAGGACTTTAAATTTCCGCATTTAAAAGCTTTCAAATTATGCCATGATAGACCTAGGGTTTGTATGCAAATCAAATAACAAGTAGCTTGACTAATACAAAGATAAAAAAGCATGAAAATGGACAACACAATGCACACTTGCACCTCTAGGGTTACTCCACTTGTTGCCTTCAAAAATGGGCCATGTTGCATGTTGAGTGTCTTTGGCAAAACAAAAACAAATCAAATGATCATAGTCCCTCGATGACGCTTTCTCAAGTTGCCTAAAAAATGATCAAGTCCCTTGAAAGAAAAATTTCCAAAGACACTTGGCACCATTGCATTCATGGTCTAAACGATGACCCGCGCCCGTCCCGTTAACATCCTAACACAAGATTGTCCACCAAATACAATGGTGGAACAATACTGTTAAAAGGGTTAAAACATAGGAAATATCTTTGAGTAAATTTAGGGGTAGACAACTCTTAGTTACTTGATCAAACTTGCAAAACACACTTGCCTACTTTCAAAACACACTCCACAACACAATTTCCAAAAACAATTTTCAAAACCTTGAAACATCTTTTCAAAAAAGACAAACACCTTTTGTAAAACATTCGAGTAAAGAATTGTTACAAGGGTTGCCTAGACAAGGCATCTTTTTCAAAATATTTTCAAAACCACACGCACAAAGCACCATTTCAAACAATTGAAAGCACCATTTCAAACAATTGAAAATGCAAGGCAAGTGATCTAAAGCAAGTAACTAAGAGCCCATGGATAACCATGGATATAAAGGGTGCTAATACCTTCCCTTTCTATAATCTACTCCCCGAACCCAAGAAAACATCTCAAAGGTTTTTGTTGTGCTTGTTAACCTTTCCTTAGGATAAAATAAAAAGTCGGTGGCGACTCTTGCTAAACCGAAACATTTGCGAATATAAACGCAAAACCCAAGTCAGTTCTACCACTGTATCACACCAAGTGTTTAAACCATTGTCCAAAAGATCTTTCCATTTATGGCATAAAGGCACCATTGTTATTCTTGAAAAGCAAGCTTTTTGTACAAAGTTTGTCTTGAGCCCATACCTTGCTTGTTGCTGATTATACTCCACCATAAATCATGGGAAGTAACTCCTTTATACCAGCAACTTTGGTACTTCACCTTGGGACTATGGAGTACTTGACATAGTTTGATTTTTGTAATCCAACCAAACCATAACATGTTGTCTTGCAAACTTAGTCAGCTCATATGCATAAACCTCCTGCCTATAAATAGAAGAAGTATTTGCAAGACAAAGAGGTTAAAAAAATATAGAGAGAAAAGCCAGAAGTTTTATTGGTAAACCCTCAAAATCTCATATACACAAAAGCCATAACAGTCCATAAAACTTCCACTCTTGACTTTTAAAGTCCAAACCTTTGAACCTCTCATACCTTGCAAATTCTGTCCAACCATCTAAACACTCCACATACATCATATAGAAGTTGTTCAAACACAAGAAAAACTTATGTAACATCACTATCATCACTTCCCAAGCTCAACAACAGCCCATACAGCAGCTCAAACTCAAAGCACAAATTTCAATTTTAAGGTAAGTTTTCTTGATTTTGAACTCTTCATACAAGCATCATTAATGGTTCATTTGTGAAGATAAAATATAGATATCATTGCCTTAAAACTAACCATATGCTTGCTTTTAATTTTCACTAACCATGTGTTGAGAATTGACTTTTACATGTAGCAAAACAGTGATAAAAATATAAAAAAAACAGCAGTTATGCATCGACACGAAATGCTATGAGTCGACACATATTTGTTGTACCCCAATTTTTGACCTAAGATCCCATTTTTATTTTTTTCATTTTTAAAGATAAGTCAAGGTCACTAATTATAGTCGGTTTTAACCTCTCACCTTCGAGCATTGGCTATGCAGAATTTGTCAAGTATTTTAAACATTCTCAGCCTATGTATCATTAACTTCTACTCCAGCATGGGTATTTCTCGTTCCTTTGTTTTCATTTGCAGGAGACAGATCTGAATCAAGAGCATCAGGCGTCACGCCTCGATTAGGGTTCAGAATCTCTCAAGCCAGAAGTACAGTTAATCGTTGGTTCGTGAAGATTGATTCATCAGGAGAATCGTGCGTTTATTTCCACGCCTTGTTCGACAAGTGGTCTCGAGCTTCTCTACAACTTCCTCAGAGCACAATCAAGATTTCATCATCACTGGTTTACATGTGTATCAAGATGCTTTAGAATGCGAAGAAAGATCAAGTTTGCATTTCAATTCAAAGCACTTTGACCAAAGTCAATACTTACACATCCAAGTTCAAACGATCGTAACTTTTCATTATTCAACATTTTTGAATGGTTACTTTTGCGTACAATTTTCTTTGACGTCATCTCAAACCCCTCTTTACCAGTCAAGGTCTGATTAGGTGCGGAGGATCATCAAAAGTTCGGATACTTAGAGGTCACTTTGATGACTGTGGCCTAATCTCAAGTAACAATTACTCGACTTTCAAGGATCGTAACTATTTCGATTTTCATCATTTCGGGATGGTTCTTTTTGCAACATGTCACAAATGATGTCGTCTGCAAGATTGCTTCAAGGATCGACATCCGATTGCGTTTGGAAAGCCATGAATTTCGCTTGAACATTTTAGGCTTAGAATTGATTTTGTATTGAGATTGTTCTTCACTAAGTCAATGGTAAAGGCAAGATGTTGAGTTTGAGGATTCATTGATGATATATTGCTATAATACAAGTTGCTTGTATTCGAGCATTAGTAATTAGTGAATTGAAATTGGATACAGATCAAGTCTCTTCGTTTGTTCATCAAGGTTCGGTTCATGGTAAAAGGTTTAGGTGTTTTATTTGGAATGCATTTCAAAGTAAAAAAGACCATTCAAGGAATCCAAGTTCATTCAATTCTAAATTCAAGAGTTTATGAAAGACATTCAAGTCTTATTTGACTATGTTATTCAATAATTATTTCAAGTCCAGACTTTATTAAAAGTTCAATTTCAATTCAAGTCTCATTTAATCATATTCAAATTCAAATTGTGCAAGATTCTTTCAAGGTTCTCTTCAAAAGTGATGCTCTGTATTAATTCAAGATTCATAATTTCAAAATGCACCTCGCAAGTCGACATTTATTCAAGAATTTTTATGGACATATCATGTTCAGTAAGAATCATTACAAACTCAAAAGTCAAGAATGAATGTCATCTTAGCATACAAGTTTCATCAAGATACTATGGTTCATCACCATGTTACAAAGCAATCACGAAATACATGGAAATCCCTAAAGTTTTTCTTCTTTCTAATCTTCAAATTCCACATTTAAACTCTGCATATCAGTCCAAATCATGCTTCAAAATCATCCATACTGGATGCTGCTCCAAATCCTGTCAAACCTGTCCAAAAACAAGTCAAAATTCTGCACAAATAATGCCAAAAACCTGTCCAAAAGCAGTATAAAATTTCACAAAAATAGAGGATGCAAATCCTGCATCAGAAAGGGAAAAATCAGCATATCAATTTGTCCAAGACCCACACATTTTCCCTCCAAAAAATTTCATTCTGAAGGGGGGAAAACAAAGTAAAAAACTGTGGAAATTTCTAATAAAAACCTCCAAGTTTAGAACAAAACTTGAGAACGGGACCTGCTGTAAAAAACAAAAAAAGACAAAACAACAAAAACTACACACTACCTCTCATCTAACCTCACTTAACTTGATAAAAAACCATTCACAGTAAACCCAGCATACTCCATCTCCCTTTAACATGCCAACGTTATTCCAATTCCCTCCGCCTCTGTAACCCTTCCACACATACTCATGACTTTTCCTCCCCTTCTTCCAATCTTTATGCCTTGCCCATATTGCTTTAAAAGTCTATACCATGCTTACCAAACTTATGCCATCCGCTTGTTTAAGGAACCTAATACAATATCTTGATGCACCAAAATTCTACAGCATAAGTCCATGAACCCGCCACCACCAATTCTCTCAACCTTCTATTCCTCCACCTCTGTCAACCTTCACAGTATCCACCACATCTCAACTTATTCTTTTTGCTCACAAAGACCACCATCATCACCATGAACCACCCCTTTTGACCGATGCAAATTGACAACCGCGATTTCATCACCTCCGCAGCCGTCCTGCACCAAAGCCATCTGCAGACAACACATATCCACCCGTCCAGTTTGCATCATACTACAAATTGTGAACCTTCACCCTTCCAGCCATCAAACTATTTTCAACCTCCACCACCAACAACTCCGCACAACCACCCTTCTACTGTCATCCTGCCATCATTATCACTAAATCACTACCCATCATCCAGCATCATCACCATCGCAACACCCTGTCCAATTCCCTCCGCCTAGCAACCTTCTTCAACCTTCTAAAAATCCCCACACAGTTCTGACCTCACCTCACATCCACACCAATTTCAACCCTCAACACCATGTCCCAAATGAGCAAGGAGAAGACGAAACTCAGTGACTCGGGAAAGTCAGAACTCAGAACTCACCAACTCGCTACAATGGCGTTGGTTCACAGCACCGTCCATCCGCTAGCTACTCACTACCTTCTATCCTCTCCTTTACTCCATTGTTAACCCATTTCACCTCAGAATTCCTACATCTAATGAATTGCAAAAAACTAGGTTTGACGAATATCGAAATCAAATGTCGCTGGCCATGAATCCCGCTTCACCATCATAGGGGAACGACTCATGAGACTCCAAGCTATGCATCGGTATCAAGAAAGTGCGAAGAAGATGACAAAGGAGCTTGCCTCGCGTCGGGGCCGATACAAATTCCGGCGAAGCTTGTCCTAGGTATGTCCTTGTCTTCACAGCTATTCCCTTTTCCTCCATTGCTATTCTGCAGTTTTTACGAGGTTGACGATTATTGGCGGCGCAAGGTTGAGGAGATTGAGGGAGTCGTGAGAGGAGGAACGAGATCGGTGGGGATGAGGGTTTTTTGAAGGTGGTTTGTTTTAATTCTTTTTTTTATCTCTAGAACAAAGACTTTTGTTTGGGCCTTGGTGTTATAACCTGACCCGTTTCAACTTCACTTCAGCCACACCACCGAGTTACTTCAAACACCCCCTGGCTTTCTAACTTTCTAACTTTCTAACTTTCTCATTATTTTCTTACAAAATAGTCTTTTAGTATTGTTATTTAATTACTTGCTTATTTTACTCTTTTAGAATTAATTAAGTTGACAATCACTTTTTGGATAATAATTATTTAGTTTAGTCTTTAAAACTAATTTTTTGGATAATAATTATTTAGTTTTTTTTTTAAACTAATTCTTTAGATAATAATTATTTAGTTTAGTCTTTAAAACTAATTTAGGATTCTTGTGAGCTTCTAATATTTGTTTGTCTAACATTCCAATATTATTTTGTTTAGTTGCGATTCAGGATTCACTTAAATTAGTTTCTTATTATTTATTTGTCATTGATTTATTTACTTTTTTTTTATGAATTCTCAAGTGTTTATGTTTTGATTCTCATCCATTTATTATGTTTGTGATTAATTCCAAGGGAAATATTTTAATTTTGTTGACTTCACGTCATCAAATACATCTCATCCGATCGTGCGAATAGCCTCATTCATTTTGCTTGTTTACTATTTTTCCAAACTTAAGATAATTTTTCCGAAAGATTCAATTTTTTAAACTCACACCTTTTAAGTCAAAACTTCGACATTAGGTCGTCGCATCTTCAAAATCTCATCCATACCCATTTTTTTAGCCAAACGAACCATTTTAATCGAACAAACAATTTTAAACCAAAAACAGATATTTCAAAAGGTTCATGCGGAGTACCGCAGATGCGTTGGGTGCTAATACCTTCCCATTGTATAACCAACCCCCGAACTCTCGATCTCTTTCAAAAACGCATTGTATTTTTATTACTTTTAAGTATTATTTTACATTGCATATTTTAGGGTTTTATTTCGCTCTTTTCCCTTTTCCCTTGGAAACAATAAAGCGCGGTGGCGACTCTTGCTTTTGCGAGTCAAGTTAATTAATAGCTTGATCTCCGATTTTCACCGCTACAGAATTGGCGACTCTGCTGGGGACAGATTGACCTCTTGCTGGTCCATCCCTAAGTGGGTTAAGCCTAATTTGTTTTATCTGTTTTATCATTATTTGATTATTTGATTATATGTATATATTATGATTATTTGGGTGTTGATAATATTTACAAAGGACAAGTCCTATACCCGGACTAAGTTACACTTAGGAATAGGACGGGCGGTATAGTCATGTTAACTTTGAGGGAGTAATCCCGAAGAAGGAGGCATGAGATCCCCCACTCAGTGGAAGGCCCTTTTGAACGTAATATTTGTTTACCGAGTAATCGGGAAGACATTATTATTTTCGCCCTGGGAGCCAGAGAAGCTGGGAACCGTAGAACCCTAACCCATCTTGGCCTTTTAGGTGTAGCGCGGAGATTATAACGGAGTAATCCGGAAGTAATTGTTACGCGATGCTACGCTCGGATGAGTTTCTCTTGAGAATATTACTGATTATTGAGTAATCAAGACGTTGGTAATATCCGAAGGAGGAATGTAGACTCCGGGAACTCTTAGAACCTTGTTCTACAGGTGTGATTAAACCGTTAGTACATACCTTGGGGGTGTTCCTTATCTTGACTCCATGCTCGTGACGTTGAACCTTTCGACTTTATTTGTGACCTTGCTTGTGGTTGTTGCATAGCCATGCATTCATGCATCCATAAAACCCTTTTCACTTGACTTTGAAGGAATTTGGAGGTCTTTCTTTGTAAACATCACAAGTTTCGTCAAGCTCAATGGATCTTGGGTGTTGATAGGGAGAAAACCCTAATCCACCAAAATGGATGATTGATCTTGATGATAACTTGATCAATGTTTTGATCTAATTTAAAATTCATCTTCTATCTTCATACTTTGATGTTTACAACTTAATATCTTGAGTTCTTTGAAAATCAAATAAAAACTCTCTTTTGCATATCATACATCATTCTACATTTTTTGTTTCACTTTCAAAGGTCTTTTTCCGAGTCTTATTTTTCCTTTGGTCTCACCAGTACAACACTCGCGCTAAGAGAGCAATGGAGAATATCAAGCAAGAGATTTCTGAACTTCGTAGAGAGATGACTAATTTGAAAGCTAGTATGGAGCACTTAACTGGTTTGGTTAAAATTCTGGTTGCCGCCCAAGTCAATCCTTCTAGGAGGGAGGAAGCGATGATAAAAGTATTCATTGAAACTCTAAAATCATTCTCTCATGAGAAGGTGATGGTTAATGCGCCTAGTGACTTTCCTGACAAGGTGAATGTGGGGGTGCGTCTAGAAGAAGATGTCTGAAAGAGATGTTTATGTGAAGATGGTAGCTCAGCTAATGGTGTGAAGAAGTTTGATAATGACTTTTCCAAGAAGAGAACCAGAGGAAGAAATAATCATTGTCAAGAATCATCATGTTTCTCCTATTCATCAACAGAATCAGCAAGTTCCTAATCAGAGGAAAACCCAGTTTGATCCAATTCCAATTACCTATACAGAGTTGTTCCCTATCCTGATGCAGAGGAATTTGGTTCAGACCCGACCTCCACCGAAGGTTCCTGAGAAGATACATTGGTACTACAAAGCTGATTTGGCTTGTACATTTCATCAAGGTGTTCCTGGGCATGACTTGGAGGGTTGCTTTGCTTTGAATATTGAGGTTTAGAAGTTGGTCAGAAGTGGCATCTTGTCATTCAAGGACGTTGGTCTTGAAGTTCAAATCAAGCATGCGCCGAAGAGTAAACACGATTGATAGTGACTTTGATTTTTGAAGGATGTTTTCGGTAATTCAAGTCCAGATGGAAAGCCTTCCCAGATCATTAACTTATTTCTGCTTTTTGTAATTTTTCTTGTTTATCAAAACTTTGTTTGCATGTAAGAACTTGTTTGCATCTGTATGATTATCTTAATACAATGAGTATGTTTGTCTTGAAGAAATTCATTCGTTTCACTCATATTTGTTTTCAAATTTTAAATTTCTTTTGGCATTATGATACCAACTTGTTGCCCATTCTCTTGCCTAGGCAGAGATTGAAGGGAGGATGATGATCTAAAGAACACAAAATCTCTGGTTGTTTGCTTTTGGATAAAATCTTGCTGATGATGTACAGGCATTGTTTCAAATCCCTAAACACTGGAGATATAAGGAAGATAATCCCTTGCTAACCCCTTTTGAGCCTTTGAAGCAGAATTTTCTTTTCTATATGAAAAAACCTTGAATTTTAACCTGGGGCAGGGTAGTTTTTAGTTAATCTGACTGAGTGTTCAAAATTCATAAGGAAGATGTTTTTTGAAGAGAAACTACGAGGGCTATCCTTCATGTATAATGAATCTAGAGGATGTGGAACCACAATGTTATCCCTCATTCATCAAGAAACGAGGCAATCACAATCCTCTCAACAAGCAAAGACAAGCTAATGTCACACATTTTGTTCAAAAAATCAAAAATCGAGAAGAAAAAAAAGAAGCCTGCTAAGTCAAAAAACATGAAAACGTGTGACTTAGGCAAAATTAAGGCATCCCGCTTGACTATCAATTCAAAAGAATTAGTTCAGGCAAAAGTTAGGGAAAATAAAATTGCAAAGAAAAGGACTACAAAGAAAAGTCCTCAGCAAAGAACAAATTGGTGACTACAAGCATGAAGACATGAGGGTGGTTTCTACTCCGAAAGCCTCGTCGTTTCCTTGACCGTCACAAAATTCTTTTGAGAGATGAACACTCATGTTGAATTAACTGAACATAGGGTTGGAGAACATCATGAAGAATGGGTGGGCACCAAATATTTTGAGCCTTAAATCTTTTTTTCTAAAACCATGAACCAGACCACGTTACAACCTTCAAAAGTCCTAATTGAAGCAAGGTTATTTTGAAAGCATACTTCAATGAGATAGTGTTCCTGACTCCCATGAATGTTCTAAATAGTCATGTTGGTATCATATGTTTTTCCTATACAAAATAAATGATGCTCTAACTCGCAAAATTTGTGCGATATCTTTTCAAAATCTTCAAGACTTACATAATTGTTGCATTAGAATTTTCATTCTCATAATAAAATTTTCTAGCTGCAAAACATTTTTTTGATATCAAGGAAGCTCACATATAAGCACTAATGATGAGTCAGTTCTTAAGGCCTGAAACTCTGTTGAGTATTTGGAGAATCATTTCAAAAAAAAAATCATATCCAGGGGCATGTCACCTGAAGACCACAAGCACGGACATGTTGCTTCTCCCAGTTAATGCTTTTCCAACTTGTTTACTTTTTGGGGCAAAATTTAAAGACTTTGTTGTGCCAACTACAGTCAATTCGGGGCAATCACATCGAGATTTGATGAATCTCTCTAAGAGTTTGAAGACACCAGGGCACGGTGAATGCCAGATCTTTTGTAAAATCCTCTTGAGATTATTTCTCCTCATCAGCCATATAGCTTGGGGCATTTTAAGTGAAGTTATTCGCAAGAAAAGTCGTGCAACACGCAGCTTATCAGCAGTAAACTTGGGGCATCCAAAATTAATCCCAGGGGCAATCCAGATTTGTCAAGATATGTTTTCCATACATCATCAGAGGGTGGTGTTCCCAATATCTCCAGCTAAGCAAGACTTCTTTCCAACTGAAACTTTGTTCGTGTTGTTATCCTTTCAATGGATTGTTTGCCATAGAAGACTGGACTTTGGGTTTTCTACCTGAAAATATCTTTCCCTCCATAGATATTTAAGCCTTGTAAAAGGACTTTGCTCCAATGATGGATTTTGTTTTCTATCTCCAGTAATGTTACCATCCTGTTGAGATTAGCCGAGTGTCGAGTTATACTGTGATGTCTTATCATTTTCTGTCTATCTCCCCTGTCTGTCTTGTCAACATATATATGACATTCATTCATTCGTTCATACTCGCATCATGCACGCACATTTGTATTTGTTGATATCTTTGAGTTCGTATACCTTGGTTATGTCTATTCAAATAGCATATTTGATCCTTCCAAATAGAGTGTCAACTTAAGCAGAAAGTGCGCCTCTTTTCTAATTCCCCACTGAGTTAACTCTCGTGGAAAAATCTTGCTTTAGCTTTCCTTTTCCATCTCTGGATAGGATAAATCCCCATTTGAGTTATTTCCTCATTGGGTGGAGTCTTGTTTGACTGTTTTCTCTCCAGTTTATTCCTGGATTGAGCTTTATCTCTTGTGAACGATACCTTGTGGATCTCTCTAGGCTGTGAAACCTAGATGGAGAGTGCATTTATTTTGCAATTCAAATACTTGGTTTCCTCAAGAAGGATTTACTCATGGTTCCCCATTGAAGATGAACTTTATTCCCCAGTAGTGTTACCACAACTTTCTTCTGGAATATCGACATGACAATAAGCGACTGACTCTTTATTTGAGCAGTTTGATTATTTCTGATTTCTCTACGACAAATGGCGGTCTCTTCATGAGCAGTTTGTCCATCCTCGATGAAATTATTGTTTCTCACCTCCAGCAATATCTTCATGATATTTTATGGGTATCTTTGAGAAAACAGCAAGCGGCAGTTTCTTCATGAGACAACTTGGGTGTTATGGATACTCTTGAAAGACAACAAGCGGCAGTTTCTTCATGAGACAACTTGTGTGTTATTGACACTTTCAAAAACAGCAAGCGGCAGTTTCTTCATGAGATAACTTGTGTGTTATTGATACCTTGAAAAGACAACAAGCGGCAGTTTCTTCATGAGACAACTTGTGTGTTATTGGTAATTTTGAAAGGAAACAGCAAGCGGCAGCCTCTTCATGAGCAACTTGTATGTTATTGTCACCTTTGAAAACAGCAAGCGGCGGTCTCTTCATGAGCAACTTGTATGTTACTGATACCTTAGAGAAAACAGCAAGCGGCAGCCTCTTCATGAGCAACTTGTATGTTATTGATACCTTGAAAGAAACAACAAGTGGCGGTCTCTTCATGAGCAACTTGTGTGTTATTGGTAATTTTGAAAAGAAAACAACAAGCGGCAGTCTCTTCATGGACAACTTGTATGTTATCAACACTTTTTTTGAAAACGGCAAGTGGCAGCTTCTTCATGAGCAGCTTGTACGTTAGTATTTTTGGAAGACAGCAAGTGGCAGCTTATCTATTCGAGCAACTTGTGTGTTATTGTTCCCTTGAAGACAACAAGTGGCAGCTTCTTCATGAGCAGCTTGTGAGTTATTAGAAACAAGTGGCAGCTTCGTCATGAACAGCTTGTGAGTTATTGGCAACAAGTGACAGCTTCTTCATGAGCAGCTTGTACGTTAGTATTTTTGGAAGACAGCAAGTGGCAGCTTCTTTATGAGCAGCTTATGGGTTTTTGGCAACAAGTGGCGGACTCTTCATGAGCAGCTTGTGTGCTTTAATATTCTTTGAAGACAGCAAGTGGCGGTCTCTTCATGAGCAGCTTGTATGTTATTGACACATTTGAAAGGAAGCAAGTGGCGGCCTCTTTATTTGAGCAGCTTGTGTATCCCCAACAGTAATGTTTACTCAGCAAATGGCATCCCTTCGGAAAAGTCCCGTGGGGAAGTTTGTTATTTTATCCTTTTCAAGTGATATCTTGGTTAAAGAGGAAATGTGTTACCGTTCTTGGTAAAATTCAGAAATCAGAGATGTTTATCTCCAGCCACAGTGCTGATGTCAATCATTTTCCAGCCACAGTGCTGATGTCAATCATTTTCCAGCCACAGTGCTGATGTCAATCATTTCCTTTTCCAGTCACAGTACTGATGTAAATCATTACCTTTTCCAGTCCCAATACTGATGTAAATCATTCAAGAGTCTCTCATTTGAAGTCTATGACTTTGTTTCCCCAGTGGTGTTATAATCTGTTTCCCCAGTGGAGTTACAACCTCTTCCTCTGTGGGATTATTGTATAATGTGCTTGGTTTCTCCAGCATAGTCTGTCTCATATGGCGTCATTCCCCATAAAATTCAAAACATCACATTCATATCATATCGTAAACATAATCGCGGTATCTTAAGGCCAAAAATTGTGTATTCTATATTTAAGTCCCTCCAATCTCGTCGAAATGAAGATCCCAATCTTCATATCTCCAGATAGAAGAAACTTAAATAGGGGCAGCTGTTGTACCCCAATTTTTGACCTAAGATCCCATTTTTATTTTTTGCATTTTTAAAGATAAGTCACGGTCACTAATTATAGTCGGTTTTAACCTCTCACCTTCGAGCATTGGCTATGCAGAATTTGTCAAGTATTTTAAACATTCTCAGCCTATGTATCATTAACTTCTACTCCAGCATGGGTATTTCTCGTTCCTTTGTTTTCATTTGCAGGAAACAGATCTGAATCAAGAGCATCAGGCGTCACGCCTCGATTAGGGTTCAGAATCTCTCAAGCCAGAAGTACAGTTAATCGTTGGTTCGTGAAGATTGATTCATCAGGAGAATCGTGCGTTTATTTCCACGCCTTGTTCGACAAGTGGTCTCGAGCTTCTCTACAACTTCCTCAGAGCACAATCAAGATTTCATCATCACTGGTTTACATGTGTATCAAGATGCTTTAGAATGCGAAGAAAGATCAAGTTTGCATTTCAATTCAAAGCACTTTGACCAAAGTCAATACTTACACATCCAAGTTCAAACGATCGTAACTTTTCATTATTCAACATTTTTGAATGGTTACTTTTGCGTACAATTTTCTTTGACGTCATCTCTAACCCCTCTTTACCAGTCAAGGTCTGATTAGGTGCGGAGGATCATCAAAAGTTCGGATACTTAGAGGTCACTTTGATGACTGTGGCCTAATCTCAAGTAACAATTACTCGACTTTCAAGGATCGTAACTATTTCGATTTTCATCATTTCGGGATGGTTCTTTTTGCAACATGTCACAAATGATGTCGTCTGCAAGATTGCTTCAAGGATCGACATCCGATTGCGTTTGGAAAGCCATGAATTTCGCTTGAACATTTTAGGCTTAGAATTGATTTTGTATTGAGATTGTTCTTCACTAAGTCAAGGGTAAAGGCAAGATGTTGAGTTTGAGGATTCATTGATGATATATTGCTATAATACAAGTTGCTTGTATTCGAGCATTAGTAATTAGTGAATTGAAATTGGATACAGATCAAGTCTCTTCGTTTGTTCATCAAGGTTCGGTTCATGGTAAAAGGTTTAGGTGTTTTATTTGGAATGCATTTCAAAGTAAAAAAGACCATTCAAGGAATCCAAGTTCATTCAATTCTAAATTCAAGAGTTTATGAAAGACATTCAAGTCTTATTTGACTATGTTATTCAATAATTATTTCAAGTCCAGACTTTATTCAAAGTTCAATTTCAATTCAAGTCTCATTTAATCATATTCAAATTCAAATTGTGCAAGATTCTTTCAAGGTTCTCTTCAAAAGTGATGCTCTGTATTAATTCAAGATTCATAATTTCAAAATGCACCTCGCAAGTCGACATTTATTCAAGAATTTTTATGGACATATCATGTTCAGCAAGAATCATTACAAACTCAAAAGTCAAGAATGAATGTCATCTTAGCATACAAGTTTCATCAAGATACTATGGTTCATCACCATGTTACAAAGCAATCACGAAATACATGGAAATCCCTAAAGTTTTTCTTCTTTCTAATCTTCAAATTCCACATTTAAACTCTGCATATCAGTCCAAATCATGCTTCAAAATCATCCATACTGGATGCTGCTCCAAATCCTGTCAAACCTGTCCAAAAACAAGTCAAAATTCTGCACAAATAATGCCAAAAACCTGTCCAAAAGCAGTATAAAATTTCACAAAAATAGAGGATGCAAATCCTGCATCAGAAAGGGAAAAATCAGCATATCAATTTGTCCAAGACCCACACATTTTCCCTCCAAAAAATTTCATTCTGAAGGGGGGAAAACAAAGTAAAAAACTGTGGAAATTTCTAATAAAAACCTCCAAGTTTAGAACAAAACTTGAGAACGGGACCTGCTGTAAAAAACAAAAAAAGACAAAACAACAAAAACTACACACTACCTCTCATCTAACCTCACTTAACTTGATAAAAAACCATTCACAGTAAACCCAGCATACTCCATCTCCCTTTAACATGCCAACGTTATTCCAATTCCCTCCGCCTCTGTAACCCTTCCACACATACTCATGACTTTTCCTCCCCTTCTTCCAATCTTTATGCCTTGCCCATATTGCTTTAAAAGTCTATACCATGCTTACCAAACTTATGACATCCGCTTGTTTAAGGAACCTAATACAATATCTTGATGCACCAAAATTCTACAGCATAAGTCCATGAACCCGCCACCACCAATTCTCTCAACCTTCTATTCCTCCACCTCTGTCAACCTTCACAGTATCCACCACATCTCAACTTATTCTTTTTGCTCACAAAGACCACCATCATCACCATGAACCACCCCTTTTGACCGATGCAAATTGACAACCGCGATTTCATCACCTCCGCAGCCGTCCTGCACCAAAGCC
Organism: Vicia faba; assembly: GCA_948472305.1. Classification (NCBI taxonomy): domain Eukaryota; kingdom Viridiplantae; phylum Streptophyta; class Magnoliopsida; order Fabales; family Fabaceae; genus Vicia; species Vicia faba. The sequence continues at coordinate 339,631,832 of OX451736.1, forward strand.
ATCTGCAGACAACACATATCCACCCGTCCAGTTTGCATCATACTACAAATTGTGAACCTTCACCCTTCCAGCCATCAAACTATTTTCAACCTCCACCACCAACAACTCCGCACAACCACCCTTCTACTGTCATCCTGCCATCATTATCACTAAATCACTACCCATCATCCAGCATCATCACCATCGCAACACCCTGTCCAATTCCCTCCGCCTAGCAACCTTCTTCAACCTTCTAAAAATCCCCACACAGTTCTGACCTCACCTCACATCCACACCAATTTCAACCCTTAACACCATGTCCCAAATGAGCAAGGAGAAGACGAAACTCAGTGACTCGGGAAAGTCAGAACTCAGAACTCACCAACTCGCTACAATGGCGTTGGTTCACAGCACCGTCCATCCGCTAGCTACTCACTACCTTCTATCCTCTCCTTTACTCCATTGTTAACCCATTTCACCTCAGAATTCCTACATCTAATGAATTGCAAAAAACTAGGTTTGACGAATATCGAAATCAAATGTCGCTGGCCATGAATCCTGCTTCACCATCATAGGGGAACAACTCATGAGACTCCAAGCTATGCATCGGTATCAAGAAAGTGCGAAGAAGATGACAAAGGAGCTTGCCTCGCGGCGGGGCCGATACAAATTTCGGCGAAGCTTGTCCTAGGTATGTCCTTGTCTTCACAGCTATTCCCTTTTCCTCCATTGCTATTCTGCAGTTTTTACGAGGTTGACGATTATTGGCGGCGCAAGGTTGAGGAGATTGAGGGAGTCGTGAGAGGAGGAACAAGATCGGTGGGGATGAGGGTTTTTTGAAGGTGGTTTGTTTTAATTCTTTTTTTTATCTCTAGAACAAAGACTTTTGTTTGGGCCTTGGTGTTATAACCTGACCCGTTTCAACTTCACTTCAGCCACACCACCGAGTTACTTCAAACACCCCCTGGCTTTCTAACTTTCTAACTTTCTAACTTTCTCATTATTTTCTTACAAAATAGTCTTTTAGTATTGTTATTTAATTACTTGCTTATTTTACTCTATTAGAATTAATTAAGTTGACAATCACTTTTTGGATAATAATTATTTAGTTTAGTCTTTAAAGCTAATTTTTTGGATAATAATTATTTAGTTTTTTTTTAAAACTAATTCTTTAGATAATAATTATTTAGTTTAGTCTTTAAAACTAATTTAGGATTCTTGTGAGCTTCTAATATTTGTTTGTCTAACATTCCAATATTATTTTGTTTAGTTGCGATTCAGGATTCACTTAAATTAGTTTCTTATTATTTATTTGTCATTGATTTATTTACTTTTTTTTTATGAATTCTCAAGTGTTTATGTTTTGATTCTCATCCATTTATTATGTTTGTGATTAATTCCAAGGGAAATATTTTAATTTTGTTGACTTCACGTCATCAAATACATCTCATCCGATCGTGCGAATAGCCTCATTCATTTTGCTTGTTTACTATTTTTCCAAACTTAAGATAATTTTTCCGAAAGATTCAATTTTTTAAACTCACACCTTTTAAGTCAAAACTTCGACATTAGGTCGTCGCATCTTCAAAATCTCATCCATACCCATTTTTTAAGCCAAACGAACCATTTTAATCGAACAAACAATTTTAAACCAAAAACAGATATTTCAAAAGGTTCCTGCGGAGTACCGCAGATGCATTGGGTGCTAATACCTTCCCATTGTATAACCAACCCCCGAACTCTCGATCTCTTTCAAAAACGCATTGTATTTTTATTACTTTTAAGTATTATTTTACATTGCATATTTTAGGGTTTTATTTCGCTCTTTTCCCTTTTCCCTTGGAAACAATAAAGCGCGGTGGCGACTCTTGCTTTTGCGAGTCAAGTTAATTAATAGCTTGATCTCTGATTTTCACCGCTACAATATTATGTCCAAAATAGGTTATGAGCCGATGCAAACTATTATGCATCGATATAAAATGTTGCATGCGTCGATACGAAGTGTGAATGTGTCGACTCATACTGAGTTAAATTTCATTTTTCAGCAGCAAGGAAGTTTTCGTATCAATACGTAATGGCATGCGTCAATACATAAATTGTTTTCGTATCAATACATAATGGCATGCGTCAATACATAAACTATTTTCATATCAATACGTAATGGCATGCGTCAGTACATAAACTATTTTCGTATCAATACATAAGTGTATGTGTCAATACATAAAAAAAAATTCAAAACAATTTTCTTTTTTTATTTATTTATTTTTGTACATTATTTATTCATTTAATATGGTTGTAATAGTAAGTTAGGATTTATTTGCTTTCATCCCCCCATTTGTAAATTTTTATCCCTATCCCCCAAATGATGTAATAGCGTAGGATTTTAATTTCCACAACCTATCGCTTTAATATAATTGTTAGTAATTAGGGTGTGTATGGCAAGATAAAATCAACAAGTAGAAAACCCTAAGACAAGACAAAACAAGCATGAAAATCAACACGCTTGCACACAAGCACCCCTAGGGTAAAATCCACTTGGTTGCCTTATAAATGGCCATATTACACATGTGAGGTATCTTAGCAAAAACAATCAAAATACAAGATCATAGTCCCTCGATGACGCTACGAATATTGCCTTACAAATGATCTTAGTCCCTCATGAGAAATGCTAAGATACCTTGAAATATTGCTAATCATGGTTATACGATGACCCGCGCCCATCCCGTTTACATCCAAAGATAGGGTTGTTTACCAAATCAATGGTAAAAAAACAATGTCAAAGGAAAAAAAATGAACAAGAAAGACTTTTGAGTAGGTAGAATGTTCCTAATTACTTGCTCAATTTCAAACAAACATCCTTGCTATTTTCAAAACAAACACCTACACTTTCAAACATCTTACAAAATTGAAAACATTTTCAAAAGATCAACATCTTTGTATACATTCTTATCAACGAGAATCATTACAAAGATTGCCTAAACAATGGCCTCTTTACAAAATACTTTCAAAAACCAAACAAAGCATAATTTCAAACAAAAGCAAGTGATCTAGCAAGTAACTAAGAGCCCATGGAAAACCATGGATGAAAAGGGTGTTGATACCTTCCCTTTTCATAATCTACCCCCCGAACTCAAGAAATAATCTCAAAGGTCTTTCCTGTGCTTTTTCACCTTTCCTTTTGGATAAAAGAAAAGTCGGTGGCGAGTCTTGCTAACCACAACATTTGCGATCAAACGCAAAACCTTCAAGTCAGTTCTCCCACTGTATCACACACATCATACACCACAATTCCAACATAATTAACACATCAATCTCATCCTTTACGAGCAATTATAACAATCAATTTCACAATAATTTACCCAAAAAACTAACATTAAACATCATCATCTACCCACAATTAAACCACCTATTAGAGAGTCAGAACCCCATCCTTACCTTAGGTTTGATGATTCTAAGCCCTCTATCGTAGATTCCTCGCCCTAGCTTGTGTGTTCTTCTCTTCTCTTCTTTCTTCTCTTATCGCCTCTACATTCTATTCTTCATGTTTCTACTTCTGTTGTTCTAACTACACACTTAGACCCATAACTCTATATACCAACTTTTCCCCTCCTCTTATTACTAGATTTATTTAAGTTATTAATTATTAATATTATAAAATACCAATTATCCCTTATAATAATAATTATAATAGTAATAATAATAATACTATGTCGCCTATATTCTTCATTCACCCTCATGTCTCTACATTTTTAGTCATACACCCCTACACCTTAACTTCTACAATTATCACTACTTCTAATCTTCCAATAATCCCATCAAAACACATGTCAAGATTCATCAACACATATAAGCACATCTCATCATCTACTTTATTCTAATAAAATAATTCTAATTAAATCGGGGTGTTACAACTCTCCCCCACTTAGAATATTTTTGTCCTCGAAAATTACCTATTGCGAACAACTCTGGATACGACTCTCGCATCCCACCCTACAACTCCAACGTCATGTTTGGAAATATTTATAATACTATTATCCAACATTATATATCGCCAACTACAACAGTCCAACAAGATGCATTACTACCGATTTACGAATGCACATACCCATTTTCCTCCTTGTCCCATCACCATGCGCTACAAGATCTACTACTTTACGATATTGTTTGCGCTTGAACTGGAACACAACAAGGTTTTTTCATTCACTATAAGTAACACTTCTATAGTTTCTCTTCATAAGGAAAAAGTATGCTCACCCTCGAGTCCTTGCCATAGGAAACGATACAACAACATAGCTTAAGGACGCAGAGTCTCGTGACATTAACACCGTCTATATTATTACATCAGACAATAATGTCGTCCTAAGAACATTAACACAACCTTAGGGACACCGTACTATATCCCAAAAATCAATCATGCAATTCAATACATCTATTGACATGGTGATAACATGAATAATATAGGCAACCTTTCACCTAACAATTCCATCATGGAATGTCTAATAGTTTGCATTATCCCACAACTTCTAATGTTTAATTTGTGTCTCCAAAGTCATACCCGCATAACAAACTGCGTCACACTACACTTCCACTGCACTACTCTGATCATCTATCTTAAGTCAATGTCTTCATTTTGATTTCCATCAACCATCAGATCTATAATTTCACATCTATCTTCAGACTCTCCTTAGTAACCACCAGAAAATCAATATGCACTTTTCGACATCCCAAACGTCTACTCTACGGCGTTAGCTCGCATACCAACTCGTGTCTCTAAACCTCTTAATAAATCCCAGCTCTTTGATAGCCACTTCTTGCATTAGGTTAACACAAAATGGTGAACAATTATCCTCTTGATAAAACGTCAATCACTTTACACACTATTAAGCTAGTAAAACACGTCTATCCCATCCATTAAGATCCCATCTACTATCAACAAGAGATTAAGGGTGATCAGTTCCTTAATTTGTCAATAGGTAGTCGGCAACCATAACGGTGGCATAAATCATCATTACCCAACTATAATAGCGTCTTTCACCTTGTGCTCAAGGTTACCTGAGCATAATGTCCAACAATCTCTCCAAGGCTTACAAACTATTTTCTTAATTTCCTTCATTTCTACCGCGTCAATGATACATAAACACCAATACTCCATTTCATAGTCTCCCTTATACGCACGAAGCACAACACAATTGCTAAGTATATTCTAATACAGAAAACTACTACACCAAGTATAATCCAAATCGTTTTGTTCCAAAAGAAGTCTTTATCAAGTTAGAATACTTTGACAACATCAATAAATGCGTACTCTTTCCTTTAACCTCGCATTTGGATTTCATTATAATAAAAATCTCAACACTACCATTCCTTCATATGGTTGGTGATAGAACTCTCCAATTTATCCCTAACTCATGTCTATACTTTTCAGTCATATCCATGATTCCAATTCTCTTTTGAATTTGTCTTTCCTCTGGCATTACTTTTCTTCTCCTCAAAACTATTTTCATTATAATTATCCTTATTCGGCGTAAGTTTCATCTCTGTGCACTTATCTAATACATTCACATCCTTACTAATGTCAAACATCTCATCTCTTTAACTCATTCACTAACAACATATCTCACTTGACCTTATCTCAAGCAAATTGCAACAATAATATAGTTAATCCTTAAAATCTCCTAGTCTCATAACCAATTTCAAAGTCTCTCGATATAAACCTCTATTTACTTTTAATAGATTCCACAAATATCTTTGTTCGAAATAGCATGTTCAAGAAAATTCACCTCTTCAAATCACGATCTATATCCTGACATACTAACATACGTTTCCTTCTCTTTCAACACCTTAATTTGAGTCATGACACTCAAAATTTCCTTTTTCTGACTCAGACTAAACCAAAATGTCCTCAAGAAGCACCGCAACAAACTGATTTAATTATTCAAAATAACTTCACTGAGTTCCAAAAGTTGTCCTCTACTTATCCTCATCCCAATCTGAAAGTAACTCAACCTCAATTCAATTATACTGAGAACATACTCTCCTACCAGATGGTCCATTCAATCGTCAATCATCTGAAGTGGATATGTAACCTCAACCACCACTTTAATTAGTTATTAGTAATCCACATACAATTTCATACTACTTTATTTTTCCTTAACTAATGACATCACAGCTTCCAAAATGATAAATTTGGTTTTACAAATCTATTTCTCCGTACATCTTCCAATAACTTCTCCAATCCTCACTAACATCATGTATGGTGACATAGGAACAAGTCTGGTACCAAGCACGAGATCAACATCAAATTTCACCTCTCATCCAACATCATTACGTGACAAATAAATTACTTCCAGGTGCTGGAACCATTTTTAAAACAAATTTCATCATGTTATCTTTCTAGCGCTTCAAACAGAACTCAAATCGAACATCCAGAACTCAAGCTATGAATTTCCTAAGTTTTGTTGATTTTCATCGCATGGTACTCGGTTACCCATATATGGTAACCGGGTATCGGCTGAACAGAAGCAGTTTTTTGTCATTTTTTGTGTACAAAACCCATTTCAACATATATCTGAAACCCCATTCTTCTTATAACTCGAGAGACACGTTACTTTCTTCAAAAATTCAGTTTCCAAAACATCAAAATTCTAATTCTTTCCACAAAACTACCCAAATCGTCATTCTTCTTATAACACAAAAGACATATTACGTTGCCAAAACCCCAATTTTCAAAACATCAAAACTCCGATTCTTCTCACAAGACTACTAGTATCTTTGAGTTTCGACTCTGACTTGCAGTTCATAAATACCCAACAATATCAACGACATTCAAAACCACTTACATGACTCCAACAACAAAATTCATAACAGTTCCTTATTCCAGCATTACTCTGAATGTCCTTAGGGGATCATCAAGAACTTACAAACCTCTTGTATATCACTAGCCGTCACATTGCTTTATATCCTCTGAGAAGCAACCTTTACAATTCTCTTTTTCCTTCGGAGGCGACTCTACTTGACCAACAAATAAGAACCTTGAATCCGTACAACCCTCAAGCATGAAAACCTCTTGGTTTAATTCTAGATAGTTCACCCCAAGGCTAACATCAAGTTAACCCAACATTTTACTCTAACGACAAGTCGCAATCTTCCCCAGGAGAACCTCAAGACTCACCCACAATGGGCACATCATTAGCCATAACATTGCCCTCCACTCCTAGAGATGCGAACAACATGAGTACCGGATCACTCCCGCTCAAGGACACTCAGACCCGACCGCTAGGAATAAATCTTGAATCTGTGCTTCCTTTAAAATTAGAAAAATAACACAACATCACCAACATCTGCAGCCATGCGCTTCACGATATACTAAACCAATTGTTCACACCTGAACCATCTCAGAGAAGCACAAGCTTCTTCCCTACTAGTTTCAATCTCACTCCAGCAAACAAGTGATTAGAAAAGCAAGCAAGCACCGACAGTGTTTCACACACTTGTCACGTACTAAGGAACAAACAACATTAGATAACTTAGCCGGACTGACCGACTTGCTCTGATACCAATTGTAACACCTTATTTCCTCAACGATAATTTTAATAATAATAAGAGTAAAATAAAACTCCAAGAATTGGATGTCACATCATTCAATATATTAAAATTTTGCACAATTATAATTAAACGGATACATAACACATATTTCGGATGAACCGACAACATTTCAACATAGTCTTCAAACTTTAACTTTATTAATGCAGCACAAAGAAATCCATAAATTGTTTTCAACAACTTCAACTCATTGTAAGACAACATTTTTAATCAAGTAAATTAGAGTCTATAGTACTCCCATAATACTCTAAAATAAAAACATCAATTTAATAAAACAAGCAGTCATTCATCCCCTCGGTGTTACATATCAGAGCAAGGACACCAACTCAAAATAAAAGGAGCAACCTCTTCTACACTCCGCAACTTCACACCACTCCCGGTTATCTGTATGTTACCCACATAGAGGTAACATTCAAACAGTAAGGGTGAGATATCATAACAATATAATAATTCATATCATTATGAGTAAACAACATATATATCATGCAAGATTTCAAGTTCCACAATCAGCAATTATATTTCATAATGATTACATGGATACATACTTAATTATCATCACCCATCACACGACATAAATCAAACATATAAATCAACTTCATTATCATCATCCATCATACAACGTAAATCGAACATACAACTCAACTACATCGAATATCAACAATTCAACAATGAAATGCAACTGACATTGATGCAAGATGCATGTGGTACCATCAGGGCATAAGCCCTCAACAAATTTCCATATAGGCCGAGACATAAGCCCTCAACATTTGCCATAAAGGACAGGGCATAAGCCCTTAACATTTTCCATCAAGGTCAGAGCATAAGCCATCAACGATGCATGAAACGTGACATGCTACAACAAAATTATGCAACCACAACGTAATCCTCAACGTCATGCCAATTTCAGGCCAACATCATCTTTGTAATACTGCAATATCACCTGTAATTCCTTTGCACATCATCGACACAACATCGATACAATTAATCGCAACATTTTGCATTACAACACATATGACATACGCACACATCAGATTTCTTCCAATACAATATTATTATATTGTCATCAAAATTATTACCAAATTGTATAAAATATTTTTAGCTTTCGAGCCTCCAAACAACGCGTCAAACGGACACCCGATTCAAAAGTTATGGAGTTTTCAAGTTTTCAAAAATTCCTGCCAATTACAGTAGGGTACCCGGGTACCCATATATGGTAACCGGTTACCCCCTGTCAGAACAACCAAAAAATCTATTTTTGAGTGGTAACCGGATATCCATATGTGGTAACCAATTCCCACTGTTCTAGAATTAAAAAAACTATATTTTTCTGCTAAGAAATCCCATTCTCTTCATCCAAAAACCACTTTTTATAAAAGATCAAACACAACAATTATTCTAAATCATTAACACACATCATAAACCATAATTTCAACACAATTAACACACCAGTCTCATCCTTTACGAGCAATTATAACAATCAATTTCACAGTAATTTACCTCAAAATCTAACATTCAATATCATCATCTACCCACAATTAAACCACCTATTAGAGAGTCAGAATCCCATCCTTATCTTAGGTTTGATGATTCTAAGCCCTCTACCGGAGATTCCTCGCCCTAGCTTGTATGCTCTTCTCTTCTCTTCGTTCTTATCTTCTCACTTCTACGCTCTATTCTTTGTGTTTCTACTTCTGTTGTTCTAACTACACACTTAGACCCCTAAATATATATACCAACTTTGCACCTCCTCTTATCACTAGATTTATTTAAATTATCAATTATTAATATTATAAAATAACATTTATCCCTTATAATAATATTAATTATAATAGTAATAATAATAATAATACTATGTCGCCTATATTCTTCATTCACTCTCATGTCTCTACATTTTTAACCATACACCCCTACACCTTAACTTCTACAATTATCACTACTTCTAATATTCCAATAATCTCATCAAAACACATCTCAAGATTCATCAACATATATAAGCACGTCTCATCATCTATTTTATTCCAATAAAATAATTCTAATTAAATAGGAGTGTTATAGCAGCAGCATATGTTGCATTCCCCTCTGTGAGTCACCTTCCTCGAGCTTGTTCTGAAACATTGGGCTCAATTTTTAGTTTAAGTTTGGGGAGGGGGGGGGGGGGGGGGGTTATTGCTTTTATTCTTTTAGAATTATTTGTTAGTCTTATGCAAATTACTGTGTAAATCCGCGAGTTGAAGTCCTCCAAATTTTGGCCAAAATTTTTTATTTTGTTGAAGAACTTGGTTCTCATAGAGTTTGGGTATAGTATATAGAGACAAAGAGATGGTTGGTTAAGGGTAGGATGTTCGGAATAATGTGACAAGGATACGAGTCTAACGTGTAGATTTGTACCATATCGCTTGAATCCAGAGAAGTACTCCTTGAGTAGTTTATCAATACAGTCTGACATAATTTAGATTCACATGCAGGTATGTTTGGTTGAGAAATAAATAAAGCTGACACCAAATGATGAAAATGCGGTAAAAGGCAACCGGCTCGCTAAGTTGGGTAGCCCTCACCCGATTATTCATCCCAAAGGGGGTTAATCCCCAAATGTCGTCCAAAATGATAACATATAACTGTAAAGATTGAAAATTTCATCGATAATTAAAAGTAGCCAATGCTTCATATTTGGTACATAAATAATAATTTTTTATTAGTCTTGTGCATGTGACGATCATCATAAATCGCATTGCCTTAATTTGACTGTTCGAATGAAAAAGGAGGAAAATCGGAAAGAGACTTAAGTACAAAGCATAGTTAGAGAGGTATCTTAAGAGGAAGCTCGAGATTTAAAGGTTCTTAAACAAACTCTTCGCGTTATGTGAAAATCGGACATACTACTTTTTAATCAATTGGAACGGATTTCTCACGTATGAGTACTGGTATGCTATGATTTTTCATGAGTTCTTGTAATGGTCGCTTGAGGTCAAGCAACGGTTTAAGTTTGAGGGAGTTTGATCAGTGGTTTTTACATAGATATTTAGTATTTATTTTAGTTATCATTTATGGTTATTTTCGAGGTTTTATTTAATTTTATCACATATTATGTTATGGTTTTGTGTTTGTGTTTCCAGGTTCAAAAGAATAAATTGGGACAAATTGGAAATGGGAAGTCAATGGCTGATACGGGCGCCCGTGTCAGCTGACACGACCCGTGTCAGAAGGTCTATATCAGAAAATAAAATAAAAATTCCCAGAAGTCCAACACGGGCACCTGTGTTGCCTGACACAGCCCGTGTTGGGTTGCGACGCTGATTTCAGTATTTCGGGTTATTTTGTTCATCTGTTAAATAGTGGATACGTTTTGGGTACTTCCAACCGACCTAAATGAGTTGTTGCTACTAATAGGAGTTAGGACAATGACAAAAAGGACTTTTGAGGGGAGAAGAGGAGGAACGATAAAGATTGGTGCTTTCAAGAGATTTGGAGACGGAGATTCCTTCATGAGCGATATCAATTGAAGATCGAAGAATCCTCACCTTTTGTAATGTCTAATTTTATTATTGCTTTTCTTTTTAATACTATAAGAGGATAAACCTCAAATTCTAGGGGGTGTTCCTGATTTGCAAATGTATTAATTGTGAATTATTGATTTTGATACAATAGTTTCTTTTCAATTTAATTGTTCAATGTTCTTATGCCTTTCCTATCAGACAAATAGGGATTGATCCACTGTTAACAATTAAGGATGGACCGCCATTGTTAAGGTTTTTTGAACAATTAGACTATAGTAGATATCACCTAGAATTAAGTATACCCTATAGGTCGCCGGTAAAATCTTGATAACATAAAGGCTTGACTCCATCAGATATCTCTAAGGACTTAGGATTTAAGATAGATGGTTAAAGGTTTTCTCACTAAGAACTTAGGGGAAAACAAACTAAAGATTCGGTTGTTAGAGGTAATGAACTTGTTGAAGAGATCAAGAGTAAATATTATTACAGGGTCAAATCACACACCTACCCCTAGCATGCTCCTCATATCGGCGAAAAGCCATTTTATATTTCTGCTACTTGTTAAGTGACAATTTCAAAACCAAAACCCATATCAAGTTTTGTTTAATTCAACTAAGAATTTAACTCGATAATTCAATGCAGTTGTGATACGGTGGGAGAACTGACTTGGGTGTTTTGCATTTTATCGCAAATGTTGCGGTTAGCAAGAGTCACCACCGACTTTTTTTATCCAAAAGGAAAGGCTGAAAAGAACAGGAAAGACCTTTGAGATCATTTCTGAGTTCGGGGGGTAGATTATGAAAAGGGAAGGTATTAGCACCCTTTCCATTCATAGTTATCTACGGGCTCTTAGTTGCTTGCTAGATCACTTGCTTTTGTTTGAAAATGTGCTTTGTGTTGTTTTTGAAAGTATTTTGAAAAGGCGCCATCGTTTAGGCAAACTTTGTAATAGTTCTTGTTCGCAAGAACATATACAAAGTGTTCAGCATTTGAAAATATTTCATGTTTGGAAAGTGTTTTTGAAAATGTTTTGAAAGTGTTGGTGTATAAAATGTTTTTGTTCTGAGCAAGCGAGCAACTAGGAGAAAATCTACCTACTCAAAAGGTCTTAGATTTTCTTTTCCTCCTCCTTTAGATGTTGCTATCTTACCATTGATTTGGTAAGAAGCCCCATCGTTGGATGTGAAGGGACGAGCGTGGGACGTTTGTACAGTTATAGAAGGCAACCTATGGGACGTTTTAGCAATGTCGTTTTAGGGAATAGATCGTTTACTGAAGGAAACATCGAGGGTCATCGAGGGACTACGATCTTTTATCAAGGGTCTTTGCTAAAACACCCATGTTCGAGGGGCATGACTATTTTTCCGAGGCAACAAGTGTGATTACCCTAAGGGTGCACGTGTGCAAAGTGTGTTTGATTGCATGCATTTTGTCTTTGATTTTTGGGTTGTCTACTTGTTGGTTTTATCTTTCCATACACACCTAATTACTAGCATTTGTACAAAAGTAATAAAAAGTGCAAAAAATAAATCCTACACTATTACAACCATATTGAAGTGCATAGAAATATAAAGGAAAAAATAAGATAAAAAGACGAAAAAAGAGCTCCTTCGATTGGGGGGGAAGCAGCCTTCGATTCTGCTTCCGTTGGCCTTCTTCGATTGGGAATCAGCATCTAGCAAGTCATGGCTTTCGACTGGGCCTTGGCAGCATCTAGTCATGTTGACTTCTGGTTCTGCCTTGTTGACTTGTTGCCTTCTTCAATTGAGCCTGGCAGAAGCAAGTCATGACTTTCGGTTCTGGCTGGACTTAGTGCAAATATGCCTTTTGGCTCTGCCTTTCTGCCTTGGAAGTCAGCATGGAAGCCCAAGGCTTCGTTTCATGTCTTTCTCCTCCTTTTTCTTTTGTTTGGGACATAAAATGGCAACATGGCCTAAGGTCATGCTAGTAATTATGTTGCAAACAGTTTAATACTTAAAGCATGTTTAGGTAAATAAGAAGCAAGCGAAAGGGTTAGTTCTGAAAATGTATTAAGAGGGTGGAAATGAAAAGAACAAAGTATTATGTACATGTTATACAAGAAACGAAAAGCTCAAGGTTTGGAACAACTAACCTTACTGGAGGTTGGAACGTGTGTTGGGCCTTTAGGTGGTTGTCTGGAATGTCCCTGGATTCAAAGGGAAGGATCAAAAGCTAGGCCTTAGATGCTGATTCGAAGAAAGAAAGAAACAAGTGTTATGTTTCTTTCCAAACTGGATTCGAAGGATACTGAAGAGTGGGGAGTTCTTCAGAATCGAAGGTGGTGAGTATGGTTCTGGGCTTCATTTTATTTCTCAAGTGTTAATGTACTTGAGAGTTTTGTTGTGTTTGAGAATATTTTGGAGGTTTCGTTCCTCTAGTCGAAAAATCCTCCCTTTAGCTTTGCAAATGTTCCTCTATTTATAGAGAAAAGAATGGACATGTTTGAAGTAGCCATCCTTGCAAAACAATAAAATATGAAAACGAAGAAAGGTACAAGTGGGGGGGCCTGTTGGCTGGAGATAAGACTTGTGATTCTGGCCCTACTTTTCGTTCAGACAAAATTCAGGTTGGAAGTTGCTTTTGTGATAAAAGTACTCTCTATGAAAAGAAAGGGTATGTAGCCTTTTTCTATTTTAACCAAGAATAGTATTATCCAAAAGACAAGGTTTAAAACCTTTGTACAAGCCTCTGATTATATAAATATTTGGAAGCAAAGTAGCCTGACAAGTAGGGTAAGGCTATGAGATTTGCTCAGACTTGCTTCAAACAAAACTTGCTTCGAATGGTTCAACTTGGATTCGAAGTAAGCTGATTCGAAGGGAATCAACATTCCAATCAGAGCTTTATATGTAGGTAACTTTTTTCCAATCAAAGGCTTTCCTTCCCATGGTCATATGTGGCCAAACGAAAGAGTGTACGTGGGGGGTCCCTGTCTTGTGACTGTTTAGCACGAGGGAAGTTAAATGCCCAAACGAAAGGTTTGACCTTGTGCTGAAGGATTCATGCCCAAACGAAACAAGCATGCAGGCAGCAAACTTATCCAATCGAAGCAAGCATGCAGACAGTATATGCCCAATCGAAGCAGGCTTACAGGCAGCATGTGCCCAATCGAATCAGGCTTACAGGCAGCATATGCCCAATCGAAGCAAGCATGCAGACAATATATGCCCAATTGAAGCAGGCTTACAGGCAGCATGTGCCCAATCGAAGCAGGCTTGCAAGCAGCATATGCCCAATCGAAGCAGGATTGCCATTTCTTTTATTTTGTCAAAAACAATTTTATCTATTTTCTTCCTTTTTGACAGTTTTCTTTTTAACTTGGTACTGGAAGATCCCAATGCACTTTTGCAAGTTTGAACCCTGAGAATCTTTGTGAGAAAAGCCTTGAGAATTGAGAGGGCAAAATTTGGGGTACAACAGCTTCCCCTGTTCAATCTTCTTACACCTGAAGAGTTAGATTGGTGAATCTGCCATTCGTGACTTAAAGGTGGAAGATGATTTAACACTAGAGTTCCCAGAAATTTGCACTTGGTGGTTATGTGGTTGATTGTGTAGGGAATGGGCTTAAAGATGTCATTTGGAGAGATGATGGATAGTTGTTGGAGATGGGCTTATAGATGCCATCCAAAGGTGATTGTTGACAGAAATTAGGCTAAGTCTAAATTCTGACTTTAACTGGAGGAGAATCAGAATAAATCTTGGAGCGATCTACCTGAACCAGAGGGAATGTCTACTAGAAAGAATCAGGATAAATCATGGAGAGATTTAAAATGAACTGGCAGAGGTCTTTGATCGTTCATTTGTGATGGGCCCGTGTAGGGCTGCTTCAGGATGAGTCAGTGTAAAACCTCATCTGGAAATGTATTAGAAGGAACCTGGGTAGGGTTGCTTCAGGATGAGTCTGTAAAACTTCATATGGAAATGAGAAGGAACCTGTGTAGGGTTACTTCATGATGAGTCCGTGTAAAACTTCATCTTGGAAAGATAAGGAACCTGAGTAGGGCTGCTTCAGGACGATTCCATGTAAAACCTCATCTGGAAATGTATGAGAAAGAACCTGAGTAGGGTTGCTTCATGATGAGTCTGTGTAAAACTTCTTCTGGAATTTAAGAGAAGGAACCTGGGTAGGGTTACTTCATGATGAGCCCGTGTAAAACCTCATCTGGAAATGTATGAGAAAGAACCTGGGTAGGTTGCTTCATGATGAGTCTGTGTAAAACTTCATCTGGAATTTAAGAGAAGGAATATGGGTAGGGTTACTTCATGATGAGCCCGTGTAAAACTTCATCTGGAAATAAGGAAGAACCTGGATAGGGTTACTTCATGATGAGTCCGTGTAAAACTTCATCTAGAAATGTATGAGAAGGAACCTGGGTAGGGTTTCTTCATGATGAGTTCGTGTAAAACTTCGTCTGGAAATGTATGAGAAAGAACCTAGGTAGGGTTGCTTCATGATGAGTCTGTGTAAAACTTCATCTGGAATTTAAGAGAAGGAACCTGGGTAGGGTTACTTCATGATGAGTCCGTGTAAAACTTCATCTGGAAATAAGGAAGAACCTGGGTAGGGTTACTTCATGATGAGTCCGTGTAAAACTTCATCTGGAAATGTATGAAAAGAAAACTGGGTAGGGTTGCTTCATGATGAGTCCGTGTAAAACTTCATCTGGAAATGAGAAGGAACCTAGGTAGGGTTGCTTCAGCTGGTCGTATAGATAATTTCCCTGGCTTGTTACATGTATTAATCTCTGACCTCAGAAAGAAAGATAGTTTTCCTGGCTTGTTACATGTGTTAATCTTCAATCTGCCCATGTAGATAGTTTTCCTGGCTTGTTACAGGTGCTAATCTACAATCACTCATCCACAGATAGTTCTCCTGGCTTGTTACAGGTATTAATCTGGAACTTGAAAATTATTGATGGTAGCCATCTGTTGATTGACATTTTCCTGAAAAGGTAAAACGTTAGCTGTATGCAATGTCATGGTGTATGAAATGCATGGTGTCATGATGTTTTCAAAATAAATGAGATTGTGTCGTATGCACTTATCATGTATGTAAATAGGATGTATGAAATGTGAAATGTTATTGAAGTGTATCGTTGTTTGGAAAAATAAATACCTGACAAATGTTGGGGAGTCATTAAATCCAAGCTTGTTGTTGAAGAGTAGGTGTGTCTCCAGGCTTTGCTTAGAATGTTTCCACCGGGGATTCCTGTTTTGTTGTTTGAGTAGAACTCCGCTGGGGAATATTGAAAACTCTGTGGAGAGTGTTGATTCCTGCTTGAGGAAAAGAGTTCAAGATTCTCAGTTTTTTGTTGCTCTACTGGGGAGTCAAAGTTAAACTGATATCTGGTCGGGTCCAGGCTTCATAGTAACTTGCTGGGGATTGTAGAGTAGTATAATGGGGAAGAAGAGTTGAGGTCCTCTGATTTGTAGTAGTCGGAGAGGAAAACTTAAGCTGGGGAATCCCGCTGTTTGTTGGGGAAATAAACCCTGTTTCCAATTTATTAGAGAGGTGGCGACTTCACTGGGGAAAATCCTCGAGGATTCTTGAGGTCGACTCAGATGGGGAAAAGGTTTTCAAAGATTAAACTCTGGCTGGGATTCATCCTATGAGAAGGATTTTGGGGAGATTTGTGACTGCCCCTAGTAGCAAGTGTTTATGGCACTTCCAGGAACTAATTGACTGTACGTAACCCTTTGTTGGAATTTGCGTTTAATGCCCCAAGTGATGGAGATGGCGACCTATTATTGGAAGTTTCATCCTATCTGAAGTGATTTTGTTCATTGAGAGGGTTTTTGTTCATCGGATATTCGTCATGCGAATTTCTCTGTTGTCAAACAAATAGCCATATGCAAACAACGATATTCAAAAAATGCAAAGTTTATGCTTGTCTTGAAGTTTTGAAAATGCGTTTTAGCAACTAAAGAAATTTTGTAAGAAAATTCAAACTCAGGATTTAGAGTAAAGCCTTAATAGAGTCAGGATACCTTTTGTAACATTATGCTTTCGAACTAACCCATTCTTCAATTAGGACTTTTGAAGGGTTGTAACGTGGCTTGGTTCACGGTTTAAGAAACAAAGGATAAGGCTCAAAGTTTATTTGTACCCACCCATTCTTCATGATGTTCTTCAGTCCTAAACTCAGTTAATTGTGCGTTCAAACTCCAATTGAGGATTTGTAGTGACCTCTTTATTTTGATTTGTTATCCCTAATTTTTGCCTGACTGTTCTTGTTTTGAGATTACAGTCAGTGGGATGCCCCAGTTTTCCTTAAGTATCCTTTGTAGGTTTTGACTTAGTGGGCTTTTATCTTGAGAGATAATGACTGCCTATTTGGTAGGGAACCATCTCTGTCTTTTGATTCCAGAGGAATGGTTTTGATATCACTCATTGTATACAAAGTGAAAGTTTGCGACTGAACACGCATTTGAATTAACTGAGACACTACCTTGCCCCAGGTTTTGATTGAAGGTTTCATTTTGTGTGAAAAAGAAAATTCCTACTTCTTTGGCTCGAAGGAGTTAACTAGGGATTATCTTCCTTATAACTCCAGTGTTTAGGATTTGAAAGAACGCTTGTACATCGTCAATAAGGTCTGTTCAAAAGCATATTGTATGATATTATGGCATTGTTTTCGTCATCATCCCTCTAAAGGCTTGCAACTTTTGAAACAAGAGTTGAATATCATAAAGGGAGTAAAAAAGCATAGTTTAAATGTAATGAAAATGAATGGATCAATTCAAGAAAAACATATGCAATGAATTAATGAAACAAAGTTTGAAATTAATAGATAAGTGTTTGAACAACAAAAGAGATTACAATTGAAGATTCAAAAGAAACAGAAGCCTCTTTGTCTGAACTTGTCATTTCAGGTGGTGAGACTTGGAGGGGTGATAGAAAAGCTCCAGTTGACCGTCTTGTGTGAACTCCAACGCTCCTCCGTCGATCAAGTTTTGGACCTTATTTTTTAAAGCCCAACAGTCATCCGTATCATGCCTCTTGTGAGGAGAGCTTTCACTTCTTCTTTCCCCTTGGATAGATTCAAGAACATTTCTTGAAGTTGAGAGTTTTGAGTCTGGATGTCCTTGATAGTCTGTTCTAGAGCCATCTCTACTGAAATAAATAGTAGGAAGATAAAGAGACCTGTATGGGAGAAACCTGTCATGATATGATGCATGATATGTGAATGCATGTTTTCAAGGATCTCACCGGGTAAACACAAGAAAATGTTAGAAGTTGAACTTTGATCAACAGCTTTGTTTGGAGAACCTTGTATCGGTGGAAGTCCTTCCACGAGAATTAAGCTCACCATGTCAAGTGGGTCATAGCCCTTGACTCAAGTTTGTTGTACTTGATCTTTGACGGTGTTTGTTTAGAGGAAAATAAATCCTCTTTCCACTTGATAGGTGTCTGGTTCAACGTGACCTTGCATCATAGACCCTTGAGATCCTTGAAATGGTTATTGAAAATGCTATGGTATGATGTTATGATGTTTTGTACAAGTATTCAAAGTAAGCAAGTTGTTATGTACAAATAGTCATATACACACAAATCAGACAAGTCCTTAGGTTTAGGCTTGCATGGGATTCATAGGTAAGTACCCTCTTGAAGTTTAGTTGGCTCAACCTGTCCTAGTTAATAGTAATTAGGTTCTAAAGGATCTCAATATCACTGATTTGTCTTCTCGGGCATTGTTTCAGCGCAATCCTCTTTCACAGTGACCGAAATATCCTGAAAATCAAACCTCAATGAGTGTAGTATCGAGTACCTACCAACTTCAGACTGCACCAAAGTCGATCATCTCACTACGTCCTAATGTCCAAGTTGGTTAAGTAAAGGTTCTTAAAGTTAGTTAGTGCTTCATGACATCACTCAGCGGCCTTGTATTCTCCTTGACTACTCAAGGGCTACCGGTACCCACAAATATGTCACACTAACATAGCTATTGCTTAGACCATGTCAGTATACCCCGCACAGTTTCCATAATGTATTGCTACTTACCTATAAGGTATCCCATATCCGGGTAGAGGATTTAAGCCTAAACAAAGAACCAAAATGTAAAACATACAAGTCAAACAATGAAAGCAAGTAAAGATGATCTAGCCCTAAGTTAACCCCACTTTTAAGTTATATCCCCAGCAGAGTCGCCAGTTTTGTGATACGGCGAGAGAACTGACTTGGGTGTTTTTCATTTTATCGCAAATGTTGCGGTTAGCAAGAGTCGTCACCGACTTTTATTTTATCCAAAAGGAAAGGCTGAAAAGAACAGGAAATACCTTTGAGATTATTTATGAGTTCGGGGGTAGATTATGAAAAGGGAAGGTATTAGCACCATTTCCATCAGTTGTTATCTACGGGCTCTTAGTTGCTTGCTAGATCACTTGCTTTTATTTGAAAATATACTTTGTGTGGTTTTTGAAAGTATCTTGAAAAGGCGTCGTCGTTTAGGAAAACTTTGTAATAGTTCTCGTTCGTAAGAACATATACAAAGTGTTGAGCTTTTGAAAATATTTCATGTTTGGGAAGTGTTTTTGAAAATGTTTTAAAAGTGTTGGTGTATAAAATGTTTTTGTTGTGAGCAAGCGAGCAACTAGGAGCAAATCTACCTACTCAAAAGGTATTAGATGTTCTTTTCCTCCTCCTATAGATGTTGTTATCTTACCATTTATTTGGTAAGAAGCCTCATCGTTAGATGTGAAGGGACGGGCGTGGGACGTTTGTATAGTCATAGAAGGCAACCTATGGGACGTTTTAACAATGTCGTTTTAGGGACTAGATCATTTACCGAAGGCAACATCGAGGTTCATCGAGGGGCTACGATCTTTTATCAAGGGACTTTGCTAAAACACCCATGTTCGAGGGACATGACTATTTTTCTGAGGCAACAAGTGAGATTACCCTAAGGATGCATGTGTGTAAAGTGTGTTTGATTGTATGCATTTTGTCTTTTATTTTTGGGTTGTCTACTTGTTGGTTTTACCTTGCCATACACACCTAATTACTAGCATTTATACAAAATTAATAAAAAGTGCAAAAAATAAATCCTGCACTATTACAACCATATTGAAGTACATAGAAATATAAAGGCAAAAATAAGATAAAAAGAAGAAAAAAGAGCTCCTTCGATTGGGGGGAGCAGCCTTCGATTTTGCTTCTGTTGGCCTCCTTCGATTGGGAGTCAGCATCTAGCAAGTCATGGCTTTCGATTGGGCCTTGGCAACAACTGGTCATGGCCTTCGATTGGGCTTGTCAGTAGCTAGGTGTGCCTTCTGGTTCTGCCTTGTTGACTTCTTGCCTTCTTCGATTGAGGCTGGCAGAAGCAAGTAATGGCTTTTGATTCTGGATGGACTTAGTGCAAATATGCCTTCTTGCTCTGCCTTTCTGCCTTGGAAGTCCGCATGGAAGCCCAAGGCTTCATTTCATGTCTTTCTCCTCTTGTTTCTTTTGTTTGGGACATAAAGTGGCAATAGTGCCTAAGGCCATGCTAGTATTTGTCTTGCAAACAGTTTAATACTTAAAGCCTGTTTAGGTAAATAAGAAGCAAACGAAAGGGTTAGTTCTGAAAATGTATTAAGAGGGTGGAAACAAAAAGAACAAAGTATTATGTACATGTTATACAAGAAACGAAAAGCTCAAAGTTTGGAACAACTTACCTTACTGGAGGCTGGAACGTGTGTTGGGCCTTTAGGTGGTTGTCTGGAATGTCCCTGGATTCGAAGGGAAGGAGAAAAAGCTAGGCTTTAGATGCTGATTCGAAGATAGAAAGAAACAAGTGTTATGTTTCTTTCCAAACTGGATTCAAAGGATACTGAAGAATGGGGAGTTCTTCAGAATCGAAGGAGGTGAGTATGGTTCTGGGCTTTTTTTTATTTCTTAAGTCTTGATGAACTTGAGAGTTTTGTTGTGTTTGAGAAGATTTTGGAGGTTTCGTTCCTCTAGTCAAAAAATCCTCCCTTTAGCTTTGCAAATGTTCGTCTATTTATAGAGAAAATAATGGACATGTTTGAAGTAGCCAGCCTTGCAAAACAATAAAATATGAAAACGAAGAAAGGTACAAGTGGGGGGGTTGTTGGCTGGAGATTAGACTTGTGCTTCTGGCCCTGCTTTTCGTTCAGACAAAATTCAGGTCGGAAGCTGCTTTTGTGATAAAAGTACTCTCTATGAAAATAAAGGGTATGTAGCCTTTTGCTATTTTAACCAAGAATAGTATTATCCAAAAGACAAAGTTTAAAACCTTTGTACAAGCCTCTAATTATATAAAGATTTGGAAGCAAAGTAGCCTGATAAGTAGGGTAAGGCTATGAGATTTGCTCAGACTTGCTTCAAACAAAACATGCTTCGAATGGTTCAACTTGGATTCGAAGTAAGCTAATTCGAAGGGAATCAACATTCCAAACGAATCTTTATATGTAGGTAACTTTTGTCCAATCGAAGGCTTGCCTTCCCATGGTCATTTCTGGCCAAACGAAAGAGTGTACATGGGGGGTCCCTGTCTTGTGACTATTTAGCATAAGGGGAGTTAAATGCCCAAAAGGTTTGACCTTGTGCTGAAGGATTCATTCCCAAGCGAAACAAGTATGCAGGCAGCAAACTTGTCCAATCGAAGCAAGCATGCATAGAGTATATGCTCAATCGAAGCAGGCTTATAGGCAGCATGTGCCCAATCGAAACAGGCTTGCAGGCAGCATATTCCCAAGCGAAGCAAGCATGCAAATAGTATATGCTCAATCGAAGCAGGCTTACAGGCAGCATATGCCCAATCGAAGCAGGCTTGCAGACAGCATATGCCCAATCGAAGCAGGCTTGCCATTTCTTTTATTTTGCCAAAAACAATTTTGTTTGTTTTCTTCCTTTTTGATAGTTTTCTTTTTAACTTGGTACTGGAAGATCCCAATGCACTTGTGCAAGCTTGAACCCTGAGAATCTTTGTGAGAAAAGCCTTGAGAATTGAGAGGGCGAATTTGGGGTACAACAACAGTCCTTGAAATCGACATTTGGGGAATTTCCCTATTATTACAAAAGGCAAAAATAGTACACTTGATATTTTTCCCATCACAATCCTATAAAAAAAACCAACCAAACATACGAACTACGAAATTGGACTATGATTCTTCGCAAGGAGATACGTAGTGTGATACGGTGGGAGAACTGACTTTGGTATTTTGCATTTTATCGCAAATGTTATGGTTAGCAAGAGTCGCCACCGACTTTTCTTTTATCCAAAAGGAAAAGTGAAAAAGCACAGGAAAGACCTTTGAGATGTTTTCTTGAGTTTGGGGGGTAGATTATGAAAAGGGAAGGTATTATCACCCTTTTCATCCATGGTTTTCCATGGGATCTTAGTTACTTGCTTAGATCACTTGCTTTTGTTGTTTGAAATTGTGTTTGGTGTGGTTTTGAAAGTATTTTTTAAAAGAAGCCATTCGTTTAGGCAATCTTTGTAATGATTCCCGTTCGTAAGAATGTATACAAAGATGTTTGTCTTTTTAAAAAATGTTTTTAATGTTTGTAAAATTCTTGGAAATGTGTGTGTTTGTTTTGAAAATAGCAAGGATAATTGTTTGAAATAGAGAAATTAACTAGAAGTAATCTACCTACTCAAATGTCTTTCTTGTTCATTTTCTTTTCCTTTGATATTGTTGTCATACCATTGATTTGGTGAGCAACCCTATCTTTGGATGTAAACGGGACGGGTGTGGGTCATCGTATAACCATGATTAGAAATGTTGCAAAGTTTCTTAGCATTTTTGAGGGACCAAGATCATTTTGTAAGGCAACCTTGAATAGCGTCATCGAGGGACTATGATCTTATATTTGTTTTGTTTTGCCAAGATACTTCGCATGCATAACATGGCTATTTTTGTATAAGGCAACCAAGTGGAGAAACCCTAGGGATGCTTGTGTGCAAGTGTATCATTTTCATGTTTTGATTTTATCTTGTATTTAGGGTTTTCTATTTTGCTTTGTTTTGATCTTATCATACAAATCCTAATTACTAATCATGGCATGTAAAGCGGTAAATTGCGTAATGTAAATATTACTAAGCTATTACAACAGTTTTATGGGAGGAGGGAATACAAATTTGAATGGGGATTTGCAAGAATGTAAACCTAAATAAATTATTACAACCAAATTGAATTTGTACGAATATTAGAATAAATAATATACAATATTTAAATATGCAATATTATGTGCATGCAAGAAAAAGATTTTTGTTTTGTTTTTATGTAAAAGAAATTTTAATCTAAACCTAAAATTATAAGGAAAAGAAATTAATATTTAGAAGGGAGGCTTAACCCTAATTACTATTTTTTAAAAGAAAATAAAGTTCTTATATACCATTTTTTATGTATTTTTTTATGTTAAAATAATAAATAATATTGTATAAATAATATAAAGTTTTTTTTATATATGCAAAAATAAATATGTGTAAGTATGGAATGAAAAGGAAATAAATAAATTAAACTAAATATATTTTAATTATATTTCACAAGTTTATTAAGAAAATATATGATATATATTAAAAGTAAAATATATTTTTATGTGAAAAATAAACTAAAAATAAAATAAAAATGCAATATTATGAAATTTATATTTTTTGGATTTGTATACATTAAAGAAAATATTCATGAAAACAAAAATAAATTAAATAAAAATGTATGGAAAATAATGGGCCAGGGGGTATAGCAAGCAGACTAGAGATAGCATGTTAGCAAAAAAAACCATGGCCCAAATATGGAGGCCCATCCTTCTTCAGTTGAAATCGTGGATGGAGTTGGAGTGAGTTTGATGAAGGCCTGATGCTTGCTTAGGCTTCCTTGAACCTCCCTGAGTGTATTCCCACCCTTGCCTTGCTTTGAAAGTGTCTGAAACGCCTTGGCCAAGTCAACCTGCAAGCTTTGAAAACAAAAATGGTAGATGATGGAGAAGGGGTTACAATACAAGGATGAAGGTTTGGATTAGTTAGATATCAAGTAGGTAAGGTGTTTTGATGATCAAGACTTGAAACGCACGAGCCAAATGAGAGATTGGTATGCTTATGCCAAAACTGCAAGTCTTGACAGTTTTCTGGTGTTTTTGAGCTTGGGAGTGTTTCAGGCTTCAAGTAATCGTGTCTTGTGTTGTATTATATTTGTATATTAGTATAGAATCAGTTTTTTTGTCAACTCTCCAACAGATTTGCCAGTTATAGCCTTTTGGCAACCTTTCTTGCTTTTGAAGCAAAGTAAAGGGACAAGGCTTGCCATGCTTGTACTTGCTTTCTTAGAGTTGGTATATACTTGTACAATTTTCTTTAGGCCTGTAAGACTTGTATGTGCAATGGAGACAGGTGCAATGCTCAAGAATTGGAAAGTGGCAAAAGTTGAGCTTTTTCAAAATGGCAATGGTCACTTTATGCCATTTATAGAATTACAACTTGGGTAATGGCTCTAGGGCTTGGATCAAATCTTTGTCAACTGAGTAAGCATTAAATTAAGGAGTAAGTAACAAGTTTGGGACCTGTAAAGCATGGATTAGGCAACATAGATACTGATTGGAACTTTGTTCTTCATGAAATGGCTTGGACAAAAAGTGAAAAATTGCCAACTTCATCTCTTCGATTATCCCTACTCAAAAATGATATTGAGGAGTTCTTGGATATTTTGGAAAGCTTGCAATGTTATCTATAACTCATATTTTAAATGCATTTTGAGATACCTCTTGGAACTAGGTGAAAAAATGCCATGAAGTTGGGTCCAAAACCTGTCTAAATTAGGGCAAAATTTCACTAAGTTATTTAGTTCATGAGCATGTATTCATAAATTTATATCTTGAGATCCAAGCATCTTTAGGGAAAAGTGTGTGAAGAAAAGTTGTAGATTTCATGGAGGTCTACAACTTTCATGTTGGGAATTTTCTTTGAATTATTATGCATCATGGTGAAAAAATGGCCTAAAATTGAGAAAAAATAAGAAATTTTCTATACTTAGAAAATTTTCTAAGTTAAGAAAAATTTCAAATTTAAACCCTAATCTTCAAACTTGGATTTCTTGATGAAAAAGTTTCACATTTTGACATGTTTTTATGAATTGTGATCCTTGGCACTTGATTTTGACCAAAAAGTCAAAGTTTGACTTTTCAGTGTACAGTTGACTTTTGATCAGTTGACTGCAAATTTCATTTGTCAATCCAATGAAATTGAAATGTTTTGAGCCATGTAATTAGGTCAAGATGATGCAATTGAATCCTTGAAATCATGACTTAACTCAATTGGTCATTTTCTAGGTTAAAAATCAGAAATTGCCCTTCCTTAGTCAAAACCCTAATTTTTGACCATTTTGCCCTTTTGGTGATTTGGTCAAATTTCTTGAGGAATTGTGATGCAAACTTGACCAAATGATACATATAAGCTTAAAATGTTGAGGTGGATCAAGAATTATGAATTTTGACTGTAAATTGGCCATGGTTGACTTTTTCCCCAATACAGCTGATTTTTAGGTCAACTGTCCAATTGACTGACCAAAAATGTGGTTCAAGGCTTGAAATTTGTCATGAGTGATCTTAGGGATCAATAATGATGTTTGAAAGTCACATGAAGCATTGAGAGTCCAAAAATACTTGTGCAACCTCAAACCCTAATTTTGGGTCATCAGTGCATGATGAGATGTCTTGAGCTGACCAAACCCTAATCTAGTCTTGAGTCAAAGAAATATTGTGAGAAAAGTCTTGATAAATGAGAGAGAAAATTTTGGGGTACAACACGTAGGCACGCGGCTAAAACCAAGGCGAGTCACATAACTAAAAGATTAAACATTTTCTCAAACTTATGGAAACAATAACTTTTAAATTGAGATTCCCAATTTACTCAGAAGCCTAGAAGTGGAGCCCTTTGAGAACAATTGATTTGAAGGGTGCCTAACATCTTCCCTTCTTCTAACCAACTCGCGAACTTAGAATCTCTACATAATTAGGGTTATCTATTATTCCCCCGTCCTAAGGACAAAAAATTAATTGAGGCAACTTTCTTATTTTTTGCCGAATACCACACATTGTTCAAGAGATTATTCCTTCATTCATTAATTGGAAAATAAAAAAATGGGTATTTGGATCAACAAACATAGATGATGACCAACTGAAACACATTGGAAGAAAAATTTCTAAGCTAATTTTTCCCACATAACAAATTTGTGGAAGCAAAGACTACCATCATTGTGTTTTCTCAAGGTGCATCAAAGATCTTATGTGAAGTCTGAGAGCAATACAACTCCATGTTACGATGATAGGATAACATTAAAATTTCAAAATGTAAGTAATATGCAAAGTTGGAGAGAAGAGGATCTTTGAAAAGAAAAAGGAATCAAGTAGAAGAAAGTAATAAAAAAATGTATTTTGGAAAAAATAAATGAAAATAAAATTAAATAATAAAAAAGAAAATAAAGATCCAAATATCAAAGATAACTATTCAAAAGAAAAATCACCAAGAACAAAAGTTGTAAAATTTAAAGTGGAGTATTTTGTGGAAAATTTGTTGAAAACAATTTATGCTCTCTTATTTTCTAGGCACACTTTGAATCCAAAGAAAAAATTAATATTTTTTGTAGTCCAACCACGTTAATACCTGATTAAAAGATCTTGGTGATCCGTGACTAACTGCATACTTTGTGACATTATTTAGAAGAAATACAAGATTGATTTATAGTTTATGCATTGTCTAAAAATAGAGGGATGCACTAACATATTGAGTGATACTCAAAGAGACCGTGATTCTAATTGAAAATTTGATTGTTGATATAAACTTGTTTTGAAAATATACTTTAACTAAACTAAGTTTTCACCTTCATACTATGCTTTATAGATGATTATGACATTGATTTTGAATTTGCAGGTAAAGAAATCATATCAAGTTATTATAGTTTTCCAAAAATTTGATTTAGTCATCAAACCTCATCTGACATATGCATGTTGTTAACCATTTTACAAACCATGTAGCTTTTGTTTAAGGGAAAACAAAAAGATAAGTTCGAGAGAGTTGATAATTGCAAAATTTACTTGTTTTACATACGCACTCGTGACTTAAAATGAAAATAATCACATGAAATAACCCCAATTTATCATAAAAAGATTTTTTTTAAAAACACCGTGTGGGATTTTTTAGCATGTTATTCATGTGCAGAGATGAAAATCATCCAAGAAAACATAACGCGTCAAGCAAAAGGGCAGAGTAACTTGCTAGGTTATACATGGGCTTGCATAGCAAATCAAGGGCAATCACTTTGCTAAGCCAACCAAAAAATCCCTAACCCAGATGTAGGGAAACATAGATATGGATCTTCTTGCTAGGTGAGAAATATAGTCCATTCAGTGAGCTAATAAGGGATAAAATAATTCAAACCTTTCTTCCAAGCCAAGTTACTTTGGAGTGAAGCAAAGTGAATGTCACTAGGCGAGTTTGGCAATATCGCCTAACGAAGCAAAGGGGTTTCAGAATCCTTGCAAGCTAAGTAACTTCAAGATCAAGGAAGAAAGCTCGTTAGGCTCAAAATAGGGTCTCACCTAGCAAGATATGGTGGGGCAGGTTCACTTGGACCATTTGGGAGAAAACTTGTGGGGAAAAGGGGAAGCTCCTTAGGCAAGCTAACAGTCTATTCAAACGAGTCTACTGCTACCATCCCTATAAATAATTGATGAAACTAGTTGAGAAAAATGATATTCTAAGACTTTTGGAAGATCTTGTTGTTGTATTCAAATATAAATATTCGAAGAATTAAAAGAGAGAAAGAAAGAGATGAAGATCAAAGGAAAATCGTTGTTCAAGAAATCAACATAGATGTTATTCATCTTCTTTTTTAAAGGACTTCATTGTACATCTACTATGAGTAAGATTAGCTAAATTTTCTTTTGTTGAGATTAGATGTAGTCATTCAAATATTCATGTATTAATCTTGATCATGACATTTTATGTAAATCTATTTATGCTTTAATATTGATGAACATCTTCATGCATAATGATTGTTTTAGATAGGCTAACTAGAACATCTTTTCATGATTTTTGAATGATCTCGAGAGAAAATTTTCATCCTTAGATCCAATATATTATTCTAATGAAAGATAAACTCTAGAGATAGATTTAAATTGAGCATTTACAC
The DNA here is from genome assembly GCA_948472305.1 of Vicia faba. Taxonomy (NCBI): domain Eukaryota; kingdom Viridiplantae; phylum Streptophyta; class Magnoliopsida; order Fabales; family Fabaceae; genus Vicia; species Vicia faba. The sequence continues at coordinate 339,660,055 of OX451736.1, forward strand.
ATACTATCAAATCTTAATACTATCATATTAGTTAATAAGACTGAGAGATTGTTTATTAGGTAATATGATTAATGATATTGATTTAGAGATAAACAACAAATGCGTAATGGTATGGGGTAAAATTAATTTCTCGTTAGAAATTCATATTATTGATCAAGATAATACTTGAATACAGAACAATGAAATCTAACTCCAACAAGTTTTTTCATCAGTCAAAACTCAAATCTTATTTGCCGTTATTTCAGTATTAAGTTTTCAACACAAACAAAATTTTACAACTCTTTCTTAAAATCATAAGAACTATTGAACAACTTTTGAAATCATACTCGTTCCTGTGGAGATGATAACCTAAATAGATACTTACTTTTGTTCACTACAACAAAATAGATGTGTTGCTAGAGACAGATGCTTAGATTTTACAAACTATTGCGATAGTTTTTATCATTTTGAGTATTCGTGTTCCAAGTTGTTCATATTTGTGGATACTTTATTTTTATTTTTCGAATAAACTTACTAAATATTGTTGGCTAGTTTTGTTCCAAGTTGTTTATGCTATGTGAAAGTCTGAAATGTTAATTCTTATTTGATCTCGAGATTGAAAGAACCACGCGCAAAAACAACAATAAAACCAAAAAAATACAACTAATCAAGCTAAAGACCAAGCAATAACTTGTGTTTCAACATCTTCAATCAAATCAAAAGAAATGGTAGATCTAGGAAATAAAATCAACAACAACAACAACAACAACAATGCCAATGATCAAAATGTAAATAACAATGTTGAAAACAATAAAAACTAGAACAACAACAATGGTGGTGGCGTACCTTGCCACAACAACCCAGACAGCTAGCACATATAGTCAGACCTTATAGAAATACACGAATAGCTGAGATAAAAATAGAATTGTTACAAATTCTATATGTTAATTCTTTCACAAGGTTAGACCATGAAGATTCGTACACACGTCTCATAAATTTTTACGAGTTATCTAAAACTCTAGGTGCAACCAAAGAAGAAGAGGCGGTGTTCATGAGATTATTCCCTCATTCATTAATTGGAAAAGACAAATAATTATATTTTAATTATCCAACATTTCTGATGATCAACTGAAACACACTAGAGGAAAATTTTCTAATCGGTTTTTCCATATAACAAATTGATGGAAGCAAAGGCTACCATCGTGTTTGTTTCCCAAGGTGCATCAAAGACCTTATGTAAAGCCTAGGAGTGATACAAATCCATATTACGAAGACGTCCTAACTAGGGATGTCAACGGAGCAGAGAATGCTCAGAAGACGCTTCCTTGCTCCCCGCCCCGCTCTCCAATTTTCCCCCATCCCCAATCTTCGTCACAGGGGAATAATTTTTCCCATCCCCATCCTCATGGAGATCCACAGAGATTGAATCTTAAAAAAATTTCTATATTTTTTTATCAAAACTATGTCTATGACACTAATATTTCATTATTTTTTCCTTTTAATAAAAACACATTTTGCATCAATAACAAAAACAAAAAATTAAAAAGCACTTGTAGTAGTTATTAATTTTTCTATAAAAAATAAATATTCATTTTTTAATATATTTTTTATAAAAAAATGTGTAAAATTATATATTCATATATTATGTAATATATAAAATATAAAAGTTAAATGCTATGGTCGGGGTCGGGGAATCTGTTGGACGGAGGATATTTCCTCAATCCCCGTCCGGAATTATCATCAGAGGAATTTTTTCCTCCATCCCTATTTCCTCAGGGAAAAAATTTCCGACTTCAGAGCTTCGAACAGATAATCATCACAGAGATCCCCATTAACAAATACAATTGACATTCCTAGTCTTAACCATGGTTTTGATGACTTCGCACGAAAACATATTTTCAAAAACAAATTACAATAACAATCAAAGTTGTTGTTAGTTGCTACCGCTGGATGTTCTCTTATATCCAAAAGTGTTGAGGACACAATTGCAATCATCAAGAGAATGCCATTGAGTGACCATCAAGGACAATACAATGAAGGTTCGACATAGAAGAAAAGTGGTATCATAGAACTGAATACCAGTGATGTAATTTTGGCACAAAATAAGTTAACACAAACACTGGATGAATTTACGAAGCAATTACCCAAACTACTTCAGCATCTAAAAGAAATGCATGAAATGCCTAAGCATAGGTGGATTGCATACTATGAATTTTGTAGCGGAGATATTCGACTGAATTTTGCCCATCAACCAAAGAAGAAGTCAACCATGTCAACAATCATCGGAGGCCATAACAATACCATAATAGCAAATTTTGGCTAGAAATAATTATAATCAAGGGTAGAGATCAAAAATAGGTTCGTCCAACCAACAATCATATCAGAACCATATTCAACTTCTTTCTCAACAAGATAAGCTATTAAAATTGGAGGACATATTGAATCAGTTCATGCAAATGTCAATTGCCTATCAAAAGAATACAAATACTTCTATTAAGAATCTGAAAATACAAATGGATCAGTTAGCTAAACAATCACTTAATCAACCAAGAGGAGCTTTCAATGCCAATACAAAAACAAACCCAAAAAAGTAATATTGTAATGCAATCACCATTAGTGAAAATGAAAAGAGGATTTCTTATTCAACTCATGCTTTTCTAGCACACCATGCAAAATTCTAAAAGTATTCTTGAAAGTTGGAAATATATTTCTGATGCGCACCTCTATATAATTCATTTGTTTTTAAAATTTGTCTTATTTTATGATAAAATGGATATCAAAAATGCATTTATAATTTCTCATTTCAATCTCCCATTCCTCCACTCGTCTCCCTCATTATCTCTCTTTATTTTTTCTTTGTAAGTTATTTATTCACATCTTTCTCGCTTCTTTCATTCCTTTCTCTTTCTTCTCGTATCTCTCTTTTATATCTTTCTTTTTCATTTCTCCATGATTTATTCTTTTTTCTCCATATGAAAATTATATTTTCTGTATTAATAGTTACACTCATAAATATTGATATATTTATATAACAATATATTGTAGATTCATAAACTATTTGAGAATATTTGAATTGTCTAACCAAAAAGACAAAATTACATAAAATAGAAGTTCAGAAGAGCTAATTACACCTTATGTTATTTTAATGACCTATTTAAAATTTTCCAAATAGTTTAAAATTTTAAATAGTAATTAAGTTAAAAACTAATAAACTATTTATCATAAGAAACTTTATCATTGAATTAATAAACAAATGACACATTTGAAGATTTAACTAACTAATAAAATAATAGTCTCGTTCATAGCATAATGTTGACCTCTGCTCCCATTTTTTTCCTACGAAATCGATTATGCAGTCTATTAATAGGAAGGAAATAAGAGTTACAGCCCTGGTGATTTTAACTTCTCTTTCTTCAAAAAGTTTTGGCCTCTTCTTAGGAGGATCTTATGTCTATGTTTGACAAATTTTACTGTATGACATCTCTCATTAGTAGTTTCTCCTCCTACTTTGTAATAATGTGGATTCGTCTACCATTTTGGGCGACTTTAGTCATATTTTTTTTGTACCTGAAGGTTTTGGTGGACTTTAGTCATATTTCTGATTTATATGAAAAGTACATTTTTAGTTTTTTTTTAAATCGAAAATATATTTTCGATATACGAGAAACAATTTTAGAATTGTGGAAGATTTTTTTTTTAATGTAGGATAGAATAAGAAATTTTTAAATTAAAATTATTATTATAGAAAATTAAAAAGCAAATGGAACACTAAAAAAAACAAAGCATGAACAAAGTTTTATTTTTATATATATATATATATATATATATATATATATATATATATATATATATATATATATATATATATATATATATATATATATATATATATATATATATATATATATATATATATATATATATATATATATATATATATATATATATATATATATATATATATATATATATATATATATATATATATATATATATATATATATATATATATATATATATATATATATATATATATATATATATATATATATATATATATATATATATATATATATATATATATATATATATATATATATATATATATATATATATATATATATAATTTTTGTTTTTTGGTTTTAAAAAAAATAAAATAGAAAATAATTTTTAAAATTTAAAAAACAGTTTTAAAAATCAAATCAAAGAGAGTCTTAGATTTGTTAGAGTGATATTGTAAGAATGAAAATGTTCATATTTATAAAAATAATGTTGGAGAGTGTTAGAAAAGGAGTCAAATATAGTGACCCTATACTTGTCTTTGTACATATAAAAGATATTAAAATAAATTTTAACTTTGTTCATTCTTTCTTATACAGGGGAAAATGGAGTAAAATAGACTATGCTTTATTAACTCGTCATTATATTGAAAAAGAAATAAAGTAAAATAAGTTTAATTTACTTAAAGTTTATTAATAGTACATAAACATTAAAGTGGCTATATCCTTTTCCTCATTTACTTATATACTTGCAACACACAAAAACAAAATCGTAAAATAGAGTTCACACATCTTTGTAAAAAAGATAGAAATAAAATAGATCTGACATTTACATAAAAAAATTTTAAAAAAAAATAGATCTAATCTTGTCCGCTTTCCTTGCGTTAGAAAAAAATAGAAGAATTGTGACAGAAAAAATAGTTCATTTGTCTGTGCAAAAAAAGTAGTGGAGAAAAATATCATGTTAATTTGTTCTGAAATTTTGTATTAAAATAAATAAATGGGACAATATTTTGATATTTTATACATTTTCATTATTTAATTAATAATATATTTAATTTATTAATAACTAAAATTATTTAAAAAATCAATTTAAAATGAAAATTGAAATAAAAAAGAGAAAGAAGACAAAGTTGAAGCAACTATCAAAGGATATGCATATATGTAAAAAAATTCTAATTTAAGTTCCCTCGTGTATTTATTTTTCGATCAGCATTAATATCCCTTAAATGCAGCGGTATTGGGCAACATGTCATTGAATGTGTGGTGGTTACAAAAGAAACAGCACTGACTTTAAGGTGCTGCCAACAGCAAACAAAAAGATATTTTTTATAGTAATTTAATGTAATTGTGTCTGATGATAAATCGAAACATACCATGTGTCTAGATTCCACTAGATAAGGCACAAATCTGAATTCATCCACCACTTTATACATTTGTGTGAAAAAAACCATTTCTATACCCCTAGAGAAGCTTAATCTCACACATAAGAACATGATAAAACCTAGCAAGATTATAAATAAATTAAATAAAAAACAAAGAGTAGAGGATAATAATAACAAACGAAAACAATCCTTATTTTTATATTCACAAAATTGAGCATCGGAAAATAAAGTTAATCTGCACCAGTTGGTAGAAGCATATTTGAATTGCAAAAGAGAATACAAGCTTATTACAACACCGATAATAATGTCTAGAAATTGCAGTGAAAATTGAAACCTTCTAGCTAAAAACAACACTTGTCACACTTCAGCCACTTCCAAGCAATTTTTTAAAGGAAAAACGGGGAATTGGTATATATACAAATACATAACTTTACCTGTTAACAAAATAGGATGATGCTGTTGCAGGAACCAAAGGTATAACAGTATTAGGAAAATCTGATCTTGGTCCAGCAAGGGAGTAATAAGCAAGAATATGAGCTGGATGATGATTATCAGTTACACGTCTAGAAGGAATCAACTCAATATTCCAATAGGGTCTAGCCATTGCCAAAAGATCAAGTCCTGATGTTGAAGCTCCATAACCTTGTACCCAAAGATACCTCAACGATGTTAATCTAGTTGCAGCAACGGCTAATGCATACTCACTGAAAAATGAACATCCTCTCATTTCAAGTTTCTGAAGACTTGGACAGCCTTTTGAGAATTCCAAGAGCCCTGCATCTGTTTCTCCGACATAACCGAGAAGTATCCATCTCACGTTTGGACTGTATTGTCCTATGTAACCTAGTCCTACATCAGTTAAGCCACCGGGTCTGAGATATAGAGCAAATCTTTTCAGCTTTTCGCAACCTCTCAGTAAAGCCCTCACTCCATTGTCAAGTGGCAAATCTGTTATCCTTTCCTCGCGGTCTAGCAAGACGAGGCGAAAATCACAAAGGTTTTTCAAGTGAGTGCCAATGTGTTCTAGAGATGCATTTGTAATGTCAGATACATAAACTGCCATGTATTGAAGCTCTGGACAGCCATGTGATAGGGCAATAAGTCCTCTCTGCGAAACAATACCATCTTCATCTTCCAATGCTTGATCGTCGTCACCTCTTTCGATCCTTAGCCTTTTCAGCTTCTTACAGCAGCGAGCAAGTACTTCTAATCCTCTGTCTCCGATTACATTCCTTGACTGTCCACGAGGAAAAGATATTAGCCTTATCATTAAAATTTCAAATGCAGTTTTGGTCATTCAAAATAACCTTTTTACCCATTCAAATTAGTACCCAAATCTATTTCGTTGTAAATTTTATTATTTTAACAGTTTCATGCTTCCTTGTACAACCAAAGATTCAAGTCAATATATGAACGCATATTGGTTATTTTGAAATCATAGTTTTAAATTGCAGTCACCAACACAACATAAAGTTTTTGGAGGCTTCCATGACCATGACTATAATATTGTGACCACAAAATCAGAGATCACAGTGCAATTGAGACTGCAATTTAAAACTGTGTAAAATACACATATTACTGCATAGTGGATAAATTTTGAAGCCATTATTAACTAGAGAAAGTTCTAGAACCTTACCTCAAGGATTTCCAAGTTGGGGCATTTCGCAATTAATGTACAATGATCCTCCGTATCCAGCATTGCATAGAGAAGATCCAATTTTTTCAGTTGGGCTGCATAAGGGAATGCAATTGGCATTTCATGCTTTCCAATATATGTCAAACCCAATCGACTTAACTTTGCTGGCAATGATACGCTGCTGTACTTTTCTGGTTCTTCATTGTAGGAACCTCCACAAAATTCTTCGAGAGAAGATGCATATCGAAAGAAGTTCACTAGACTCAAGATTTCACAATCAGTAATTTTCACAGAGACCAAGTTGGGGCAATTTTTTGCTACAAGTTCAAGGTCTTGAATCCTGATACTGTTAATATCAGTCAAGTAAAAATTCAGTGTCTCGAGAAATGTGTTATTCAAAGCAAGCTCACGCAGCCATTCACCATCTTTCTCATCAACTGAGCTTTCCTCCATAAACAAGACTCTTAAATTCCTGCCAGAAAGAAAATTAAGTCACAGTTTAGTAACCTTGGATTTATAAAAGCAAGCATAGGTTCTTTTCTACTTCCAAGTTCGAAGAAGAAATGATTAAGACAAAGGGCAAGTTTGGATCAACTTATTTGAGTTTTCCTATTGAGATTGTTTGGAATAGCTTTTGAAAAAAGTCCATATGCCACTTTCAGTATATTTCCATAAGCTTTCTAGGATAGGTTATGAAAAAAGTTTGACTTTATTTTATCGTTTAAGTTGTTGATCCAAACAGAACACAATAAAGTTGAAACATTTCATGCCTACCCTCTGTAAAAAAAATTAATTAATTTGAAGGAGTGGGAGCAAATCCATAAAAGAAAAGGCACTAAATGAGATTCTAAATTAGCTGCAATCTTTACAAAGAGTCCAATCTAACTGGTGATTAGAGTAGAAGCTCAGAGATGAAAAAAACTAATTAATCTGAAAAGGCATAACAACATAAAGCGTATGATTAATGAGTGAAAGGGGCATAAGCGTAGAATAAGACAGCCTGGAAAATGAGGCTGAGAAGTGTATGGTGGCAAGTCAGAGAATAAAGCAGTCACAAATATTATAATACAATTAGATGTGCAAGGATTAGAAATTAAGTATATTAGCTAAGCCAGTTGGTGGCTTCTTAGTTCCCACTAACTTGACATATACCATTAATTTGAATCATGTGTAATAAAAAATAATGTATAGGATTGGTCACATCATCCAGATCAAGTGAAAAAAGTCAAATTTGAATTTTTCATACAAAACAAAAATTAGGAGGACTTCGACGATCATGTTCCTACCAGGTTTAAAGGAATTGGTCAGCATAGTTTAAGTTGAACAGTTTTAGTAGTTCCATCAATTTCAGTCTTACTCATCAATGATCAATCACAAAAAATGTTCTGTTCATTAGCAGGAGTAGGAACTCCAGCAGCATGAAATGCGCTAACCCAGTTTAAAGTCGACATTATAAACATCTTTGGATCAAAACGAAATTCAAAAAGGAATGTTTACCCATCCCATATACACAATTACCGGAACTCCTAGTTTATTCCCTTGAGTTATTAGTAGAAAGACATAAACAACAAAACTCTGGCCCAAGTTTTAATGCAGATGCATTCCCTGACCCGCATATGAGCAACAACCATCACATCATGGTTCAATGTGATCTAGACCATAACATCAAAGTTAACAAAGACAATAGCATTTGTTTGAGATTCTCCAATACCAACGATTGCGCATTAGATAATATTAGGAATGTTAATTGGAGATAATAATATACTAAATGGAGCACACTATCTTCTGGAAAAGAGATAGGAAGGGAACTAAAAGAAAAAGTTTCCCTTGAAAACAATCTGAAATGCAAGCATGTAACATAACATTAACAAAACAGAGGATTTTTCTTTTTTATATGAAAGAGAATTTTCAATACAAATGAAGCAGTGAAAACCCATAAAATAAAAACAATTTTTTTCTCAAAAATATTTTTCAAAAAATTGTCGTTAAATAGAAATGTTGCATACTCAAAAACGCTGAAATGAAATGATTGTATGAACTATTATTCTCAAAGTTTTGAAAAATATATAAAAAATGATTTATCCACACAGTTTTTATATAGCAATTTTTTTTCATCAAAGTTTTAATTCAGATCCTTTATTAGCACCTTACAACTGAGCACAATTCTCGGCAACACTATATTAAAAAGTTACTTTTTTTATTAACAAAATATAAAGTTAGTACTTAAAGCTTTGATTTCTATTTTCTTCTATCCATGTAAAAATAGAAATTACTACTTACTTGCAAGAGTGACAAATATAGTAAAGTCCGTCAGTTGAAAATCCAGAACACTTTTCAAGCTTAAGAGCATGAAGACTCTGATGACGCGAACGCGCGAGAATCTGAAGATCAGAATCCGTCACAATCATCCTCCGAAAGTGCAACGACTTCAAACAATCGAAGTATTTCGAAATCTCCTTAACCCAAGGAGTAACAAATCCTCCCCAATCCTCGGGGATCAAGTTAAACATCGCCGCCCTAGGTTTTCCCTTGAGCTTCAGTGATTCCAGATGAGGAAACCGTCGCCGGAGCCGGTCCGGCGTGGTGGTGTAGCATAAAGCAATCGTGATGTGCTTCCTCGTCGACGAATCGAGCTCGTACCACCGCTTACATACCTGAGAAATCGCGTCGCGGTCTTTGGAGTCGTGGACGTACGGTAAGACGCAGTCGAGAACGACGTCGGTTAATCTAGCGCTCATTCTTCCGACGCCGGGACACGTGTCTTTGTCTTTCTCCTCCATAACTGAAACGGTTACCGAAGATCTCGGGTTTTATTGTTTGTTATAGTTAGTTATAACGGATCGGGTACGATTATACGAACCTGAAGATTTTTTCGGTTCGGTGTAACGGTTTCCGTGACACGTGTGAGGTTTGTGAGGATGAAGATGAAGGTGGAAGAAGGTTTAAGAGGGATAATTTTTACACTGAAGACGAGCCTATTGGATCGGGACCGAACCGCCGTCCGGGCCAATCGGAGATAGAAAGAGGAATAGGTTGTGAGGAATAATACATAGTGGGATAGAGACAGAATGAACGGTGGAGATTGTGAGATGAAAGAGGAATCGGACGGTGACAGTTGGGATAGTTTTGTGAGAAGGGGATTTAATCGGAACCTAAAAATAGTTGTCAGACTTTTATACTAGTAAATAATATTGATATTCCCTGCAATTGCAAGTGGAAGGATCCAAACTACTTGACGTTAGAACTCATTTCGAATTAGATATTTAATTTAATGAAAATATTGAGAGTGAAAATTTAAAAAGAAAAACAATTATAAATATTTATTCAATTAAATCAATTTAATTATTAAATTTAAACTGTGAAATCCTATACTATTTGAAAAGAATGGTATTAATATTTTTAATTTTATAATCAATTTACTAATATTTCTACTTGAAAAATAATGGTATTAATATTTGTAATTTTATAATTAAATTATTAATATTATGCTAATTAGAGGAGGGTGGAAGGTGATAAGAGAGAGAATGTGCTTAGAAAGAGTAAAAACTAGAACATGAAAGAAACTAGATAGGGAGGTAAACGACAAAACTCTTTTTCGTAGAGTTTTCGATTATTTAATTGGTAATAATGTTATGTAGGAACAAAGTTGATGGAGGTTGACGTCTTTTGAGTGTATAAAAGGACCATTTCGTGTGTGAATGGTCTAGTGGTGTTGGATTGAACTAACAAGTCTTTGGATCTGAGAAGAAATTGAAGTACTCGAATCTGGCTTGTGTGTAGATTTGATATAATATCGTACTTACTGTTCTTTAATAGTAGAAAAAAATTAATAATTGTGACTGATTTTAAAGGACATTTAGGTCATTTTGATTAGAAGATAGTGAAATTGAAAAAAAGACTGATTTTAAAAGGCTCGATCTAATTAGTTTTCTTTAAATTTATGTGAAATGGGATAAGATATGAATTAGTAGATTGACGAGTCGCTTTATTAATTTTTTTATTTTATAATTTAGTCAATTATATAATTTATAAAAAATTTAATCATCATAAAAAAATTTAATAGTTTACATGAAAAATAAAAAAAATATAAAAATAAAATAAATAAAAATTGATTAGTGTTCTGGACTGGGTCCGACAGGCCCAAAAACATTACTAAGGCCCAGTCCAAAGGGACTCACTAAGGATCACACTGGGCAAAGGGGGTCGCATCCATGCCCGACACCCTGATGTCCACCTCGACATCTCGATGTCCAGCCCCACGCGGTGAAGTCATGCTCGACACCCTGCCGTCCGGCTCTATGTCCTGGAGTCCAGCTCGACACTCGCGGGCCAGCTCGAGGTCTTGGTGTCGAGCTCGGCTCCGTGCTGCGCTGCTCGACATGGGCTCGAGCTACCCGGCTAGGGCAGACTCAGTCCACCGTTGCCCCAACGATACTCCGGAAAGACCGCGTCTCCGTCCGCCCGCACTTCATGCAGCATATCCAGGAAGGGGACCACGTGCTGGTCCCCACTACCCACGTAGAACCTGGCAGTTCCTCCATTGGGTCAAATCCGCCCGGCCCAATGAAGGAACCTTGGCCCAGCGCTGGGGGCTATAAATACCCTCTGTTTCCAGAGGGTCAGGTATTCATCATTCTAACCTCAACTCTATTATCTGCTCGTACTCCCACTGACTTTAGCATCGGAGTGCCTTGCAGGTACCCCCCCCCTCCTCGTTCAAAAAGCCTTCAGCTCGGAGCAAGCCGTGACGGTCCAAACCTTTTGATCAGGTCAGATCAGTGGCGCCGTCTGTGGGAAACAGCTTCCCCGTCTAACGAACAATTTCAAAAACCAAAGCTCAATCCATTCACTGTCATGGCTGATCCAGCTCGTGAAGAACAGCACACCCGCGTCATCGACACCAACAACGGTCCCGCGGACAAGAATGGGCACCTCGACAATCTCGGTGATCCCGGCCGCAATGCCACCCCTGCGACAACCGCCCCTGGACCTTCCACCCGCAGGGACGGGAACACTGCGTCTTCCTCGACGCCTACTCCAGCACTCGAAGACGACCCTGAGGCTCTCGCCTATCGTCAAGCTGCCCGGTTCCATGAAGTCCAAGTCCCTGCCGGGGCAGATGCCACGACTCAGGCACTGTTCGCAGCCATCAACCAGACAAATTATCTCCTATTCGCCCAAGGAGAAAGGCTGAGGGCACTTGAAAATGATCGACGACCCCCGAGGAGGCATCAGAGGCCACCATCTCCACCTCCTCGGGTCGAAGAAGTTCGACACCCTACTCCCCCGCGGAGACATTACAGGGAGAACTCTAGGAGCCCCTCTCCCCCACCAAGGCAGAGGCGGCCCCAGTATGAAAGACAGCCCGTCATCCCTACCGAAGAGCCCAGTCGCGACCCATCAAGGCACGACAGGAGACACAACAGAGACGGGCGTGTGACCTTCAACCACCGAGCATCACGCTCGAGGGAATCTCAGCACGACCATCGTGCCCGGCATAAGTACAGGACCCCTTCTCTTTCTCCAGAAAGGAGCGACGAGGACGACCCCCGCGGTCCCCTGTCGCAGGCCATCATGGACGCACCTATTCCCCCGGGCATGGAGAAGCCCCCACACCTGAAGGAGTATGATGGAGTGGCGGACCCAGTCGACCACATTGACGGGTTCGAAGCCATGCTCCACTATCACAATGTCGGGGGGCCCATCAAGTGCCGTCTCTTCCCAACAACTCTCAGGAAGGCGGCCATGGACTGGTATAAAGGACTCGCCCCGGGCTCTATTACCTCGTGGCGGAACCTGAAGAACCAGTTCATCAGTTCCTTCACAGCTTCCCGTCGCCACCCGAAGACTGAGGCTGCCCTCGAGGCCATCATTCAAAGACATGATGAGACCTTGAGGGAATTCATCAACCGCTTCAACCGGGAAGCAATACAGGTCCCCTGCGCGGACCATATGAAAAGGTACTTGCTGGAGAGGGGCCTCCTCCCCGGCACAGAATTCAGGAAAGCTGTGGGCATTGAGCCACCTGCAACTTTTGATGCTCTCCTCGACAAAGCCCGAGCATACATGGATTACGAGGAGAGAGAAGCTGCCAACAGGGCACGAGACTCCAGGGCTCGCAATCATGGCAGCAGCTCGAGACAAGACCCTCCTCCCCGACGCACCGGAGAGAAGAGGAAGGAAGATCAACCCCGGGAGGTCCGGGAACAAAGGGGCCCCTCGGGCCGTTTCACCGAGTACACTCCGCTCACGGCTTCCCGCGAGCGTATTCTGGCGGAGTGTGCTAGTACAGACTTTAAAGACGGTGGCGTCAAGCGTCCCCGGCCAGCTCCTGCCAAGCCAGGAGTAGACAAAAACAAGTACTGTCAGTACCATAGGAGTCATGGTCACTTGACAGAGGACTGCGTCCACCTGAAGGACGCCATTGAAACCCTCATCAAAGGGGGGAGACTTGCACAGTACAGGCGAAACGACGCTCCCCGACGTGAAGCCCGCGAGGCAAAGGAGCCCGAAGAAGATGCCCGACCATCTGACGAGTCGGTGCCAATCCAGACCGCCTTCTCGGTAACCAGGCCCGAGGATTTCGAACTTCCCGAGCTCCTGCAGGAGCCCCTGACGACACACAGCAGGTGGGAATACTTCCCCTCCGCCATGGTCATCAACGGGGGCGGGTTCAACGACCTCACCATCAACTCAGCCAAGAGGAAGTTGGACGAACTGGTCGACAAAGCTCCTCCACAAACTGTGACTTTCGAAATGGTGAGGGGCAGATCAGAGCCTATCACCTTCTACTTGGAAGAGCTCCCCGGCGGAGCACCGAACGCAGTCATCCCCTTGCTGATAAGGGCAAAGATGGCCAATTTTGACGTACATCGCATCCTGGTCGACGAAGGGAGTTCCGTCGACGTGATGTACACCCAGCTGTTCCGGACCTTACAACTGGACGACTCACATCTGTCTTCGTATATAGGTTCGGACCTCCAAGGCTTCAACGGCTCGACTTCCAAACCTTGGGGATATGTCGAGCTCCTCGTGACGTTCGGGGAAGGAACTGCTACAAGACAAGTGAAGGTCCGCTTCCTCGTCATTGACTGCCCATCCCTATACAATTGCATCTTGGGGAGGCCGACATTGGCGGAGCTGACAGCGGTTCCCTCAACTGTCCATCTAAAAATGAAGTTCTACACCAAACGGGCAAGGGTAGCCACCATCCAGGGCGACCTCGCTGCTGCCCGCAGGTGCTTCAACGCCGCTTCAAGGGGACGGGATATTGTCGACGTGGGTCCCAGCACAAGGCCCATCAAGAAGACAAAGCAAGAGCCCGACAGAGCATCTCCCGAGGTAGAAGTTCAGAAGGCTCCACCAAAGGTCGACTCCATAGCCCTCGACGCCCGCTTCGACCAAGACGAGCCGGCCAGCAGCGAGCAAATCCCCCTCCGACCTATTCCGGACGGCGATTTCGAACTCGTTCCCCTCGGAGCAGACCCGACCAAGGGAGTGAAGATTGGCAAGGACCTCCCCGACTTGGCCAGGAAGCAAATCAAGGCCTGTCTGCGCGAGAATGCCGATCTCTTCGCCTGGAGCGCTGCAGAGATGCCCGGACTCGACCCTGAGGTCGCCTGTCATCACCTCGCCATTGATCCAGCCGCCAAGGCCGTAGTACAACGTAGGCGTAGGCAGTCTCCAGAAAAAACGGAGGCTGCTGAAAAAGCTGTAAAAAACCTCTTAGAGGAAAATTTTATTTCTGAAGCCCGGTATTCCACCTGGCTGTCAAATGTTGTACTTGTCAAAAAGAATAATGGAAAATGGAGAATGTGTGTTGACTATACCGACCTCAACCGGGCTTGCCCGAAGGATGCTTTTCCTCTACCTAACATCGACATGCTGGTCGACAACTCGGCCGGCTACAAGACTTTGTCGTTCATGGACGCCTACTCGGGATACAATCAAATCCCAATGGCCCTGGGCGACAAACGCTGCACGGCGTTCATGACCAGCTCGGGCAACTATTACTATAACGTAATGCCCTTCGGACTAAAGAACGCCGGCGCGACGTACCAACGCATGATGAACAAAGTGTTCAACAAACAGATCGGCGACATGCTCGAGGTATACATGGACGACATGATCATCAAATCTCGAGCAGACACCGATCACGCAGCTCATCTCAAGACTGTCTTCGCCCAAGCAAGACAATGCAAAATGAGGTTCAACCCCGAGAAGTGCACGTTCGGGGTCAAGGCAGGAAAATTCCTCGGATTCTATCTAACAGAACGAGGGATTGAAGCCAACCCCGACAAGTGTCGAGCATTCGCCGACCTCCCGACTCCAACGTCGAAGAAGTCGATACAGATCATGAACGGCATGTTGACGTCACTATCACGCTTCGTCGCGAAGTCCGCTCAGCACGCCCTACCCTTTTTCAAACTCCTTCGAAAGGAAGCAGCCTTCGAATGGACCGAGGAATGCGAACACGCACTTCGCCATCTGAAGCAGAGCCTGTCTCAACCACCCGTGTTGTCTCGACCAGATGACGACGAGCCACTATATCTATACTTGGCAGTATCAAACGAAGCCATCAGTGCAGCTCTTGTCCGCGAGACTCCTGACGGGCAGAAACCTGTCTACTTCACGAGCAAAGCCTTACAAGGCCCCGAGAGCAGGTATCAACAGATAGAAAAGGTTGCTCTGGCCCTCGTCAACGCTGCGAGGAGGCTCAGACACTACTTCCTAGCACACACCATCATCGTGCGAACCGATCAACCGGTGAGGCAACTCCTGGGTCGGCCAGATATGGCGGGCAGAATGCTGAAGTGGTCCCTGGAACTCTCTGAATTCGACATTCAGTACGAAAGCAGGAAAGCCCTGAAAGCACAAGCCTTGGCCGACTTTGTCACCGAGATGACCCCTAACGACATTCCCCCGGGAAAGGAACACAAATGGACCATCTTCGTCGACGGAGCCTCCAGTGCGTCCGGAAGCGGCGCGGGGATCCTCCTCGAAAACGAAGAGGGTGTGGTAATCGAGCACTCCTTGGTTCTCTCCTTCTCGACGTCAAATAACCAGGCAGAATACGAAGCCCTGCTCGCAGGACTGAGACTAGCCGAGGACCTAGGAGCCCGTGAAGTTCAAATTTACACCGACTCCCAGCTCGTCGCTTCCCAAGTACAGGGAAGCTACCAGGCCAAGAATGACAACCTCATTGAGTACTTGAACTTAGTCAAAAAACACATGGCAAAGTTCGTACGAGCAGAAATCTCTCACGTTCCCCGCGAGCAAAACACGAGGGCGGACATATTGTCCAAACTCGCGAGCACACGAAAGAAAGGCGGGAATAAATCCGTCATCCAGGAATCTCTGGCACGACCGAGCATCGAACCACCCTCAACTACGGTCGAGGTCCACGCCATCGGGGACGCCACGTCTTGGATGACCCCGGTCTACAATTTCCTAACAAAGGGAGAACTTCCGACGAACCAGGCCGACGCTGCCGTAATAAAGCGGCGAGCATGTTCCTACGTTGTTCTCGAGCAGAAACTGTACCGAAGGGGATTCTCCATTCCCCTCCTGAAATGCATTGACGAGTCCTCCATCCCCGACGTGCTGCGGGAGATTCACGAAGGCATCAACGCCCAGCACATGGGCGGTAAATCCTTAGCAAGGAAAGCCCTTCGAGCAGGATACTACTGGCCGACGATGCAACAGGACGCCAAAGAACACGTGAAAAAATGTGACAAGTGCCAGAAGCACGGAGATATGCACCTCGCCCCACCGCACGAGCTGAACACATTGTCGTCCCCATGGCCGTTCGCCTGGTGGGGCATGGACATCCTCGGGCCCTTCGTGCAAGGGACCTATCAGAACAAGTTTCTAATCGTCGCCGTGGATTACTTCACGAAATGGATCGAGGCCGAGGCACTCGCAAAAATCACCTCACACAACATCCTCCGTTTCTACAAAAGAAACGTGCTCGCCAGGTTCGGAATTCCGCAGGCACTGGTGACCGACAACGGTACCCAGTTCACCGACCACGGATTCCGAGACTTCGTCACCAAACTGGGGACCAAACAACACTTCACGTCGGTCGAGCATCCTCAGACCAACGGGCAAGCCGAAGCCGCGAACAGAGTCATCCTCCGAGGGCTCAAACGTCGACTCGGCGAAGCCAAAAGAGGATGGGTCGAGGAGCTCCACAGCGTCCTGTGGGCATACCGCACCACACCCCACTCAACGACGGGGGAAACACCGTTCCGACTGACCTACGGTACCGAAGCCGTCATCCCGGTCGAAATCATGGAACCATCCCGTCGAACGGAGGAGCCCCTCGACGAAGAGATGAATGACGAAGCACTAAGGGATGAACTCGACCTAGTCGAGGAAATCCGATCGGGGGCTGCCCTGCGCAAAGCCACCCTAAAACAACGAGTGGCTCTACGCCACAACGACAAGGTCATCAAGCGCGAGTTCGAAATAGGCAGCCTGGTACTACGCAGAAACCAGAAAGACTCCCGCGAAGGGAAGTTGGCCGCGAACTGGGAAGGACCTTACCGCGTCCACGGCACCACGGGTACCGGGGCGTACTACCTCGAGCAGTTAGACGGAGAGCCATTACCAAGACCCTGGAATGCTGCTAAGTTGAAGCAGTACTACAGTTAGAAACTGTCAACACCTAGGACCCTCGACCAAAAGCAACCACGCTCGGGCAACGAGGAAAAACGTCCAATTTCGTTTAAGGCTAAGGTACAGGCCCGACACACGACCAAAATGGCACGGCATCGCGCGGTAGACGTTGACGATCGATAATGCCCGACGTGGACAGTTGTACCGAGCCCCACCGTCGTCGTACCCATAAGGCAGAACACCCAGCTCGCGATGGGCAGTTCACGCCAAGGGCGAATCGTCCCTACGGGCTCCACGCCCGACTGAGCAACCTCGCTCCGAAATGCCCGACATTCCATCAGGAATAACGGGACATCTACAAGGGTCAAAAGAAAATCTCTCCCCTCGAGCACAACACTTAAGCAACCCCGGCCAACCAAAATAGGGCCGAGATTGCACACAAATGGAGACGAGTATATTCGCTCGCCAAATCAAAGCCACCTACGGGCACTCCTCGGGCCCGGGACTTGAGCTAGATTCATACAAGCATGTGAGTTCATACAAGGGCAAAAAATCCAAAATAAATAACAAGGTATAAACGCCCGAAGGCAACAAAGCAATATTAAACCGACCAAGAAGGCCGGCGGTGTTCAAATCATACAATGAACGGGCACGCAGGCCCAAAGAATACAAATACAAATGCCAAGGGCACGCAGGCCCGCTACCCTACTCAAACTTCCACATTCTCATCATTGTCGACGCTGGGAGAGTCGGGCGGAGGAATGATCGCGCCACCTACAACCCGGTGTGTATGACCGATACCCTCGGTGACCAGGCCAGGGTTTAGCAATGAAAGCTGATCGACTGCAGAATTGAACCCGTCTTCCAGAGCACCGACGCAGTCCGCCTCGAGGAGCCGGATATGGGCGACAAGCTCAGCCCGACTCTTCAAAATCACGAGGTCCTCGGGCTCATCTTCGGCAGGTTGCTGGACAGCATTCATTTCCTCAACCTGTTTACCCAGGCGTTCGACTTCAGCAGCCAAGCGATCCCTGTCGGTCCGGAGCAACTCCCCTTCCTCAGTCAACCTCCCCGACTTCTCCTTTTCTAAGGTTAGCATCTCCCTCTCGGCATCAAGTATCGCGGTCTGCTCTCGGAACATCCCCTCGGAGCGTTCCAGAGCGACCTTCAACTTCCGCGAGCTCGCAGTCAAGGCCGCCTTCTCCTGCTCGAGCTCTTCAACACGAGCAGCATCCCCTGCATCCTCAGATAACACCAGAGCCATTTCGGCCATTTTAACCAGCCCGTCCACGCTGGCGGCCAGATAGGCCTTCCTTTCCTCCTTACTCATCTTCTTTATGGCCTCAGCTTCATGAGCGACCACTGTCGGAGGGAACCGCTCGAAAAAGCCCGCCTCTTCGAAGCAAGGGGGGAAGGCAAAAGATTGAACAGCTCCAGCATCCTCCCCGACAGTCGAACCGCCTTCCACGCGGGTTCTCTTCCTCTGCGTCAAAACGGCGCTGGGGTCAATCTCCTCGACCTCTGGATCTGACGTTGCTCCCGAGCTCGACGTCGAATCCACCCTCACCGGCTGAGGAGGGTTCAGGCTTGGTGGTGGTCCCATTCTCGTCGTCTGCGGGGCCTTCACGACCCTCTTGCCTCGCCTCTGGTCGGTTGACAATTTCAGGAGCCTTTCATGTCGGCTGGCCATCGTACCTGCACGAAATAAAAGAAAAGTCAGTATCGAGCAAACTGCATAAATAAATGACAAATAAAGTATTTCAAGCAAACAACCTAACAGGCGGGCTGCCTGCCTATATGTCGGACATTCCACCAACGCCTTGGTGTCGATCGGGCGAGACTCGAACGTCGGGTAACCGTCTTTGTCGAGGATATCGTCCCCTTCCCGCGTAACCCATTGGGCGGGATGAAAACTGTCGACAAACCGACAAAGAGCCTTATACGACCGCTGATCTTCCGGGCACATGTCCCCGACAGCAGTATGGAAATAACCTGTCCCATGTTCATAATGTCGGGACATCCAATACACCGGGAACTTAGCCCTCCGTCCTAACACGGGGCTCCCTTCGTCGGCCACCATCGCTTCCCCGTCATCATCGCTGACTGGCCCCTCCTCCTCGAAGAGGGAATCTACAGCTGAATCGGTAATAGGGCGTACCACATACCACTTGTCCTTGAACCCCCTCACGGAGTCCATATACATCTTAAACAGCCTCCTCGACTGCTTCAGGGACACCCAGCTGTGCTTCCCTCCTCGGGACTGACGCTGTAGATGAAAGACCCGAAAGAAAAGAGGGATGGTCGCCCCTATCCTCAAGTAGCGACACGTCAACTCAAACGCCCGGATGAAGGCGAGAGAGTTTGGGTGTAGCTGGGACGGGGCCAGCTCCAAATGCATAAAGACTCCGGTCTGAAAATCGGTGAACGGCATCCGCAGCCCTAAGTCCTTAAACGCGATCTCATACATCGCAAAGCTGTAGTTCGGGTACACCGAGCAAATTCTTGCATTGGTCGACGGAAGCATGACCACGAAATTCTGCTGGAAGTCGGGCTGGTCTTGGCCCTCTTCAATGGCAGTGAAGGGATGTCGGTCATCCCGACTATATATTGACGCTGTCCCCCGAGGCTCGACACCCACCCATTCCAGCAATGGGTCGGTCACGGTATCTATCAAGGTGGCTGACTCGTCGGCACTCTGCTCTTCGCGATCACGACGTCCGGAGGAGCTCGGCTCGTCCGCCATGGTTACCTGCAGAGCACGGGAAACCAATCAGTTGAGCATGAAGTCCTATGCTCGACATAATCATGTCGTCCATACACAACTACACAAGTCCGTTTTTACAAGTGGATGTCTCCCCGACTTTCCTGAACCCAGTGTTCTTCCTCAAACTAACCGCGCGGCCACTCTCCAAGCATGTCGACCCGAGGTATGAACATAGCGAGCCGCACGATGAAGCCCACGGCCACGACCATGAACATACCGGGCACGGTCATGAATCAGGCGCCCCGGATCATGAAGACCCCGGGCAGCTCTGAAGTTTTTCACCTAAAACTATGAATGTGTCGGCCACAAGTATGCGTTTGCCAGTCCTAGACATGAATATGTCGGGCAAAACACGAATCTACCGGGCTAATCCCACGCGCACGATCCTAAAACATCTACAAATTCCAGGAATCATGCATTCTAAAACGGAAAAATGAAGAAAGTAGATCACTTACTTGGATCAAAGTTGGGATTTGGCTAAGAAATGAAGAATCTGAGACGGGAAGTCACAACTGGAGAGAGTGTTGAGAGTGGCAACGGAGAGAGCACGGAGAACGGAAAACGTATTATGGGGCCCAAGGACCCTATTTATAGCGATGACGTGGAATACCAAACGTCACCTCGTTCAACCACGAACTCCATCTCCTCGACGCGCTGCTCCCAACACAATGATGGCCCTACCCCCCTAGGGTGGCGGCACAGCTCCCGAAAGATGCCTCGTGTGCTCGACCGACGCGCCCGGTACGGACCCTCCACGCATCCACCATCGAGGACGTCTCCGAGCACGACACGAGGAGGCCCCTCGAGGGCCCACACCTCCATCCCGGGCACGAGACCTCAGCGACGAAACAACTTGGTTTCAAGTCATGGCTCCTCGCAAAGGAACCACGACTTGGGGGGCTCCTGTTCTGGACTGGGCCCGACAGGCCCAAAAGCATTACTAAGGCCCAGTCCAAAGGGACTCACTAAGGACCACACTGGGCAAAGGGGGTCGCATCCATGCCCGACACCCTGATGTCCACCTCGACATCTCGATGTCCAGCCCCACGCGGTGAAGTCATGCTCGACACCCTGCCGTCCGGCTCTATGTCCTGGAGTCCAGCTCGACACTCGCGGGCCAGCTCGAGGTCTTGGTGTCGAGCTCGGCTCCGTGCTGCGCTGCTCGACATGGGCTCGAGCTACCCGGCTAGGGCAGACTCAGTCCACCGTTGCCCCAACGATACTCCGGAAAGACCGCGTCTCCGTCCGGCCGCACTTCATGCAGCATATCCAGGAAGGGGACCACGTGCTGGTCCCCACTACCCACGTAGAACCTGGCAGTTCCTCCATTGAGCCAAATCCGCCCGGCCCAATGAAGGAACCTTGGCCCAGCGCTGGGGGCTATAAATACCCTCTGTTTCCAGAGGGTCAGGTATTCATCATTCTAACCTCATCTCTATTATCTGCTCGTACTCCCACTGACTTTAGCATCAGAGTGTCTTGCAGGTACCCCCCCCTCCTCGTTCAAAAAGCCTTCAGCTCGGAGCAAGCCGTGACGGTCCAAACCTTCTGATCAGGTCAGATCAATTAGGAACAAAATAGAACTAAGCACAACAACGAAAAACAAATTAAAATAAATAATAAAAAATAGGACATCAAACAAGCAAAAGACATTAGCTACTATGTGCAATATCAAAAGAATTGACAGTAATTTCAATTGAGTTAGCATATTAGTAAAATTGAAATGAATTTCCAATTAAAAAAATAAATAGTGAAATATAAATAATAAAATATGGGTCGGAAATAGAAAGAAAAAAATAACAAAAAAAAATCATTTATATTAATGAGTGCTAGTTTATAATTTTGAAAACATAATTTTTGTACACAAATAAATTCTATTTACAACGGCTATATTAATATTTTAGAACACATTATTTTTGTCAAAATAACATCATCTATTAATAGATACACAAGAATGTGTTGTCACTAAAAGATTAATAATCAATATATTAGAGAAAAAATAGGCATACCAAAATCAATAATCAATCTAATATTCAAATATTAACAAGTATTGATGCGGAAACTTCAAAGACATAATTATATCTTAAACAGGAAAATATCAAAGTTTTTTTTTTTTGTGAAGTTTGTCTTGAGATCATGATAGTACAAATGTATAATATTAAAACAACAATAAATTTAAAATTAGTTTGCAAATGTCTCATCTTTACAAAGTTCATTGAGGTGTTTTAGTATTTGTCTCACTTTCCATGTAATATCAAAAATAGAAAGATTGAGTTGAAGTTAACCTTAAACATGTGTGTTTCAGGAGAGGAAGAAGAACAAAGCATAAACATTGGCCTGAACGATTGAATAAAATGATTGTGAAGTGGATAGATAGGAACGACGGAAGATGAAATAAATGGAAAGAAATTTAGTTTTGAAATAATGAAATAAGATTATATTTATATAAAAAGATGCAACGTTCAGTTTTTTAATCAATAAAGCGAAGAAAAAATTAGTGGATTTGACTCCTCGATGCACTGTTTAATTTTTATTTTAAGTAAAAGAAAAGAGTTGACTAAAAATCTATGGTCAAAAATCGTCCTGCTCCAACCCGTTTTGTAAGTAGGTTGGTTAAGCATGGTACCAACTTAAAGCACCGAATCGAAAAACATCAGTTCAATCTGCAAAAAACGGTGGATCAAACGAGTCGGTCTGATGGATCCAACCCATTTGGTCACCCCTGCTTAGGGATAGGGATATGTTAGTTGTTAGATTATTTACAATCTATAACTATTATCATGATTGAATATATTAACTCATATAAATAATTTTATTTTTAAAAAATCGATTATAAATCATAACCAAGTTTTATAATTTATTATACACTTCCTAATCAATTTTAAATGTTGTATTTCATTTTCAATTTAAAATCAGTTTTTAACATAATATTTAGTTTTTAAAACTGAATATTAATTTTTTACAACAGAATTTTCAATTAAAAACCAATTTGAACTTAAAAATTTAGTTTTAAAAAATGAATTTTACACAAAAAAATAATTTTATTATATGTTAAAAAATAAATATCATAAAAAATCAAGGTCAGTCCTATGGGTGTGCAACAAGGGCCATCGCACAGAGCCTCAAATGTTTTAGGGCCTCAAAATTACATTTGGGCTTAAGTAAAAATATACTTGTACATCCCACAATTTGTTTGAGACCTGGTGGTGGTTTTCACGCCCATCTCGGATTCAATTTGTCGGGTCCTCCAAAAGTCATTCAAAGAGGCGTGTGTTACAAGATTGCCCAAAGTTCATTTCTTCATTATTGTAAGAACAAGATTTGGTTCTGCAATATTATCGCTGAATTTTGATGATAACAAATGAGTATGATTGTATGAACAATTTTGTTGTACTAATGTTTGTTATTGTTGAGTACTTAATAAACAGGTTCTGCTTCTGATGGATAGTGTGGCCAAGACAATAGAAGAGAACTAATTCTGCTTTTGCGCTACATAAGTTCTGTTGAACAGTAGCAAGACACTTCAGAAGGCTCTGAAGTGTAAGCCCTGATATTTATCTAAAGAACGCATATGTCAGGAAATATTCACTTAAGGCCAAATCCCTCTTCTCGATTCAACCATGTAGAATGGTTTTTGAAAGCATATGTTTGATAATATCGACATGCGAATAAATATAGACATCAATAGGCCATATATAATGCTTTAACTTTGTACATGAGAAATATAGATATAGACACAATTTTTCTATCGAGCTATACCTAGTTTATGCATCATTTAAAACTCAATTGAGATAATAAATGGCTCTTTCGATGACATCATCATCCTCTTGGGATAGCATACTACCTATTATTGACTCAGATGCCGAAATGTACATCTTCATAGATCCATTTCTTATGGAAGGTAATAAATATGAGGGATTCATTAGATAGCTCTTGATTTTATCAAAAGCCTATTGGTGCTCTGGCTCCTATTTGAATCCTTTTTCCTTCTTTAAGTGAAACAATGTCAAAAATATTTTTGCTTTACCTCTTAGATTTGAGATGAACCTCTTTATAAAGTTAATCTTCCCTAAAAGGGACTGTAGTTACTTCTTGGTTGACAGGGATCTTGTGTCTAATATAGCTCTGGTCTTATTTTGATTTATCTCTATTCCTTTCTTATGTACCATGAAGCCTAAAAAATCGTCTGCATGGACTCAAAAAGAAAAATTTAGGGGATTCATTTTTAGCCCATGTTTTCTCATTCTTTTGAATGATTGTCGAAGTTGGTCTAAATGACCAAGTTTCAATGAAGATTTGATGACGATATAGTCAATATAGACCTACATAAAGGTCTCAATGAAATCATAAAAAATTAAGTTCATTACCCTTTGGTAGGTTGCCACAACATTTTTCAAGTCGAAAGGCATCACCACCCATTCATAAGTTCCCAGGGCTCCTGAACATCAAAATTTCATCTTCGACACGTCTTCTTCTATAATAAAAATTTCGTTATATCCCGAATAACCATCTAACATACTTAGATAATTGAAATTTGCTTCTAAGTCGGCCAACATCTCTGCCACATGCCTTAGTTATTCATCTTTTGCGGTTACATTGTTTAGATTCTGAAATATATGCAGACCCTAAGTGCCCCATTTTTCTTAATAACAGGGACAATATTTGTTATCCATTCGACATGCCTGGAAATTCGTATGAACTTGCTTCTCGTAAATCTTTCAATGTCCTCTTTAATTTTTTACATGACCTCTTGTGCAAACTGATAAGTGCAAATTGTAGCTATTTTTGCATATACTTTTTGTTGTACTTATCGACTCTTTGTTGTTAATAATCGTTGAATAAACTAAACTTTCGTGTAAATATGTTTAGTGTGTGCTTATTTGTGTTTTGTGTATATAGTGTACCATTTGATGTTTTTCCATTCATTTTGTAGGTATTTGTTGCATTTTGGAACATCGAGAAATAAGGTGTCGAAGGCACAACTCCTAATGCACGTTTTCAGAATAAAAGACCAGTTTTGAGAAATTTTGCCCAGGAGAGCCTGCTTAGCATGCAAAAGACCGCTGAGCGCGAGTGCGCTCAGTGTATTTTGTAGCGTGCTGCTTGCAGTTTGACATTTTTAAAGAAGCTTTATTTTTGAGCCCGCTTAGCGCAGATAGCATGCTTAGCACAATTTTAGGCGATTTAGTGTGTTAAATAAATGCATCCAGCTTAGCACGGTGAACCCGCTGTTGGTGTAAGCCCTAGAGGCCAATACTTTTGGTACTAGTATCGAATTATTTATTAATAATAAAAGGCATTTCTTTATTATGTTTGCTTTCCAAAATAATAAAGTCCCTAGAATGGTTTATTTGTTTAATGAAATGTTAAGTGTGACTTAATCATGAGATCCCATTAAACATAAGACACTATTCTTAAAGTATCCGTAGTCAAGCTTTAATGTGAAGTGGGATAACATTAAAGCATTAAGATTATTATGAAGATAGATTGATGATCACATCTCATGGATCATAGATAATGAGTTATCAAGTCTTGACATAGGTATGAATATTAGGAGTAATATTTATACTGGATTGACCCGCTATGAGAATACTACATAGAATGTTATGCAAAGTGTCATAAGTTATTCTCATGATGATAATG
The DNA here is from genome assembly GCA_948472305.1 of Vicia faba. Lineage (NCBI taxonomy): Eukaryota > Viridiplantae > Streptophyta > Magnoliopsida > Fabales > Fabaceae > Vicia > Vicia faba. Next base: position 339,685,861 of record OX451736.1, read on the forward strand.
GTGTACACCACCCTTCGACCTGAAACCACTATGGATCCTAGATGTAGAGTCAAGTACTTTATTGCTGATCAAACGTCATCCGTAACTGGATGACTATAAACACGATTGATGGGTACTTCACAAAGCATGCTAAGGGACATGAGTGACCTAGATGGAATTTGCTCATCCTGCATAACAGGATAAATGTCTAAGGGCCCAATATTGAACTGGACAAGGGTGACACAGTGTATGCCTTGTGTTCAATATAGACATGAGGGCAAAAGGGTAATTGTACAACACAAATATTATCACGGAAAAGGTTTGGTCAGATCACATGACATTTTCGTGACTTGGGTAACAGTGATGTGTTGCTAGATACCGCTCACTGTTTATTATATTAAATGTGTGATTTAATATAATTGCCAACATCGCGAAAACCTACAGGGTCACACATATAAGGACAGGTTGATGAGAGATAGAATAAATAAGGAACACCGTAAGGTACGGTGCACTTAAGTGTAATACAGAAAATGGTAAGGTACCACGTGGATAAGTGATATATGGTACATCATAAGGTATGATGTCCATAAGCTTAATTGGGCTTTTAGCTTATAGCCTTAATTGGGCTTTTAGCTTGTAGCCCACACGAGTGATTCTATAAATAGATCCCTTGTGATGAAGCAATTTCACTTGATGCAATTTCGTTTTTGATTCTCTCTCTCACTCAAGGTTTCCGTTCGTGATCAGCTAGCACTGTGACCGGAAGCGATCTATTCGTGTGGACTGAGTAGAGGCGTTGTTCTTCATCAATGCTCGTGATCACAACATCAAAGGTCTAAATCGCCACAAGAGGTAAATATTTCTATCACTGACCATGTTCATTTGTAAGGATCGCTAAAGGAAAATTTTAAATTCCGTTGCGCTTTTGATCGCAATTTTCCTTTCAGTGGTATCAGAGACACTTACGAAACCATGGATTTGATAGTTGTTTATGTTCTATATTTTCTGTTTTGATTCTATTAAAACCAGAATGAATTGAATAATAAACGAGTAATTAAATTTGGCATCTGTTGTGTACGATTTGGACGATTGATGTTGACTATGCTTCGGAATCCGACATTAGTATGGTGAAGAAGCGATACATCGATCGTCCATAGGTTACACAAATAAGATCGATCACTTTTATATATGATATAAGTAAATCTGATGCAACGATGGTATATGGGATATAGTGTTTCTGTTTCGTTCATTCAAACACTTGATGATTGTTATTCCTTTGACCGATCACTGTTCATATAATTCGGAATCCGACATTAGTATGGTGAAGCAATGGCATGTGATTAATCATACTGAATTATCAATCGAAATGTGTTTGACAGCATGAAACTGTTGCATTAGGGTTCATGACGGCACAAGGGTTGTGTTGTTGCAGAGTTATGCGATTAGGGTTGTGAATGCACAAGAGTTGTGCAAAAATGACGCTGATTTCAAATGAATTGTTCATTAAAATTTTGCGTCGGGGCGCTGCCCCTAACAACCCCGCAAAGGGGAGCTGCCCCCTTGACCCCCGTCCGCTGAACGGTCAGCGGAACCACCGTCCGCTGACCGGGCAGCGAAACCCCTAGCTAACTCTGCGTAGTGTGATCAATCGTCGAAATTTAATTTGCCTTTTTTTAATTAACAAAATTTAAACTAATAATAAAAGTGTGTTTATTATTATTGTCTTGTGGTGATCAGTTATGGCCTTAGTTTTTTCCTTTATTTTGTTTTGGGATTGTAAAATACGGCATGCGTGTCGTGCCTCTCTCTAAAATTCTTGATGTAACTTCTTTTCTCATCTCACTCCCTCGTATGTAAAACGAGTTTCTTTTATGTAATGTAATGTTATGAAGAAAGAGAAGAATACAATATCAAAGGAGGATAACCTTGAAGATCTTGCTTGGAGAAGTTTAGATCGTTATTAGGTTAGCTTAGGTTCTCTCATTGGCTTGGGAGAACAATTGCGCTAGGGGCCATAACTGTATCCTTTTATGTATATTGATGCATGTGTTTGTATGTTGATGCATGAGAGAGACGAATTGTATGTTAAGCCGGTGAGTTCAAACTAATAACAAAATCCCTCAAGTTAAATATTAAGTTCATGCTTTCCAAGTTTTAGCACTCATCAAGACTAGTATCGAACAATGTAGGTTTCGCCTACGCGAGGTGCATGTTCTATATTAGTAAGGTGCGATGGGATAATTGTAATATCCAACTGCTAAAACAATGGGTCAAACTTAACTAAACACATTATAATAAGATTATACATGTTTAGAAGCAAGAGTTGGGAATGATTCATATGATGAATTAGAATAAGGAGTTATTCACCCAACTGAAAATATTCGAGAGTTGTATGAGATACAATTGGAAGGAGTTCCTACCTAAATAACCTAGTTTTGTGTAATCAGCCTAACGCTGACTTAGAACAAAGTGAAATCTGGATCTAGACCCACTAGAAAGTCTTCCAACGGGATTTTCCGAATCAAATGATGAGGGTCATTTGGTTTGAGTAAAATAGTGGGAGCATATTTGATTAAAGGCCTAATTAAATATGTTGTTTTAATGATACTTATATTTTCATTTTTTTGTAGATTACCATGACAACAAACAACCATATTTTACGATCAATCCTAGATAAGGAAAAATTGTCTGGGACAAATTTCTTGGATTGGCACCGAAATCTGAGGATTGTCCTCAAGCACGATAAGAAGTTGTATGTCTTGGAGACACCTGTTCCTGAAGAGGAACCGCCTAGTTCGGCACCTAAGGCAGAAAGAGATGCTTATAAGAAGCATTTTGATGATGCTAACGAAGCCGCTTGTCTCATGCTAGCTACTATGAACTCGGAGTTGTAAAAGCAACACGAGAACATGTGAGCATTCGATATGATCGGACATCTGAAAATGCTCTATCAAGAGCAGGCAAGAAATGAGAGGTTTCAGGTTTCAAAGGCCCTTTTTAACAGCAAGTTATCTGAGGGAAACCTTGTAGGTCCCCATGTACTCAAAATGATTGGGTATGTGGAGAACCTTGAAAGGTTAGGGTTTCCGCTTGGAAAGGAACTTGCAACTGATTTTATCTTGCAATCGTTGCCAGATAGCTTTAATCAGTTTGTCATGAATTCAACATGAATGACATGGATAAGAGTCTTCCAGAATTGCTAAGCATGTTGAAAACTGCTGAGCAGAATATGAAGACAAAAGGGAAGTCCATTCTGATGGTCAGTAATGGAAAGAAGCTGAACAAGAGGCCTACCAAGCAGGTTGGTAAAGGGAAAGGCAAGGAAGTTGCCAAGCCTAAACCTAATGTTCCTGCTTTGAAGCCTAGTGGAGGCATAGCAAAGTAGGGCACTTGCTTCCATTGCGGTAAGACCGGACATTGGAAGAGAAACTGCCCAAAGTACCTGGAAGATATGAACAATGGAGTAGGGACTTCAAATTCAGGTATTTTTGTTATTGAAATTAATTTATCTACTTCTGCATCATGGGTATTAGATACTGGATGCGGTTCTCACATTTGTACTAATGTGCAGGGGCTAAAAAGGAGTAGAGATTTGGCAAAAGGTGAAGTTGACCTACGAGTTGGAAATGGAGCAAAGGTTGCTGCTTTAGCCGTAGGAACTTATGTTTTGACTTTACCTAGTGGTTTAATAATTCAGTTAGAGAACTGTTATTATGTACCTGCAATTAGTAGGAATATTAGTTTCGTTTCTTGTTTGGACAAGTTTGGTTTTTCATTTATAATAAAGAACAATTGTTGCTCTATTTATTTGAATGATATATTCTATGCTTCTGCACAAATGAACAATGGACTATATGTCCTTGATCTTGAAATGCCAATTTATAACATTAATACTAAACGGATTAAACCTAATGAGTTAAGTCCAAGCTACCTTTGGCACTGTTGCTTAGGCCACATAAATGAGAAACGCATTTCCAAACTCCATAAAGATGGACTCTTGGACTCTTTTGATTATGAATCATATGAGACATGCAGATATTGTTTAATTGGAAAGATGACAAAGTCCCCATTCACAGGAAAAGATGAAAGGGCTAATGATCTTTTGGCCCTCATACATACTGATGTATGTGGACCACTGAACATACCAGCCAGAGGAGGTTTTCAATACTTCATCACATTTACTGATGATTTCAGTAGATATGGTTATGTGTATTTAATGAAACACAAATCTGAAACCTTTGAAAAATTCAAGGAATTCAAGAATGAAGTACAAAACCAACTAGGTAAGAATATTAAAGTTCTTCGATCAGATCGAGGCGGTGAATATTTAAGCCTAGAGTTTGATGACCATCTAAAGGAATGTGGGATTTTATCCCAACTTATTCCTCCCGGAACACCACAATGGAATGGTGTATCTGAGAGAAGAAATCGAACCTTGTTAGACATGGTCCGATCCATGATGAGTCACGCCGATCTTCCGAACTCCTTTTGGGGACATGCACTATTGACTGCAGCTTACACACTTAACCGGGTTCCATCCAAAAAGGTTGAGAAGACACCATATGAGATATGGAGTGGTAAGAAACCACATATGTCTTACATGAAGATTTGGGGTTGCGAAGTTTATGTGAAACGACAAATTTCAACTAAGCTTGAGCCCAAATCTGACAAATGCTTATTTGTGGGGTATCCTAAAGAAACAAGAGGGTATTACTTCTACAATCCTTCTGAGGGTAAAGTGTTTGTCGCTTGAACTGGAGTTTTTCTGGAAAAGGATTTTATTTCCAAAAGAATCAGTGGGAGGAAAATAGAGCTTGAAGAAATTCAAGAACCACAAAGCATTGATACACATATGGAGGAATTAGAGCAGGAAACACAATTAGTTGTGGAAGAGCAACCTGCTTAAGTAGAACAAGACCAGCGTAGGTCAAGCAGGATACGTCAACAACCTGAGAGATATGGATATCTCATAAGTGATCAGGGTGATGTATTACTCATGGATCAAGATGAGCGTGTGACCTACCAAGAGGCCATAACTGGTCCTGAGTCCGAGAAGTGGCTAGAAGCCATGAAATCTGAAATGGATTCCATGTACACAAACCAGGTTTGGACCTTGGTAGAGCCTCCTATAGGAGTTAACCCTATAGGATGCAAGTGGGTCTTCAAAAAGAAGACTGACATGGATGGTAAGGTACATACCTATAAGGCAAGACTGGTTGCAAAAGGCTATAAACAAATTCATGGGGTTGACTATGATGAAACCTTTTCACCAGTTGCAATGCTTAAATCTGTTCGGATTTTACTTGCTATCGCTGCATATCATGATTATGAAATATGGCAGATGGATGTTAAAACTGCTTTCCTTAATGGGAATCTTCTTGAGGATGTGTACATGACACAACCTGAAGGATTTGACATACCAAAAGAAGCCCAAAAGATATGTAAGTTACATCGATCAATTTATGGATTGAAGCAAGCTTCCAGAAGCTGGAATCTTTGTTTTGATGAAACAGTAAAACAATATGGATTCATCAAGAATTAAGATGAGCCTTGTGTCTACAAGAAGGTTAGTGGGAGCATGATCGTATTCCTGGTATTATATGTAGATGACATATTACTCATTGGAAACGATGTCCCTACCTTGCAACAAGTGAAGACCTGGTTAGGGAAATGCTTTTCAATGAAGGACCTAGGTGAAGTAGCCTATATATTAGGAATCAGGATCTATAGAGATAGGTCACAAAAACTGCTTGGCCTAAGTCAGAGTACATACATAGAAAAGGTGTTGAGACGCTTTAATATGCATGATTCCAAGAAAGGATTCATACCTATGCAACATGGCATGTGTCTGTCAAAAACACAATCCCCTTCAAGTAAGGAAGAAAGGGATCGCATGGATAAGATTCCATATGCATCTGCAATAGTATCTATCATGTATGCCATGCTATGTACTCGACCAGATGTCTCGTATTCTTTAAGTGCAACGAGTAGGTACCAGTCTAATCCCGGTGATGCTCATTGGGTAGCTGTCAAGAATATCCTTAAGTACTTGAGAAGGACTAAGGACTCATTCTTGATATATGGAGGTCAGGAAGAGCTTGCTGTAATTGGATACACCGATGCTAGCTTCCAGACAGATAAGGATGACTTTAGATCGCAATCTGGTTATGTGTTTTGTTTAAATGGTGGCGCTGTGAGCTGGAAAAGTTCAAAGCAAGATACAGTTGTTGATTCTACAATCGAGGCTGAGTATATTGCTGCCTCAATTGCAGCAAAGGAAGCTGTTTGGATCAAGAAGTTCATTAGTGAACTTGGCATAGTCCATAGCATTGTGGATCCCATTGATCTCTATTGTGATAACAATGGTGCTATCGCACAAGCTAAGGAGCCTAGATCTCACCAACGATCCAAACACATACTTAGGCGTTATCATCTCATTCGAGAGATAATCGATCAGGGAGATGTGAAAATATGCAGAGTACCTACACTTGACAATGTTGCTGACCCATTAACAAAGCCTCTTGCGCAGCTGAAGCATGATGGACAAACTAGATCTATGGGTATTAGGGGTATGCCTGATTGGCTCTAGTGCTAGTGGGAGATTGTTGGTGTAAGCCCTAGAGGCCAATACTTTTGGTACTTGCATCGAATTATTTATTAATAATAAAAGGCATTTCTTTATTATGTTTGCTTTCCAAAATAATAAAGTCCCTAGAATGGTTTATTTGTTTAATGAAATGTTAAGTGTGACTTAATCATGAGATTCCATTAAACATAAGACACTATTCTTAAAGTATCCGTAGTCAAGCTTTAATGTGAAGTGGGATAACATTAAAGCATTAAGATTATTATGAAGATAGATTGATGATCACATCTCATGGATCATAGATAAGGAGTTATCAAGTCTTGACATAGGTATGAATATTAGGAGTAATATTTATACTGGATTGACCCGCTATGAGAATACTACATAGAATGTTATGCAAAGTGTCATAAGTTATTCTCATGATGATAATGGTGTATACCACCCTTCGATCTGAAACCACTATGGATCCTAGATGTAGAGTTAAGTACTTTATTGCTGATCAAACGTCATCCGTAACTGGATGACTATAAAGACGGTTGATGGGTACTTCACAAAGCATGCTAAGGGACATGAGTGACCTAGATGGAATTTGCTCATCCTGCATAACAGGATAAATGTCTAAGGGCCCAATATTGAACTGGACAAGGGTGACACAGTGTATGCCTTGTGTTCAATATAGACATGAGGGCAAAAGGGTAATTGTACAACACAAATATTATCACGGAAAAGGTTTGGTCAGATCACATGACATTTTCGTGACTTGGGTAACAGTGATGTGTTGCTAGATACCGCTCACTGTTTATTATATTAAATGTGTGATTTAATATAATTGCCAACATCGCGAAAACCTACAGGGTCACACACATAAGGACAGGTTGATGAGAGATAGAATAAATAAGGAACACCGTAAGGTACGGTGCACTTAAGTGTAATACGGAAAGTGGTAAGGTACCACGTAGATAAGTGATATATGGTACATCATAAGGTATGATGTCCATAAGCTTAATTGGGCTTTTAGCTTATAGCCTTAATTGGGCTTTTAACTTGTAGCCCACACGAGTGATTCTATAAATAGATCCCTTGTGATGAAGCAATTTCACTTGATGCAATTTCGTTTTTGATTCTCTCTCTCACTCAAGGTTTCCGTTCGTGATCAGCTAGCACTGTGACCGGAAGCGATCTGTTCGTGTGGACTGAGTAGAGGCGTTATTCTTCATCAACGCTCGTGATCACAACATCAAAGGTCTGAATCACCACAAGAGGTAAATATTTCTATCACTGACCATGTTCATTCGTAAGGATCGCTAAAGGAAAATTTTAAATTCCGCTGCGCTTTTGATCGCAATTTTCCTTTCACCCGCTAAGCGCGGTATACTGAGATCAGTTTGTATAAATAGTTTAGAAACATATTTTCTAGGTTTTTATCATCTTTTTCCCTCATGGAGGAGCTTTGATCCGATTCTTTGTAGCTTAGAGGTTCAAGAAACATCATTGGGTGGTTCATCATGTCGATTGGCTATAGGTGGTCTTGAATCATATTGACACTGTGAGAAGTTTCATATTTATCTCCTTCTTCCCTATGTATCATTCCTATGGTGGGTGTTATATGTATATCTTTACTCTTATTGTATGTACATTTGTTGATCATGGGATTGTATGAAATCTCTTTTGCAAATTAATATCAGTGTTTATTCTTGATTTTTGCTTAATTATAGAGTTTTGATTTGTCATAGACATATGCTTTCTGAATCTCTTTCTTGAATGAATATCTACTAGGTCATAGACTCTAGACATAAATTTAGGCTTAATATTCATGTGGGTATCAGTTATGAAATGCAGTCGGGTTATTTTAGTCGGTTGAGAGATTGTCGATGAGAGCAATACGAGTGATGTCTCACTTTGTGTTAGAGATAACCTTAGTGTGAGCGATACGTGATGGTATTGACAAGTGATTTAGGTCACGTCAAATTTATGAGCAAGTTTAATTATTTGACGGGTAGAGTGAAATATGATTCCATAATGAATTCTCTTAGGCTGCAGATGATTGTTTATCACTTTCTTTATTTGCTTTATTTACTTTTCCTGCACTTTTTCCAAACTTAGAACGATTAAAACTGTTGAACAACCGTTTTTACCTCTCACCAATCTCTATGGACACGATACGATATAACCTATATATCACCCGACAAATTAATAACTTACTTTTGCTTGCCGCTTTACTGCATCCAGCAAAATGGCGTTATTATCGGGGATTGGTGTTGATATTAAATACATCGTGATAGTTTTGCTTTCTAAGTTTCATAAATATGTCTATAATGTGTATTTGTACATTTTCTCCATACTTGTTTGTTTTGTACATTTACGTGATTCATACATTTGTATATAGTATACTTGTTTTGTTTCATGTTTGCCAAAGTGTGGTTAGATGTGTAGTTGCGGTTAGAGCTTGAAGAGATTTGAGCCAAGGCGGAAGTGAATTGTTTGGCTCGTCCGAAGCAATGTGTCATTTTATAAATATCAAGCGTTGAGGTTACGATGTAAAACAATCATGTTTTTATTGTTTTTCATTGTTTATGCAGTGTGGTGAATTTTATTCAAACAAGTTGAAATCGGTCAAGTTCTAAAAATTATCAAATCTGCACTTTTCAACTTGTTTAGTTCAAATTTCACTGGGTTATTTAGTATGTTTATAGTAGTCTGTGTTAATGTGTTAAGTTTTGTTTTCCGTAAGCTTGTTGTGTTTAGCTTGAGGAAATTTATATGTTGTAAATATTGTATGTTTGAGATTGTGTAGGTGTAAGTGGAGCTTGTATAACAGTTGCACCAGTTGCCCCATTTTTCTGCAACTGGTGTAGCACGCTTAGCATGCTTTGTGCCGCTTAGCGCACTCTACTGTGTAGATCTAGTGAATTATTTTTAATTTTTTGCTTGGCTCTCCTTTTCCCCGCTTCACCCAAGGCTTTATAGTATAATGATTAATAGTAATATTTTAGTTATTTCTTTTGTTGTTTGGACTCAAATTTTGGTCCGATAGCTTGAAGTCGCATTTGGTGATTTTCCGATTTTGAGTGTGTCAACTTGGGGATGTATGGTAATGATAGTTTTTAAAGTTGGTACACACCAGATACTCGTTTATCACTTTCTATAACATAACATGTTTAGGAAATTTATCATTTGTATAATTACCATACCATTCATTCTTTTTGCATTACTTATTTTTGATTGAATCACTTTAGTTCCCTTTTTACCCATAAATGTGAGGAAGCTTTCCATTGTTCACATATGCTGGAGGCCATAATTCTTGTTTTGACTATATTTTATTATGTTTGATCTTTTGTTTGTGTTGATTGTATGAAAGCATGAACATGATTAAGGAATTTTTGTTTCATTTTGAGCACAACTACCTTGGCCAAATAGTCAATTCACATTATGAGTGTGTGATCATTAGTAACCCCTATGAACTTTTTTGTCGAAGTGCGTGTTGTTTTTGCTAAATGCTTGTCTATGAGTGTTTGGTTCATCTTTTTGTATGGACATTGATTTTTTGTTTTCTTGAACCCTTAACTATGATTTGTAGTTTGAATTTTTGTCTTTCCTTAGAAAGTAGGTATTATTCACATTATAATATGGTTGAATTCAAGTTGGGGAGAGAACTATTTATGTCCTTATGTTGTGATTGCTATGAGGTTGTGAAAAAAAGAAAGAAAAAGAAAGAAAAAAAGTGAACAAGAAAAAAAGAAAAAGAAAAAAAAGAAAAAGAAAAAGAAAGAAAAGAAAAGAAAGAAACAAAGAGAATAGTTTTAAAAAACAAAAACAAAAAGAGTATGGAATAATGTTGTGATAATAAGTGATGTGTGTTGGTTTGAAATTTAGAATGAAGAAGAAGTTTGACTGAAATTATTTTGCTTGAGTCTTTGTGAGTTGATCACTCCCTTAAGTTAAGGTAAGCTTTTGTTTCGATTAGCTTTAGGACTTATACCTTGTTTGTTAACCAAGCCACATTACAACCTTGAAAATCCCTTGTGATTCTTGCCTTTGTACTTTAAATATGAGTTTTTGGATGAATGCATAATTTAGTATATAGTCTGCAAGATTGTGGATGAGTGTTTTTTGTCCCTCGCCTTTGTGTGTTCTTCATCTACCGATGAATTTGTATTAGGTGTCATTCATGATTGAGCTTGTTTTGTTTTAGAATGTTTAGCATGATTTTTGTACTTAGGATTTATTTTGTTTACATGTGATTGTTGTAGGATTGAGGTGAGTATTTACCTTGCGTGTGCGTTTTTGTTTGAACCATACATTTGTTTTGCATTTTCAAAAATTGTTGATTCATGAAACTTTGGTTGATTACTTTTGGTTCTTTAAGATTTTATACCTTGTTTGAGGATAAACAAGTTCAAGTTGGGGAGAGTTTGATAAGTTCAAATTGTAGCTATTTTTGTATATACTTTTTGTTGCACTTATAGACTCTTTGTTGTTAATGATTGTTGAATAAACCCGACTTTTGTGTAAATATGTTTAGTTTATGTTTATTTGTATTTTTGTGTATATAGTGTACTATTTGATGTTTTTACATTCATTTTGTAGGTATTTCTTGCATTTTGAAGCATCGAGGAATAAGGTGACGAAGGCATGACTCCGGATGTGCGTTTTCGGAATAAAAGACAGTTTTGAGAAGTTTTTCCCAGGAGAGTCCGCTTAGCATGCAAAAGGCCGCTAAGCGCGAGTGTGCTCAGCGCATTTTGTAGTGTGCTACTTGCGTTTTGACATTTTGCCAGAAGCTTTGTTTTTGAGCCCGCTTAGCACAGATAACACGGTTTTAGGCGGTTTGGCGTGTTAAATAAATGCAGCCTACTTAGCGTGATGAGCCAACTAAGCGCGTTCTGCTAATATCAGTTTGTATAAATAATTTAGAAAAAGATTTTCTAGGTTTTTATCATCTCTTTCCCTCTTGGAAGAGCTCTGATCCAATTATTTGTAGCTTAGAGGTTTAAGCAACATCATTAGATGGTTCATCATGTTGATTGGCTATGGGTGGTCTCAGATCATGTTGACAGCGCGAGAAATTTCCTATTCATCTCATTCTTCCCTATGTATCATTCCTATGGTGGATGTTGTATGTATATCTTTACTCTTATTGTATGTACATTTGTTGATCATGGGATTGTATGAAATCTCTTTTACAAATTAATACCAGTGTTTATTCTTGATTTTTTCTTAATCGCAGAGTTTTGGTTTGTCGTAGACATATGCTTTCTGAATCTCTTTCTTGAATGAATATCTATTAGGTCATATATTGTAGACATAAATTTAGGCTTAATATTCATGTAGGCATCGGTTATGAAATGCATCCGGGTTATTTGAGTCGGTTGAGAGATCCTCAACGAGAGCAATACGAGTGATGTCTCACTTTGCATTAAAGATAGCCTTAGTGTGAGCGATACGTGATGGAATTGACAAGTGATTTAGTTCACGTTCAATTGATCATCAAGTTTAAGTATTTGACGGGTAGAGTGAAATACGATTCCAAAATGAATTCACTTAGGCTGCAGATGATTGTTTATCGCTTTCTTTATTTGCTTTATTTACTTTTCCTGCACTTTTTTCGCGAAACCCTTTTCCAAACTTAGAAGGATTGAAACTTTTAAACGATATTTTTCCCCTCTCACCAATCTCCGTGGACACGATACGATATAACCTATATATCACTAGGTAAATTAATAACTTACTTTTTGCTTTCCGCTTTACCACATCCAGCATAAACCTTCTTGGCATTTGCTTCACAGGTTTTTTGTCAGGTTTGATTTGCAGCTTCAACTCCACTAACTCTCGACCCAACCCTAACATCTCATTATAATCCCAAGGAAAACAATTTTTAAATTCCTTGAGTAATTTGATTATTTGGGTCCTCAAATTTGGGTCAATTTTGGTGCTTATATAATTTATTCTTTTGATCGTACCATCCCATAAGTCTATCCCTCCAAAGGGTCTTGTGCTTGCATATTTTTTGTCGATGTTATTGGTACTTTCTCAAATTCCAAAGGCTCACTGTCGTAGATGTAGTTGAGTCTATGGTTTTCTGAAGTTGTTTCTTGGCTATTCTAGCCAATTTTTTATTTTTCAACAGTTTCAACTCTTGTGGCCTCGACAATCATTTCTTGTTGGAGTTCGGCCTATAAAGCATCCCTTATTCTATTTTTATACATGTAAGCCAAGATTCGAACAAGTGTGCTCTATTCAGTCAACGTTCTCGTCATCTACCATCCAGTTGGTGCAATGGTATATTATTTCACATCCCTATTTCCCATTATCTCATGATTCCATATGAAACCATGGTCGGGATCCATTTTCATAAAATAAAAATCATTTTCTAATGGTGCAAATGTTGTTTCCAGCATGATGACATGGTGGGATTTTTGCCAAATTTTAGTCGAAATTTTTTCTATCAACCTAATTGACTTCATCCAAAAAAATAGCTTTGGTCAACTTTAATGTTTTCAATGATTCCATATGGCCTCCAAATAGAGATCCTTTGATGGAGAGTTGATGGAAATGCTCCTATTTCATGGATTTATTCTCTTCCTAATAACAAATTGTAATTTTATTTGGAGTATATAAACATAAATAAGGTTGGTCTTGTCAATGTGCCCATTGAGATGTCCACTTGGATTACTCATAAAATGTGGCTTGTTTTCCCTTCATAATTGGATAATACCATGTTATGAGGGTGCAAATTCGTATCAAACTTTCCAATCATTTTCAACAAAAAGTGGGGCATTAAGTTTACTTTAACACCTCCATCAACAAACACCTTGTTGACGTCTATGTTGTCGACCTTAACCTGTATAAACAGAGGATTAAGGTGGTTCATCATGCATGCATCAGGTTTTTCAAATATGGCTTGTTGTTCCTTGTCACAACCACTGTTCATTATGTAATATCGCACTGGTTTATGATTTTCCATTTCTTCGACAAAATATTCATCCTCTGTCTCATTAACTTATGTAACACAATCAAACTATACTGGTAAAACAAAAAAAAAACATTATATATAATATTAAAGTCATCCTCCGACCCAAAGTCGAAGTTATCTGTGACCATTTATTCATCTGCTTGTGATACGGGATCTTTAAGACTGTTCTTTGCCACTGGTGGAAAAGCAGGAAAAATATGTTTTACTGGCCTTTTGTCCATTTTACCAATTGTTGTTGTCGACACTTTATTGTTTGTGTATGCTAGACTCTGCATATTCAGTTGTTGAATTCTTCTTTCTTTGATGTCTTCGCCATTAAGTCCCCATCATTGGGATTTTCCCTAAAAATTCTGAGGACCATAAGAATATTTTTTGACACATAGGAATTGTCTTGATAAGAGGATCTTGTGTCCATCTCGAACATCTTCCACTTTTTCTGGTTAATGTTACACTTATCCAGTGGTTAAATACATTCTTCCCAAGGGAAATTAGAAGGGGGGAACATATGTCCTTTGTTGATTTCCAAACTTCTTAGAAAACTCTTACGGCTTTCTGTGAGGAACACTCTTCTCGTTGAAAGTAAATCACAGTCTCTTTCTGCTCTAGTTTCTCTTTCTCACATATGAAGTTTTGAGTCCTTCAAGGCCTTTAGCGCTCTCTTTATCAAATACAATTCTACATCTAGATCATATCATCACCTCATAATCTTTCAGCAAGCATCAATTCGAAAAATCAATAAGCTATTCCCCGACCTTTGTAAAAACCATATTCATCTTTTCTTCGTACTCATCTATAACAACGTGTTCAACATCCATGTCAAGACCTTTAGTACTCTCTACCATCAAGGTTTCAATAGGCTCAAAATAATGTGCATCCTTGACTTGAAGGGGGTCATAGTTAACTTGCATTGGAGGTTTAGATTCATCCTCAATTGCAATATGCTTTATTTGAGCGCATTCTACACCAAGTCCTTTAAAGGCACACATTGAGAAGTTTTATGACCTAAGAAATTGTGATACTTACAAAAACCTATATTTTCCCTCTATTCTAATGGGGGTTTTATGCCTTTTCGCACTATGATTTTCCCATCAATAACTAACTGTTGTACCCCAAAATTTGCCCTCCCATATTCTTCAAAGTTTTGACAAGCATCTCCCCAAATTGTTCAAAGTCTACTCAAGGGCTACACAGTCAACCATCCTCCTAAGCCAATCAAATTAGGGTTTTGGTTCTTGCAAGGAAGTTGAGGTTTTCAAGGGCTCAATCAAGTCCCATATGCTCATATACATTGTCAAGCACCTACATGTCAAGTTTCAAGGCTCACAAGGTCAAGTTGCACAATCAAAAATCCTAATTGCTCCACAGTCAACTGCAGGGGCAAAATGGTCATTTGGCAGTCAAAAGTCAAAATTTTTGGTCAACATCTTATTTTGAAGCCACAATCATCATTTGATCAAGTCTTGATCATGATTCTCAAAGCATGGCTCAAAAATCATCAAGATGCAAAAGTTTCTATTTTTGGACAGCTGAAAAGTCAACTGTAACTTGACCAAGGCATAACTTTTTTATGGTTCATCAGAAAAATCCCATCAAATGCTCATCTTGAAGGGGAAGACATTTCCTACAATTCATCTTCACATTCCAAGTCCAAGAAATGCTCTCACAAAAAGTTATCAATTTCAACATTATAGGTCATTTTCAAAAGTCAACAAAAAAGCACTTTAAGTCAAAGACCATAACTTGAGATTGGTAAATCAAAATGACATGGGACCAAATACATTGGTTAGAGGACTTCAAGACCTTTCCAAAATATCCAAGAACATGTTCATAGCTTCAAAATTGAGCAAGATATGCATTGGAGAAGTTGGGGAATTTTTGTGAAATGGCCAAAGTCAATTATCCTTGAAACTTCATTTTTGACAAAAGGGGCCCACTTTTTCCACTTGTTTCAGCTTGGCCATGCCTCCCACGTGTCCCACAATTTATTTCAAGATTTAAAATTAATTTTTTCATTTTTATTTAATTTTATTTGATTTAATTCATTTTAAATCTTTAAAATTCAAATAAAAATCAAAGAAATTAATGGAGGGATATATTTTGTGTTGAATAAATTTGATACACCTTGAAATACCTTCCAAATTTGTGCAAGGCCTATTGTGGGCACAAAAATTCAAATTTTCACAAGAATGGAAAGTTGTTTAAATGGTGTTCATGGCAAAATCAAAACATAATTGCAAGGCTTAAAGGTCCTTTATTTTGATTGATTCTCACTCATTACTATATATACAAGCCTTGCAAGCCTCATTCCCAAGCTAGAAAATTACACAAACGGCCAGAGCAAAATCCAAAAAGTGTCAAAAAAAGTGTGAGATCAAAAATCCATCATACCGCGCTGTAAGTTCTTCCCAAAAACACCAAAAATTACTCTATCATTAAATTAATTTAACTAACACATTTTCATAAAAAAATCCAAAAAAAGAATTAACATCACTATTATTACTATTATTTTATTTTTGTAAATAAACCATAATTGAATTAGTTTTTTTAATTAGGCCATTTTGACTTTTTTTTTATAATTAAAATAACTTAGATTTAGGTTAATTTGTAATTTTGTTTCTTTTTATTTTTATTTTATTTCATAAAAACATAAAAAAACAAAAATATTTTCTTTTAATTAAATTAAATTAATTAGTTATTAATTAGCTTCCATTTCATTTTAATTACAAAAAAGACCAAAAAAATTAATTTCCTTTTCTTAAAAGGGTCAACACCCTTAGACGTTCCCGATTCATTTATTCGCGCGCATTTAATTTGTTCGATTATTATGTAACTGCTCAAGCCATGTAATAGTAATTAGGACTTTACTGTTTTTATTTACCATAATAAGATAACCCCAAGTCTCCGAAATCCAACCCAGGCACACGCTGGATCTCCATGTCATTCAACCTGTCCTCCAGTTGTTTGTACCGGTCTTCAGCAGGAGGGTATTGTTCATCGTTGAAGTCTGTCTCGGTGTCAGAAACCACAGGACTAGGGACCTCTCTCCCTTGGTGACTGCCTTCCCCCACAGATGGAGTAGTCCTCTCAGCTTCATTTTGCAAGGTATTCCCGAGTCTGCGCCCAGTGTTGAATAGCACAGTCCTCTTCTTCTTCTTATTCTTCTTCAGGAGAAAAGCCTTCAACTCTTGTTGTCCCTGGGCCAGGTTCATGACCATCTCCTGAAATTGGGCATTCTGGGCCTGGAGGGCCTTGATAGCTTGCTCAGTAGTGAGTTCAGGATTCATGATGCTTGAGTGCTGAAATAAACAACGAAGAAGATTAAGCGACCTGTAGGAAAAGGGGTACCTGTAATGCATATGATGAATGAAGTGCGTATGAATTATGTTTTCAAAGACAATCGGGAATCAACTTTGTAAACAGAAGGAACACACTTTATTAGATTCAAACTTTAAATTGTTCAACTATCTGCCCTTAGGCGTTACAAGAATGAAAATACTGAAAAGGAAAAAAAAGCTGTAAAAGAAACATCCAAAGCCCATCAGTGCTCCCATGGCCTCCTCTTCTCAGTACGGATATAGTCATTCAGGGTTCGCTCGTTCTCCAGTTGCTTGGTCAGCTTCTGGATCTTCTGTTCTTACTCGTTGAACTTTTCCCGATAATAATCCCGCTCTTCCTGTAGTTGCGCCCAAGACCTCTTTAGTGTATCAACATCAGTGGGTATCTGAGGAGGGAGAACAGTTGGAGGAATCCCATCTTCATCAGGACTTTCAAGAACAATAGGCCTGACAGATTCATATAGCATACCTAACTTTTGAGCACGGATGCGGACCCACTTGTAATAGGGTTCCATTGGTAGGGAAGTCTTGGGTCCCAACTCCTGTGGGTCAGCTTTGTGAATTCTGTCCCAAGCTTTGATGAATCTACAGCGCAGTTCGTCACTATCTTTCTGAAACTCAAAACTGATGTGAGGCACCCGCACCTCATGAGGCCCTGCTCTTCTGGCTCTTCCAAACTGACGGAGAGCTAAACATGGATTATAAGAGATTCCGCCATGAGTGCCAATCAATGGAACATTAGGATACTCTCCGCAACGATCAATAACAGCTACCTCATCCAAACCTCTGAGAGTCCAAATGATGTCACTATCAGTGAGAGACATTAACCTATGAGCCCAACCTCTTCCTTCTTGGTTCTTTAGCACGAACTTGGGGAGGTGCGAAATAAACCACCTCACCAACAAAGGAGTACAACACCACAGAGTTCCTCGTCTTCGGGCAGTACGAGCATAAAGTTGTTGCAGGATATCACCCAAGAGAGTGGGTATAGGGTTCCGAGACATGAAGATCCTTATGGCAGTGACGTTAATGAAGTTATCAGGATTAGGAAACAAGACTAGACCATAGATTAAGAGAGCCAGAATGTCCTCGTGCGCCCTGAAGTCTAAGTCATTCCAGAAACTGTTAGCTTTGCCAATCAGAAACTTAGCCAAGAAGCCCTTAACTCCGCTTCTAGTCACCCAGTTGTCCATCACTTCCTTGTTGGTCAAAGGAAGGGCTGCTGCAATCTCCTCAGGTCTAAGAGCCTTTTCCCAACCAGTGAAGGGAGTTTGATCCAAGATAGGGATGCCAAGCAAATCAGAGAACTCTTCCAGGGTAGGGACCAGCTGGAAGTCTTGAAAGGTGAAGCACTGGTACAGAGGGTCATGAAACTGGGTTAGGACACCCATCAGTTGTTGGTCCCACTTTGCCGTGACTAAACTGAGAAGAGAACCATGCCTCTGGATGAAGGAAGTAGTGTTTGGAATTCTGCTAACCAACTCTTCAAGCAACTCAGGCGGGTGAACAAAATTGAACCGGATAGTGTTCCTTCGCATAGGCATCATGATGTCCTACAAAACAGAGCAAAGGTGAACCCTCTTGTCTTTGAAATGGCCAGTCCTTATGCAGGATGCATGCAATGTTATGATGGCATAATGTTATGATAAAGCACACCACAAATATTCACATAGGCAAACATGATAAGGCACACAAGTCACACCACAACCCTTAGAGTTTAGGCCAACATGAGGTCTAGGTATTACCCTCTTTCAGTTTGTTGGTTAGGACCTGTCCTATCAGAAGTAACCGGGTTCTAGAGGATCCCAATATCACTGACTACCCTCAATCGGTCATAACTCCAGCATCGCAACCTTTTCTTGCGACCAGAACCATCACGAGAGTTTAGCCTCAATGGGCGTAGCATACTGCTACTGTTCTATTGGCCAAGTTGGGTCATTTAAGGTTCTAAGGTCGGTTGGTGCTTAATGACTCCTCAGAAGACCCATATTCTCCTCGTTGCGACACAAGGGATATCAGTACAGACCAAGGCGCCACACCAACGTAGCCACTGCTTCACCCATGTCGGTCTACGCCGGACATGTCCCTCACAGCTTATGCTACCTAACAGGGTATCCCCAGATCCAGGTTAGGATCTATGTAACTCCGACGCAGCCCACAATAATAAAGCAAACAAACACAACAATTGAAAACACAAGTGATCTTAGTCCTAAGGTACACCTCACTTTTATAGTTTCCCCAGCAGAGTCGCCAGTGTCATGTCCAGGACTATCAGAGTGGTATGCACATTTTCTGTTGGGATGATAGTTAGGAGCAGAGATGTTGGGGTTCCGGGGGGGAGCCCTTAGTGTAATCAGATTCAAACTCAATAGGTGTTGTAAAGCTTGAAACAACGACACGTTGAGTTGGGTGAATTGCCCCCCGGGCTTGTTTGGCTTACTCTGCTCAACCTGTTGCTCTGGGCGAGGTTGTGATTGGACCTATGAAGTGGTAGCTATTTGGAGAGGTCTACTCTTCACCATACCAGACTCTTGTCCTCTTGGAAGCTGATCAATGACCTGGTCCCTGACTTAGACTGGTTGCTTCATGTTGTATCTCTCCTGGTGGAGCTGACTGATCATGGTCCTCAACTCTTCTTGCTCCCGAGCCAAACCTTGGATGAGAGCCATTTGCCCCAGCATCTGGGTTCTCATTGTGTCTACCTCAGCTTGCAGACGTTTCAGTCGTTCGTCCTTGTCATCTTCGGGACTTTTCTTGGCCAAATTCCCCATGAGGAGTGTCCTTAACTCTTCCTGCCCCTTGGATAGGCTTAGGAAGATCTCCCTGAACTGAGTCTCTTGAGCGTGAAGACCCTGGTTATCTTGTTGGGAAGCCATTGCTGAAATAAACAGCGGAAAAAAAGGGTAAGCAACCTGCAACAAGGGTACCTGTTATACAATGATATGTATGATATGCATGCAATGTTTTCAAGGACCTCGCGGGATAAACAAGAAACTTTGTTAGAATCTGCATTTTGTAGCTTGATGGAAGGAACGGCATATTGTTGAGAGTCCTTCCTCAAGAGTCAAGGCTCACCATATCAAGTGGGTCATAGCCCCTGACTTAAGTCATCAACCTTGGCTAGAGGAAAATAAATCCCCTTTTGCCCCTTGCTGGACAGTTGATTCATCATGACCTGCATCACAAGCCCTTGAGATCCTTGATTCATCAAATACACACATCACTTCTAGGGTACGCCTCACCTGTTGCCTTACCTTCGAAACGTGGTCGTCGAGTATAGGACGTTTTAGTAAGTCCTTATGTCCATGACCCATGGCATAAGGGTAGCTTCTAAGGTGTCCTGCTGTTGCTCTGGTGACCACACTGTCCCTACGAACGAATTGACCTGAACACCTCCAACGGTGGTGCTACCTATCTCTCAATGGTGGGATGGCACTACCTTAAGGACATTTACACAGCCTAATTCCTTAGGGTAGGTAGATGACTCGTAGATACTTGCTCTATTCAAAAACAATCAAAACTCTTTTCACACCGACACTTTCAAAAGCTTTCAAAACAATTTTTCAAACACTCTTGAGGACAGATACAAGAGTTATTCAGAAATCTTTCAAAGAAACTTTTTCAAACCCACTCACACTTTGAAAAGCAAACATTTTGAAAACATAAGAGCAAGTATCTAAGATCCCATGGATAACCATGGATAGAAAGGGTGCTAACACCTTCCCTTTCTATAAATCTACCTCCCGAACCGAGAAACATTCTCATAAGGAATTTTGTTGTGCTTTTGTCCTATCCATGTTGGAGAAAATAAAAGACGGTGGTGACTCTTACTTCCGCGACATTTCGCGAAACCAGCTAAAAACAGTCAGTTCTATTTCCACCAATCACAGAACTGGCGACTCTGCTGGGGATAATAAAAGTGAGGTGTACCTTAGGATTAGATCATACTTATGTTTTCAATTGCTTTGCTTTGATTGCTTTATATTTGTGGGCTTTGCATCGGAGTTTCATAGATCCTAACCCGGATCTGGGGATACCCTTTTAGGTAGCATAAGCTGTGAGGGACCTGTCCGGCGTAGACCGACACGGGTGAAGCAGTGGCTACGTTGGTGTGGCACCTTGGTCTGTACCGATATCCCTTGTGTTGCAACAAGGAGAATATGGGTCTTCTGAGGAGTCATTAAGCACCAACCGACCTTAGAACCCTAATGTGACCCAACTTGGCCATAGAACAGTAGCAGTATGCTACACCCATTGAGGCTAAACTCTCGCGATGGTTCTGGCCGCAAGAAAAGATTGCGACACTGGAGTTATGACCGATTGAGGGTAGTCAGTGATATTGGGATCCTCTAGAACCCGGTTACTTTTTGATAGGACAGGTCTTAACCAACGAAACTGAAAGAGGGTAGTACCTGAACTTCATGCTGGCCTAAACTCTAAGGGCTCTTTGTGTGACTTGTGTGCCTTCCAACTTGACTACTTGCATGCTTGTTACCTGACACATGAGTTCCTTGCAGGTTTTGTTTACAGTCCTTAATTGGGACTCATTACAGGGCCTACTTACATCACTCCATGCATAGCATAACATCATACCATTGCATGCATCCTGCATAAAGACTAACCCGTTTCAAGGATCTCAAGGGCTTGTGATGCAGGTCATGATGAATCAAATGTCTAGCAAGGGGCAAAGGGGATTTATTTTCCTCTAGCCAAGGTTAACAGCTTGAGTCAGGGGCTATGACCCACTCGATATGGTGAGCCTTGACTCTTGAAGAAGGACTCTAAACAACATGCAGTTCCTTGAATCAAGCCAACAGATTCAAATTCTAACAAGCTTCTTTGTTTATCCCGCGAGGTCCTTGAAAACATTGCATGCATATCATACATATCATTGCATTACAGGTACACTTGTTGCAGGTCACTTACCTTATTCGCTGTTTATTTCAGCAATCATCATGAATCCTGAATCATCCAATGGACAAGCTATCAAGGCCCTCCAGGCCCAGAATGCCCAGTTCCAGGAGTTGATTATGAGCCTAGCCCAGGGTCAAAAGGAATTGAAGACTCTGATTCAGAAGAAGAAGAACAAGAGGACTGTTTTGTTCAACCCTAGACGCAGATCTGGGAACACACTGCAGAATGAAGCTGAGAGGACTACTCCATCTGTGGGGGAAGGCAGTCACCAAGGGAGAGAGGTTCCTAGCCCTGTGGTCTCTGACACCGAGACAGACTTCAATGATGAACAGTACCCCCCTGCTGAAGACAGATACAAACAGCTGGAGGACCGATTAAATGCTATGGATATCCAACGTGTGCCTGGGTTGGACTTTGGGGACCTAGGTTTATCTTCTGGGATGGTGATCCCTCACAAGTTCAAGGCACCTGCCTTTGTAAAGTACGACGGGGTTTCCTGTCCTAAGCTGCACCTCCGTTCATACGCAAGGAAGATCCAGCCCTACACGGCAGAGAAGAATCTATGGATCCATTTCTTCCAGGAGAGTCTTTCAGGGACTCAGCTCGATTGGTTCTGTCAGTTGGATGGAACCAGTATTCGTAACTAGGAGGACTTGGCAACTGCTTTTTATAAGCAGTATCAGTATAATGTCGACCTCGCTCCCACGCGTACCCAACTCCAGGGTATGTCACTTGGGACGAGTGAAGGTTTTAAGGAGTATGCGCAAAGGTGGAGAGATCTGGATGGAAGGGTGCAGCCGCCTTTGACTGACCGTGAGCTCGTTGACATGTTCTTGGGGACCCTGTCTGGTCCCTTCTTCAACCATCTGATCGAGAATTTTTCTGCTGGGTTTACAAATTTGATCTTGACCGTGGAGAGGATTGAAGCTGGTATCAAGGCTGGAAAGATTCAAGAAGCTGCACCTGCTGATGCTCACAAAAAGCCTTATAGTGGGAAGAAGGAGTCCAATGCTGTGCATAGTAAAAAGGGTCGCCTTGATCAACATGTAGGGGCAACCCAGATCTTTAATCCTAGGCCTGCTCAACAAGGACAGGGGCAGCAACGTAAGGAGGTCTCACCCAAGAGACAGTTCACTAAGATCAACATGTCACTGGATCAAGCGCTACAGCAAATGTTGAAGGCGGGGCTGATTACCTTAAGGGCTCCTCTCCGGAATCCAAACACTTCTGCTCCTAACTATCATCCCAACAATAGGTGCGCATACCATTCTGATAGCCCGGGGCATACTACAGACAACTGTTGGGCTCTGAAGAACAAGGTCCAAGACATGATTGACGCCGGAGAGATTCAGTTTGAAGCACCAGAGACTCCAAACATAATCACTGCTCCTTTGCCCAATCATTGAAGGATTTTGTTTATTTGAATTTCCGAGTTGTAATTTTTGCTTATACAAACAATTAATGTCATAGCAAACTCTTTTATTTCATTAATGCACTGCATATGTCTGTTTTTGAATTAATCCAATTATTTTCACTATATTCAAATTGCTTTCATATTTTTTTGTGATGATCAACGCTCAGTTAATAATTCTAAGCCTCTTGAGGGAGGATGACGAAAACGATACCACAATCTACAGTATGCTTTTGAACAGACCCCGCTGATGAGGTACAGGCATTGTTTCAATTCCTAAACACCGGAGTTATAAGGAAGATAATCCCTCATCAACCCCTTCGAGCCAAAGAAGTAGGAGTTTTTCTTTTCGAAAATTAAAACCCTTAATCATAACCTGGGGCAGGGTAGTTCTCTCAGTTGATCCAAGTGCACGGCGAATAACACCAAAGAAGTCCTTCCAAAGCAAAAGACAGTGATGGTTCCGAATAATCATAAGGATAGGCAGTCATTATATCTCTCAAAATAAAAGCCCAATAAGTCAAACCCTATGAAGGAGACTTACAAAACTAGGGCATCCCGCTGACTGTAATCACCAAAAGAAACAGTTCAGGCAAAAAAAACACAGGGATAACAAAATCAAAAAAGAAAGAGGTCCTACAAACCCTCAACAAAAAAGAATGACTGCCTATTCAAAATAAACTGTCAATATCCGAACCATCATTGGAATATCAGGACAAAGACTCAAACACGGTCTAACGCATGATCAACTGAGTTTAGGTTTGAAGAACATCACGAAGAGCGGGTGGGTACAATTACATTTTGAGCCTTATCCTTTGTTTCTTAAACCGTGAGCCAGGCCACGTTACAACCCTTAAAAGTCCTAGCTGAAGCATGGGTTGGTTCGAAAGCATACTGTTACGAAAGGTATCCTGACTCCTTAAGGCTTACGGTAAAATAATGAGTTGACATCACGTTCTACAAAAATTCATTTGTTTTACAAAAATGCATTTTCAAAAAAAAATTCAAGACAAACATGAGCTTTGCATTTTAATATAACATTGTTTGCATATGACTTTTTTGTTCGAACAGCAAAGAAATTCGCACGAAGAATATCTAATGAACAAAAGTACTTCCAACCAAGGGGCAGACGTGATCATTTTCCGTCATCTGGGGCAGTTAAGTCAAGATTCAGAGAATCTCTCAAATGCCAAATAGCCAGGGGCAAACCTCCCTCTGAGTCACTTGGGGCATTGGACATGAATTCCAGCGACGAATCTTGTACGATCAACATTTTCTGGTAGTACGACAACACAACACTACTGACGGTGACAACTCCCTGCATTCTGAGCACGGACATAGTCGGAAAAATACTACACATAATCAAAGACCCGCTAGGTTGACACACCTGGGCAAAAATAAGGGATGAAATAAAAAAAATCTGTACACCCGGCAAGTCGAAAACCTGAAAAGGCGGCTTGGGCAAAAATGGGTATCCCGGTGGACTGAAAACCCGAAAGGGCAGTCCAGGAAAAAGTTATGGATCAAAAGCGTACGACTATGTTCCGTCATCTCGTCACTTGCCTACCAGAAGAAGATTTGTCAATCGGCAGTCATCAAGCACCGCCACAGGTATCTTCTCCCACAGAAACAGGGGCAATAAGAATTGTCTGAACGATCTAGTTGTTCTGCCCACCAAAGTACTAAGGTAAGTTTAGCTGAAGAACATGACCAAGTTACCTACACTCCCCGCAGAGTAAGACAGGAGTCAGCAATACTCTTCCCCGAGCAGAGTTTGGTCTCCCAATCAGCCCTGAAAAGGCACAACATCCTCCAGCAAGTCAGCGATACTCTCCCCAAGCAGAGTTAGCCTACAGTCAGCCTTATGGAAGTTGGGTATCCCCAGAAGATCTCAACATTCCCCGGCGGAGTATACAGATATTCCTAAACAAACACCCCAGTGGAGCCACTTCCCCAGTGCAATCTCAAAAGTTTCCCCAGGAGAGTTGAACCATCTCCCTAGTAGATTCTGAAAGCTTATCCCCAGTAGATTTTGGAGGCTTCTCCCCTGCAGAGTACATACGTCTCTCCCCCGGCTTTATTCAAAGGTTATTTCCCCACCAAGATATAACTGGGTTACCCTCAGCTAAAAACCACGAAAAGATCGTCCTCGGCGAAGTTCTTCCTACCCCCCAGCGGAGTTCATTAAAGCTTCCAACATAACATATCAACGGAATTCCCAGCGGAGTTCTCATCAAAACCTCAGCGAAGTATCTCTTCCCTGCAGAGTAATCTATTCGTCAAGTTTATTCCCCAACGGAGTCATCTTCTCCTACCGGTTTATTCTTGCAACCATCATCCCCAGCGGAAACGAAGAACTCGGTTCTTCAACATCAGCCCAGGATTCAACTTCCCGGCATTCGTCAAGGATTTATTTTCCTAGACGAAAATACATTCATAAACATATCACCTCTCATACATCTTGCTTACATACACAATGCATGCACATACGCATCATATCACACAATCTCATTTCTCCCTGAGAGCATCATGGCATCATGCATTGCACAACTGATGTTTTGCCTTTTTCAGGAAAAAGGTCAATCCAAAGACGATTACTATCAACTGTTGCAATTCCAGATTCGATACCTGCATCTAGCCAGGGCATATCTGTGAGCGATTGATTGTGGATTCAATACCTGTATCTAGCCAGGGCATGTCTACATTAAAGAGATTGAAGAGATAGCTGGGAAATGCTCCAGATATGGATGTTGTTCTTTTGCTTATTCAGATTTTCTCTTCAGAGATGGATTAGAAATGCTCCAGAGATGGACGCTATTCTGTTGCTTATTCAGAGTTACTTGTTCAGAAATAGTTCAGAGATGCTCCAGAATCGGACGCTATTCTGTTGCTTATTCAAGGCTTCTTTTCAGAGATAACTTAGAGATGCTCCAACCACGGATGCTATTCTATTGTTTATTCAGAGATTCTTTCTAGAGATGGTTCAGATGCGATCCAGACATGGCGACGTTCTGATACTTATTCCAAATTTCCTTTCAGAGATAGCTTGGAAATGCTCCAGATATGGATGCTGTTCTTTTGCTTATTCAAGACTCCTTCTAGATATAGTTCAGATGTGACCCAGTGTTGACTGAAGATTTTGATAATGTTATTTAGAAGCCAAATGAGTTAAACGTTTTTGATCGAAATGGAATTAAACGTCATATTTCGAAGTAGCAGAAGCAGTGTTTCGAATAAGTGTGTCAAAGCTTGGAGCTTCGAGCGGCAATTATGGGAACATATCTAAAGGAGTCTCGAAACAACAGCGAGGCTGTGTCTGGGAAGAGCGTTCGAAACGGAGAAACACCAAAGCATTTAAAATTCAAATGGAAGCGGGACTTTCAAAGTTTGAAAGTTATGTGTTGGAGCATTTGGGGACACATGGAAAGATGAAAGAAGCATTGTCCTGCATGTTCGAAACGTGGCATAATCCTATAGCAAGACCGTTATGGTCGAATTAGTATAAATAGAAGTCTTAGTATTAGGATTTCGTGTGTCATATCTATTATACAAAATACTCAATAACATTCAAACTACCGCATGGCAAGGGAAACGAATGCAAGAGAAATGTATGTATGATAGCACCATGTATTTCTGATTTAATGAAAACCTTTTACCATTTCCAGTACTTTCCTTTATTCCTTTTGTCAAACAACATTTACAAGTTTTCTTATTTACAGTCTTTTCACTTCGAAATCTCTTCTTCAAAGTTTTACATTTTAATGTTTTCTTTATATTTCGAGCACTTTATATTTCAGAAAACTGTCATATTTTCCATACATTTACCTTCAAGTCTTATCCTTCGAACGCATATGTTTACTTAAAATCATTTACAGATTTCTTGCATTAAACGCTTTCTTCACATTTCAAACTTTTACGTTCCAGAAATCCTTTATGTTAACCGTTTTGTAAGTCGAGGCCGTTTACTTCATTTTTATGCAGTTTTACATGTCTTTACAATTAGCATTACAATTAGCATTTATTCGTGTAACTTAGTTTTCACACACATTTTGATTACATCTTTAGACTCTTAGAGAGAGAGAGATCGAAACAAGCCAAACACCTATACAATATCAACCATGAATATCTGTTCGATTGTGAGAGTAACCTTAATATCCAAGGAGTCCTAGGATCAATCTAGTCGATCCTGTGAGTTACCAGAGGAATTGAATAACAGTAAGAAAGATTATTCGATAGTTTGGAAGACTAACGGTTGTTTACCAGAAATCACTGGAAACAAATTGGCACACCTGGTGGGACCAATAATTGGATATCAGAATTAAGGATTGTTGAGACGTAACCATTACAAAAAACGTTGGAACCTAAGAAGTTTGCTGTTTTATGAACCTGAGAAGTGGTAAGATAACCAACAGCAACCAACCTTTATCTAGAAGAAAACGTTTGGACAAAATGTCTAATTCAGACAATCAACAAGGGGACCAAAGTGGCCCACATGCAACAGGCACTAACGCGTCCACTTCGATCGGAACATCTAATGTAATCCCTTCGAGTGCACGGTATGTTGCATCTTCGACCAGTAACATAGCCACCAATGGAGTAAGTGGCATATCAACTAATAGTTCGATCTTAGGAAATACTGGAACTATTGGCTACCCTGGGGGATTCGTTCCACCATCAGGGACACAATCCCATTTCGCCACCCCATTAACTAGACCACCTGGTTTCGATGGGAATAGAACCAGAAATCCCTCTTATGGAATGCCAACATCTTTTATGGCAGGTTTACACAATTCCACATCGAATTCATCTCCACAACTAGGGTCTGGGTCTGGGGCGAATCAGTTTATGACAAATAACCAAGGGTCGGTGGGTTATATCACATTGCCTATCCTAACCACAGACAACCAGTTGGCTTTTAGGCAATTGATGGATGACAGTAACCATAATATGATAGGGGTGTTAGCGCAAACCATGCAGGAGATATTTGCCCCAATAGTGCAGAATGTGACTGTGACGAACAGGGAAAACGCTGACAATATGAGCCGAATAGCAGATTTCTTCGCTCCCCCAGAAAGGCGTAGGCAGAATCAGGCAGGATTTCGAATAAACATGCCTATTATAGAACAAATTGCTAACGACCCAACTTATAGACCACCCAGAGAAGAAGTTAACTTAGGGGCCAGGGCACCAAGGTTAGAAACCCCAATAATCCCGGGTCCACAAAGGGAGATTATGGAACCAGGGGCAAGGGTCGAAAGGCCAGAAGCCCCAGAATTTCGAGAAGAACAACCTAGGGGAGTTTTTTTGGTTGGTCGAAATCAAGATGCCGATGCCGTCGTTCATAGAATTCGAAACGATAACATCTTGGCAGAAAACAACCTAACCACCATGATAGAGAGGGTCATGGCCCAGAATGGCCTCAACACAGGAATGAGGAGGCCAAATTACGCTTCCCCTATATTGGATTGCATAATGCATACTGATTTACCAAGGGGATATAAAGTCCCTAAATTTACAAAGTTCGCTGGGGATACCAATGAGTCAACAGTCGAACACATAGCGAGATATCTAACCGAAGCGGGAGATATAGCCAATAATGAAGATCTCAGGATCAAATACTTCCCAAGTTCCTTGACAAAAAACGCCTTCACATGGTTTATCACTTTGCCTCCTGGGTCTATTGACACTTGGGCTCTCTTAGAGAGATTATTCCATGAACAATTCTACATGGGACAGTCGAAAATAAGTTTGAAGGAACTGGCCAGTGTTAAGAGAAAGTTCACCGAACCCATAGATGATTATTTGAATAGATTTAGGCTTTTGAAATCCAGATGTTACACAGTAGTGCCCGAACATGAGTTAGTCGAAATGGCCGCTGGTGGCTTGGATTATTCTATTCGAAAGAAACTAGACACTCAGTATTTGAGGGACATGGCTCAGTTAGCCGATAGGGTTCGACAGGTCGAAAGACTAAAGGCCGAAAAAGCCAGAGTCTTTAAGAATAGCAAGAAAGAAAGGATTTCCTATGTTGGGACTGAAGAAGCAGAAGAATATCCTGAATTCGAATTCGAAGAGGTCGAAATTGACCTCGCTGAATTAAAACAGGCCCCGCCTTATTCCTGCAAAATGTTAGTTCCCACAAAAGGGAAAGATATTGTTGAAAATGAAAAAAGTGACAAATTTCCAAAGAAGGTTTATACCTTCGACGTCACTAAATGTGACGAGATTTTTGACTTACTTGTCAAAGATGGCCAACTAATTGTGCCATCAAATGTCAAAATACCTCCTTTGGATCAGAGAAAGAAGAGGGGATTTTGCAAATATCATAGTTTCCTAGGCCACAAGACCTCACAATGTTTTCTTTTCAGGGACCTGATTCAAAACGCGATCAAAGATGGCAGACTAAAGTTTGCTGATAAGGCGAAGATGAAAGTGGACGAAGATCCCTTGGACGTCGCAGACACCAACTACTCCGAGCCTGCATGCATTGGAGAGGTCAACATGGTGGAAACTGATCGAAGCGACGCCCTAACAAGAGAGAAGGGTACTGGAGTTGAAAACTGGGTGATGGTCGAAGTCAGCGAGGAGGTCACTGAAGACATCCAGAATACGCCAGAGACTTCGATTGCTGCACCTGTAGCTGTTGCAGGAGAAACCCAGGCTACTGAAGGCCAGGGAAATCAAAACCAATAATTTACACAAGTCACTGAAGGCTTGAGGATGGAATTGGAGAAGGTCCAAATCACGCAGCCAATTCCCCCTCAGAAGGAAATATGGGACACTCTAGGGGAACCCAGTGGAAAATTTGACTATTTGGTCAAATATTCTGCCCCAGAGAGTTCGAAGGTTCAGATTGAGGATATAAAGCCCACAGGATGGGGTGATGATGAAGCTAAAGAGGGGGATGTGGAAATAAATATGGTGGATATGGAAAGACCTCGCTCTGAGATGGAGGAAGTGGAAAAATACTTAGAAAAAGAAAAGTGTAGAATGGGGGATAATCACACTGGAGATGCTAGTCTCAAAGATTATCTCATGACATGCCACAAAGGAGATTCAGGCATGATATTGTGCCCTAGGTGCAACATCCTCTGCAATCAAAGAATTGCTGCGAATTTCGAAAGGGTACAGAGGGCTCAAACTGGCAACAATTGGCGCCAGGATAACCATCTCTTTAGGTGTTATCCCAAGGCTGGGGAAAGTTTGCTGGAGTTTGTGTTTCGCTGCTACAAAGGGGCAACCAAGTGCTTGATTTGCCCAAGGTGTTCTGCTGTGTATGACCAAAGCATGGCCAGGGCCTTCGAAACGATTCCCTTCGCCCCTTGCTGGAACCATCAAGAAACTGCCCAGATGGGCCCACGTTTCGACAGCAGACACAAACAGCGAAGGCCTGATAGCCCTCACCCCAAGGCTGCTCGAAGAGTGACTTTCAAACTCCCTGCTGAAGTGCCAACCGATAGATGGTTACAAGTCAGAAATGACAAAGGCAAAGATAGATGGAGAAACGCTGAACGAAATGCACGCCATGCTGTGACATACAGGAGGCAATTCAACATAGCAAAAAGGGAGGAAGTGAGATTAGAGAACTACAAAGGAAGGAACCCCATGTCAAGATCCCAGTGGCGCAGACAGCAAAGGATTCGAAAGGCTGAGAGAGAAGCTGTGGCAAACAAAGGGGATACTTCAACGAAAAACCAAGGTGAATCTAGCACCAACAAACCAAAAAACCAAACTGAAGACAAACCTCCAGTCAATAGGAGGCTCTTCTCTGAAGAACAACGCGACGAACCAAAGGAATACACTCCAGGCCCGGAAGAGGACGAAGATATGATAACAGATAACTTCGAATCGGAGGGGGAGTCTTCATTCAACTTGAACTGTAACGTGGTGTCTGTGCTTCCCTGCGAATTTGGGCAGGAAACCGAAATCAACGAATATGAGGAGGAAGACACCACAGATTTGATGAAACATAGGCCCGTGTGCTACTACGTGATGGACAATGGGGCTGTTGAGGAACAAAATGCGTTCTTCGAACGTCCAGAACCTGTAATGAAGAACCATCTCAAGCCACTTTTCATTCGGGCGAAAGTTGGTGTCCATGGTGTGAACAAAGTTCTAGTGGATGGGGGTGCTGCAGTCAACTTGATACCCCATTTCATGCTAAAAAGGTTAGAGATTCGCGAAGGAGATATCAAGCCCCATAATATGGTTATGTCCAATTATGAGGGAAAAGTGGGCAAAACACTGGGGGTGGTCCAGTTGGAATTGACAATAGGCTCAAGCTGTAGGCCCACCATGTTTATGGTGATCGAAGCCAAGGCCAACTATAACCTGCTGCTGGGAAGAGAGTGGATCCATGGCGTGGGGGCAGTTCCTTCGTCAATGCATCAGCGACTAGTTCTGTGGAGAGATGATGGAATCGTGGAAAACATCGAAGCAGACCAGAGTTACTTTATGTCAACTGTCAATCTAGTTGACAAAAGAGATTATGATAAAAATCTGGCAAAGATTGCTCCATGTGTTCCAAATGATGAGATTAATGAAACTAGAAATGCCCATTACTACATGACCCTTCGTCATGATGGCCTTTACTGGGACAGAACAATAATCAGTGAAGAAGAGGAAGTCGAAAGCACTATACAAAAACGGCCAGCAGGCTGGGACTTCGACAACCTTAGCCATGACCGAGTTTACCTTTTTCGAAAGGATTTCGGCCTATATGGCTGAGAACGAATCAAAAGCGGCCTTAGAGGCTGAAATAAATAAATCAACTACAAAGACGAACGAAGTCAGTGGGGAGGGCTCGAAATGCTCACCCTTCAAAGAGTTTGAGATGGATCAAAGGTTGGATGCCATCTATGATAAAGAACCCTTAGGCTTCGAAAGGGACCCCATAAACTCAGGTGCCAAAATGTTGGCACAGGATCCACTCGAAGAAGTCAACTTAGGGGATGAAAAAACGAAAAGAGTAACCTACATAAGTGCTAAACTTGGCCCAGGCCTCAAGAAGAAAGTGATCGAAGTCCTTAAGGAAAACAAAGATTGCTTCGCATGGGATTATGACGAGATGCTTGGTTTAAAGAGGGAGTTGGTCGAACACAGACTGCCAATCAAGGATGGCAAGAGGCCCATCAAACAAACTCCCAGAAGATTCGCACCAGCGGTTCTCACAAAAATTAAAGCTGAGATCGAAAGGTTGTTGCGCTGCAAATTCATCAGAACAACAAGGTACGTCGAATGGTTAGCAAACATAGTACCCGTTATTAAGAAAAATGGTTCTTTAAGAATTTGCATAGATTTTAGGGATTTAAACACTGCAACCCCTAAAGATGAATATTCCATGCCCGTGGCAGAAATGCTAGTAGATTCTACTGCAGGGTTCGAATACTTGAGTATGTTAGATGGATACTCTGGGTATAACCAGATTTTCATTGCTGAAGAAGATGTTGCAAAGACAGCATTTCGTTGCCCAGGAGCCTTAGGCACCTACGAATGGGTGGTGATGCCTTTTGGTTTAAAGAATGCTGGGGCAACTTATCAAAGGGCAATGAATTCAATTTTTCATGATTTCATTGAAACCTTCATGCAGGTGTATATTGACGATATAGTCATCAAATCTATATCTGCAGAAACACATTTGCATCATTTAAGCCAATCATTCGAGCGAATGAGAAAACATGGCTTAAAGATGAATCCCCTTAAATGTGCATTTTTTGTGCAGGCTGGAGATTTTCTTGGTTTTGTGGTTCACAAGAAAGGAATCGAAATCAACCAGAACAAAACCAAAGCCATAATGGAGACGAAAGCACCTGCGTCAAAAAGGGAGTTGCAATCTCTGCTAGGGAAAATTAACTTCCTCAGAAGATTCATCTCGAACCTGAGTGGAAGAACCCAAGCTTTCTCTCTGTTACTTCGTCTAAAGCAAGGTCAAGCCTTCGAATGGAACGAAGCTCACCAGGAGGCGTTTGACAGAATAAAAGAATATCTTTCTCAGCCTCCTATTTTGTCTCCACCTTCATGGGGGAAGCCCATGAGATTGTACATATCTGCCTCTGAAGTTAGTATAGGTAGTATGCTAGCACAAGAGGATAGCAATGGTGTCGAAAGAGCCATATACTATTTAAGTAGAGTGCTAAATGATGCAGAGACCAGATATAGCAATTTAGAAAAGCTATGTCTTTGTTTGTATTTCTCTTGTATGAAACTCAAGTATTATATAAAACCTGTTGATGTTTATGTTTCATCTCATTTCGATGTCATTAAACATATGCTTTCAAAACCAATAATGCATAGCAGAGTTGGCAAGTGGGCTTTAGCCTTAACAGAATATTCGTTGACTTTCATGCCTTTAAAAGCTATGAAAGGTCAAGTAATTTCTGACTTCATTGTGGACCATTCGTTGGTTGAGCAGATGATCATGAGTTACGTCGAAATGCAACCATGGAAATTGTACTTTGATGGTTCAACCCACAGGAATGGAAGTGGTGTTGGAGTCCTTCTAATTTCTCCTGAAGGAATTCCAACAAAATTCAAGTATAAATTAGATGGTCCTCGTTGCTCGAACAACGAAGCTGAGTATGAAGCGCTCATTGTTGGACTTGAAGCTTTGTTGGAATTGGGGGCAACCAGAGTCGAAATTAAAGGAGACTCGGAATTAGTGGTCAAACAAATCACAAAGGAATACAAATGCATAAAGGAAAATTTAATGGTATACTTCGTCATAGTCAATAGGCTATTAAGGAAATTTGAATACATGGATATTCAACACATACCAAGAATAGAAAACCAAGAAGCAAATGACTTAGCGCAGTTGGCTTCAGGTTATAAAGTGTCTACCAAGAACTTTAAGGATTTGGTCGAATTAAGGGGAAGAGTTATGGCTACTAGATTCACACCATCGGATCTGGAAAGTATGAGATTGGGATATGCTGAGAAACAGGGATTCGAAATACTAGCCATAAATACTTTGTCAGATGCAGATTGGCGAAGTCCATTGAAGAGTTATTTAGCAGATCCAACTCTAAAGGTGGATAGAAAAACAAAATATAGAGCATTGTCATATCTCCTCATGGGGAACGAATTGTTCAAAAAGACCCAAGAGGGTGTATTATTGAAATGCCTAGGAGAGAGTGAGGCATACTTAGCATTGTCTGAAGTCCACAATGGGGCATGTGGGGCACACCAAGCAGGCCATAAAATGAAATGGTTGCTATTTCGATACGGCTTGTATTGGCCTAGCATGCTCAAAGATTGCATAGACTTTGCTAAAGGATGTGAAGAATGTCAGAAACATGCAGGAATTCAACATGCCCCTGCAAGTGAGTTGCATTCGATCATCAAACCATGGTCATTTAGAGGATGGGCATTGGATTTGATAGGAGAAATAAATCCTGCTTCGTCCAAAGGACAGAAATATATCTTGGTGGGAATAGATTATTTTACCAAATGGATCGAAGCTATACCTCTGGTAGTTGCTGATCAAGAGGCAATTATTGAATTTATACAAAAGCACATTATCTATAGGTTCGGATTGCCAGAGAGTATAACTACAGACCAAGGCTCTGTATTTACTGGTAGAAAGATGCAAGGATTTGCCCAAGAAATGGGGTTTAGATTGCTAACATCAACACCATATTATGCTCAAGCAAACGGACAAGTCGAAGCAGCAAATAAAGTAATAATAGGATTAATCAAGAAACATATTGGCAATAAGCCAAGAAACTGGCACAAAACTCTGGACCAAGTATTATGGGCTTGTAGAACATCTCCTAAGGAAGCTACTAACACTACGCCTTTCCAACTTACATTTGGTCATGATGCAGTGTTACCAGTAGAAATCCATCTGCAATCAGTTCGAATTCAGAGACAAAACGAAATCCCAACTGCATTATATTGGGAAATGATGATGAATGAATTAGTTGAGTTGGACGAAATTAGATTACATGCATTGGAAATTTTGATGAGGCAAAAAGAAAGAGTGGCCAGAACATACAATAAAAGGGTGAAGAAAAAAGTATTCATTATTAATGACTTGGTTTGGAGAGTCATATTGCCTATGGATAAGAAGAATAAAGCATTAGGTAAATGGTCACCTCATTGGGAAGGACCTTTTCGAATATTAAAAGTGTTCTCAAACAATGCATACGAAATCGAAGAACTCTTGGATGATAAACGTGTCCTAAAGGTTAATGGGAAATATTTAAAGAAATATAAGCCAAGCCTGCGGGAGATTCGAATAGTAACAACGTAAACAATATATTATAAAAAGCCAAGATGGCAAGATAAAATGCCAAAATGGCGTTGTTTGAATATTACATGTAAGAAACCAAAATTATAGTCAAATAAACATCAAAATATAGAAATAAGCATTATTTTTCAATCGATTAAAGGTGCTTCGAAATGATTCAAGTTTCTGCTGAGCGAACCGCCTGGCTCCTTCCAAGGTTGCCACTTCTCCTTTAAGTTGTTCTGCAGTCTCCATTTCCGCAAGCCCCTGGTTGAGAAGCTCTTCGAATTGGTTACCAGCAGGATTGGTTTCGAAGGCTAGTTGTTGTTCTTTAGCCTCCTTAACTTTCTGTTGAAGTTCCAGAATCTGCCTTTCCCAAAGAAGGATGGACTCAGCTCGAGCCTCATAATCAGTTTTCGCCTGCTTCAGATGCATAGCTTGATCCTCAGCTTCTTGAGAGAGTTTCGAAGC
Source organism: Vicia faba (assembly GCA_948472305.1). Lineage (NCBI taxonomy): Eukaryota > Viridiplantae > Streptophyta > Magnoliopsida > Fabales > Fabaceae > Vicia > Vicia faba. The sequence continues at coordinate 339,721,756 of OX451736.1, forward strand.
TTGTTCATAAGCGGCATCCATGGCAATGCGTTTCTCTTGAACCTTCTTGGCAGCAGATTCGTCTTGGAGAAGGTAGCCAGTTACGTTGTCCAGTAAATTCTGAAGATCTAATAAGAGAGTACTAACTGGCAAGGAGCAGGTGGAAAGATTGACCTTTGTGAGCAGCTCCTTCATAGTATAGCAAGCAGTACTATCTTGCTTAAGCACTTCGAATATATCCACATTGAGAATAGTTTTCCTAATTTTGTTAAGAAGAACAATTCTTTCATCTGTGGGAAGAGGATAGCTGGTCGAACTTGTGCCAGCCCTAGCAAGTGGGACGTCCCTCTGAGCCAACTTCGCCTTCATGTACCCAATAGGGTCATTTCGTCTCAGAAGTGCCAGCTCCTCGTCAGTCATTCGAGACAGAGAGGATTGAGGGAGTTCCACGCGTAGAGGAACCACGTTTGTTTCAACCTCTAGGGGTTCGTTGGTTGCATTACCATCCCCTTCATTCGCTTCGTGCTCTTGGTCTTCTTCATCCTTGTCCAAGTCTACCACTTCGATACCATCCCTTTCGCTGCTATTTGCGTTAGACTCCGTCCCAGCAGTCGAACCATCATTAGCATTTTCCTCGTCATTGGCATTTTCCTCTTCAGATTCTTCGTCTGCAGATTCTTCGGCTCTTTGCCCAGAATCAGCTTTCTCTTCTTCAGTTTGAGTGTCCTTTGGGTCCTCTTGAAGAGTTTCAAGAGGGGACTTTTGAAGAGAAGCCCTTTGCAAATCCTCTGCAGACGTTTGAAGTATTGTTTCGTTTACCTCTTTCAGAGGAATGGAGGTACCTTGATCATCCTGCTGTTCAGAAGTTCCAGCCAGAACCGCCATATTGGAGGAACCTTTATTTTGGACCAAGTTGCTGGAATCTCCTTGAGGAGAGGAGTTGAGCGGAGCAGCAGCCCTGGATGGTGAGGTCGAAATGGTGGAAGCTGGATTCAAAATGTTCTGCAAGGAACAACAGAATGTTATAGAAAAACATTCACCAAGGTAATAAGAAGTTAGTATTAGAAACAATTTTTAGAGGTTCAATTTACCTGTGGACCCTCAGAGGAGAGGTTACTAGCTATACGTTCCAACGTTGGGTTGGAGGTCGAAGGTGGATTTTTGGATTTGGGTAAGGGAGCAGCATCCCTGGAATCGAGTCCAGAGACACTAGTCGGAACAGTGCTTTTAGAAGTATCTTTCTTTGGCTTCTTCTTTGAAGCAGTATTTAAGTTTCCTCCAGCCTTGGGGTCTTCCCCAGTGGTGCTTGATTTCCGCTTCTTGGGAGTAGTAGGAGGAAGCTTGTTGGTCTGAAAGAATTTTAACGAAAAGTTAGATGTAAACCATAAAGCTTGAGTGAATTCGAAACATCAAGGATAAGTGATTACCGTTGGAATTGGAACACTTGTTGTTGTTGGCGTTATTGTTGTAGTTGCAGCAGTAGTAGTTGTTTCGGGTGGAGTCACTTTGTCAGTAGTTTCGATGGAGGCTTGAGAGGCACTCCCTTCCTTCGACTTCGAGGCAGCCGTCTTTATCCTGATAGCTGAAAATCGAAACAATTAAAGCAAAGGTTAAAGATATGGAAAATAAAAGACATTTGGGATTTTCCCAAGCATTCACACCTGTGCCTTGATCAGATTTAATTGACATGGCAGAAAGGTCGTATCGAAGGTGTCCTGGGAAATCATGAAGCCAGTATCGAGCCCATGTCACAGTCTCAGATGGCTTTGGTTTCCTTTGAAGATATTTGAACATCTCTTTGCAAGTAAACCACCATGGATATGGGGGAAACCAAGCCAGAGCCAGTTCTGAGGTAGGTAATCTGGGAAATTTAGGTGGATGCATTTCGAATGCCAACCTATACCTATCCTCAGGTGACAGCCCTGAAGGAAGTTTTAACTTAGAAACTTTTTGTTTAAATTTTTCCTTCAAGGTCTCAGCTGCTTGATGCACAGTGGAGTCCAAGCGCGTGGGGTCGTAAGTAGTTTCAAAATAATTTTGAAAAGCTTTAATCTCTTTGGCATGAGTAAACATACCTTTCTTTGCTGGTACCTGCACATCGAAGGCATCAATTAGTTTCTGTCGAATTGTAAGTGTATCGAACATATAAGTTTGATAAAACTTAATCCACCACTCCAGAAATCCTTTAGCCGCGAGATGGGTAGGTTCGAAGGTTATCAGCTCAAATTGGGCAAAGCCTTGATATTGTTCTTGCTGTATTTTGGCTTCCCTTGCCTTGAAAGTTCGTCCAGAAGTGATGGCGCTCTCAGTTTGGAACAAAGGTTCAGGAATCAGTTGGCATAAGCCAAACTGCCTCGAAACGAAGTTTGGTTGGTAGGCAAAGAGAAAAATTTGGTTCTTGGCTGGGGTTATCCTTGAAGAAATGAGTCTAGGCAGCAAGAAAGCTCTCCATACATCCTGAATCTCCTTACTCTTGATAGCTTCCGAGAGAGACATGGTGAACCAAGAAGGTCCATGAGCCCTCGAAGCAAAAGGCGCCATGCTCTCTTCGAACTTGTGCCTTTTGGAGAATATCATGATGTACTTCGAGAATTGAACTTTGAAGTCATCTTTGTCATCATTAGGAGTTAATATTCGAAGCCTAGTGCCTTCGACTATCCTATCACTTATCTCAGAATCTTGCTCGTCAATGGTGTTGGCGGTTGATAAGGAAGGTTCGAACATGGCATTCAGCCATAGTTGGAGTAACCAAAATGGGCCAGCCAATAAAATGTTTTTGGAGGTGTGGGATTTGAGGCTCGAAACAGCTGACCTCAGGCTTTCATAGAGGTCAACTAAGAGTAGTTCATTTAGGCACACTTTTCGATTTTCATGTAAATCCCTAGCTAGAGGAATGAACCTACTAGCTACCTGTAGGGATCTACTGCAGAAAAAGTATCTTGATAGCCACAAGGTTAAAAAAGCAATGTGCTCTACGTCAGACACATTGTCCCCTTCAGCATGATAATGACTGATAAATTTGGAAAAACTGGCTAGCTTGACTTCGAAGTCAATTATGCTTGAGTGCTCTTCGTTGTCGGGTACATAAGTTTCTCCCACTGGCGACAGCCCAGTAATGGCCGCTATGTCAAAGAAGGTTGGGGTGATCATTCCACCTGGGAGATGGAAAGTGTTGTAGGTACTGTCCCAGAAATAAAGGGACGCGAATAGCAGAGGGTGGCTGTAGGTGAAACCAGGTTTCGATAACTTAATCAGGTTATAAATGCCTAATTCTTCCCATTGCTGGGATTTCTTGGCTTCTACTTTCGTGAACCAATTTTGGTAAGCAATATCAGAAGTAGGGAAAGATCGAAATGGCTTAAAATTGCTTTTTACATAATCCAAAACAAAGGGGTCCTTGGGAGGAACAGTTGGAGTTTCTATGGTATTTGAACTAGGAGATTCTACTGCCCTAGGGGCGTCCATTTTGTTAAATAAGGGTTTGAAGCTATAACAGACGGGAAAAATTGTCCTGGTGTCCTTTAATATTTCAAAAACCGTAAGAGGGCCATTTAAAGCTAACCTCTTACCAGCAACGTGGGTAGGAATGAGTACATGTGACGCATACATCATTTCTTTTTCTTTGGAAATCATCTGAGGGGCAAGAGCAGATTGGCCTTGGATGGTGATGATTTTACTTTCCATGGTAGCTCCTATAGTTTTTCCTTTCTTCTTGGAGACTTTCTTGAGTTGGGATGAAGTAGAAGAAGACATTTTGAAAGATGTTGAAAGCTTAGATTGTTTTATGAGAGAAGGAGGATAAAAGATTCAGAGTGTGAAAGATTTAGAGTGTGAAAAGAAAAGAAGAAGATTAAGTTGATGTTTTATAATGGGGAAGTTTAAGCATCCACCGAATAGAGGTGTGATACGTGGAGATCATGGGTTGGTGTGATGAAGAGGTGGCGTGAAGTTAACATAGGTAATAGGCGTGATTTAAAAGATAATCATTACTTATAACTGCACCACGCTGTGAAGTGACTCTGGGCGGTTAAGGAATCCAAAAGGTGCTATGATTGATGTGACTGGAGTCAAATGCATTAAATGTTACGATGATTCGAAAGTCCTATCAAAATCTTGTGTAGGTGTTTAAAATAGGTATTTCTCAGAGGAATCGAAATACATATTTTAAAGGGGCAATTTGTTGGCTGAAGATTTTGATAATGTTATTTAGAAGCCAAATGAGTTAAACGTTTTTGATCGAAATGGAATTAAACGTCATATTTCGAAGTAGCAGAAGCAGTGTTTCGAATAAGTGTGTCAAAGCTTGGAGCTTCGAGCGGCAATTATGGGAACATATCTAAAGGAGTCTCAAAACAACAGCGAGGCTGTGTCTGGGAAGAGCGTTCGAAACGGAGAAACACCAAAGCATTTAAAATTCAAATGGAAGCGGGACTTTCAAAGTTTGAAAGTTATGTGTTGGAGCATTTGGAGAAACGTGGAAAGATGAAAGAAGCATTGTCCTGCATGTTCGAAACGTGGCATAATCCTATAGCAAGACCGTTATGGTCGAATTAGTATAAATAGAAGTCTTAGTATTAGGATTTCGTGTGTCATATCTATTATACAAAATACTCAATAACATTCAAACTACCACATGGCAAGGGAAACGAATGCAAGAGAAATGTATGTATGATAGCACCATGTATTTCTGATTTAATGAAAACCTTTTACCATTTCCAGTACTTTCCTTTATTCCTTTTGTCAAACAACATTTACAAGTTTTCTTATTTACAGTCTTTTCACTTCGAAATCTCTTCTTCAAAGTTTTACATTTTAATGTTTTCTTTATATTTCGAGCACTTTATATTTCAGAAAACTGTCATATTTTCCATACATTTACCTTCAAGTCTTATCCTTCGAACGCATATGTTTACTTAAAATAATTTACAGATTTCTTGCATTAAACGCTTTCTTCACATTTCAAACTTTTACGTTCCAGAAATCCTTTATGTTAACCGTTTTGTAAGTCGAGGCCGTTTACTTCATTTTTATGCAGTTTTACATGTCTTTACAATTAGCATTACAATTAGCATTTATTCGTGTAACTTAGTTTTCACACACATTTTGATTACATCTTTAGACTCTTAGAGAGAGAGAGATCGAAACAAGCCAAACACCTATACAATATCAACCATGAATATCTGTTCGATTGTGAGAGTAACCTTAATATCCAAGGAGTCCTAGGATCAATCTAGTCGATCCTGTGAGTTACCAGAGGAATTGAATAACAGTAAGAAAGATTATTCGATAGTTTGGAAGACTAGCGGTTGTTTACCAGAAATCACTGGAAACACCCAGGCATGGCGACGTTCTGATACTCATTCCAGATTTCCTTTCAGAGATAGCTTGGAAATGCTCCAGATATGGATGCTGTTCTTTTGCTTATTCAAGACTCCTTCTAGATATAGTTCAGATGTGACCCAGGCATGGCGACGATCTAATACTCATTCCAGATTTCCTTTCAGAGATAACTTGGAAATGCTCCAGATATGGATGCTGTTCTTTTGCTTATTCAAGACTCCTTCTAGATATAGTTCAGATGTGACCCGGGCATGGCGACATTCTGATACTTATTCCAGATTTCCTTTCAGAGATAGCTTGGAAATGCTCCAGATATGGATGTTGTTCTTTTGCTTATTCAAGACTCCTTCTAGATATAATTCAGATGTGACCCAGGCACGGCGACGTTCTGATACTCATTCCAGATTTCCTTTCAGAGATAGCTTGGAAATGCTCCAGATATGGATGCTGTTCTTTTGCTTATTCAAGACTCCTTCTAGATATAGTTCAGATGTGACCCAGGCATGGCGACGTTCTGATACTCATTCCAGATTTCCTTTCAGAGATAGCTTGGAAATGCTCTAGATATGGATGCTGTTCTTTTGCTTATTCAAGACTCCTTCTAGATATAGTTCAGATGTGACCCAGGCATGGCGACGTTCTGATACTTATTCCAGATTTCCTTTCAGAGATAGCTTGGAAATGCTCCAAATATGGATGCTGTTCTTTTGCTTATTCAAGACTCCTTCTAGATATAGTTCAGATGTGACCCAGGCATGGCGACGTTCTGATACTCATTCCAGATTTCCTTTCAGAGATAGCTTGGAAATGCTCCAGATATGGATGCTGTTCTTTTGCTTATTCAAGACTCCTTCTAGAGATAGTTCAGATGTGACCCAAGCATGGCGACGTTCTGATGCTCATTCCAGATTTCCTTCAGAGATAGCTTTGAAATGCTCCAGATATGGATGCTGGTCTTTTGCTTATTCAAGACTCCTTCTAGAGATAGTTCAGATGTGACCCAGGCATGGCGACGTTCTGATACTCATTCCAGATTTCCTTTCAGAGATAGCTTGGAAATGCTCCAGATATGGATGCTGTTCTTTTTCTTATTCAAGACTCCTTCTAGATATAGTTCAGATGTGACCCAGGCATGGCGACGTTCTGATACTCATTCCAGATTTCCTTTCAGAGATAGCTTGGAAATGCTCCAGATATGGATGCTGTTCTTTTGCTTATTCAAGACTCCTTCTAGAGATAGTTCAGATGTGACCCAGGCATGGCGACGTTCTGATACTTATTCAGATTTCCTTTCAGATATAGCCTAGAGATGCTCCAGATCCGGACGCTATTCTATTGCTTATTCAGATTCAAACTTCTAAAGACAACTTAGAGATGCTCCATCCCGGATGCTATTCTATTGTTCAGTCAAGATACGATCCAGATTCGGATGACATTCTGTTACTCATGCAGTATGGATATACCCCAGACATGGCGGTCATTCTACCATTTATTCAGACGTCAGCAATCAGGCACAGACTAGATATGCTCCAGACACGGAAGCTATTCTATTTCTTATTCAGATTCACCTATCCACCGTCTTTCCAAATGGCATCTATAAGCCCATTCCCGAAAAGGTTCTGTCACACTTCCAAATGGCATCTGTAAGCCCATTCCCGCTATCACACTGCTGATACTCTGCTATGTGAGTGCAAATTTCTGGGCACTCTAGTGTTCAATCATCTTCCACCTTCGGATCACGAAAGGCACACACGCCAATCTACATCCTCAGGTCTAAGAAGATTGAACAGGGGCAACTATTGTACCCCAAAATTTGCCCTCCCATATTCTTCAAAGTTTTGACAAGCATCACCCCAAATTGTTCAAAGTCTACTCAAGGGCTACACAGTCAACCATCCTCATAAGCCAGTCAAATTAGGGTTTTGGTTCTTGCAAGGAAGTTGAGGTTTTCAAGGGCTCAATCAAGTCCCCTATGCTCATATACATTGTCAAGCACCTACATGTCAAGTTTCAAGGCTCACAAGGTCAAGTTGCACAGTAAAAAACCCTAATTGCTCCACAGTCAACTGCAGGGGCAAAATGGTCATTTGGCAGTCAAAAGTCAAAATTTTTGGTCAACATCTTATTTTGAAGCCACAATCATCATTTGATCAAGTCTTGATCATGATTCTCAAAGCATGGCTCAAAAATCATCAAGATGCAAAAGTTTCTATTTTTGGACAGTTGAAAAGTCAACTGTAACTTGACCAAGGCATAACTTTTTCATGGTTCATCAGAAAAATCCCATCCAATGCTCATCTTGAAGGGGAAGACATTTCCTACAATTCATCTTCACATTCCAAGTCCAAGAAATGCTCTCACAAAAAGTTATCAATTTCAACATTATAGGTCATTTTCAAAAGTCAACAAAAAAGCACTTTAAGTCAAAGACCATAACTTGATATTGGTAAATCAAAATGACATGGGACCAAAGATATTGGTTATAGGACTTCAAGACCTTTCCAAAATGTCCAAGAACATGTTCATAGCTTCAAAATTGAGCAAGATATGCATTGGAGAAGTTGGGAAATTTTTGTGAAATGGCCAAAGTCAATTATCCTTGAAACTTCATTTTTGACAAAAGGGGCCCACTTTTTCCACTTGTTTCAGCTTGTCCATGCCTCCCACGTGTCCCACAATTTATTTCAAGATTTAAAATTAATTTTTTCATTTTTATTTAATTTTATTTGATTTAATTCATTTTAAATCTTTAAAATTCAAATAAAAATCAAAGAAATTAATGGAGGGATATATTTTATGTTGAATAGCTTTGATACACCTTGAAATACCTTCCAAATTCGTGCAAGGCCTATTGTGGGCACAAAAATTCAAATTTTCACAAGAATGGAAAGTTGTTTAAATGGTGTTCATGGCAAAATCAAAACATAATTGCAAGGCTTAAAGGTCCTTTATTTTGATTGATTCTCACTCATTACTATATATATACAAGCCTTGCAAGCCTCATTCCCAAGCTAGAACATTACACAAACGGCCAGAGCAAAATCCAAAAAGTGTCAAAAAAAGTGTGAGATCAAAAATCCATCATACCGCGCTGTAAGTTCTTCCCAGGTCCCCTATAATTTCCATATTATTTTTTCAATTGCTTTCATGTGCAGATTCTCAAAAGAGGAACACCATAAACCTCATATCCCAGCGCTCCAAGTGTTCACCAGCACAGATCTAAGGGCCAAGCACAAGGAACACCATGGTTTGGAGTCAGCGTGCTGCAAGCAATCATGAAAGTCAAACGTGGCTTAGATTTCAGTGGGCTTGGATTGCTTCAATAAAACCTCCATGAAGGCCATCTCACCCCCCTTGGGTTTTCTTACCTTTTTCTTATTTTATTTTGTTTTGTCATTTTCTTTTCTTTTATTTATTTGCCTTATTTTTTTTATTAACATAATTAACCAACCAATATTTTCATAAAAAAATCAAAAAAATAGAATTAACATTATTACTATTTTATTTTGTAAATAAATATTAACGAATAAATAATTTAATTAGGCAATTTCAATTTCTTTTCTTAATAATTAAAATGGATTTAGAATTAGGAAGAATTAACTTTTAGTTTTATTTCTTTTCATTTTATTTCATAAAAACATAAAACACAAAAAATGTATTTTCTTTTAAATAAATAAATTAATTAGTCATTAATTAGCTTTAATTTCATTTTAATTACCAAAAAAATCAATTTCTTTTCTTAAAAGGGTCAACACCCTTAGAACATTCCGATTTAATTTTTATTCGCGCACAGTTTATTATTATGTAATTGCTTCCAAGACATGTAATAGTAATTAGGACTTTTACTGTTTTTATTTACTTTCCGTACTCATTTACTAAAAAACGGGTCTTTGTAATTTTTGGCGATGTATAGACCCGCGCCTTGTAATAGCGTAGGATTTATTTTTCTGCAACTTACTTTCTGCACCCCTTAACTGTTAACTTGCATGAAAGAATGTATGTAAATAAAAACAACTCGTAGCTCACTAATTAACAAGACAAACATTAACTGAATACAACATACAAATACACACACCACTTCTAGGGTACGCCTCACTTGTTGCCTTCGAAACGTGGTCGTCGAGTATAGGACGTTTTAGTAAGTCCTTATGTCCATGACATGATCCAGTTGCCTCGAAACGTTTGCCTCGGAATTAAAAAGGATCAATGGCATAAGGGTAGCTTCTAAGGTGTCCTACTGTTGCTCCGGTGACCACACTGTCCCTACAAACGAATTGACCCGAACACCTCCAACGGTGGTGCTACCTACCTCTCAATGGTGGGATGGCACTACCTTAAGGACATTTACACAGCCTAATTCCTTAGGGTAGGTAGATGACTCGTAGATACTTGCTCTATTCAAAAACAAATCAAACTCTTTTCACACCGACACTTTCAAAAAGCTTTCAAAACAATTTTTCAAACACTCTTGAGGACTGATACAAGAGTCGATCTGAAATCTTTAAACGAAACTTTTTCAAACCCACTCACATTTTGAAAAGTAAACATTTTGAAAACATAAGAGCAAGTATCTAAGAGCCCATGGATAACCATGGATAGAAAGAGTGCTAACACCTTCCCTTTCTATAAATCTACCTCCCGAACCGAGAGACAATCTCATAAGGAATTTTGCTGTGCTTTTGTCCTGTCCATGTTGGAGAAAATAAAAGACGGTGGCGAATCTTGCTTACCGTGACATTTCGCGAAACCAGCGTTAAACAGTCAGTTCCAGATCCACCGATCACACTAACAAATAATTTTTTTGTCACATTTTGTTATTTCAAACGTATATGTTTTTATAACAAACTTTTTTAATTTTACTAGATTCGACGGGGTTCTTCCTGTTCGAAGGTTTTCACAGTTTATAAATATATGGAGGTCATGGCTTTAACTCTGCCATGTTGACCTCAATCTCTTCTAGATGGTCATAAACTATGTCATACTCGTGATCATCTTTGTCTGCTTTGACATAAACAAATTTTTCATTTTTTACTATACTTGTTCAACCTAGCCTTCTCAGATTTCAAACTTTCGACATGTCAAACCTTGTCCGCCAATTTGGCCATGTCTCTTAAATACTTGCTATCCAACTTTTTTCTAATGGAGTAGTCTAGCCCTCCTGCTTACATTTTCACTAACTCATGTTCATGCACTTGGGTAAAGCACCTTGGTTTCAACAACCTAAATATATTTAGATAGTTCTCTACTGATTCGACGAATTTTCACTTCACACTAGCCAATTTCTCCAGGATGATCTTTGAATACCCCATATAGAATTGTTCATGAAAAGAACTATCTCCAATTGATTCCAATTGCATATGGAATATGCAGGGAGTATGGTAAACCATGTGAAGGAATTTTTGGTTAAATAATAAGGGAAATATTTCATCCTTAGGTTCTCATTGTTTACCACATCACCAGCCTCAGTATGATATCTGGCGATATGTTTGAATCTGGACTCACCAGTGTCGCACACAAACTTGGTTAACTTAGGAACTTTCCAACCTCTCGGAAGTTCAGTTTGCAATACATACTCCGATAATATAGAGATATAATTTGGTCTATGGAGGTCAATGTTAAGGCCATTATGGGCCAAAGTTTGTTCGACCATGTTGGTTACATTGTTTTCCCCCAAAAATTATTTTATTGGACATTTCTAACCACTTAGTATGCATCCTGATTTCTTTGCACTAATATTACCTTAGGGTCATTTTCACCTGTGTTGCCTTCGACTACCCTGGGTACGGGTTGTTTGACCTGTCAAACCTTGTCCGCCAGTTGGGCCATGTCTCTTAAATACTGGGTATCCAACTTTTTCCTTATGGAATTGTCTAGCCCTTATGCTTCCATTTTCACTAGCTCATGTTCAGGCACTTGAGTAAAACACCTTGATTTAAACAACCTAAATATATTAAGATGGTTCTCTAGTGATTCGGTGGATTTTCACTCCACATTAGCCAATTTCTTCAGGCTAATCTTTGATTTCCCTATATAGAATTGGCTGAATGAGCACTTGAGGAGCACTAAAGAAATCAACAATTCGACCCATTTGATATGCCAATTGTTGATAATTATGACTAGTGTTTTAATTTTAGGTCTTAAACACAGTACTGGTTTGTTGAATTAGCATGTTAACCATGTCATGATTACTCTCATCTATCTGTTGCCTCACAACCATAAGGGAATTGGTAGTTAAGGTTGGTAGATTTTGAAGGAAATATCCTAACCCCCTTGAGGTTACACCGTTCAACCAGGATTTCTTACGGAAAATCCCGATGCTAAATATGGATTGATAGGAGATATTACCTCCATTGCATTATCTGCATATGTAGATGCACTAGGGTGTAGGCCTGCCATTATCGTTGTTGGCATGCCATAAGGTTGTTCTCTACTGACGGGGGTAATGTAAAATTCAAGGGGAAAAGAGGCCTCTGATCTCCTATGTTCTGTGTAACCCTAGGGGTAGTTGGACCACTAGATACTTGTGGTGGTATAACTGCCACTTCTGGTGATATAGTCGAACCCACTACTTGGCTTATGACTGTAAGATTTTCTCCAACAAAAGGTGAATTTCCTACATTACAAATCATCGTTCCGACTGGTTATTCTTCTATAATTGAAGCATTATTATGGGAGGGAAGATGTTTCTAGATAGGAGACGAGCCATTTTCGGAAGAGTTTTACCACTCCTCAGTTGCATATATCCTCGACAACTGAAGACATTTCATGAAGAAAAAAATTGGACAAAGGACAATACTTTTCTGCATGAACCGATTTTTTTTACACAACAGAGTCTCACTAGGCGTGCCAATTTATTTACTAGTATTTTTAATTAACAATCACGAGTTTGGTTCACTTAAGAGATTAAACTCGAAAAATCTTGAGGACAATTTGTGTAGAAATCAATGCAAAGAAAAAGTGAGTAATTGGAAGTTAAATGCTTGAATGTGAATAAAAAATGAAATATAACTTCTATTTATAATAAACTTTGGATAAAGATAACTATCACAAACAACATAAATGTTATGAAATAACAACGGTAATCGAAAGAGACTTAAAGAAAATGGTGTATAGATTCATACATGTTTCTCTCAAACTCGTTTCTCTCAGTGAGACGAGTACTCTGAGTTCTATAGAATTACTGGTTAGAATTGCGGACCCCTAATTATATATAAGAAGTCTATTTATATACTCATATGTTGATAACCGTCGACAACAATCATTTCTCCGGTTCTCAACGTGTACCCTAATATGTGTGTTTCCATCCTCTAGTGAGTTTCCAAATGTCTTGGTTTATCAAGTATCTTCAAACCACCGTTAATTGTTTACAAAACGAATGGAACACTTCAACTACTTTCTGTCGAACTCGCCATGTTAGTGTGTCGAAAGTTTCATTTGACTATAGAACTTATGCAATAATCATAAACATATTTGGAAGAGAGAGTGATCCTAATCCTGTCACTCTATTCGTGAGAGTCATCCAAACCACGCCTAGTGAATTTTAACTCAGTGTCAAAAATTACAAGCTAATAACAAATATTTATGAAGAATGTTATAAAAAATAACACTGGTTGCAATATTTAGGGTCAATGAATTGAGATTTCATGACAATACCATATCATTGTATTTTTTTTAATGATGCATAGTCTTCTAATTCAATTTTGACTGTTGTGGTGCCTCGAAAGTTTCACAAATAAAATCAAATTTATATTTTAAATTTAGCGGAATGGTAATGAATTAATGCCAACTTAAATAATTGTTGTCATTAAGAGGTTTAGAAAGAAGAACCATTTCAAAATGATCAAAATAATGAAAGAGTAAGAGGTGTTGAAATCTAGTTTGTTTTCATCATTGGTTAGAATTGTTTAAAAACTAGGGTATAAAGAAGGAAAATAGAATGAAGAGAGAGCATATATATATATATATATATATATATATATATATATATATATATATATATATATATATATATATATATATATATATATATATATATATATATATATATATATATATATATATATATATATATATATATATATATATATATATATATATATATATATATATATATATATATATATATATATATATATATTGTGTTAACTCTCTGATTTTTATGAGAAAATGGTCCTAATAATTCAGAATTCAACTGGAAGATAAATAAATTTTAATAAAAAATTATTTTCATTAAAAATCGACTTTGAATTCTTCCAAACAATTCGTCCTAAAAGACACACTTGAATTGAATTACTTAATTTACATAAATATATCTTTCACTTGACGGTTTTACTAATATAATACAATATTTACTACATTTTCGAGAAGATTCATTTAATATAATTAATTTTATTGACAAGAATTATAAAATATAATTTTGAACAACTTAAATAATATTCTTAGTCTTTTTTATCCATATATTTTTAATTATATGGACTATATTCATATAAAATCTAAACATCCATCTTTTTCCTTTTTCAAACTCAAAGAACTTACAAACATAAACTTGTTAGTATACGTATTACTTATTAGATAATAGCTTTCAAACCTTACAATGATATGATTAGGGTTAATGTCAAACAAGCATCTAGAAGATGATGTAATTATTTGAAATGTACGACAGATTTCATTTAACTAACAAAAACCATGTGCGACACATTTCCTTGGTTTGCAATATTACAACTTAGTACAACTTAAGCTATGAATTCAAGGGAAAAAAATAAAGGGAGCTTGTCGCTTCTAAATTAATGTGAGTACTCATCAACAACCAATCCAACTTAATAATAAAAATTTGGCAATGTACATTATTATAATATGGAATATATTTCTTGTCTAAGGCCCATTGGAGCATCTCTAGAAGGAACATATTTTAATCTTTTACTATCCCTTTTATGATACAATGACGTTGAATGTTAAAGTTTCTAATCACATATCTTTTGATATTGGAGAACTCTACTTTATAAACAAAATGTTATTGCTTGATTCTAGAATAAAGTAAATTTTGTAAAAAAGAGAATAAAGTTATCTTTTAATTACTGTGATTGCTTATATAAGGGTCAATAGAGAGAACTTTCAACTTTTTCACGTCTTAATATCCTCAAGGTAAAAGTTGCTTGCGAATGTGATTGGTCATCAATAGTATAAATTGAGGTGGTTTAAATAATTTAATTATTATTTGACAGTTCATCATGAGAATAAAACTACTGAATGAATCCCATAAAGGTTTTAAAAAAAAATTTCTATTTTAATTTAAAGTCCTGATGTGATCATGTCATCAGATCCTAACCATATATATTACAGTACTGTTCCTCCATTAAAGAAATACAACATTGTATTTTAAATGTTTTCTATTCTATGTATTTTAAAATTTTGTCATGTTATCTTAATTAAAAAATTAAATATTAATTAGATTTGTTTTTTAAAATTTTATCTGCAATTTTACAAATAGATTTTAAATTTTACATGCAAATTTACGTGCTATTTCTTCTATAAGTAAAAATACAAAATCCACAACTAAAATCACAAACTACTTTGAAAAACTTCTTTTCAAAAAGCAGCAAAATTCTCCTTATTTAATTTAAAATTTAAAAAAGTATGTTTGAGATATAGCTTGCTGTGTCTATAATTATTTGCAGCGGCCCCATTTTAGGGCCCAAAACTTCATTAACTTGTAATTTTGTTTGCTTAATTAACAAATAACATGCTGAGACACATGATGTATTAATTATTGTTGGAAAATCTTTCGTTTGATTTGACTACTCTAATCGAATTTTGTCAAATATATCTGCTACTAGTATATTTTGAAACCATGACAAAGCATTCCATTGACTTTCAGAGAAACATATTTATCAAATTGTTATACACATTATATTTTGATATGCAATTTAGGGACAGACCCATGCCTGTGGTTGTGGTGGTACATGCCCCACTACAATATCTATAAATGTTAAGCAATATATCAACATATGTATACAATGTCATCTCTAGTTGTACAACTATTTTATAATCTGATTTATTTGGAATTTTTTTGCTCTCAATAAAATTTTGAGACTTAACATATTATTATTATTATTATTATTATTATTATTATTATTATTATTATTATTATTATTATTATTAAAATTTGGAAGGCATGCCTCCTATAATTGGTAAAAATCAACAATTTTGTTAAAGATTTAATATAGAATTTATCGTATAACATATCAGTAGTCTATAGAGGCTCTAATCACGGTTGGTTTGAGTAAAAATATTTAATTATTTCTATCTATTATAACTAGTTTATAAAGGAATGTTTGTTTCATGGATTATAAATTTATTTTTAAAAATGTAAATTGAAATATTTTTTATTTTCATATTTGTTTTAAGTTTTGATAAATTGTATTTAAGAATTTTTTATTTTTAAAAATTTATTTTACATATAGTTTAGTCACTTTTTATTCCTCTGTTATAAGGTGATGATCTTACATTATTATATAGTGTGTTTATTTTAAATTACGAAATAATATTTATTTTTATTCTCAAAGATTATTATTTCTAAAAATAATATTTTTATGCATGTGTTTGATCAAAAATTTAAAATTCTCAAGAATGATTATTTTATTTGTTTTGTTTAAAAATTGGATTAAATATATTTTCCGTTCTTATAAATATTTAAATTTTATTTATAGTCTCTATTAAAAATGATATATTTTGGTTCTTACAAAAAATTTATTCATGTAATTTTAATTTTTGTATTTTTAAAATTTTGAAATCTGTTTAACTACATTTAAATTTTTAAATTTTTGAATATTTTTTTCATAAGTGTTTATAATATTATAAAATATTTATTTATTAAATTTTAGATTTTTTTAAAATGAGAAGAATTAAATATAAGTTTTTTAAATTTCAAAAAATATTGATAAAAGTAATGAAAATTCGACTTAGAAATTAAATTTTGAGTTTTTTTTTTCGAGAAATTTTTTATAACGTTCTAAATATGTCTGCAAAATAATCATTCAAAAATACACATCGATTTAACAGTAAAGACTAAAACTACGTGCATAATAATTTTGTAAGAACTAAAAAATATATTTTTAATAAGGACTAAAAATAAAATTTGAGATATTTATAAAGACAAAAAATACATTTCAATTCTTAAAACAAACACACTCATGAAAATAAATAGTAACCTCCCATAATTCACAAACATTTTAACTCATTTGTTTTTATTTTAAAAATTAAATTAAATATATCAAATAAATATTCCTAAAAAATTATTTTACTCACCAAACATATAAATGGAAATAAAATTCTCAATAATAATATTTCCAAAAATAATATTCTGAAAATTCTAATTTTAATCTTTCAAACAAATATACCCTAAACTACCTTTAGAGTAATTATCTATTTATAAATTATCAGTTTAAATTAAAATATAAAAATAAATATTATAAATCTTATATATAAAGTTGTTAAATTTTAGAGCCAAAACTTAAAGTAATATAGTCATTTTATTATGTAATTATTATTACTTAAATATTAACTCATTTAAGTTGTTAAATTAAAATATATATAAAAGTTGTTATAGTCATTTTATTATTAATATTATTATTTAAATATTAATTCATTTAAGATGTTAAATTAAAACTAATAATAAAGTAATTTACTAACTCGTTAACTCCACTAACTTATATATTATATATATAAAGTTGTTAAGTTTTGGAGTCAAAACTTAAGAAAATAGTCGTTTTTATTATTTAATTATTATTATTTAAATATTAATTCATTTAAAATGTTAAATTAAAACTAATAATAAAGTAATTTACTAATCCACTAACTCCACTAACTCATTTCTCATGCAATTAATTAATTAATATAATTGTTTTACTAAATGCATGCCGAGATCTTTTATCCTAAAAACTTTATTTCTTTGCTATTCTAAATTATTAACATTAAGAAATGTAGCCATTGGCTCCATTTTTCAAATTATTATTATTTAAATCTTAAATCATTTACGATGTTAAATTATAACTAATAATAAAGTAATTTATTAATCCATTAACTCCATATAAATATTTAAATAATAAAAAATTAATCATTATTTTGCCCTATATCATATAGAGGGCGAATCTAAAAAACAACATCAGTTAAATTTTTTTTAAGTTCAAATATGCTAACATGACTCTATTGTATCTATTTTGAGTTATTTATATTTTTATATATTATTTTGATTTTTTTATTTATTTTAATTTTAAATTATTAAGAATATAAGAAAGTGTGAGTGAACGAATGAATAATTGATCCTCTCAAGTGAGAGGGTATTTATAACCCACAGCACTGGGTCAAGGTCCCCATTGTTGGGATGATCAAGCAGGTCCAAAGTGGAGACTGTCAGGTCCTACGTGTGTAGTGGAGGCCAGCACGTGGTCCCCAACCTGAATGGGCTCCTCTGAATTATCAGAAGGACGTGGATGCGGTCTTTTCGCGGCCAAGAGAACTCTGTGACATTCGGGGGCGTTGGTGCCTGCTCTACAAGGAGGGTGCTCGCGAGGACATCCTGAGTGTCGTTAGTCCTCCTCTCCAGTCATGATGTTGTCACCGAAGGACATATCCTGGTTGACAGGAGAAGTGGAATCACTTCCCGACATTGTCAAGGGCAGACTCTCTCTTGCTGGTTTTCCTCTGCAGCATAGTTGTATTGGGCCTTGTATGATGTTTGGACCAAGTGTAGGCCCAGTCCATAACAGGAGCCCCCTAAGTCGTTGCTCCTGAGGAAAGGAGTTATGACTTAAGACCAACTTCCCTGTACAGTGAGCATAGTTTCGTCGGGGTCCCCTATCACGTCGAGGGACGAGGTCGTTTGTATACGTGACTACTCGAGTAGAGATTTGAGTGTGTTATCGGAGAAAATTTATATGCTCCTCAATTCGCGGGGAGACGAAAGTTCACAGGATGTTTACTTCGTAAGCCACGTGGTGTAGCTTTTGGTTGCGACTACTCGAGTGGAGATTGGAGTGTGTCCACAAAGAAAATTTATCTGCTCCTCGACTCGTGGGGAGACGAAAGTTCGTAGGACGTTTACTTCGTAAGCCACGTGATGTAGCTTTTGGGATAAAATGATGGCCTAGGGAGTAAGGGTCATTATGACCCTGAGCGCGTGGGCGACGGAGAGACGAATAGTCGATATGCTGTTCGACGCGATGCTTAGTCTTCTGCGCCAACCTTAAAAATAGCGCCTAAGGGCTCATTTGTAGTGTTTCCAAGTTCTCGCTCTCTCCTTTCTCCCTACTGTCCTCAGTTTTCTACCGCCCTCAATTTCCTTCTCAAACCGTAAGCGTCGCCGTAGCTTCTGCCACAAAATCTCTACCTACCCTAATCAAGTAAGTGTTTTTCAGTGATTATTCTTGTTTATAGCTGGGTTTTTGACAAATTTCATGGATTTCCTGATGAATTTCACTACCCGGGGGATTTTTACTCGGGATATTCATACCTTTCTTCGTGATACTCACGAAATGGCTCATGAAATTCATCCGCTCCCTGCAAAACTCATGAAATTTCTCAGGGAATTCATCCCCTCCTCGCAATGTTCATGGGATTTCTCGAGAGATTCATCTTATCCTCGTCACCTTCACGAGGTTGCTCGAGAGATTCACATTCTAATCGTGGCGTTCATGAGGTTGCTTGAGAGTTATATATTCTCCTCATGGAGTTCACGAGTTTGTTTGATTTTACTGAATGAGGATTCATCGACCTGGTTTAGTCGTAGGAACCCCATTTCGCTTGTGTTGCATGGAAGGGTGGATTTGATTTAGTTATCGAATTCATTGGTTTCCTCTACTTTACAGGTGAGATGGTCGAACTAGTCGAGACACCGGGGTAGGCCGGGATAGAAGAAATGAATGGAGCCGACGAGGGTGTCCACTTAATTGACACCGTCACTGATCTGTCATTGTCCTGGGTCGGGCCAGAGCCTCGAGGAATAGCCTCAATCTTTATCCATACAAGGAGGGAGGCGTATAACATCGTCGAATATGGCGGCGACCAAAAGGGTTTCAGGAGAAATTTCAAGATCTTTCGCCTGACGCCTACGGCCAGAATATGCTCGTCTTTCCCGGAAGATCGCTTCCCCATATACGAGATTGTATTTAGGGATCTGGGGCTTCGTCTTGCCTTTAGTGGCTTTCAAATAGGCGTCTTCAATCATTTGTCCCTGGCGCCCTCTGTTGTACCCTAATTTTTGCCTCTAAGATTCCTCTATCATCTCATATCAACTCAATCACAACAAGATCACTAGGGTTTGGTTCTTCTCCCTATCTTTAGGTTTACTCATGAGGAATCATCAAGAACCTTGATTTGTATATTATGATCATATATGTATTGTGTTGATTAATTTGTAACTAACAAATACATTGAATGTTTGCTCTAAATGATGATACTATAGGTGAGGGCACAATACATTTCTTCAGATTGATTTATAGGTTCATGAGCTTATTTCCATGCCTTCTTCAACAAAACTTCATTGAGATTCAAGCTTCATCTTTAGAGATTCTTTAAAGTAATATCATGACAAGGTCTACTATGATTCATCATGCCTCAATTTGTCAAAGAAAGTCAAAAGATACAAGGGTTGTTTGAAGAAGTTTGACCTAATTGGACAAGTTCTTGATTCCTTGACCATAAGTGTATAAATCTTTCAATTCTTAATATTTGGAAGTGGTTATTATTGCTATGGGTTCTTATTATCATCCACAACAACTTCTATTCACATGGAAAAAGTGATTGTGCAAGAAAGTTTGTCAAAATTGAAAGGGGTTTCCAAGTCATTTTGGTGCTTGATGAGCTAGGGTTTTGAACTTTTAAAGGCTATATTTTGCTTATCTTTTGAGATTTTTGAGTGATTCCAAATGTATACTTCTCTTTAAAGGGTTATCAACTAATAACTTTAAGGGTTTCAATAAAATTTTGTGTGGAAGATGCCTAATGATGAAGAAAGATTACATGTCCTCTAGATAGGCTATTAAATTCCCTTATGTGACTTCAAAAGTTCATAATTTGTTCAATTTTTATCTCCTTTAGCCCATTCTTTTTCCACAATGATCTTAAGGATGTTGAATTCAACTCTTCTTTTATGCGTAAATCTTGAAAATGAGTGGAAGATGCCTTAAGAACTCAAAAGGTTATAGGTCACCTCATGGATTTTCACAAATTCTACAGGACTATAACTTCTTCAATACTTGGTATTTTTTAGTGATTCAAGTTTCACAATTCTCTTTGGAAAGTCTACTTTAAGTTAGCATCAATGATCAAAGCTAATTTTGGAGGAATGCCTTGTTTGAACTCAAAACATTATAGGTCATTTTTGAAGAAAAACTTAGAATTTTTCGAAGTACAAAAAGTCAGCATCTTTCTCTCAACTTTGACTCATCACAACTTTTAGCTCAAGCATCCAATTGATCTCACTCTTTTCATATTTTAAACAATGCGGCCTTATCTTTCAAATTCTTCAAGAATCGTGCCCTAAGACTCCTTGAGCTGTAAACACCATGGATTCAAAGACGGTACCTTAAAACTGAAGTTTTCTCCAAAGTCAGAATTCGAAATTCATAATTTGGCTTCTAATCACCAAATTTCCACACATTTTCCACTTAAGCATGATTAGAAAATATGTTTGGATAATTTAGAATGATAAAACACATCATTTGATTGAGTTTTGATGCACATGTGATCACACTTTTTTCATGATCACATGTGTGCACGAACTCAAGGGAAATTGCATCGTTCACCCTTCCTCTTGATTCCATTCGCTTCTTCTATAAACACAGGCTCTATTCCACTCACTTTAGCAAGCTTTTGATAGCCATTTGACCCCTGTTCAGATTCCATACAAACTCTGAATTTGAATTTCTGATTTCTTGCATTCTCACTCCAAAACACCAAAAGCTCCATTCAGTTAGCTTCATTGAACTTCTCTGAAGCTAACCATACTCTTCCCTTCAAGAATTGTGACCTATATTGATCCACAGAAGTCCAATTTTAGAGCTACCTTTTTCTACTTTGTTCAGGTAGATTTCTTGGTCAAATCGATCCAAATAAAAGATTAATCTACTCTTTTCATCTTTCTGATTCTCGTGCTTTTTACAATTTGTAATTTCATTGAGATTTGAGTGAGATATTCCAGAGTTACGTGCTTGCTATTTTTTCTGCATTTTCTCAATTCATACCTTGCTCAGTTTATATAAATTTGGCTCGATGGTACCATTAGAATCGTCTTGAAGTGACGAATCTAATGGTACTGGCCCGGTCCTCTAATTTTACAATTTGAGGACCCTAATCTAGGGCGTCTGGAGGTTGAAGACGACCTACATGCCGTGCTTCAAACAATGAAAGCGTGACATGTGATTTTTCGAATTCAATCCAGTGTGTTTGCTTTATCATATGCGCGCTTTGAGAGCCCTTGGATCTGATTACTTCTATTAGTCAGACTCCACCCAACGCACCAAAATTTTAGTTGTTTTTAAATATTAAAAGGTGATCCGGTGCAATTTCCAAAACTGACCATGATATGCACAGCGTGCCTGATCCTTTGGATCTGATTACTAGCGCGTTTTGACTCTCATCCAATGGTCCACATTTTTTTAAGCTTTATTTTATTTTCTGTTTTTTACACCAAACTTCAAAAAATCATAGAAAATTCATTTCTTCCTAAAAAATTATAAAAAAATTCACAATTTTTTATTTGAATATTCTATTTCTGATTTTTATTTTTTCATAATTTTATTTTCAGATTTGTTATTTTTTTAAATAATTTTTCCTTTATTTTGACTTGCTTCTAATTATTTAAAAATACTTTTTGATATTTTTAAATTCTAAATTTTTTTATAAAAATTATTTTCCTTATTTCTAACTTTATGAAATTTTTCTAGAATTTTATTTTGACTTCTACTATTTTTGATCTTTTTTTTCCACTTATTTGAGTGATTTTAATTAGTTAAAAAATACTTTTCTGTTTTAAAAAATTACCAAAAATTTTATAAAAATATTTGAGATTATTTCTGATTTTTCTATGGTCTATTTTAATTTTTCTTTGATATTTTGAATATAGTTTGCTATTTTGTCTTTTATTTTCATTTTAAAAACAATTTAAAAATCATTTTCTTTTCTTTATTTTATTCATCAATTGCAATTTATTTTTTAATATATTCTGACTATGTGATTGTTGATTATAAACTTCATTAACATTAGATCTTGGGTGTTGAGTTTAACTCCACCAAAATGGATGGATGATTTTAATGATAGTTTGATCAAATTTTTTGATTCAAATATTCCCCTTCCCTCTTCATCTCACCCCCCTATCTTTTGTGCTACATATTGTTAGAGGATTATCTACATATCATCACTCCAAACATATGACACATATATTTCTATTGACCGGCCTCAAAATAGGTGCGACTTCTATATAAGTCCACTTACAATTGCTTAACATAGCGCTAAATTTTGTCCCGACTCGAGAAATGATCATTCGTGACCCAAACCTATGTTTGCAAGCCCAAGTATGTTTAATTTGAAACCTTTGATAAAATAACCTTGAGGTTCATTGTTAGGAGGATTTGGTCTTATCAATCCTCTAATGAACCTTCATAAAATTTGGTCTAAGTGAATCATTTAAACATCGTTGATCATTTGTTGTTGCCTTAAGAACTTGAAATGAATGATATACTTGACAAAAATCAAATGAAACTTGTTGTTGAGAGGCTTTGATTTTATCAATCTTCTAATGAGTTTACAAATGCAAGTTTCAAGATGGTCATTCAATTAACCTCTAATTTCTAACCCATTAACAATTGACTTTTATTTTTATGCTTTTACTTTACGCCTTTACTCTTATGTACCATTTATTTTAGCATTTATATTTCATGCTATTTTATTCTTTGCTCACTTGAGCATTTATATTTATGTCTTTTTATTTTGCTCACTTGAGTTTTTCATTTTCTTTTTGAAGATACCTAATAATCAACTTGAATAATAAAAAACTTTAATGTTACATGGACTATTTGGCTACTATCCTTGGCATTTTGGAGTTACGGACTTCTTGGACTTAGGATTAGAGACCTTGACCTACCTTGAAACCTTGTGACTTCTACTTCTATTTTGTCTAGAGTTCTTTGGGTTTACCCTAAGACATTGTGTTGTTTTCTTTCTTTGTGTGCAGGTTATTCTGATTATATGTTTTGTCTGCAATTGGGGATTTATCTGTATACAACTTTTACTCTGCCCAATTTTTATGAAGACTTAATGTATTTAAATCTTGGTTTTCTTAAGAGGTTTATTACATTTAATTGTTTGGTTTCATTCTAAAGGATGGGAATTCTACGTTGACTCATTATGTCAAGTGTTAGCTTCTTGTTGGTTAGACGATTCTTTTCCCTAGAGTTAACCTTTTGCTTTAGGATAGTCCCTTCATCTCCTCCTATCTTCTTTAATTTCAAAAATCATCTCCATCCTTTTCAAAACTATTCTTGTTTTCTAAACTTGAATCGCTTTTATAATAAACTTGGACTTAGGTCCATGCATTTTCAAAAATATTTTGTTAATCAAATTAATCATACTTTGGCATTTTTGTGAGAAGACTAAAAGTCAATCAATCTCATTTAAACCATTTTTGCCATTTTGGCTTTTACCTTAAAATTTTATCAAAAGATTAGACTCTTGTCAAATCTTGTAGTGATGTGAACTACTATACTTCTATGATATATAGTGAAGCGAGATATTTTCCACTTGGGTGTTGAGCGAAGCTTTGTTGATTTTAAGGTCTAAGTTATATCCTCCACTTTGAGATGACGCAAATTCTCTTTTCTCATAATTGTGGATAGTAAGTATGTTCTTCCACTCGGATAAGACGATGATGTCTCATCTCTTAAAATTAACCAACACATTTGTGTTTTAAAATTTTAAAAGGTGAACTACGAGTACCCTGATCCCCTTTTGCACGGAAGGTGGTACGTAGGCACTAAAGGTTAGCAACCACAACGGGTGCAAACATTGTAAAAAAATATTTCTTTTCTCACCTCTACCATCTAATTTTGTATACAACTCTTATAGCTAAAATACAAAAATTTACAAAGAGGTTCTTGCGGAGTACCATAGATGTTTAGGGTGCTAATACCTTCCCTTTGCATAACCAACCCCCAAACTTATATTCTCCCCCCTCTTTTTTTTGGGTTATTCTCTCTTTTCTCATTCCTTTGGAAATAATAAAGCGTGATTGTGATTTTTATTTGATCTGTGCGAGTCAAGTAAATCCAATGGCTTTGTCTCAACATTTCTACCGCTACAGGAAAAATGGCGACTTCAATGGGGAAAGATCGACCAAATGTTGGTCAATCCCTAAGTGGGTTGAGCCTATCTTTGTTTATTTGTGTATGTGTTATTATTTGTTGTATATTATATGTTATATATATGTTTTTCTGGATTTTCCTGGTTTTCAGGGTGCTTGGTGATTTCTCGTAAGTCCTCTACCTGGACTTGGGCAAACTTAAGATAGGACGGGCGATATAGTCATGTTAACTTTGAGGGAGTAATCCCAAAAAAGGAGGCATGAGATTTCTCACTCAGTGTAGGCCCCTTTGACTGTAGTATTATTTACCGAGTAATTGGGAAGACGTGCTGCTTTGGACTTGGGAGCCTGCTAAACTGAGGGCCGTAGAACCTTTAACCCATCTTGGCCTTTTAGGTGTAATGCTGAAGCTATGACAGAGTAATCCGGAAGTGGTTGTCACGCGATACTACACTCAAACTAGTTTTTCTTGAGAATATTACTAATTACCAAATCAATCAGGACACTGGTAATATCTGAATGAAGGATGTAGACTCTGGGAACCTTTTAGAACCTTGTTCAGCAGGTGATAAACTATCAGTCCATACCTTGCGGGTAGTACCTTTGACCTCATGCTCGTGAGTCGAACCTATGAACCTCATGTTTGTGATCTTGTGTGTGATTATTGCATCATGCATCCATGCACCCATGAGCATCCTTTAAAACATTTTGTTTCAAGGGACTTAAAGTTGACTCTTTGCGAATATCTCAGGTACTTTTGACCATGGATTCTGGAAAAATAAAGACACAGAAGTACAGTTTCAAGGATCCTAATATAAATGATTTGATGAGTCTGATTCCTGAGATCGAGAGATCTACAGATTTTTGGAAGAAACATGGATCGATCGTGTCTCTCATGAAGCTTAGAATGAAGGAGGGTATTCTCTCGACTTTGGTCCAGTTCTATAACCCGATGTATCAATGTTTTACTTTCCCTAATTATAAATTGATGCCTACATTGGAGGAGTATTCTTACCTACTTAGTTTACCTATTACTGACTGTGTTCCTTTCACCGGTTTAGAGGGAGAGCCCAAGTCTCATGAGATTGCTGCTATGGTTCATTTGGGGAAGTCTAAGATTGAGGCCCACATGACTACCAAAGGAGGAATTAGAGGATTACCCGCCAATTTTTTATTAGAAAAAGCTTATTACTTTGTTAGGATGAAGAGTACAGTTGCTTTTGAGGCTATCTTTGCTCTACTTGCTTATGGGTTGTTCTTATTTCCTAACATCGACAAATTTGTGGATATCAACGCTATCAGGATCTTTTTGATTGGGAATCCAGTCCCTACATAATTAGGATATTATTATTACTCTTGTTGTACCCCAAAATTTTCCCTCTCATTTATCAAGAATTTGCACACAAGATCTACTTTGGCTCAAGACTGCACTAGGGTTGATTAGCTCAAGACACCTCCTAAAGCACTGATGACCAAAATTAGGGTTTGAGATTGCAAAAGGATATTTGAACTTCCAATGCCCCATATGACTTTCATATATCATTATGGACTCTCAAGATTACTCATGTCAAGTTTCAAGCTTTGGATCACACTTTTGCTCGCATGATACTGACGACTGTTGGAGGTTGAAATACAAAATTGAAGACCTGATTGATAAAGGAGCATTGGAATTCACACAAGACAGTCAGGTTGAGTTCTTCTGCCATCCCTCCAAGGCATACCATCTGAAGTGACAAGTTCTCACAAGATGACTTTTTGTTCATTATAATTTTCAATTTGTAATTTTCTTTTGATTGTTCGAACATTTAGTCATGTCAAAACTTTATTATTTCATTAATGCATTGCATATGTTTGTTTTGAATCAATCCATTCGTATTCACTATTTCAAAAATGCATTCTTATTTCCTTTTGTGATATTAAATTCTCGATTAAAAACTCTAAGCCTTTAGAGGAAGGATGACGAAAATGATACCACAATCTCTACAGTATGCTTTTGAATAGACCCTGCTGACGATGTACAGGCGTTGTTTCAAATCCTAAACAGTGGAGTTATAAGGAATATAATCCATAGTTAACCCCTTTGAGCCAAAGAAGTAGGAGTTTTTCTTTCACACAAATTAAAACCCTTAATCACAACCTGGGGCAGGGTAGTTTTCTCAGTTAATCCAGGTGCACAATAAATGGCATCGAAGACGTCCTTCCAAATCAGAAGATGGTGATGGTTCCGCATAGTCATCCAAGTAGGCAGTCATTATTTTTCAAAATAAAGGCCCCTTAAGTCAAAACCTATGAAGGAGACTTAAGAAAAACTGGGGCATCCCGCTGACTGTAATCACAAAAAGAAACACTTCAGGCAAAAAAGAGGGATAATAAAATCAAAAAGAAAGAGGTCCTGCAAACCCTCAACAAAAAAGAAATGACTGCCTATTCAAAATAAACTGTCAGTATCTGAACCATCACTAGAATATCAGAGCAAAGACTCAAACGGGATTTTAAACGCGCAATTAACTGAGCATAGGACTGAAGAACATCACGAAGAGCGAGTGGGTACAAATAAATTTTGAGCCTTTATCCTTTGTTTCTTGAACCGTGAACCAGGCCACGTTATAACCCTTAAAAGTCCTAGTTGAAGCATGAGTTAGTTTGAGAGCATACTGTTACAAAGGTATTCTGACTCCTGTAGGCTTTGTTATAAATCCTGAGTTGATATCACATTCTCGCAAATTTCGCTTTACTACGCAAAACACATTTTCAAAAAAAACATTTCAAGACAGACATGAGTTTTGCATTCTTTAAATGACATTGTTCGCGTATGACTAATCGTTTGACAGTAGAGAAATCCGCACAATGGATATTCGATTAATAGACATCCTCTCAATGGACAGAATTACCTCGGCGGGAAAGAAAATTCTGTGATACGGTGGGAGAACTGACTTGTGATTTTGCGTTTGTTTTCACACTTGTTCGGTTTAGCAAGAGTCGCCACCGACTTTTTATTTTATCCTAAGGAAAGGTCAAAAAGCACAGGAAAGACCTTTGAGATGTTTTCTTGGGTTCGGGGGGTAGATTATGAAAAGGGAAGGTGCTAGCACCCTTTTCATCCATGGTTATCCATGGGCTCTTAGTTACTTGTTTTAGATCACTTGCCTTTGCTTTTCAATTGTTTGAAATGGTGCTTTGTGTGTGTGGTTTTTGAAAATGTTTTGAAAAATATGCCTTGTCTAGGCGACCTTTGTAATGATTCTTGTTTGAATATATACAAAGGTGTGTGTCTTCTTGAAAATATATTTCAATGTTTTGAAAGTTATTTTGAAATTGTTTTGAAGTTGTATTGTGAAGTGTGTTTGAAAAATGGCAATGATGTTTTGCAAGATTTTTGATCAAGTAACTAAGAGTTGTCTACTCTATTTTACTCAAAGATTTTCTTATGTTTTTAACCCTTTTAACAGTGTTGTTTCACCATTGTGTTTGATGGACAACCTTGCGTTAGGATGTTTAAACAGGACAGACGCGGGTCATCGTATACAATCATTGAAGGCAACTTGTGAGGCGCTCTAGCAATTTTGTAAGAGACGAGATCATTTTAACGAAGGCAACGTCGAGGGTCATCGAGGGACTACGATCTTTGTTTATCAAAGGGACATTTGCTAGAGTGTCTCATACTCGAGGGACATGATTGCATTTTCCGAGGAAACAAGTGAGGTTACCCTAGAGGTGCAAGTGTGAATTGTGTATTGATTTTCATGCATTTGTCTTTGTATTAGGTCAACTAGAGATCGATTTTAGATTTTCGCATACAAACCCTAATCTCTAATCATGGCATATTTAAAAAGCATAAAGTGCGAGAATTAAATTCTAAGTTATTAAAAAAGAGTATCAGGGGACGGGGGTACTAATTATTTACAAATGAGGATGAGTCTCATCAGAATAATGTCCCAAATATTATGGGTTACAACCAAATTGAATCGACGCAATTCAAATATAAAAAATATGACAAAGTGTAAGATAATGGAAATCAAAGAAGTATGAGATGCGTGTATTTATTTACAAATGATCAAATAAAAATTCTAACCTAAAAGGATTAAGTATAATTATTATTTATTGTATTTTGGTTAATGTTATAAACAAAAGTTTTAAAGAAAAGAAAAATCATTTTTTAGTTAAAGCTTATTGTATATGTACCTTAAGTGTAATAATTGTTTTAAGAAACTATTAAGAACATTTTATACAAAATTTAATATCTTACCTTTATTTAACAAAAGAGAAGAAAAAAGAATTAGGTTATGAAAATAAGGTGATAATAAAAAAAGTATTTGTTTTTAAAACATTAAAAGAAGTTAAATGGGCTTAAGGAATGTATTTGGACCAAATAAAAGAAACATAATTAGACTAAAGGGGGGTGCAGCGCTGAAAGCAACTTGGGCTCTAGTTTGGTTCATGGGGCGAAGGCCCAATTGCATTGTTTAACAAATTTTTAGGGTTAATCAGTTTAGGGTTTGCAGTTTGCACAACGGCGCTCTTCTCCTCTCGTCTTCGTCCTCTTCGTCTTTCTCAAACCATGGGGTTGACTAATCCTTCAACCTCTCGCCGCCAGAACACTACCTCCAGCCATCTCCTCTCCACGACAGTATAAGACAGTGGTTTGAAAAGGTACGTTTCTTTGTTCTAAATGCGCTCTCTTTTATAGTTTGCATGTTTAATCTGGTATGATTTGGAGAGGCGATGGAGGGTTGGAACGGTGGCGCTCTCAGGTGGCCGGAGGAGGGAGGAGCGTGATGACGCTTATCTGGTACTTCGTATCTTTTGACTTATCTTGAATTGTTTGTTTGATGATGAATGTTATTTCTGAAAACCCTTGCTTCTGAGTCCTCTCTTCTTCTTTTGGGTACCCTATTTATTTAATGATGAACATGTGTTTTCTGAACAAGGGCTTGTTGTTAGCTTGACTGTGTGATGATGAAACTTTATTCTGAAAGCTTCTATTTCGAACTGTTTTCGATGGTTGATGAGTTTAGGCTGTGTTTGTAGTTATGACAGGTTACTGAGTTTGGCTTGCTTGAAGGTTTGTGTTTGAACAGGTTTGAATAGGTTTGTTTGGTAAGGCAGGTTTTATTATTAGCTTGCTTTCTGAGTTTGAGTAGGCTTGGATGGTTTATGAGTTTTTGCAGGTTTTGAAACAAGCTTGCTTCTGTTAGTTTGCTTGTTGAAGGCCTGTTTGAATCGTTTTTTGAGGCAGGTTTGCTACTTGCAGTATATGGGCAAGTTTGAATTGGTTATGCAGGTTATAACAGGTTTGAAGGCTTGTGCTAAGCTTGCTTGTTTTTATAAGCAGTTTCGTAGGTTATGCAAGCTTGTATGTTTTTATATTGGGAAGGCAGGTTTGCTTGAAGGTTTGTTGTGCCTGGCTGTGCTTCTGTTACAAGCAGTTTTGTAGGTTATGATAACTTGCAGTTTGTGGTTCTGGGAGCAGGCTTATGCTTCTGGTCTTTTTGTGCTATCTCCCCCTCTCTTGAACTGTTTGCCCTGTTCTATTTATTCTTATCCTTTAAGCCTGCCAAAACTGCAAACCTTTTACTTCACTCTCTTTCTCTCTCCATAAAAGCATCTTTTGCTTAATATATATTTTTTTAATCTGAAAAGCTTGTTTTTGGCTAGAATGTGATGATGAATAATGACAAGCCTTCTTGCTTGTATCTTGGTTTACCTATGCATTGTACTTTCCATATTGTATGCTTTTTGACAGCTTGTGTACTTGTTTGACAGTTTTGCAACTTAGTTTGCTTTTTTGAAACTTAGTTTGGCAGTTCAGTTTGACATTGTGTGCAGCTTTGTGCCTTCTTTGTGTGCAACCTTGTTCCTTGTATCTTTGCATTTAATTTGATTGTATGCTTTGCAAATTATTTTACTTTCCTCTTTGTGAACCAAGAAGAGAAATCTTCTTGTGATTTGCAAAGAGGACGAGTAAAACATGATGAAACCAAAAAACAATCTGATTCCGGCCAACAAGCTTTAATGATTACTTTATATTTATCTGCTTGAAAATGCTTTTCAATTTAACTGTACTGATTTCTTTTTTCTGTCTTTGCAGGTAAATACCAGTTGGATAATGGAAGAAGCAGTAGAAGATAGAAGATTTCAAAAGACTTAGGCTATAGATTTTCTTTTCATTTATTGTAATAAATATTATTGTAAACACTGTAAATAAATTTACAATATTCAAATAACATTTGTAACAATATTTAAAATAAATAAAAAGTTTTTGTCAACTAAGAATTCTTTACTGTCAAATATTTCATTCTTTCTTTTGCACTGCCTATTTAATTATTTAAAATCTCTTAAATTAAAACAACTGGAAATGCATCCCAATAATTTTAACTCCGATAAAATAAATAATCAACAAACTTTGCAGTCTCGCAACCTTGCATTAACCACAATGCGCCCGACATTCCAATTAATCATATGCTTTGTACAGTTAAACAAACAAACATCCATACACCTTTCACTTCACTAATCAAACCAATGCTTCAAAGTTTCAATCAAAAAGCCTCAGCTCCTAGCCCAGATGTTTAGGTTTCGAGAAACAAACAACAATCTTGAACAAGCGTAAAAACAATGTAACAGTCAATTGAAATACTGTAGATTCAATTTCTTCTGAGAAATACGAGTGAAAAACCCTAATTCCAGACTTGTCGTCAAAGAAAAGTCTGCTTGATCAATTCTTGAGCCAATCTCAACAAAAATTAGTGAAAACCCTAATTTTGGATTGACTGATAAAGAAAGTCTATTTGATCAATTTTTGAACCAATCTCAACAAAAGGTGGAAAACTCTGAAGTTATGATTTCTTCTGAAAAAGGGAGGGCAAATTTTGGGGTATAACAGTTGCCCCTGTTCAATCTTCTTGAACCTGAAGAGTTAGATTGGCGAGTTTGCCTTTCGCGACTTGAAGGTAAAAGATGATTGGACACTAGAGTGCCAAAAAATTTGCACTTGTCAAAGCATAGTTGAGGGAATGGGCTTAAAGATGCCATTTGGAGATGTGACAGAATCTTGTCGGAGATGGGCTTAAAGATGCCATCTGGAGATGTGACATAATCTTGTCGGAGACGGGCTTAAAGATGCCATCCAAGAATGTTTGTTGAACTGTATGTCGTAGGAGAGTGGGTGAGTATCAGAAAGGTGTCCATGTTTTGGAACATCTCTGAGCTATGGGTCTGAATAAGCAATAGATTGACATCCAGGTTGGGAAGCATCCGTAAACTGTTTTCAAAAGTTGAATCTGAACAAGCGATAGATTAACATCCGTGTTTGGAGAATCCTTAAACTGTTTTCAGAAGTTGAATCGGAACAAGTGATAGATTAACATCCGTGTTTGGAGAATCCATAAACTGTTTTCATAAGTCTTGAAGTTGAATAAGCAATAGATCAGCATCCATGTTGGGAAGCGTCCGTAAACTGTTTTCAAAAGTTGAATCTGAACAAGCGATAGATTAACATCTGAGTTTGGAAAATCCGTAAACTGTTTTCAGAAGTCTTGAAGGTGAATAAGCAATAGATCAACATCCATGTTGGGAAGCGTCCGTAAACTCTTTTCAAAAGTTGAATATGAACAAGCGATAGATTAACACCCGTATTTGGAGAATCCGTAAACTGTTTTCAGAAGTCTTGAAGTTGAATAAGCAATAGATCAGCATCCATGTTGGGAAGCGTCTGTAAACTCTTTTCAAAAGTTAAATCTGAACAAGCGATAGATTAACATCCGTATTTGGAGAATCCGTAAACTATTTTCAGAAGTCTTGAAGTTGAATAAGCAATAGATCAATATCCATGTTGGGAAGCGTCCGTAAACTGTTTTCAAAAGTTGAATCTGAACAAGCGATAGATTAACATCCGTATTTGGAGAATTCGTAAACTGTTTTCAGAAGTCTTGAAGTTGAATAAGCAATAGATCAGCATCCATGTTGGGAAGCGTCCGTAAATTGTTTTCAAAAGTTGAATCTGAACAAGCGATAGATTAACATCCGTATTTGGAGAATCCGTAAACTGTTTTCAGAAGTCTTGAAGTTGAATAAGCAATAGATCAGCATCCATGTTGGGAAGCGTCCGTAAACTAATTTCAAAAGTTGAATATGAACAAGCGATAGATTAACATCCGTATTTGGAGAATCCGTAAACTGTTTTCAGAAGTCTTGAAGTTGAATAAGCAATAGATCAGCATCCATGTTGGGAAGCGTCCGTAAACCGTTTTCAAAAGTTGAATCTGAACAAGCGATAGATTAACATCCATATTTGGAGAATCCGTAAACTGTTTTCAGAAGTCTTGAAGTTGAATAAGAAATAGATCAACATCCATGTTGGGAAGCGTCCGTAAACTCTTTTCAAAAGTTGAATTTGAACAAACGATAGATTAACATCCGTATTTGGAGAATCCGTAAACTGTTTTCAGAAGTCTTGAAGTTGAATAAGCAATAGATCAGCATCCATGTTGGGAAGCATCTGTAAACTGTTTTCAAAAGTTGAATCTGAACAAGCGATAGATTAACATTCGTATTTGGAGAATCCGTAAACTATTTTCAGAAGTCTTGAAGTTGAATAAGCAATATATCAGGATCCTTGTTGGGAAGCGTCCGTAAACTGTTTTCGAAAGTTGAATCTGAACAAGCGATAGATTAACATCTGTATTTGGAGAATCCGTAAACTGTTTTCAGAAGTCTTGATCGAAGCTTGATGGCCTTATCCTTGGAAAGGTTCAAAATTAGCTGAAACACGAAGTTATGTTGCATGAAATGTATGATGAAATTTATGTGTTATATCAATGTTTATGGTATATGAATGTAATGTATGCGTATGTAAGCCGATGACCTGTCTTGCTGAGGAAAATGAATCCTGGATAGTTCGAGATAATAAAATCTTGGCTGCTGTCAGGGAGAAATAAATCCTTGACTTCTTTTAGGGATCGAGAATCTCTTGATCGTTGACAACGAGAAGTCCTAGGATCACTGTTGAGGAATATGTGTGTCTTCCAGCTCTTTGACAACCTATGCGGAGAGAAATCATACTGCCGGGAGAAGTCAGGAGTTTGGTTTGTATGCCAATCTACTGGGGATTCCTATTTTGAGGAGATCTTCACTGGGGAATACTTTGTGAGGTACTGAGAATGAGAGTCTTTGTTCTTCTTGGGGAATAAGAATTCTGTGGGGAATAGCCATACTGTTGAAAAGTAGTTATCCTGTCGGAGAGTAAAACTCAGGATTCTGGAAAAAGCTTATTCCTATCTGGAAGAAATTCAGGTTTAGGTTGTATGCCACTTTAAGAATGAGAATCTTCACTCTATCGGGAATACCAGAAATTCAGATGTTATACCACTTTGAGAAATGATAATCTTCATTCTGTCGGGAATATCAGGAGGTTGGGTGTATGCCAATCTACTTGGGAAGCCAAAATGAGAATCTTCATTCAGGTCTTGGGTCATAAGATTGGGTGTATGCCAATCTCTTGAGATTTTAAGGATGAGAGTCTTCATTCTGTTAAGGGTCAGGAGGTTGGGAGTATACCAATCTTCTGAGGTTTCAAGGATGAGAATCTTTATTCTGTTAAAGGTCAGGAGGTTGGGAGTATACCAATCTTCTGAGGTTTCAAGGATGAGAATCTTCATTCTTGAGAGAAACAAATTTTTAGGAGCTTCAATTGTCCGTTATTTTGTTGGTGGCTGTAACTTCCAACAGGTGATGAAAGAAATTTTTAACGACTGTGAATTCCAACAGGTGATGAAGGAATTTTTTTGATGATGATCGTAACTTCCAGCAGGTGATGAAGGAAATTTTGAACGACCGTTCAACTTGAAATGTGATTTGTTTTGGAGAATAAATCCTTGACAAATGTTGGAAAAATAAACCCATGACTGCTGGTCGGCTAGAGAGGTGGTAACCTTCTCGAGGACGCCTGAACTTCTTTTCAGAAAGATTTTGGAGAGGTTTCATCACTGCCCCTAGTATCAAGTGGTTGTGGCACTGCCAGGAAACTTGGACTGTACGTAACCCTTTGATGAGATTGACGTTTAAATGCCCCAAGTGATGGTGACAGAGATTTGTCCTAGGTTAACCGGTAAATGAGAGATTTCTTGAAATCTTGACTGGACTGCCCCAGGTTCACTGAACTTTGAAAGATTTGTTGAAATCTTGACTGGACTGCCCCAGGTTAACTGGAAAATACCATATCAAATCCCCTTTTGTTGATAGGAGATTTTTGTAACGGGAGTGTCATCCCACTTGAAGTGATTTTATTCACCGAGAGAGTTTTCGTTCCTCCGATCATTCACTGTTGTGAATTTCTTCGCTGTCAAAAAAATAAACAGGTGCAAACAATGATATTCAAATAATGCAAAGTTTATGTTTGTCTCGAAGTTTTGAAAAATGCGTTTTTTAGCAGAAAACTTTTTATAAGACAAATTCAACACAAGATTTAGGGCAAAGCCTTACAGGAGTCAGGATACCTTTTGTAACAGTATGCTTTTGAACTAACCCATGCTTCAATTTGGACTTTTAAAGGGTTATAACGTGGCTCGATTCACGGTTTAAGAAACAAAGGATAAAGGCTCAAAGTATATTTGTACCCAGCCGCTCTTTGTGATGTTCTTCAATCCTAAACTCAGTTAATTGCATGTCGAACTCTATTCGAGTTTGGAACGACATTTTGGTGATGGTCCACACCAGTTGAATTTATTGGAAGAAAGTCATCAATTTTGCAACATTTTTCATATTGTTGAGGATTTATAATGACCTTTTTCTTTTGATTTGTTATCCCTAATTTTTGCCTGACTGTTCCTGTTTTCGAGATTACAGTCAGCGGGATGCCCCAGCTTTCTTAAGCCTCCTTTATAGGTTTTGGCTCAGTGGGCTTTTCTCTTTTGAGAGATTGACTGCCTATGAGATAAGGAACCATCACTGTCTTTAGGTTTCAAAGGAAATGTTTTTGATGTCATTCGTTGTATTATGAACTGCGAGTTTGCGACTTTAATGCGCATCTTTTGAATTATCTGAGAGACTACCCTGCCCCAGGTTTAAATCAAAGGTTTCAATTTGTGTTTAAAACAAAAAACTCCTACTTCTTTGGCTCGAAGGGGTTGACTAGGTATTATCTTCCTTATAACTCCAGTGTTTAGGATTTGAAAGAAACGCCTGTACATCGTCAGCAAGGTCTGTTCAAAAGCATACTGTATGAGATTATGGTATTGTTTCGTCATCCTCCCTCTAAAGGCTTGTAGCTTTTTTTTGCAAGAGTTAAATGTCATAAAGAAAGTAGAAAGCATAGTTTAAGAATAGTGAAAACGAATGGATGAATTCAAAAAAGACATATGCAATGCATTAATGAAACAGAGTTTGACATCAACAGATAATTGTTTGAATAACAAAAGAAATTACAACTTGAAAATTCAAATGGAACAAAAGTCTCTTGGTTCGAACTTTGTCATTTCAGGTGGAGAACCCTTAGCGGAAGATTTTCATCTCGCCATCCGACATGAATTCCAGCGCTCCTTCGTCAATCAAGTCTTGGATCTTATTTTTCAAAGCCCAATAGTCAGCGGTGTCATGTCCAGGACTATGGGAGTGGTATACACAAAACGCGTCGGGGTGATAGATAGGAGTAGAGGTATTGGGCTTCCAAATAGGATCCCTTAAAGCAAGCAGATTGACCTCCAACAGGCGTTTCAGTATTAGGGATGATCGCATGTCAGTCTCAGAGAAATGTCTTCCAGACATATTTTTCTTACGCCGATTACCCCACTGATGTTGGCGAGGTTGTGGCTGGGCTTGTGACCCTGAAGCAAGTTGGTGAGCCTTTCCCTTGTCTTCTTGTCTCAAAGGAGGTTGAATGATAACTTGATCTTCAACCTTAGATGTTTGCCCCACTTGGCTGTCTCGAAGCAGCTTGTTGACGAGAACCCTGAGCTCTTCTTGTCTTTGAGTAAGGTCTTGAATGAGAGCCATCTGGCCCACCCGTTGTCCCATCATCTGGATCTTCATTGTTTCCAGCTCAATCTGTAGTTCTTCCAACTGATCATTCCTGACACTGCTTGAATTCCCTAGGACCATGCCCCTTGTGAGGAGAGCTTTCACTTCTTTTTGCCCCTGGGACAGGTTCAAGAACATTTCTTGAAGTTGAGCATTTTGATCTTGGATATATTTGACAGTCCTCTCTAGAGCCATCTCTACTGAAATAAACAGTAGGAGAATAAGGAAACCTGAAAAGGAAAACCTGTTATGATACAATGCATGATATGTGGATGCATCTTTTCAAGGATCTCTCGGGGTAAACACAAGAAAATGTTTGAACTTTGATCAACATCTTTGATTGTAGAACTTTGTATCGGTGGACGTCTTTCCACGAGAATCAAGCTGAACATGTCAAGTGGGTCATAGCCCCTGATTCAAGTGGTTGAACTTGATCTTTGACGGTGTTTGTTTAGAGGAAAATGAAACCTCTTGCCCTTTGGTAGACGTCTGGTTCAACGTGACCCTGCATCAAAAGACCCTCGAGATCCTTGAAATGGTTATTGAAATGCTATGGTATGATGTTATGATGTTATGTACATGTATGCAAAAGTAAGCAAGTGTACATACAGGTAATCATATTCACACAAAGCAGACAAGTACTTAGGTTTAGGCTTGCATGGGGTTCGTAGGTAAGTACCCTCTTGAAGTTAGTTGGCTCAACTTGTCCTAAAATAGAAACCGGGTTCTAAGGAGCTCAATATCACTGGATTATTTTCTGTGTTCATTGTTTTGGTTTAGCCACTTAACTGGCGCCAAAATATTCCAAGAAAACAAACCTCAATGAGTGTAGTATCGAGTATCTACCAACTTCGGATTGTACCAAAGTCGGTCATCTCACTATCCCTAAAAAGGTCAAGATGGTCAAGTAAGGTTCTAAGAGTTCGTTAGTACTTCACGACATCACTCAGCGGCCCTGTATTCTCTTTGATTAACTCAAAGGCTACCGGTACCCACAAATATGTCACACTAACGTAGCTACTGCTTCAACCATGTCGGTATACCCCGCACAGTTCCCTCACAGTTTATTTCTACTTACCTAAAAGGTATCCCCAAATCCGGGTGTAGGATTTAAACAAACCCAAACAAGGAACCCAAAAAGTAAAGCAATCAAAGCAATCAAAGTAAGCCATGTAAAGGTGATCTAAAAACCCTAAGGTAACCCCACTTTTAGAACAATTCCCCAGCAGAGTCGCCAGTTCTGTGATACGGTGGGAGAACTGACTTGTGATTTTGCGTTTGTTTTCACACTTGTTCAGTTTAGCAAGAGTCGCCACCGACTTTTTATTTTATCCTAAGGAAATGTAAAAAAGCACAGGAAAGACCTTTAAGATGTTTTCTTGGGTTCGGGGGGTAGATTATGAAAAGGGAAGGTGCTAGCACCCTTTTCATCCATGGTTATCCATGGGCTCTTAGTTACTTGTTTTAGATCACTTGCCTTTGCTTTTCAATTGTTTGAAATGGTGCTTTGTGTGTGTGGTTTTTGAAAATGTTTTGAAAAAGATGCCTTGTCTAGGCGACCTTTGTAATGATTCTTGTTTGAATATATACAAAGGTGTGTGTCTTCTTGAAAAGATATTTCAATGTTTTGAAAGTTGTTTTGAAATTGTTTTGAAGTTGTGTTGTGAAGTGTGTTTGAAAAATGGCAAGGATGTTTTGCAAGATTTTTGATCAAGTAACTAAGAGTTGTCTACCCTATTTTACTCAAAGATTTTCTTATGTTTTTAACCCTTTTAACAGTCTTGTTTCACCATTGTGTTTGATGGACAACCTTGCGTTAGGATGTTTAAACGGGACAGGCGCGGGTCATCGTATACAATCATTGATGGCAACTTGTGAGACGCTCTAGCAATTTTGTAAGAGACGAGATCGTTTTAACGAAGGCAACGTCGAGGGTCATCGAGGGACTACGATCTTTGTTTATCAAAGGGACATTTGCTAGAGTGTCTCATACTCGAGGGACATGATTGCATTTTCCGAGGCAACAAGCGAGGTTACCCTAGAGGTGCAAGTGTGAATTGTGTATTGATTTTCATGCATTTGTCTTTGTATTAGGTCAACTAGCGATCGATTTTAGATTTTCGCATATAAACCCTAATCTCTAATCATGGCATATTTAAAAAGCATAAAGTGCGAGAATTAAATTCTAAGCTATTACAAAAGAGTATCCGGGGACGGGGGTACAGATTATTTACAAATTGGGATGAGTCTCATCAGAATAATGTCCCAAATATTATGGGTTACAACCAAATTGAATCGACGCAATTCAAATATAAAAAATATGACAAAGTGTAAGATAATGGAAATCAAAGAAGTATGAGATGCGTGTATTTATTCACAAATGATCAAATAAAAATTCTAACCTAAAAGGATTAAGTATAATTATTATTTATTGTATTTTGGTTAATGTTATAAACAAAAGTTTTAAAGAAAAGAAAAATCATTTTTTAGTTAAAGCTTATTGTTATTGTATATGTACCTTAAGTGTAATAATTGTTTTAAGAAACTATTAAGAACATTTTATACAAAATTTAATATCTTACCTTTATTAAACAAAAGAGAAGAAAAAAGAATTAGGTTATGAAAATAAGGTGATATTAAAAAAAGTATTTGTTTTCAAAACATTAAAAGAAGTTAAATGGGCTTAAGGAATGTATTTGGCCCAAATAAAAGAAAAAGAATTAGACTAAAGGGGGGTGCAGCGCTGAAAGCAACTTGGGCTCTAGTTTGGTTCATGGGGCGAAGGCCCAATTGCATTGTTTAACAAATTTTTAGGGTTAATCAGTTTAGGGTTTGCAGTTTGCACAACAACGCTCTTCTCCTCTCGTCTTCGTCCTCTTCGTCTTTCTCAAACCATGGGGATGGCTAATCCTTCAACCTCTCGCCGCCAGAACGCTACCTCCAACCATCTCCTTTCCACGACAGTACAAGACAATGGTTTGAAAAGGTACATTTCTTTGTTCTAAACGCGCTCTCTTTTACAGTTTGCATGTTTAATCTGGTACGTTTTGTTGTTTGCGAAGCTTTGATCTTTGATATTTATGCATGAGGTGTAGGAAAAGAAAACAATACCTTTGGGGTTTTGTTTCGGGAGAGGCGATGGAGGGTTGGAACGGCGGCGCTCTCAGGTGGCCGGAGGAGGGAGGAGCGTGATGACGCTTATCTGGTACTTCATATCTTTTGACTTCTCTTGAATTATTTGTTAGATGATGAATGTTATTTCTGAAAACCCTTGCTTCTGAGTCCTCTCTTCTTCTTTTGGGCACCCTATTTATTTAATGATAAACATGTGTTTTCTGAACAAGGGCTTGTTGTTAGCTTGACTGTGTGATGATGAAACTTTATTCTGAAAGCTTCTGTTTCGAACTGTTTTCGATGGTTGATGAGGTTAGGTTGTGTTTATACTTATGGCAGGTTACTGAGTTTGGCTTGCTTGAAGGTTTGTGTTTGAACAGGTTTGAATAGGTTTGTTTGGTAAGGCAGGTTTTATTATTAACTTGCTTTCTGAGTTTGAGTAGGCTTGGATGGTTTATGAGTTTTTGCAGGTTTTGAAACAAGCTTGCTTCTGTTAGTTTACTTGTTGAAGGCATGTTTGAATCGTTTTTTGAGGCAGGTTTACTACTTGCAGTATATGGGCAAGTTTGAATTGGTTATGTAGGTTATAACAGGTTTGAAGGCTTGTGCTAAGCTTGCTTGTTTTTACAAGCAGTTTCGCAGGTTATGCAAGCTTGTATGATTTTGTATTGGGAAGGCAGGTTTGCTTGAAGGTTTGTTGTGACAGGCTGTGCTTCTGTTACAAGCAGTTTTGCAGGTTATGATAACTTGCAGTTTGTGGTTCTGGCAGCAGGCTTATGCTTCTGGTCTTTTTGTGCTATCTCCCCCTCTCTTGAACTGTTTGCCCTGTTCTATTTATTCTTATCCTTTAAGCCTTCCAAAACTGCAAACCTTTTACTTCACTCTCTTTCTCTCTCCATAAAAGCATCTTTTGCTTAATATATTTTTTTTAATCTGAAAAGCTTGTTTTTGGCCAGAATGTGATGATGAATAATGACAAGCCTTCTTGCTTGTATCTTGGTTTACCTCTGCATTGTACTTTCCATATTGTATGCTTTTTGACAGCTTGTGTACTTGTTTGACAGTTTTGCAACTTAGTTTGCTTTTTTGAAACTTAGTTTGGCAGTTCAGTTTGACATTGTG
The DNA here is from genome assembly GCA_948472305.1 of Vicia faba. Taxonomy (NCBI): domain Eukaryota; kingdom Viridiplantae; phylum Streptophyta; class Magnoliopsida; order Fabales; family Fabaceae; genus Vicia; species Vicia faba. The sequence continues at coordinate 339,762,671 of OX451736.1, forward strand.
TGCAGCTTTGTGCCTTCTTTGTGTGCAGCCTTGTGCCTTGTATCTTTGCATTTAATTTGATTGTATGCTTTGCAAATTATTTTACTTTCCTCTTTGTGAACCAAGAAGAGAAATCTTCTTGTGATTTGCAAAGAGGACGAGTAAAACATGATGAAACCAAAAAACAATCTGATTCCGGCCAACAAGCTTTAATGATGACTTTATATTTATCTGCTTGAAAATGCTTTTCAATTTAACTGTACTGATTTCTTTTTTTTGTCTTTGCAGGTAAATACCAGTTGGATAATGGAAGAAGCAGTAGAAGATAGAAGATTTTAAGAGACTTAGGCTTTAGATTTTCTTTTCATTTATTGTAATAAATATTATTGTAAACACTGTAAATAAATTTACAATATTCGAATAACATTTGTAACAATATTTGAAATAAATAAAAAGTTTTTGTCAACTAAGGATTCTTTACTGTCAAATATTTCATTCTTTCTTTTGCACTGCCTATTTAATTATTTAAAATCTCTTAAATTAAAACAACTGGAAATGCATCCCAATAATTTTAACTCAGATAAAATATATAATCAACAAACTTTGCTGTCTCGCAACCTTGCATTAACCACAATGCGCCCAGCATTCCAATTAATCATATGCTTTGTACAGTTAAACAAACAAACATCCGTACACCTTTCACTTCACTGATCAAACCAATGCTTCAAAGTTTAAATCAAAAAGCCTCAACTCCTAGCCCAGATGTTTAGGTTTCGAGAAACAAACAACAATCTTGAATAAGCGTAAAAACAATGTAACAGTCAATTGAAATACTGTGGATTCAATTTCTTCTGAGAAATACGAGTGAAAAACCCTAATTCTAGACTTGTCGTCAAAGAAAAGTCTGCTTGATCAATTCTTGAGCCAATCTCAACAAAAATAAGTGAAAACCATAATTTTGGATTGACTGATAAAGAAAAGTCTGTTTGATCAATTTTTGAACCAATCTCAACAAAAGGTGGAAAACTCTGAAGTTGTGATTTCTTGTGAAAAAGGGAGGGCAAATTTTGGGGTATGTTGTACCCCAAAGTTTTCCCTCCCATATTCTTCAAGGTTTGCAAAGAACATGCTTCAAAATCCCCCAAGGGTTGCACAGTTCAAGGGCCTCCTAACAGTCAAAAACTAGGGTTTTGATTCTGTCAAAGAAATGGAAGTTTTCAAGGGTCCAATCAAGTCCCACATGCCTACAAATATTGTCAAAGCGTACGACTATGTCCTGTCATCTTGTCACCTGCCTACCAGGAGAAGGTTTGTCCATCAACAACTATCAGCACCTCACAGGTCTTCCTCTCCCACCCCAGAAACAGGGGCAGTAATGAGTCGTCCAAACGGTCTAATGGTTCTGTCCATCAAGGTACCAAGGTAAGTTCAGCCGAAGAACATAACCAATATACCTTAACTCCCCAGAGAGTGAGCCAGCAAGTCAGTGCACTCTCCCCAAGCAAAGCTATTATCAGCCTTAAGGAAGTTGGGTACCCCCGCAGATCTCGACATTCCCCAGCACGATATACAAATATTCTTAACAAGCATCCCCGACAGTCTTAATCTAAGATTGTTCCCCGATGGTATACCAGGCATTCAGTGGAGTCACTCCCAGTCCGTCTTAAAATTTCCCCAGGAGAGTCCAATCCAGTTTCCCCAGGAAAGTTGGAGTCCATCTCCCCAAGCAGGAAGCTTATCCCCAGTAGATTCTGGAAGTTTACCCCCTACAGAGCACGAACGCGTCCTCGGCTTTATTCAAAGGTTATTTGCTTACCAGGATATAACTGGGTTATCCTCATCCAAGAGCCACAGAAAGATCGTCCTCGGCGAAGTCTTCTTACCCCCAGCGAAGTCTATTAAAACTTCCAACGTAACAACAGTATCCCCAGCGAAGTTACCATCAACATTCCAGCAAAGTACCTCTCTCCCCACAGAGTACTGTTCCCCAGCAAACTCACTAGAATAATTTTCTCCTAGCAGAGTAATCCATTCGCCAAGTTTATTCCCCAACGGAGTTATCTTCTCCTACCGGTATTCTTGCAACTATCATCCCCGGCGGAAACAACAAAGCACTTCTCCAACATCAGCCCAGGATATGACTTCCCGGCACCCGTCAAGGATTTACTTTCCTAGACAAAAACATACGTTCATAAACATCACATTTCCATACATTATAGCATGCATATGCGCATCATATCTTACAAATCTCATTTATGTTGAGAACATCATTGCTTGATCCATATCATGCATTGCATATGACTGACCTTTACCTTTCAGGAAAGATCCAGTTAAGTTCTCAGCTATGTCCAAGACTTTAGCCTGGTTCAGTTAAATCGACCCTAAGATTTTTCTGATTCTTATCCAGTCAAAGGCCTTCTATGGATCAGTCAGATCGACCCTAAGATCTCCCTGATTCTTATCCAGTTGAAGATTCCAAGACCTTGTCCGGTTCAGTTAAATCGACCCTAAGATTTTCCTGATTCTTATCCAGTCAAAGGCCTTCTCTGGTTCAGTCAGATCGACCCTAAGATCTCCCTGATTCTTATCCCAGTAGAAGACATCCAAGATTCTCTCAGCGTTACTATTGAGGTTGAAGTCGCCCAAGATTCTCTCAACGTTACTGTTGAGGTTGAAGTCGCCCATGATTCTCTCAGCGTTACTGTTGAGGTTGAAGTCGCCCAAGATTCTCTCAGCGTTACTATTGAGGTTGAAGTCGCCCAAGATTCTCTCAGCGTTACTGTTGAGGTTGAAGTCGCCTATGATTCTCTCAGCGTTACTGTTGAGGTTGAAGTCGCCTAAGATTCTCTCAGCGTTACTGTTGAGGTTGAAGTCGCCCAAGATTCTCTCAGCGTTACTGTTGAGGTTGAAGTCGCCTATGATTCTCTCAGCGTTACTGTTGAGGTTGAAGTCGCCTATGATTCTCTCAGCGTTACTGTTGAGGTTGAAGTCGCCCAAGATTCTCTCATCGTTACTGTTGAGGTTGAAGTCGCCCAAGATTCTCTCAGCGTTACTGTTGAGGTTGAAGTCGCCTATGATTCTCTCAGCGTTACCGTTGAGGTTGAAGTCGCCTATGATTCGCTCAGTGTTACTGTTGAGGTTGAAGTCACCCAAGATTCTCTCATCGTTACTGTTGAGGTTGAAGTCGCCTATGATTCTCTCATTGTTACTGTTGAGGTTGAAGTCGCCCAAGATTCTCTCAGCGTTACTGTTGAGGTTGAAGTCGCCCAAGATTCTCTCATCGTTACTGTTGAGGTTGAAGTCACCCAAGATTCTCTCATCGTTACTGTTGAGGTTGAAGTCGCCTAAGATTCTCTCAGCGTTACTGTTGAGGTTGAAGTCGCCTATGATTCTCTCAGCGTTACCGTTGAGGTTGAAGTGGCCTATGATTCTCTCATCGTTACTGTTGAGGTTGAAGTCGCCCAAGATTCTCTCAGCGTTACTGTTGAGGTTGAAGTCGCCCAAGATTCTCTCAGCGTTACTGTTGAGGTTGAAGTCGCCCAAGATTCTCTCATCGTTACTGTTGAGGTTGAAATCGCCCCAAGATTCTCTCAGCGTTCCTGTTGAGGTAGTAATCGTCCAAGGTTCTCTCAGCGTTCTTGTTGAGGTAGTAATCGTCCAAGGTTCTCTCACCGTCCCGTTGAGGGTGCATCTATACAAAGAGTTTGAAGACCAGCTCCTGTAACAGGCCAGGTAATCATTTTCTTTTTCAGGTACGCAAGTTTCTCGCTAAGGAATCTCTTATGCGATCGACATCCAGATGGCATCTATAAGCCCATCCACCTTCCATCACCTCTCAACATGGCATCTATAAGCCCATCACCCTATCCATCAATCTCCAAATGGCATCTATAAGCCCATTCCCACCATCACATTACTATGTGAGCGCAAATTTCTGGGCACTCTAGTGTTCAATCATCTTCTACCTTCGGACTACGAAAGGCACGCCAGCCAATCTACATCCTCAGGTCTAAGAAGATTGAACAGGGGCAACTGTTGTACCCCAAAATTTGCCCTCCCATATTCTTCAAGATTTGCAAAGAACATGCTTCAAAATCCCCCAAGGGTTGCACAGTTCAAGGGCCTCCTAACAGTCAAAAACTAGGGTTTTGATTCTGTCAAAGAAATGGAAGTTTTCAAGGGTCCAATAAAGTCCCACATGCCTACAAATATTGTCAAGTATCCTCATGTCAAGTTTCAAGACTCACAGCACAAAATTGCACAGTCAAAAACCCTAATTGCTCAATAGTCAACTGTAGGGGCAAAATGGTCATTTGACAGTCAAAAGTCCAAATTTTTGATCAACATCTTATTTTGAAGCCACAAACATCATTTGATCAATTCTTGATCATGATTTTCAAGGTATGGCTCAAAAAGTCTCAAGATGCAAAAGTTTCCATATTTGGACAGTTGAAAAAGTCAACTGTAACTTGACCAAGGCATAACTTCCACATGGTTTATCAGAAAAATTCCATCCAAAGCTCATTTTGAATAGAAAGACATTTCCTACAACTCCTCTTCACACTTCAAGTCCAAGAAATGCTCTCACAAAAAGTTATCAATCTCAACATTATAGGTCATTTTCAAAAGTCAACAAAAAGGCACTTTAAGTCAAAGACCATAACTTGATATTGGTAAATGAAAATGACATGGGACCAAAGGCATTTGTTAGAGGACTTCAAGACCTTTCCAAAATGTCCAAGAACATGATCAAAGCTTAAAAATTGAGCAAGATATGCCTTGTGGAAGTTGGGAAATTTTTGGGAATTTTGAAAAGTCAACTTTGCTTCAAATGCCTCAAAATTGCTAATGGGCCACATTTCCTTCCAAGAATCATCATCCAAAAGCTATACACGACCCATTGACCCAAAGGGGAGTTATTTCATCATTTTTTATTATTTATTTGAATTTTTATCACCATTAATTCATTTAATTAAATAAAATATGACAAAAATACTAAACACATGTTTTCCAATCCCTTTTTGCAGCATATTCTCTCCATAAAACCTCAAGATTTCGTGCATCACTAATATGGAAAGATTTGGCCATGATTGGTATCAAAAAGGCATGAAAAAAGATTGAAAAGATTACATTAAAAATCAAATATTTGATTCATCAATGCAAAGGTTTATGGACTCAAATTTCTACCCTAATTCATCCCTCATATAAACACAAACCTAAACCTAATGCAAAGGACCTGAATGCTGCGCTAGAACCTAAGAACACAAACTCACTTTTTTCCAAAAAAACTTCAAACCTGTTTTCTTGGTTGCAAGGCATTTCAAGGCGTGGAAAGTACCTCAAAAGTTTACTGGGACCTCTCTGATCATAACCCAATCAAAATCACATCTCCATACACAAAGAACGGGTAGAATGAAGCCGCCCTGTTCTTAATATTTCTCACATTCGTGTTTTGATTTATACGTACCATTCATGCATTTTTCTTGTTGTTTTGCACTAACATAAGCATTCTAAAACTGTTGGTATCTTTTAATTGAACTAACGTGCCCTGTACGAGAATCTGCCATGGAAATTTTCTAGGTTTTCACAAGCTTGAAATTGGGGATTTGTTCATATGGAAAAATTGGACAGCAAGGCCTATATCGTTGAACTCGTGACCTTCAGACGAATCCAATCATCATATCGCGCTCAATTTATGATCAATGATACTCTAATCGATATTTTTCACAGGGTACATTTAGTGGGGGTTTAAAACCCCCGCTATCTCTTTTCTGTGTGCAGGCAAAACGGAGAAGATGCTAACGTGGCCTATTGCTATTGGGACATTTGAATGATAGCGCGCTTTTTTGTGGTTTAGCATAACATGGCCTTTTCAAATATAATGCTTATTGTCCACTATACATAAAAACAAACGCGCTCGGCTGAGTGGTTAATGTGTTGTCATACAATCAATAGGACCTGGGTTCGATTCCCAAGTCCCCCATATATATTTCATATTTTTTCTTGCAATGTGTTTCTATGCAGCTTGCATCCTAAGGTCCACCATGCAACTCCCTGCCTTGGCTTGCCAAATGTCCCAAAGGATGAATCTGAAGGTCAGGATGAGAGGTCCAAGATACACACAGGTCAACGCCTCCACACACAAGCCAGGAAAGTCCACGTGGGCTTGCATCTCATGGGCCAGATTGCCAGCAATATACCTCCAAAAGGGCCAACAAACCCCCCTTTGTTTGTATTTTCTTCCCTTTATTCTTTTCCCCTTTTTTTATTTTGTTTTAATTATTTTCTTTTAATTCTTCAAATTAATTTTAAATAATAAAAATACAAAAATATCAGAAAGACAAAAAATAAAAAATATATTTTATTTAATAGTATTTGTAAATAAATTTTATTAACTAATTTAGTTCTAATCTAGGTTTAATTCAATGTTTTTTTTAATAAACTAAAAAATATAGAGATTAGGGTTTTATTGTTTTTATTCTTTTTCTTTTCTTTTTACCATTATTAAGTATTAATTATTTTTATAAATAAATATGCCATGTAAATAATTAATGTAAATTAGGGTACAATTTAAACATTTTTTTTAATAAATTAAAAATAGTTTAGAATTAGGGTTTTAATTAACTTTTAAATTCCATTTAATTTTCTCATTAAAATTCCATAAATACAAAAAAACTCCAAAAAATAAGTTCTTGCTTTTATTTAATTTAATTAATTTACGATTTCGATTTAATTTCTTTAAAAGGGTCCAACGCTCTCGCACCCTCGAATTTAATTTTCTCTTCGCGCGTTTATTTTATTTTTCTTTGTGAAATTGATGTACTTGCCCCAAAGCCTTGTAATAGATTAATTAGGATATTTATTTTTCCGCATTTTTATTTTATTCAAATCGGGTCTTGGTTTAATTTGGTGATGTAGACCCGTGCCTTTGTAATAGCGTAGGACTTTTAAATTCCGCATCTTTTAACTGTTAATAACTTGCATGAAAGAATGAATGCCAAAAATAAAAACAAAGCGTAGATCACCGATGCATGAATAAGACAAATATAACTGAAAATGACACACAAATCACACACCACCCCTAGGGTACGTCTCATTGTTGCCTTGCCCCTCGAAAAGTGGTCGTCGAGTAGAGGATGTTTTAGTAAGTCCTCGTGTCCATGAACATGGCATGAGGGTAGCTTCTAAGGTGTCTTCCTATTGCTCTGGTGACCACACTGTCCCTAATCCTCGAATTGACCCGAACACCTCCAACAGTGGTGCTACCTACCTCTCAATGGTGGGATGGCACTACCTTAAGGACATTTACGCAGACGAATTCCTTAGGGTAGGTAGATGACTCGTAGATACTTGCTCTAATTCAAAACAAATCAAAAACTTCTTTTCACACCGACACTTTGCAAAAAGCTTTCAAAAACAACTTTTCAAACACTCTTGAGGACTGATACAAGAGTCGAACTGAAATTTTAAATGAAACTTTCTCAAACCCACTCTGAAAAGCAAACAAACAATTTTGAAAACACAAATGAGCAAGTATCTAAGAGCCCATGGATAACCATGGATAGAAAGGGTGCTAACACCTTCCCTTTCTATAAATCTACCTCCCGAACTGAGAAACAATCTCAATAAGGAATTTTTCTGTGCTTTTGTCCTTTCCATTTGGAGAAAATAAAAGACGGTGGCGACTCTTGCTTACCGCGACATTTCGCGAACCAACGTTAAACAGTCAGTTCCAGATCCACCGATCACAGAACTGGCGAATCTGCTGGGGAGAATTTTAAAGTGAGGTGTACCTTAGGACTAAGATCAATGTGTTTTCAATTGCTTTGACTTGTTTGCTTTATTATTGTGGGACTGTCTTGGGAGTTCCATAGATCCTAACCCGAATCTGGGGGATACCTTCTTAGAAAGTAGCAACAAGGCTGTGAGGGAACTGTGCGGGGTATACCGACATGGTTGAAACAGCCTGCTACGTTGATGTGGCACTTTGGTGTGTACCGGTAACCCTTGAGTTCAGTCAAGGAGAGTACGGGGCCTCCATGTGGTGTCGTGAAGCATCAACTGACCTTAGGAACCTTAATTGAACTATCTTGGCCTCTTTAGGGTAGTGAGATAACTGACTTTGGTGCAGTCCGAGGTTGGTTGATACTCGATACTACACTCAATTGAGGGTTGCTTTCCTGGAATATTTCGGTCGCCAGTTCAGTGGCTAAATCGAAACGATGAACAATGAAAGCAATCCAGTGATATTGGGATCCTTAGAACCCGGTTACTTCTGATAGGATAGGTTGAGCCCACCAACTTCAAGAGGGTAATACCCAGACCCCATGCTGGCCTAAACTCTAAGGGCTTCTCTTGTGTGACTTGTGTGCCTTCCAACTTGACTATTTGCATGCTTGTTATCTAACACTTGAGTTTTCTTGCAGGTTTTGTTTATAGTCCTTAATTGAGACTCATAACAGGGTTTACTGAGTTTCTTGCAGGTTTTGTTTATAGTCCTTAATTGGGGCTCATAACAGGGTTTACTGAGTTTCTTGCAGGTTTTGTTTATAGTCCTTAATTGGGACTCATAACAGGGTTTACCTATGTTACCCCATGCATAGCATAACATCATACCATTGCATACATCCCGCATAAGGACTAATCCGTTTCAAGGATCTCAAGGGCTTGTGATGCAGGTCATGATGAACCAACTGTCCAGCAAGGGGCAAAGGGGATTTATTTTCCTCTAGCCAAGGTTTTCAGGGGCTATGACCCACTGGATATGGTGAGCCTTTGACCCTTGAAGAAGAATTCTCAACAACATGGGTTTCCGTCAATCAAGCTACAAATTCCAATGCTAATAATTTTCTTGTTTACCCCGCGAGATCCTTGAAAACATTGCATGCATACATACCTATCATTGCATTACAGGTACCCTCTTGACAGGTCACTCACCATCTTCGCTGTTTATTTCAGCAATGGCTTCCCAACAATACAACCAGGACTTCCAGGCTCAAGAGACTCGGTTCGGGGAAATCCTCCTGAATCTATCCAAGGGGCAGGAGGAGTTGAGAGCACTTCTCATGGGGACTTTGGTCAGGAACAGTGCTGAGGATGAACGGCTGAAACACCTGCAAGCTGAGATGGATGCAATGAAAACCCAGATGCTGGGGCAGGTGATTGCCATTCAAGGTTTAGCTCAAAGACAAGAAAAGCTCGGATTTATCATCAACCAACTGCTTCAGGGTAACCAACTGGGGCAAACGTCTAAGGGTAAAGAGCCAGTCGTCATTCAACCATCTTTGAGACAAGGAGATAAGGGGAGAGCTCCTCAAATGGCTCCAGTGTCACAAATTCAGCATCAACCTCACCAGCTTCAGCCAGACAAGCCCAGGAGGCAATTCACCCAGCTCAACATGTCGCTGTTTCAAGCTTTACAACGCCTGTTGAGATTGAATCTGATCATATTAAGGGCTCATCCCCAGAACCCCAACACAGCATCTCCTACCTATCATCCCAATAAAAGGTGTGCCTACCACTCTGCCAGTCCAGGACATGATACAAATGAGTGTTGGACTCTGAAGAACAAGATCCAAGACCTGATTGATGAAGGAGCATTGGAGTTCACACAAGATGGTCAGGCTGAGTTTTTCTACCATCCCTCCAAGGCTCACCATTTGAAGTAACAAGCCCTGAGATGAGAAGACTTTTGTTTATTATAATTTTCAAGTTGTAACTTTCTTTTGTTCAAACATTTACTCATGTTAAACGTTGTTATTTCATTAATGCATCACATATGTCTGTTTTGAAGCAATATATTCGTATTCACTATATGCAAATTATTTTCATATTTTTTCTGATGATCAACGCTCGATTAATAATTCTAAGCCTCTTGAGGGAGGATGACAAAAACGATACCACGACACTTACAATATGCTTTTGAACAGACCCCGCTGATGAGGTACATGCATTGTTTTAATCCCTAAACACTGGAGTTATAAGGCAGATAATCCCTCGTTAACCCCTTTGAGCCAAAGAAGTAGGAGTTTTTCTTTTCGAAAATTAAAACCCTTAATCATAACCTGGGGCAGGGTAGTTTTCTCAGTTGATCCAAGTACACAACGAATAGCACCAAAGAAGTCCTTACAAAGCAAAAGACAATGATGGTTCCGAACAATCATAAGGACAGGCAGTCATTACCAAAGAAAAAATAAAAGCCCAATAAGTCAAAACCTAAGAAGGAGACTTACAAAAACTGGGGCATCCCGCTGACTGTAATCACAAAAGAATAGCTCAAGCAAAAAAAAAAGGGGATAACAAAAATCAGAAAAAGAAAAAGGTCTTACAAACCCTCGGCAAAAAAATGACTGCCTATTCAAAATAAGTTATCAACATCCGAATCATCACCGGAAAATCAGAGCAAAGACTCAAACAAGATCTAACGTATGATCAACTGAGTTTAGGTTTGGAGAACATCACGAAGAGCGGGTGGGTACAAATAAAATTTGAGCCTTTATCCTTTGTTTCTTAAACCGTGAACCAGGCCACGTTATAACCCTTAAAAGTCCTAGCTGAAGCAAGGGTTAGTTTGAAAGCATACTGTTACAAAGGTATCCTGACTCCTTAAGGCCCACGGTAAATACGGAGTTGACATCACGTTTTACAAACATTCACTTGTTTTATGAAAAAGAATGCATTTTCAAAATCTTCAAGACAGACATAAGCTTTGCGTTTTTGATATAACATTGTTTGCATATGACTATTTGTTTGAACAACAGGGAAATTCGCACGATGAATACCTAGTGAACAAAAGCACTATCCAATCAAGGGGCACGACATGATCATGGTCCATCATCTGGGGCAGTCCAATCAAGATTCGGAGAATCTCTCAAAGGCCAAATAGCCTGGGGTAAATCTCTGCCTGAGTCACTTGGGGCATTCCAACAACGAATCTTGCCTGATCAAACACCTTCTGGTGGCATGACAAAACACTTCTAACAGGGGCAACTCCCTACATTCTGAGAGCATGGATGTAGTCGAAAAGAATACTACGCGTAATCAAAGACCCGCTAGGTTGACACACCTAGGCAAAAATAAGGGCTTCCCGGCGAACCAAAAGGGTTCGGGCAAAAATGAGGGATGAAATGAAAAAAATCTGTACACCCGGCAAGTCGAAAACCTGAAAAGGCGGCTTGGGAAAAAATGGGTATCCCGGTGGACTGAAAACCCAAAAAGGCGGTCCAGGAAAAAATTAGGGATCAAAGCGTACGACTATGTCCTGTCATCTTGTCACCTGCCTACCAGAAGAAGGTTTGTCCATCAACAACTATCAGCACCTCACAGGTCTTCCTCTCCCACCCCAGAAACAGGGGCAGTAATGAGTCGTCCTAACGGTCTAATGGTTCTGTCCATCAAGGTACCAAGGTAAGTTCAGCCGAAGAACATAACCAATATACCTTAACTCCCCAGAGAGTGAGCCAGCAAGTCAGTGCACTCTCCCCAAGCAAAGCTATTATCAGCCTTAAGGAAGTTGGGTACCCCCGCAGATCTCGACATTCCCCAACACGATATACATATATTCTTAACAAGCATCCCCAACAGTCTTAATCTAAGATTGTTCCCCGGCGGTATACCAGGCATTCAGTGGAGTCACTCCTAGTCCGTCTCAAAATTTCCTCAAGAGAGTCCAATCCAGTTTCCCCAGGAAAGTTGGAGTCCATCTCCCCAAGCAGGAAGCTTATCCCCAGTAGATTCTGGAAGTTTACCCCCTACAGAGCATGAACGCGTCCTCAGCTTTATTCAAAGGTTATTTCCTTACCAGGATATAACTGGGTTATCCTCAGCCAAGAGCCACAAAAAGATCGTCCTCGGCGAAGTCTTCTTACCCCCAGCAAAGTCTATTAAAACTTCCAACGTAACAACGGTATCCCCAGCGAAGTTACCATCAACATTCCAGCAAAGTACCTCTCTCCCCACAGAGTACTGTTCCCCAGCAAACTCACTAGAATAATTTTCTCCTAGCAGAGTAATCCATTCGCCAAGTTTATTCCCCAACAGAGTTATCTTCTCCTACCGGTATTCTTACAACTATCATCCCCGGCGGAAACAACAAAGCACTTCTCCAACATCAGCCCAGGATATGACTTCCCGGCACCCGTCAAGGATTTACTTTCCTAGACAAAAACATACGTTCATAAACATCACATTTCCATACATTATAGCATGCATATGCGCATCATATCTTACAAATCTCATTTATGTTGAGAACATCATTGCTTGATCCATATCATGCATTGCATATGACTGACCTTTACCTTTCAGGAAAGATCCAGTTAAGTTCTCAGCTATGTCCAAGACTTTAGCCTGGTTTAGTTAAATCGACCCTAAGATTTTTCTGATTCTTATCCAGTCAAAGGCCTTCTCTGGATCATTCAGATCGACCCTAAGATCTCCCTGATTCTTATCCAGTTGAAGATTCCAAGACCTTGTCCGGTTCAGTTAAATCGACCCTAAGATTTTCCTGATTCTTATCCAGTCAAAGGCCTTCTCTGGTTCAGTCAGATCGACCCTAAGATCTCCCTGATTCTTATCCCAGTAGAAGACATCCAAGATTCTCTCAGCGTTACTATTGAGGTTGAAGTCGCCCAAGATTCTCTCAGCGTTACTGTTGAGGTTGAAGTCGCCCATGATTCTCTCAGCGTTACTGTTGAGGTTGAAGTCGTCCAAGATTCTCTCAGCGTTACTGTTGAGGTTGAAGTCGCCGAAGATTCTCTCAGCGTTACTGTTGAGGTTGAAGTCGCCTATGATTCTCTCAGCGTTACTGTTGAGGTTGAAGTCGCCTAAGATTCTCTCAGCGTTACTGTTGAGGTTGAAGTCGCCCAAGATTCTCTCAGCGTTACTGTTGAGGTTGAAGTCGCCTATGATTCTCTCAGCGTTACTGTTGAGGTTGAAGTCGCCTATGATTCTCTCAGCGTTACTGTTGAGGTTGAAGTCGCCCAAGATTCTCTCATCGTTACTGTTGAGGTTGAAGTCGCCAGAGATTCTCTCAGCGTTACTGTTGAGGTTGAAGTCGCCTATGATTCTCTCAGCGTTACCGTTGAGGTTGAAGTCGCCTATGATTCGCTCAGCGTTACTGTTGAGGTTGAAGTCACCCAAGATTATCTCATCGTTACTGTTGAGGTTGAAGTCGCCTATGATTCTCTCATCGTTACTGTTGAGGTTGAAGTCGCCCAAGATTCTCTCAGCGTTACTGTTGAGGTTGAAGTCGCCCAAGATTCTCTCATCGTTACTGTTGAGGTTGAAGTCACCCAAGATTCTCTCATCGTTACTATTGAGGTTGAAGTCGCCTAAGATTCTCTCAGCGTTACTGTTGAGGTTGAAGTCACCTATGATTCTTTCAGCGTTACCGTTGAGGTTGAAGTCGCCTATGATTCTCTCAGCGTTACCGTTGAGGTTGAAGTCGCCTATGATTCGCTCAGCGTTACTGTTGAGATTGAAGTCACCCAAGATTCTCTCATCGTTACTGTTGAGGTTGAAGTCGCCCAAGATTCTCTCAGCGTTACTATTGAGGTTGAAGTCGCCCAAGATTCTCTCAGTGTTACTGTTGAGGTTGAAGTCGCCCAAGATTCTCTCATCGTTACTGTTGAGGTTGAAATCGCCCCAAGATTCTCTCAGCGTTCCTGTTGAGGTAGTAATCGTCCAAGGTTCTCTCAGCGTTCCTGTTGAGGTAGTAATCGTCCAAGGTTCTCTCACCGTCCCGTTGAGGGTGCATCTATACAAAGAGTTTGAAGACCAGCTCCTGTAACAGGCCAGGTAATCATTTTCTTTTTCAGGTACGCAAGTTTCTCGCTAAGGAATCTCTTATGCGATCGACATCCAGATGGCATCTATAAGCCCATCCACCTTCCATCACCTCTCAACATGGCATCTATAAGCCCATCACCCTATCCATCAATCTCCAAATGGCATCTATAAGCCCATTCCCACCATCACATTACTATGTGAGCGCAAATTTCTGGGCACTCTAGTGTTCAATCATCTTCTACCTTCGGACTACGAAAGGCACGCCAGCCAATCTACATCCTCAGGTCTAAGAAGATTGAACAGGGGCAACTGTTGTACCCCAAAATTTGCCCTCCCATATTCTTCAAGATTTGAAAAGAACATGCTTCAAAATCCCCCAAGGGTTGCACAGTTCAAGGGCCTCCTAACACTCAAAAACTAGGGTTTTGATTCTGTCAAAGAAATGGAAGTTTTCAAGGGTCCAATCAAGTCCCACATGCCTACAAATATTGTCAAGTATCCTCATGTCAAGTTTCAAGACTCACAGCACAAAATTGCACAGTCAAAAACCCTAATTGCTCAACAGTCAACTGTAGGGGCAAAATGGTCATTTGACAGTCAAAAGTCCAAATTTTTGATCAACATCTTATTTTGTAGCCACAAACATCATTTGATCAATTCTTGATCATGATTTTCAAGGTATGGCTCAAAAAGTCTCAAGATGCAAAAGTTTCCATATTTGGACAGTTGAAAAAGTCAACTGTAACTTGACCAAGGCATAACTTCCACATGGTTTATCAGAAAAATTCCATCCAAAGCTCATTTTGAATAGAAAGACATTTACTACAACTCCTCTTCACACTTCAAGTCCAAGAAATGCTCTCACAAAAAGTTATCAATCTCAACATTATAGGTCATTTTCAAAAGTCAACAAAAGGCACTTTAAGTCAAAGACCATAACTTGATATTGGTAAATAAAAATGACATGGGACCAAAGACATTGGTTAGAGGACTTCAAGACCTTTCCAAAATGTCCAAGAACATGATCAAAGCTTAAAAATTGAGCAAGATATGCCTTGTGGAAGTTGGGAAATTTTTGGGAATTTTGAAAAGTCAACTTTGCTTCAAATGCCTCAAAATTGCTAATGGGCCACATTTCCTTCCAAGAATCATCATCCAAAAGCTATACACGACCCATTGACCCAAAGGGGAGTTATTTCATCATTTTTTATTATTTATTTGAATTTTTATCACCATTAATTCATTTAATTAAATAAAATATGACAAAAATACTAAACACATGTTTTCCAATCCCTTTTTGCAGCATATTCTCTCCATAAAACCTCAAGATTTCGTGCATCACTAATATGGAAAGATTTGGCCATGATTGGTATCAAAAAGGCATGAAAAAAGATTGAAAAGATTACATTAAAAATCAAATATTTGATTCATCAATGCAAAGGTTTATGGACTCAAATTTCTACCCTAATTCATCCCTCATATAAACACAAACCTAAACCTAATGCAAAGGACCTGAATGCTGCGCTAGAACCTAAGAACACAAACTCACTTTTTTCCAAAAAAACTTCAAACCTGTTTTCTTGGTTGCAAGGCATTTCAAGGCGTGGAAAGTACCTCAAAAGTTTACTGGGACCTCTCTGATCATAACCCAATCAAAATCACATCTCCATACACAAAGAACGGGTAGAATGAAGCCGCCCTGTTCTTAATATTTCTCACATTCGTGTTTTGATTTATACGTATCATTCATGCATTTTTCTTGTTGTTTTGCACTAACATAAGCATTCTAAAACTGTTGGTATCTTTTAATTGAACTAACGTGCCCTGTACGAGAATCTGCCATGGAAATTTTCTAGGTTTTCACAAGCTTGAAATTGGGGATTTGTTCATATGGAAAAATTGGACAGCAAGGCCTATACCGTTGAACTCGTGACCTTCAGACGAATCCAATCATCATATCGCGCTTAATTTATGATCAATGATACTCTAATCGCTATTTTTCGCAGGGTACATTTAGTGGGGGTTTAAAACCCCCGCTATCTCTTTTCTGTGTGCAGGCAAAACGGAGAAGATGCTAACGTGGCCTATTGCTATTGGGACATTTGAATGATAGCGCGCTTTTTTGTGGTTCAGCATAACGTGGCCTTTTCAAATATAATGCTTATTGTCCATTATACATAAAAACAAACGCGCTCGGCTGAGTGGTTAATGTGTTGTCATGCAATCAATAGGACCTGGGTTCGATTCCCAGGTCCCCCATATATATTTCATATTTTTTCTTCCAATGTGTTTCTATGCAGCTTGCATCCTAAGGTCCACCATGCAACTCCCTGCCTTGGCTTGCCAAATGTCCCAAAGGATGAATCTGAAGGTCAGGATGAGAGGTCCAGGATACACACAGGTCAACGCCTCCACATACAAGCCAGGAAAGTCCACGTGGGCTTGCATCTCATGGGCTAGATTGCCTGCAATATACCTCCAAAAGGGCCAACAAACCCCCCTTTGTTTGTATTTTCTTCCCTTTATTCTTTTCCCCTTTTTTTATTTTGTTTTAATTATTTTCTTTTAATTCTTCAAATTAATTTTAAATAATAAAAATACAAAAAAATCAGAAAGACAAAAAATAAAAAATATATTTTATTTAATAGTATTTGTAAATAAATTTTATTAACTAATTTAGTTCTAATCTAGGTTTAATTCAATGTTTTTTTTAATAAACTAAAAAATATAGAGATTAGGGTTTTATTGTTTTTATTCTTTTTCTTTTCTTTTTACCATTATTAAGTATTAATTATTTTTATAAATAAATATGCCATGTAAATAATTAATGTAAATTAGGGTACAATTTAAACATTTTTTTTTAATAAATTAAAAATAGTTTAGAATTAGGGTTTTAATTAACTTTTAAATTCCATTTAATTTTCTCATTAAAATTCCATAAATACAAAAAAACTCCAAAAAATAAGTTCTTGCTTTTATTTAATTTAATTAATTTACGATTTCGATTTAATTTCTTTAAAAGGGTCCAACGCCCTCGCACCCTCGAATTTAATTTTCTCTTCGCGCGTTTATTTTATTTTTCTTTGTGAAATTGATGTACTTGCCCCAAAGCCTTGTAATAGATTAATTAGGATATTTATTTTTCCGCATTTTTATTTTATTCAAATCGGGTCTTGGTTTAATTTGGCGATGTAGACCCGCGCCTTTGTAATAGCGTAGGACTTTTAAATTCCGCATCTTTTAACTGTTAATAACTTGCATGAAAGAAGGAATACCAAAAATAAAAACAAAGCGTAGATCACCAATGCATGAATAAGACAAATATAACTGAAAATGACACACAAATCACACACCACCCCTAGGGTACGTCTCACTGTTGCCTTGCCCCTCGAAAAGTGGTCGTCGAGTAGAGGATGTTTTAGTAAGTCCTCATGTCCATGAACATGGCATGAGGGTAGCTTCTAAGGTGTCTTCCTATTGCTCTGGTGACCATACTGTCCCTAATCCTCGAATTGACCCGAACACCTCCAACGGTGGTGCTACCTACCTCTCAATGGTGGGATAGCACTACCTTAAGGACATTTACGCAGACGAATTCCTTAGGGTAGGTAGATGACTCGTAGATACTTGCTCTAATTCAAAACAAATCAAAAAATTCTTTTCACACCGACACTTTGCAAAAATCTTTCAAAAACAACTTTTCAAACACTCTTGAGGACTGATACAAGAGTCGAACTGAAATTTTAAACGAATCTTTCTCAAACCCACTCTGAAAAGCAAACAAACAATTTTGAAAACACAAATGAGCAAGTATCTAAGAGCCCATGGATAACCATGGATAGAAAGGGTGCTAACACCTTCCCTTTCTATAAATCTACCTCCTGAACCGAGAAACAATCTCAATAAGGAATTTTTCTGTGCTTTTGTCCTTTCCATTTGGAGAAAATAAAAGACGGTGGCGACTCTTGCTTACCGCGACATTTCGTGAACCAGCGTTAAACAGTCAGTTTCAGATCCACCGATCACAGGGTATAACAGTTGCCCCTGTTCAATCTTCTTGAACCTGAAGAGTTAGATTGGCGAGTTTGCCTTTCACGACTCGAAGGTAAAAGATGATTGGACACTAGAGTGCCCAAAAATTTGCACTTGTCAAAGCATAGTTGAGGGAATGGGCTTAAAGATGCCATTTGGAGATGTGACAGAATCTTGTCGGAGATGGGCTTAAAGATGCCATCTGGAGATGTGACAAAATCTTGTCGGAGATGGGCTTAAAGATGCCATCTGGAGATGTGATAGAATCTTGTCAGAGACGGGCTTAAAGATGCCATCTAAGAATGTTTGTTGAACTGTATGTCGTAGGTGAGTGGGTGAGTATCAGAAAGGTGTCCATGTTTTGGAACATCTCTGAGCTAGGGGTCTGAATAAGCAATAGATTGACATCCAGGTTGGGAAGCTTCCGTAAACTGTTTTCAAAAGTTGAATCTGAACAAGCGATAGATTAACATCCGTGTTTGGAGAATCCGTAAACTGTTTTCAGAAGTTGAATCTGAACAAGCGATAGATTAACATCCGTGTTTGGAGAATCCGTAAACTGTTTTCAGAAGTCTTGAAGTTGAATAAGCAATAGATCGGCATCCATGTTGGGAAGCGTCCGTAAACTATTTTCAAAGTTGAATCTGAACAAGCGATAGATTAACATCCATGTTTGGAGAATCCGTAAACTTTTTCAGAAGTCTTGAAGTTGAATAAGCAATAGATCAGCATCCATGTTGGGAAGCGTCCGTAAACTCTTTTCAAAAGTTGAATCTGAACAAGCGATAGATTAACATCCGTATTTGGAGACTCCATAAACTGTTTTCAGAAGTCTTGAAGTTGAATAAGCAATAGATCAGCATCCATGTTGGGAAGCGTCCGTAAACTCTTTTCAAAAGTTGAATCTAAACAAGCGATAGATTAACATCCGTATTTGGAGAATTCGTAAACTATTTTCAGAAGTCTTGAAGTTGAATAAGCAATAGATCAACATCCATGTTGGGAAGCGTCCGTAAACTGTTTTCAAAAGTTGAATCTGAACAAGCGATAGATTAACATCCGTATTTGGAGAATCCGTAAACTGTTTTCAGAAGTCTTGAAGTTGAATAAGCAATAGATCAGTATCCATGTTGGGAAGCGTCCGTAAACTCTTTTCAAAAGTTGAATCTGAACAAGCGATAGATTAACATCTGTATTTGGAGACTCCATAAACTGTTTTCAGAAGTCTTGAAGTTGAATAAGCAATAGATCAGCATCCATGTTGGGAAGCGTCCGTAAACTGTTTTCAAAAGTTGAATCTGAACAAGCGATAGATTAATATCCGTATTTGGAGAATCCGTAAACTGTTTTTAGAAGTCTTGAAGTTGAATAAGCAATAGATCAGCATCCATGTTGGGAAGCGTCCGTAAACCGTTTTCAAAAGTTGAATCTGAACAAGCGATAGATTAACATCCGTATTTGGAGAATCCGTAAACTGTTTTCAGAAGTCTTGAAGTTGAATAAGCAATAGATCAGCATCCATGTTGGGAAGTGTTGTACCCCAAAATTTGCCCTCCCATACTCTCCAAGATTTGTCAAGAATCAGTCAAACAGAATTTTTCTTGTAAGTCTAGCCAAATTATGGTTTTCATGGACTTTTGATACAGTTCAAACAAATTATTAGGGTTTGGTTGATTTTTGGCTCAGGTTTTGATCAGGCGGACGCTTCTTTGACATTTAATCAAGAACTAGGGTTTGTGCGCGCAGAAAGAATTAATTCTACAGTGCTTTTCAATTTACTCTGGAATATAGACTGAGGTTTCTGATTGGGACCTTGCAGTGTTTGATTAAATCATTAAGAGAAAAGGCATGTGGACGTTTTGTTTGATTAACTGTGCATTGCTTTGGATAATTGGAGCGCCGGGTTTATTATTGATTAATGCTCAGACCACAGTGTTTATCAAATGTTTATTTATTCTAAGTTAGAATAATTGGAATTTATTTCCATTTTATTATAATTTAAGAATTATAAACAATTAAATAAACATTTGAAGAAGAATTAAAAAGGAATGTCAATAAAAAGACTTTTTATTTATCTTTAATTATTTGTACAATTGTTATTTAAATACAATAATTATTTACAAAGTATTTACAATAATAATGTTACAATGATTAAAAGGAAAATAAAATTGCATCCTAAAATTTCCTAAATCTTCATCTTCTACCGCTACTCCTCTTTTGCTCCATTGATTTTTATCTGCAAAACAAAGAAAAAGAAAAAGTCAAAAGCAGATGAAATGAAATTAAAAGTGGACAATTAATTCAAAAATCATCATTAAAAGCGACTGGCCGGAATCAGTTTGCCCTCTCTGCAAATCACAAGATTTCTCTTGGTTCACAAAGAGGGATAGAAGTATGCTTGCAATTAAAGTATGAAATGCACATGTTTACAAATTGCACAAATTCAAAGTTTGTCAAACATACTGCATAAATCCGAAAATTGTCAACCAAAGTTTCCAAACAGCATGTACAAGTATAAAGGCAAACTGAATCACAATTTCAAACTAAGCCAAAAGCTGTCAAAATTGTCCAAGGATACCAAAAGATATCAAACTCCAAAAAGCTGTCAATAAAGTACACAAAGTATGCAATAAATATGGAAAATATGCAGAGGAAAGGGATAAATGCAAGCGATGTTCAGATACATCATCTTCCTAGGCTAATTACTTTTTCAGAAAAGACAAAATTAAGCAATAAAAATGCTTTTTTTTAATCTGGAGAGAGAAGGAGAGAAGAAGGCAGCTTACAGTACAGCAGGCTAGAGGCTAAAAAAGAGATATAAACAGGATGTATCAGAGCACATAGAGGAAGGAGGCAGAATACATACAGCACAGGATATCATAAAGCATGAAAACCTCAAGCCTTGCAAACTTGTTCAAGCATTGGAATCCAAGCTAAGACCAAATTCAAAAAGAACGAATATACATAAAATATAACAGCTCATGCCTTTCAAAGGGACAAGGCCAAGACCCTGTAAGATATAAAACAGCATTTTAGAGCCTTTATAAAAAAGCCTCAACCTGCCCCAAAAACAACACAAATCCTGTCTATACCAGATAAAACACTTCAAAACCTTTTTCAACCACAAGCTCACTGCAAGCAGCAAGCATAAGCCCTAAAGTTCCAGGCCTCATCCTGCATAAACATAAACTAGTTTTCCAAACAAATACCCACAAGCCTGAAGCCTGGACCTGCCTTAACACAAAAACACAACAAGGCCTGTCAAACCTAAAGCCAAGTCTCTAAACAAGTCAAGGCCAAACCTGTGTCCAAGCCTAACTTGCCTACAAACCTGCTTGTCCCAACCATATCAACAAACATTTCCAGCAACTCAAATCAAACACTAAAGCATCATAACTAAGCCACAAAGCCCTCAGAACTATGTTCATCATAGGGTCAAGACAAACCGTATCCAACAACATCATCAAATAGGCATCTCAGAAAGCAAGAAAGCTATTCAAAAGCGAGGCAAACATGCATTCAAAAGAGGAAGAGAAGCAAGTGAACTGGGTTTTTCAGAAATCATCATAAAACCTAAAGAAAAAATACAGAGTACCAGGTTCTCCAGCAAAAGCCAGCGCATCACCTTCCCTTGCCCTCAGCCGCCTGAGATACGCCTCCAGATCCGCCTCCCCTCCTCTCCAAGTAACGATCTACAAAGGTAGTATTTCTTTTCTTTTTCTTTCTTTCCACACACCTCAAACAGAAACGATGGCAACATAAAATCAGAATATGAAAGTAACACATAAAAACTTGAAACCCTAACGCGATAGAGACAGAAATCACTACCTTTTAACTATTGCATGGGTGATCCATGGAGGGAGAAGGAGCGGACGATGGCGCTGGTGGCTAGGCAAGGAAGAACATTATTCAGAAGTTGGGCATGAGAAGATGAGAACGAACGAAGAGGAGAAGACAGCGAAGAAGATGAGCGCCGTTTGTCGCTGTAACCCTAAAATCCAAATGGAACAAAACTGATTGAACCCTAAAACAAATGTGTTAAACCACTTGGGCCTTTCCCTGTTCAACAAAGCCTAAGCCCATTAGAATCAGGCGCCCCACCCCCTTTTTTGTTGATTCTAATGCAATTTCTGTTTGGTCCAGAATTCTACCTAGGCCCATTTAATTCTTTTTTAAACTAACTCACACTAATATTTTTGTTTAAATAAAAAGAATGATACAATTAAAATTCTTTTTTTTAAAATGTCTATTAATACTCTTTTTTTTTATATATTTAGGAGTATATAGAAATAAGATTTTTTTCTAACTTAAATAATCTTCCTTTTTTTAAAATTTTTATTTAATACTCTTTTGTACATAAACCAAAAATGTATAAATGATAATTTTCTCTAAAAGCTTAAAACATTTTCTTTTTCTTTTCTTTAAAATCTTTTCTTTGTACATAATAAAAACTAATTAAAATACATTAATATTAATACATAAAAAAATAGAACTTAAAACATTTTCTTTTCTTTTATTAAATTTTCTTGTTTGTACATACTTAACAAAAAATAAATAACAATACTTAATAATACATTTTTACTCACTTGTAAATAATCATACACTTACACAAATACATTGATACACTTACATTGCTTTATTCTTATACATTGCTATACATTACATTTTATATTGCGATGGATTCAATTTGGTTGTAAATATATTTGGACACTACTCTCCTAATAAGTCTCATCCCCATTTGTAAATATTTGTACCCCATTTCCCGGATACTTATTTGTAATAGCGTAGACTTTAAATTCCCGCACAAATATTAACTGTTAACTATGCATGACAAGACTTGTATGACAAATAAAATCAACCCGTAGCTCACAAATGCATGTTCAAAGATAAACATAAACTGAATTTAACACACATGCACATGCCACTCCTAGGGTACGCTTCACTCGGTTGCCTCGAGGTGGTCGTCAAGTATAGGGTGTTTTAGAGGTCGCCCTCCTGTCTAAAGATCCAGTTGCCTCGAAACGGTTGCCTCGGATAAAAAGGATCTAGGACATTGGGGTTTCCGCTAAGGCGTCCTACCATTACTTTGGTGACCACATTGTCCCTAATAATCGAATTGACCCGAATACCTCCAACGACGGTGCTACCTACTTCACAATAGTGGGATAGTACTGTCTAAAGGACTCTTACACAGCCTAATTCCTTAGAGTAGGTAGATTTCTCCTGGGTACTTGCTCTTTCAAAAAACAAAAACATCTTTTCGCACCTACACTTTCAAAAAGCTTTCAAACAAATACTTCATACACTCTTGAGGACTGATACAAGAGTTACCTAGAAGTTTTTCAAACGAAACCTTTTTTTTCAAAACCCACAAACACTTGAAAAGCAAACAATTTTTGAAAACATAGTGAGCAAGTACCTAAGAGCTCGTGGATAACCACAGATAGAAAGGGTGCTAACACCTTCCCTTTCTATAAATCTACCTCCCGAACCGAGAAACATTCTCGAAAAGGAATTTTGCTGTGCTTTTGTCCTTTCCTTGTTAGAGAACATAAAAGACGGTGGCGACTCTTGCTTACCGCGACATTTCGCGAACCAGCTTAAAAAAAACAGTCAGTTCTATTTCCACCGATCACAGAACTGGCGACTCTGCTGGGGAATATTAATAAGTGAGGTGTACCTTGGGATATGACCATACTTATGTTTTCAATTGCTTGCTTTGATTGCTTTTATATTTGTGGGCTTGTATCGGAGTTTCATAGATCCTAACCCGGATCTGGGGAATACCCTTTAGGTAGCATAAGCTGTGAGGGACCTGTCCGGCATAGACCGACACGGGTGAAGCAGTGGCTATGTTGTTGTGACACCTTGGTCTGTACCGATATCCCTTGTGTTGCAACGAGGAGAATATGGGTCTTCTGAGGAGTCATTAAGCACCAACCGACCTTAGAACCCTAAATTGACCCAACTTGGCCATAGAACAGTAGCAGTATGCTACACTCATTGAGGCTAAACTCTCGCGATGGTTCTGGCCGCAAGAAAAGATTGCGACGCTGGAGTTATGACCGATTGAGGGTAGTCGATGATGTTGAGATCCTCTAGAATCCGGTTACTTTTGATAGGACAGGTCTTAACCAACGAAACTGAAAAAGGGTAGTACCTAAACTTCATGTTGGCCTAAACTCTAAGGGTTGTCTTGTGTGACTTGTGTGCCTTACCATGTTTGCCTTTGTGAATACTTGTGGTGTGCTTTATCATAACATCATGCCATCATAACATCGCATGCATCCTGCATAAGAACTGGCCCATTTCAAAGACAAGAGGGTTTCATCTTTGCTCTGTTTGTAGGACATTATGATGCCCATGCGAAGGAATACTATCCGGCTCAATTTTGTTCACCCACCTGATTTGCTCAAAGAATTGGTTGACAGAATTCCAAACACTACTTCCTTCATCCAGAGGCATGGTTCTCTTCTCGGTTTAGTCACTTCAAAGTGGGACCAACAACTGATGAGTGTCCTGACCCAGTTTTATGATCCCCTATACCATTGCTTCACTTTTCAAGACTTCCAGCTGGTCCCTACCCTGGAAGAATTCTCTGATTTGCTTGGTATCCCTGTTTTGAAACAAACTCCATTCACTGGTTGGGAAAAGACTCTTAGGCTTGAGGAGATTGCTGCAGCCCTTCCTTTGATTGACAAAGAGGTAATGGATAACTGGGTGACTAGAAGTAGAGTTAAGGGCTTTTTGGATAAGTTTCTGATTGGTAAAGCTAATAGTTTCTGGAATGACTTAGACTTCAGGGTGTACGAAGACATTCTGGCTCTCTTAATCTACGGTCTGGTTCTGTTTCCAAATCCTGATAACTTTGTCAATATCAATGCCATAAGGATCTTCATGTCTCGGAACCCTGTACCCACTCTCTTGGGTGATATCCTGCAACAACTCCATGCTCGTACTGCCCAAAGACGGGGAACTCTGTGGTGTTATGCTCCTTTGTTAGTGAGGTGGTTTATTTCACACCTCCCTAGGTTCGTGCTGAAGAACAAAGAAGGAAGGGGTTGGGCTCATAGGTTAATGTCTCTCACTGATAATGACATCATTTGGACTCTCAGAGGTTTAGATGAGGTGGCTGTTATTGATCGTTACAGAGAGTATCCTAATGTTCCATTGATCGGTACCTTGGGAGGAATCTTTTATAATCCATGTTTAGCTCTCCGTCAATTTGGAAGAGCCAGAAGAGCAGGGCCTCATGAGATGTTGGTACCTCACATCAGTTTTGAGTTTCAGGTAGACAGTGACGAGCTGCGCCGTAGATTCATCAAGGCTTGGGACAGAATTCACAAAGCTGACCCACATGAGTTGGGATCAAAGACTTCTCTACCAATGGAACCCTACTACAGATGGGTCCGCATCCATGCTCAGAAGTTAGGTATGCCATACGAAGCTGGCAGGCCTATCATTCTTGAATTTCCTGATAAAGACGGGGTTCCTCCAACTGTCCTCCCTCCTCAGATACCCACTGATGTTGATACACTAAAGAGGTCTTGGGCGCAGCTACAGGAAGAATGGGATTCTTATCGGGAAAGGTTCAACAAACAGGAACAAAAGATCTAGAAGCTGACTAAGCAATTGGAGAATGAGCGGATCCTGAATGACTATATCCGTACTGAGAAGAGGAGGCCATAGGAGCACTGATGGGCTTTGGATGTTTCTTTTACAGCTTTTATTTCCTTTTCAGTATTTTCATTCTTGTAATGCCTAAGGGAAAATTGTTGAACAATTTAAAGTTTGAATCTAATAAAGTGTGTTTCCTTTTTGTCTACAAAGTTGAATCCCGATTGTCTTTGAAAACATAAATCATACGCATCTCATTGCATCATATGCATAACAGGCTCCCTTTTTCTACAGGTTGCTTAATCTTCTTCGCTGTTTATTTCAGCACTCAATCATCATGTCTTCCGAGCCTACTACCGAACAAGCTATCAAGGCCCTCCAGGCCCAGAACGCCCAGTTTCAAGAGCTGGTCATGAGCTTAGCCCAGGGTCAACAGGAGTTGACGACTCTGCTCTTGAAGGAGAAGAAGAAGAAAAAGAAGAAGAAGAGGACTGTGCTGTTTAACACTGGACGGAGGTTTGAAAATACACTGCAGAATGAGGCTGATTAGGCTACTTCCTCTGTAGGGAAGGATAGTCCCCAAGGGGGAAGGGTTCCTAGTCCCGCGGTCTCCGACAACGAGACAGATTACAATGATGAACAGTACCCTCCTGATGAAGACAGGTACAAGCAACTAGAGGACCGTTTAAGTGCTATGGAGATTCAACATGTTCCGGAACTGGATTTTGGAGATCTAGGTTTATCTTCTGGGGTGGTGATCCCACACAAGTTCAAGGCACCTGCCTTTGCGAAGTACGACGGGGCTTCCTGCCCTAAGCTGCATCTCAGATCATATGTAAGGAAGATCCAACCTTACACTGCAGACAAGAACCTATGGATCCATTTCTTCCAAGATAGCCTTTCAGGGGTTCAACTCGAATGGTTCTATCAGCTGGATGGAGCCAGTATTCGAAACTGGGAGGACTTGGCTACTGCATTTTATAAGCAGTATCAGTACAATTCCGACCTTGCTCCCACACGTACCCAACTCCAGGGTATGTCACTGGGGACGAGCGAAGGATTCAAGGAGTATGCGCAGAAGTGGAGGGACCTGGCTGGAAGGGTGCAGCCACCTTTGACGGACCGTGAGCTTGTCGACATGTTCTTGGGGACACTGTCCGATCCGTTCTTCAACCATCTGATTGGGAATTCTTCTACTGGGTTTACAGATCTGATCTTGACTGGTGAGAGGATAGAAGCTGGTATCAAGTCGGGGAAGATACAGAAAGGTGCCTCCTTGAGTACTGAAAAGAAGCCCTTCAAGAAGGAAGCTAGTGCTGTTTATGGTCCCAGAAGACAAAATAAACCGGAACGCCGCCAAGCTGTCAACGCAGTGGTAATTTCAAAGCCTACTGCTGCTCCTCATCAGTATAACCAACCAAGGGGTGAGAGACCCAAAAGGTAGTACACTCGACTCAGCATGACCCTGTCTCAGATATTGCGACAACTACTGTCGACCAATTTGGTAACTGTCAAGGAAGCCCCGAAGGTGGTAAACACAACATCTCCGAAGTACAATCCCAACGCCCGCTGCGCCTATCACTCTGACAGCCCGGGGCATACTACGGACGATTGTTGGGCTCTGAGGAATAAGGTTCAGGACCTTATTGATGCTAAAGAAATACAGTTCGAGGCGCCCGAAAGGCCCAATGTTGTGAATGCTCCCATGCCCCAGCATGGAGTGAATGCTGTGGAAGAAGATCCGTATGTGGCCTCTGTGGATGATATTGTTACTCCGTTGTTGACCGTCAAGAGGAACCTGTTGTTAGCCGGTTTATTTCCGGGATGTAGTAAAGGTTGCCTTCTATGTCTTGTTTCGCATGCTGGTTGTTCTTTGTTGAAGTCAGGTATCCAAAGCCTGATGGATAATAAAGAGATCTTGTTCGAAAAGGTTGTTGTTCCTGCTATCCCTGCTGAAGAAGTTTCTATTGTCACTATTTTCAACAAACCTCCTAAGGCTCTCTCAAAGAAGCCTGTCAAAATCATGTCTACTCAGAAGGTTGCTCCTATCATTATTACTGTTCTGGGGCCCCTCCCCTATACATCTGACAAAGCTGTCCCGTGGCACTATGGGGCATATGTTTATGTTCTTGGAGTAAAGCAAGAGTTTGATACCAGTACCGGCGTCGGCAATATTACCGGGCCTGCTAAAGTCACCCGTAGTGGTAGGCTCTTCTCGTCTGATATTGCGCCACCAGCTATTCAGAGACCTCTTGTCATCACACCTGCCAGTGTGCTCGCTTCCCTTCCTGACCAAGTTCCTGTTTCTACCCCTGCTGCCGAGTCATCTGACGCTCGAGGAAAAGGGATTGCTACTGATATGCCTGCTCGGACGGAGGCACCAAAGACAACCACTGTCGAAGCTTCCAAGCAAGAGATGGAAGAGATCCTCAAGATTATCAAGAAGAGTGATTTCAATGTAGTTGAGCAGCTGGGGCACACCCCCTCTAAAATTTCTATGCTATCACTGTTGTTGTGTTCAGAGGCCCATTCCAAGGCCCTGATTTCCTTCCTGAAGACGGCCCATGTGCCACAAGAAATGTCTGCTGATCAATTTACCGATTGTATGGCCAACTTGACTGTCGATAATGGTTTGGGCTTCTCTGACGCCGATCTGACTGCCAAAGGAAAGAACCATAACGACGCCCTGCATGTCTCCATTGAATGCAAGGGCACTACTCTTGCCCATGTGTTGGTAGACATCGGTTCTTCATTGAACGTATTACCCAAGAAGGCCCTAGACAGGTTGGATTGTGAGGGTTTAGAGCTCAAGCCTAGTAACATTGTTGTCCGGGCCTTTGACGGTTCGAAAAGGATGGTACATGGGGAAGTTGACATTCCAATCAGGGTTGGTTCTCAAGTTTTTGATTCTACTTTCTATGTAATGGACATCCGACCATCCTATTCTTGTTTGCTGGGTCGTCCATGGATCCACAAGGCTGGAGCTGTGACCTCCACACTACATCAGAAGCTCAAGTACCCGGTCAGAGGGAAGATTGTTACAGTTCAGGGGGAGGAAGAGTACATGGTCAGCCACCTCAACTCATTCCGGTACGTAGAGATGGATGGGGAGTTCATTGAGACCCTCTTTCAACACTTTGAAGAGGTGCCTCAGACACTAGCGTCAGCAGAGACTGTGACTGAAGAAGATTCTCCGTTGAAGATGGCCTCCCTAAAGGATGCACGGGCTGTTATTGAGAAGGGTGAGTGCGCAAACTGGGGCCGACTTCCTGATTTCACTCCAAAGACTGACAAGTTTGGTTTGGGTTTCACTGCAGATGCTCAAAGGGCTGTTCGTAAGGCAAGGATTAGAAGACCTCCTGTGTTCATCACCAACCCGAGAATAAATGCTATTAAAGACGACGTGGAGGAATCTGAATTCGACAGCTGGATCTACCCAACGACCAACGGTGGACCAAGCAACTGGACTGCGAAAGACTTTGTACCTATTACTTTTGTCACTCAGTAATGAACTCTTTTGTTTTGAATTTGTAACAGACAATATTATGAAACTTTATGGCCCGGTGTCTTACCCGGGGCACCGTGGCTTCATTTGTGAGGGCTTTTGTGTGTCATTTTCATATATCAATAATAAAAGCATTGGACGTTTTTTGCATTTCAAATATTGCGCTCCTTGTCTTTCTTTATTATATATTGCAAAACAGCTATTTACACACACTCACTTATACAGGTCCCAATCCACTCTGGATCCCACTAGTAACGACTCTGCTACTGCCAGTTATGACTTCGAAAATCCGATCAACTTAACCGAAGACGAAGGTGAAGATGATTGCGAAGTTCCTGGTGAGCTTGCAAGACTGCTACTCCAGGAAGAGAGGGCCATTCAGCCACATGAAGAGCCAGTGGAAACGGTAAATCTGGGTACTGAGACAGACAGAAAGGAAGTCAAGATTGGTGCCAATCTAGAGCTCAGTGTGAAACAACGGTTGATTCAGATGCTGCATGACTATGTGGAAATCTTTGCCTGGTCTTACGAAGACGTGCCTGGTTTGGATACCGACATTGTGGTTCATCACCTGCCTATCAAGGAAGAATGCCCTCCGGTAAAACAGAAGGTCCGTCGTATACGTCCAGAAATGTCTGAGAAAATCAAAGCTGAGGTTATGAAACAATTTGATGCCGGGTTTCTAGCAGTGACTTCTTACCCTCAGTGGGTTACCAACGTGGTTCCAGTGCCGAAGAAGGATGGTAAGGTCCGAATGTGTGTTGATTACATAGATTTGAACAGGGCGAGCCCTAAGGATGATTTCCCTCTGCCTCATATCGACGTTCTGGTTGACAACACTGCTCAGCATAAAGTATTCTCCTTCATGGACGACTTCTCCGGTTATAATCAGATCAAGATGGCTCCTGAAGACATGGAGAAGACCACTTTTGTTACTCAGTGGGGCACCTTTTGCTACAAGGTCATGCCTTTTGGGTTGAAAAATGCTGGGGCAACCTACAAACGTGCCATGGTTGCTTTGTTTCATGACATGATCCATCACGAGATAGAAGTATACGTCGACGATATGATTGCAAGGTCCCAAACTGAGGAGGAACACCTTGACCATCTACAGAAGCTGTTTGACCGTCTGAAGTTGTACAAGCTGAGGTTGAACCCAAACAAGTGCACCGCTGGGGTGAGATCTGGAAAATTGCTAGGCTTCGTTGTAAGCGACAAAGGTATTCAAGTGGACCCTGCCAAAGTGAAAGCCATACAAGAGATGCCAACTCCCAAGACAGAGAAAGAAGTCAGAGGCTTTCTAGGACGGTTGAACTACATTGCTCGATTCATCTCGCATCTAACTGCTACCTGTGAACCAATCTTCAAGCTGCTGAAGAAAGATCAAGTAGTACGTTGGAACAATGAATGTCAGGCCGCTTTCAAAAGAATCAAAGAGTATCTCTAAGAACCACCCATTCTTATGCCGCCGGTTGAAAGGAGACCTCTAATCTTATACTTGACAGTACTGGACAACTCAATGGGGTGTGTGCTGGGGCAGCATGACGAGTTTGGCCGAAAAGAGCACGCCATTTATTACCTTAGCAAAAAGTTTACCGACTGTGAGACTCGATACTCATTGCTCGAGAAAACTTGCTGCGCTTTGGTATGGGCTGCTCGCCGGCTGAGACAGTATACGTTGACTCACACTACTCTTTTGATTTCAAAAATGGATCCAATCAAGTACATCTTCGAAAAGCCCGCCTTGTCCGGAAGAATAGCAAGATGGCAGATGATCTTGACGGAATATGACATCCAGTACACGACTCAAAAAGCAATCAAGGGAAGTGTATTGGTAGACCATTTGGCACACCAGGCAGTGGATGATTACCAGTCGATGAACTTTTGAATTTCCAGACGAGGATATCATGGTAGTGACTGATTGTGAAGTACCTGGACCGGATGAAGGATCCCGATGGTCTATGCACTTTGATGGAGCCTCAAACGCTTTGGGTAATGGTATCGGCACTGTGATCATATCCCCTAAAGGCACTCATACTCCACTCATCGCCCGACTATGTTTCAACTGCACTAACAACATGGCAGAGTATGAGGCATGTATCATGGGTCTTCAAGCTGCAATTGACCTAAGGATCAAGTTTCTGAGTGTCTTCGGAGATTCCGCTCTCGTGATCAGTCAGATCAAAGGCGAGTGGGATACGAAACACCCAAATCTTATTCCTTACAAGGAGTATGTGCTGACGTTGATTCCCCATTTCGAAGAGATAACCTATGAACACTTCCCAAGAGAGGAGAGTCAGTTAGAGGACGCGTTGGCTACGATGTCTTCTATGTTCAAAGTCAAATGGGACAATGAGGCGCCCCAGATCATTATTTGGAAGTTGGATGAACCTGCACATTGCTGCGATCTCAAGACCGAAGAGGTAACAGAAAAACCCTGGTATCATGAAGTGAAGAGGTACCTTGAAGCTCAAGAATACCCCGAAGGCGCATCTGTTAATGACAAGAAGTTCCTGAGAAGGTTTGCGGCAAAGTTCTTCCTCATCAATGGCATTCTCTACAAGTGAAACCATGATTCAACCTTACTACGTTGTGTGGATAAGACTGAAGCAGGAAGGATCATGGCAGAGCTACATGAAGGTACCTTCGGAACACATTCCAGTGGACGTACCATGGCAAAGAAAATCCTTCGGGCAGGATATTTCTGGTCCACAATGGAAGTCGACTATTATCAGCATTCTCGAACTTGTCATAAATGCCAGATCTATGCTGATAAGGTGCACATTCCTCCGGTTCCTCTGAATGTATTGACAGCACCTTGGCCTTTTGCAATGTGGGGCATTGATATGATCGAAAAAATCAGACCTACGGCATCCAACGGGCATCGCTTCATCTTGGTAGCGATTGATTACTTTACAAAGTGGGTCGAAGCAGCTTCCTTCGCTACCGTAACCAAGAACGTCGTGGCACGGTTCATTCGGCACAACCTGATCTATCGATACGGTGTACCTGAGAGAATCATTACGGATAATGGTACCAATCTTAACAACAAGATGATCACTGAGCTCTGCGAGCAATTCAAGATACATCACCACAACTCTTCTCCCTATCGACCGAAGATGAATGGGGCTGTAGAAGCAACGAATAAGAACATCAAGAGGATTGTGCAGAAGATGACAGTGAACTACAAAGATTGGCACGAAATGTTACCGTTTTCTCTTCATGGGTACCGTACCTCAGCACGGACGTCAACAGGGGCAACTCCTTTTTCCTTGGTCTATGGCATGGAGGCAGTCTTGCCTATTGAAGTCCAGATACCCTCTCTCCGGATAATGAAGGATGCAGGTTTGAGCGAAGATGACTGGATCCAGACTCGGCTTGATCAATTAAACCTAATTGACGAAAAGAGACTCATTGCTATTTGTCATGGTCAGACGTACCAAAAACGGATGATCAGGGCTTTTAACAAGAAGGTCAGACGACAAGAGTATCAAGTCGGAGATCTGGTAATCAAGCGCATCATTCTTCCTCAAAGTGATCCCAGGGGAAAATGGACCCCTACGTACGAAGGGCCATTTGTGGTTAAACATATCTTCTCAGGAGGAGCTATGATTCTAACCACCATGGATGGTGACGACCTCCTCACCCTGCCAATGCAGACATAGTAAAAAGATACTACGCATGAATTAAAGACCCGTTAGTTTGACACACCTAGGCAAAAATAAGGGCTTCCCGACGAACCAAAAGGGTTCGGGCAAAAATAAGGGATGAAATGAAAAAAAATCTGTACACCCGGCAAGTTGAAAACCTGAAAAGGCGGCTTGGGCAAAAATGGGTATCCCGGTGGACTGAAAACCCGAAAGGGCTGTCCAGGCAAAAGTTAGGGATAAAGCGTAATACTATGTCTCTTTGGATCACCTTGCATCCAGAATTCGACATCAACTATCGGGCTCAGACGGCGCCAATCAATCAGCTTCATCTTCAACTAAGCAGCAAAGTGATGAGACGCTTGAAGACATAAAGGCGATAGCAGAGTTGGAACCCAGTGGGATTATTTTTCACATAGCTGTTTTGTTTCCTTTTCACAAAATTGTATAAACTCTATTTTGCTCGGCGGCGTTCTCTTACTAGGACGTCAACCTCCTGTACATAAAACGCCTATTTACAGGCAAATTTCAAAATCAATACAAGTTCAATTTTTCAGACAAATTACCCATCGTTTTTCCTTTTTCTGTTTTGTTTTGCAAAGAACGTCCAATGTTCATTTTTGATATATGCATTTGACATTAATTGCTAATCATGAATATTTGCATGCGAAACAAAGGACTAATTACAGATGACATCAGAAACAGGGGAAATAAAGAATTGTCTAAGAAATCTGGTTGCTCTGTCCACCAAGGTGCCAAGGTAAGTTCAGCTGAAGAACATGACCGAGTTACCTCCACTCCCCACAGAGTAAGACAAGGTTCAACAATACTCTCCCCCGAGCAGAGTTGGTCTCCTGTCAGCCCTAACAAGGCACAGTATCTCCAGCAAGTCAGCGACACTCTCCCTAAGCAGAGTTAGTCTACTGTCAGCCTTAAGGAAGTTGGGTATCCCTAGAAGATCTCAACATTCCCCAGCGGAGTATAGATATTCCTCAGCAAGCATCCCCGATAGTCTTAATATTCCTCGACAGAAATATAAGATTGTTCCCCGGCGGAATACAAGATACCCCCAGTGGAGTCATTTCCTCAAAAGTTTCCCCAGGAGAGTTGAATCATCCTCCCCAGTAGATTGGCATACAACCCAAGCTCCTGATCCCCCAACAGTGGTCCCAGGACTTCTCATCTTCAACGATCAAAAGATTCTTGCCCTCCCCTGTAGCAGTCAAGAATTCATCTCCCCGACTTCATTCAAAGTTTATTTCCCACCAGAGCTTATAACTGGGTTATCCTCAGCTAATTACCACGGAAAGATCGTCCTCGGCGAAGTTCTTCCTATCCCCAGTGGAGTTCATCAAATTCCCCCACATAACTTATCAGTGGAATCCCCAACGGAGTTCTCATCAAAACCTCAGCGAAGTATCTCTTCCCACAGAGTAATTCCCCGCAGAGTAATCTCTCAAACAAGTTTATTCCCCAACGGAGTCATCTTCTCCTACCGGTTTATTCTTGCAACCATCATCCCCAGCAGAAGCGAAGAACTCTACTCTTCAACATCAGCCCAGGATTTGATTTCCCGGCCTTCGTCAAGGATTTATTTTCCTAGTCGAAAACACATTTATAGACATTTCACATTTTATACATCCTGATACATACATATACGCATCATATCACACGATCTCATTTATTTTTGAGAACATCATGACATCATGCATCTCATACATCATGACATTGCATACAACTAATGTTTTGCCTTTTCAGGAAAAGGTCAATCCAAAGATGATTACTATCAACTATCACAGTTCCAGATTCGACACCTGAATCTAGCCAGGGCATATCTGTGAGTGATTGATTATAGATTCGATACCTGTATCCAGCCAGGGCATATCTGCATGAAGAGTTTAGAGATTCGATACCTATATCCAGCCAGGGCATATCTGTAGACGACAAATTCCAGATTCGATACCTGTATCCAGCCAGGGCATATCTGTAGACGACCAATTCCAGATTCGACACCTGTATCTAGCCAGGGCATATCTGTGAGTGATTGATTGTAGATTCGATACCTGTAGCCCGCCGGGGCATATCTGCATGAAGAATTTAGAGATTCGATACCTGTATCCAGCCAGGGCATATCTGTAGACGACAATTTCCAGATTCGATACCTGTATCCAGCCAGGGCATATCTGTAGACGACAAATTCTAGATCCGATACCTGTATCCAGCCAGGGCATATCTGTAGACTACCAATTCCAGATTCGACACCTGTATCTAGCCAGGGCATATATGTGATTGATTGATTGTAGATTCGATACCTGTAGCCAGCCGAGGCATATCTGCATGAAGAGTTTAGAGATTCGATACCTGTATCCATCCAGGGCATATCTGTAGACGACAATTTCCAGATTCGATACCTGTATCCAGCCAGAGCATATCTGTAGACGACAAATTCCAGATCCGATACCTGTATCCAGCCAGGGCATATCTGTAGACGACCAATTCCAGATCCGATACCTGTATCCAGCCAGGGCATATCTGTAGACGACTAATTCCAGATCCGATACCTGTATCTAGCCAGGGCATATCTGCATGAAGAGTTTGAAGATCAACCCCTGTAACAGGCCAAGAAATTATCTTTCTTTCTCAGGTACGCAAGTTCTCGCTAAGGAATCTCTTACGCGATCAACACCCCGGATGGCATCTATAAGCCCATCCTCCCATCCATCATCTCTCCAAATGGCATCTATAAGCCCATTCCCGACATCACATTGTTGATACTCCACTATGCGAGTGCAAATTTCTGGGCACTCTAGTGTTCAATCATCTTCCACCTTCGGATCACGAAAGGCACGCAAGCCAATCTACATCCTCAGGTCTAAGAAGATTGAACAGGGGCAACTGTTGTACCCCAAAATTTGCCCTCCCATACTCTCCAAGATTTGTCAAGAATCAGTCAAACATAATTTTTCTTGTCAGTCTAGCCAAATTAGGGTTTTCATGGACTTTTGATACAGTTCAAACAAATTATTAGGGTTTGGTTGATTTTTGGCTCAGGTTTTGATCAGGTGGACGCTTCTTTGACATTTAATCAAGAACTAAGGTTTGTGCGCGCAGAAAGAATTAATTCTACAGTGCTTTTCAATTTTTTCTGGAATATGGACTGAGGTTTCTGATTGGGATCTTGCAGTGTTTGATTGAATCATTAAGAGAAAAGGCATGTGGGTGTTTTGTTTGATTAACTCTGCATTGCTTTGGATAATTGGAGCGCCGGGTTTATTATTGATTGATGCTAAGACCACAGTGTTTATCAATTGTTTATTTATTCTAAGTTAGAATAATTGGAATTTATTTCCATTTTATTATAATTTAAGAATTATAAACAATTAAATAAACATTTGAAGAAGAATTAAAAAGGAATGTCAATAAAAAGACTTTTTATTTATCTTTAATTATTTGTACAATTGTTATTTAAATACAGTAATTATTTACAAAGTATTTACAATAATAATGTTACAATGATTAAAAGGAAAATAAAATTGCATCCTAAAATTTCCTAAATCTTCATCTTCTACCGCTACTCCTCTTTTGCTCCATTGATTTTTATCTGTAAAACAAAGAAAAAGAAAAAGTCAAAAGCAGATGAAATGAAATTAAAAGCGGACAGTTAATTCAAAAATCATCATTAAAAGCGACTGACCGGAATCAGTTTGCCCTCTCTGCAAATCACAAGATTTCTCTTGGTTCACAAAGAGGGATAAAAGTATGCTTGCAATTAAAGTATGAAATGCACAAGTTTACAAATTGCACAAATTCAAAGTTTGTCAAACATACTGCATAAATTCGAAAATTGTCAACCAATGTTTCCAAACAGCATGTACAAGTATAAAGGCAAACTGAATCACAATTTCAAACTAAGCCAAAAGCTGTCAAAATTGTCCAAGGATACCAAAAGATATCAAACTCCAAAAAGCTGTCAATAAAGTACACAAAGTATGCATGAAATATGGAAAATATGCAGAGGAAAGGGACAAATGCAAGGGATGTTCAGATACATCATCTTCCTAGGCCAATTACTTTTTCAGAAAAGAAAAAATTAAGCAATAAAAATGCTTTTTTTTTTAATATGGAGAGAGAAGGAGAGAAGAAGGTAGCTTACAGTACAGCAGGCTAGAGGCTAAAAAAGAGATATAAACAGGATGTATCAGAGCACATAGAGGAAGGAGGCAGAATACATACAGCAGAGGATATCATAAAGCATGAAAACCTCAAGCCTTGCAAACCTGTTCAAGCATTGGAATCCAATCTAAGACTAAATTCAAAAAGAACGAATATACATAAAATATAACAGCTCCTGCCTTTCAAAGGGACAAGGCCAAGACCCTGTAAGATATAAAACAACATTTTAGAGCCTTTATAAAAAAGCCTCAACCTGCCCCAGAAACAACACAAATCCTGTCTATACCAGATAAAACACTTCAAAACCTGTTTCAACCACAAGCTCACTGCAAGCAGCAAGCATAAGCCCTAAAGTTCCAGGCCTCATCCTGCATAAACATAAACTAGTTTTCCAAACAAATACCCACAAGCCTGAAGCCTTAACCTGCCTTAACACAAAAACACAACAAGGCTTGTCAAACCTAAAGCCAAGTCTCTAAATAAGTCAAGGCCAAACCTGTGTCCAAGCCTAACTTGCCTACAAACCTGCTTGTCCCAACCATACCAACAAACATTTCCAGCAACTCAAATCAAACACTAAAGCATCATAACCAAGCCACAAAGCCCTCAGAACTATGTTCATCATAGGGTCACGACAAACCGTATCCAACAGCATCATCAAATAGGCATCTCAGAAAGCAAGAAAGCTATTCAAAAGCGAGGCAAACAAGCGTTCAAAAGAGGAAGAGAAGCAAGTGAACTGGGTTTTTCAGAAATCATCATAAAACCTAAAGAAAAAATACAGAGTACCAGGTTCTCCAGCAAAAGCCAGCGCATCACCTTCCCTTGCCCTCAGCCGCCTGAGATACGCCTCCAGATCCGCCTCCCTTCCTCTCCAAGTAACGATCTACAAAGGTAGTATTTCTTTTCTTTTTCTTTCTTTCCACACACCTCAAACAGAAACGATGGCAACATAAAATCATAATATGAAAGTAACACATAAAAACTTGAAACCCTAACGCGATAGAGACAGAAATCACTACCTTTTAACTATTGCATGGGTGATCCATGGAGGGAGAAGGAGCGGACGATGGTGCTGGTGGCTAGGCAAGGAAGAATGTTATTCAGAAGCTGGGCATGAGAAGATGAGAACGAACGAAGAGGAGAAGACAGCGAAGAAGATGAGCGCCGTTTGTCGCTGTAACCCTAAAATCCAAATGGAACAAAACTGATTGAACCCTAAAACAAATGTGTTAAACCACTTGGGCCTTGCCCTGTCCAACAAAGCCTAAGCCCATTAGAATCAGGCGCCCCACCCCCTTTTTTGTTGATTCTCATGTAATTTCTGTTTGGGCCAGAATTCTACCTAGGCCCATTTAATTCTTTTTTAAACTAACTCACACTAATATTTTTGTTTAAATAAAAAGAATGATACAATTAAAATTCTTTTTTTTAAAATGTCTATTAATACTCTTTTTTTTTTTTATATATTTAGGAGTATATAGAAATAAGATTTTTTTCTAACTTAAATAATCTTCCTTTTTTTAAAATTTTTATTTAATACCCTTTTGTACACAAACCAAAAATGTATAAATGATAATTTTCTCTAAAAGCTTAAAACATTTTCTTTTTCTTTTCTTAAAAATCTTTTCTTTGTACATAAAAAAAAACTAATTAAAATACATTAATATTAATACATAAAAAAATAGAACTTAAAACATTTTCTTTTCTTTTATTAAATTTTCTTGTTTGTACATACTTAACAAAAAATAAATAACAATACTTAATAATACATTTTTTACTCACTTGTAAATAATCATACACTTACACAATACATTGATACATTTACATTGCTTTATTCTTATACATTGATATACATTACATTTTATATTGCGATGCATTCAATTTGGTTGTAAATATATTTGGACACTACTCTCCTAATAAGTCTCATCCCCATTTGTAAATATTTGTACCCCATTTCCCGGATACTTATTTGTAATAGCGTAGACTTTAAATTCCCGCACAAATATTAACTGTTAACTATGCATGACAAGACTTGTATGACAAATAAAATCAACCCGTAGCTCACAAATGCATGTTCAAAGATAAACATAAACTGAATTTAACACACATGCACATGCCACTCCTAGGGTACGCTTCACTCGGTTGCCTCGAGGTGGTCGTCAAGTATAGGGTGTTTTAGAGGTCGCCCTCCTGTCTAAAGATCCAGTTGCCTCGAAACGGTTGCCTCGGATAAAAAGGATCTAGGACATTAGGGTTGCCGCTAAGGCGTCCTACCATTGCTTTGGTGACCACATTGTCCCTAATAATCGAATTGACCCGAATACCTCCAACGACAGTGCTACCTACTTCACAATAGTGGGATAATACTGTCTAAAGGACTCTTACACAGCCTAATTCCTTAGAGTAGGTAGATTTCTCCTGGGTACTTGCTCTTTCAAAAAACAAAAACATCTTTTCGCACCTACACTTTCAAAAAGCTTTCAAACAAATACTTCATACACTCTTGAGGACTGATACAAGAGTTACCTAGAAGTTTTTCAAACGAAACTTTTTTTTTCAAAACCCACAAACACTTGAAAAGCAAACAATTTTTGAAAACATAGTGAGCAAGTACCTAAGAGCCCGTGGATAACCACGGATAGAAAGGGTGCTAACACCTTCCCTTTCTATAAATCTACCTCCCGAACCGAGAAACATTCTCGAAAAGGAATTTTGCTGTGCTTTTGTCCTTTCCTTGTTGGAGAACATAAAAGACAGTGGCGACTCTTTCTTACCGCGACATTTTGCGAACCAGCTTAAAAAAACAGTCAGTTCTATTTCCACCGATCACAGAACTGGCGACTCTGCTGGGGAATATTAATAAGTGAGGTGTACCTTAGGATATGACCATACTTATGTTTTCAATTGCTTGCTTTGATTGCTTTTATATTTGTGGGCTTGCATCGGAGTTTCATAGATCCTAACCCGGATTTGGGGAATACCCTTTAGGTAGCATAAGCTGTGAGGGACCTGTCCGGCGTAGACCGACACGGGTGAAGCAGTGGCTACATTGGTGTGACACCTTGGTCTGTACCGATATCCCTTGTGTTGCAACGAGGAGAATATGGGTCTTCTGAGGAGTCATTAAGCACCAACCGACCTTAGAACCCTAAACTGACCCAACTTGGCCATAGAACAGTAGCAGTATGCTACACTCATTGAGGCTAAACTCTCGCGATGGTTCTGGCCGCAAGAAAAGATTGCGACGCTGGAGTTATGACCGATTGAGGGTAGTCGATGATATTGAGATCCTCTAGAATCCGGTTACTTTAGATAGGACAGGCCTTAACCAACGAAACTGAAAGAGGGTAGTACCTAAACTTCATGCTGGCCTAAACTCTAAGGGCTGTCTTATGTGACTTGTGTGCCTTACCATGTTTGCCTTTGTGAATACTTGTGGTGTGCTTTATCATAACATCATGCCATCATAACATCGCATGCATCCTGCATAAGGACTGACCCATTTCAAAGATAAGAGGGTTTCATCTTTGCTCTGTTTTATAGGACATTATGAAGCCCATGCGAAGGAATACTATCCGGCTCAATTTTGTTCACCCACCTGATTTGCTCAAAGAATTGGTTGACAGAATTCCAAACACTACTTCCTTCATCCAGAGGCATGGTTCTCTTCTCGATTTAGTCACTTCAAAGTGGGACCAACAACTGATGAGTGTCCTGACCCAATTTTATGATCCCCTATACCATTGCTTCACTTTTCAAGACTTCCAGCTGGTCCCTACCCTGGAAGAATTCTCTGATTTGCTTGGTATCCCTGTTTTGAAACAAACTCCATTCACTGGTTGGGAAAAGACTCTTAGGCTTGAGGAGATTGCTGCAGCCCTTCCTTTGACTGACAAAGAGGTAATGGATAACTGGGTGACTAGAAGCGGAGTTAAGGGATTTTTGGCTAAGTTTCTGATTGGTAAAGCTAATAGTTTCTGGAATGACTTAGACTTCAGGGCGTACGAAGACATTTTGGCTCTCTTAATCTACGGTCTGGTTCTGTTTCCAAATCCTGATAACTTTGTCAATATCAATGCCATAAGGATCTTCATGTCTCGGAACCCTGTGCCCACTCTCTTGGGTGATATCCTGCAACAACTCCATGCTCGTACTGCTCGAAGACGGGGAACTCTGTGGTGTTGTGCTCCTTTATTAGTGAGGTGGTTTATTTCGCACCTCCCTAGGTTCGTGCTGAAGAACAAAGAAGGAAGGGGTTGGGCTCATAGGTTAATGTCTCTCACTGATAATGACATCATTTGGACTCTCAGAGGTTTAGATGAGGTGGCTGCTATTGATCTTTACAGAGAGTATCCTAATGTTCCATTGATCGGTACCCAGGGAGGAATCTCTTATAATCCATGTTTAGCTCTCCGTCAATTTGGAAGAGCCAGAAGAGCAGGGCCTCATGAGATGTTGGTACCTCACATCAGTTTTGAGTTTCAGGTAGACAGTGACGAGCTGCACCTTAGATTCATCAAGGCTTGGGACAGAATTCACAAAGCTGACCCACATGAGTTGGGATCGAAGACTTCTCTACCAATGGAACCCTACTATAGATGGGTCCGCATCCATGCTCAGAAGTTAGGTATACCATACGAAGCTGGCAGGCCTATCATTCTTGAATTTCCTGATAAAGACGGGGTTCCTCCAACTGTCCTCCCTCCTCAGATACCCACTGATGTTGATACACTAAAGAGGTCTTGGGCGCAGCTACAGGAAGAATGGGATTCTTATCGGGAAAGGTTCAACGAACAGGAACAAAAGATCCAGAAGCTGACTAAGCAATTGGAGAATGAGCGGATCCTGAATGACTATATCCGTACTGAGAAGAGGAGGCCATAGGAGCACTGATGGGCTTTGGATGTTTCTTTTACAGCTTTTATTTCCTTTTCAGTATTTTCATTCTTGTAATGCCTAAGGGCAAATTGTTGAACAATTTAAAGTTTGAATCTAATAAAGTGTGTTTCCTTCTTCGCTGTTTATTTCAGCACTCAATCATCATGTCTTCCGAGCCTACTACCGAACAAGCTATCAAGGCCCTCCAGGCCCAGAACGCCCAGTTTCAAGAGCTGGTCATGAGCTTAGCCCAGGGTCAACAGGAGTTGAAGACTCTGCTCTTGAAGGAGAAGAAGAAGAAGAAGAAGAAGAAGAAGAAGAGGACTATGCTGTTTAACACTGGACGGAGGTTTGAAAATACACTGCAGAATGAGGCTGATCAGGCTACTTCCTCTATAGGGAAGGATAGTCCCCAAGGGGGAAGGGTTCCTAGTCCTGCGGTCTCCGACAACGAGACAGATTACAATGATGAACAGTATCCTCCTGCTGAAGACAGGTACAAGCAACTAGAGGACCGTTTAAGTTCCATGGAGATTTAACATGTGCCGGGGCTGGATTTTGGAGATATAGGTTTATCTTCTGGGGTGGTGATCCCACACAAGTTCAAGGCACCTGCCTTTGCGAAGTACGACGGGGCTTCCTGCCCTAAGCTGCATCTCAGATCATATGTAAGGAAGATCCAACCTTACACTGCAAACAAGAACCTATGGATCCATTTCTTCCAGGATAGCCTTTCAGGGGTTTAACTCGAATGGTTCTATCAGCTGGATAGAGCCAATATTCGAAACTGGGAGGACTTGGCTACTGCATTTTATAAGCAGTATCAGTACAATTCCGACCTCGCTCCCACGCGTACCCAACTCCAGGGTATGTCACTGGGGACGGGCAAAGGATTCAAGGAGTATGCGCAGAAGTGGAGGGACCTGGCTGGAAGGGTGCAGCCACCTTTGACGGACCGTGAGCTTGTCCACATGTTCTTGGGGACCCTGTCCGGTCCGTTCTTCAACCATCTGATTGGGAATTCTTCTGTTGGGTTTACAGATCTGATCTTGACTGGTGAGAGGATAGAAGCTGGTATCAAGTCGGGGAAGATACAGAAAGGTGCCTCCTTGAGTACTAAAAAGAAGCCCTTCAAGAAGGAAGCTAGTGCTGTTTATGGTCCCAGAAGACAAAATAAACCAGAACGCTGCCAAGCTGTCAACGCGGTGGTAATTTTAAAGCCTACTGCTCCTCCTCAGCAGTATAACCAACCAAGGGGTGAGAGACCCAAAAGGCAGTACACTCGACTCAGCATGACCCTGTCTCAGATATTGCCACAACTACTGTCGACCAATCTGGTAACTGTCAAGGAAGCCCCGAAGGTGGTAAACACAACATCTTCGAAGTACAATCCCAACGCCCGCTGCGCCTATCACTCTGACAGCCCGGGGCATACTACGGACGATTGTTGGGCTCTGAGGAATAAGGTTCAGGACCTTATTGATGCTAAAGAAATACAGTTCGAGGCGCCCGAAAGGCCCAATGTTGTGACTGCTCCCATGCACCAGCATGGAGTGAATGCTGTGGAAGAAGACCCGTATGTGGCCTCTGTGGATGATATTGTTACTCCGTTATTGTCCGTCAAGAGGAACCTGTTGTTAGCCGGTTTATTTCCGGGATGTAGTAAAGGTTGCCTTCTATGTCTTGTTTCGCATGCTGGTTGTTCTTTGTTGAAGTCAGGTATCCAAAGCCTAATGGATAATAAAGAGATCTTGTTCGAAAAGGTTGTTGTTCCTGCTATCCCTGTTGAAGAAGTTTCTATTGTCACTATTTTCAACAAACCTCCTAAGGCTCTCTCAAAGAAGCCTGTCAAAATCATGTCTACTCAGAAGGTTTCTCCTATCATTATTACTGTTCCGGGGCCCCTCCCCTATACTTCTGACAAAGCTGTCCCGTGGCACTATGGGGCAGATGTTTATGTTCTTGGAGTAAAGCAAGAGTTTGATACTAGTACCAGCGTCAGCAATATTACCGGGCCTGCTAAAGTCACCCGTAGTAGTAGGCTCTTCTCGCCTGATATTGCGCCACCAGCTATTTAGAGACCTCTTGACATCACACCTGCCAGTGTGCCCGCTTCCCTTCCTGACCAAGTTCCTATTTCTACCCCTGCTGCTGAGTCATCTGACGCTCGGGGCAAAGGGATTGCTACTGATATGCCTGCCCGGACGGAGGCACCAAAGACAACCACTGTCGAAGCTTCCAAGCAAGAGATGGAAGAGATCCTCAAGATTATCAAGAAGAGTGATTTCAATGTAGTTGAGCAGCTGGGGCACACCCCCTCTAAAATTTCTATGCTATCACTGTTGTTGTGTTCAGAGGCCCATGCCAAGGCCCTGATTTCCTTCCTGAAGACGGCCCATGTGCCACAAGAAACGTCTGCTGATCAATTTACCGATTGTGTGGCCAACTTGACTGCCGATAATGGTTTGGGCTTCTCTGACGCCGATCTGACTGCCAAAGGAAAGAACCATAACGACGCCCTGCATGTCTCCATTGAATGCAGGGGCACTACTCTTGCCCATGTGTTGGTAGACACCGGTTCTTCATTGAACGTATTACCCAAGAAGGCCCTAGACATGTTGGATTGTGAGGGTTTAGAGCTCAAGCCTAGTAACATTGTTGTCCGGGCCTTTGACGGTTCGAAAAGGATGGTACATGGGGAAGTTGACATTCCAATCAGGGTTGGTTCTCAAGTTTTTGATTCTACTTTCTATGTGATGGACATCCGACCATCCTATTCTTGTTTGCTGGGTCGTCCATGGATCCACAAGGCT
Source organism: Vicia faba (assembly GCA_948472305.1). NCBI lineage: Eukaryota > Viridiplantae > Streptophyta > Magnoliopsida > Fabales > Fabaceae > Vicia > Vicia faba. The sequence continues at coordinate 339,807,103 of OX451736.1, forward strand.
GGAGCTGTGACCTCCACACTACATCAGAAGCTTAAGTACCCGTTCAGAGGGAAGATTGTTACAGTTTAGGGGGAGGAAGAGTACATGGTCAGCCACCTCAACTCGTTCCGGTATGTAGAGATGGATGGGGAGTTCATTGAGACCCCCTTTCAACACTTTGAAGAGGTGCCTCAAACACTGGCGTCAGCAGAGACTGTGACTGAAGAAGATTCTCCGTTGAAGATGGCCTCCCTAAAGGATGCCCGGGCTGTTATTGAGAAGGGTGAGTGCGCAAACTGGGGCCGACTTCCTGATTTCACTCCAAAGACTGACAAGTTTGGTTTGGGTTTCACTGTAGAAGCTCAAAGGGCTGTTCGTAAGGCAAGGATTGGAAGACCTCTTGTGTTCATCACCAACCCGGGAATAAATGCTATTAAAGACGACGTGGAGGAATCTGAATTCGACAGCTAGATCTACCCAACGACCAACGGTGGACCAAGCAACTGGACTGCGAAAGACTTTGTACCTATTACTTTTGTCACTCAGTAATGAACTCTTTTGTTTTGAATTTGTAACAGACAATATTATGAAACTTTATGGCCCGGTGTCTTACCCGGGGCACCGTGGCTTCATTTGTGAGGGCTTTTGTGTGTCATTTTCATATATCATTAATAAAAGCATTGGACATTTTTTGCATTTCAAATATTGCGCTCCTTGTCATTCTTTATTATATATTGCAAAACAGCTATTTACACACACTCACTTATACAGGTCCCAATCCACTCTGGATCCCACTAGTAACGACTCTGCTACTGCCAGTTATGACTTCGAAAATCCAATCAACTTAACCGAAGACGAAGGTGAAGATGATTGCGAAGTGCCTGGTGAGCTTGCAAGACTGCTACTCCAGGAAGAGAGGGCCATTCAGCCACATGAAGAGCCAGTGGAAACGGTAAATCTGGGTACTGAGACAGACATAAAGGAAGTCAAGATTGGTGCCAATCTAGAGCTCAGTGTGAAACAACGGTTGATTCAGATGCTGCATGACTATGTGGAAATCTTTGCCTGGTCTTACAAAGACATGCCTGGTTTGGATACCGACATTGTGGTTCATCACCTGCCTATCAAGGAAGAATGCCCTCTGGTAAAACAGAAGGTCCGCCGTATGTGTCCAGAAATGTCTGAGAAAATCAAAGCTGAGGTTATGAAACAATTTGATGCCGGGTTTCTAGCAGTGACTTCTTACCCTCAGTGGGTTTCCAATGTGGTTCTAGTGCCGAAGAAGGATGGTAAGGTCCGAATGTGTGTTGATTACAGGGATTTGAACAGGGCGAGCCCTAAGGATGATTTCCCTCTGCCTCATATCGACGTTCTGGTTGACAACACTGCTCAGCATAAAGTATTCTCCTTCATGGACGGCTTCTCTGGTTATAATCAGATCAAGATGGCTCCTGAAGACATGGAGAAGACCACTTTTGTTACTCAGTGGGGCACCTTTTGCTACAAGGTCATGCCTTTTGGGTTGAAAAATGCTGGGGCAACCTACCAACGTGCCATGGTTGCTTTGTTTCATGACATGATCCATCACGAGATAGAAGTATACGTCGACGATATGATTGCAAGGTCCCAAACTGAGGAGGAACACCTTGACCATCTACAGAAGCTGTTTGACCGTCTGAAGTTGTACAAGCTGAGGTTGAACCCAAACAAGTGCACCTTTGGGGTGAGATCTAGAAAATTGCTAGGCTTCGTCGTAAGCGACAAAGGTATTCAAATGGACCCTGCCAAAGTGAAAGCCATACAAGAGATGCCAACTCCCAAGACAGAGAAAGAAGTCAGAGGCTTTCTAGGACGGTTGAACTACATTGCTCGATTCATCTCGCACCTAACTGCTACCTGTGAACCAATCTTCAAGCTGCTGAAGAAAGATCAAGTAGTACGTTGGAACGATGAATGTCAGGCCGATTTCGAAAGAATCAAAGAGTATCTCCAAGAACCACCCATTCTTATGCCGCCGGTTGAAGGGAGACCTCTAATCTTATACTTGACAGTACTGGACAACTCAATGGGGTGTGTGCTGGGGCAGCATGACGAGTCTGGCCGAAAAGAGCACGCCATTTATTACCTTAGCAAAAAGTTTACCGACTGTGAGACTCGATACTCATTGCTCGAGAAAACTTGCTGCGCTTTGGTATGGGCTGCTCGCCGACTGAGACAGTATATGTTGACTCACACTACTCTTTTGATTTCAAAAATGGATCCAATCAAGTACATCTTCGAAAAGCCCGCCTTGTCCGGAAGAATAGCAAGATGGCAGATGATCTTCACGGAATATGACATCCAGTACACGACTCAAAAAGCAATCAAGGGAAGTGTATTGGCAGACCATTTGGCACACCAGGCAGTGGACGAAGTTATGTTGCATGAAATGTATGATGCAATTTATGTGTTATATCAATGTTTATGATATATAAATGTAATGTATGCGTATGTAAGCCGATGAGTTGTCTTGCTGAGGAAAATGAATCCTGGATAGCTGGAGATAATAAAATCTTAACTACTGTCGGGGAGAAATAAATCCTTGACTGCTGCTAGGGATTGAGAATATCTTGATCAATGACAACGAGAAGTCCTAGGATCACTGTTGAGGAATATGTGTGTCTTCCAGCTCTTTGACAACCTATGCGGAGAGAAATCATACTGCCGGGAGAAGTCAGGAGTTTGGTTTGTATGCCAATCTACCGGGGATTCCTGTTTTGAGGAGATCTTCACTGGGGAATACTTTGTGAGGTACTGAGAATGAGAGTCTTCGTTCTGCCTGGGGAATAAGAATTTTGTGGGGAATAGCCATACTGTTGAAAAGTAACTATCATGTCGGAGAGTAAAACTCAGGATTCTGGAAAAAGCTTATTCATGTCTGGAAGAAATTCAGGTTTAGGTTGTATGCCACTTTAAGAATGAGAATCTTCACTCTGTCGGGAATACCAGAAATTCAGATGTTATACCACTTTGAGAAATGAGAATCTTCATTCTGTCGGGAATATTAGGAGGTTGGGTGTATGCCAATCTACTGGGGAAGCCAAAATGAGAATCTTCATTCAGGTCTTGGGTCATAAGATTTGGTGTATGCCAATCTCTTGAGATTTTAAGGATGAGAATCTTCATTCTGTTAAGGGTCAGGAGGTTGGGAGTATACCAATCTTCTGAGGTTTCAAGGATGAGAATCTTCATTCTATTAAGGGTCAGGAGGTTGGGAGTATACCAATATTCTGAGGTTTCAAGGATGAGAATCTTCATTCTTGAGAGAAACAGATTTTTAGGAGCTTCAATTGTCAGTTATTCTGTTGGTGGCTGTAACTTCCAACAGGTGATGAAGGAAATTTTTAACGACTGTGAATTCCAACAGGTGATGAAGGAATTTTTTTGATGATGATCGTAACTTCCAGCAGGTGATGAAGGAAATTTTGAACGATCGTTCAACTTGATATGTGATTTGTTTTGGAGAATAAATCCTTGACAAATGTTGGGAAAATAAACCCATGACTGCTGGTCTGCTAGAGAGGTGATAACCTTCTCGAGGACGCCTAAACTTCTTTTCAGAAAGATTTTAGAGAGGTTTCATCACTGCCCCTAGTGTCAAGTGCTTGTGGCACTGCCAGGAAACTTGGACTGTACGTAACCCTTTGATGAGATTGACGTTTAAATGCCCCAAGTGATGGTGACGGAGATTTGTCCTCGGTTAACCTGTAATTGAGAGATTTCTTGAAATCTTGACTGGACTGCCCCAGGTTCACTGAACTTTGAAAGATTTGTTGAAATCTTGACTGGACTGCCCCAGGTTAACTGGACAATACCATATCAAATCCCCTTTTGTTGATAGGAGATTTTTGTAACGGGAGTGTCATCCCACTTGAAGTGATTTTATTCACCGAGAGAGTTTTCATTCCTCCGATCATTCACTGTTGTGAATTTCTTCGCTGTCAAAGAAATAAACAGGTGCAAACAACGATATTCAAATAATGCAAAGTTTATGTTTGTCTCGAAGTTTTGAAAAATGCGTTTTTTAGTAGAAAACTTTTTATAAGACAAATTCAACACAAGATTTAGGGCAAAGCCTTACAGGAGTCAGGATACCTTTTGTAACAGTATGCTTTTGAACTAACCCATGCTTCAATTAGGACTTTTAAAGGGTTGTAACGTGGCTCGATTCACGGTTTAAGAAACAAAGGATATAGGCTCAAAGTATATTTGTACCCAGCCTCTCTTTGTGATGTTCTTCAATCCTAAACTCAGTTAATTGCGCGTCGAACTCTATTCGAGTTTGGAATGACATTTTGGTGATGGTCCACACCAGTTGAATTTATTGGAAGGCGGTCATCAATTTTGCAACATTTTTCATATTGTTGAGGATTTATAATGACCTTTTTCTTTTGATTCGTTATCCCTAATTTTTGCCTGACTGCTCCTGTTTTCGAGATTACAGTCAGCGGGATGCCCCAGCTTTCTTAAGCCTCCTTTATAGGTTTTCGCTCAGTGGGCTTTTCTCTTTTGAGAGATTGACTGCCTATGAGATAAGGAACCATCACTGTCTTTTGGTTTCAAAGGAAATGTTTTTGATGTCATTTGTTGTATTATGAACTGCGAGTTTGCGACTTCAATGCGCATCTTTTGAATTATATGAGAGACTACCCTACCCCAGGTTTAAATCAAAGGTTTCAATTTGTGTTTAAAACAGAAAACTCCTACTTCTTTGGCTCGAAGGGGTTGACTAGGTATTATCTTCCTTATAACTCTAGTGTTTAGGATTTGAAAGAAACGCCTGTACATCGTCAGCAAGGTCTGTTCAAAAGCATATTGTATGAGATTATGGTATTGTTTCGTCATCCTCCCTCTAAAGGCTTGTAGCTTTTTTTGCAAGAGTTAAATGTCATAAAGAAAGTAGAAAGCATAGTTTAAGAATAGTGAAAACGAATGGATGAATTTAAGACAAACATATGCAATGCATTTATGAAATAGAGTTTGACATCAACAGATAATTTTTTGAATAACAAAAGAAATTACAACTTGAAAATTCAAATGGAACAAAAGTCTCTTGGTTCGAACTTTGTCATTTAAGGTGGAGAACCCTTAGCGGAAGATTTTCATCTCGCCATCCGGCATGAATTCCAGCACTCCTTCTTCAATCAAGTCTTAGATCTTATTTTTCAAAGCCCAACAGTCATCGGTGTCATGTCCAGGACTATGGGAGTGGTATACACAAAACGCGTCGGGGTGATAGCTAGGAGTAGAGGTATTGGGATTCCGAATAGGATCCCTTAAAGCAAGCAGATTGACCTCCAACAGGCGTTTCAGTATTAGGGATGATGGCATGTCAGTCTCAGAGAAATGTCTTCCAGACGTATTTTTCTTACGCCGATTACCCCGCTGATGTTGGCGAGGTTGTGGCTGGGTTTGTGACCCTGAAGCAAGTTGGGGAGCCTTTCCCTTGTCTTCTTGTCTCAAAGGAGGTTGAATGATAACTTGATCTTCAACCTTAGATGTTTGCCCCACTTGGCTGTCTCGAAGCAGCTTGTTGACGAGAACCCTGAGCTCTTCTTGTCTTTGAGCCAGGTCTTGAATGAGAGCCATCTGGCCCACCAGTTGTCCCATCATCTGGATCTTCATTGTTGCCAGCTCAATCTATAGTTATTCCAACTGATCATTCCTGACACTGCTTGAATTCCCTAGGACCATGCCCCTTGTGAGGAGAGCTTTCACTTCTTCTTGTCCCTAGGACAGGTTCAAGAACATTTCTTGAAGTTGAGCATTTTGATCTTGGATATCTTTGACAGTCCTCTCTAGAGCCATATCTACTGAAATAAACAGTAGGAGAATAAGGAAACCTGAAAAGGAAAACCTGTTATGATACAATGCATGATATGTGGATGCATGTTTTCAAGGATCTATCGGGGTAAACACAAGAAAATGTTTGAACTTTGATCAACATCTTTGATTGTAGAACTTTGTATCGGTGGATGTCTTTCCACGAGAATCAAGCTCACCATGTCAAGTGGGTCATAGCCCCTGATTCAAGTGGTTGCACTTGATTTTTGACGGTGTTTGTTTAGAGGAAAATGAAACCTCTTGCCCTTTGGTAGACGTCTGGTTCAACGTGACCCTGCATCAAAAGACCCTCGAGATCATTGAAATGGTTATTGAAAATGCTATGGTATGATGTTATGATGTTATGTACATGTATGCAAAAGTAAGCAAGTGTATATACAGGTAATCATATTCACACAAAGCAGACAAGTCATTAGGTTTAGGCTTGCATGGGGTTCGTAGGTAAGTACCCTCTTGAAGTTAGTTGGCTCAACCTACCCTAAAATAGAAACCGGGTTCTAAGGAGCTCAATATCACTGTATTATTTTCTGTGTTCATTGTTTTGGTTTAGCCACTTAACTGGAGACCAAAATATTCCAAGAAAACAATCCTCAATGAGTGTAGTATCGAGTATCTACAAACTTCGGACTGTACCAAAGTCGGTCATCTCACTACCCCTAAAAAGGCCAAGATGGTCAAGTAAGGTTCTAAGAGTTTGTTAGTGCTTCACGACATCACTCAGCGGCCCCGTATTCTCTTTGATTAACTCAAAGGCTACCGGTACCCACAAATATGTCACACTAACGTAGCTACTGCTTCAACCATGTCGGTATACCCCGCACAGTTCCCTCACAGTTTATTGCTACTTACCTAAAAGGTGTCCCCAAATCCGAGTGTAGGATTTAAACAAACCCAAACAAGGAACCCAAAAAGTAAAGCAATCAAAGCAATCAAAGTAAGCCATGTAAAGGTGATCTAAAAACCCTAAGGTAACCCCACTTTTAGAACAATTCCCCAGCAAAGTCGCCATTTCTGTGATACGGTGGGAGAACTGACTTGTGATTTTGCGTTTGTTTTCGCACTTGTTCGGTTTAGCAAGAGTCGCCACCGACTTTTTATTTTATCCTAAGGAAAGGTCAAAAAGCACAGGAAAGACCTTTGAGATGTTTTCTTGGGTTCGGGGGGTAGATTATGAAAAGGGAAGGTGCTAGCACCCTTTTCATCCATGTTTATCCATGGGCTCTTAGTTACTTGTTTTAGATCACTTGACTTTGCTTTTCAATTGTTTGAAATGGTGCTTTGTGTGTGTGGTTTTTGAAAATGTTTTGAAAAAGATGCCTTGTCTAGGAGACCTTTGTAATGATTCTTGTTTGAATATTATTGTACCCCAAAATTTGCCCCCCCATATTCTTCAAAATTTGCCAAGTCAATGCTTCAAAGTCCCCCAAGGGTTGCACAGTTCAAGGGCCTCCTAGCAGTCAAAAACTAGGGTTTTGGTTCTGACAAAGAAAATGAAGTTTCCAAGGGTCCAATCAAGTCCCACATGCTTATAAACATGGTCAAGCATCCTCATACCAAGTTTTAAGACTTACAGCACAAAATTGCACAGTCAAAAACCCTAATTGCACTACAGTCAACTGTAGGGGCAAAATGGTCATTTGACAGTCAAAAGTTCAAAATTTTGGTCAACATCTCATTTTGAAGCCACAAACATCATTTGATCAATGCTTGATCATGATTCTCAAAGCTTGGCTCAAAAAGTCTCAAGATGCAAAAGTTTCCATATTTGGACAGTTGAAAAAGTCAACTGTAACTTGACCAAGGCATAACTTCCACATGGATTATCAGAAAAATTCCATCCAAAGCTCATTTTGAAGAGAAAGATATTTACTACAACTCCTCTTCACACTTAAAGTCTAAAAAATTCTCTCACAAAAAGTTATCAATTTCAACATTATAGGTCATTTTCAAAAGTCAACAAAAGGGGACTTTAAGTCAAAGGCCATAACTTGAGATTGGTAAATCAAAATGCCATAGGACCAAAGGCATTGGTTATAGGACTTCAAGACCTTTCCAAAATCTCCAAGAACATGGGCAAATCTTAAAAATTGAGCAAGTTATGCCTTGTGGAAGTTGGGAAATTTTTGGATATTTTGAAAAGTCAACTTTGCTTCAAATGTCTTAAAATTGCTAATGGGCCACATTTTCTTCCAAGATTGATCATCCAAAGCATGTGCACGACCATTTGGCCCAAAGGGAAGTTTTTTATCATTTTTATTTATTTATTTGGATTTTTAATTATTAATAATTCATTTAATTAAAATAAATAGGTGAAAAATACTAAACCTAACTTTTTAAATCTTTTTGTGCATGGAATAGGCTTAAGATTTCGTGTATGATCAGATTTGGAAGGAATTATGGTGATTGGATATGATTGAAACCAAAATAGCATGAAAAAGATTGAAAACTCATGGCTTGAAAATCAAATATCTTCTCCATCAATTCAAGGATTCTTTGGACAAAAAATTGAACCCTAATCATTCACACATAAATACTGATGCAAACCCTAGTGTTCATAACCACAAAGCTGCGCCAGAAATCCATTATCAAGTTTGAGTTTTTTGACAAATTTTCCAAAACTGAAAACTAGGTTCTAGGGCGATTCAAGCCAAAATACTTGTTCCATTACCTTCCTGAGGCTTCAAGGAAGGTTTTCAAATCAAAACCATCCATCCTAACACCAAGAAACGTGAGAATAATCGTGTCCTGTACAGAATTTTTTTCACATTCTTGCATCATGATTCATGCGTCTTTATTCATTTTGAATGTTTGATTTGTGTTCCTTGATTAATTCTAAAGCTAACTGTGTGCTTTGATTGAGTTTTCATGCGTTATATGATGAATCACCATTAAAGGATGCTAGGGTTACCAAGCTTTCAAATTAGGCGTTTCTAAATGCTGTAAAATTAGAACATCACAATACCATGGTTGAGACCAGCATGCTTGGACGATTATAAAACACCCTTCGCGCTTAATTTATGTAATCACATGGACTAATCGCTATTTTGAAATATGGTGTATTTTGGGGGGGGGGGGTTCAAAACCCCCGTTAACCTTTTTTTATTTCAGGAACGAGGAAGACGATGACTCTGTGGCAAGCTGTGAGTGGTTGGATTGAATTTTCGCGCTAGAATCCCACTAACTCTTATTTTCCATTATATTATTTGTCTTCCATAGAATAATCAAAACGCGTTGGTAGCTCCACTGGTCAGGCATAGCGTTGGTAATCCCTGGGACCTGGGTTCGAACCCCAGGTCCCCCCATATTTCCTTATATTTTTCTTTGAAACGTGATCAGGTACTTTGGCCCCCTCAATGATCTACCACGCTCCTTACGCTCAAGCAGGCCACATGGCCACTGAAGGCGATCCAAGGGTCCTGATTTGGAGAGTACCATGGGCTACAGTCAACGCACATACATGCCAGCATCAAAGTCAAATGAGGCCATAGCTTAATGGGCCTGGATTACTGGACTTTACCTCCCATTTGGGGACAGACCCCCCAAGGTTTTGATTTTATTCTTATTTTATTTATTTCCATTATTTCTTTTTAAATTCCTTATTTTAATTTATTTTCATAAATATAAAAATAATACAAAAAAATCAAAAAAGGTAAAATTCAAAATGTATTTTATTTAATTAATATTTTTGTAAATAAATCTCATTAATTTAATTTAGCTTTTTTTAAATCTAGGATTAATCTTAATATTTTTTCAATAAAACCTAAAAATTGTTAGAATTAAGGTTACAAATAATTTTCCATTCTTTTCTTTTTTTTCTCACCATAATTACTTATTAAATATTATTTATTTTTATAAATCAAATTGCATGTAAATAATTAGATTAGTCTTAGGTTTAATTTCAACATGTTTTCTTAATAAATTAAAAAACAATTAGAATTAGGGTTAATATTTTAATTTAATCTTTCTCATAAAAATTCATAAATCCAAAAAATACCAAAATAATTTCTTTTTTATTTTAATTTAATCATTTAATTTAATTTCATTAAAAAGGGTCCAACGCCCTCGTTTCCAATTTTAATTCCAATTCGCACATTTTATTTATTTCCTTCGTTTAAGTATTTATGTAATTCTCCCAAAGCCGTGTAAACTTAATTTCTCGCACTTTACTTTATTTCTTTATTTTCTGTCAAATCGGGTCCTGGATTAAATTTTGGCGATGTGGACCCGCGCCTTTGTAATAGTTTAGGAATTTTATCTTTCCGCACCCTTTTTTTAACTGTTAATAATACATGCAAGAATGAATGACAAAAAATAAAAACAAACGCATAGATCACTTTGACATGAACAAGATAAATGCAAATGAACATGACACACAAATCACACACCACCCCTAGGGTACGCCTCACTGTTGCCTTGCCTCGAAAGGTGATCGTCGAGTAGAGGATGTCTTAGTAAGTCCTCATGATCCGGGAACCTGGCATGAGGGTAGCTTCTAAGGTGTCTTCCTATTGCTCTGGTGATCACCATGTCCCGACCTTCGAATTGACCCAAACACCTCCAACGGTGGTGCTACCTACCTCTCAATGGTGGGATGGCACTACTTTAAAGGACATTTACACAGACGAATTCCTTATGGTAGGTAGACGACTCTTGATACTTGCTCTAAATTCAAAACAAAAATTCAAAAATACTTTTCACACCGACACCTTTTCAAAAGCTTTCGAAAGCAATTTTTCAAACACTCTTGAGGACCGATACAAGAGTCGAACTGGAATTTTCAAAGAAACTTTTTAAAACCCACAATTGAAAAGCAAACAAACCATTTTGAAAACACAAATGAGCAAGTATCTAAGAGCCCATGGATAACCATGGATAGAAAGGGTGCTAACACCTTCCCTTTCTATAACCTACCTCCCGAACCGAGAGCAATCTCTTTAAGGAATTTTTCTGTGCTTTTGTCCTGTCCATTTGGAGAAAATAAAAGACGGTGGCGACTCTTGCTTACCGCGACATTTCGCGAACCAGCTTTAAACAGTCAGTTCCAGATCCACCGATCACAGAACTGGCGACTCTGCTGGGGACTAAAACTTAAAGTGAGGTGTACCTTAGGGTTAGTTCATACTTGTGTTTTCAATTGTATTGATTTGCTTGCTTTAAATTGTGGGACTGTCTTGGGAGTTCTATAGATCCTAACCCGGGTCTGGGGAATACCTTCTTAGAAAGTAGCAACAAGGCTGTGAGGGAATTGTGCGGGGTATACCGACATGGTTGAAACAGTCTGCTACGTTGATGTGGCACTTTGGTGTGTACAGGTAACCCTTGAGTTCAGTCAAGGAGAGTACGGGGCCTCCGCGTGGTGTCATGAAGCATCAACAGACCTTAGGAAACTTAATTGAACTATCTTGGCCTCTTTAGGGTAGTGAGATAACTGACTTTGGTGTAGTTCGAGGTTGGTTGATACTCGATACTACACTCAATTGAGGGTTGCTTTCCTGGAATATTTCGGTCGTCAGTTCAGTGGCTAAATCGAAACGATGAACAATGAAAGCAATCCCGTGATATTGGGACCCTTAGAACCCGGTTACTTCTAATAGGACAGGTTGAACCCACCAACTTCAAGAGGGTACTACCCAGACCCCATGCTGGCCTTAAACCCTAAGGGCTTGTCTTGTGTGCCTTGTGTGCCTTACATGTTTGTCTTTGTAAATATCTGTGGTGTGTTTAATCATAGCATCATGACATCATCCAGCATCATATGCATTGACTAACCATTTCAGGGGTTCGAATCTTCATCTTTGTTCTTGTTTTGTAGGATATGGAAACTGTTCGCAGAAAGACAATTCAAATCAGTCTTGTAAGGATCCCTCCTCAGCTTAAGGAACTTATATCCAGGATTCCCGAGAGCTCTTCATTCAGTGAAAGACATGGAAGACTCGTTAGCTTGGTCAACACCAACATTGAGGAAGACATGATAAAGGTCCTGTTCCAGTTCTTTGACCCTCTGCATCACTGTTTCACCTTCTTGGATTATCAGCTGGTACCTACATTGGAGGAGTTCTCCCAGCTCCTGAAGATCCCTATCCTTGATCAGCTACCCTACAACGGTATGGAAAAGGAACCCAAACTTGAAGAGATTGCTAAAGCCTTGCACCTACAATCATCTGACCTCAAGGGACATTGGGAAGTTAGAAGTGGTATCAAAGGGTTCTTAGCCAGGTTTCTGTTTGAAAAGGCCCATGAATGTTGGAACTCCCTTGACTTACAAGCTTTTGAAGAAGTTGTGGCCCTCCTTGTCTATGGTTTGGTATTGTTCCCTAATCCAGATCAGCTTATAGATATCAGTGCTGTCCAGATCTTTATGTCCAGGAATCCTATACCTACGTTGCTGGGGGACATCCTTCACTCATGTTACACTCGAACCATGAGAAAAAGAGGTGTCCTTATATGTTGCACTCCTCTCCTGGGAAGGTGGTTTATTTCGCACCTTCCACAATCAGTTTTGAAGAACGAGCGGGGTTTGAGATGGTCACAACGGTTGATGACTCTTACACATGCAGATATACATTGGTGCCCTAGATCCAGAGAGGATGTCACTATCATAGATCGTTGCGGGGAGTACCCTAATGTTCCTTTACTTGGAATCAGAGGAGGTATTACTTACAACCCGTGCCTGGCTTGGAGACAGTTTGGTTATGCTCGGAGGGATGGCCCTCATGACATGTTAATTCCTGACATAGTTTTTGACTTCGACAACGATGCACAAGGACTTCGCCAGAGATTTATCAGAGCTTGGAGGATGCCAAGTAGGATAGACAGTAAGACACTGGGGCACAGGAATTCCATCCCGTTGGAACCTTATCTCAAGTGGGTACGCGCCCGCTCCCAGAAGTTAGTAATGCCATATCCTCATGTGCTCCCAGTAATCAAAGAGCCAACCTTGGAAGGAGAAGTGTCCTACACCATTCAGCACCCTGACATGCCCACATCCTGGGAAGAAATGCAGAAGAGCTGGATCCAGCTTAAGGAAGAACGAAATTCTCTTGAGACCAGTCTACATGCTAGTGAAAAGAAGGTCTTGGAGCTCACCCGCCTATTGCATGAGGAGAGGAATCTCAACACCTACATTGCTCCAAAGAGGATGCGTAGTGTCTTTTGGGATTGATTTGCTTTGTATTATTTTGCCCATGAGGTTTTGATATACTGAACAATTATTTCCTTAATGATAACGTGTGTTCCTTTTTGTCTACAACAAATTTGAACTTTCGAACCCTTGAATGCATTGCATAAACACGTATCATTCATCATGTGCATAGCAGGTTTTCTTCTTTTCAGGTTGCTTATCGTTCTTCGCTGTTTATTTCAGCATCATGAATCCTGACTCATCATCAACTGAGATGTCCATCAAGGCTCTTCAGGCGCAGAATGTGCAATTTCAGGAACTAATCATGGGTTTGGCTCAGGGCCAAGAAGAGCTGAAGGCTCTGCTCCTGAAGAAAGAGAAGAAGAAGAAGAGAAGAACTGTTCTTTTCAACTCGGGCCGAAGGTTTGGCAATACTCTGCAGAATGAAGAGGCTGGTTCTTCCATTGGCAAGGGTACTCCTCAAGGGGAAAAAGGTCCTAGTCCAGTAGTCTCTGACAACGAGACTGATTTTGATGAAGAGAAATATCCTCCTGCAGAAGACAGGTATAAGCAGTTGGAAGACAGATTGAATGCTATGGAGATCCAACAAGTGCCGGGGCTGGATTTCGGAGATTTGGGTTTGTCTACTGGTGTGATCATTCCTCATAAGTTCAAAGCACCATCCTTTACCAAGTATGATGGGGAATCCTGTCCCAAGCTACACCTCAGGTCGTATGTGTGGAAGATTCAGCCGTACTCAGTGGATAAGAATTTGTGGATCCACTTCTTCCAGGAGAGTCTTTCAGGGACTTATCTCGAATGGTTCTATCAGCTGGATGGGACCAAGGTTCGTAACTGGGAGGAGTTGGCTACTGCTTTCTATAAGCAGTATCAATATAATGCCGACCTTGCCCCTACGCGTACCCAACTCCAGGGTATGTCGTTAGTTTCAAGTGAAGGTTTTAAAGAGTACGCTCAGAAGTGGAGGGATCTGGCTGGCAGGGTGCAGCCTCCGTTGACTGATCGGGAGTTGGTAGACATGTTCTTGGGGACCCTATCTGGGCCGTTTTTCAACCATTTTATCGGTAACTCGTCTACAGGGTTTACTGATCTTATTCTGACTGGAGAGAGAATTGAGGCTGGGTTGAAGTCTGGAAAGATTCCGAAGGGTGCATCGTCTAGTTCTGAGAAGAAACCCTTCAAGAAGGAGGCCAGTGCTGTATATGGCTCCAGGAGACAAGAGAAATCTGAGCGCCGCCAATCTGTCAGTGCGGTAATGATTGCTAAGCCTGCTGCCGCTCCTCGGCAAACCAATCCTCAAAGGGCTGAAAGACCCCGGAGAGAGTTTACCCGTTTGAGCATGACCCTATCCCAAATCTTGCCGCAGTTGCTGTCCACCAACCTAGTGACTGTCAGAGAGGCCCCCAAAGTTGTAAACACTGCCTCTCTGAAATACAATCCAAATGCCCACTGTGCTTATCACTCCGGTAGCCCGGGGCATTCCACTGATGACTGTTGGGCATTAAGGAATAAGGTGCAAGACCTTATTGACGCAAAAGAGATACAGTTCGAAGCGCCTGAGAGGCCGAATGTGGTTACTGCTCCTATGCCTCAACATGGAGTAAATGCGATTGATGAAGATGTATACGCTGTTTCTGTGGATGATGTGGCTACTCCCTTAATGACTGTCAAGAGGAACCTACTGCTGGCCGGTTTATTTCCGGGTTGCAGTGAGGGTTGCCTGTTCTGTGCTGTTTCTCTCTCCGGTTGTCCTTTGCTGAAGTTAGGCATCCAAGGCCTAATGGATAGCAAAGAGATTCTATTCAAGAAGTCTGCTGTTCAGTTGGTTCCGGTAGAAGAAGTTTCTGTGGTTACCATCTTCAATAATCCAATCAAGGCTCTCCCAAGGAAGCCTGTTCAAATCATGACTGTTGCACCTGTTGTTATTACTGTTCCGGGGCCTCTCCCCTACGTATCTGATAAAGCTGTCCCCTGGAACTATGGGGCAAATGTGTATGTGAATGGAATCAAACAAGAGTTCAACACTGGCGCCAGTATCTGCGATATCACTGGTCCGGCAAAGGTTACCCGCAGTGGCAGGCTCTTCTCGCCTGACATTGCACCGCCCGCTGTTCGAAGACCCCTCCTTATAACACCTACAAGTGTACCTGTTCCTGTTACTGATCAAGTTGTTTCCCCTGCTGCCGAGTCATCCAATGCTCGGGGTAAAGGGATTGAAGATGAGCCTGCCCGGATGGAGGCACCAATACCTATAACTGCTGAGGCCTCCCAACAAGAGATGGAGGAAATTTTAAAAATAATCAAGAAGAGCGACTTTAATGTTGTGGAACAGCTGGGGCATACGCCCTCCAAGATCTCAATGCTCTCCTTATTACTGTGCTCAGAGGCCCATGCTAAGGCCTTGATCTCATTTCTCAAGACGGCCCATGTGCCACAGGAGACATCTGCTGTCCAGTTTATCGATTGTGTAGCAAATCTGACAGCCGACAATGGTTTGGGTTTCTCAGATGCTGACCTTACTGCCAAGGGAAGGGACCACAATGATGCCCTGCATGTCTCTATTGAATGCAGGGGCACCACTCTGGCGCACGTGTTGGTGGACACTGGTTCTTCCCTAAATGTGCTACCCAAGAAAGCCTTAGACCATTTGGATTGTGAAGGCCTGGAACTAAAACCTAGCAATATCATCGTCAGAGCCTTTGACGGTTCCAAGAGGATGGTTCATGGAGAGGTGGACATTCCTATTCGTGTGGGCTCTCAGGTGTTTGACTCTACCTTTTATGTGATGGATATCCGTCCATCATATTCTTGTCTATTGGGTCGACCTTGGATCCACAAAGCTGGGGCAGTGACCTCTACATTGCACCAGAAGCTAAAGTACCCTGTCAGAGGGAAGATCGTCACTGTGCAGGGAGAGGAGGAGTATATGGTGAGCCATTTGAATTCCTTCAGGTACATTGAGATGGACGGGGAGTTTATTGAAACCCCCTTTCAGCATTTCGAAGAGGTACTTCCAATTTCAGCAGCAGCAGAAACAGCGGTCGAAGAGGATGTTCCTTTGAAGATGGCTTCCCTGAAGGATGCCCGAGCTGTGGTTCAGAAAGGTGAATGTACTAACTGGGGCAGGCTCCCCGACTTTACACAGAAAACTGACAAATTTGGACTGGGTTTTACTGCAGAGGGTCAGAAAGCTATGCGGAAGGCGAAGACCAGAAGACCTCCTGTGCTCATTACAAATCCAGGAGTGAATGCTGTTGGGGAGGATAATGAAGTGGATGAAGCAGAGTTCAATAGCTGGATCTACCCGACAACTGATGGCGGATTGACCAATTGGATTGCCAAAGACCATACTCCTGTTACTTTTGTTACGCAGTAATAAACTTCTTTGTTTTGTTATTTGTAATAAACAATTAAAACTCTATGGCCCGGTGTCTTACCCGAGGCACCGTGGTTTCATTTGTGAGGGCATATAAATTGTCATTTCATATATCATGAATAAAAATCTTGGACGTTTTCTCGCATTTCAAATCTTATGCTCCTTTTCTGTCTTTCCTTCCTTTATATACTTCAAAACAGTTGTATTTACACACACTCACTCATACAGGTTTCAATCCACTCTGGATCTCACTGGTAACGACTCTGCTACTGCCAGTTATGACTTCGAAAATCCGATCAACTTAGCCGAAGACGAAGGTGAAGATGATTGCGAAGTGCCTGGCGAGCTTGCAAGACTGTTACTTCAGGAAGAGAGGGCAATTCAGCCACATGAAGAGCCAGTGGAAACAATAAACTTGGGTACTGAAGCAGACAGGAAAGAGGTAAAGATTGGTGCCAACCTAGAGCTCAGCGTGAAGCAACGGTTGACTCAGATGCTACATGATTATGTGGAGATATTTGCCTGGTCCAACGAAGACATGCCCGGGTTGGACACCGATATTGTGGTCCATCACTTGCCTACTAAGGAAGACTGCCCTCCGGTTAAGCAAAAGGTCCGCCGTATGCGTCCAGAGATGTCTGAGAAGATCAAAGCCGAGGTCATGAAACAGTTTGATGCTGGGTTCCTTGCAGTGACTTCTTACCCTCAGTGGGTTGCTAATGTGGTGCCGGTACCAAAGAAGGACGGAAAGGTCAGAATGTGTGTCGACTACAGGGATCTGAACAGGGCCAGCCCCAAGGATGACTTCCCCCTACCTCACATTGATGTCCTTGTTGACAATACAGCTCAGCATAAGGTGTTCTCTTTCATGGATGGTTTTTCAGGTTACAATCAGATCAAGATGGCTCCTGAAGACATGGAAAAGACTACATTTGTTACTCAGTGGGGCACCTTCTGCTACAAGGTCATGCCCTTTGGACTGAAGAACGCTGGGGCAACCTACCAACGTGCCATGGTTGCTTTATTTCATGATATGATCCATCATGAGATAGAAGTGTATGTTGACGACATGATCGCAAGGTCCCATACTGAGGAAGAACACCTTGATCATCTGCAGAAGTTGTTTGACCGTTTGAAGTTGTACAAGCTGAGGTTGAACCCGAACAAGTGCACCTTCGGGGTAAGATCTGGGAAGTTGCTAGGCTTCGTCGTAAGTGATAAGGGTATTCAAGTGGACCCTGCCAAGGTTAAAGCTATTCAAGAGATGCCGGTTCCTAAGACAGAGAAAGAGGTCAGAGGCTTTTTGGGACGCCTGAATTACATTGCTCGATTCATCTCACACCTAACTGCTACCTGTGAGCCAATCTTCAAGCTGCTGAAGAAAGATCAAGTAGTACGTTGGAGTGATGAATGTCAGGCCGCTTTTGACAGAATCAAGGAGTATCTCCAAGAACCACCCATCCTTATGCCACCGGTTGAAGGGAGACCTCTGATATTATACCTGACAGTACTTGACAACTCAATGGGGTGCGTGCTAGGGCAGCATGACGAGTCTGGCTGAAAAGAGCATGCCATTTATTACCTTAGCAAAAAGTTTACCGACTGTGAGACCCGATACTCACTGCTTGAGAAAACTTGCTGCGCTTTGGTATGGGCTGCTCGCCGGCTGAGACAGTATATGCTGACTCACACTACCTTGTTGATCTCAAAAATGGATCCTATAAAGTACATATTTGAAAAGCATGCTCTGTCTGGGAGAATAGCAAGGTGGCAGATGATCTTGACGGAATACGACATTCAGTACACAACCCAGAAAGCCATCAAAGGAAGTGTATTGGCAGACCACTTGGCACATCAAGCAGTAGATGACTATCAGTCAATGAATTTCGAGTTTCCGGACGAGAGCATCATGATAGTGACTGATTGTGAAGTACCTGGACCGGATGAAGGACCTGAGGAAGGATCCCGATGGTCTATGCACTTTGACGGAGCCTCCAATGCTTTGGGTAACGGTATCGGCGCTGTAATCATATCCCCTCAAGGCACTCATACTCCACTCACTGCCCGACTATGTTTCAACTGTACAAACAACATGGCGGAGTATGAGGCATGCATCATGGGTCTTCAAGCTGCGATCGACCTAAGGATCAAGTTTTTGAGTGTCTTCGGAGATTCCGCTCTTGTGATCAATCAGATCAAAGGAGAGTGGGATACGAAACATCCGAATCTTATTCCTTACAGAGAATGTGTGTTGACATTGATCCCTCACTTCACGAAGATAACTTTTGAACATTTCCCGAGAGAGGAGAATCAGTTAGCGGACGCGTTAGCTACGATGTCTTCTATGTTCAAGGTTAAATGGGACAATGAGGCTCCCCGGATCATCATCTGGAAACTGGACGAACCGGCATACTGTTGTGATCTTGAAACTGAATTGGTAACTGAAAAGCCTTGGTACCATGAGGTGAAGAGATATCTGGAAGCTCAGGAATACCCTGAAGGTGCATCTGTCAACGACAAGAAGTTTCTGAGAAGGTTCGTAGCGAAGTTCTTCCTTAGCAACGGCATCTTGTATAAGCGAAACCATGATTCGACCTTACTGCGTTGTGTGGATAAGAATGAAGCAGAAAGGATCATGGAAGAGCTACATGAAGGGACCTTCGGTACACATTCCAGTGGACACACTATGGCAAAAAAGATCCTTCGGGCAGGGTATTTCTGGTCCACAATGGAGGCTGACTGCTACCAACATTCTCGGACATGCCATAAATGCCAGATATATGCAGACAAGGTGCATGTTCCTCCAGTTCCTCTAAATGTTCTGACTGCGCCTTGGCCGTTTGCAATGTGGGGTGTTGTACCCCAAAATTTGCCCTCCCTTTCTTCAGGAAACCATCTTGGATTTTTCAAAGTCCCCCTGAAACAAATCCAAGTCCTGAGTTATCCGTTTTTTTTGCCCAAGCAAGCCACTTACAAGAGCAAGATGATCTCACGAACTCCAGAAGCAACGCTTTTATTTTGAAAAAAAAATCAATCAATCAAATTCTAAGTACTTAGAATGCTTCTCTAAAATAAGTGTTTTTAGAAAAATCAGCGCTTCAGAACTTCTGGATCCATTCCAGATGAAGACGGTCAGAAGTTGCAAGCTTGGCTCAGCGTGGTCAGCAGTTGGCTCTTCAGCAGCTACATCAGTTCAATCAGAAGTTGTAAACGTGGTTCAGAATGTAAGCCTCAAACAGAACATGCCCCTTCAGCAGTTACACAAGCTCAGTCAGAATTTGCTAAAGGAATGCAAGAGAAGCAGGAAAGTCTGAAGGCTCCTTCAGAACAGGTTGAAATCAGAAGATGAAAGGTCAGAAGAATGGGTGTTACACTGATACAGAATCTCTAAGTCCAGATTGTCCAGAAGCAAATCCAAGAAACGTACCAGAAAACCAGGAGAATCTCCAGAGCTTACTAAGACAACAGGCAGCCAAGGCCAGAGCATGGTTTACGCTGCTGATTCAACGCTGGTTTCCATTACCAGAATGTTGGTATTGACAGGTCTTGTCACCATTTAATGCCCATTAATGCTTCCAACCACTCCTGAGCATTCACGTGTGGCTTGGAAAACGCTTTTGCACAGATTCTGGCATGGGTCTTCACACCACCGCCCACTTCAGAGGTCACTTCTCCCCAATCTACGCCTGCTGCTGCAACCTAGGCTGAAAGATAGCTGTTATCACAACTTCCCAGGAATTTCTGTCAAAGAACAAATTCAAACTCTGTTGGCGCCTTAAATGTTCAAGGCATCCACAAGAACTTTGCCTATAAATAGAGAGGCTTCACCACTGCAAAAAACGTTTAAGAAAAGAAACATAAAAATTGCTAAGAGAGAAACAGAACTCCTAGCAACACAGCATTCTGAAACTCTGCCAAAATCTCCAGCTTTGTTTCATAACTTTGAGTTTCTCACCTTCAACTTCATCAAATATCCAGTTCTTTTCTGTAAACCAAAAACACTCTTTCCAAACTTCTGACCCTACACACGTATACACCTTTACTTCCCCTTTTCCAAATCTGTCCAGAACACCACCAGAACCAGAACCAGAACCAAAAGCTAAACTTTCACTCACCAACTTTTCCAAACAGTCAGGTAAGCACCTGGTGACCCTCATCACACTGTTAAGCATCATCAGCTGTGCATATTCAAGTAACATAATGTAAATATTCATGTTATTGCTGTTTATGTTCTGAGGATTTTCATACCTCAGAACGTTCTGAGCCAGTATAGGACTTGCCTGTGACCTTGGTGATTCTGACCTCTGAAACATTTTTGTATTTGCTGGATCTGTTCCAAGTATGTTTCCTGTTTTGTGGAGTAACAACAGGATTGCAGATGTTCTGATTAGTACAGGAAAAAGCCAAGTGCTGACTTTGACGTTAGCACATCTGAAGCCTGTTTTGCTGTCAATGATATCAGAACCTCTGAGAGTTATTGCCTTTTCAGCAGAATCAGAACTTCTGGTTTCTCCACTAACAAACTTCTGTCTTGCAGCGCAGGGAAATCAGAACTTCTGATTTCCCCACTAACAAGGTTCTGTTTTGCAGGTGCTAGAGTCAGAAGTTCTGACTCATCCAGTTTCACTAACAGGTTGATCATCTGGAAGCGGATCTGGGTCAGAACTTCTGATGACCTCCCAGCAGCGCGCGGGCTCCCTCTCTCTCTCTATATATATCTTGTTTTTTGCTATTTTCTTTTTTGTCTATTTTTCTCGTTGAACCCCCCATGTACAAATGTGTATCCCCCTCCCCTAATTGTTGTAATAGCGTAGGATTTTACATTTCCGCTTCTTATTGCTAGTAATTAGGACGTGTATGGCAAGATAAAATCAATGAAATAGAAAAACCTAATTCAAAGAAAAAAACTCTTGTATGCAATAAAACACACTTGCACACTAACACCCCTAGGGTTACATCCACTTGTTGCCTTTCAAAAATTGGACCATATTGCATGCTAGGTCTCTTTGGGCAAAACAAATAATTCAAATGATCATAGTCCCTCGATGACGCCTTTTGCCTAAAATGATCAAGTCCCTTAAAGGAAACATTGCCCAAAGATACTTGGCACCATTGCAATTATGGTCTAAACGATGACCGGCGCCCGTCCCTTTCACATCCTAACACAAGATTGTCCACCAAATACAATGGTGGAACAAAATTGTTAAAAGGGTTAAAAGCATAACAAAAATCTTTGAGAAATTTAGGGTAGATAGCTCTCGATTACTTGCCAATTTGCAAAACACTTGCCTATTTTTCAAAACCACACATCAATACACTTTCAAAACAACTTTCAAAAACATTGAAAACCTTTTCAAAAGACATACACCTTTGTATACATCCCAACATGGATCATTACAAAGGTTGCCACCACATTGGCCTCTTTTCAAAACATTTTCAAATCCACACACACAAAGCACCATTTCAAACAATTGAAAATAAAGGCAAGTTGATCTAAGCAAGTAACTAAGAGCTCATGGATAACCATGGATAGAAAGGGTGCTAATACCTTCCCTTTCTATAATCTACTCCCCGAACCCAAGAAAAAAATCTCAAGGGTTTTTGCTGTGCTTTTTAAACCTTTCCTTAGGATAAAATAAAAAGTCGATGGCGAATCTTGCTCAACCGAAACATTTGCGAATACAAACGCAAAACCACAGTCAGTTCTCCCACCGTATCACAGAACTGGCGACTCTGCTGGGGAATTATTTTTAAAAAAAAGTGGAGTAACCTTAGGGCTTAGATCACCCTCTTGCATGACTAATTGTTTGATTTGTTTGCTTTATACTTTGGCTCTATTGTTTGGGTTTGCAATCCTACACCCGGATTTTGGGAAACATTCATAGATAGCAATACGTTGTGGAAACTGTGCGGGGTATACCGACACGGTCGAAGCAATAGCTATATTAGTGCGACATATTTGTGAGTACCGGTAACCCTTGAGTTCAATCAAGGAGAGTACGGGGCCGCTGAGTGATGTCACTAAGCACTAATGACCTAGAACCTTACTTGACCATCTTGGCCTTTTATTAGGAGTAGTGAGATGACCGGCTTTGGTGCAGTCCGAAGTTGGTAGATACTCGATACTACACTCATTGAGGGTTGTTTTCTTGGAATATTTTGGTCGCTAGTTAAGTGGCTAAACCAAAACAATGAACAATGAAAACAATCCCGTGATATTGAGTTCCTTAGAACCCTGTTACTATTTATAGGACAGGTTTTTAAAGCCAACTACACTCAAGAGGGTACTTACCTATGAAACCTCATGCAAGCCTGAAACTAGGGTTTGGTGTGAATTGCTTGTACATATGTGTTGTGCATATATCATGGACATCATAAAACATCATATGCATTCACTAACCATTTCAAGGGTTTTGGATCTTCATCTTTGTTCCTGTTTTGTAGGTCATGGAAGTTCCTCGCAGAAAAACCATTCAAGTCAACCTTGTGAGGATCTCTCCTCAACTCAAGGAGCTCACCTCAGGAATTCCGGAAAGCTCATCCTTCAGTGAAAGACACGGTAGACTGCTCAGCCTAGTCAACACCAACATTGAAGAAGACATGATGAAAGTGCTATTCCAGTTCTTTGACCCTCTTCACCACTGTTTCACTTTCCCCGATTACCAGTTGGTGCCCACTTTGGAGGAGTTTTCTCAACTCCTGAGAATTCCTATCCTTAATCAACTACCTTTCAACGGTACGGAAAAGGAACCAAAGCCTGAAGATGTTGCTCGAGCATTACATCTACAGCCTTCTGACATCAAGGGGCATTGGGAAACCAGAAGCGGCATCAAGGGATTCTTAGCAAAATTCTTGTTTGAGAAGGCACAAGAATGTTGGAACTCATTGGACCTACAAGCCTTTGAAGAAATTGTGGCACTCCTTATCTATGGGTTGGTCTTGTTCCCAAACCCTGACCAATTGGTAGATGTCAACGCTGTCAAAATCTTCTTGTCCAGAAATCCAATACCAACATTGCTTGGAGACATCCTTCACTCATTTTACACACGAACAATAAGAAAGAGGGGTGTTCTCATGTGCTGTACTCCTCTCCTTGCAAGGTGGTTTATTTCGCACCTTCCACAATATGTCTTGAAGAACGACCAAGGCTCAAGGTGGTCCCAACGGTTGATGACTCTTACTCACTCTGATGTACATTGGTGTTCTCGATCCAGAGAAAATGTCATCATCGTCGATCGTTGCGGAGAATTTCCTAATGTTCCTTTACTTGGAATTAGAGGAGGTATCACCTACAACCCTTGCCTAGCTTTGAGACAGTTTGGATATGCACGGAGGGATGGTCCTCATGACATGTTGATTCCTGACCTAGTGTTTGACTTTGACAACGATGCGCAAGGACTTCGCCAAAGATTCATCAGAGCTTGGGGAAAACTCAACAAGGTTGACAGCAAGACTCTGGGACACAAGAACTCCATCCCTATTGAGCCTTATCTCAAGTGGGTACGAGCCCGAGCCCAAAGTTTGATGATGCCTTATCCTCATATTCTCCCTGTGATTAAAGAGCCCGTCAATGAAGGAGAGGTTCCCTACACCATCCTACATCCAGACATGCCTACATCATGGGAGGAAATGCAGAAAAGTTGGATTCAACTCAAGGAGGAACGGAATACTTTTGAAGCTAGCTTCTACGTCAGTGAGAAGAAGGTTCTAGAGCTTACCCGCCGACTCCATGAGCAAGAGGCCCTCAACACCTACATCGCACCAAAGAGGATGCACAATGTCTTTTTACCTTGAGAAGTTATTTTGTAATATTTGGCCCATGGGGCATTTATGTACTAACAAATTTCTTCTTATTAATATGACGTGCGTTCTTCTTTGTCTGAAACAATTTTGAATGTCCTAAATCCTTGAATGCATTGCATACATAAGCATACCATTCATCATGTGCATAAGCAGGTCTCACTCCAAGTTTCCTTATCTATCTGTTGTTTATGTCAGTAGGATGGATCTCGAGCAAACAGTCAAAGACCTACATGCTCAGAATGCACAGTTCCAGCAACTCCTGATGACCTTGGCTAAGGGTCGGGAGGATATCAAGACTCAATTGGGGAACAAAGACCTAGTGAAAAAGAAGAAAAAGAGAATCGGGGTGGCTACTTTGGGGAGAAGATTTGACGGAGAAGCTCGGAGAGTGCTTGAATTTCCTCCTATCTCTGATGAAGGAACCAGCAAAGGAGGTGGGGCTGCGGTACCTTCCGAGTCTGATGCAGAAGAGGAGGAGGTCGAAGAGGATGGAGATTATACCGATCAGCAATACCCTCCAGCTGATGATAAATACAAAGGGCTAGAAGACAGGTTGGCCGCCATGGAGCTACAAAGAGTACCGAGTTTGGATTTTGAAGACTTGGGTTTGGTTGTCGGGATTGTGATTCCCCCAAAATTCAAAGTGCCAGTGTTTGTGAGGTATGATGGGCTGTCCTGTCCCAAAATGCATCTCAGGTCCTATGTGAGAAAGATTCAACCCTATACGACAGATAAAAACCTTTGGATTCATTTCTTTCAAGACAGTCTTTCTGGAGCTCTGTTGGAGTGGTTTTATCAGCTAGAAGGAACCAGCGTTCGAAATTGGGAAGATTTGGCCACCGCTTTCTACAAACAATACCAATACAATTCTGACCTTGCCCCTACTCGTACCCAACTTCAGGGCATGTCGTTAGGAACAGGCGAAGGATTCAAAGAATACGCACAAAAATGGAGGGATTTGGCTGGCAGAGTGCAGCCTCCTTTAACCGATCGTGAGCTTGTTGATATATTTCTAGGGACCCTATCTGGGCCATTTTTCAATCATCTAATTGGTAACTCTTCCGCGGGGTTTACCGATTTGATCTTAACGGGCGAAAGAATAGAAGCCGGCATCAAGTCAGGAAAGATTCAGAAGGGTGTTGCTGCAAGTACTGAGAAGAGGCCTTTTAAGAAGGAAGCAAGTGTCGTCTATGGTTCTAGAAGACAAGTCAAGCCAGAAAGTCGCCAAGCCGTCAACACTCTGGTCATTTCAAAACCTGTTGCTGCTCCTCAGCAGTACAATCAACAAAGAGGTGAAAGGCCCAAGAGGCAGTATACTCGGCTGAGTATGACCTTATCACAAATTTTACCCCAACTGTTATCAACCAACTTGGTGACCATCAAAGAAGCTCCTAAGGTCGTTAATACTGCATCTCCTAAGTATAACCCAAATGCCCGTTGTGCTTATCATTCTGATAGCCCCGGGCATACTACTGATGATTGCTGGGCCTTGAGAAACAAAGTGCAAGATCTTATTGATGCAAAGGAAATTCAGTTTGAAGCGCCTGAAAAACCGAATGTTGTAACTGCTCCTATGCCCCAGCATAGAGTAAATGCCATTGAAGAAGAGTTGTATGTTGTTTCAGTGAATGATATTGCTACCCCTCTGTTGACTGTTAAGAGGGACTTGCTACTAGCTGGTTTATTTCCGGGTTGTAGTAAGGGTTGCCTCCTGTGTGCTGTTATCCCTACCGGTTGTCCACTGCTGAAATCAGGCATCCAAAGCCTGATGGATAGCAAGGAAATTCTGTTCAAGAAAACTGCTGTTCCGTTGAAGAAATATCTGTTGTCACAATTTACAATCCTGCCAAAGCTCCCGTGAAGAAACCAGTCCGAATTATGTCTGTTGCACCCATTACTATTACTGTTCCGAGACCTCTCCCCTATGAGTCTGATAAAGCGGTCCCATGGCATTATGGAGCCGACGTGTATGTGCTTGGGGTGAAGCAGGAGTTCAGCACCAATACTAGTATCAGTAACATCACTGGTCCCGCCAAGATTACTCGCAGTGGCAGGCTCTTCTCGCCTGACATTGCACCGCCAGTTATCCGAAAACCTCTCACCATCACACCCGCAAGTGTGCATGTTCCAATTCAAGTTCCTGTGTCTACTACTGCCGCTGGGTCCTCTGATACTCGGGGCAAAGAAGTTGCTACCGATTTGCCTGCCAGGACGGAGGCACCAAAAAAGACTGCTGTAGAAGCCTCCCAACAAGAAATGGAGGAAATTCTGAAAATCATCAAAAAGAGTGACTTTAACGTTGTTGAACAGTTGGGGCATACTCCCTCCAAAATCTCTATGCTATCATTGCTGCTATGCTCAGAGGCCCATGCAAAAGCCCTGATTTCATTTCTGAAAACGGCCCATGTGCCGCAAGAGACCTCTGCGGATCAATTCACGGACTGTGTGGCTAATTTGACAGCTGACAATGGCTTGGGGTTCTCGGATGCTGACCTCACCCCCAAAGGGAAAAATCACAATGATGCCCTGCATGTTTCCATAGAATGCAGGGGCACTACTCTCGCACACGTATTAGTGGATACCGGCTCTTCCCTGAATGTTTTGCCTAAGAAGGCATTGGATCGCTTGGATTGTGAAGGTTTGGAGTTGAAACCTAGTAACATCATTGTTAGAGCCTTCGACGGTTCTAAGAGGATGGTGCACGGTGAAGTAAACATTCCTATTCGTGTGGGTTCCCAAGTCTTCGACTCAACGTTCTATGTAATGGATATTCGTCCATCTTACTCCTGCTTATTGGGTCGACCCTGGATTCTCAAAGCTGGGGCTGTAACCTCCACTCTACACCAAAAACTCAAATACCCTGTCAAAGGGAAGATTGTTACCGTGCAGGGTGAGGAGGAATACATGGTTAGTCACTTGAATTCATTCCGGTATATCGAGATGGACGGGGAGTTTATTGAAACCCCCTTTCAACATTTTGAGGAGGTACCTCCAATTTTGGCATCAGCTGAAGCAGTAGTTAAAGAAGACTCTCCATTGAAGATGGCATCCTTGAAGGATGCCCGGGCTGTAATCGAGAAAGGCAATTGTGCGAACTGGGGTCAGCTTCCTGACTTCACTCAAAAGAACGACAAGTTTGGGCTGGGCTTCACTACAGAGGCTCAGAGGGCTGTGCGCAAGGAAAAGATCAAAAAGACTCCAGTGTTTATCACCAGTCCAAGGGTGAATGCTATTGAGGAGGATGTAGAGGAAGCAAGGTTTAACAGTTGGATCTACCCGACTACCAGCAACAGACCAAGCAACTGGACAGCAAAGGATTTTACACCTATCACATTTGTCATGCAGTAATTATTTCTTTTGACTTTCAATTTGTAACAAACAATGTTTTAAAACTTTTATTGGCTCGGTGTCCTACCCGGGGCATCGTAGCTCCATTTGTGAGGGCTTTTTGTATGACATTTCCACATATCATCAATCAAAATATTGGACGTTTGTTGCATTTCAAATCTTGTGCTCTTTTTCTCTCTGTGTTATATATTGCAAAACAACTATATTTACATACACTCACTTATACAGGTTTCAATCCACTCTGGATCTCACTGGTAACAGCTCTGCTACCGCCAGTTATGACTTCGAGAATCCGATCAACTTGGCCGAAGACGAAGGTGAAGATGATTGTGAAGTGCCTGGTGAACTCGCAAGACTGCTACTCCAGAAAGAGAGGGCTATTCAACCACATGAAGAGCCTGTGGAAACAGTTAACCTGGGTACTGAGACAGATAGGAAAGAGGTCAAAATTGGTGCCAATCTAGAGCTCAGCGTGAGGCAACGATTGATCCAGATGCTACATGATTACATGGAGGTATTTGCTTGGTCCTATGAAGATATGCCTGGTTTGGATGCCGACATTGTAGTCCATCACTTGCCTACCAAGGAAGACTGCCCTCCGGTAAAGCAAAAGATTCGCCGCATGCGCCCAGAGATGTCTGAAAAGATCAAGACTGAGGTTATGAAACAATTCGATGCCGGATTTCTAGCAGTAACTTCTTACCCTCAATGGGTTGCCAATGTGGTGCCAGTGCCGAAGAAGGACGGTAAAGTCAGAATGTGTGTTGACTACAGGGATTTAAACAGGGCAAGCCCCAAAGATGACTTCCCCTTACCTCACATCGACGTTCTTGTTGACAATACTGCTCAACATAAGGTTTTCTCTTTCATGGATGGTTTTTCAGGGTATAATCAGATCAAGATGGCCCCGGAAGATATGGAAAAGACTACCTTTGTAACTCAGTGGGGCACCTTCTATTACAAAGTCATGCCGTTCGGATTAAAAAATGCTGGGGCAACCTATCAACGTGCCATGGTTGCTTTATTGCATGATATGATCCATCATGAGATTGAGGTATACGTTGATGACATGATTGCAAGGTCTCAAACTGAGGAGGAGCACCTTGATCATCTGAGGAAGCTATTTGACCGACTAAAGTTATACAAGCTGAGGTTGAATCCCAACAAATGCACCTTTGGGGTGAGGTCCGGAAAATTGCTAGGTTTCATTGTAAGTGATAAAGGTATTCAGGTGGACCCTGCCAAGGTAAAAGCCATACAAGATATGCCAACTCCAAAGACAGAGAAAGAAGTCAGAGGCTTCCTAGGACGACTGAATTACATTGCCCGATTCATCTCACATCTGACTGCTACTTGTGAGCCAATCTTCAAATTACTGAAGAAAGATCAAGTAGTACGCTGGAACGATGAATGTCAGGCTGCCTTTGAAAAGATATAGGAATATCTCCAAGAGCCACCCATTCTTATGCCGCCAGTGGAAGGAAGACCTCTGATACTATATTTGACAGTACTTGACAATTCAATGGGGTGTGTGCTGGGACAGCATGACGAGTCCGACCGAAAAGAGCATGCTATTTATTACTTGAGCAAAAATTTTACCGACTGTGAGTCTCGTTACTCACTGCTTGAGAAAACTTGCTGCGCTCTAGTATGGGCTGCTCGCCGGCTGAGACAGTATATGCTGACTCACACCACTTTGTTGATTTCAAAGATGGATCCCATCAAGTACATATTTGAAAAGCCCGCTCTGTCTGGAAAAATAGCGAGATGGCAAATGATCTTGACAGAATATGATATCCAGTATACAACTCAGAAAGCAATTAAAGGAAGTGTACTGGCAGATCATTTGGCACACCAACCTGTGGACGATTACCAATCATTGAACTTTGATTTTCCGGACGAAGACATCATGGTGGTAACTGACTGTGAAATACCTGGACCGGATGAAGGACCTGAGGAAGGATCCCGATGGTCTATGCATTTTGACGGAGCCTCCAATGCTTTGGGTAACAGCGTCGGCGTTGTAATCATATCTCCCAAAGGAACGCATACTCCACTCACCGCTCGATTATGTTTCAACTGCACTAACAACATGGAAGAATATGAGGCATGTATCATGGGTCTACAAGCTGCAATCGACTTAAGGATCAAATTTCTGAGTGTCTTCGGAGATTCCTCTCTCGTGATCAATCAGATCAAAGGTGAGTGGGATACGAAATACCCAAATATTATTCCTTACAAGGAGTATGTGTTGACCTTGCTTCCCCACTTTGAAGAAATAACTTTTGAGCACTTCCCAAGAGAGGATAATCAGCTAGCGGACGCACTGGCTACGGTGTCTTCAATGTTCAAGGTTAAATGGGACAATGAAGCTCCCCGGATCATCATCTGGAAGTTGGACGAACCGGCATACTGCTGCGACCTCGAGGCCGAAAAGGCAACTGAAAAACCCTGGTATCATGAGGTGAAAAGGTACTTAGAAGCTCAGGAATACCCTGAAGGTGCATCTGTCAATGACAAGAAGTTCATGAGGAGGTTTGCGGCAAAATTCTTCCTCAGCAACGACATCCTCTACAAACGGAATCATGATTCAACTCTACTACGTTGTGTGGATAAGGCTGAAGCAGAGAAAATCATGATAGAACTGCATGAAGGTACATTTGGGACACATTCCAGTGGACACACCATGGCAAAGAAAATCCTTCGGGAAGGGTATTTCTGGTCCACAATGGAAGCTGACTGCTACCAACACTCTCGAACATGTCACAAATGCCAGATATACGCAGACAAGGTGCATGTTCCTCCAGTTCCTTTAAACGTTCTGACTGCGCCTTGGCCGTTTGCAATGTGGGGCATAGACATGATCGGTGAGATTAAATCGACGGCATCCAATGGGCATCGCTTCATCTTAGTAGCGATCGATTACTTCACAAAGTGGGTTGAGGCAGCTTCCTACGCGACGGTAACCAAGAGCGTCGTGGCACGTTTCATCCGGCATAACCTGATCTGTCGGTACGGTGTCCCGGAAAGAATCATCACGGACAATGGTACCAACCTCAATAACAAAATGATCACTGAACTCTGCGAACAATTCAAGATACAGCACCATAATTCTTCTCCCTACCGGCCAAAGATGAATGGGGCTGTAGAGGCAGCTAATAAGAATATTAAGAAAATTGTGCAGAAGATGACAGTGACCTATAAAGATTGGCACGAGATGTTACCGTTTGCTCTTCACGGGTACCGTACCTCAGCGAGGACGTCAACCGGGGCGACTCCTTTCTCCTTGGTCTATGGCATGGAGGCAGTCTTGCCAATTGAAGTCCAGATACCCTCTCTCCGGATAATGAAAGATGCAGACTTGAATGAAGATGACTGGATCCAGACTCGACTTGATCAATTAAACCTGATTGACGAAAAGAGGCTCACCGCTATCTGTCATGGTCAGACGTATCAAAAACGAATGATCAGGGCATTTAACAAGAAAGTCAGACCACAAGAGTATCAAGTTGGGGACCTGGTAATCAAACGCATCATCCTTCCTCAAAGTGATCCCCGGGGCAAATGGACCCCTACTTACGAAGGGCCATTTGTGGTGAAACATGTGTTCTCAAGGGGAGCCATGATCCTAACCACCATGGATGGTGACGACCTCCCTCACCCCGCCAATGCAGACATAGTGAAAAGATACTAC
Source organism: Vicia faba (assembly GCA_948472305.1). Lineage (NCBI taxonomy): Eukaryota > Viridiplantae > Streptophyta > Magnoliopsida > Fabales > Fabaceae > Vicia > Vicia faba. The sequence continues at coordinate 339,838,327 of OX451736.1, forward strand.
GCATGAATAAAAGACCCGCTAGGTTGACATACCTAGGCAAAAATAAGGGCTTCCCGGCGAACCAAAAGGGTTCGGGAAAAAATAAGGGATGAAATGAAAAATCTGTACACCCGGCAAGTTGAAAACCCGAAAGGGCGACTTGGGCAAAAATGGGTATCCCGGTGGACTGAAAACCCGAAAGGGCGGTCCAGGCAAAAGTTAGGGATAAAGCGTAACACTATGTCTCATGGGATCACTTCGCATCCGGGATTCGGTATCAACTATCTGGCTCAGATTTCGGCATCGACCAATCAGCTTCATCTTCAACCAAGCAGCAAAGTGATGAGACGCTTGGAGACATAAAGGCAATAACAGAGTTGTAACCCAGTGGGATTGTTCACATAGCTGTTTTGTTTTCTTTTCAAAATTGTAAATTTTGTGATTATTCGGCGGCATCCTCTTACTAGGATGTCAGCTTCTTGTACAGAAACGCCTATTCACAGGCAAAATCCAAATCAATACAAATTCACTTGTCCATACAAGTTGCCATTGTTTTTTACTTTTTCTGTTTTGTCTTGCGAAGAACGTCCAATGTTCATTTTTGATATATGCACTTGACATTAAATTGCTAATTTATAAATGTTTGCAAAAGATCAATTACAGGTGACATCAGAAACAAGGGCAATGTAAGGTTGTTTGATGCAGTCTGGTTGCTTTGTCCGCCAAGGTACCAAGGTAGATTCGACTGAGGAATGTGACCAAATCATCTCAACGCCCCGCAGAATAAGATAAGATTCAGCAATACTTTCCCCAAGCGGATTTGACTCCCCGTCAATCCTGAAAAGGCACAACTTTCCCCGGCAGGTCTTAAAGCTTATCCCCAGTAGATTCTGGAAGCTTGTTCCCTGCAGAATACAGATGTCTCTCCCGAGCTTTATTCAGAGTTATTCCTCACAAGGGCTTATAACTGGGTTATCCTCAGCTAATCGCCACGGAAGATCTCCCCCAACAAAGTTCTTTCGAACCCCATCGGAGTTTATCTTTGGTATTCCCCAGCAGAGTTTACCTTTGGTGTTTCCCAGCGGAGTCATTATCCCCAGCGGAATCCATCATTGAAGTCCTCAGCAGGCCTCTCATCAAAAACTTCAGCAAAGTATCTCGGCCACAGGGCAACTCCCCGGCCGATCGTCAAGGATTTATTTTCCTAAGACGAAGTTACATTCATAAACATTTCACACTTTCATACATCTTGCTTACATACATGATAAAGTGCATACAACGCTGTCTCATGTTAAAACATCATGCATATCATACATCATGACATTGCATACAACTTATGTTTTGCCTTTTCAGGGAAAAAGACAATCCCAAAGACAACTACCTTCAACTGTCATAAATTCCAGATCCGATTCCTGTATCTAGCCAGGGCATACCTGTTGACAACATTTCCAGACTCGATTCCTGTATCTAGCCAGGGCACGTCTGAAGAGTTCGAAGATTCGATTCCTGTATCCAGCCAGGGCACATCTATCAACTACAACATTTCCAGACTCGATTCCTGTATCTAGCCAGGGCACGTCTGAAGAGTTCGAAGATTCGATTCCTGTATCCAGCCAGGGCACATCTATCAACTACAACATTTCCAGACTCGATTCCTGTATCTAGCCAGGGCACGTTTGAAGAGTTCGAAGATTCGATTCCTGTATCCAGCCAGGGCACATCTGAGGAGTTTGAAGATTCGATTCCTGTATCCAGCCAGGGCATATCTATCAACTGTCACAATTCCAGATTCGATTCCTGTATCCAGCCAGGGCATATCTGTTGACGACCAATTCCAGATTCGATTCCTGTATCCAGCCAGGGCATATCTGTTGACGACTAATTCCAGATTCGATACCTTTATCCAGCCAGGGCATATCTGTGAGCAATCGATTGTAGACTCAACACCTGTAACAAGCCAGGAAAACATCTGCCTTTCTCAGATACATAAAGTTCTCGCTAAGGAATCTCTTGTGCGATCAACACTTCCAAATGGCATCTGTAAGCCCATTCCCGACAAAGTTATGTCACATCTCCAGATGGCATCTATAAGCCCATCTCCCTATCCACCACCTCTCCAAATGGCATCTATAAGCCCATTCCCGCCGTCACATTCGTTGATACTCCAACATGCGAGTGCAAATTTCTGGGCACTCTGGTGTCCAATCTCCTTTTACCTTCGAGTTGCGAAAGGCAAACTTGCCAATCTAACTCTTCAGGTTCAAGAAGATTGAACAGGGGCAACTGTTGTACCCTAAAATTTGCCCTCCCTTTCTTCAGGAAACCATCTTGGATTTTTCAAAGTCCCCCTGAAACAAATCCAAGTCCTGAGTTATCCTTTTTTTTGCCCAAGCAAGCCACTTACAAGAGCAAGATGATCTCACGAACTCCAGAAGCAACGCTTTTATTTTGAAAAAAAAATCAATCAATCAAATTCTAAGTACTTAGAATGCTTCTCTAAAATAAGTGTTTTTAGAAAAATCAGCGCTTCAGAACTTCTGGACCCATTCCAGATGAAGACGGTCAGAAGTTGCAAGCTTGGCTCAACGTGGTCAGCAGTTGGCTCTTCAGCAGCTACATCAGTTCAATTAGAAGTTGTAAACGTGGTTCAGAATGTAAGCCTCAAACAGAACATGCCCCTTCAGCAGTTACACAAGCTCAGTCATAATTTGCTAAAGGAATGCAAGAGAAGCAGGAAAGTCTGAAGGCTCCTTCAGAACAGGTTGAAATCAGAAGATGAAAGGTCAGAAGAATGGGTGTTACACTGATACAGAATCTCTAAGTCCAGATTGTCCAGAAGCAAATCCAAGAAACGTACCAGAAAACCAGGAGAATCTCCAGAGCTTACTAAGACAACAGGCAGCCAAGGCCAGAGCATGGTTTATGCTGCTGATTTAACGCTGGTTTCCATTACCAGAATGTTGGTATTGACAGGTCTTGTCACCATTTAATGCCCATTAATGCTTCCAACCACTCCTGAGCATTCACGTGTGGCTTGGAAAACGCTTTTGCACAGATTCTGGCATGGGTCTTCACGCCACCGCCCACTTCAGAGGTCACTTCTCCCCAATCTACGCCTGCTGCTGCAACCTAGGCTGAAAGATAGCTGTTATCACAACTTCCCAGGAATTTCTGTCAAAGAACAAATTCAAACTCTGTTGGCGCCTTAAGTGTTCAAGGCATCCCCAAGAACTTTGCCTATAAATAGAGAGGCTTCACCACTGCAAAAAACGTTCAAGAAAAGAAACAGAAAAATTGCTAAGAGAGAAACAGAACTCCTAGCAACACAGCATTCTGAAACTCTACCAAAATCTCCAGCTTTGTTTCATAACTTTGAGTTTCTCACCTTCAACTTCATCAAATATTCAGTTCTTTTCTGTAAACCAAAAACACTCTTTCCAAACTTCTGACCCTACACACGTATACACCTTTACTTCCCCTTTTCCAAATCTATCCAGAACACCACCAGAACCAGAACCAAAAGCTAAACTTTCACTCACCAACTTTTCCAAACAGTCAGGTAAGCACCTGCTGACCCTCATCACACTGTTAAGCATCATCAGTTGTGCATATTCAAGTGACATAATGTAAATATTCATGTTATTGCTGTTTATGTTCTGAGGATTTTCATACCTCAGAACGTTCTGAGCCAGTATAGGACTTGCCTGTGACCTTGGTGATTCTGACCTCTGAAACATTTTTGTATTTGTTGGATCTGTTCCAAGTATGTTTCCTGTTTTGTGGAGTAACAACAGGATTGCAGATGTTCTGATTAGTACAGGAAAAAGCCAAGTGCTGACTTTGACGTTAGCACATCTGAAGCCTGTTTTGCTGTCAATGATATCAGAACCTCTGAGAGTTATTGCCTTTTCAGCAGAATCAGAACTTCTGGTTTCTCCACTAACAAACTTCTGTCTTGCAGCGCAGGGAAATCAGAACTTCTGATTTCCCCACTAACAAGGTTCTGTTTTGCAGGTGCTAGAGTCAGAAGTTCTGACTCATCCAGTTTCACTAACAGGTTGATCATCTGGCAGCGGATCTGGGTCAGAACTTCTGATGACCTCCCAGCAGCGCGCGGGCTCCCTCTCTCTCTATATATATCTTGTTTTTTGCTATTTTCTTTTTTGTCTATTTTTCTCGTTGAACCCCCCATGTAAAAATGTGTATCCCCCTCCCCTAATTGTTGTAATAGTGTAGGATTTTACATTTCCGCTTCTTATTGCTAGTAATTAGGACGTGTATGGCAAGATAAAATCAATGAAATAGAAAAACCTAATTCAAAGAAAAAAACTCTTGTATGCAATAAAACACACTTGCACACTAACACCCCTAGGGTTACATCCACTTGTTGCCTTTCAAAAATTGGGCCATATTGCATGCTAGGTCTCTTTGGGCAAAACAAATAATTCAAATGATCATAGTCCCTCGATGACGCCTTTTGCCTAAAATGATCAAGTCCCTTAAAGGAAACATTGCCCAAAGATACTTGGCACCATTGCAATTATGGTCTAAACGATGACCGGCGCCCGTCCCTTTCACATCCTAACACAAGATTGTCCACCAAATACAATGGTGGAACAAAATTGTTAAAAGGGTTAAAAGCATAACAAAAATCTTTGAGAAATTTAGGGTAGATAGCTCTCGATTACTTGCCAATTTGCAAAACACTTGCCTATTTTTCAAAACCACACATCAATACACTTTCAAAACAACTTTCAAAAACATTGAAAACCTTTTCAAAAGACATACACCTTTGTATACATCCCAACATGGATCATTACAAAGGTTGCCACCACATTGGCCTCTTTTCAAAACATTTTCAAATCCACACACACAAAGCACCATTTCAAACAATTGAAAATAAAGGCAAGTTGATCTAAGCAAGTAACTAAGAGCCCATGGATAACCATGGATAGAAAGGGTGCTAATACCTTCCCTTTCTATAATCTACTCCCCGAACCCAAGAAAAAAATCTCAAAGGTTTTTGCTGTGCTTTTTAAACCATTCCTTAGGATAAAATAAAAAGTCGGTGGCGACTCTTGCTCAACCGAAACAGTTGCGAATACAAACGCAAAACCACAGTCAGTTCTCCCACCGTATCACATGGGGCATAGATATGATCGGTGAGATTAAACCTACGGCATCTAACGGGCATCGCTTCATCCTGGTAGCGATTGATTACTTCATGAAGTGGGTTGAAGCGGCTTCCTACGCTACGGTAACCAAGACTGTTGTGGCACGGTTCATTCGGCATAACCTGATCTGTCGATACGGCGTCACTGAAAGGATCATTACAGACAATGGTACCAATCTGAATAACAAGATGATCACTGAGCTCTGCGAGCAGTTTAAGATACAGCACCATAACTCCTCTCCTTACAGACCGAAGATGAATGGGGCTGTAGAAGCGGCAAATAAAAATATCAAGAAAATCGTGCAGAAGATGACAGTGACTTATAAAGATTGGCACGAGATGTTACCGTTCGCTCTACATGGGTACCGTACCTCAGCTAGGACGTCAACCGGGGCAACTCCTTTCTCCTTGGTCTACGGCATGGAGGCAGTCTTATCGATCGAAGTGCAAATACCCTCTCTCCGGATAATGAAGGATGCAAATCTGAACGAAGATGATTGGATCCAGACACGACTTGATCAGTTAAACCTTATTGATGAAAAGAGACTTGCTGCTATCTGTCATGGTCAGACGTATCAGAAACGGATGATCAGGGCATTTAACAAAAAGGTCAGACCACAGGAATATCAAGTTGGGGATCTGGTAATCAAACGAATCATCCTTCCTCAGAGTGATCCAAGGGGCAAATGGACCCATACGTACGAAGGGCCATTTGTGGTTAAACATGTGTTCTCAGGAGGAGCAATGATTTTAACCAACATGGATGGTGACGACCTTCCTCACCCCGCCAATGCAGACATAGTAAAAAGATACTACGCATGAAAAAGACCCGCTAGGCTGACATGCCTAGGCAAAAATTAGGGCTTCCCGGCGAACCAAAAGGGTTCGGGCAAAATGAAGGGATGAAAATGAAAAAATCTGTACACCCGGCAAGTCGAAAACCTGAAAAGGCGGCTTGGGCAAAAATGGGTATCCCGGTGGACTGAAAACCCGAAAGGGCGGTCCAGGCAAAAGTTAGGGATAAAAGCGTAATACTATGTCTCATTGATCACTTTGCATCCAGAATCCGGTATCTACATCAAGTTCAGACGGCATCGATCAGTCAGCTTCACTTTCAACTAAGGTCATCAAGTGATGAGACGCTCGGAGTTATAAAGGCAATAGCAGAGTTGAAATCCAGTGGATCATTCATTTCACACAGCTGTTTTATTTTCTCTTGTACAAAATTTGTATAAACTCTTTCGTTCGGCGGCGTTCTCTTACTAGGACGTCAGCCTCTTGTACCTAAACGCCTATTTACAGGCCATTCAAAAATCAATACAAATATACTTTTCAGTTAAAATCTCCAATTGTTTTTCCTTTTCTGTTTTGTTTTGCGAAGAACGTCCAAGGTTCAATTTGTGATATATGCATTGACAATAATTTGCTAACTCATGAATATTTGCATACGAAACAAAGGATTAATTACAAGTAACATTAGAAACAGGGGCAATAAAGAGTTGTCTAAGCAATCTATTTATTCTATCCTCCAAGGTACCCAGGTAGGTTCAGCTGAAGAACGTAGCCAGTACATCCCAATTCCCCAGAGAGTGAGCCAGCAAGTCAGTACACTCTCTCAAGCAAAGTTATCAAAGCTTAAGGAAATTGGGTATCCTCCAGCAGATCCCAACATTCCCCAGCAGTACATATATTCTTAACAAGCATCCCCGGCAGTCTTGACCTAGAGATTGTTCCCCGGCGATATATCAAACATTCAGTGGAGTCACTTCCAATACAGTTCAAAAATTTCCCCAGGAGAGTCCAATCCAGTTCCCAAGGAAAGTTGGAATTCATCTCCCCGAGCAGTAAGCTTATCCCCAGTAGATTCTGGAAGCTTATCCTCGCAGAGCATGAACGCGTCTCCCGGCTTTATTCAAAGAGATATTTCCTTACCAGGATATAACTGGGTTATCCTCAGCCAAAAGCCACGGAAAGAGCGTCCTCGACGAAGCCTTCTTATCCCCAGCAAAGTCTATCAACACTTCCAACACAGCAAGGGAATCCCCAGCAAGTTACCATCAACATTCAACAAAGTACCTCTCTCCCCACAGAGTTTTGCTTCCCAGCAAGAGCGCTAGAGTACTTTTCTCCCTGCTGAGTAATCCATTCGCCAAGTTTATTCCCCAACGGAGTTATCTTCTCCTACCGGTATTCTTGCAACTATCATCCTCAGCGGAAGCAAAATCTATTTTCCAACATCAGCCCAGGAGTGACTTCCCGGCACCCGTCAAGGATTTATTTTCCTAAGACAAAAACATACATTCATAAACATCGTATTTTCATACATCATAGCATGCATATACACATCATATCTTACAAATCTCATTTATGTTGAGAACATCATTGCTTGATCCATATCATGCATTGCATATGACTGACCTTTACCATTCAGGAAAGATCCAGTTGAGTTCTCAGCTATATTCAAGACCTTGACCGGTTCAGTCAAATCGACCCTAAGATTTTTCTGTTTCTTATCCAGTCAAAGGCCTTCTCTGGTTCAGTCAGATCAACCCTAAGATCTCCCTGTTTCTTATCCAGTTGAAGACATTTCAAGACCTAGACCGGTTCAGTTAAATCGACCCTAAGATTTTCCTGTTTCTTATCCAGTCAAAGGCCTTCTCTAGTCCAGCTAAATCGACCCCTAACAAATTTTCCTGATAAAGACTCAGTAGAAGTTATCCAAGATTCTCTCAATGATACTGTTGAGGTTGTAGTCGCCTATGGTTCTCTCCCCGATACTGCGGAGGTAGTAATCATCCCCAGATTCGCTCAGCGTTACTGTTGAAGTTGAAATCGTCCAAGATTCTCTCAATGATACTGTTGAGGTTGTAGTCGCCTATGTTTCTCTCCCCGATACTGCAGAGGTAGTAATCATCCCCAGATTCGCTCAGCGTTACTGTTGAAGTTGAAATCGTCCAAGATTCTCTCAATGATACTGTTGAGGTTGTAGTCGCCTATGGTTCTCTCCCCGATACTGCGGAGGTAGTAATCATCCCCAGATTCTCTCAATGATTACTGTTGAGGTTGAAGTCGCCCAAAATTCTCTCAATGATTACTGTTGAGGTTGAAGTCGCCCAAGATTCTCTCAGCGGTCCTGTTGAGGTAGTAATCGTCCAAGGTTCTCTCACCGTTCCTGTTGAGGTAGTAACCACCCCTGGTTCGTTCATCACCTCTTGAAGATCCAGATCCAGCTCCTGTAACCAGTCAGGACACCTCTACATAAAGAGTTTGAAAGCCACTCCTGTAACAGGTCAGGTAATCATTTTTCTTTTTGCAGGTACGCAAGTTCTCGCTAAGGAATCTCTTATGCGATTGACATCCAGATGGCATCTATAAGCCCATCCACCTATCCATCACCTCTTAAGCATGGCATCTATAATCCCATCATCCTATCCATCAACCTCCAAATGGCATCTATAAGCCCATTCCCATCACACTACTATGTGAGCGCAAATTTCTGGGCACTTTAGTGTTCAATCATCTTCCACCTTCGGATTACGAAAGGCACGTCAGCCAATTTGCATCCTCAGGTCTAAGAAGATTGAACAGGGGCAACTGTTGTACCCCAAAATTTGCCCCCCCATATTCTTCAAAATTTGCCAAGTCAATGCTTCAAAGTCCCCCAAGGGTTGCACAGTTCAAGGGCCTCCTAGCAGTCAAAAACTAGGGTTTTGGTTCTGACAAAGAAAATGAAGTTTCCAAGGGTCCAATCAAGTCCCACATGCTTATAAACATGGTCAAGCATCCTCATACCAAGTTTCAAGACTTACAGCACAAAATTGCACAGTCAAAAACCCTAATTGCACTACAGTCAACTGTAGGGGCAAAATGGTCATTTGACAGTCAAAAGTTCAAAATTTTGGTCAACATCTCATTTTGAAGCCACAAACATCATTTGATCAATGCTTGATCATGATTCTCAAAGCTTGGCTCAAAAAGTCTCAAGATGCAAAAGTTTCCATATTTGGACAGTTGAAAAAGTCAACTGTAACTTGACCAAGGCATAACTTCCACATGGATTATCAAAAAAATTCCATCCAAATCTCATTTTGAAGAGAAAGATATTTCCTACAACTCCTCTTCACACTTCAAGTCCAAAAAATGCTCACACAAAAAGTTATCAATTTCAACATTATAGGTCATTTTCAAAAGTCAACAAAAGGGGACTTTAAGTCAAAGGCCATAACTTGAGATTGGTAAATCAAAATGACATAGGACCAAAGGAATTGGTTAGAGGACTTCAAGACCTTTCCAAAATGTCCAAGAACATGGGCAAAGCTTAAAAATTGAGCAAGTTATGCCTTGTGGAAGTTGGGAAATTTTTGGATATTTTGAAAAGTCAAGTTTGCTTCAAATGTCTTAAAATTGCTAATGGGCCACATTTTTTTCCAAGATTGATCATCCAAAGCATGTGCACGACCATTTGGCCCAAAGGGAAGTTTTTTATCATTTTTATTTATTTATTTGGATTTTTAATTATTAATAATTCATTTAATTAAAATAAATAGGTGAAAAATACTAAACCTAACTTTTTAAATCTTTTTGTGCATGGAATAGGCTTAAGATTTCGTGTATGATCAGATTTGGAAGGAATTATGGTGATTGGATATGATTGAAACCAAAATAGCATGAAAAAGATTGAAAACTCATGGCTTGAAAATCAAATATCTTCTCCATCAATTCAAGGATTCTTTGGACAAATAATTGAACCCTAATCATTCACACATAAATACTGATGCAAACCCTAGTGTTCATAACCACAAAGCTGCGCCAGAAATCCATTATCAAGTTTGAGTTTTTTGACAAATTTTCCAAAACTGAAAACTAGGTTCTAGGGCGATTCAAGCCAAAATACTTGTTCCATTACCTTCCTGAGGCTTCAAGGAAGGTTTTCAAATCAAAACCATCCATCCTAACACCAAGAAACGTGAGAATAATCGTGTCCTGTACAGAATTTTTTTCACATTCTTGCATCATGATTCATGCGTCTTTATTCATTTTGAATGTTTGATTTGTGTTCCTTGATTAATTTTAAAGCTAACTGTGTGCTTTGATTGAGTTTTCATGCGTTATATGATGAATCACCATTAAAGGATGCTAGGGTTACCAAGCTTTCAAATTAGGCGTTTCTAAATGCTGTAAAATTAGAACATCACAATACCATGGTTGAGACCAGCATGCTTGGACGATTATAAAACACCCTTCGCGCTTAATTTATATAATCACATGGCCTAATTGCTATTTTGAAATATGGTGTATTTTGGGGGGTTCAAAACCCCCGTTAACCTTTTTTTATTTCAGGAATGAGGAAGACGATGACTCTGTGGCAAGCTGTGAGTGGTTGGTTTGAATTTTCGCGCTAGAATCCCACTAACTCTTATTTTCCATTATATTATTTGTCTTCCATAGAATAATCAAAACGCGTTGGTAGCTCCACTGGTCAGGCATAGCGTTGGTAATCCCTGGGACCTGGGTTCGAACCCCAGGTCCCCCCATATTTCCTTATATTTTTCTTTGAAACGTGATCAGGTACTTTGGCCCCCTCAATGATCTACCACGCTCCTTACGCTCAAGCAGGCCACATGGCCACTGAAGGCGATCCAAGGGTCCTGATTTGGAGAGTACCATGGGCTACAGTCAACGCACATACATGCCAGCATCAAAGTCAAATGAGGCCATAGCTTAATGGGCCTGGATTACTGGACTTTACCTCCCATTTGGGGACAGACCCCCTAAGGTTTTGATTTTATTCTTATTTTATTTATTTCCACTATTTCTTTTTAAATTCCTTATTTTAATTTATTTTCATAAATATAAAAATAATACAAAAAAATCAAAAAAGGTAAAATTCAAAATGAATTTTATTTAATTAATATTTTTGTAAATAAATCTCATTAATTTAATTTAGCTTTTTTAAATCTAGGATTAATCTTAATATTTTTTCAATAAAACCTAAAAATTGGTAGAATTAAGGTTACAAATAATTTTCCATTCTTTTCTTTTTTTTCTCACCATAATTACTTATTAAATATTATTTATTTTTATAAATCAAATTGCATGTAAATAATTAGATTAGTCTTAGGTTTAATTTCAACATGTTTTCTTAATAAATTAAAAAACAATTAGAATTAGGGTTAATATTTTAATTTAATCTTTCTCATAAAAATTCATAAATCCAAAAAATACCAAAATAATTTCTTTTTTATTTTAATTTAATCATTTAATTTAATTTCATTAAAAAGGGTCCAACGCCCTCGTTTCCAATTTTAATTCCAATTCGCACATTTTATTTATTTCCTTCGTTTAAGTATTTATGTAATTCTCCCAAAGCCGTGTAAACTTAATTTCTCACACTTTACTTTATTTCTTTATTTTCTGTCAAACCGGGTCCTGGATTAAATTTTGGCGATGTGGACCCGCGCCTTTGTAATAGTTTAGGAATTTTATCTTTCCGCACCCTTTTTTTAACTGTTAATAATACATGCAAGAATGAATGACAAAAAATAAAAACAAACCCATAGATCACTTTGACATGAACAAGATAAATGCAAATGAACATGACACACAAATCACACACCACCCCTAGGGTACGCCTCACTGTTGCCTTGCCTCGAAAGGTGATCGTCGAGTAGAGGATGTCTTAGTAAGTTCTCATGATCCGGGAACCTGGCATGAGGGTAGCTTCTAAGGTGTCTTCCTATTGCTCTGGTGATCACCATGTCCCGACCTTCGAATTGACCCAAACACCTCCAACGGTGGTGCTACCTACCTCTCAATGGTGGGATTGCACTACTTTAAAGGACATTTACACAGACGAATTCCTTATGGTAGGTAGACGACTCTTGATACTTGCTCTAAATTCAAAACAAAAATTCAAAAATACTTTTCACACCGACACCTTTTCAAAAGCTTTCGAAAGCAATTTTTCAAACACTCTTGAGGACCGATACAAGAGTCGAACTGGAATTTTCAAAGAAACTTTTTAAAACCCACAATTGAAAAGCAAACAAACCATTTTGAAAACACAAATGAGCAAGTATCTAAGAGCCCATGGATAACCATGGATAGAAAGGGTGCTAACACCTTCCCTTTCTATAACCTACCTCCCGAACCGAGAGCAATCTCTTTAAGGAATTTTTCTGTGCTTTTGTCCTTTCCATTTGGAGAAAATAAAAGACGGTGGCGACTCTTGCTTACTGCGACATTTCGCGAACCATCTTTAAACAGTCAGTTCCAGATCCACCGATCACAAATATATACAAAGGTGTGTGTCTTCTTGAAAAGATATTTCAATGTTTTGAAAGTTATTTTGAAATTGTTTTGAAGTTGTGTTGTGAAGTATGTTTGAAAAATGGCAAGGATGTTTTGCAAGATTTTTGATCAAGTAACTAAGAGTTGTCTACCCTATTTTACTCAAAGATTTTCTTATGTTTTTAACCCTTTTAACAGTGTTGTTTCACCATTGTGTTTGATGGACAACCTCGCGTTAGAATGTTTAAACGGGATAGGCGCGGGTCATCGTATACAATCATTGAAGGCAACTTGTGAGACGCTCTAGCAATTTTGTAAGAGACGAGATCGTTTTAACGAAGGCAACGTCGAGGGTCATCGAGGGACTACGATCTTTGTTTATCGAAGGGACATTTGCTAGAGTGTCTCATACTCGAGGGACATGATTTCATTTTCCGAGGCAACAAGCGAGGTTACCCTAGAGGTGCAAGTGTGAATTGTGTATTGATTTTCATGCATTTGTCTTTGTATTAGGTCAACTAGCGATCAATTTTAGATTTTCGCTTATAAACCCTAATCTCTAATCATGGCATATTTAAAAAGCATAAAGTGCGAGAATTAAATTCTAAGCTATTACAAAAGAGTATCCGGGGACGGGGGTACATATTATTTACAAATGGGGATGAGTCTCATCATAATAATGTCCCAAATATTATGGGTTACAACCAAATTGAATCGACGCAATTCAAATATAAAAAATATGACAAAGTGTAAGATAATGGAAATCAAAGAAGTATGAGATGCGTGTATTTATTTACAAATGATCAAATAAAAATTCTAACCTAAAAGGATTAAGTATAATTATTATTTATTGTATTTTGGTTAATGTTATAAACAAAAGTTTTAAAGAAAAGAAAAATCATTTTTTAGTTAAAGCTTATTGTATATGTACCTTAAGTGTAATAATTGTTTTAAGAAACTATTAAGAACATTTTATACAAAATTTAATATCTTACCTTTATTTAACAAAAGAGAAGAAAAAATAATTAGGTTATGAAAATAAGGTGATAATAAAAAAGTATTTGTTTTCCAAGCATTAAAAGAAGTTAAATGGGCTTAAGGAATGTATTTAGCCCAAATAAAAGAAACAGAATTAGACTAAAGGGGGGTGCAGCGCTGAAAGCAACTTGGGCTCTAGTTTGGTTCATGGGGCGAAGGCCCAATTGCATTATTTAACAAATTTTTAGGGTTAATCAGTTTAGGGTTTGCAGTTTGCACAACGGCGCTCTTCTCCTCTCGTCTTCGTCCTCTTCGTCTTTCTCAAACCATGGGTTTGACTAATCCTTCAACCTCTCGCCGCCAGAACGCTACCTCCAGCCATCTCCTCTCCACGACAGTACAAGACAGTGGTTTGAAAAGGTACGTTTCTTTGTTCTAAACGCGCTCTCTTTTACAGTTTGCATGTTTAATCTGGTACGTTTTGTTGTTTGTGAAGCTTTGATCTTTGATATTTATGCATGAGGTGTAGGAAAAGAAAACAATACCTTTGGGGTTTTGTTTCTGGAGAGGCGATGGAGGGTTGGAACAGCGGCGCTCTCAGGTGGCCGGAGGAGGGAGGAGCGTGATGACGCTTATCTGGTACTTCGTATCTTTTGACTTCTCTTGAATTGTTTGTTTGATGATGAATGTTATTTCTGAAAACCCTTGCTTCTGAGTCCTCTCTTCTTCTTTTGGGTACCATATTTATTTAATGATGAACATGTGTTTTCTGAACAAGGGCTTGTTGTTAGCTTGACTGTGTGATGATGAAACTTTATTCTAAAAGCTTCTGTTTCGAACTGTTTTCGATGGTTGATGAGGTTAGGCTGTGTTTGTAGTTATGGCAGGTTACTGAGTTTGGCTTGCTTGAAGGTTTGTGTTTGAACAGGTTTGTTTGGTAAGGCAGGTTTTAATATTAGCTTGCTTTCTGAGTTTGAGTAGGCTTGGATGGTTTCTGAGTTTTTGCAGGTTTTGAAACAAGCTTGCTTCTGTTAGTTTGCTTGTTGAAGGCCTGTTTGAATCTTTTTTTGAGGCAGGTTTGCTACTTGCAGTATATGGGCAAGTTTGAATGGGTTATGCAGGTTATAACAGGTTTGAAGGCTTGTGCTAAGCTTGCTTGTTTTTACAAGCAATTTTGCAGGTTATGCAAGCTTGTATGATTTTGTATTGGGAAGGCAGGTTTGCTTGAAGGTTTGTTGTGCCTGGCTGTGCTTCTGTTACAAGCAATTTTGCAGGTTATGATAACTTGCAGTTTGTGGTTCTGGAAGCAGGCTTATGCTTCTTGTCTTTTTATGCTATCTCCCCCTCTCTTGAACTGTTTGCCCTGTTCTATTTATTCTTATCCTTTAAGCCTGCCAAAACTGCAAACCTTTTACTTCACTCTCTTTCTCTCTCCATAAAAGCATCTTTTGCTTAATATATATATTTTTAATCTGAAAAGCTTGTTTTTGGCCAGAATGTGATGATGAATAATGACAAGCCTTCTTGCTTGTATCTTGGTTTACCTCTGCATTGTACTTTCCATATTGTATGCTTTTTGACAGCTTGTGTACTTGTTTGACAGTTTTGCAACTTAGTTTGCTTTTTTGAAACTTAGTTTGGCAGTTCAGTTTGACATTGTGTGCAACTTTGTGCCTTCTTTGTGTGCAGCCTTGTGCCTTGTATCTTTGCATTTAATTTGATTGTATGCTTTGCAAATTATTTTACTTTCCTCTTTGTGAACCAAGAAGAGAAATCTTCTTGTGATTTGCAAAGAGGACGAGTAAAACATGATGAAACCAAAAAACAATCTGATTTCGGCCAACAAGCTTTAATGATGACTTTATATTTATCTACTTGAAAATGCTTTTCAATTTAACTGTACTGATTTCTTTTTTATGTCTTTGCAGGTAAATACCAATTGGATAATGGAAGAAGCAGTAGAAGATAGAAGATTTCAAGAGACTTAGGCTTTAGATTTTCTTTTCATTTATTGTAATAAATATTATTGTAAACAGTGTAAATAAATTTACAATATTCGAATAACATTTGTAACAATATTTGAAATAAATAAAAAGTTTTTGTCAACTAAGAATTCTTTACTGTCAAATATTTTATTCTTTATTTTGCACTGCCTATTTAATTATTTAAAATCTCTTAAATTAAAACAACTGGAAATGCATCCCAATAATTTTAACTCAGATAAAATAAATAATCAACAAACTTTGCAGTCTTGCAACCTTGCATTAACCACAATGCGCCCGACATTCCAATTAATCATATGCTTTGTACAGTTAAACAAACAAACATCCATACACCTTTCACTCCACTGATCAAACCAATGCTTCAAAGTTTCAATAAAAAAGCCTCAGCTCCTAGCCCAGATGTTTAGGTTTCGAGAAACAAACAACAATCTTGAACAAGCGTAAAAACAATGTAACAGTCAATTGAAATACTGTGGATTCAATTTCTTCTGAGAAATACGAGTGAAAAACCCTAATTCCAGACTTGTCGTCAAAGAAAAGTCTTCTTGATCAATTCTTGAGCCAATCTCAACAAAAATCAGTGAAAACCCTAATTTTGGATTGACTGATAAAGAAAAGTCTGTTTGATCAATTTTTGAACCAATCTCAACAAAAGGTGGAAAACTCTGAAGTTGTGATTTCTTGTGAAAAAGGGAGGGCAAATTTTGGGGTATAACAACTTCCAATAATAGGTCTTCCATAAGCAAGGGGCATGATATGATGTCTAAACACACCGGGGGCAGTCTCTCCAAAAGTGCCAAATAACCAGGGGCAGATCTCCATCTGAATCGCTTGGGGCATTACGCGCGCATTCCAGCAACGAATCATGTGCCATCAAGAAAACATTTTTGACAGTACTACAACACAACACTATGGACAGTGACAACCCTCTACATCCTGAAAGCATGGACATAGTCAGAAAATACTACGCATGAAAAAAAGACCCGCTAGGTTGACACACCTAGGAAAAAATAAGGGAATCCCGGTGAACCAAAAGGGTTCGGACAAAAGTTAGGGATATACATAAAAGAAAATTGTACACCCGGCAAGTCGAAAACCTGAAAAGGCGGCTTGGGCAAAAAAGGGTATCTCGGTGGACTGAAAACCCGAAAGGGCGGTCCAGGCAAAAGTTAGGGATTTAAAATGTACGACTATGTCCCGTCACCTATCTATCAGTGGAAGACTTATACCTTGATCATCATTCATCAAGAGCACCAGAATTCAGATACAGTTCAGATACGGATGTCATTCTGATACTCATTCAGATTCATCTTTCAGATACAGTTCAGATACGCTCTAGATACGGATGCCATTTTGATACTCATTCAGACTCAGCTTTCAGATACAATTCAGATACGCTCCAGATACGGATTCCATTCTGATACTCATTCAGATTCAACTTTCAGATACGCTCCAGATACAGATGCCATCCTGATACTCATTCAGATTCAGCTTTCAGATACAGTTCAGATACGATCCAAATACGGATTCCATTCTGATACTCATTCAGATTCAGCTTTCAGATACAGTTCAGATCACTCCAGATACGGATGCCATTCTGATACTAATTCATATCCAACTTTCAGATACAATTCTGATACGCTCCTGATACGGATGCCATTCTGATACTCATTCAGGTTCAGCTTTCTGATATAGTTCAGATAGCTTCAGATACGAATGCCATTTTGATACTCATTCAGATTCAGCTTTCATATACAGTTCAGATACGCTCCAGATACAGATGCCATTCTGATACTCATCCAGATTCAACTTTCAGATACAATTCAGATACGATCCAGAGACGAATGTCATTCTGACACTCATTCAACACATGTTTCAAGTACAGTTCATATACGATCCAGAGACGGATGTCATCCTGACACTCATTAAATACATGTTCAAGTACAATCACGACATAGATCCATCCATAAAATCTCTGCATGTACTTTTTCCAGCATGGTACAAGGGGAAGAGACAGTTGGAAGCGAAGTCACTATCACATACACGCCCGTGATACTTATATTCGCCACAGAGCCGAGACAACCAAGGTCCGACCTCCGTATCCCCAAGAAGGAATTCCTTCCCTAGCAGGTTCCTTTAGAAAGTTGATACCTGCATTCCCCAGCCGAGTTTTATAACCATGAGCAGTTTATAAAGCCATCTCCCGAGCAGAGTTATTTCTCTGACAGCGGAAGCTAAATCTCCAACAGAGCTCTTCTCTCCAGCAATGGAAGATCATCCCCAACTGAGTTTATTTCTCCAAATCAGCAGATCTTCCAACAAAATATCTCTCTTCCCCACAAAGTCATTCCCTCGCAGGATTATTCTCAAACAGAGTCTCCTCCGGCAGAATGTTCTCAAGTAGAGTGGATGTAAATCCCCAGGTAATCATCTTCGGTCACTATCCCCAGCGAGAACGAAGAACTCAACTCCTCATACTCTCCAAACAATAGTTCAGGATTTATTCTCCCCAGCCGGGGAATATCACAAGAACATTGCATGTCCATACATCGTGGCATACGCATACGCATCATGCAGCACAATCTCATTTATTTTGAGAACATCATTACTCAATACATTTCATATATCATGACATTACATACGACTAACTCTTTACCTTTCAGGAAAAGATGCAATCAAGTTCTGACAAAGTTTTCTCTAGTTCGATCAAACCGACACTAAGGTTTCTATTCTAGTTGAAGACATTTTAAGACTTTCGTCCGGGTCAGCCGAATCACTGCTAAGATTCCCCTGATTTCTATGCCACTCAAAGTTAATCCGAGACCTCTCCCGGGATCAGTCAAATCGACACTAAGATTTCTCTCCCAGTTGAAGTTCCCATAAGTTTCCCTTGGTTCAGTGAAATCGGTACTAAGATTTCTATTCCAATTCAAGCTATGAAGCCCGGAAATCGACCGGATAATATCTTGATTTCTCCAAGATACTATAAAGCCTGGAATCGACCAGATAATGGTATATCTCAGATTCAAGCTATAAAGCCTGGAAATCGACCAGAAAACAGCTTAATCCCCAGCAAGATACTATGAAGCCTGGAAACGACCAGATAGTGTTATATCTCAGATCCAAGCTATGAAGCCCGGAAATTGACCGGATAATATCTTGATGTCCCCGAAATACTATGAAGCCTGGAATCGACCAAACAGTGGTATAAGACCCTGTGAAGACTGGAGCACGACCAGATAACAGTATGAGGTACTGCGAAGCTTGGAATTCGACCAAATAGCAGTTTACTCGGCCAATTACTATGAAGCCCGGAAATCGACCGGATATTAGTATGCCTTAAATTCAAGTTGAAACCCAGATGCGACCGGATAACCACTTAATTCCTTCTGAAGCCTGGAGCATGACCAGATAAGAAGTGAGAAATTGTGAAGCCTGGATTACGACCGGATAGAAAGTTTAATCTCACCCCCCCCCCCCCCCCCAGTAAGTCGCTATGAAGCCTGGAGCACGATCAGATAGCAGTCAGTCTTATTTTTCCTCAGCAAATTACTGTGAAGCCTGGAGCACGACCATTTAGCAGTTCATTTGCACCTCTTCGACCAAGAGGTGGTTCCCCAGTAGAATAACGGACGACTGAAGCTCCTAAAATTCTATTTCTCCCAAGACAGAGACCATCATTCCCCAGCGAAGTCCTCCTTAACAACAGGTATACATGATATTGTTGGCTGAAGATTTTGATGATATTATTAGAAGCAAAGTAAATTGGACGTTTCGATTGAAATGAAACAAAACGTCATGTTTCGAAATGGTAGAAGCAGTGCTTCGAATGGGCATATCAAAGCTTGGAGCTTCGAGTGACAGTTATGAGAATATATCCAAAGAAGTCTCAAAATGATAACAAGGTTGTATCTAAGAAATGCGTTCGAGGCGAAGAGGTGCCAAAACATTTGAAATTCAAATGCAAGCGGGATGTTCGAAATTTGAAATATATGCGCTGGAGCATTCGAAGACGCGTGGAAGCAAGAGAGAGGCATTGCTCTGCATATTTTGAACGTGGCAGAATCTTATAGCAAGACCGTTATGGTCGAAGTAGTATAAATAGAAGTCTTAGCATTAGGATTTCGTGTGTCATATCTATTGTACAAAAAACTCAGTAAACATTCAAATTACCACATGGCTAGGGAAACGAATGCAAGAGCAATGTACGTATGATAACACCACATGTTTATGATTTAATGAAAACTCTTTGTCATTTCCAGTACTTTCCTTTATTTTTATGTCAATACCATTTACAAGTTTTTGCATTTAAAGTATTTTCATTCGAAATCTTTTCACTGATGCCTTACATTTAAATGTTTTCTTTCCATTTCAAATACTTTACATTTCAGAAACTGTTATACATTTCATGCCTTTATCTTCAAGTTTTTATCCCTCGAATACCTTTTTCACTTAAAGCCATTTTACAGTTTTCTTGCATTAAACGCTTTCTTCATATTTCGAATCTTGTACATTAACTGTTTTTATGATTCGAAGTCATTTACTTGTCTTTTATGCAGTTTTTACATGTCTTTACAATTGACCTTTATTCATGCAATTTAGTTTCGCGCACATTTATTTGATCACACCTTTAGATCTTTAAGAGAGAAATCGAAATAAGTTAAACACCTACACAACATTCTAAATACCAACCATGAATACCAGTTCGATCATGAGAGTTACCCTAATGACCAACACGTCCTAGGATCAATCTAGTCGATCCTGCGAGTTACCGGAGAAATTGAATAACAGTCAGTAAGTTTATTCGATAGTTTGGAGGACTAGCGGTTGTTTACCAGAAATCACTATAAACAAATTGGCACACCCGGTGGGACTAATCGTTGGACATTACAGAATTTAGAACATAAATAAATATTGTTGAGACGTAACCATTATAAAAAGACCCTCTGAGTGATAAGTTTGTTGTTTTATGAACCTAAGAAGTGGTAAAATAACCAACAGCAACCAACCCTTATCCAAGAGAAAACGTTTGAACAAGATGTCTAATTCTGACAATCAACAAGGGGAGCAAAATGCCCCACATACAACAGGCACTAATGTGTCCGCTTCGACGGGAACGTCTAATGTGATCCCTTCGAATGCACAGTCTGTTGCATCTTCTACCAGTAATATAGCCACTAATGGAGTAAGTGGCATATCAACTAATAGTTCGATCTTAGGAAATACTGGAACCATTGGTTATCCTGAGGGATTCGTTCCACCATCAGGGACACAAACCCATTTCTCCACCCCACTAACTAGACCACCCGGTTTCGATGGTAATAGAACCAGAAATTCTTCTTATGGAATGCCAACATCTTTTATGGCAGGTTTACACAATTCCACATCGAATTCATCACCATAGTTAGGGTCTGGGTCTAGGGCGAATCAGTTTATGACAAATAACCAAGGGTCAGTGGGTTATAGCGCAATGCCTATTTTAACCACAGAAAACCAGTTGGCTTTTAGGCAATTGATGGATGACAGTAACCATAATATGATAGGGGTGTTAGCACAAACTATGCAGGAAATATTTTCCCCAATAGTACAAAATGTGACTGTGACAAACAGAGAAAACGCAGATAACATGAGTCGAATAGCAGATTTCTTTTCTCCCCCAGAGAGGCGTAGGTAGAATCAGGCGGGAGTTCGAGCAAACATACCTATTATGGAACAAGTTGCTAATGACCCAACCTATAGACCACCTAGAGAAGAAGTTAACTTGGGGGCAAGGGCACAAAGGCTAGAAGCCCCAATGATCCCAGGCCCACAAAGAGAAATTATGGAACCAGGGGCAAGGGTCGAAAGGCTGGAAGGCCCAGAGTTTCGAGAAGAACAACCTAGGGGGGTTGTCATGGTGGGTCGAATTTAAGATGCTGATGTAGTCGTTCATAGAATTCGAAACGATAACATCTTGGCAGAAAACAATTTAACCACCATGATAGAGAGAGTCATGGCCCAGAATGGCCTCAACACAGGAATTAGAAGGCCAAATTATGCTTCTCCTATATTAGATTACATAATGCATACTGATTTACCAAGGGGATATAAAGTCCCTAAGTTTACAAAGTTCATTGGGGATACCAATGAGTCAACAGTCGAACATATAGCCAAATATCTAACCGAAGCGGGAGATATAGCCAATAATGAAGACCTCGGGATCAAATATTTCCCAAGTTCCCTGACTAAAAACGCCTTCACATGGTTCACCACTTTGCCTCCTGGGTCCATTGATACTTGGGCTCTTTTGGAGAGATTATTCCATGAACGGTTTTACATGGGACAGTCAAAAATAAGCTTGAAGGAATTAGCCAGTGTCAAGAGAAAGTTCACTGAACCCATAGATGATTATCTGAATAGATTCAGGCTTTTGAAATCCAGATGTTACACAGTGGTGCCTGAACATGAGTTAGTTGAAATGGCCGCCGGTGGCTTGGATTACTCTATTCGAAAGAAACTAGACACTCAATATTTGAGGGACATGGCTCAGTTAGCCGACAGGGTTCGACAGGTCGAAAGGCAAAAGGCCGAAAAGGCCAGAGTCTTTAAAAATAACAAGAAGGAAAGGATCTCCTATGTTGGAACTGAGGAAGCAGAAGATTATCCTGAATTCGAATTCGAAGAGGTCGAAATCGACCTCGCTGAATTAAAACAGGCACCACCTTACTCCTGCAAATTATTAGTTCCCACAAAAGGGAAAGAGATTGTTGAAAATGAGAAAAGTGACAAATTCCCAAAGAAGGTCTATACCTTCGATGTCACTAAATGTGACGAGATTTTTGATTTACTTGTCAAAGATGGCCAACTCATTGTGCCATCAAATGTCAAAATACCTCCTTTAGATCAAAGAAAGAAGAGAGGATTTTGCAAATATCATAGTTTCCTAGGCCACAAAATCTCACAGTGTTTTCTTTTCAGGGACCTAATTCATAATGCAATTAAAGATGGCAGACTGAAGTTTGATGATAAAGCAAAAATGAAAGTGGACGAAGATCCCTTGTACGTCGTAGACACCAATTACTCCGAGCCTGCATGCATTGGAGAGATTAACATGGTGGAAGCTGACCAAAGTGATGCCCCAATAGGAGAGAAAGGTACTGAAAACGAAAGCTGGGTGATAGTCGAAGTCGATAAGGAGGTCGCTGAAGACGTCCAGAAGCAACCAGAGACTTTGATTGAAGCAGCACCTTTAGCTGTTGCAAAAGAGATCCAGGCTACTGAAGGCCAGGAAAATCAAAACCAAGAGTTGACACAGGTCACTGAAGGCCTGAGGCTGGAATTGGAGAAAGTCCAAATCACGAAGCCAACTTCCCCTCAGAAAGAAATATGGGACACTTTGGGGGAACCCAATGGAAAATTTGACTATTTGGTCAAATATTCTGCCCCAGAGAGTTCAAAAGTCCACATTGAAGATATAAAACCCACAGGATGGGGAGATGATGAAGCTAAGGGGGAGGATGTTGAGGTAAACATGGTGGATATGGAGAGACCTCGCTCTGAGATGGAGGAGGTAGAAAGATACTTAGAAAAAGAGAAGTATAAAATGGAAGATAATCATGCTGGAGATGCTAGTCTCAAGGATTACCTTATGACGTGCCACAAGGGAGATACAGGAATGATACTATACCCTAGGTGCAGCATCCTCTGCAATCAGAGAATCGCTGCGAACTTCGAGAGGGTACAGAGGGCTCGAACTGGCAACAATTGGCGCCAGGATAACCAGTTATTCAGGTGTTATCCTAAGGCTAGAGAAAGTTTGCTGGAATTTGTGTTTCGCTGCTACAAAGGGGCAACCAAGTGCTTGATATGCCCAAGGTGTTCTGCTGTGTATGATCAAAGCATGGCCAGAGCCTTCGAAACAATTCCCTTCGCCCCTTGCTGGAACCATCAAGAAACTGTTCAGATGGACCCACGTTTCGATAGCAAATACAAACAATGAAGGCCTGATAGTCCTCATCCCAAGGGTGCTCGAAGAGTGACGTTCAAACTCCCTACTGAAGTGCCAACCGACAGATGGTTGCAAGTCAGAAATGACAAAGGCAAAGACATATGGAGAAACACCGAACGAAACGCACGCCATGCTATGACATACAGAAGGCAATTCAACATAGCAAAGAGGGAAGAGGTAAGATTAGAGAACTACAAAGGAAGGAACCCCATGTCGAGATCCCAGTGGCGAAGGCAACAGAGGATTCGAAAGGCTGAGAGGGAAGCTGTGGCAAATAAAGGGGTAACTTCAACAAAAAACCAAGGTGAATCTAGCACCAACAAACCCACAACAAAAAGTCAAACTGAAGACAAACCCCCAGTTAATAGGAGGCTTTTCTCTGAAGTACAACTAGATGAACCAAAGGAATACACTCCAGGCCCAGAAGAGGACGAAGATATGATAACAGATAACTTCGAATCAGAGGGGGAGTCTTCGTTCAACCTAAACTGCAACGTGGTATCTGTGCTTCCCTGTGAATTTGGACAGGAAACTGAAATTGATGAATATGAGGAAGAAGATACCATAGACTTGATGAAGCATAGGCATGTGTGCTACTATGTGATGGACAATGGGGCTGTCGAGGAGCAAAATGCGTTCTTCAAACATCCAGAACCAGCTATGAAGAACCATCTTAAGCCACTATTTATTCGGGCAAAAGTTGGTGCCCATGGCGTGAATAAGGTTCTAGTGGATGGGGGTGCTGCAGTCAATTTGATACCCCACTTCATGCTGAAAAGATTAGAAATACGCGAAGGAGACATCAAGCCCCACAATATGGTTCTATCCAATTATGAAGGGAAAGTGGGCAAAACACTGGGGGTGGTTCAGTTGGACTTTACAATAGGCTCAAGCTGTAGGCCCACCATGTTCATGGTGATCGAAGCCAAGGCCAACTACAACTTATTACTGGGAAGGGAGTGGATCCATGGCGTAGGGGCAGTTCCTTCGTCAATGCATCAGCGTTTAGTTCTATGGAGAGAAGATGGGATCGTGGAAAACATTGAAGCAGACCAGAGTTACTTCATGTCAACAGTCAATTTAGTTGACAAGAGGAATTATGACAAACATCTGGCAAAGATTGCTCTATGTGTTCCAAATGATGAAATCAACGAAACCAGAAACGCCCACTACTATATGACCCTTCGCCATGATGGCCTATACTGGGATAGAAGAATAATCAGTGAAGACGAGGGAGTCGAAAGTACTATACAAAGACGGCCAGCAGGCTGGGACTTCGACAACCTTATCCATGACTGAGTACTCCTTTTTTGAAAGGATTTCGGCCAATATGGCTGAGAACGAATCAAAGGCGGCCTTAGAGGCTGAAATAAATAAATTAGCTGTGAAGATGAACGAAATAAGTGGGGATGGCTCGAAATGCTCACCCTTTAAAGAACTTGAGATAGATCAAAGGCTGGACGCCATCTATGATAAAGAACCCTTAGGCTTCGAAAGGGATCCCATAGACTCAGGTGCCAAAATGTTGGCGCAGGATCCACTCGAAGAAGTCAACTTAGGGGATGAAAACATGAAAAGAATAACCTACATAAGTGCAAAACTTAGCCCAGGCCTCAAGCAGGAAGTGATCGAGGTCCTCAAGAAAAATAAAGATTGCTTCGCGTGGGATTATGACGAAATGCCTGGTTTAAAGAGGGAGTTAGTCGAACACAGACTGCCAATCAAAGATGGCAAGAAGCCCATCAAACAAACTCCTAAAAGATTCGCACCAGCGGTTCTCACAAAGATTAAAGCTGAGATCGAAAGGTTGCTGCGTTGCAGATTCATCAGAACCACAAGGTATGTCGAATGGTTAGCAAATATAGAACCTGTTATTAAGAAAAATGGTTCTTTAAAAATTTGCATAGATTTTAGGGATTTAAACACTGCAACCCCTAAGGATGAGTACTCCATGCCTGTGGCAGAAATGCTAGTAGACTCTGCTGCAGGGTTCGAATACTTGAGTATGTTAGATGGATACTCTGGGTATAATCAGATTTTTATTGCTGAAGAAGATGTTGCCAAGACAGCATTTCGTTGCCCATGAGCCTTAGGCACCTATGAATGGGTGGTGATGCCTTTTGGTTTAAAGAACGCTGGGGCAACTTATCAAAGGGCAATGAATTCGATTTTTCATGATTTCATTGAAACCTTTATGCAGGTGTATATTGATGATATAGTCATCAAATCTATATCTGCAGAAACACATTTGCATCATTTGAGCCAATCATTCGAACGAATGAGAAAACATGGCTTAAAGATGAATCCCCTTAAATGTGCATTTTTTGTGCATGCTGGAGATTTCCTTGGTTTTGTGGTTCACAAGAAAGGGATTGAGATCAACCAGAACAAAACCAAAGCCATAATGGAGACGAAAGCACCTACGTCAAAAAGGGAGCTGCAATCTCTGCTAGGGAAGATTAACGTCCTCAGAAGGTTCATTTCGAATCTGAGTGGAAGAACCCAAGCTTTCTCTTTGTTGCTTCGTCTAAAGCAAGGCCAAGCCTTAGAATGGAACGAAGCCCATCAGGAGGCATTTGACAGGATAAAAAGATACCTCTCTCAGCCTCCTATATTGTCTCCACCTTCATGGGGGAAGCCCATGAGATTGTACATATCTGCCTCTGAAGTTAGTATAGGTAGTATGTTAGCACAAGAAGATAGCAATGGTGTCGAAAGAGCCATATACTATTTAAGTAGAGTATTGAATGATGCAGAGACCAGATATAGCAATTTAGAAAAGTTATGTCTCTGTTTGTATTTCTCTTGTATGAAACTCAAGTATTATATAAAGCCTGTTGATGTTTATGTTTCATCTCACTTCGATGTCATTAAACACATGCTTTCAAAACCAATAATGCATAGCAGAGTTGGTAAATGGCCTTTAGCCTTAACAGAATATTCTTTGACTTTCATGCCCTTAAAAGCTGTGAAAGGCCAAGTGATTTCTGATTTCATTGTGGACCATTCATTGGTTGAGCAGACTGTCATGAGTTACGTCGAAATGCAACCATGGAAATTATACTTTGATGGTTCAACCCACAGGAATGGAAGTGGTGTTGGAGTCCTTCTAATTTCTCCTGAAGGAATTCCAACAAAATTCAAGTATAAATCAGATGGTCCTCGTTACTCGAACAACGAAGTTGAGTATGAAGCGCTCATTGTTGGACTTGAAGCTTTGTTAGAATTGGGGGCAACTAGAGTCGAAATTAAAGGAGACTCAGAATTAGTGGTCAAGCAAATAACAAAGGAGTATAAATGCATAAAGGAAAACTTGATGATATACTTCGTCATAGTCAACAGGCTACTTAGGAAATTTGAATACATGGATATTCAACATATACCAAGAATAGAGAACCAAGAAGCAAATGAATTAGCACAGTTGGCTTCGGGTTATAAAGTTTCTACCAGGAACTTTGAGGATTTAGTTGAATTAAGGGGTAGAGTTATGGCTACTAGGTTCACACCATCAGATCTAGAAAGTATGAAATTGGGATATGCTGAGAAACAGGGATTCGAAATATTAGCCATAAACACTTTATCAGATGCAGATTGGCGAAGTCCACTAGTGAGTTATTTAACAAACCCAACTCTGAATGTTGATAGGAAGACAAAATACAGAGCATTATCATATGTCCTCATGGGGAACGAATTGTTCAAAAAGACCCAAGAGGGCGTATTATTGAAGTGCCTAGGGGAAAGTGAGGCATACTTAGCATTGTCAGAAGTCCACAATGGGGCATGTGGGGCACATCAAGCAGGTCATAAAATGAAATGGCTGTTATTTCGATATGGCATGTATTGGCCTAGCATGCTCAAAGATTGTATAGACTTTGCTAAAGGATGTGAGGAATGTCAGAAACATGCAGGGATTCAACATGCCCCTGCAAGTGAGTTGCATTCAATCATCAAACCATGGCCATTTAGAGGATGGGCATTGGATTTAATAGGAGAAATAAATCCCGCTTCGTCTAAAGGACAGAAATATATCTTGGTAGGAATAGATTATTTTACCAAGTGGATCGAAGCTATACCATTAATAGTTGCTGATCAAGAGGCTATTATTGAGTTTATACAGAAACACATTATCTATAGGTTCGGATTTCCAGAGAGCATAACTACAGACCAAGGCTCTGTGTTTACTGGTAGAAAGATGCAAGAATTTGCCCAAGAAATAGGGTTTAGATTACTAACATCAACGCCATATTATGCTCAAGCAAATGGTCAAGTCGAAGCAGCCAATAAAGTGATAATAGGGTTAATCAAGAAACATGTTGGTAAAAAACCAAGGAATTGGCACAAAACTTTGGACCAAATACTATGGGCCTGTAGAACATCTCCTAAGGAAGCTACTAACACTACGCCTTTCCAACTCACATTTGGTCATGATGCAGTGCTGCCAGTAGAAATTCATCTACAATCAGTTCGAATTCAAAGACAAAATGAAATCCCACCTGCATTATATTGGGAGATGATGATGAATGCATTAGTTGAGTTGGACAAAGTTAGATTACATGCATTGGAAATCTTGATGAGACAAAAAGAAAGAGTGGCCAGGACATATAACAAAAGGGTGCAGAGAAAAACATTCATTATTAATGACTTAGTCTGGAAAGTCATATTGCCCATGGACAAGAAAAATAAAACATTAGGTAAATGGTCACCTCATTGGGAAGGGCCTTTTCGAATATTAAAAGTATTCTCAAACAATGCATATGAAATCGAAGAGTTGATGGATGATAAACGTATCCTAAAGGTTAATGGGAAGTATTTAAAGAAATATAAGCCATGCCTGCAGGAGATTCGAATAGTAACAACGTAATCAAAATATCATAAAAATGCCAAAATGGCAATATGGGATGCCAAAATGGCATTGTTCGAATATTACATATAAAAAACCAAATTGTAATCAAATGAACACTGAGATTTAGAAATAGGAATTATTCTTCAATCTGTTGAAGGTACTTCGAAAAGATTCAAGTCTCTGTTGAGCAAAACGTCTGGCTCCCTCCAAGGTTGCCACTTCTCCCTTGAGTTGTTCTGCAGTTTCCATTTCTGCAAGCCCCTGGTTGAGAAGCTCTTCGAATTGGTTACCAGCAGTATTGGTTTTGTAGGCCAATTGTTGTTCTCTAGCCTCTTTAACCTTCTGTTGAAGTTCCTGAATTTGCCTTTCCCAGAGAAGGATGGACTCAGCTCGAGCCTCATAATCAATTTTTTCTTGCTTTAGATGCATGGCTTGATCCTCAGCTTCTTGAGATAGTTTCGAAGCTTGTTCATAAGCAGCATCCGTTGCAGTGCGTTTTTCTTGAACTTTTCTGGCAGCAAATTCATCTTGGAGAAGGTACCCAGTCACGTTGTCCAGCAAAGATTGAAGATCGAACAAGATAGTACTAACTGGAAAGGAGCAGGTAGCAAGGTTGACTTTTGTAAGCAACTCCTTCATAGTGTAGCAAGCAGTGCTATCCTGTTTGAGCACTTCGAATATATCCACATCAAGGATTGTTCTCCTGATCCTGTTAAGAAGTACAATTCCTTCATCTGTGGGCAGAGGATGGCTAGTCGAACTTGTGCCAGCCCTAGCAAGTGGAATGTCCCTTTGAGCCAGCTTCGCCTTCATGTACCCAATAGGGTCATTTCGTCTCAGGAGAGCAAGCTCCTCGCCAGTCATTCGGGACAAAGACGGTTGAGGGAGTTCCACATGCAGGGGAGTCACGTCCATTTCGACTTCCATGGGTTTATTGGTTGTGTCACCATCCCCTTCATTCGTTTCGTGCTCATTATCTTCTTCATCGTCATCCAAATCCACCACTTCGATGTCTTCGTTTTCGCTGCTATTTGCATTGGACTCTGTCCCAGCAGTCGAACCATCGTTGGCATCCTCCTCCTCAGACTCTTCTTCTGCAGATTCTTCGTTTCTTTGACCAGAATCAGCTTTCTCTCCTTCAGCATGAGTGCCCTTTGGGTCCTCTTGAAGGGTTTCGAGAGGGGACTTTTGGAGAGAAGTTCTTTGTAAAGCCTCTGCAGATTCATGAAGCGTTGCTTCATTTTTTTTCTTGTAGGGGAGGAGAAGTACTCTGATCATCTTGCTGCTCAGAAGCCCCAGCCAGAACCGCCATATTGGAGGAACCTTTGTTCTGTACAAGGTTGCTGGAGTCTCCTTGAGGAGAGGAGTTGATCGGAGCAGCAGCTTTTGATGGTGAGGTTGAAGTGGTAAAAGCCGGATTTAAGATATCCTGCAAGGAGCGAAAGAATATTAAAAGCATGCACCAAGGTAATGAATAATTATTTTGTCAAAGGTTTAAAGTTCAATTTACCTGTGGACTCTCAGAAGAGAGGTTGCTAGCTATGCGTTCCAACATTACATTGGAGGTCGAAGATGGAATTTTGGATTTAGGTGAGGGAGCAGCATCCCTGGAATCGAGTCCAGAGACACTAGTTGGTACAACACTTTTTGAAACATCCTTCTTCTGCTTCTTCTTCGAAGCAGCTGGTAAATTCCCTCCAACCTTGGGGTCTTCCTCAGTGGTGTTTGATTTTCGCTTCTTTGGAGTGGTAGGCGGAAGTTTGTTGGTCTGAAAGATTTAAACAAAGAGTTAGATGCAAATCATGAAGCATTAGTGTATTCGAAACATCAAGGCTAAGTGATTACCTGTGGAGTTGGAACACTGATTATTATTGGTGTTGTTGTTGTTGCAGCATTTGTTGTTGGTTCGGATGGAGTCACAGTGTCAATGGTTTCGATAGAGGCTTGAGAGGCGCTCCCTTCTTTTGACTTTGAAGCAGCGGTCTTTATCCTGATGGCTGAAAATCGAAACAATTAAGGAAAAAGTTAAAGATATGGAAAATGAAAAACGTTTGGGATTTTCCCAAGCATTCGCACCTGTGCCTTGATCAGATTTAATTGACATGGCAGAAAGGTCATAGCGAAGATGTCCTGGGAAATCGTGGAGCCAGTGTCGAGCCCATGTCACAGTCTCAGATGGCTTTGGTTTCTTTTGAAGATATTTGAACATTTCTTTGCAAGTGAACCACCAAGGGTATGGAGGAAACCAAGCCAGAGCCAGTTCTGAGGTAGGTAATCTAGGAAATTTAGGTGGATGCATTTCGAATGCCAACCTATACCTATCCTCAGGTGACAACCCTGAAGGAAGTTTTAACTTAGAAACTTTTTCTTTGAATTTTTCCTTCAGGGTCTCAGCCGCTTGATGCACAGTGGATTCCAAGTGTGTGGGATCATAAGTAGTTTCGAAATAATTTTGAAAAGCTTTGATCTCTTTGGCATGAGTGAACATACCTTTCTTGCATGGTACCTGCACATCGAATGCATCCGTTAGTTTCTGCTGAATAGTAAGAGTATCGAACATATAAGTCTGATAGAACTTTGTCCACCATTCCAGAAACCCCTTTGCTGTAAGGTGTGTAGGTTCGAAAGTTATTAGTTCAAACTGGGCGAAGCCTTGGTATTGTTCCTGCTGTAGTTTGGCTTCTCGTGCTTTGAAGGTTCGCCCAGAACTCAACTCCTCATACTCTCCAAACAATAGTTCAGGATTTATTCTCCCCAGCCGGGGAATATCACAAGAACATTGCATGTCCATACATCGTGGCATACGCATACGCATCATGCAGCACAATCTCATTTATTTTGAGAACATCATTACTCAATACATTTCATACATCATGACATTACATACGACTAACTCTTTACCTTTCAGGAAAATATGCAATCAAGTTCTGACAAAGTTTTCTCTAGTTCGATCAAACCGACACTAAGGTTTCTATTCTAGTTGAAGACATTTTAAGACTTTCGTCCGGGTCAGCCGAATCGCTGCTAAGATTCCCCTGATTTCTATGCCAGTCAAAGTTAATCCGAGACCTCTCCCGGGATCAGTCAAATCGACACTAAGATTTCTCTCCCAGTTGAAGTTCCCATAAGTTTCCCTTGGTTCAATGAAATCGGTACTAAGATTTCTATTCCAATTCAAGCTATGAAGCCCGGAAATCGACCAGATAATATCTTGATTTCTCCAAGATACTATGAAGCCTGGAATCGACTAGATAATGGTATATCTCAGATTCAAGCTATAAAGCCTGGAAATCGACCAGAAAACAGCTTAATCCCCAACAAGATACTATGAAGCCTGGAAACGACCAGATAGTGTTATATCTCAGATCCAAGCTATGAAGCCCGGAAATTGACCGGATAATATCTTGATGTCCCCGAAATACTATGAAGCCTGGAATCGACCAAACAGTGGTATAAGACCCTGTGAAGACTGGAGCACGACCAGATAACAGTATGAGGTACAGCGAAGCTTGGAATTCGACCAAATAGCAGTTTACTCGGCCAATTACTATGAAGCCCGGAAATCGACCGGATATTAGTATGCCTTAAATTCAAGTTGAAACCCGGATGCGACCGGATAACCACTTAATTCCTTCTGAAGCCTGGAGCATGACCAGATAAGAAGTGAGAAATTGCGAAGCCTGGATTACGACCGGATAGAAAGTTTAATCTCACCCCCCCAGTAAGTCGCTATGAAGCCTGGAGCACGATCAGATAGCAGTCAGTCTTATTTTTCCTCATCAAATTACTGTGAAGCCTGGAGCACGACCAGATAGCAGTTCATTTGCACCTCTTTGACCAAGAGGTGGTTCCCCAGTAGAATAACGGACGACTGAAGCTCCTAAAATTCTATTTCTCCCAAGACAGAGACCATCATTCCCCAGCGAAGTCCTCCTTAACAACATGTATACATGATATTGTTGGCTGAAGATTTTGATGATATTATTAGAAGCAAAGTAAATTGGACGTTTCGATTGAAATGAAACAAAACGTCATGTTTCGAAATGGTAGAAGCAGTGCTTCGAATGGGCATATCAAAGCTTGGAGCTTCGAGTGACAGTTATGAGAATATATCCAAAGAAGTCTCGAAATGATAACAAGGTTGTATCTAAGAAATGCGTTCGAGGCGAAGAGGTGCCAAAACATTTGAAATTCAAATGCAAGCGGGATGTTCGAAATTTGAAATATATGCGCTGGAGCATTCGAAGACGCGTGAAAGCAAGAGAGAGGCATTGCTCTGCATATTTTGAACGTGGCAGAATCTTATAGCAAGACCGTTATGGTCGAAGTAGTATAAATAGAAGTCTTAGCATTAGGATTTCGTGTGTCATATCTATTGTACAAAAAACTCAGTAAACATTCAAATTACCACATGGCTAGGGAAACGAATGCAAGAGCAATGTACGTATGATAACACCACATGTTTATGATTTAATGAAAACTCTTTGTCATTTCCAGTACTTTCCTTTATTTTTATGTCAATACCATTTACAAGTTTTTGCATTTAAAGTATTTTCATTCGAAATCTTTTCACTGATGCCTTACATTTAAATGTTTTCTTTCCATTTCAAATACTTTACATTTCAGAAACTGTTATACATTTCATGCCTTTATCTTCAAGTTTTTATCCCTCGAATACCTTTTTCACTTAAAGCCATTTTACAGTTTTCTTGCATTAAACGCTTTCTTCATATTTCGAATCTTGTACATTAACCGTTTTTATGATTCGAAGTCATTTACTTGTCTTTTATGCAGTTTTTACATGTCTTTACAATTGACCTTTATTCATGCAATTTAGTTTCGCGCACATTTATTTGATCACACCTTTAGATCTTTAAGAGAGAAATCGAAATAAGTTAAACACCTACACAACATTCTAAATACCAACCATGAATACCAGTTCGATCATGAGAGTTACCCTAATGACCAACACGTCCTAGGATCAATCTAGTCGATCCTGCGAGTTACCAGAGAAATTGAATAACAGTCAGTAAGTTTATTCGATAGTTTGGAGGACTAGCAGTTGTTTACCAGAAATCACTGTAAACAGATATCTCCAAGGAATCTCTTATGCGACCGACGCTTCTTCGGATGGCATCTTTAAGCCCATCTTCCATCATTGACTTCCAAATGGAATCTATAAGCCCATTCTCGATATCACAAGACAAGTACCACTTCATGCGAGTGCAAATTTCTGGGCACTCTAGTGTTCAATCATCTTCCACCTTCAAATCACGAAAGGCAGACGAGCCAATCTAAATCTTCAGGTTTAAGAAGATTGAACAGGGGCAGCTGTTGTACCCAAAAATTTGCCCTCTTTTCATACACGCATATTATTGGTTTTATGGTTATGGAATAAAGGTATATTTATCAAGCTTCTTCAGGTTACAGGTGACGTTTATTTTGTCAATGAATATTCTCAGAGTATTTTCCGTGCTGAAGATCGGTTCGCCTTTTTGCAATGATTCGGGGTTCAAAGATTCACAAGTCCAACCCGACGCGTCATATTCAGGTGTTCTTTCGCCAAGATACCTCTGATAACGTATTATCAAACAGGTTCGGCTCAAGAGTCAATTCTTTAAAGAAGGTATCCGAATATGTAAGTTTTCTCGAAGAAATGTGGTGAAATAGTGTGCTGAAAGTGCAGTTTTTACGCATTAAAAATTCATAACTTGAAGATCGTGGCTCGTTTTGAACCCGTTCCAATGGCCAAAATAGAACAATCACCAATACATGACGAGACAGACATCCTGAGAAGATTAAGAGCGTGGGTTCAATAACCACCCCTATTGGTTTTGGTTTTCTTCCTATATTTATCCTTTTACTTATTTTCATTCTTTCTGTTTAAAACTTTTTTCCATAAAACTTAACATTTTTCACAAACCTTTGATTTTTCCTCCTAAACTCGAATAATCAATTATAGTTTTTTTTTTAATTTAGGTTTTAAATTAATTTTTGGATCAACAACCACTCATGACATTTGCATTATTTTTATTTTCTAACCCTATTTTTCATTGATGTTTCTTCCCCTATCTATTTTTTTTGGCAAAACTTAATCTTTTTTATTAAACATTAGACATAAACTTTTTTAAAAACTTTTTTTTATTATTAAAATTAATTAGGTTTTAGGTTTTTTTAATTAACCTTTTTTTTTCAAAATTAACCCTTTTTTATTAAATAAAATTAATTAGGTTTTAGGATTTTTTAATTAACCATTTTTTTCAAAACTAACCTTTTTTTTAATTCAAACAAATTAGGATTAGGTTTTTATTTTAGTTAGTAACTGAATTTTTGGCTTTTTTTCATTTATTAATAAATTAAGTTAATTAACTGTTTTTAATTAAAATTAGTTAGAATTAGGTTTTTTAATTAATTTAAAATTATTTTCTACAAAAAAAAAACACCAAAAACATTAAATTAGAATTTTAGGTTTTAATTTTTCCTTAATTTCTTTTTATTTATTCTTTTACATTTTAATTTCTAGAAAAATTGTATAGGTCGCATTATCAATGTAATAGCGTAGATTTATCTTTTCTCGCATTTTTTTCTAATTATGTAATTGCTTCCGGGATGTAATAGTTTTAGGATTTATTTTCCGCACTCTTCATTATTATGTAATTGCCCCAAAACTCTGTAATAGCTTAGGTTTACATTTCCGCATTTTTATTTTCAGTCCAAAATAATTATGTATCTGCAAAAGTCTTGTAATAGCTAGGACTTTAAACTTTCTTGCTTTTAATTCCGTAAACTATAAACTGCTTAGATGTATGTTAATAGGATTGTATGGAAAGACAAACTAAAAATTAAAACAGTAGATCACCTTAATTGTGCAAAGATAATTAACTAAAAAAGCACACAGTTGATGATGGTTCACCAGTTGAATTTAGGAGGCAGTCATCACCTCCTTTTTTCTTTGCAACATTTTTCATGTTGTTGAGGATTTGTAATGACCTCTTTATTTTGATTTTGATTTGTTATCCCTAACTTTTGCCTGGCTGCTCCCGTTTTTGGGATTACAGTCAGCGGGATGCCCCAGCTTTCTTGAGCTTCCTTTATAGGTTTTGGCTCGGTGGGCTTTTCTCTTTTGAGAGATTGACTGCCTATGTGATAGGGAACCATCACTGTCTTTTGATTCCAAAGGAATGCTTTTGATTTTTTGATGTCGTTCGTTGTATTACGAACTGAGAGTTTGCGACTTCAATGCGTATTTTTTGAATTAACTGAGATACTACCCTACCCCAGGTTTATATCAAAGGTTTTGATTCGTTTAGAACAGGAAACTACTATTTCTTTGGCTCGAAGGGGTTGACTAGGGATTATCTTCCTTATAACTCCAGTGTTTGGGAATTGAAAGAAATGCCTGTACATCATCAGCAAGGTCTGTTCAAAAGCATATTGTATGAGATTATGGCATTGTTTCGTCATCCTCCCTCTAAAGGCTTGCAACTTTTTATCAAGAGTTAAATGTCAAAAAGAAAGCATAAGAGTAGTGAAAACGAATGTATGAATTCAAGACAAACATATGCAATGCATTAATGAAACAAAGTTTGACATTAATAGATAATTGTTTGAATGACAAAGAGATTACAACTTGAAAATTCAAAGAAACAAAGATGCTCTCAATGATTTGGCATAGGAGCAGTGATCACACTTGGAGTCTCCTGAGGGTCAAAACTTGATCTCCTTGGCATCAATCAAGTCTTGAATCTGGTTCTTCAAAGTCCAACAGCTGTCGGTGTCATGCCCAGGGCTGTCAGAATGGTAGGCACATCTCTCACTCGAGTTATACTTGGAAGAGGAAGTATCAGGATTTTGAGGAGGATCCTTCAGCGTGATTAACTTCAACTCCAGCAAATGTTGTAATGCTTGAGACAAAGGCATGTTGATGTCTGTATACTGCCTTTCTTGATATCTCACCCTACGCCTCTTGCCCCGTTTTTGTTGAACAGGCGTGGGATCAGAGATCAGGATTGCCCCAGCATGTTGATCAAGACGACTCTTTTGACCAGTCACTGCATTGGACTCTTTCTTCCCATTGTAGGGGATTTTCTGAACATCAGAGGGAGTAGCTCCTTGGATCTTCCCACTTTTGATGCCAGCCTCGACCCTTTCGCCGGTTAGTATTAGCTCAGTGGACCCGACTGAGGAGCTTCCGATTAAGTGATTGAAGAAAGGCCCTGTCAAAGTTCCCATGAAGATGTCAATCAACTCCCTATCAGTTAAAGGAGGTTGCACCCTACCAGCCAAATCTCTCCACCTTTGGACATATCCCTTGAAGCTCTCGCCGGAACCCATGGTCTTGTTCTGCAATTGCACACGAGTTGGTGCAAGATCAACATTGTACTGATATTGTTTGTAGAAAGCCCTAGCTAAATCCTCCCAGGTGTGGATGCGAGAACTCTCAAATTGATAGAACCACTCAAGTTGAGCCCCTACCAGACTTTCTTGGAAGAAATGGATCCAAAGCCTTGGATCAGTTGCGTATGGTTGAATTTTGTGGACATAAGACATTAGATGCATCTTAGGGCAAGAAACTCCATCGTACAAAGCAAAGGTAGGGACTTTAAACTTTGGCGGAATGACCAATCCAGGAAATAAACCCAAGTCTCCTAAGTCCAAGCCAGGTACTTGTTGAACCTCCATAGCATTGAGGCGATCCTCCAACTGTTTGTACTTGTCATCAGCGGGAGGATATTGTTCCTCGGAGTAGTCAGCTTCATCAATCTCCAGATTGTGGTCTTTTTCTAAACTGACCCCCTTGTCCTTGAGAAGGAGAGCTTTCAGATCCTCTTGCCCTTTACCCATAGCCAGAAGCATTTGTTGGAATTGAGCGTTTTGAGCTTGGAGATCTTTCACCGTTTGTTCCATATCCATCTTACTGAAATAAACAGTAGGAAGAATAAGGAAACCTGAAAAGGAGAAACTTGCTATGCAATGATATGTATGATATATATGCAATGTTTTCAAGGATCTCTTGGGGTAAACACAAGAGAATGTTAGAGGTTGAACTTCAACCTTTGATTGGAGAACTTTTCACCGGTGGATGTCTTTCCACGAGAATCAAGCTCACCATGTCAAGTGGGTCCTAGCCCCTGATTCAAGTTGTTGCACTTGATTTTTGATGGCATTTTTTAGAGGAGAAACCTCTTGCCCTTTGGCAACCGTCTGGTTCAACGTAACCCTGCATCAAAAGAACCCTCGGGATCCTTGAAATGGTTATTGAGAATGCTATGGTATGATGTCATGATGTTATGTGCATGCAGAAGCAAGTAAGTGTATATACAGGTAATCATATTCACACAAAGCAAACAAGTCCTTAGATTTAGGCTTGCGTGGGGTTTGTAGGTAAGTACCCTCTTGAAGTTAGTTGGCTCATCCTGTCCTAAAATAGAAACCGGGTTCTAAGGAGCTCAATATCACTGGATTGTTTTCTATGTTCATTGTTTTGGTTTAGCCACTTAACTGGCGACCAAAATATTCCAAGAAAAAAACCCTCAATGAGTGTAGTATCGAGTATCTACCAACTTCGGACTGCACCAAAGTCGGTCATCTCACTACCCCTAAAAAGGCTAGGATGGTCAATTAAGGTTCTAAGAGTTCGTTAGTGCTTCATTACATCACTCAGCGGCCCCGTACTCTCCTTGATTGAACTCAAGGTTTACCGGTACTCACAAATATGTCACACTAACATAGCTTACTTCTTCAACCGTGTCGGTATACCCCGCACAGTTCCCTCAAAGTTTTTTTGCTATTTACCTAAAAAGGTGCCCCCAAATCCGGGTGTAGGATTTACAACAAACCCAAACAAGGACCCAAAAAGTAAAGCAATCAAGGAAATCAAGGCAAGAATGTAAATGTGATCTAAACTCTAAGGTAACCCCACTTTTAAATTATCCCCAGCAGAGTCGCCAGTTCTGTGATACGGTGGGAGAACTGACTTGAGTTTTGCGTTTGTATTCGCACTTGTTCGGTTTAGCAAGAGTCGCCACCGACTTTTTATTTTATCCTAAAGGAAAGGTTAAAAAGCACAGGAAAAACCTTTTGAGATGTTTCGTGGGTTCGCGGGGTAGATTATGAAAAGGGAAGGTATTAGCACCCTTTTCATCCATGGTTATCCATGGGCTCTTAGTTACTTGTTTAGATCACTTGCCTTTGATTTTCAATTGCTTGAAATTGTGGTGTGTGTGTTTTGAAAGTGTTTTGAAAAAGAGGCCTTGTCTAGGCAACCGTTGTAACAATTCTTTACTCGAATGTTTTACAAAGGTGTGTATCTTTTCGAAAAGATGTTTCAAATGTTTTTGGAAGTTGTTTGGAAATTGTGTTTGTGAAGTGTGGTTTTGAAAAGTAGGCAAGTGTGTTTTGCAAGTTTGATCAAGTAACTAAGAGTTGTCTACCCCTAAATTTACTCAAAGGTTTTTCTCATGTTTTAACCCTTTTAACAATTTTGTTCCACCATTGTATTTGGTGGACAATCTTGCGTTAGGATGTTAACGGGACAGGCGCGGGTCATCGTATAGACCATGATGATAACACGAAATTGTATCGTTTATTTTCCATGAAATTTACCCGTTCTGTATTATTTTGACCCGATTAACTCCCGAATATTTCGAGTTTGTCATTACTTTTTGCAGGTATTCATAACTCAGCTCAAAACAGAAGAAAACATGAAACAATGCAAGAAAGCATCAAAAGAATAGAAGAAAAAGATAAATCTGTCAAGAATTACATATTTTGTAGCTGTGACGGTCGTAACACATCTGCCACGACCGTAAGCCATCATGAAGCATGTTACGACCGTAACACATCTGCCACGACCGTAACACGGAGAAACACCAAACCTGCTCGTAACGCCTCAGTGACGACCGTAATGCGCATACCAGTTATTTGAAAGTGCAGATCGTGGCAAAGCAAAACAGAAGGAGTTTTCGAACTCCTGATTTCTCTCCAGCCAAACCCCACGTTCACCACTTCTTCCTCAACTACCCACGTTCCTACATTTATGGAGATTTTTAAGGAAAGCTTCGTGACAAGTCTTCAAGCCAACTGCCAAATTCATTCCTCTATAAATACCTCAACATTCAACGTTAGAGAGAGAGAGCATTTTTCAGTTCACGAAAACCTTGCGGAAGCTCTGCCAAATTTTATTCTCGATTTTATTTCTGAATTTCGTCCATTTGAATTCTTATTCCGACGTTCCAATCTTGCCGACTTGTGGAAGAAGGATCTCGGATTTTATTGCTTTTCAGGTTTTTTATTGTATTTGATTTTTATTGTATTTGATATTATCGCAAATTTTATTTATGTTATATTTCTATTCTTTATTTATTATGCATGCGTTATTATTTTCTGAATTTAATTCCTGCCTTTTAATTCCTAGTACTATGAGTAGCTAAATACCCGTAGTCGGGGTGTGATGAAATAACCGAATAAATTAATGTTTTTTCTAAGCTAAAACTTTAATTAACTTAATTTCTGGCCGTGACTTTTTGTAATTAAAAATTAAGCTTTTTATTACGAGAGTAAAGAAAGTGAAATAGGGAGAAATCAAAACCACGAGAGTGTGAGGTTTTAACCGGATAGCTAAAGTTAGGCATTCGATTTAAATACAGCGAGAGCACTTTAAAACGAATTAGACTTATTTAGTTTTCAAAAAGATGCTTTCTAAACACTTATGGACTAGCGAGAGCAGACATTTGGCTTTAGGAGTATGATCCGAGGTAAGACCACGAGAGTGTGAATCGAGGGTTTTTAAACTGATAAGTACTACATAATAATTAAGTTAAATATTTTTATATGCTTAGGTACAACTTAATTTGCATAGGTTTAAATCATTACGCTCCGACCGTTTTAATATTAATTCCCTTAATTGAATTTAGTTTCCCTTTAGTTTTAAATTTCTAAAAAAAAACCAACGTGACAATTTCCGCCTTAGCTAAACTAACCTGTTTTACAACACTAGAGTGATTACGAAGTCCTTGTGGGTTCAACATCCTTTTATTACTACCGCGATAGACTGTGCACTTGCAGTTAAGATACCGTTAGACATTAGGTCGATCGCAGACACATCACATGAATGCAATGGTGCCAAGTGTCTTCGGCAATTTGCTTGAAGGGATTATGATCATTTTGATTAGGCGACTTTCGAAAGCGTCATCGAGGGACTATGATCATTTTGATTTGTTTTGCCAAAGAAACTCAACATGAAAGCATGGCCCATTTTGGAAGGCAACAAGCGGGATTACCCTAGGGGTGCAAGTGTGATTAGTGTATTGATTTCATGTATTTGTCTTGTATTTAGGTTATCTAGCATTTGATTTTATGTACATACAAACCCTAGGTCTAACCATGGTATATTTGAAAGCGATAAATTGCGGGAATTTAAAATCTACGCTATTACAAATAAGTATCCGGGAATGGGGGTACAAATATTTACAAATGAGGATGAGACTTAATAGGAGAGTAATGTCCAAATAATTTACAACCAAATCGAATCGATCGCAATGTAAAATGTATCAAATTTACAAGAATAAAAGATAAGCAAATGTGTATTGTATTTGTGTAAGTGATTTATTTACATGTGAGAAAAATGTATTTATTAAGCATGTATTTATTCTTTTTGTATTTTTGTTAAGTATGTACAAACAAATTATTTTAAGAAAAGAAAAGGAAATGTTTTAAGAAATTCTAGTTTTATGTATTTATGTTAGTATTTTTATGTACAAAACGTTTTAGTTAAAAAAGAATATTCAACTTAAAAAAAGAAGTCTATATTTTTATGTATTTTATAATTATACTAACCAAAAGAGTAATTTAAGAAAAGTTTATATATAAAAAGAGTTTAGTGTATCATTTTATTTTACAAAATTTAATTGTGTTATAAAAAAGAAAATAAAAGAGTTAATAAAATTTAGTGTAAAAAATTTATTGTGTTAGTTTATTTAAAAAAAAAGAGGTGATATGTAAAAAAGTATTAGTTTTAAAAATGTATATAACAAAAAAGGTTAAGAGAATTCAAATGGGCTTAGGGACTTATGCTGGCCCAAACAAGTTAATCAGAATAAGGTAAAAGAGGGGGGGTGCACGCCAGATTCCCAAGGGGCTTAAGCAAATTGAATAGGGCAAAGGCCCATTACGTTTTACCTGTTTTTTTGTTTAGGGTTTCAGTGTTTGTTTCACTTTGGGAATTTAGGGTTTGGCTGATTTACAGAGCGGCGTCGTTTCTCCATTGCTCTTCGTCTTCTTCATTTCTCAAGCCATAGTCACTGTACAAACCTCCATGCCTGGTTATCACGCGCCACCTCTACCTCCCTTCTCTCCATGGATATTCATGCCACTATGAAAAAAAGGTAGTTTTGTTTCCTCTCAACACATTTTTTAGGTTTTCGTTCGAGCATGTTTTTTATTTTCGTATTCTGATTATTGACTATCATTAATTGCTTCTTGAGAGGTGTGAAACGAAAAAAAAAGAAAGTGGTACTACCTTTGTTGGAGACGGAGGCGGACGGTGGATTTGGAGGCGCTTTGGGCGGCCAGGCGGAAGGAAACACGTGATGTTGAGCTCGCTTGGAAATCTGCCCTGGTTTGTCTAGTATCTTGCTTTTTTGATGGTTTTGTGATGATGTCTGAAAACCTTCGCTTTAATTTCTTTTCCTCTTCTGGTTGCCTATTTCTGTTGCCTTTGATTGCTTGTGTGCTTCTGATATGCTTGCCTCTTCTGTGTTTGGTTGAGCTTTTGTCAAAGATGATATTGGCCCTGAGATTTCTGAGTATTGTTTGCCTCTGTGTGTTTGACCCTGAAACATTTGATTCTATTCGCCCTTTGCTTCTGTATGCTAGCTTGATGGCCCTATGATAAGCCCAGCTCTGAGGGTTTTGTGGTTTGAATGTTGTTCTGACTTTAAGTTGCCTTGAATGCTTGTCTGCTTCTGATATGCTATTGTTGAAACATTAGTTTTGACTAGCTTCCCCTCTCTTGGCTTTGTGCTGGCTTTAGATGCTCGATGATGAACTTTCCTAGTTCTGAGAGCTTTGTTGATTTGAGTGTTTTGTGGGCTTTTGGCTGTTTGGACAAAGGCTTATGTTTGTTGGTTACAATTCATAAGCTTTGAAGGCTTGAAATAGGCATGAGGCTTGTAAATGGGCTTGGAAGCTTTTATGCAGTAACAGGTTTTGAGAGCTGTTACAGTGTGAGGCAGTTTTGTTTTTGTGTTATTTTGTTTAGGACAG
This sequence comes from Vicia faba, assembly GCA_948472305.1. NCBI lineage: Eukaryota > Viridiplantae > Streptophyta > Magnoliopsida > Fabales > Fabaceae > Vicia > Vicia faba. Next base: position 339,880,845 of record OX451736.1, read on the forward strand.
GTGAAAGGCTTACAAGCTTTTACTGCAGGCTTTAGGCTTGAGCAGGTTGATATTTCTGGTTTTGATTGTTTGTTGATGGTTAAGGCTTAAGGCTTTGAATGCAGGTTTAAGGTTTGAAGCCGGTTAGCAGGGGTTTGTTGTTTGGAGCTTTATGAGCTTTGAACTGGTTTGGCTTTAGGTTTGAAGCTTGTGGAGGCAGCCTGTTTTTTTTGTTCTCTACAGTTTTGTGGTGTTTCTCTTTTGTGATATTTTCTGCCTCCCCTCTCTATATGCTGGTATATCTTTATCTTATATCTTTTTCTTTCCAAGCCTCAAGCCTGCTGTACTGCCTATACTTCTTTCACTCTCCCCCTCTTCTCTCTTCAGATTTAAGCATTTAATATTGCTTAGAACTGTACCTTTCTGAAAAAGTGTACTGGCTGGAAAATGATGCATTTTGAATATCTTGCTTGCACTATGGTTTAGCTCTGCACACTTCCTACTTTTCTGCACATTGTTGACAGCATTTTGTACTTGTTTGATAGCTTGATATCTTTCTATATCTCTTGGACAGCTTTGGACAGTTTGGATAGTTTGAACTTGTGACTTTCAGTTTGCCTTTTTGATTTGGTTAGGCAGTTCAGTTTGGACTTTATACTTGTACATGCTGTTTGGAATTTTTGAAATGGGCAATTTGTTTGACAATGCAGTATGTTTGCTTTTGTGCATTTTTGCAAGACATTTTTCTATCCCTCTTTGTGAACCGAGAGAAATCTCGTGATTTGCAGAGAGGGGAACAACTGATTCCGGCCAGTCACTTTTTATGATGACTTTTGATTTAACTGTCTCTGCTCTTTTATTTTATCTGCTTTTGACTTCTTTTCTTTTCTTTTTTGCAGGTAAAGATAATTGAGCAAAGGAGCATTGGATAGAAGATGGAGACTTAGGAAATTTTAGGATAGTTTCAATTTATTCTTCAATTATTTGTAACATTATCATTGGAAACAAAATGTAAATAAATTTACAGTTGTTTAAATAATAATTTGTAACAAACAATTAAATATGAATAAAAATCCCTTTTTGTCAGTTAATTCCTTTTTTCAAATGTTTACTTAATTATTTATAATTCTTAAATTATAATAAAATGGAAATAAATCCCAATTATTCTAACTTAGAATAAATAAACAATTAATAAACACTGTGGTCTTAGCATCAATCAATAATAAACCCGACGCTTCAATTAACCATAGCCATGCACAGTCAATCAAACAAACATCCTTATTCTTTTGCCTTTACTGATCATACCAAGCACTGCAAGTCCTCAATTCAAATGCCTCAATCCAAATCTCAGAGTAAACTGAAAAGAACTATAGAATTAATTCTTTCTGCGCACACAAAAACCCTAATTCTTGATTAAATGTCAGAGAAGCGTTCGCCTGATCAAAACCTGAGCCAACTCAACCAAACCCTAAGCAATTTGCTTGAACTGTTCCAGAATCCATGAAAATCCTAATTTTGCATAGATTGATAAGAAAAAGTCTGTTTGACTGATTCTTATGCCAATTTGAAAAATCAGGAAAAGCCCGAAGCTGTGATTTCTTGTGGAAAAATAGGAGGGCAAATTTTGGGGTACAACAGTTGCCCCTGTTCAATATTCTTGAACCTGAAGAGTTAGATTGGAAAGCTTGCCTTTCGCGACTCGAGGGTAAAAGGAGATTGGACACTAGAGTGCCAAAAAATTTGCACTCGGTGATGTGATGGTAGAGGGAATGGGCTTACAGATGCCATTTGGTGATGGGCTTAAAGATGCCATCTAGGGATGTGACAGAATCTTGTCGGGGGATGGGCTTAGAGATGCCATCTGGAAATGGGCTTAAAGATGCCATCTGGAAATTACTGGTAGGAGGATGGGCTTAAAGATGCCATCTGGAAGTTGTTGAACTGTATGTCATTGGTGAGTGGACGAGTATCAGAAAGGTATCCATGTCTTGGAATGTCTCTGCACCGGGGATCTGAATAAGCAATAGATTGACGTCCGTATCTGGAAGCATCCATAAACTGTTTTCAGGAGTTGATATTGAATAAGCAATAGAGCAGCATCCGTTGTTGGGAAGCGTCCGTAAACTGTTTTCAAAAGTCTGGAAAGAATCTGAATAAGCGATAGGTTGACATCCGTTACTTGGAGAACCCGTGAACTGTTTTCAGAAGTCTTGAAGTGGAGGAGGAACCGGTGTAAGGTTTCTTGATGATGAGTCCGTGAAAAACTGCATCTGGATGAATCTGGAATAAGTATCAAAATGTCGCCGTGTCTGGGTCACATCTGAACTATCTCTGGATGAATCTGGGAAGATGATGATTTTTGTCTGTCGACCGATCTTTCCTGAAAAGGTAAAGAGTTAGTTGTATGCAATGTCATGATGTGTGATGCAATGTATGTTACATCAATGTTTATGATATGAATGTGATGAATACGCATGTAAGCTGATGAGCTGTCTTGCTGAGGATAGATGAATCATGGATGGCTGGAGACAAAAGAATCTTGACTGCTGCCGGGGAAAATAATTCCTTGGCTGCTGCTGGGGATTGACAGTTTTGGCTCCACTGGGGATTTTGAAACTTGACTCTGAGGGGAGTTAGCTTCTGGAAGGCTCTCTGGCTGGGGAAGTCGAGAATCTTCTGATTGTTGCAGGTATTGACCTGGAATAAGTTACGGAATGTCGCCAAATCTTGGGTCACATCTTGAACTATCTCTAGACGCAAATTTGGAATAAGTTACGGAATGTCGCCAAATCTGGGTCACATCTTGAACTATTTCTGGAAGGAAATCTTGAATAAGTTACGGAATGTTGCCATCTTTGGGTCACATCTGAACTATCTCTAGAAGGAAATCTTGAATAAGTTACAGAATGTCGCCAAATCCTGGGTCACATCTTGAACTATTTCTTAGACTGAAATCTTGATCTTGATTTTTTTAAGGGTCAGAAATTAGGAGTATACCAATCTTCTGAGGTGATAAGGATGAGAGTCTTCACTCTTGAGAGAAACAGATTTTTCAGTTGTCTGTTATCTTGTTGGTGGTTGTAATTTTCAGCAGGTGATGAAGAAATTTTTTGATGATTACTACTCCAAAAGATGAAGGAACCTTGATTACTACTTCAAAAGATGAAGGAACCTTGATGATTACTACTTCAAAAGATGAAGGAACCTTGACGATTACTACTTCAAAATGAAGGAACCTTGATGATTACTACTTCAAGATGAAGGAACCTTGATGATCACTACTTCAAGATGAAGGAACCTTGATGATTACTACTTCAAAATGAAGGAACCTTGATGATTACTACTTCAAGATGAAGGAACCTTGATGATTACTACTTCAAAATGAAGGAACCTTGATGATTACTACTTCAAGATAAAGGAACCTTGATGATTACTACTTCAAGATGAAGGAACCTTGATGATTAATACTTCAATATGAAGGAACCTTGATGATTACTACTTCAAGATGAAGGAACCTTGATGATTACTACTTCAAGATGAAGGAACCTTGATGATTACTACTTCAAGATGAAGGAACCTTGATGATTACTACTTCAAGATGAAGGAACCTTGATGATTACTACTTCAAGATGAAGGAACCTTGATGATTACTACTTCAAGATGAAGGAACCTGTCGATCAATCTGCATATGTTTAGAATGCTGTTGAAAGGTAATTTATGCTGGAGAATAAATCCTTGACAAATGTTGGGGAAATAAACCCATGACTGCAGGTCTGCTAGAGAGGTGTCATCACTGCCCCCAGTATCAGATGCATGTGATATTGTTAGGAAACTTGGTCTGTTCATAACCCTTGAGATTGGCATTCGAATGCCCCAAGTGATGGTGAGGGAGACTTGTCCCAGGTTAATCTACAATTGAGAGATTTTGTTGAAATCTTGACTGGACTGCCTCATGTTAACTGAACTTTGAAAGATCTGTTGAAACCTTGATTGGACTGCCCCAGGCGTGCTGGATTGTGACATGTCATATCCCCTTGTTGATAGGAGATTTGTCGTTGGAAGTGTCATCCTTTTTGAAGTGATTTTACTCACTGAGAGAGTTTTCGTTCCTCTGAACATTCGCGGTATGAATTTCTTCGCTGTCAAACAAATAGTCAAATGCAAACAGTGATATTCAAGAAATGCAAAGTTTATGTTTGTCTCGAAGTTTTGAAAAATGCGTTTTTTAGCAGAAAACTTTTTATAAGACAAATCAACACAAGATTTTAGAGCAAAGCCTTACAGGAGTCAGGATACCTTTTATGACAGTATGCTTTCGAACTAACCCATGCTTCAATTAGGACTTTTGAAGGGTTGTAACGTGGCCTGGTTCACGGTTTAAGAAACAAAGGATAAAGGCTCAAAGTATATTTGTACCCACCCGCTCTTCGTGATGTTCTTCAACCCTAAGCTCAGTTAATTGTGCGTCGCACTCTATTTGAGTTTGGAACGACCTTTTGGTGATGGTTCACCAGTTGAATTTAGGAGGCAGTCATCATCTCCTTTTTTCTTTGCAACATTTTTCATGTTGTTGAGGATTTGTAATGACCTCTTTATTTTGATTTTGATTTGTTATCCCTAACTTTTGCCTGGCTGCTCCCGTTTTTGGGATTACAGTCAGCGGGATGCCCCAGCTTTCTTGAGCTTCCTTTATAGGTTTTGGCTCGGTGGGCTTTTCTCTTTTGAGAGATTGACTGCCTATATGGTAGGGAACCATCACTGTCTTTTGATTCCAAAGGAATGCTTTTGATTTTTTGATGTCGTTCGTTGTATTACGAACTGAGAGTTTGCGACTTCAATGCACATTTTTTGAATTAACTGAGATACTACCCTGCCCCAGGTTTATATCAAAGGTTTTGATTCGTTTAGAACAGAAAACTACTACTTCTTTGGCTCGAAGGGGTTGACTAGGGATTATCTTCCTTATAACTCCAGTGTTTGGGAATTGAAAGAAATGCCTGTACATCATCAGCAAGGTCTGTTCAAAAGCATACTGTATGAGATTATGGTATTGTTTCGTCATCCTCCCTCTAAAGGCTTGCAGCTTTTTATCAAGAGTTAAATGTCAAAAAGAAAGCATAAGAGTAGTGAAAACGAATGTATGAATTCAAGACAAACATATGAAATGCATTAATGAAACAAAGTTTGACATTAATAGATAATTGTTTGAATGACAAAGAGATTACAACTTGAAAATTCAAAGAAACAAAGATGCTCTCAATGATTTGGCATAGGAGCAGTGATCACACTTGGAGTCTCCAGAGGGTCAAAACTTGATCTCCTTGGCATCAATCAAGTCTTGAATCTGGTTCTTCAAAGTCCAACAGCTGTCGGTGTCATGCCCAGGGATGTCAGAATGGTAGGCACATCTCTCACTCGAGTTGTACTTGGAAGAGGAAGTATCAGGATTTTGAGGAGGATCCTTCAGCGTGATTAGCTTCAACTCTAGCAAATGTTGTAATGCTTGAGACAAAGGCATGTTGATGTCTGTATACTGCCTTTCTTGATATCTCACCTTATGCCTCTTGCCCCGTTTTTGTTGAACAGGCGTGGGATCAGAGATCAGGATTGCCCCAACATGTTGATCAAGACGACTCTTTTGACCAGTCACTGCATTGGACTCTTTCTTCCCATTATAGGGGATTTTCTGAACATCAGAGGGAGTAGCTCCTTGGATCTTCCCACTTTTGATGCCAGCCTCGACCCTTTCGCCGATTAGTATTAGCTCGGTGAACCCGGCTGAGGAGCTTCTGATTAAGTGATTGAAGAAAGGCCCTGTCAAAGTTCCCATGAAGATGTCAATCAGCTCCCTATCAGTTAAAGGAGGTTGCACCCTACCAGCCAAATCTCTCCACCTTTGGGCATATCCCTTGAAGCTCTCGCCGGAACCCATGGTCATGTTCTGCAATTGCACACGAGTTGGTGCAAGATCAACATTGTACTGATATTGTTTGTAGAAAGCCCTAGCTAAATCCTCCCAGGTGTGGATGCAAGAACTCTCCAATTGATAGAACCACTCAAGTTGAGCCCCTACCAGACTTTCTTGGAAGAAATGGATCCAAAGCCTTGGATCAGTTGCGTATGGTCTAATTTTGCGGACATAAGACATTAGATGCATCTTAGGGCAAGAAACTCCATCGTACAGAGAAAAGGTAGGGACTTTGAACTTTGGCGGAATGACCAATCCAGGAACTAAACCCAAGTCTCCTAAGTCCAAGCCAGGTACTTGTTGAACCTCCATAGCATTGAGGCGATCCTCCAACTGTTTGTACTTGTAATCAGCGGGAGGATATTGTTCCTCAGAGTAGTCAGCTTCATCAATCTCCAGATTGTGGTCTTCTTCCAGACTGACCCCCTTGTCCTTGAGAAGGAGAGCTTTCAGATCCTCTTGCCCTTTACCCATAGCCAGAAGCATTTGTTGGAATTGAGCGTTTTGAGCTTGGAGATCTTTCACCGTTTGTTCCATATACATCTTACTGAAATAAACAGTAGGAAGACTAAGGAAACCTGAAAAGGAGAAACCTGCTATGCAATGATATGTATGATATATATGCAATGTTTTCAAGGATCTCTTGGGGTAAACACAAGAGAATGTTAGAGGTTGAACTTAGATCTTTGATTGGAGAACTTTTCACCGGTGGATGTCTTTCCACGAGAATCAAGCTCACCATGTCAAGTGGGTCATAGCCCCTGATTCAAGTTGTTGCACTTGATTTTTGATGGCATTTGTTAGAGGAGAAACCTCTTGCCCTTTGGCAACCGTCTGGTTCAACGTAACCCTGCATCAAAAGAACCCTCGGGATCCTTGAAATGGTTATTGAAAATGCTATGGTATGATGTCATGATATTATGTGCATGCAGAAGCAAGTAAGTGTATATACAGGTAATCATATTCACACAAAGCAAACAAGTCCTTAGGTTTAGGCTTGCATGGGGTTTGTAGGTAAGTACCCTCTTGAAGTTAGTTGGCTCATCCTGTCCTAAAATAGAAACCGGGTTCTAAGGAGCTCAATATCACTGGATTGTTTTCTATGTTCATTGTTTTGGTTTAGCCACTTAACTGGCGACCAAAATATTCCAAGAAAATAACCCTCAATGAGTGTAGTATCGAGTATCTACCAACTTCGGACTGCACCAAAGTCGGTCATCTCACTACCCATAAAAAGGCTAGGATGGTCAATTAAGGTTCTAAGAGTTCGTTAGTGCTTCATGACATCACTCAGCGGCCCCGTACTCTCCTTGATTGAACTCAAGGGTTACCGGTACTCACAAATATGTCACACTAACATAGCTTACTGCTTCAACCGTGTCGGTATACCCCGCACAGTTCCCTCACAATTTTTTTGCTATTTACCTAAAAAGGTGCCCCCAAATCCGGGTGTAGGATTTACAACAAACCCAAACAAGGACCCAAAAAGTAAAGCAATCAAGGCAATCAAGGCAAGAATGTAAATGTGATTTAAACTTTAAGGTAACCCCACTTTTAAATCATCCCCAACAGAGTCGCCAGTTCTGTGATACGGTGGGATAACTGACTTGAGTTTTGTGTTTGTATTCGTACTTGTTCGGTTTAGCAAGAGTCGCCACCGACTTTTTATTTTATCCTAAAGGAAAGGTTAAAAATCACAGGAAAAACCTTTTGAGATGTTTCGTGGGTTCGGGGGGTAGATTATGAAAAGGGAAGGTATTAGCACCCTTTTCATCCATGGTTATCCATGGGCTCTTAGTTACTTGTTTAGATCACTTGCCTTTGATTTTCAATTGCTTGAAATTGTGGTGTGTGTGTGTGTTTTGAAAATGTTTTGAAAAAGAGGCCTTGTCTAGGCAACCGTTGTAACAATTCTTTACTCGAATGTTTTACAAAGGTGTGTATCTTTTCGAAAAGATGTTTCAAATGTTTTTGGAAGTTGTTTGGAAATTGTGTTTGTGAAGTGTGGTTTTGAAAAGTAGGCAAGTGTGTTTTGCAAGTTTGATCAAGTAACTAAGAGTTGCCTACCCCTAAATTTACTCAAAGGTTTTTCTCATGTTTTAACCCTTTTAACAATTTTGTTCCACCATTGTATTTGGTGGACAATCTTGCGTTAGGATGTTAACGGGACAGGCGCGGGTCATCGTATGGACCATGAATGCAATGGTGCCAAGTGTCTTCGGCAATTTGCTTGAAGGGACTATGATCATTTTGATTAGGCGACTTTCGAAAGCGTCATCGATGGACTATGATCATTTTGATTTGTTTTGCCAAAGAAACTCAACATGAAAGCATGGCCCATTTTGGAAGGCAACAAGCGGGATTACCCTAGGGGTGCAAGTGTGATTAGTGTATTGATTTCATGTATTTATCTTGTATTTTGGTTATCTAGCGTTTGATTTTATGTACATACAAACCCTAGGTCTAACCATGGTATATTTGAAAGCGATAAATTGCGGGAATTTAAAATCTACGCTATTACAAATAAGTATCCGGGAATGGGGGTACAAATATTTACAAATGGGGATGAGACTTAATAGGAGAGTAATGTCCAAATAATTTACAACCAAATCGAATCGATCGCAATGTAAAATGTATCAAATGTACAAGAATAAAAGATAAGCAAATGTGTATTGTATTTGTGTAAGTAATTTATTTACAAGTGAGAAAAATGTATTTATTAAGCATGTATTTATTCTTTTTGTATTTTTGTTAAGTATGTACAAACAAAATATTTTAAGAAAAGAAAAGGAAATGTTTTAAGAAATTCTAGTTTTATGTATTTATGTTAGTATTTTTATGTACAAAACGTTTTAGTTAAAAAAGAATATTCAACTTAAAAAAAGAAGTCTATATTTTTATGTATTTTATAATTATACTAACCAAAAGAGTAATTTAAGAAAAGTTTATATATAAAAAGAGTTTAGTGTATCATTTTATTTTACAAAATTTAATTGTGTTATAAAAAAGAAAATAAAAGAGTTAATAAAATTTAGTGTAAAAAATTTATTGTGTTAGTTTATTTAAAAAAAAAAAAGAGGTGATATGTAAAAAAGTATTAGTTTTAAAAATGTATATAACAAAAAAGGTTAAGAGAATTCAAATGGGCTTAGGGACTTATGCTGACCCAAACAAGTTAATCAGAATAAGGGAAAAGAGGGGGGGTGCACGCCAGATTCCCAAGGGGCTTAAGCAAACTGAATAGGGCAAAGGCCCATTACGTTTTACCTGTTTTTTTGTTTAGGGTTTCAGTGTTTGTTTCACTTTGGGAACTTAGGGTTTGGCTGATTTACAGAGCGGCGTCGTTTCTCCATTGCTCTTCGTCTTCTTCATTTCTCAAGCCATAGTCACTGTACAAACCTCCATGTCTGGTTATCACGCGCCACCTCTACCTCCCTTCTCTCCATGGATATTCAAGCCACGATGAAAAAAAGGTAGTTTTGTTTCCTCTCAATGCATTTTTTAGGTTTTCGTTCGAGCATGTTTTTTATTTTCGTATTCTGATTATTGACTATCATTACTTGCTTCTTGTGAGGTGTGAAACGAAAAAAAAGAAAGTGGTACTACCTTTGTTGGAGACGGAGGCGGACGATGGATTTGGAGGCGCTTTGGGCGGCCAGGCAGAGGGAAACACGTGATGTTGAGCTCGCTTGGAAATCTGCCCTGGTTTGTCTAGTATCTTGCTTTTTTGATGGTTTTGTGATGATGTCTGAAAACCTTCGCTTTAATTTCTTTTTCTCTTCTGGTTGCCTATTTCTGTTGCCTTTGATTGCTTGTGTGCTTCTGATATGCTTGCCTCTTCTGTGTTTGGTTGAGCTTTTGTCAAAGAGGATATTGGCCCTGAGATTTCTGAGTATTGTTTGCCTCTGTGTGTTTGACCCAGAAACATTTGCTTCTGTTCGCCCTTTGCTTCTGTATGCTAGCTTGATGGCCTTATGATGAGCCCAGCTCTGAGGGTTTTGTGGTTTGAATGTTGTTCTGACTTTAAGTTGCCTTGAATGCTTGTCTACTTCTGATATGCTATTGTTGAAACATTAGTTTTGACTAGCTTCCCCTCTCTTGGCTTTGTGCTGGCTTTAGATGCTCGATGATGAACTTTCCTAATTCTGAGAGCTTTGTTGATTTGAGTGTTTTGTGGGCTTTTGGCTGTTTGGACAAAGGCTTATGTTTGTTGGTTACAGTTCATAAGCTTTGAAGGCTTGAAATAGGCATGAGGCTTGTAAATGGGCTTGGAAGCTTTTATGCAGTAACAGGTTTTGAGAGCTGTTACAGTGTGAGGCAGTTTTGTTTTTGTGTTATTTTGTTTAGGACAGGTGAAAGGCTTACAAGCTTTTACTGCAGGCTTTAGGCTTGAGCAAGTTGATATTTCTGGTTTTGATTGTTTGTTGATGGTTAAGGCTTAAGGCTTTGAATGCAGGTTTAAGGTTTGAAGCCGGTTAGCAGGGGTTTGTTGTTTGGAGCTTTATGAGCTTTGAACTGGTTTGGCTTTAGGTTTGAAGCTTGTGGAGGCAGCCTATTTTTTTTTTGTTCTCTACAGTTTTGTGGTGTTTCTCTTTTGTGATATTTTCTGCCTCCCCTCTCTATATGCTGATATATCTTTATCTTATATCTTTTTCTTTCCAAGCCTCAAGCCTGTTGTACTGCCTGTACTTCTTTCACTCTCTCCCTCTTCTCTCTTCAGATTTAAGCATTTATTATTGCTTAACACTGTACCTTTCTGAAAAAGTGTACTGGCTGGAAAATGATGCATTTTGAATATCTTGCTTGCACTATGGTTTAGCTCTGCACACTTCTTGCTTTTCTGCACATTGTTGACAACATTTTGTACTTGTTTGATAGCTTGATATCTTTCTATATCTCTTGGACAGCTTTGGACAGTTTGGATAGTTTGAACTTGTGACTTTCAGTTTGCCTTTTTGATTTGGTTAGGCAGTTCAGTTTGGACTTTATACTTGTACATGCTGTTTGGAATTTTTGAAATGGGCAATTTGTTTGACAATGCAGTATGTTTGCTTTTGTGCATTTTTGCAAGACATTTTTCTATCCCTCTTTGTGAACCAAGAGAAATCTCGTGATTTGCAGAGAGGGGAACAACTGATTCCGGCCAGTCACTTTTTATGATGACTTTGTATTTAACTGTCTCTTCTCTTTTATTTTTTCTGCTTTTGACTTCTTTTCTTTTCTTTTTTGCAGGTAAATATAATTGAGCAAAGGAGCATTGGATAAAAGATGGAGACTTAGGAAATTTTAGGATAGTTTCAATTTATTCTTCAATTATTTGTAACATTATCATTGGAAACAAAATGTAAATAAATTTACAGTTGTTTAAATAATAATTTGTAACAAACAATTAAATATGAATAAAAATCCCTTTTTGTCAGTTAATTCCTTTTTTCAAATGTTTACTTAATTATTTATAATTCTTAAATTATAATAAAATGGAAATAAATCCCAATTATTCTAACTTAGAATAAATAAATAATTAATAAACACTGTGGTCTTAGCATCAATCAATAATAAACCCGACGCTTCAATTAACCATAGCCATGCACAGTCAATCAAACAGACATCCTTATTCTTTTGCCTTTACTGATCATACCAAGCACTGCAAGTCCTCAATTCAAATGCCTCAATCCAAATCTCAGAGTAAACTGAAAAGAACTGTAGAATTAATTCTTTCTGCGCACACAAAAACCCTAATTCTTGATTAAATGTCAGAGAAGCGTTCGCCTGATCAAAACCTGAGCCAACTCAACCAAACCCTAAGCAATCTGCTTGAACTGTTCCAGAATCCATGAAAATCCTAATTTTACATAGATTGATAAGAAAAAGTCTGTTTGACTGATTCTTATGCCAATTTGAAAAATCAGGAAAAGCCCGAAGCTGTGATTTCTTGTGGAAAAATAGGAGGGCAAATTTTGGGGTACAAGACATACTATCCAATTTTAATTTCTATTCTGATTTAACCCTCGAAGTATATCCTTGTGCATTTCAACATATGGCTCAACCTCACTGTCATTGTGCAGAACATACAGATGCACTTGATCCCGTTCATCTTTTGATACTGTCACAATTTTATTTCCAATTAATCTTTTACCTGCCTTTTTTTTCAAAGATATGACTTTTAGGGAGTCCAATGGATTGAACTTTGGACAAATATTCAGTACAAAACTCAACTGCTTCTTCAACAATGTATCGCTCAACAATACAACCCTCTGGGCGACTTCGGTTTTTCACGTACCCTTTTAATACTTTCATATAACGTTCAATAGGGTACATCCATCTCATATAAGCTGGGCCACACAACTGTGTCTCTTTCACAAGATGAACAACTAGATGTACCATTATGTCAAAAAATGAGGGAGGAAAATACATTTCAAGCTCACACAAAGTAATAACAATTTCTTTTTGCAATGTTGGTAAGATCTCAGGATCAATCACCTTACTACAAATTGATCTAAAGAAAAAACACAACTTAGTTATCGCACTCCTTACTTTATCTGGAAAATAGAACGTATACCTATTGGTAGAAAATGCTCCATTATAACATGACAATCATGTGTCTTTAAACTCTTTAACTTGAGGTCTTTCATAGACACAAGTCTTCTAATATCTGAAGAGTATTCTTCTGGAACCTTAACTTCACTTAGAAACTTACACAATATCTTTTTCTCCTTTCTAGATAGAGTAAAAGCAGCAGGTGGTAGATATGTTCGGCTTCCTTTCTTCACGGGTCCTAGTTCAGTTTGTATTCCCATCTTTAACAGGTCCTCCTTTGCTTTAAGGCCATCCTTAGACTTTCCTTTAATATTGAGTAACGTACCAATAACACTTTCAAATACATTTTTTTCAATATGCATAACATCGAGAAAATGTCTCACATACATAGACTTCCAATATGGAAATTCAAAAAAAATTGATCTCTTCTTCCACCCACCTTTGACAACCGTATGCACAAAAGGCTTGCCAAATTGAGTACACACATCTTTCACCTTTTCAAAAATTTGGTAACCTGACAATGCAGGTGGAGCTTTACGTTGTTCGGTGTCTCCATTGAATGCTTTTCTCCATGCACGGTAGTGATGTTTAGAGTAAGAATCTACGATGACCGAGAAATACATTCTTCTGACAAACTTCCAAGCGCGTCGTATCGGTTCTATTTTCACAAATAGGACATGCACGTTGACCTTTAATGCTATACCCAGACATATTCCTGTATGCTGGAAAATCATTAACTGTGCCAAACAACATCGCCCTCAAATTGAAACTTTGTTTCCTATATCCATCATAAACCTCCACCCCGTTCTCCCACAAAATCTTTAAATCTTCGATCAAAGGTGTCAAGTATACGTCTATGTCATTCCCTGGTTGTTTAGGCCCTGATATTAACATAGATAACATCATGTACTTACGCTTCATACATAGCCATGGAGGTAGGTTATAAATCATAAGAATCACAGGCCATGTGGTATGTGAGATACTTTGAAGACCACGCAGGTACATTCCATCAATAGATAAAGCCAACCGAAGGTTTCTTGCTTCTTCTCCAAAATCAGGATAATCATTATCAATTTTCAACCACTTTGGTGAATCTGCCGGATGTCGATACTTTCCATCAATAATTCTTTCATCTGCATGCCAAGTAAGGTGTCTTGCATCGGTTTCACTACAAAACATTCACCTAAATCTCGGAATTATAGGAAAATACCATAAGACTTTTGCTGGAGACAATTTTTTCTTATATCGAGACAAACCGCATTTAGGGCACTCATTTAACAAAGCATATTCGTTTCGAAACAAAACGCAATCGTTTGGACAAGCATGTATCTTATTATAGCTCATGCCAATAGAACACAACATTTTTTTGGCCTTATAGGTTCGATTAGGAAGAACATTATCCTCCGGAAGCATATCTCTCATAAGGGCTAATAACTCTGAAACTTTTATCTGACCATCCATTGCCCGCCTTTAAGTTGTACAACTTTAATACAACAGACAGTCTTGTGAATTTAGTGCACCCTTTATACAACGGTTTCTCTGCATCGCTTACCAATCTCTCAAACATTTTGGGACAATCCTGAAGATCTTCTTCAAGTGCATCTGCAATCTCTTCGACTCGATCAAAATCGTATATATCCGTGTCCTTGTCGTCTGAAGCATAGGCCGTACTACTTTTCTCCCCCGGTTCAACGTTGTCGTTACTTTTTTCACCGTGAAATATCCAACACGTATAACTTCTATCAATTCCACGCATTAGTAAATGCGATTTCAATCCATCTGCGTTAACCCGACCCACATGACAATAATCCAAGCAAGGACACTTCATTCGACTGGGTCTTTGGCATGTTCAACAACAAACTTAACGAATTCCAATACCCCATTCTCGTACTCTTGTGACAATCGATCGACAAACATCCATTTTTTATCATTTTTTTCTACTTATTCAAGTAAACAAAAACACTATAAACGGATTATTCTCTTTTTGTTTGAATTAAACGAATTATTTCTAGAAATTTATTTCTAGAGTTAATAACATGGACTAAAAATAAATATATCTATATAAAAATAATTGTGTTTTTTAATTGATCGATACAGATAGAATTTGAACTTGACTTACCAAAGAAAGAAAATGGGCTATTGGTGTCGACGATGGATGATGCGGCTTTGATATTCTTCGAATCGGTGATCGTCTTCACCTAACTACACCAATACAAAAGTATCATCAAAAACAAGTTGTATATATATTTAGGTTCAAAATACTAGTAACAAAATACTAGTTTATGGAAAATATAAACATGATAAACAATTCAGAAACCAATTAAAATAAAATAAAAAAGTCCATCATATATATCATCTTTTATATTCCAAAACATAGAACCAAGAATCTAAAAAATGCTAAAAATGCTAAATGCTAAAAATGTTGCTGTTATATATCAAGCTCTACCAATAATCCAAAAATTAAAATGCATACATATAACCCAGTTTAGACATCAATAGGAGATAAACACATTTGGACATCAATGGATATAAACATATTTTCAAGGATGATAACTCAGTTTGGACATCAATGGAGTTAAACACATTTTTAATAAATAACATACCTTGAGAACCGGCCGGTGTGGGTGGAGGAAAACGAAGCGAGACGGTGGAGGACTGTACGACGACGAACGGTGGAGGACGATTTGAGACGGAGAAGGAAATGGGTTTCGCGAGGGAAAGGGTTTCTGTTTTCGTGATAGTGATACTGTGAATACAAATGTTCTATTTTTTTAATTCTTACTTATAAGGGTTTAGACAATGCTTTCTAAAAGCGCTGGCTAATATGGACCTTAGACAACGCTTTTGAAAAGCGTTAGCTAATAGTGACCTTTAGCAGCGCTTTTCCATTATTTTTTTATAAATTTTTTTATGACTTTAGACAGCGCTTTCTTAGTGGCCCTTTACCAGCGCTTATGATAAAGCGCTTTCTAAAACAATCCTTTAGCAGCGCTGTTACTAATTATTTTATACGTTTTTCGTGTTTTTTTTAATTCACTTATAGCAGCGCTTTTGTACAAAAACACTGTCTAATGTGCGCTGTTAAAACTCACTAAGCAGCGCTTTTGTACAAAAACACTGTCTAATGTGCGCTGTTAAAACTCACTTTTGGCGTAGTGTATAATGTGAGAAAGTTTTGGTTTATCCTCTAAATTCTATGTTAATTATATTGCAGAAATATCATATATTTAATCCTAAATTTATTTTAAAGCTTAAGAGGATTTAGTTGAGATAATAAACCTGGTTAAATTGAACTAACGTTTGAACTAAAATTTTACTTCTAGCGAGAGTTGTACTAACATTCAACTACACCACTCTTGAAACAAGGGACTTGCCACTAGAGTAAATACTCATTTGTGATTTACGTTCATCGCCATATATATATATATATATATATATATATATATATATATATATATATATATATATATATATATATATATATATATATATATATATATATATATATATATATATATATATATATATATATATATATATATATATATATATATATATATATATATATATATATATATATATATATATATATATATATATATATATATATATATATATATATATATATCACTCTTAGATTAAGGGACTTACTACATATCAATATTTTATTTATTTTTCTTTCTGTTTTACTTTTTCTTTTTCTTTTTATTGTTTAATTTTTTATTGTATTTTTTTTGTTTTATTAAATAACGTGTCCCACTTTATTAGAGTTTCAAGATTTTATTATTATAGTTTTCATATTTATAATATTTATTTTAATTATTATTTATTTACTCTTATATCATCTAAAATAAATAAATATTTATTTGTATTACTTTAAATATTTATTTGTCTTATTTAAAATATTTATTTGTATTATTTTAAATATAAATAAATAATATAATATTATCTTATTTAAAATTTTCCATGAAATAATATAAATAAATATTTATCTATGTTAAATAATACAAATAATTTTTTAGTTATTTAATATAATACAGAAAATTATTTACTCATATTTACTACCATTACACTCTTAAAATAATATATATTACAAATAGGAATTTATGCATGAGTCTGACTTAGACTTTGTTGTGACAAGTAGGAATGGAAATAGGTTAGAGCGACTTAGATTTTGCTATGCATGAGTCTGACTTGTTAAAAATTTTAAAGTCTAAGTCTGATTTGTAATCTATCAAATGTTTGTTTTTATGTCTGAATCTGACCATTTTGAAAGTTTAATTGGTTTATTAGTCTATATAAAAATCTATTTTATTTAAATATTTTCAAATAAGAAATTCAAATGTTAAAATAGACTAACAAATTAAAAAGATTAATTAGACTAGATATTTATTTGTATTGACTAATTTAAGTTTATCTATTAATATATATTTTTTGATATTATTTGTTTGAGAGAACTTATGAAAACAACATATAAAATTTTTCATATTTTTTTAGCGTATTTTCATAAATCCTTCTAGACATATAAACTTTGTTTTTGTATTTTAATTTAAAATATAAATATTATATAATAGTAATAAAAATATTTATATTTATTTAAATAGATCAGTCTGATAAATTTAAAAAACTTTTTTATAGTCTATCATCTAATTTTTTAAACTAAATAAATTTATAAAAAAATTTAAATATTTATTATTTAAAAAAGGTTATGATCTGACGTGAGCTTATTTAGATTAGCATATAACCCCTATTATTGACCAGGGTTACTTCCATCCTTAGTAGCAAGTCCTTGATTCAAGAGTGGCTGTGGTAGAGAGTGAGTTCAACTCTTGTTGGAAGTAAAAAATAAGGATCATTCATTGAAGAGAGCTTTGTCGTTTCATTATGGTTGCGCTATAAAACAACAAAAACTGAATAGCAATTCATATAAACTGAAAACAAACAAAAAAATAGTTTTAGATATTTGGATTCTTTTTTATAGTATATATTAGATCACATTTCGAATTAATTTTATAAAACGGATCTAAAAGACATACATATTTTTATAGTACATATGATATATTACATTAGTTTATTATCAGTTGGTATTTAATTGATTTTAATATTACTTTTTAATATAATTTCTTCATTTTTAATTATTTGTTTCAAACATAATTGATTGTTTTAATTTATAATTCTATTTTTTTATTATATTATATGTTATATATTATTTCAAAACTATTATTTTATAGTATTTTTATAATATTAATATTAAGAAAAAATATTAACTTAATAAAAATTATAATTTATTAATTTTTAATTATTTATTTGTTTCAAACATAATTGATTGTTTTAATTTATAATTATAATTTTTTTAATATATTATTTCAAAACTATCATTTTACAGTATTTTTTATAATATTAATATTAGTACAAAATAAATTTCAATAAAAGATTTTATAAATTATAATTTAAATATAAAAAATTCAATCTAAATTAAATTGAATGAATTTGAATTTGGATCAAACTTTTAACTACTTATCCAAAATCAAATCAAACTAGAATAATTTTATCTTTGAATTAGAAGAATTTTTCAAAATCCACCCAATTAACATGCAAGGGAGGGAGGGGCCAAATAATTTTAGGGGGACACATAATTTGTTAATTAATTACTTTGTGAGGAAGTGGCCCCCCTCCATTATTTGATACTACAATTTTGTTTTAATTTCATTCAGACAATTTCTTGTTGAAACTGTGGAGGGAGGGGTCTACTTTTTTTTGTCGCATATAACTTCTCCTGGAACATAATTTTCATAGTGAAAAAAAATACAGTATTTTAGTGGATGAGGCATTAGAGTAAAATGATGATAATGTCACCCAATTTTTGTGTCGTTGAAATTTCATCCAACTGATCATTTGTACTGATAAATATTATGCTGTACAGTCGCGTGCTGTGGGAAACATTATAACCATAGCCACAAAAAACATTATAGCCTTTATGTGTTCTGTACGAGTATTCCTTTGTCGTTTATATGTCTCACAGTCCTTCTAGAGATGATGATGATAAGGCTTGTGGTAATGTTCGTTGTGCTGTAATGCAGTTTGCTCTAAGATTTGATGACGTAATAATGAAAATGTATTTGCACCATAATTAAAAGAGGTCTAGAAGTGAACACATAAGTGATTTTGCAACATCAAATTTTATTTTTTATTTTATTTTGATAGTAGATTATGGATAATCATAGGAGAGGCCCACGATGTAAACAGTACAGTTAGCCACAAACTTGAGAAATAGTCATGTAATGTAAGGATTGAAGTTAATGTGTCTTTCTCATTTTCAATGTAGGACATACAAGGTGGTCACAATTACTATAATAAGGTATATGAATTAAGACGTGTCTTTAAGTTCACTAGCCAATATTTGGAATCCACACTTGGCATCATTACTTTCTTTTCTTCGTTTGGATTACGAAACTGTAACGTAGCTACCAGTTAACACTTGACAAATAGTATTATACATTATGGACAAGGTTACGTTTGGTGACATTGCATCAGGACCACGCTCCTGTGCGGTTGGGACTCTCCCCCATCTCAATTTCATATTCATGGGCCACATATTAAATCAGTTTTGATTCGATTCAAGAGATTAATTTATGCGATTATGTGTATATGATATTTGATTTATATAATTTGTAACATAATTAACCAAATTTAAATGTGTGTATTTTGTTTAACTTCATATATAATTTAATTGCAAGTGGTGATTTAGTATTCAAAATTATTGGCAATTTTTATTTATATGTATAGAATCAACATAATTATTTTATTTTCTTTTTCTATCATATGAATTTATGTATATGTATAGTAAAATTTAAATACGTAGATGATGGAATTTTTTTTTATTTCATCATTATTTGTGTGGTACATTTAATTGCCTTGACTTTGGAAGCTGAAAAGGCGGGCATGGATGGTCTTGGTTGTCCTTATGATAAAAAATAATCATGATTTGATAAAGAAAGTTATCCCTAAATTATTTTCAAATTAATAGAACATTTATTTATTTTATTTATTTTACTTTTTTTCTTCTTCTTTACAACAGGTCTAGAGGTCCAAGAAAATGAAAAAAAATTAATGAGATGTTCTAACACGTCTAGAGAGAGGATACAAAACTATCATCAATTAAAATTACATTCAATGCATTCGTCACAATATTCGAAAAGATGAGAAGATCACTATTGTTCATTGTAAAGTTATAGTTGTTATCCAATATGTACAATAATTGACTTTCTGTCAAAGTATGACTTAACTCGATGTGACAATTCTTTTGAGTCATCCTTCTGATTATACAGACTAAAGTTGAAAAGTTGTGATTGTCCATAGTCTCTTAATTCATGATATTTATCTGAACTTTAGAGTCACTCGTGACTATCAGATTTATAATTCTATCTTGCCGAGCTAGCCTAGTCACTGGTATCACCGTCCACATCTCTGTCGTAAGAGCATCACAAAATCCAATATTTTTGAGCATATCCTCTCACCCAATTTCTTGAGGAGTCCCTAAACAAGCCTCTGCACTCTGCCGAAGAAGTAGACTTCTTGCAGGCCTCATCACAATTGAGTTTAATCAACCACCCTTTAGGTGGTTCCATTGAACATGTTTGATCTCTGACACTGGGAGCCTAACTTTGTTCCGACACACAACTACCCGCCTCGATCTTCTTAACCAGATGCATGATTGTTCCAATTGGATTGTTAGATCATTGAAAGCCTTTTCCAAACAGTTCTTTGTTCTTCCGCTTCCACAAATATCAACTTAATATCATAAATATTGACATCCAGTGTTCTTTGTGCGAATCTGTAACATTTCCTTTAAGAATATAAGAGATTCAACCTCTACAAGGCAAATAGTAAAACTGAGTCATTTTATTAGAAGGGACAAGTCTAATACATACATGTGTTGCATAGTAATAGTCTCGAAGCATATGAATTAAGTTCTATTCATTATTCGTACACTAGTTACAATCCCCAAATATAATTGGGTTCTAATTATGGTGTCGAGAGTTAGATAGGAGTCTCTCATGACCCATAAGTCACATGAAAGTTTGGATTCAGTGGGGGACCTTCCATTTCCAAATGATATTTCAATCAATATTTGTTTCCACCTCTTTCAGATAAGAAGAAAGATACTTATAAGCATTATCCGTAGAAAATTTGTTGTCTATACACTCCCGAAACCCTAAACTATCCATACCATATTTAGGGAGAAGATGATGGATAATCATGATACAAATAACTATCTCTAAGCCAATTCTGAAGAATCTCTAAATTCCAATTCTCTTCTACATTAATCATGTCTTTAACCATGAGGGTGGTATCCATAATCATAACAATTTGGTCCAATTTGAAGTAAAAGGTTGCTCAGTAGGAGTCCAACGATCAATAAAAAATTAACCATTCTTCCATCCTCAAGCTTCCATATGATATTCTTCTAAAATATGTTCCACACCTTTGCCAAAGCTTTCCATAAATTAGAATCATTTGACTTATTGATCATATTCTCCAAAAGGTTTTCCTTCATGTCATACTTATTGATAAGAACCTGGCACCATGAATCATTAGGATTAGTTATTAAATTTCAAAGAATTTTAAACAGAAAAGCATCATACATTAATTGAGTTTGTTTAATTCTTAAGCCACCATCACTCTTAGGTATACAACAAATCTTTCAACTGATCAATTTTTATTTTTCTATTTCAAATTTAAAAATAAATTTATAATAAAATAGAAAATTAAAAATTAAAATAATATTTTTGAAAAAATAAACTGAATCGAATATCTTATAAAAAATTTTCATCCATTTTTATAATCAAAATTGTTGAATGGACTTAAATTTAATTATCAAAACCTAATTGAAAAGATAAAGGTGATTAAATTACGTATGAACACCAAATAACTTATATGTCAAAAATGTAATTTCAAAACTTTACTGTTTATTTGGTGACAGTTTTAGATTGTCACAAAACTTTTATTGTTCATTCTGTGACACTTTTAAATAGTTACAAAATCTTTACTATTCATTTTGCGACGGTTTAAAACCGTCGCTAATTGTTAAAAAGAAAAAACGGCATCACTTACGTGAGAGATATTATTGGTAACTTAATCTTGGCTAAGTCATGATTAACATTGAAATAACAAAGATTTTTGTTTTACTATAAACACAACGAGTGAGAGATGATGAAGGAGTCTAAGAGCTGGAACGTCGTGAGGCGAAAGAAGAGGAGAGAGAGAGAGAATTGGGAAGCAACAAGATTGGTTACAACTACACCTATTTAAAGGAGACAACCACATGTTACATGAATAATTTATCAGAAGACATTAGCAGTAAAGAAGTGGGTAAAATATTTGAAAAATCGGGAAGACTAATTGGTGTATACATTGCTTAAAAGAGAAACAAGACAGGGAGAATCTTTGCGTTTGTTAGATTAGAAGGGATAAAAGATGAGATTTGGTTGGAGAGCCAACTAAAAGATGTCTGGTTTGGTTCATACAAAGCATGGGTGAACATCTCAAAATTCGCTCGACCAAATAGAGAATCGGGATTCAAGTATTCACTCAAAGTTGGAGAAGGATTGGGTCCAAAATATAAGCAAGATAAAGGAATAAGGGTCATGAAGGAAGAATCTGATATGAGACAAAGCATTAGAAGGGAAGCAATATGTATGTAGAAGCGGTAAAAAATGCAGAGTCAAATCTAATGCCGAATGAGAAGCAAGTATGGAGGCCTAAGCAGAACTTTGGAAAATAGGAAACAGAGGCACAATACCAGGTATTGTACCCCAAAATTATCCCTCTTCATTTTAACCATAATTGGCTTATTGCTTCTTTTACATATTCATGCATACATATCATCACTTTCATGGTTACAGGATCAAAACATTTATTTTTCACCAAGTTAACAGAAGACGACTATTCGTCAAGCGATACAAAGCAAAGATTCATGGTTTTCAATATTAACGGGAACTCCGTATATTTTTCCAAACTTCTTAATCAACGAGACATCAAATCATCATTATAAGCTCTCATGTGTTCCATCACGCTTTGAATTGTAGAGAAAGTCAAGTGTTCCAGTTGATTTGAGACAATTCAAGTCGAAAATCAACATTCTACGGTTTGAGGTCAAAATTTGTAACTTGTGACCGTAAAAATGGTTTGGGAATGGTTCTTCTAGAATTAGAACCGTCTTGTTATCTTCTCAAATTTATCTATTGAGGTTGAAGGCTAATTTTGTAAGGAATATCTTCAAAAGTGAAAAATACCTAAAATCATGATATATAGTGGATTTGCTGGTCAATTTTTTGTTCGGATGTTCAAAAATTCGTAACTTCTGACTGGAAAATCATATTTGATTAGTTATGGAGCATTTGAAGCGGCTTGGTATTTTCTACAAATTACCTGAGATTGGTACCCTGAATGTGCATGTTGATCCACTGTTTTTTGGATGTTCAAAAATTCATAACTTTCACCCGGTTCAACTTTTTTTAATGGTTCTTTGGGCATAAAATATGCCTTGATATTATCTTTAATTCGTATGTTCGGGTCAGAAGTTAATTCTTTGAAGAAGATCTTCGAAGGTGTGAATTACCTGAGAAGGTCGCACCCTAAGATGTTTATTTGTTGATTGTGTCGTCAATATTGCAAAAATCATAACTTTCTCAATTTTCATTGTATCGAGACGATTCCTTCAGCACTGTGTCACAAATTGTGTTAGCTATAAGTTTGTTCCATGGCCTGAGTTCGGATTATGCTCAGAAGACTTCGGTTTATGGCTTATTTCCAGAGTTGGACACCGAAATAAGCTAAAAAATCTGCACGGAGGGTTTAATGTCTCAAGTTTCTCACCATTGCAAAATTCACAACTTTCTCAATTTCTATCATATCAGGAGATTCTTTCAGCACTGCTTCATAAATTTCATCATCAATGTATTTGTTTCAGGTTGCGCATCAGGATTATGCACCGAAAGTGATGAGCTTGTGGGTTGTTCTCGCACCATAGACAAAAAAAGCTGGAAATTCTGCATTATTCACAAAAATAAGAGAATTTACATTTTTATATCATTTTCCAAACATGGTCTTAGCTCACTTCTATAAAAAAAATTCCATTCAATTTCATAATGAATTTTGCTCATTATAACAAAAACTCACTCAAAAATCTCTCTATTCTCTCTCAAGAACAAGAAGCAAAAAACCACAAAACTCTCTCAACTCCTCCTCCCTCTTTCACCGGACACATCATCGCCGGTCCTCCATCTTTCCCGGACAACCTCCACCCGACGACCACCCTCCCGGCCCAGCCGCGATTGTCTGATCGCTCGTCCTTTCGTCCGATGTCATCCTCTCGTTCGGAACTCCCTCCCATGTCTGGTACTCTCTTCCGATCGGTAGACCCGCTCGAATCTATTCCTTCCAGCCTTTGATTTAATTTTTTCGATTCAATTTTCGGTAAATCTCTTAATTCTTTATTCAATTTCTTTGCATTTATTTTAATTGTTTGAATTAAATTGAATTATGTGAATCTTGCATGATTTAATTGTTGAATTAACTTGATTTATGTTGTTTAACATAAATTGAATCTTGACTTTGTGAAATAAGTAATTATGTGATTTGAGCTTAATTTGATTTTTGAGATTTAATTGATTCTTGAAGCTTGATGATGAATAAATGCGGAATTTGTTGATTTAATTCTTGTTGATTGTTGAGAATTGCGCATCGAAATTATTTAATCATGTATGTTGTGATTTATGCACCGTAATTTGTTTCTGATTTAATACTTGTTGAAATTTGTTTAAATTCATGAATCAAAATCAAATTTTGAAGTGTTTACTTGTGTTCGATGCGTAATTAATTTCAGTTTTGATACTTGGAATTATTGGTATCGGTGCCAGATTTCTTTGATACAGATTACTTGTGAATTCCAATTGATTGTTCATGTATCGATGCTTAGCTTTTACGCCTTGAAACTTTGTTTTTAAACCAAATTTTAGCAAGCATCGACACATATTCCATGGCTTCCCGGAGTTCACAAATGTGTTGTAAATTGAGTTTTAGTTGTTGTTCAACGCATAAGTGTCTTTGTGTTGATAATTGCTTGATATTGGTATCAATTTTGCTCGATTTTAAATCAACTTTTTGTACATTTAATTTCTTAATTCAATGTTGTCCAGAAAATTATTTTTTCATCTACATTGTGATTTAATTCATAATTAATGCACACTTGAGCTTGTTAGTATATTTGGTTGATATTGGTACCAAATTTAGTTGTTTTTAAGCCGACTTTTTGAGCACTTCGTAAGGTGTAATGTTGCTACCTGAAGATGGTAAGTGTGTGTAGTTGGTGATTTAATTCCAACTTAATTCATGTTTGAGCTTGTTAGCATGTTTGGTGGTTATAGGTACCAAGTTTGATTGATTTTATTTCGATTTTTTGTGTACTTTCATGTGTTAATGTGTTGCTGCCTGAAAATTCATTTTAACATTCCAATGCATATTTGCATCTTATTTCTTCATGATTCGATCTTGATTTAATGTTTGATGTGAATACTTGATTCCGTTTATGCCTATTTTTTTATTTCTAACTCTTTTGTTGACTTGTGCATGGCATTTCAAGAGAGCTTTCAATCGTTTAATTAGTTCTTGGTTATTCGATTGAAAAACATTTTTTTCCACTTTTTCTGTGGATTCGAGTTCGCTTATGACGCGCTTGATTCTCATTTTATGAGATATATACATTGCTTGTGTTTTTGTTTGTATGTGTATTTTCGGGCAGGTTTGTTGATGTCGTGGGGACGTGTCCGACATACATTTCACATGTGAATTATTTTCACATTGTCGATACTTCGGCGCCTATTCTAAGCACCCGATTTCTGATTATTTTGTTTGTTGGTGCTAGCTTGCACGAAGACTGTCGGGTTTATTTTGCTTTGATATTGCTTTACTACAAACATTATTGTTTTTTGGTATTGTTTCTGATTTTGGTTTTGATTCCGCATTGTATTTTCTTTTCTTTTCCATGAGAAATGGGAATAGAGACGCATGACTGGGAGTCCCTACTTTAGGTGAGCAAATATGTTTAAAGTCCTCAAAGGAGGCCATGTTTGTGTTTGTTTAAAGTCCTCAAAAGAGGCAATGTTTGTGTTTGTTTAAAGACCTCAAAAATAGGAAATGTTTTTTTAAAAGTCCTCAAAGAAGGCAATTTTGCTAAAAGTCCTCAAAGAAGGCAATTACCCTCCCGTTTTACTTTGTGCTTGCTATCGAGTTAATAAGTGGAGAAAATGGCTCACAATCGTCCCCCACACTTTCTAGTTCGTGTCGTTCTTAGCTCACTTCATACGATGATGCTTTGAACCCTGCTTATTCTTATCCATTGAGTCAAGTAAAGTGGAAAAGGGTTTCTAACCAACTCCCACACTTTGTCATTCATTTCGATGATGTTAGAACATGTTTCTTTAAATGTTGATGCTTCGAGTTGTTACTCGATGCCGGTGCTTGATCAAATCAAGTTGAAAGAGTTCCTTACTCCCACTATGAAATCCATTGGATTCATTATTTGTTTCTAGCTTGCATTTGATTGTTGTTTTGGTTTTGTTCCAACTTTATTTGATTTCACTTGTGTCTATGCTTTACCTTAGACATTTGCATGTTCCCTCAGGATTGCTTGTTTCGTTTTCGGTTCAAGTTAGATATTAGGTTGTAACCTTTGCATGTTCCCTAAGGATTGCTTGTTTCGTTTTTGATTCAAGTTGGACATTAGGTTGTAACCTATGCATGCTAACTTAGGTAGAGATTTCCTTTCGTTATCCAAACTTTATGACCATCATTGTATGACGACACTAGGATTGTTAGTCTCCCTTAGACTTTTTTATTCCCCTTTTGGGTTCTTACAACTAAAACTCTCCTTTTCTTTGTTCAAACTTCAAAACACTCTAACATTAGTAAACCCTTTTTAAGGTAAAAAACATTAACCAATGAAAACCTTTTTATCTTTGTACTTTTTTCTTTTAAAACCTTTTCAAAAAAGACATGCTTCGATAGCATCGTTCATAAAAAACATGCAACCAACCAAAACTTTTGAGGTGAACTACGAGTGCGTTGATCCCCATTGCACGGACGGTGGTACATAGGCACAAAGGTTCACAACCGAGACAGGCATGGCTAATAAAACCTTTTATTTTTGTATATAATCCCTTGCATACATGCATGTTTTCCCTTTACAACCTTGCTTTAGATTTAAACACACCCATTAGATTATACAACGAAAGTGGATCCCATGGTGTACCACAGGCGTGAGGGGTGCTAATACTTTCCCTTTGCGTAATCGTATCCCTTACCCGTTCTCTTGGTCGCGAGACCTTGATTTCACCCTCTTCAGGTTTTCTTCGATGTTTTCCTTTCCATCCGCATAATAAATAAATGTCTAATGGCGACTTCATTGTTTGTTTGAGAGATTTATTTTCTCGGGTTGCTTCAACTGGGGACTTCACCGGGGAGAGTATTCCTAAGTGAGCCAGTCCTAGCTCTTGTTTGCTTTCTTTTCTTTGGGTGTCTATTTCTTTTTAGTCTTTATGACTTGTGCATTTGTGTATATGTGTTTATTTGTACATGTTTGCATTGCATTTTATTTTCATTTTCCTGTATATTAGATATGCTGATTGTGAGTGTTTTTATTAGTGGGTGGATTATTACTTGAGATAAAAGGCCCAATAACCAGGCCATAGAATTCATCTAGGAACACATAAGATTAGAGTGGATAATCATGATGGCTACGAGGCATATGTTTTACTAGTCCAATTATGAGATCCACACTCAGACGAGGTTCAAATGGGGTATTATCGTTACACACGTATGTGTTGAAGTGATAGTACTTTCACGAGAACTATTGACTATATTTCCCTTTGACCTTACTTTTACCTAGACTTCACCCGTGAGTGAGGCGGGAATGATATTACATGTACAGATGGTGACTATATATTCTGATGGTGATTGTATGTTCTGTTGGTGACTTGGGTTTCTTTGGTTTATGTCCCAGACCTTTGATCATGGTATTCTCAACATATTCAAAAACCGCACAACAAGCACCCAATGTTGTGGAAGCTTTGATCCTGTATTAAGGCATTTGCATACATAGCATGTTAACACTATTTTAACACACATGGTCTTTCCATTTCCAAGGAACCGTGCTTGTGAGCCTTATGTTGTGTTTGTCCATCTCTTACTGGCTTAAAATCAAAGTTAAAAGCATACAGGTTCCTTGAAAATGATCGAATAGGGAATTGCATCCACTCATACACCTCATGCATCTTCATGCATCAATAACAAGTACTCAGACTCAGGGAAATTATTATTCAAGCCTAGTATTCTTTTTGGAACTGTAAATCTTGACTTCTCACCGCCTTGTGATCATAAATAAGATATGGAACAACTTCATGGGGAATTAGATGAAATGAAAGGTTAGATGAGGTTGTTTATGGTGGACATACAGACTTTGATCCATGGTCAGGAACTCCTGAGAGAGGAGAAAACTCAGTTGAAGAGTTAGTTGAGTTTGGTTATGGAAGTTCTGAGGACAGTATTGAGAAAGGAAGATGATCCTATACCTGCTGCAGCAACATGAGTTTCCATTTCTCCCCATACTTTTGGGGCTCCTTCAAGTCGATTGCAGCTTGTAAACCCATGATACATGCCTCGTATTCTGCCATGTTGTTGGTGCAGCTGAAACATAATCGGGCGGTGAGGGGAGTATGAGTTCCTTTGGGAGATATGATTACAGCGCCGACGCCGTTACCCAAAGCATTGGAGGCTCCATCAAAATGCATAGACCATCGGGATCCTTCCTCAGATCCTTCATCCGGTCCAGGTACTTCACAGTCGGTTACCACCATGATGTCTTCGTCCGGAAAATCAAAGTTCAATGATTGGTAATCGTCCACAGGTTGGTGTGCCAAATGATCGGCCAGTACACTTCCCTTAATTGCTTTCTGAGTTGTATACTGGATGTCATATTCTGTTAAGATCATTTGCCATCTCGCTATTCTTCCCGACAGAGCGGGCTTTTCAAATATGTACTTGATGGGATCCATTTTTGAAATCAATAAGGTAGTGTGAGTCAGCATATACTGTCTCAGCCGGCGAGCAGCCCATACAAGAGCGCAGCAAGTTTTCTCAAGCAGTGAGTAACGAGACTCACAGTCGGTAAACTTTTTGCTCAAGTAATAAATAGCGTGCTCTTTTCGGCCAGACTCGTCATGCTGCCCCAGCACACACCCCATTGAATTGTCAAGTACTGCCAAGTATAATATCAGAGGTCTTCCTTCCACCGGTGGCATAAGAATGGGTGGCTCTTGGAGATATTCCTTTATCTTTTCAAAGGCGGCCTGACATTCATCATTCCAGCGTACTACTTGATCTTTCTTCAGCAATTTGAAGATTGGCTCACAAGTAGCAGTCAGGTGTGAGATGAATCGGGCAATGTAATTCAGTCGTCCCAGGAAGCCTCTGACTTCTTTCTCTGTTTTTGGAGTCGGCATCTCTTGTATGGCTTTTACTTTGGCAGGGTCCACCTGAATACCTTTATCACTTACAATGAAACCTAGCAATTTTCCGGATCTTACCCCAAAGGTGCATTTGTTGGGATTCAATCTCAGCTTGTACAACTTGAGTCGGTCAAATAATTTCCTCAGATGGTCAAGGTGCTCCTCCTCAGTTTGAGACCTTGCAATCATGTCATCCACGTATACCTCAATCTCATGATGGATCATATCATGAAATAAAGCAACCATGGCACGTTGATAGGTTGCCCCAGCATTTTTCAATCCGAATGGCATGACCTTATAACAGAAGGTGCCCCACTGAGTCACAAAGGTAGTCTTCTCCATATCTTCTGGAGCCATCTTGATCTGATTATACCCTGAAAAACCATCCATGAAGGAGAACACCTTGTGTTGAGCTGTATTGTCAACAAGGACATCAATGTGAGGTAGGGGGAAGTCATCCTTGGGGCTGGCCCTGTTCAGATCCCTGTAGTCAACACACATTCTGACTTTACCGTCCTTCTTCGGCACTGGCACCACATTGGCAACCCACTGAGGGTAAGAAGTCACTGCAAGGAACCCGGCGTCAAACTGTTTCATAACCTAGGCCTTGATCTTTTCAAACATCTCTGGACGCATCCGTCGGACTTTTTGCTTTACCGGAGGGCAATCTTCCTTGGTTGGCAGGTGGTGAACTACAATGTCGGCATCCAAACCAGGCATATCTTCATAGGACCAAGCAAAAATCTCCATGTAGTCTTGTAGCATCTGGATCAATCGTTGCTTCACGCTGAGCTCTAGATTGGCACCAATCTTGACCTCTTTCCTATCTGTCTCGATACCCAGGTTGATTGTTTCCATAGGATCTTCATGTGGTTGAATAGCCCTCTCTTCTTGGAGTAGCAGTCTTGCGAGTTCACCAGGCACTTCGCAATCATCTTCACCTTCGTCTTCGGCCAAGTTGATCGGATTTTCGAAGTCATAACTGGCGGTAGCAGAGCTGTTACCAGTGAGATCCAGAGTGGATTGAAACCTGTATAAGTGAGTGTGTGTAAATATAGCTGTTTTGCAATATATATAACACAGAAAGGAAAAGAGCACAAGATTTGAAATGCAACAAACGTCCAATGTTTTGATTGATGATATATGAAAATGTCATACAAAAAGCCCTCACAAATGGAGCTACGATGCCCCGGGTAGGACACCGAGCCAACAAAGTTTTAACATATTGTTTGTTACAAATTGGAAATCAAAAGAAATTAATTACTGCGTGACAAATGTGATAGGGGTAAAATCCTTTGCCGTCCAGTTGCTTGGTCCGTTGCTGGTAGTCGGGTAGATCCAACTGTCAAACTCTGCTTCCTCTACATCCTCCTCGATAGCATTCACCCTTGAGCTGGAGATAAACACCAAAGCCTTTCTGATCTTCTCCTTGCGCACAGCCCTCTGAGCCTCTGCAGTAAAGCCCAGCCCAAACTTGTCATTCTTCTAAGTGAAGTCAGGAAGCTGACCCCAGTTTGCACAATTGCCTTTCTGAACCACAGCCCGGGCATCCCTTAGGGAAGCCATCTTCAAGGAAACATTCTCTTCGACCGCTGTCTCTGCTGCTGCTGAAATTGGATGCACCTCCTCGAAATGCTGAAAGAGGGTTTCAATAAACTCCCCGTCCATCTCAATGTATCTGAAGGAATTCAAATGGCTCACCATATACTCCTCTTCTCCTTGCACAGTGACGATCTTTCCCCTGACGGGATACTTCAGCTTCTGGTGCAAGGTGGAGGTCACTGCCCCAGCTTTATGGATCCAAGGTCGGCCCAGTAGACAAGAGTATGATGGACGTATATCCATCACATAAAACATAGAGTCGAACACTTGAGAGCCCACACGAATAGGGATGTCAACTTCTCCATGAACCATCCTTTTTGAACCGTCAAAGGCCCTGATGATGATATTGCTGGGCTTCAGTTCTAGACCTTCATAATCCAAGCGGTCTAAAGCCTTTTTCGGTAGAACATTCAAGGAAGAACCAGTATCCACCAATACATGCGCCAGAGTAGTGCCCCTGCATTCGATAGAGACATGCAGGGCATCATTGTGGTCTCTTCCCTTCGCAGTCAGGTCAGCATCTGAAAAACCCAAGCCATTGTCTGCTGTCAGATTTGCTACGCAATCAGTGAACTGGACTGCAGACGTTTCTTGCGGCACATGGGCCGTCTTGAGAAATGAGATTAAGGCTTTAGCATGGGCCTCGGAGCATAACAATAAGGAGAGCATGGAGATCTTGGAGGGCGTATGCCCCAGCTGCTCGACAACATTGAAATCACTTTTCTTTATTATTTTCAGGATCTCCTCCACTTCTTGTTGGGAGGCCTCAGCATTTATAGGTATTGGTGCCTCCATCCGGGCAGGCTCCTCTTCAATCCCTTTGCCCCGAGCATTAGATGACTCGGCGGCAGGGGAAACAACTTGATCAGTAGCGGGAACAGGTAAACTTGTAGGTGTTATAAGGAGGGGTCTTCGAATAGCGGGCGGTGCAATGTCAGGCGAGAAGAGCCTGCCACTGCGGGTGACCTTGGCTGGACCAGTGATATCGCAGATACTGGCGCCAGCGTCGAATTCTTGTTTGATTCTATTTACATATACGTCTGCCCCATAATGCCAGGGGACAACTTTATCAGACACGTAGGGGAGAGGCCCCGGAACAATAATAACCACAGGTGCAACAGTCATGATTTGAACATGCTTCTTCGGGAGAGCCTTGATGGGATTATTGAAGATGGTAACCACATAGACTTCTTTTACCAGAACCAACTGAACATCAGACTTCTTGAATAGAATCTCCTTGCTATCCATTAGGCTTTGGACGCCTAACCTTAGCAAGGGACAACCAGATAGGGAAACAACACAGAACAGGCAACCTTCACTGCAACCTGGAAATAAACCGGCCCGCAGTAGGTTCTTCTTGACGGTCTTCAGAGGGGTAACAACTTCATTTACCGAAACAGCATACATTTCTTCCTCAATGGCATTTACTCTATGCTGGGGCATAGGAGCAGTTACAACATTTGGTCTCTCCGGCGCTTCAAACTGAATTTCCTTTGCGTCGATCAGATCTTGCACTTTGTTTCTCAGGGCCCAGCAATCATCAGTAGTGTGCCCGGGACTATCAGAATGATAAGCACACCGGGCATTCGGGTTATACTTAGGAGACGCAGTGTTGACGACCTTAGGAGCTTCTTTGAGGGTCACCAGGTTGGTGGATAACAGTTGGGGTAAAATTTGAGATAAGGTCATACTCAGTCGAGTATACTGCCTCTTAGGCCTTTCGCTTCTTTGTTGATTGTACTGCTGAGGAGCAGCAACAGGTTTTGAAATGACCAAAGCATTGACGGCTTGGCGACTTTCGGGCTTGACTTGTCTTCTAGTACCATAGACGGCACTTGCTTCTTTCTTAAACGGCCTCTTCTCAGCACTTGTGGAGGCAGCCTTTTGTATCTTGCCTGACCTGATGCCAGCTTCAATTCTTTCTCCCGTCAATATCAAATCTGTAAACCCAGCGGAGGAGTTACCAACCAAATGATTGAAAAATGGACCAGACAACGTCCCTAGGAACATATCAACCAGCTCGCGATCAGTCAACGGAGGCTGCACCCTGCCAGCCAAATCTCTCCATTTTTGTGCGTACTCTTTGAACCCTTCACCCGTTCCTAGAGACATACCCTGAAGTTGGGTACGCGTAGGAGCGAGATCAGAATTGTACTGGTATTGTCTGTAGAATGCGGTTGCCAAATCTTCCCAGTGTCGGATGCTAGTTCCATCTAGTTGGTAGAACCATTCAAGCTGCGACCCCGAGAGGCTATCTTGGAAGAAATGAATCCAAAGGTTCTTATCCGCCGTGTAAGGTTGGATCTTCCTTACGTACGACCTTAGATGCAGCTTTGGGCAGGAGACCCCATCATACTTGGCGAAGGCAGGCGCCTTAAACTTGTGTGGAATTACTACCCCAGAAGATAACCCCAAATCTCCGAAATCCAGTCCCGGCACATTCTGAATTTCCATGGCGCTCAAGCGGTCCTCCAATTGCTTGTATCTGTCAGCAGCAGGTGGGTATTGTTCGTCGTTATAGTCCGTCTCGTTGTCGGAGACTGCGGGACTAGGAGCTCCTCCCCCGTGGGGACTGTTTTTCTCAGCAGAAGAAGTAGTTGGATCAGCTTCATTGTGGAGTGTGTTCCCAAATCTGCGTCCGGTGTTGAACATCGCAGTCCTCTTTTTCTTCTTCTTCTTCTTCAGGAGTAGAGTCTTCAACTCTTGCTGACCTTGGGCTAGGCTTAGGACCATCTCTTGAAACTGTGCACTTTGGGCCTGAAGGGCCTTGATTGCTTGCTCACTGGATGAGTCTGGATTCATGATGACTGTTCAAAATAAACAGCGAAGGAGATTAAGCAACCTGTGAAATAGGGTACCTGCTATGCATATGGTGCAATGGAATGCGTATGTTTTATGTTCTCAAAGACAAACAAGATTCATCTTTGTAGACAAAAAGGGAAACACACTTCATTAGATTAAAATTTTCAATTGTTCAACAATTTGCCCTTAGGCATTACAGGAATGAAAAATACGGAAAGGAAATAAACTATAAAAGGAAACATCCAAAGCTCATCAATGCTCCCATGGCCTCCTCTTTTCAGTGCTGATGTAGTTGTTCAGGACCCGTTCTTCCTCCAATTGCTTAGTCAGCCTCTGGATCTTCCGTTCCTGCTCGTTGAATTTCTCTCGATAGAAATCCCGTTCTTCCTTTAGCTGCGCCCAAGATCTCTTCATGGTGTCAAAATCAGTAGGTATCTGAGGAGGGAGGACAGTTGGAGAAGCCCCATCTTCAACAGGAGACTCAAGGATGAGAGGTCTAACAGCTTCGTAGGGCATACCTAAACTTTGAGAACGGATGCGGACCCATTTGCAATAGGGCTTCAATGGCAGAGAAGTCTTTGGTCCCAACTCATGTGGGTTGGCCTTGTGGATTCTGTCCCAGGCTCTAATGAAACCCTGGCGTAGTTTGTCACTGTCTGCCTGAAACTCAAAATGGAAGTGAGGAACCAACATTTCATGAGGCCCATCTCCTCTGGCTCTTCCAAACTGACGGAGGGCTAAACACGGATTGTAAGAGATTCCTCCTTGGATACCAATCAACGGAACATTAGGGTATTCTCCGCAACGGTCAATAACAGCTACCTCATCCAAACCTCTGAGAGTCCAAGTGATGTCATTATCAGTGAGAGACATTAACCTCCGAGCCCAACCTTTTCCTTCTTCATTCTTCAGCACGAACTTAGGAAGGTGCAAAATAAACCACCTTACTAGCAAAGGAGCACAACACCACGGGGTTCCCCGTTTTCAAGCAGTACGAGCATAGAGTTGTTGTAGAATATCACCCAAAAGAGTGGGTACCGGATTCCGAGACATGAAGATCCTTATGACATGGATACTGATAAAGGTGTCAGGGTTGGGAAACAATACCAGACCATAGATCAAAAGAGCCAGAATATCCTCGTACGCCTTGAAGTCCAAGTCATTCCAGAAATCATTAGCCTTGCCAACCAGAAATTTGACCAAAAAGCCCTTGATCCCATTTCTAGTTTCCCAGTTGGATAATACCTCTTCTTTGGTCAAGGGGAGAATTGCAGCAATCTCTTCAGGCCTAGGAGTCTTTTCCAAACCAGTAAATGGAGTTTGTTCCAAGACAGGGATCCCAAGCAAATAAGAAAATTCTTCCAGGGTAGGAACCAGCTGGAAGTCTTGAAAGGTGAAACAATGGTACAGAGGGTCATAAAACTGGGTCAGAACACTTATCAGTTGTTGGTCCCATTTTGCAGTGACCAAGCCAAGGAGAGAACCATGTCTGTTGATGAAGGAAGAAGTGTTTGGAATCCTACCAACCAAATCCTTGAGTAAAACTGGTGGTTGAACAAAGTTGAGCCGGACAGTATTCCTACGTACGGGCATCATGATGTCCTACAAAACAGAGCAAAGATGAAACTCTTTTGTCTTTGAAATGGGTTAGTCCTTTATACAGGATGCATGCAATGGTATGATGGCATGATGCTATGATGAAGCACACCACAAGTATTCACATAGGCAAATAAGGCACACAAGTCACACAAGACATCCTTAGGTTTCAGGCCAGCATGAGTTTCAGGTATTACCCTCTTTTGGTTTTGTTGGTTAAAACCTGTCCTATCAAAAGTAACCGGGTTCTAGAGGATCTCAAATCATTGGCTACCCTCAATCGGTCATAACTCCAGCATCACAATCTTTTCTCGCGGCCAGAACCATCTCGAGAGTTTTGCCTCAATGAGTGTAGCATACTGCTACTGTCCTAATAGCCAAGTTGGTCAATTTAGGGTTCTAAGGTTGGTTGGTGTTTAATGACCCCTTAGAAGACCTATATTCTCCCCGTTGCAACACAAGGGATATAGGTACAGACTAAGATGCCACACCAACGTAGCCACTGCTTCACCCATGTCGATCTACGCCGGACAGGTCCCTCACAGATTATGCTACCTAAAAAGGGTATTTCCCAGATCCGGGTTAGGATCTATGAAACTCCAATGCAAAGCCCACAAATGTAAAGCAAACAAAGCAAACAATTGAAAACAAAGGTGATCTAAACCCTAAGGTTACTCCACTTTTAAATTTATCCCCAGCAGAGTCGCCAGTTCTGTGATACGGTGGGAGAACTGACTTGAGGTTTTGCGTTTGTATTCGCAAATGTTTCGGTTGAGCAAGAGTCGCCACCGACTTTTTATTTTATCCTAAGGAAAGGTTAAAAAGCACAGCAAAAACCTTTTGAGATGTTTTCTTGGGTTCGGGGAGTAGATTATAGAAAGGGAAGGTATTAGCACCCTTTCTATCCATGGTTATCCATGGGCTCTTAGTTACTTGCTTAGATCACTTGCCTTTTGTTTTCAATTGTTTTAAATGGTGCTTGAGTGTGAGTGGGTTTGAAAATATTTTGAAAAGAGGCCAATGTGGTGGCAACCTTTGTAATGATCCATGTGGGGATGTATACAAAGGTGTATGTCTTTTGAAAAAAGTTTTCATTTGTTTTTGAAAGTTTGTTTTGAAAGTGTTGTGAGGTGTGGTTTTGAAATTAGGCAAGTGTTTTGTTTTGCAAGTTTGATTCAAATAACTAAGAGGTTATCTACTCCTAAATTTCTCAAAAGATTATTGCTATGTTTTAACCCTTTTAACAAGTTTGTTCCACCATTGAATTTGGTGGACAACCTTATGTTAGGATGTGAAAGGGACAGGCGCGGGTCATCGTTTAGACCATAATTGCAATGGTGCCAAGTATCTTTGGGCATTTTCTTTAAGGGACTTGATCATTTATTTTTGTTTGTTTTGAAAAGTTTTATCGAGGGACTATGATCATTCAATTTGTTTGTTTTGCCCAAAGAGACCTAACGTGCAATATGGCCCAATTTTGAAAGGCAACAAGTGGAATACCCTAGGGGGTGCAAGTGTGATTTGTGTGTCCATTTTCATGCTTGTTTATCTTGAGATTAGGTAATAACTATTTTTTATCGTTTTTTCGCATACAAACCCTAATTCTAACATGGCATAATTAGAAAGCGTATAAAGTGCGAAATTTAAATTACTAAGCTATTACAAAACCAAATATGGGAAGGGGGGTACAAATGTTCAAATGGGGGTATTGACAAATAATGTAAATCTAAATTATTACATAATTTTTGAATATTTGCAAGGTAACTAAATTGCATGATTAAATGGAAATTAAATAAATATGCAAAAATGCAAAAAGAAAGTTTTTTATGTATGAGAAAAGTATGGTTTATGTAAAATAAAATAAGAAAATAAAAAGGTATTATTTTGAGTATTTTTAACTTTTAGGGCAAAAACCCTAATTTTAAAGAAAATGTATTATTATTTGATTTAATACAAGCATTTATTTATTATATACAAAAATAAAAATAAAAATGAAGTATATTATGAAAAAAGTATTTTTGTATCAAATATTAATAAAAATGAAAAATTCAAGTATTTTTATATTTTAACTTAAATATATTAATAAACATATATCTATATATATATATATTAATTTCTTAAATATGCATTATGTGCAAAATATTTAATATTTAATAAAATAAATAATAAAAAAGTATTTTTTATGTGAAATATTTTCAGAAGGTAAACAAAAATAAAAATTGTATTTACACTATTTTTATATTTATTCTAAATAATAGTATATATAATATTTATGTTCAAACAAGAGAAATAAACAAATAAATATGCAATAAATACAAAAAATGATGGAAAAAATATTTTTATGTTTTTAATGTGTTGTGAAAAAATAAATGGACCAATCAAAAAAAGAAAAAGTCAGAAATCATTAAAAATAAAACAAATGGGCTCAGGGGGTGTAAAAATAAATGTGTGGTGCAAAAAGAAAGATGACACAAGCCCAGCCCACTAAGCCTGTCATCTTCAACCTCAGAACACTTCCTTGTTCAAAAACACGCGTTTTCTAACTTCTCATTCCTTGATCTTTTGCCAAATCTTCCAACATGAATCCTGTAGAGCTTGAAACCACGATTCTAGACATATAAAGAAGTCAAGCTAACTCTCAGAAATGAGAGAGAATTTCTTCTCTCCCAAATCCTGACCTAAATTTTTAACCATGTTCAGACATAAAATTCTCTAAGCACACGAAATATAAATGAAATCTAATCATATGAGCATGTTCAGGGCTATGATTGTGACATGTTTTCTTCACAAACCTAAAGCTAACAATGTCTAATATGAGAGATACGACCCCATGAACTTACCTGTTCAGTTGGAATCGAGCTTTGCAATGGAGGATGTTTCAGAGTGAAATGATGACTTGTATAGCTTCCTTGAAGTGTAAGGATGCTTTTCCAAGTCCTACTTTGTCTTGAAACTCCCTGAATCGAGCTAGTGAACTCCAACTGCAAAACAGAAAATTAAAAATGGTGAAGTGGCTTGGAGGTGTTACAGGTCAGGTTTCAGGTCATGGTTAGCTTGCATAAGTACTAGGGAATGTGTGTGAACTGGTTTTGGCACAAGAACTTGAGGGAAATAGGAGTTAGTAATCAAACTGCAGAGGCAACTCTGTTTTTGCAGTTTGATGGTGTTTTTTGGTTTGAGGATGTTTGGGAGGTCAATGGCTCGTGCAGAAGCTTAGGTATGATATGTGTAATGTGTTTGATAACTTTGTTCTTGTGTGCTAAGGCTGAGATTGAAGTTGGTACAAGTTATGCACTTTTCTTCTATGTGAAGCAACAAAATGCAAGTTGGCTTTCTAGGTCAGTAGAGGACCTCCTAATGTGCTGCATAAGCCTCTCTTGATCAGTGTGTTATGCACATAATCTTGTTCCAAGCAGATCTTCCATGTACTTGTTGGATTTCTAATTTGACATAAAGCTAATCTTTTCAAAAATGGAAAGTTCACTTTATCTAGTTTGGGATTAATCTTGCATACAATGCTTGCACTCAAAGAACAACACTTTAACACATTGAATATGCATTAAATTATTGAGTATGGAATGGTTCAAGGACCTGTAATCAAGCATAAAGCAAGCTGAGTTCAAATTTGCAAGATTATGAACATGTCTTGGTTAAGAACAAAAGTGAATTTTTGCCAACTTGTGAAATTCGAATCTCTCAAGTTATGAGGTTGTTTGAGAAGTTCTTGGACATTTTGGAAAGCTTGGAATGTGTACTACAATCCATATTTGAAATGCAAGTTGAAATTCCAAGTGGAAGGGTATGGAAAATGGCCTTGAAGTGGGGTAGAAAACCTTGTCAAAATAGGTTAAAATTTCACTAAGTTAAAAATGGTTTAGTGCCCTTATTCAAAAAATTGTAACTTGAGATACAAGCTTAAAATGAGAAAACTTTGTGAATCAAAGTTGTAGATTATGCAACAAGCTACAACTTTCATGTTTTGACTTTTGTTTGAATCCAAATGGATCTTGGTGAAAAGATGGGGCAAAGTTGGGAAAAAAATTAGGGTTTTCCATAACTTAGAAAAATTCTAAGTTATGAAAAATTCCATTTTCTAACCCTAATTTGCATTTTGTGATTTCTTGGTGAACAAGTTTCATGATTTGGCATGTTTTGATGAAGAATGAATCTTGACTCTTGATTTTGACCAAAAAGTCAAAGTTTGACTTTTCAGTATACAGTCAAAATTGATCAATTGACTGGGAAATTCAACTGTCAATCTTGTGTACTTGGGATCTTTTGAGCTTGATGAACATGTCAAGATAATTCCATGGGGTCCTTGAGTCCATATGTGAGCTTGGTTTGCCATTGGTTAGGTCAAACAGTCAAAAATTGCCTTTGTGCAGTCAAAACCCTAAAAATGACCATTTTGCCCTTTTGATGATCTGATCAAATTTCTTGTGGAATTGTGGTCCAAACTTGATCAAATGGTCCATATGAGTTCATAATGTTGATGTGGGTCAAATTTCATGAGGTTTGACTGTCAATTGACCACAGTTGACTTTTTCCCCAATACAGCTGATTTCTAGGTCAACTGTCCAATTGACTGGGCAAAACTTGGAATCAAGATTTGAAACTTGGTATGGATAAACTT
Organism: Vicia faba; assembly: GCA_948472305.1. Lineage (NCBI taxonomy): Eukaryota > Viridiplantae > Streptophyta > Magnoliopsida > Fabales > Fabaceae > Vicia > Vicia faba. The sequence goes on from OX451736.1 coordinate 339,920,527, forward strand.
GTGAGTCAAACATGAGACATGAAAGTCATCTTAGGCATTTTAGGTCAAAACATCCTAGGGCAAACACAAACCCTAATTTGAGTCCACAGTGCAAGGATAAGTCTTGAGCAGAGGAAACCCTAACTGGATCTTGATCTTCAAGGGTCTTGTGATGAGAAAATGTTGAGGAAATGGGAGGGCAAATTTTGGGGTACAACAGTTGCCCCTGTTCAATCTTCTTGAACCTGAAGAGTTAGATTGGCCAGTTTGCCTTTCGTGACTCGAGGGTAAAAGGAGATTGGACACTAGAGTGCCCGGAAATTTGCACTCGCATGTTGAGGTATCAGCAATGTGATGTCAGGAATGGGCTTACAGATGCCATTTGGAGAGGTGGTGGATAGGGAGATGGGCTTATAGATGCCACCTGGAGGTGTGACAGAACCTTGTCGGGAATGGGCTTATAGATGCCATTTGGAAGTGTCGATCGCATAAGAGATTCCTTAGCGAGAACTTGTGTATTTGAGAAAGACGGATGTTTTCCTGGCTTGTTACAGGTGTTTGATCTTCAGTCTCCTTATGCAGATATGCCCTGGCTAGATACAGGTATCGAATCTACAATTGGTTGCTCACAAATGTGCCCTGGCTGGATACAGGAGTCGAATATGGAAATAGTCGTTAATAGATGTGCCCTGGCTGGATACAGGAATCGAATCTTCGAACTCTTCAGACGTGCCCTGGCTAGATACAGGAATCGAGTCTGGAAACATGGTCAACAGATATGCCCTGGCTGGATACAGGAATCGAATCTGGAGATGTTGCAGTTGATAGATGTGCCCTGGCTGGATACAGGAATCGAATCTTCGAACTCTTCAGACGTGCCCTGGCTAGATACAGGAATCGAGTCTGGAAACGTGGTCAACAGATATGCCCTGGCTGGATACAGGAATCGAATCTGGAGATGTTGTAGTTGATAGATGTGCCCTGGCTGGATACAGGAATCGAATCTTCGAACTCTTCAGACGTGTCCTGGCTAGATACAGGAATCGAATCTGGAATTGTGACAGTTGAAGGTAGTTGTTTTTGGGATTGTCTTTTTTCCTGAAAAGGCAAAAACATAAGTTGTATGCAATGTCATGATGTATGATATGCATGATGTCATGATGTTCAACATGTTGTATGCGCTTTATCATGTATGTAAGCAAGATGTATGAAAATGTGAAATGTTTATGAATGTAATTTCGTCTTAGGAAAATAAATCCTTGACGAACGGCCGGGGAGTTGCTCTGTGGAAGAGATACTTGGCCGAAGTTTATGAGAGGCCTGTTGAGGACTTTAATGATGGATTCCGCTGAGGATAATGATGATAAACTCCGCTGGGGATTGAAGGAACTTTGCTGAGGGCGGTCTTCCGTGGTTTTTAGCTGAGGATAACCCAGTTATAAGTCCTTGTGAGGAAATAACTCTAAATAAAACTCGGGAGAGACGTCCGTACTCTGCAGGGGATAAGCTTCCAGAATCTACTGGGGATGAGCTTTAAGACCTGCCAGGGAATGCTGTTACTTTTCAGGATTGTCGGGGAGTCAACTCCGTTCGAGGAAAGTATTGCTAAATCTTGTTTTACTCTGCGGGGAGTTGAGATGATTTGGCCACATTCTTCAGTTGAGTCTACCTTGGTACCTTGGCGGACAAAACAACCAGACTGCATTAGACAACTTCACATTGCCCCTGTCTCTGATGTCACCTGTAATCAATCTCTTGTTTTATGTGTAAACATTTACGAATCAGCAATTTAATGTCAAGTGCATATATCAAAAATGAACATTGGACGTTCTTCGCAAGACAAAACAGAAAAAAGAAAACAATGGTAATTTGTATGGACAAGTGAATTTGTATTGATTTAAACTTTGCCTGTGAATAGGCGTTTTTGTACAAGAGGCTGACATCCTAGTAAGAGGACGCCGCCAAATAACGTAGAGTTTACAATTTGAAAAAGGAAACAAAACAGCTATGTGAACAATCCCACTGGGTTCCAACTCTGCTATCGCCTTTATGTCTTCGAACGTCTCATCGCTTTGCTACCTAGTTGAAGATGAAGCTGATTGGTCGATGCCGAAATCTGAGCCAGATAGTTGATGCCGAATTCCGGATGCGAAGTGATCCAATGAGACATAGTGTTACGCTTTTATCCCTAACTTTTGCCTGGACCGCCCTTTCGGGTTTTCAGTCCACCGGGATACCCATTTTTGCCCAAGCCGCCTTTTCAGGTTTTCGACTTGCCGGGTGTACAGATTTTTATTCATTTCATCCCTTATTTTTGCCCGAACCCTTTTGGTTCGCCGGGAAGCCCTTATTTTTGCCTAGGTATGTCAACCTAGCGGGTCTTTTATTCATGCGTAGTATTTTTTCACTATGTCTGCATTGGCGGGGTGAGGAAGGTCGTCACCATCCATGGTGGTCAGGATCATGGCTCCTCCTGAGAACACACGTTTAACCACAAATGGCCCTTCGTATGTAGGGGTCCATTTTCCCCGGGGATCACTTTGAGGAAGGATGATGCGTTTGATTACCAGGTCCCCAACTTGATATTCTTGTGGTCTGACTTTCTTGTTAAATGCCCTGATCATCCGTTTTTGATACGTTTGACCATGACAGATAGCAGTGAGCCTATTTTCGTCAATCAGATTTAATTGATCAAGTCGAGTTTGGATCCAATCATCTTCATTCAAGTCTGCATCCTTCATTATCCGGAGAGAGGGTATCTGGACTTCAATTGGCAAGACTGCCTCCATGCCATAGACCAAGGAGAAAGGAGTTGCCCCGGTTGACGTCCTTGCTGAGGTACGGTACCCATGAAGAGCGAACGGTAACATCTCGTGCCAATCTTTATAGGTCACTGTCATCTTCTGCACAATTTTCTTGATATTCTTATTGGCTGCCTCTACAACCCCATTCATCTTCGGCCGGTAGGGAGAAGAATTGTGGTGCTGTATCTTGAATTGTTCACAGAGTTCAGTGATCATTTTGTTATTGAGATTGGGCCCATTGTCCGTAATGATTCTTTCCGGGACGCCGTAACGACAGATCAGGTTATGCCGGATGAAACGTGCCACGACGCTCTTGGTTACTGTGGCGTAGGAAGCTGCCTCAACCCATTTCGTGAAGTAATCGATCGCCACCAAGATGAAGCGATGCCCATTGGATGCCGTCGGTCGGATCTCACCGATCATATCGATGCCCCACATTGCGAAAGGCCAAGGTGCCGTTAGGACGTTCAGAGGAACCGGCGGGATATGCACCTTATCAGCATAGATCTGGCATTTATGACAAGTTCGGGAGTGTTGGTAACAATCGGCTTCCATTGTGGACCAGAAATATCCTGCCCGAAGGATTTTCTTAGCCATGGTGTGTCCACTGGAATGGGTTCCAAATGTGCCTTCATGTAATTCCATCATAATTTTCTCTGCTTCGGCCTTATCCACACAACGTAGCAGAGTTGAATCATGGTTCCGTTTGTAGAGAATGCCGTTGCTGAGGAAGAATTTTGCAGCAAACCTCCTCATGAACTTCTTATCATTGACAGACGCACCTTCAGGGTATTCCTGAGCTTCCAAGTACCTCTTCACCTCATGATACCAGGGTTTTTCAGTCACCTTCTCAGCCTCCAGCTCACAGCAGTACGCCGGTTCATCCAACTTCCAGATTATGATTCGGGGAGCCTCATTGTCCCATTTAACTTTGAACATTGAAGACATCGTGGCTAGGGCGTCCGCTAGCTGATTCTCCTCTCTAGGGAAGTGCTCAAAAGTTATCTCTTCAAAGTGGGGGAGCAAGGTCGACACATACTCCTTGTAAGGAATAAGATTCGGGTGTTTCGTATCCCACTCGCCTTTGATCTGATTGATCACGAGAGCGGAATCTCCGAAGACACTTAGAAATTTGATCCTTAAGTCGATTGCAGCTTGTAAACCCATGATACATGCCTCGTATTCTGCCATGTTGTTGGTGCAGCTGAAACATAATCGGGCGGTGAGGGGATTATGAGTTCCTTTGGGAGATATGATTACAGCGCCGACGCCGTTACCCAAAGCATTGGAGGCTCCATCAAAATGCATAGACCATCGGGATCCTTCCTCAGGTCCTTCATCCGGTCCAGGTACTTCACAGTCGGTTACCACCATGATGTCTTCGTCCGGAAAATCAAAGTTCAATGATTGGTAATCGTCCACAGGTTGGTGTGCCAAATGATCGGCCAGTACACTTCCCTTAATTGCTTTCTGAGTTGTATACTGGATGTCATATTATGTTAAGATCATTTGCCATCTCGCTATTCTTCCCGACAGAGCGGGCTTTTCAAATATGTACTTGATGGGATCCATTTTTGAAATCAATAAGGTAGTGTGAGTCAGCATATACTGTCTCAGCCGGCGAGCAGCCCATACAAGAGCGCAGCAAGTTTTCTCAAGCAGTGAGTAACGAGACTCACAGTCGGTAAACTTTTTGCTCAAGTAATAAATAGCGTGCTCTTTTCGGCCAGACTCGTCATGCTGCCCCAGCACACACCCCATTGAATTGTCAAGTACTGCCAAGTATAATATCAGAGGTCTTCCTTCCACCGGTGGCATAAGAATGGGTGGCTCTTGGAGATATTCCTTTATCTTTTCAAAGGCGGCCTGACATTCATCATTCCAGCGTACTACTTGATCTTTCTTCAGCAATTTGAAGATTGGCTCACAAGTAGCAGTCAGGTGTGAGATGAATCGGGCAATGTAATTCAGTCGTCCCAGGAAGCCTCTGACTTCTTTCTCTGTTTTTGGAGTCGGCATCTCTTGTATGGCTTTTACTTTGGTAGGGTCCACCTGAATACCTTTATCACTTACAATGAAACCTAGCAATTTTCCGGATCTTACCCCAAAGGTGCATTTGTTGGGATTCAATCTCAGCTTGTACAACTTGAGTCGGTCAAATAACTTCCTCAGATGGTCAAGGTGCTCCTCCTCAGTTTGAGACCTTGCAATCATGTCATCCACGTATACCTCAATCTCATGATGGATCATATCATGAAATAAAGCAACCATGGCACGTTGATAGGTTGCCCCAGCATTTTTCAATCCGAATGGCATGACCTTATAACAGAAGGTGCCCCACTGAGTCACAAAGGTAGTCTTCTCCATATCTTCTGGAGCCATCTTGATCTGATTATACCCTGAAAAACCATCCATGAAGGAGAACACCTTGTGTTGAGCTGTATTGTCAACAAGGACATCAATGTGAGGTAGGGGGAAGTCATCCTTGGGGCTGGCCCTGTTCAGATCCCTGTAGTCAACACACATTCTGACTTTACCGTCCTTCTTCGGCACTGGCACCACATTGGCAACCCACTGAGGGTAAGAAGTCACTGCAAGGAACCCGGCGTCAAACTGTTTCATAACCTAGGCCTTGATCTTTTCAGACATCTCTGGACACATCCGTCAGACTTTTTGCTTTACCGGAGGGCAATCTTCCTTGGTTGGCAGGTGGTGAACTACAATGTCGGCATCCAAACCAGGCATATCTTCATAGGACCAAGCAAAAATCTCCATGTAGTCTTGTAGCATCTGGATCAATCGTTGCTTCACGCTGAGCTCTAGATTGGCACCAATCTTGACCTCTTTCCTATCTGTCTCGGTACCCAGGTTGATTGTTTCCATAGGCTCTTCATGTGGTTGAATAGCCCTCTCTTCTTGGAGTAGCAGTCTTGCGAGTTCACCAGGCACTTCGCAATCATCTTCACCTTCGTCTTCGGCCAAGTTGATCGGATTTTCGAAGTCATAACTGGCGGTAGCAGAGCTGTTACCAGTGAGATCCAGAGTGGATTGAAACCTGTATAAGTGAGTGTGTGTAAATATAGCTGTTTTGCAATATATATAACACAGAAAGGAAAAGAGCACAAGATTTGAAATGCAACAAACGTCCAATGTTTTGATTGATGATATATGAAAATGTCATACAAAAAGCCCTCACAAATGGAGCTACGATGCCCCGGGTAGGACACCGAGCCAACAAAGTTTTAACATATTGTTTGTTACAAATTGGAAATCAAAAGAAATTAATTACTGCGTGACAAATGTGATAGGGGTAAAATCCTTTGCCTTCCAGTTGCTTGGTCCGTTGTTGGTAGTCGGGTAGATCCAACTGTCAAACTCTGCTTCCTCTACATCCTCCTCGATAGCATTCACCCTTGAGCTGGAGATAAACACCGGAGCCTTTCTGATCTTCTCCTTGCGCACAGCCCTCTGAGCCTCTGTAGTAAAGCCCAACCCAAACTTGTCATTCTTCTAAGTGAAGTCAGGAAGCTGACCCCAGTTTGCACAATTGCCTTTCTGAACCACAGCCCGGGCATCCCTTAGGGAAGCCATCTTCAAGGAAACATTCTCTTCGACCGCTGTCTCTGCTGCTGCTGAAATTGGATGCACCTCCTCGAAATGCTGAAAGGGGGTTTCAATAAACTCCCCGTCCATCTCAATGTATCTGAAGGAATTCAAATGGCTCACCATATACTCCTCTTCTCCTTGCACAGTGACGATCTTTCCCCTGACGGGATACTTCAGCTTCTGGTGCAAGGTGGAGGTCACTGCCCCAGCTTTATGGATCCAAGGTCGGCCCAGTAGACAAGAGTATGATGGACGTATATCCATCACATAAAACGTAGAGTCGAACACTTGAGAGCCCACACGAATAGGGATGTCAACTTCTCCATGAACCATCCTTTTTGAACCGTCAAAGGCCCTGACGATGATATTGCTGGGCTTCAGTTCTAGACCTTCATAATCCAAGCGGTCTAAAGCCTTTTTTGGTAGAACATTCAAGGAAGAACCAGTATCCACCAATACATGCGCCAGAGTAGTGCCCCTGCATTCGATAGAGACATGCAGGGCATCATTGTGGTCTCTTCCCTTCGCAGTCAGGTCAGCATCTGAAAAACCCAAGCCATTGTCTGCTGTCAGATTTGCTACGCAATCAGTGAACTGGACTGCAGACGTTTCTTGCGGCACATGGGCCGTCTTGAGAAATGAGATTAAGGCTTTAGAATGGGCCTCGGAGCATAGCAATAAGGAGAGCATGGAGATCTTGGAGGGCGTATGCCCCAGCTGCTCGACAACATTGAAATCAGTTTTCTTTATTATTTTCAGGATCTCCTCCACTTCTTGTTGGGAGGCCTCAGCATTTATAGGTATTGGTGCCTCCATCCGGGCAGGCTCCTCTTCAATCCCTTTGCCCCGAGCATTAGATGACTCGGCGGCAGGGGAAACAACTTGATCAGTAGCGGGAACAGGTAAACTTGTAGGTGTTATAAGGAGGGGTCTTCGAATAGCGGGCGGTGCAATGTCAGGCGAGAAGAGCCTGCCACTGCGGGTGACCTTGGCTGGACCAGTGATATCGCAGATACTGGCGCCAACGTCGAATTCTTGTTTGATTCTATTTACATATACGTCTGCCCCATAATGCCAGGGGACAGCTTTATCAGACACGTAGGGGAGAGGCCCCGGAACAGTAATAACCACAGGTGCAACAGTCATGATTTGAACATGCTTCTTCGGGAGAGCCTTGATGGGATTATTGAAGATGGTAACCACAGAGACTTCTTTTACCGGAACCAACTGAACATCAGACTTCTTGAATAGAATCTCCTTGCTATCCATTAGGCTTTGGACGCCTAACCTTAGCAAGGGACAGCCAGATAGGGAAACAGCACAGAACAGGCAACCTTCACTGCAACCCGGAAATAAACCGGCCCGCAGTAGGTTCTTCTTGACGGTCTTCAGAGGGGTAACAACTTCATTTACCGAAACAGCATACATTTCTTCCTCAATGGCATTTACTCTATGCTGGGGCATAGGAGCAGTTACAACATTTGGTCTCTCCGGCGCTTCAAACTGAATTTCCTTTGCGTCGATCAGATCTTGCACTTTGTTTCTTAGGGCCCAGCAATCATCAGTAGTGTGCCCGGGACTATCAGAATGATAAGCACACCGGGCATTCGGGTTATACTTAGGAGACGCAGTGTTGACGACCTTAGGAGCTTCTTTGAGGGTCACCAGGTTGGTGGATAACAGTTGGGGTAAAATTTGAGATAAGGTCATACTCAGTCGAGTATACTGCCTCTTAGGCCTTTCGCTTCTTTGTTGATTGTACTGCTGAGGAGCAGCAACAGGTTTTGAAATGACCAAAGCATTGACGGCTTGGCGACTTTCGGGCTTGACTTGTCTTCTAGTACCATAGACGGCACTTGCTTCTTTCTTAAACGGCCTCTTCTTAGCACTTGTGGAGGCAGCCTTTTGTATCTTGCCTGACCTGATGCCAGCTTCAATTCTTTCTCCCGTCAATATCAAATCTGTAAACCCAGCGGAGGAGTTACCAACCAAATGATTGAAAAATGGACCAGACAACGTCCCTAGGAACATATTAACCAGCTCGCGATCAGTCAACGGAGGCTGCACCCTGCCAGCCAAATCTCTCCATTTTTGTGCGTACTCTTTGAACCCTTCACCCGTTCCTAGAGACATACCCTGAAGTTGGGTACGCGTAGGAGCGAGATCAGAATTGTACTGGTATTGTCTGTAGAATGCGGTTGCCAAATCTTCCCAGTGTCGGATGCTAGTTCCATCTAGTTGGTAGAACCATTCAAGCTGCGACCCCGAGAGGCTATCTTGGAAGAAATGAATCCAAAGGTTCTTATCCGCCGCGTAAGGTTGGTTCTTCCTTACGTACGACCTTAGATGCAGCTTTGGGCAGGAGACCCCATCATACTTGGCGAAGGCAGGCGCCTTAAACTTGTGTGGAATTACTACCCCAGAAGATAACCCCAAATCTCCGAAATCCAGTCCCGGCACATTCTGAATTTCCATGGCGCTCAAGCGGTCCTCCAATTGCTTGTATCTGTCAGCAGCAGGTGGGTATTGTTCGTCGTTATAGTCCGTCTCGTTGTCGGAGACTGCGGGACTAGGAGCTCCTCCCCCGTGGGGACTGTTTTTCTCAGCAGAAGAAGTAGTTGGATCAGCTTCATTGTGGAGTGTGTTCCCAAATCTGCATCCGGTGTTGAACATCGCAGTCCTCTTTTTCTTCTTCTTCTTCAGGAGTAGAGTCTTCAACTCTTGCTGACCTTGGGCTAGGCTTAGGACCATCTCTTGAAACTGTGCACTTTGGGCCTGAAGGGCCTTGATTGCTTGCTCACTAGATGAGTCTGGATTCATGATGACTGTTCAAAATAAACAGCGAAGGAGATTAAGCAACCTGTGAAATATGGTACCTGCTATGCATATGGTGCAATGGAATGCGTATGTTTTATGTTCTCAAAGACAAACAAGATTCATCTTTGTAGACAAAAAGGGAAACACACTTCATTAGATTAAAATTTTCAATTGTTCAACAATTTGCCCTTAGGCATTACAGGAATGAAAAATACGGAAAGGAAATAAACTATAAAAGGAAACATCCAAAGCTCATCAATGCTCCCATGGCCTCCTCTTTTCAGTGCTGATGTAGTTGTTCAGGACCCGTTCTTCCTCCAATTGCTTAGTCAGCCTCTGGATCTTCCGTTCCTGCTCGTTGAATTTCTCTCGATAGAAATCCCGTTCTTCCTTTAGCTGCGCCCAAGATCTCTTCATGGTGTCAAAATCAGTAGGTATCTAAGGAGGGAGGACAGTTGGAGAAGCCCCATCTTCAACAGGAGACTCAAGGATGAGAGGTCTAACAGCTTCGTAGGGCATACCTAAACTTTGAGAACGGATGCGGACCCATTTGCAATAGGGCTTCAATGGCAGATAAGTCTTTGGTCCCAACTCATGTGGGTTGGCCTTGTGGATTCTGTCCCAGGCTCTAATGAACCCCTGGCGTAGTTTGTCACTGTCTGCCTGAAACTCAAAATGGAAGTGAGGAACCAACATTTCATGAGGCCCATCTCCTCTGGCTCTTCCAAACTGACGGAGGGCTAAACACGGATTGTAAGAGATTCCTCCTTGGATACCAATCAACGGAACATTAGGGTATTCTCCGCAACGGTCAATAACAGCTACCTCATCCAAACCTCTGAGAGTCCAAGTGATGTCATTATCAGTGAGAGACATTAACCTCCGAGCCCAACCTTTTCCTTCTTCATTCTTCAGCACGAACTTAGGAAGGTGCGAAATAAACCACCTTACTAGCAAAGGAGCACAACACCACGGGGTTCCCCGTTTTCAAGCAGTACGAGCATAGAGTTGTTGTAGAATATCACCCAAAAGAGTGGGTACCGGATTCCGAGACATGAAGATCCTTATGACATGGATACTGATAAAGGTGTCAGGGTTGGGAAACAATACCAGACCATAGATCAAAAGAGCCAGAATATCCTCGTACGCCTTGAAGTCCAAGTCATTCCAGAAATCATTAGCCTTGCCAACCAGAAATTTGACCAAAAAGCCCTTGATCCCATTTCTAGTTTCCCAGTTGGATAATACCTCTTCTTTGGTCAAGGGGAGAATTGCAGCAATCTCTTCAGGCCTAGGAGTCTTTTCCAAACCAGTAAATGGAGTTTGTTCCAAGACAGGGATCCCAAGCAAATAAGAAAATTCTTCCAGGGTAGGAACCAGCTGGAAGTCTTGAAAGGTGAAACAATGGTACAGAGGGTCATAAAACTGGGTCAGAACACTTATCAGTTGTTGGTCCCATTTTGCAGTGACCAAGCCAAGGAGAGAACCATGTCTGTTGATGAAGGAAGAAGTGTTTGGAATCCTACCAACCAAATCCTTGAGTAAAACTGGTGGTTGAACAAAGTTGAGCCGGACAGTATTCCTACGCACGGGCATCATGATGTCCTACAAAACAGAGCAAAGATGAAACTCTTTTGTCTTTGAAATGGGTTAGTCCTTTATACAGGATGCATGCAATGGTATGATGGCATGATGCTATGATGAAGCACACCACAAGTATTCACATAGGCAAATAAGGCACACAAGTCACACAAGACATCCTTAGGTTTCAGGCCAGCATGAGTTTCAGGTATTACCCTCTTTTGGTTTTGTTGGTTAAAACCTGTCCTATCAAAAGTAACCGGGTTATAGAGGATCTCAAATCATTGGCTACCCTCAATCGGTCATAACTCCAGCATCGCAATCTTTTCTCGTGGCCAGAACCATCTCGAGAGTTTATCCTCAATGAGTGTAGCATACTGCTACTGTCCTAATAGCCAAGTTGGTCAATTTAGGGTTCTAAGGTTGGTTGGTGTTTAATGACCCCTTAGAAGACCTATATTCTCCCCGTTGCAACACAAGGGATATAGGTACAGACTAAGATGCCACACCAACGTAGCCACTGCTTCACCCATGTCGATCTACGCCGGACAGGTCCCTCACAGATTATGCTACCTAAAAAGGGTATTTCCCAGATCCGGGTTAGGATCTATGAAACTCCAATGCAAAGCCCACAAATGTAAAGCAAACAAAGCAAACAATTGAAAACAAAGGTGATCTAAACCATAAGGTTACTCCACTTTTAAATTTATCCCCAGCAGAGTCGCCAGTTCTGTGATACGGTGGGAGAACTGACTTGAGGTTTTGCGTTTGTATTCGCAAATGTTTCGGTTGAGCAAGAGTCGCCACCGACTTTTTATTTTATCCTAAGGAAAGGTTAAAAAGCACAGCAAAAACCTTTTGAGATGTTTTCTTGGGTTCGGGGAGTAGATTATAGAAAGGGAAGGTATTAGCACCCTTTCTATCCATGGTTATCCATGGGCTCTTAGTTACTTGCTTAGATCACTTGCCTTTTGTTTTCAATTGTTTTAAATGGTGCTTGAGTGTGAGTGGGTTTGAAAATATTTTGAAAAGAGGCCAATGTGGTGGCAACCTTTGTAATGATCCATGTGGGGATGTATACAAAGGTGTATGTCTTTTGAAAAAAGTTTTCATTTGTTTTTGAAAGTTTGTTTTGAAAGTGTTGTGAGGTGTGGTTTTGAAATTAGGCAAGTGTTTTGTTTTGCAAGTTTGATTCAAATAACTAAGAGGTTATCTACTCCTAAATTTCTCAAAAGATTATTGCTATGTTTTAACCCTTTTAACAAGTTTGTTCCACCATTGAATTTGGTGGACAACCTTATGTTAGGATGTGAAAGGGACAGGCGCGGGTCATCGTTTAGACCATAATTGCAATGGTGCCAAGTATCTTTGGGCATTTTCTTTAAGGGACTTGATCATTTATTTTTGTTTGTTTTGAAAAGTTTTATCGAGGGACTATGATCATTCAATTTGTTTGTTTTGCCCAAAGAGACCTAACGTGCAATATGGCCCAATTTTGAAAGGCAACAAGTGGAATACCCTAGGGGGTGCAAGTGTGATTTGTGTGTCCATTTTCATGCTTGTTTATCTTGAGATTAGGTAATAACTATTTTTTATCGTTTTTTCGCATACAAACCCTAATTCTAACATGGCATAATTAGAAAGCGTATAAAGTGCGAAATTTAAATTACTAAGCTATTACAAAACCAAATATGGGAAGGGGGGTACAAATGTTCAAATGGGGGTATTGACAAATAATGTAAATCTAAATTATTACATCATTTTTGAATATTTGCAAGGTAACTAAATTGCATGATTAAATGGAAATTAAATAAATATGCAAAAATGCAAAAAGAAAGTTTTTTATGTATGAGAAAAGTATGGTTTATGTAAAATAAAATAAGAAAATAAAAAGGTATTATTTTGAGTATTTTTAACTTTTAGGGCAAAAACCCTAATTTTAAAGAAAATGTATTATTATTTGATTTAATACAAGCATTTATTTATTATATACAAAAATAAAAATAAAAATGAAGTATATTATGAAAAAAGTATTTTTGTATCAAATATTAATAAAAATGAAAAATTCAAGTATTTTTATATTTTAACTTAAATATATTAATAAACATATATCTATATATATATATATTAATTTCTTAAATATGCATTATGTGCAAAATATTTAATATTTAATAAAATAAATAATAAAAAAAAAGTATTTTTTATGTGAAATATTTTCAGAAGGTAAACAAAAATAAAAATTGTATTTACACTATTTTTATATTTATTCTAAATAATAGTATATATAATATTTATGTTCAAACAAGAGAAATAAACAAATAAATATGCAATAAATACAAAAAATGATGGAAAAAATATTTTTATGTTTTTAATGTGCTGAGAAAAAATAAATGGACCAATCAAAAAAAGAAAAAGTCAGAAATCATTAAAAATAAAACAAATGGGCTCAGGGGGTGTAAAAATAAAGGTGTGGTGCAAAAAGAAAGATGACACAAGCCCAGCCCACTAAGCCTGTCATCTTCAACCTCAGAACACTTCCTTGTTCAAAAACACGCGTTTTCTAACTTCTCATTCCTTGATCTTTTGCCAAATCTTCCAACATGAATCCTATAGAGCTTGAAACCACGGTTCTAGACATATAAAGAAGTCAAGCTAACTCTCAGAAATGAGAGAGAATTTCTTCTCTCCCAAATCCTGACCTAAATTTTTAACCATGTTCAGACATAAAATTCTCTAAGCACACGAAATATAAATGAAATCTAATCATATGAGCATGTTCAGGGCTATGATTGTGACATGTTTTCTTCACAAACCTAAAGCTAACAATGTCTAATAAGAGAGATACGACCCCATGAACTTACCTGTTCAGTTGGAATCGAGCTTTGCAATGGAGGATGTTTCAGAGTGAAATGATGACTTGTATAGCTTCCTTGAAGTGTAAGGATGCTTTTCCAAGTCCTACTTTGTCTTGAAACTCCCTGAATCGAGCTAGTAAACTCCAACTGCAAAACAGAAAATTAAAAATGGTGAAGTGGCTTGGAGGTGTTACAGGTCAGGTTTCAGGTCATGGTTAGCTTGCATAAGTACTAGGGAATGTGTGTGAACTGGTTTATGCACAAGAACTTGAGGGAAATAGGAGTTAGCAATCAAACTGCAGAGGCAACTCTGTTTTTGAAGTTTGATGGTGTTTTTTGGTTTGAGGATGTTTGGGAGGTCAATGGCTCGTGCAGAAGCTTAGGTATGATATGTGTAATGTGTTTGATAACTTTGTTCTTGTGTGCTAAGGCTGAGATTGAAGTTGGTACAAGTTATGCACTTTTCTTCTATGTGAAGCAACAAAATGCAAGTTGGCTTTCTAGGTCAGTAGAGGACCTCCTAATGTGCTGCATAAGCCTCTCTTGATCAGTGTGTTATGCACATAATCTTGTGCCAAGCAGATCTTCCATGTACTTGTTGGATTTCTAATTTGACATAAAGCTAATCTTTTCAAAAATGGAAAGTTCACTTTATCTAGTTTGGGATTAATCTTGCATACAATGCTTGCACTCAAAGAACAACACTTTAACACATTGAATATGCATTAAATTATTGAGTATGGAATGGTTCAAGGACCTGTAATCAAGCATAAAGCAAGCTGAGTTCAAATTTGCAAGATTATGAACATGTCTTGGTTAAGAACAAAAGTGAATTTTTGCCAACTTGTGAAATTCGAATCTCTCAATTTATGAGGTTGTTTGAGAAGTTCTTGGACATTTTGGAAAGCTTGGAATGTGTACTACAATCCATCTTTGAAATGCAAGTTGAAATTCCAAGTGGAAGGGTATGGAAAATGGCCTTGAAGTGGGGTAGAAAACCTTGTCAAAATAGGTTAAAATTTCACTAAGTTAAAAATGGTTTAGTGCCCTTATTCAAAACATTGTAACTTGAGATACAAGCTTCAAATGAGAAAACTTTGTGAATCAAAATTGTAGATTATGCAACAAGCTACAACTTTCATGTTTTGACTTTTGTTTGAATCCAAATGGATCTTGGTGAAAAGATGGGGCAAAGTTGGGAAAAAAATTAGGGTTTTCCATAACTTAGAAAAATTCTAAGTTATGAAAAATTCCATTTTCTAACCCTAATTTGCATTTTGTGATTTCTTGGTGAACAAGTTTCATGATTTGGCATGTTTTGATGAAGAATGAATCTTGACTCTTGATTTTGACCAAAAAGTCAAAGTTTGACTTTTCAGTATACAGTCAAAATTGATCAATTGACTGGGAAATTCAACTGTCAATCTTGTGTACTTGGGATCTTTTGAGCTTGATGAACATGTCAAGATAATTCCATGGGGTCCTTGAGTCCATATGTGAGCTTGGTTTGCCATTGGTTAGGTCAAACAGTCAAAAATTGCCTTTGTGTAGTCAAAACCCTTAAAATGACCATTTTGCCCTTTTGATGATCTGATCAAATTTCTTGTGGAATTGTGGTCCAAACTTGATCAAATGGTCCATATGAGTTCATAATGTTGATGTGGGTCAAATTTCATGAGGTTTGACTGTCAATTGACCACAGTTGACTTTTTCCCCAATACAGCTGATTTCTAGGTCAACTGTCCAATTGACTGGGCAAAACTTGGAATCAAGATTTGAAACTTGGTATGGATAAACTTGTGAGTCAAACATGAGACATGAAAGTCATCTTAGGCATTTTAGGTCAAAACATCCTAGGGCAAACACAAACCCTAATTTGAGTCCACAGTGCAAGGAGAAGTCTTGAGCAGAGGAAACCCTAACTGGATCTTGATCTTCAAGGGTCTTGTGATGAGAAAATGTTGAGGAAATGGGAGGGCAAATTTTGGGGTACAACAAGGATGTACATATATTATTTCAATTCCTAAACACCTAGGATATAAGGGAGTGAAACCCTCGTTAAACCCCTTTGAGCCTTGAAGCATGAGTTTCTTTTCTATTCAGAAAAAACCCTCATTTTTAACCTAGGGTCGGGTTGTGTTCAGTTAATCTGATCGAGTATTCAAATTCCATCAGGAGTGTGATCAACCATAATGGTTATCTTTCACCCGTCAAGAGGACAAAAGATGATGATAACAATAATAGTTATCCCTCATCAACAAAGGAATGAGGCAGTCACAACTTTCAACAAGTCAAAAGATCAGGATCACAAGAATTGTTCAAAGAAAAGAAAGAAATGACTGGAAAAAATGAAAGCCCGCTAAGTCAAAAAAATAGAAAAAGCTTGAAAACAAGAAGCTTAGGAAAAATGAGGGCATTCCGCTGGACTTTAAAATCAAAATTCAAAAGAATTTGTCCAGGAAAAAGTTAGGGAAGAGGAAAAAAATGAAAAAGCGCAAAAAGCGAAAAGGATTACCAAATAAAATCCTCAGCGAAGAACAAAGTCATGTGATCAGACACCAAAAAACAAAAGGTGAGTGACTGGTGTGCCCAAAAAATCTCAATGGTTCCTCAATTGTCTCGAACTCCTCTTGAGAGATGAGTGCTTGTATCAGGTTAACTAAACATAGGACTGGACAACATCATGGAGAAGGGGTGGGTACCAAATAATTTTGAGCCTTAAATCCTTTTTTCTAAAACCATGAACCAGACCACGTTATAATCCTTAAAAATTCTAATTAAAATCGAGTTTATTTTGAAAGCATACTACGATGAGATGACATTAACCGACTCCTAGAAGATGTGTTAAATATTTGTGTGGGTATCATATGCTTGCATTATCTTTCATAAAAAAAATATTTTCAAATGTTGCTCTCTAGCAAGTGATTCGTTCACAATAGGGGTGTGACATTATTTCATTCAAAGTTTTTTTCAAACTTCAAGACTAACATAGACTTTGCATTAGAATTATAATTCTCAAAACAAACTTGTTTCTATTTGCAAAACAATTTCTTGATAGCAAGAAAAGTTTCCATGATGAAAATCAGTGAAGGGTATGATCATGTCAAAGTAAAAAGACTTGAGGATTGCGTAGAGTTTAAATCTAATCGAGGGGTGTTGTACCCCAAAATTTTCCCTCCCATAATCTTCAAAGTTTTGCCTCAAAAGGATCAAAGTCTACTCAAGGGCTACACAGTCAAACCATCCTCCTAAGCCAGTCAAACTAGGGTTTTGGTTCTTGCAAGGAAGTTGAAGTTTTCAAGGGCTCAATCAAGTCCCATATGCTCACATACATTGTCAAGCACCTACATGTCAAGTTTCAAGGCTCACAAGGTCAAGTTGCACAATCAAAGGTCCCATTTGCTCAACAGTCAACTGTAGGGGCAAAATGGTCATTTGGCAGTCAAAAGTCAAAATTTTTGGTCAACATCTTATTTTGAAGCCACAATCATCATTTGGTCAAGTCTTGACCATGATTTCACAAGAATGGCTCAAAAAGCATCAAGATGCAAAAGTTTCTACTTTTGGAAAGCTGAAAAGTCAACTGTAACTTGACCAAGGCATAACTTTTTCATGGTTCATCAGAAAAATCCCATCCAATGCTCATTTTGAAGGGGAAGACATTTTCTACAACTCATCTTCACATTCCAAGTCCAAGAAATGCTCTCACAAAAAGTTATCAATTTCAACATTCTAGGTCATTTTCAAAAGTCAACAAAAAGGCACTTTAAGTCAAAGACCATAACTTGATATTGGTAAATCAAAATGACATGGGACCAAAGGCATTGGTTAGAGGACTTCAAGACCTTTCCAAAATGTCCAAGAACATGGTCATAGCTTCAAAATTGAGCAAGATATGCATTGGAGAAGTTGGGAAATTTTTGTGAAAGGGCCAAAGTCAATTATCCTTGAAACTTCATTTTTGACAAAAGGGGCCCACTTTTTCCACTTGATTCAGCTTTGCCATACCTCCCACGTGTCCCATGTTTTATTTCAAGAATAAAAATTAATTTTTCTATTTTTGTTTAATATTATTTGATTTAATTCATTTTAAATCTTTAAAATTCAAATAAAAATCAAGAAAATTAATGGGAGGATATTTTGTGGTTTGAATAGCTTTGATACACCATAAAACATATACCAAATTCGTTCAAGACCTATTTCAAGCAAAAAAAAATTCAAATTTGGAGCAAATATGGCAAGTTATTTCAATGGTGATTATGGAGAAAATCAAAACTTCATTGCAAGGCTTAAAAGCTCCTTAATGTGACTAATTCTCATCCAAGCCTATATATACAAGCCTTGCAAGCCTCATTCAGACCCGAGAAAAAAAGGAGAGTGTGCACAAACGGCCAGAGGAAAAGTTCAAAATTTGTCCAAAAAAGGGAGAGATCTAAAGCGGTGTTGCAAACATTTTCAGATCAAAGCAAGCACGTGGCTTTCTTCCTTGCCACTCCCTGAAGCCAAAGCAACCACAAACGCGTCCTAAGGTCCACTACCAAGCGCTGTAAGTTATCTCAAACTCACCCCTGTACACGAAATCATGTTTCTCCATTCTTGCACTTTTTCTGGAAAATAATAGCATATTCATACTCCATGCCTAATTTCCAATGTAACTGCTATATTCAATTTCATTTTTAGGCTTCGTATAACAATACCCGTGCCTAGGGTTCGTTGGTTTTGTTTTTAGGTATTTTGTCTACAGGTGAAATTGGGACAAACCATAAGCATAGACGTGATCAGGAGACATGGACGATCACAACCATGGGCTTAGATGGAATTTTTGATGCCTAAGGATGATTTTGAGTAAAACCTCCAAAATCCGGCCTTCACCTCCTTGGTTTAGCATTTCTTTTCTTATTTTCTTTCCTTTTATTAATTATTATTATTATTTAGTTAGTTCACAAATAATTATTTTCATAAATTCAGAAAAAAACAAAAAAAATGTAATTATTATTATTATTATTAATTTCACTTTAGTAATTATTTTTGTAAATAAAATACTAACAAATTAATTAGTTTAATTAGTTAATTTTAACTTTTTTTTCACAATAAATAAAAACAAATTTAGACTTAGGCTTTTTCTTTTGACATTTTTAATTCTTTTTTTATTTTATTTCATAAAAACATAAAAAAGGTCAAAAAATATTTTCTTGTAATTAAAATAATTAATTAGTTTTCAATTTCATTTAATTACCAAAAAAAAAGACAAAAAAATTAATTCCCTTTTCTTTATTCGCGCGTATTTAATTTGTTCGATTATTATGTAATTGCTCCGGATATGTAATAGTAAATAGGACCTTTTTACTGTTTTTTTATTTTCCGCACTTATTTACTTAAAACGGGTCTTTGTAAAGATTTGGCGATGTATAGACCCGCGCCTTGTAATAGCGTAGGATTTACGTTTTCCGTACTTTAATTTCCGCACCCCTTAATTGCTAAATTTTGCATGAAAGAATGAATGGCCCAAATAAAATCAAAGCGTAGATCACCTAATGCATGACAAGACAAATAATAACTGAAAGTGACACACAATTCACACACCACTCTTAGGGTACGCCTCACTGTTGCCTTGCCCCTCGAAAGGTGGTCATCGAGTATAAGACGTGTTAGTAAGTCCTTATGTCCATGAACATGGCATAAGGGTAGCTTCTAAGGTGTCCTACTGTTGCTCTGGTGATCACACTGTTGCCTTGCCCCTCGAAACGTGGTCGTCGAGTATAGGACGTCTTAGTGAGTCCTTATGTTCCA
Organism: Vicia faba; assembly: GCA_948472305.1. Taxonomy (NCBI): domain Eukaryota; kingdom Viridiplantae; phylum Streptophyta; class Magnoliopsida; order Fabales; family Fabaceae; genus Vicia; species Vicia faba. The sequence goes on from OX451736.1 coordinate 339,939,959, forward strand.
TTGATCTAGTTGCCTCAAAACGGTTGCCTCGGAACAAGTTGCCTCGGAACGGTTGCCTCGGAATAAAAAGATCAATGGCATAAGGGTAGCTTCTAAGGTATCTTACTATTGCTCGGTGACCACACTGTCCCTAACCCTCGAATTGACCCGAACACCTCCAACGATGATGCTACCTACCTCTCAATGGTGGGATAGCACTATCTTAAGGTCATTTACACAGCCTAATTCCTTAGGGTGGGTAGATAACTCGTAGATACTTGCTCTAATTCAAAACAAATCAAAAAATCTTTTCACACCGACACTTTTCAAAAAGCTTTCAAAACAACTTTTCAAACACTCTTGAGGACTGATACAAGAGTCGATCTGAAACTTTCAAAGAAACTTTTTCAAACCCACTCACCTTGAAAAGCAAACAAACATTTTGAAAACACAAGTGAGCAAGTATCTAAGAGCCCATGGATAACCATGGATAGAAAGGGTGCTAACACCTTCCCTTTCTATAAATCTACCTCCCGAACCGAGAACTAATCTCAATAAGGAATTTTTCTATGCTTTTGTCCTTTCCATTTGGAGAAAATAAAAGATGGTGGCGACTCTTGCTTACCGCGACATTTCGCGAACCAGCGTTAAACAGTCAGTTCCGGATCCACCGATCACAAGGGGCATGTTGCCTAAGGACTCTGTTTGAGCCTAAGGAAGTTATTTTCACAGTTTAATCACCCAAGAGGGGACAAAGTTTAAAGTCTCTGTTGAGGAGAAGATGTTCCAAGTGCATCCAATCTGGGACAATTGAGTTAAGATTCAACCAACTCCTCCAAAAGATCTGAAAATGCTAAGACATATTATCCCAAAGACTTTGTGGAGCAGGGACATGCCACTTTCAGATAATCATAAAGGTTTCTCCCCCATATTTGTTCACCCTTTAGAAGGGAAGAGGTTGAAGATTCAGCCGATCCTGGGCATTCAAGTCGGGATTCGATCCCTCAAAGTTCAATCAATTTGGGGCAGTTGTGTCAAGATTTCACCAAATCTCTCAAGAAATCCATTGATCAGAAGAGAATCATTTTAGAATTTGAAGATATTGGGGCAAGTTGTCTCAAGCCATTATGATGGGGAGACCCTCTCAAGGAAAATTCCTTCATAGACCATACTTGGGGCACAAGCTGTGAGTTGAAAGAACTATAGTTCACTTGTGACAAGCGACATGCATAAGTAAGAAAAGTAGAAAGTATTCGAGGTTGTTACATGCACAAAGTGCTTGATGGAAATAATGTTTCTTCAAGCATAATCCCTTTCTCCAGTGTGATATGCACTGTTACTCAAAAAAGCTCGTTTGCAAAGATATTTCTCTCCCAAGATCTCTCTCTAAAAGAGCATCCCCAATGAGGTCGGGTACCGCCATCTTTATCTCCAGTGAGGTCTGGTATAACTGTTTATCTCCCAAGTATTGTCAGCATCCATTTCCTCAATTTTGGTGCATCTGATTATTCCCAAGAGTGGTTTACATCTCTCTCCCCAATGAAGTTTGAGTCTTCTTCCCCAGTGAGGGGTGGTACTGTAGTTTGTAACGCCCGATTGGTTTAATTAATTATTTAATTAGATATTTTTTTATTAATTTTGAATAATTTGTTGAAATGTTGTGTTATGGTGGTATAAGTTGCGGTGTTGTTATTAGTCAGTTAAATTAAGTTGATTAATAATATTAATAAATAATATTAGAAAGTATAGAATATTAGTAGAATATTAGTTGGACCTATTTTGATGGTTAGAAGTAGTAATAGGTGGGATGTGTAAGTTGAGTCCATTAGGAATAATAATATTATTATTAGGTTTAGTTCTAATAATAAGAAATTAGGTTAATTAGAAAGATTAAGAAAGTCTTGGTGCAGTAATGTAGGAAGTGGCAGAGAAGAGAAATAAGGAAAAGAGGCAAAGCTAGGTCAATCATAGAGTTACAGAGCAACCTTAAATCCAAGGTAGGGGTGGGGTTCTGACTATACAATTGGAATTATGATGCATGCTATGTAGGGATAAGGTTGGTGTAATTGCTGTACGTATAACTGAGTTTATGTATTCCTGAATTAATGTTGAATTGGTATGCAACATTATTGATAATAACTGTTTGTGTTAGATTTTATCTATAATTATTGTTGAGTTGCTATGTCGATGTAATACTGCATTGTATCATGTTGTTATGAGATTACTGTTAATCAAAGGAAGATTTGGAGAATTCTGTTTTTGAATCAATAAGTCTGTGAAGAAGTTGCGTGAGAAACACTCTTTATCGGGGGCACAAGTGTTGTGTAGGACGACACAAAGTGAAGGAACGTGTCGAGGGGCACATGAGCCTGCCGGCCGACACGATATGGAGATGATTGTGCCGAGGGGCACCCTAGGTGTGACAAGGGGCACGTCCCTAAAACTCTATTTTTCAGTTGTTATGTCTGTTCCTTGGCCTATTATTGTATTAGTTCTAATTATTAGCAAATAGTAAATGTGTATTAGCATCAAGTTTAATTAAGTAGCAGAGTTAACGATAATAAGTAACATAATTAGTAAATAATAGCAGAGACTAAGTAAATAAATTGTAGGATTAGCGTATTGTTGGCTCCTAAATTCGACACCCTTGTTTGTTATCAATATAGACCATTAATTATGAGTCAGAAGAATTTCCTACATAAGAAGGCTTCGACCAGCTGATCCTGTCGAAGGCTCATCAGAGAATGACAAGGTAATTAGAGAATTTCCTTTAAGTGGGAATCTTGTCGTCTTCGACGTCGAAGGAACCTCTCGACAAAGGTACCTGATGCCCAGGGTCGAACGGTTTGAGATTTGAATGCTTGGAGGGAAAACGGTTCCTAGCAGTTACCAAGTGCAACGTGCCAAGATCAGGAGCGTCGAATGCTGTGAGCGTGCCATGTGGCGTCATCTCGAAGCGACGTAACTGCCCAACGGTTACTTAGGATTTGTTTTAGTATAAATACTAGTTGTTCACGTAGTTTTCGAGGGTGTTCATCATTTTATACAAGTCACTCATCTAGATTCAAGTACCCAGTGTGAGCGAAAGAATCGTTGAGAATGTATGTGTGAAACACCATTTAAATTAATCAAAGTCTTTTATATTCAAGCACTTTATTGCTTTTCATTTACTCATCTCCGTCGAAGCCTTTTATTTAACGCTTTTATTTATTCTATCAAGCTTTTCTTCATGCAATTTACTTAAAGTGTCTTTACTTTACCGACATTAATCACCATTAGGATTAGTCAAACTCCAGAAAATCAACCATGTCTTAGGATAAATCTGATCGATCCTGCGAGTCACCAAATAAGTAACCTTTTGGAAGATCAGTGGTTGTTTACCAATTTCCACGGTAAACAAATTGGCACGCCCAGTGGGACCTTGTGTTGATTTTTAAGTTTAACCGTTTTATACAAAATATCCTCCTTTTTCGAGAGTATTGCATGTTATTGAGAAGTGGTAGAATATACACCAACGATACCAATACTAGGAGAAGAAGTGAAGCGATGGCGAATCCGCCAAACAATGGCGAAATCCCACAAACAAACGTGGGAACAACGGTCATCCCAACCGTAAGTGAAATGGTAACCGCTGGTTCAACACCAGCAGTAACGGTCACACAAACGGGGCCATTACCTCCATTTACTGGCCCCAGAATGCCTTTGGGAACTCCCCCACCAAGGGGAAACCAAAGAACTAGGCCTTATGTTCCCCCAGGTTTTTCGACAGTCGATCTAAATCGAGAACCACTCTATGGCATGCCAACTTCGGAATTGGCTAGCCTAACGAATGCTGCGTCCACTTTTTCAGACCCTTTAGTGAGCGCCTCTTCGCCACTCCAAGGTTCTAGAGTTGGTATGGCGAACAGGGGTAGGACCCAACTCTTAGGAGGAACGTCCCAAGTAATGCATGGCCTTACGAATGCCTCGACAGCAGTCTTGAGGCAGCAAATGGACGAAAGCAACCACGATATGGTTCAAATGTTGGCACAAACTTTAAGCACAGTGCTAAATCCTCTAATACAAAATACCACCCAGTCGAATCAGCAAATGACAGTGCAAATGGCGCGTCTGGCCGACTTTTTTGGGGTACCCCAACCTATTCGACAACCCCAAAGGGCACAGATGAAGGGAAACCAAGGTATACTTCTAGAGGAAGAAACCACTATTAACCAAGTCCAGCAGCCTATCGAAGAAAACCTTAGGATGCGAATGGAATAACCCGGGGTCGAAGAACCTAGAGTCATAGCCCCGGAAGTAAGGATAGTCAATAGAAACCAAAATGCTGACGAAGTAGTTCAGCAGATCCAATACCAGAATATTGGTTTGGAAAATAACTTGACAGCCATGATCGAAAGAATCATGATGCAAAATGGGATGAATACGGGCTTCCGTAGGCCCAACTTTACATCCCACTGTCAGAATATGTGTTACAAACAGACTTACCTCCTAGATGCAAAGTCCCTAAGTTCACTAAATTTTCAGGGGACACGACAGAATCCACTGTCGAACATGTGGCGAGATACTTGATCGAAGCAGGAGAGATTTCAAACAATGAAAACCTGAGGATTAAGTATTTCCCAAGTTCCCTAACAAAGAACGCGTTCACTTGGTTCACAACTCTTCCCCCCAATTCGATCCACCATTGGACCCAGTTGGAGAGATTGTTCCATGAGCAATTCTACATGGGACAAACCAAGATAAGCCTGAAAGAATTGTCCAGTGTAAAGAGGCGATTCACTGAACCTATAGACGAATATCTAAATAGGTTTAGGTTGCTCAAAGCAAGATGCTTTACGCAAGTGCCAGAACATGAGTTAGTCGAAATAGCCGCAGGAGGTCTAGATTATTCCATTAGGAAGAAATTAGACACTTAATACCTGAGAGACATGGCCCAATTGGCCGATAGGGTTCGACAGGTAGAACGCCTTAAAGCTGAAAAAGCCAGGGCGACAAAAACTCATAAAAGAGAAAGGATAACATATGTCGAAATGGACAATAAAGATCCAGAAACATTCGACGAACCTATAACCGTCGAAGAAAGTGAGGTCGATTTAGAGGAGTTAAAACAAGGGCCATCATACTCTTGCAAACTACTAGTCCCCTCAAGTGGAAAAAACCCCACTGGTCCTGAAAGGGCCAACGATAGGTTCCCTAAAAAGACTTACAGTTTTGATATTACAAAATGTGATGAAATTTTTGACTTACTTGTAAAAGATGGCCAAATGATAATACCCCCAGGGGTAAAAGTGCCTCCTCTTGATCAAAGAAGGAAAAGAGGCTTTTGTAAATATCATAATTTTCTGGGCCATAAAACATCTCAATGTTTTCTTTTCAGGGATCTCGTACAAAATGCTATCGAAGAAGGGAGGTTGAAATTCGCCGATAAGACCCCCATGACTGTGGACCCTAACCCTTTGCAGGTTGAAGCCCATTATGCTGAACCTTCAGAGGTGAATGTGATCGAGGCGTCCAGAAGTCAGGTGAAAAGGCCAGGAATAACTATGGTCGAAGTCACCAAGGATCATATCAACATGCCAATCTTTGGCAGTTTTTCTGGGAATCTTTCTAGAAAAACAATCAAAGCAGTCCAAAAAGCTGCTGAAGGCCCAAAACTAGAGACAGGTGGAGCCTCAAAATCTGGAGCTAAACCCAGTTCCTACTTGGCTGCAGTCCAAGGCCAGACAGAAGACCTGGAGGCCCAGATGAAGCAGATGGCTCTTGCTACCAAAGATACCATGAATGTCAACATGGTCGAAATCTCTGAATCGAAAGCTTCAGAGGAGGCCATTAGGCAAGAGCAAGCAAAAAAAACGAATTTCCCTCGGGAAAACGAAAATCTGGAAGATTTCCTGCAAAGATGCCAGAAGAAGAAGTCAGAAGTGATGCTGTGTCCTCGATGCAGCTCGATTTTCGACAAGAAAGCTGCTGAACACATCCAAGGTGTAAGAGCAGCAAACAGAAGAAGGGAAGGTGTTGATGTTCGACATGACCCCAGAAGAACCTACCAAAAGGGTTCAAATCAAGAAAAGAGAGGCCACTGACTTTCAGGCCTCCAACTAATGTGCCAGTTGATACGTGGCATAAAACATCGGGTCGAAAGAGACCGAGCGAAGAAAGGTGGCACTCCTTCGAAGTGCCAAGAGGTTCATCTTTGACACACAAGAAAGAACCTCAGGTTGTTGCCTCCAAAGTGACCCAGGTATCAAGTAACTACAAGGGAAAGAATCCCATGTCTCGATCCCAATGGAGAAGATACCAGAGGCGGCGAAAGGCTGAGAGGGAAGCTATCAACGAACCAAAGCCAGAATCAAGTTCAAATGTCCCTCAGCGAAAGCAGAGAAAGCCTCTGGAGAGGAAACCAATGACCAATAGACTGGTATGGCCTAACCAGGGCGAAGTTGATGACGAAGATGGCTCTGAGTCTGATGACACCCTAGATATCATGGTGAACATAGTCTCAGTTTTTCCAAGAGAGTTCAACCGCCAGATGGAGGTCGAATCGAACGACTGGGAAGTCGAACAAGAAATGGCCAAGCATAGGCCAGTATGCTACTTCGTTATGGATAATGGCCGTACCGAAGAGCAAAACGGTTTCTTCGAACCACCTACTGAGGCGATGAAAAATCACCTCAAGCCTTTATTCATAAGGGCAAAACTCGAAGAAGCCACCGTAAATAAGATCTTGGTGGACTGTGGAGCAACCATCAACATCATCCCTCACTTCATGTTGAGAAAAATAGGCAAGAGTGATGAAAACATCAAGCCTCATAACATGGTCCTGTCGAATTATGAAGGCGGAATAGGGACCACTATGGGTGTGATCCAACTAGACCTCAAAGTAGGATCCATCCTTCGACCAACTATGTTTATGGTCATATCGGCCAAACCAAATTATAATCTTTTGTTGGGCCGAGAATGGATACATGGTGTTGGAGCAGTACCATCATCAATGCACCAAAGGTTAATACTATGGCGTCCTGATGGAATGGTCGAAAATATAGAAGCGGATCAGAGCTATTACTTGGGCGAAGTAAATCACCTGGGGAGAGCTGACTTCGACAAAAATTTGGCTCACATTGGGTCATGCCCAACACCTGACTTCGACATGACGCCAGCGCCAAATGCTTTTTGTTCCTTGTACCTGCACCCTGAGCATGGTTTTCAATGGGACAGAGAAGACTTGTCCCACATTGATTTCAGTGGGCTAACTGACATCCAGCCAACTGGTTGGGGAAGTGAATTCAGTGATAATGACTGAGTCACAATCACTACAACGAATTTCGGCTTATGTAGTCGAAACAAGGATGATAGCCGCTCTCGAAGCCGAAGCAAAATATATGGCCACTCAGGCCAACGATCAAGAGCTGTCTTCTGCAGGTCCTGGAAAGGATTTCGACCCAGAACCTCCTGATATCATGACAGAAGGAATGCAGGAGCAAAGGCTCGACGCCATCTATGATGATGAGCCTTTGGGATTCGAAAAGGACCCCCTGGCGAACAACATCAAAATGTTAGCACAGGATCCTTTAGAAGAAATCAACTTGGGCGAAGGGTTAGAGAAAAAGCCAACTTACATCAGCGCCAAAATAGACCCAGAGCTCAGGTTTGAAGTGATCCAATTGTTAAAGGAGTTCAAGGACTGCTTTGCATGGGATTACGACGAGATGCCTGGTCTCGACAGAGGATTGGTAGAACTTCAGTTGCCAATCAAACCTTGGAAGAAGCCAGTCAAGCAAAGTCCAAGACGCTTTGCTCCATAAATACTGCCGAAGATCAAAATAGAAGTCAAAAGACTGCTGAAGTGCAAATTCATACGAGCTACGAGGTATGTCGAATGGATTGCAAACATTGTGCCAGTAATTAAGAAAAATGGTACGTTGAGGGTATGCATAGATTTCAGAGATTTGAATGCTGCCACACCCAAAGATGAATATCCTATGCCTGTGGCGGAAATGCTAGTCGATTCTGCCGCTGGCCATGAGTACCTGAGCATGGTCGATGGTTACTCAGGATATAATCAAATTTTCATTGCTGAAGAAGATGTGTCGAAAACAGCTTTTCGATGCCCTGGGGCTTTAGGCACTTACGAATGGGTAGTGATGCCTTTTGGCCTAAAAAACGCTGGGGCAACATATCAGCGAGCGATGAATTCTATCTTCCATGATTTTATTAACACTTTTATGCAAGTGTATATTGATGATATTGTTGTAAAATCTATTTCCAGGAAGAACCATATAAACCACCTTCGACAATCATTTGAAAGAATGAGAGAACATGGTCTGAAAATGAACCCTTTGAAGTGTGCTTTCTGTGTAAAAGCTGGAGATTTCTTGGGCTTCGTCGTCCACAAGAAAGGAATTGAAATCAACCAGAACAAGACGAAGGCAATCTTGGAAGCGAAAGCGCCAACGAACAAGAAGGAACTACAATCTCTGTTGGGCAAGATAAATTTCTTAAGGAGATTCATATCTAACCTAAGTGGAAAAGCTCAAGCCTTCTCACCCTTACTTCGATTGAATAAGGAAAGATTCGAGTGGGGGCAAGAGCAACAAGAAGCCTTCAACAAGATCAAAGGGTATCTCACCAAGCCACCTATTTTGGTGCCTCCTTGCAGCAACAGGAGTATGAGATTGTACATAGCTGCATCTGACAGAACTTTGGGAAGCATGTTAGCCCAAGAAGATGAAAATGGAGTCGAAAGACCCATTTACTATCTTAGCAGAGTTTTGAACGATGCAGAAACTAGATATAGCGAAGTTGAAAAATTATGTCTATGTCTTTATTTCTCTTGTACAAAGCTCAAACAATATATAAAACCAGTTGATGTGTATGTTTCGTCTCATTTTGATGTTTTCAAATACATGTTGTCGAAACCCATCTTGCACAATCGAATTGGAAAGTGGGCGCTAGCATTAACTGAGTATTCATTGACCTTTATGCCTCTTAGGGCAGTAAAAGGGCAAGTGGTAGCAGACTTTATAGTCGACCACTCAATTCAGGTTGAAAATATAAATTACGTGGAGATAGAGCCTTGGAAATTCTACTTCGATGGTTCCAGCCATAAAGATGGAACAGGAGTAGGGGTCTTGATTATTTCTCCAGAAAAAATTCCAACAACATTCATGTACAAGATAGCAGGTACTTGTTCGAACAATGAGGCTGAGTACGAAGCTCTAATTACTGGCCTTGAGATATTGTTGGAATTGGGGGCAACTCGAGTCGAAATAATGGGAGACTCAGAGTTAGTCATTAAGCAAGTCACAAAAGAGTATAAATGCATAAGAGAAAATCTTATTATGTACTTTGTGATAGCAAATCGTTTATTGAAAAAATTCGAAGTGGTTAACATTCGACACATACCTAGATTGGAAAATCAAGTAGCCAATGATTTGGCACAGATTGCATCTGGGTACAAAATTTAAAAAATGAGATTACAAAGAGCAATCAAAGTTCGAGAAAAAATAAAAGCAACCAGCCTGTCTCCAACAGATTTGAAATTGACAAGACTAGGGTATGCTGATCAAAGGAACTTTGAAATATCGTTCATAGACAATTTGTCAGAGCAAGATTGGAGGAAACCCATTGTAGATTATCTATAAAATCCAGCATCTTTGACAGAACGAAAAATAAAATATAGGGCGTTGAGTTACGTACTCATGGGTAATGAGTTATTTAAAAAGACGCCTGAAGGGGTATTGCTAAAGTGCTTAAGCGAAACTGAAGCATACATAGCCCTTTCGACTATGCACGCTGGAGCATGCGGGGCTCACCAAGTAGGCCATAAGATGAAATGGTTGTTGTTTCGACAAGGACTATACTGGCCCACTATCTTGAAAGATTGTGTTGAGTTCGCGAAGGGTTTCCAGGAATGTCAAGCCCATACGGGCATCCAACATGTACCAGCATGCAAACTTCACTCAATAGTGAAACCTTGGCCTTTTAGAGGATGGGCGTTGGATCCTATTGGAGAGATTCAACCAGCATCATCAAAGAGCCAGAAGTATATACTGGTAGGCATTGATTATTTCACTAAATGGATCGAAGCTATCCCGTTAGTCAATGCAGACCAAGAAAATGTCATTGAATTTATTCAAAAGAACATTATCTATAGATTTGGAATCCCTGAGACTGTAACAACTGATCAAGGATCAGTGTTTACTGGTCGAAAGATGCAGGAATTCGCTCAAGAAACAGGCTTTAGACTCATAACATCAACACCTTATTATGCACAGGCAAATGGTCAAGTCGAAGCAGCGAATAAAATAGTGATCGACCTGATAAAAAAGCATGTAGGGAAGAAGCCAAAAAATTGGCATAAGACGTTAGACCAGATCTTGTGGGCCTGTCGAACGTCCCCAAAAGAAGCCACAGGTACAACACCATATCGGCTATCTTTCGGTCATGACGCAGTACTGCCAGCAGAAATTTGTCTTCAATCAGCAAGGGTTCAGAGACATCAAGATATTCCCTCTGAGGTTTATTGGGACATGATGTTAGACGAACTAGTAGATTTAGACGAGGAAAGACTACGCGCTCTCGACCTACTGAGAATTCAGAAGAAAAGAGTGGAAGACTCTTACAATAAAAAAGTAAAACCTATGGCATTCTCGCCTAGAGAATTAGTTTGGAAGGTGATTCTCCCCATGGATCGAAGAGATCGAAGCATGGGAAAATGGTCACCCAAGTGGGAAGGACCGTTCAGAATTATCCAAATTTTTTCTGGTAGAGCTTATGAGGTTGAAGAGTTAGGCGAAGATAAAAGACTCTTGAGAGTAAACGACAAATATTTGAAAAAATATAAACCTATGCTCCAAGAGATCAAAATAAATAACAGTTAATGACCAAGTTAACCATAAAGAGCCAAAATGGAAAATTATATATTGATTAGCCAAAATGGTTGCATTGTATTACAAATATTACAGTACATGGTAAATGACGTGCTGAGAAAATTAGAAAGGGATGGAAGCTTTAAGTCGAAGATATTTGGCTTGCTGCAACTCCAGCCGTTTATTACACAAGGCAGTCGCCTGAGAAAGTTTGGCAATCTGGTCGTCAAGGGCTTGGGCCCTTTCAGCGAACTCTAAGCCTCGGGTAACTTCATCTTGGCTCTCTGCGTCCGAAACAGTCGAAAGGAGTTCCTCTTTGCGCTTGGTGTTAGCATTTAACTTGGCCTCCAACTCCTCGATCTGCGCCCTTATAGAGGCGTTATCTTGATCTAGGCGTCGATTTCCTGCTGCTTGGATGTCTTCTGTTTCGACAATTCTGCAATTCGAGAAGTTGATTCAGCTACTTCGGTCCAAGTAGAAGAACTCTTGCCATGTAGTGTTTCGAGTTGGCTGTTGAACCCCCTTCGACGTCTATAGTCCGCAGAGACTTGGTCAATGATGGAGTATAACTCCAAGATGAAGCTGGAAACTTCTGGAGAAATAGCAAGCAAATCAACTGCACCCAGAACAACTCCCGGACAAGACGGGGCAGTAGGATCCCCCTCCAAAGCCTTCATTAGATCCTTTTTGAAGAACTGAGCCTTGACCTTCTTCAAAACCTCATCAAGAGGAGAAGTCGAAGTGGACTTCCCTGATGCAGTAGAAGCATCATGACTAGGGTCAGATGAATTCTCCCTACTCTCAATGATGGCATTCAGGTAGCCAATTGGATCAGTTTGCTTCAAAAGGGCCAAGTCTTCTTTAGACCTGGGCTTTGTCGAGGTGGTCGTTCCTACAGTAGTGGTGGCTTAGGGCTGAGTTTGTTCAGTAGCGTCAGCATCAACATGACCCTCTTCATCATGTTGCTCCTCTGTCTCATTGACCACTCGAGCTTCCTCTTGCTGGTGTTCCTCTGTTTCAGCAAGGACTTCATCATCCACCAGTTCCTCCTCTCGTTGTCTACTATGGTCAGCAGAGTCTTGTGGCTCTGAAGTTTGATTTGTTTCGTTAGCAGAACTGATGAAGGAGGAAGGATGGTGAATGGGTTCCCCCGCGCTGTTTACAAAGGAACCGGAACCCTCTCCAGGATACCCAGTTGGTGCTGAAGTTCCAGCGGTCTCCTGAAAATAGAAGAGGAAAAATATTCTGGTTTAGAGAGATACACAATCGAACGTGATCGTCGGCACCTAAGTTAAAAGTGGTCGGAGGCACTACCTGTAGAGGAACTTCAGCCCCAGGGCTAGAGTTATCACTCTCAACGGGTTTGCTGAGCAAGACGTTCAGCTCCTCCTCCGTGGGCTCTTCGATGATCACAGGAGGTGGCCTGGATTTTTTCCCTGCGACCTTGATTTTGATCGTAGGTCGAGGCTCAGGAGCAGGGGCAGCCTTCTTCACCTTTCTCTGTTTGAGAGGAACAAGGGGAGATTCATCCTCGTCGCCACTCGCAGATTCGACCATTAATGCAGGTCGTTTCTTAGGCGCAGGTTCCTGAAACCCCCAAATGGAGTTGATTTAGAGCGCAACATTGAAAACCAGGATGTTAAAACCAGCAGGAAACAAGAAAAATTTGGTTACCTGTGCTGGAGGTTTTGTAGAGGGACCTCCACCCTGATGGCTGTATGTGGCTTTCTTTGCCACAGGTTTTCGAACAACTGAAAGAAGACACGTTCACAAGTTATAATTGACAAGTTATAAGTCGAAATGGAAAGAGAAATATAATTTGAAGAGTGAACGTACATTTCTTTATTTTGTCGAGAACCAAAACGAAGGACTTCTGGAGTTCGTCCAAAAAATCCTTTTCATCGAAGAATTCTTCGACATAATAACTCTTCCACCAGTCTTCAAAAGATGGTGAACAGAGGAAGTTGAGTTGGTAGTCGAACAATGAAAGTACAGTCCGACCAGCGTACCTACCAATGTGCTTGGTAGCAGCATCCTCAGTGTAATCATTACAAAAGTACAACACTGATTTCTCCCTAGGGTAAATGGGAGAAGGAAGCTATTGGATAATGCCAAACTGTCGAGAGACAAGATTTGGCTGATAAGCAATCAGGCTCAGATGATTCTTTGAACTCTTGAAGCGCAATGGCATTATCCTGGGAGTGAGAAATGCTTCCCACAGTGTTGTGTGCTCTTCGAGGTGAGGATCCTCTGATGACTTGGGATGGGGCCTGGTGAACCACCCTGGACCAAACTTTCGACGGGCGAAAGGAGCCATGGTCGAGGTAAATTCCTTCCTCCCTGCAAACATCTGAACGAAGTTTGCAAAGGTCTTTTGGAGTTCCAGCCCATCCTTAGTGGGAGTCAGTAAAGCCAGCCTGGTACCTTCGATACGCCTTCTGGCTATCTCAGGAGCCTGTTCGTTTATTTGAGCCTTCTAGGGTAGAAAAGACTCAAAAGTGGCGTTTAGCCATAGTTGTAGTAGCCAGAAGGGTCCAGCGAGCAGCAAGCTGGCTCTATTTTCTATTACCTTTAATAGAGTCGCCCCACTGCTTATCGACTCATATAGGTTCGCCAGTATTAATTCGGCCAAACAGATGTTTTGACCGTGATGAAGCTGAGTAGAAAGGGTGACCATTTTCTTCGTCACCTGTAGAGATTTCATGCAGAACACGAAGCGTGACAGCCAAAGGGATAGAAACGCAATGTGCTCTACGTCCGTCACCACAGCCGTCGATTTGTCATGATAGTGGTTGGTGTAGGTGGTGTAAGTAGGTTTGGTGGCTGAAAACCCAATCTGGTCTTCAGACATTTCCTCTGGGTCAAAGTAATCCCCAGTTGGTCGAAGACCAGTAATGGCAGCCACGTCGAAGAGAGTGGGTGTTACCATTCCACAAGGCAGGTGGAAGGTGAAGTGAGTATAGTCCCAAAATAGCAAAGAAGCTACCAGCATTTCAGGAGAATAGTTGAGACCAGTCTTTGATAGCATGACTAGGTCATAAATCCCCAGGTTCTTCCAAATCGAAGCCTGGATTTTCTCCATCTTGTCGAGCCAAGCGTTGTATTCTGGTGTAAGGCTAGGGCTAGATCTAAAAGCCCTAACCCCTCTGTTGAAGAAACGAAGATCTATCTTTTCTTTTGCAGGATCTTCGTTATCGTCTGTCGCCTTTTTGGAGAACCCAATGGGCTTGAGTGCCTCATGCACGGGGAAGAAACCCTTGATCTTCATTGGGTCAGCGATGCATGCAGATGGAGGACCAGACATGGCGAAAACCTGGTTGGAATATCCAACAGGAATCAGCAGTTGAGAAGAGTAAGTCTCACGCTCAGCATCTCCCATGGGTTCGGGAACCCTTCGCATTCCCATGGAGTTAACTGTTGGAGCGGTTGAAAAGATTGTCAGTTGAGCAGTTTTAGAGGGAGTGTTAAACTGGGGACATTGGAAGAACGAGAACCTGAAGCCATTTTTTGGTTTGAGATGAAGATGGATGAAGAACAAAGGTTCTTGCAGAAATTTTTGTTCGACTTAAGGCTTGGATGAAGGAAAGCGTAAAGAGTCCCACGAGGGGCACTTAGTGCTATTTATAGTGATTGGAAAATCACAAGACTCGAGGTCATTTAATGTCTCAGACAAGAGTGGGGCACGTGGCGCTCATTTGGTGATGTAGCCGTTCTGCAGAACGGAAGCGGTGCAGCGTGCATCCTCGATTTCGGGGAATCGTCATGATGACAATCTGTGAAAGGACATTGGGCGTGCCAAACGCCTTACTGAAGTGACGTCTTAGGAACAGGTGGAATAATGGCTTTTTGAGATTGTCAGTTGGTTGGTAGGAGGCGAAAAGCGCACAAACTAATCTGTGGCTAAGAGTGAAGGACAGGTGTCGAGTGGAATCTCAAAGAATGCCTTTTTCTTTTTAGCGTCGAAATAAGACATTCTTGGGGGGCAATTTGTTGGCTCCTAAATTCGACACCCTTGTTTGTTATCAATATAGACCATTATTTATGAGTCAGAAGAATTTCCTACATAAGAAGGCTTCGACCAGCTGATCCTGTCGAAGGCTCATCAGAGAATGACAAGGTACTTAGAGAATTTCCTTTAAGTGGGAATCTTGTCGTCTTCGACGTCGAAGGAACCTCTCGACAAAGGTACCTGATGCCCAGGGTCGAACGGTTTGAGATTTGAATGCTTGGAGGGAAAACGGTTCCCAGTAGTTACCAAGTGCAACGTGCCGAGATCAGGAGCGTCGAATGCTGTGAGCATGCCATGTGGCGTCATCTCGAAGCGATGTAACTGCCCAACGGTTACTTAGGATTTGTTTTAGTATAAATACTAGTTGTTCACGTAGTTTTCGAGGGTGTTCATCATTTTATACAAGTCACTCATCTAGATTCAAGTACCCAGTGTGAGCGAAAGAATCATTGAGAATGTATGTGTGAAACACCATTTAAATTAATCAAAGTCTTTTATATTCAAGCACTTTATTGCTTTTCATTTACTTATCTCCGTCAAAGCCTTTTATTTAACGCTTTTATTTATTCTATCAAGGTTTTCTTCATGCAATTTACTTAAAGTGTCTTTACTTTACCGGCATTAATCACCATTAGGATTAGTCAAACTCCAGAAAATCAACCATGTCTTAGGATCAATCTGATCGATCCTGCGAGTCACCAAATAAGTAACCTTTTGGAAGATCAGCGGTTGTTTACCGATTTCCACGGTAAACACGTATATAGTAGAGTAATGAGATTGACAAGGGATTGACTGGATTATGAGATTAATAGAGTTGATAATAGCATACAACATAATGATGATCATTGTAGCAGCAATTCACAAGAAGCAATAGTAGAAGATATTTAGCAGGGGTGATAATTAAGTTACAGAGTCAGTATTTAGTAGGAAATTTGGTAACTAAATATGCAGTAACAGTGGCCATTAGTATTAGGAAAAATAGTAGTTCCACTTAATTGGCAGGAATTGGTTAGTAAAGTCCATTAGTAGAATATTTAGTAAAATGGGATTAATAGGACCTGGTCAATAATTGTATTGTTATGTATATAAGTTGCTTTGATATTGTTGATTTTAATCGTTGAAGTTGCAGGTGGTGATGAATCATGTTGTATTGCCTCTATAATTGGTAATTATTTAGTTGTAGGCTTATGTCAATGTTGTTATATGTTGATGTTGTTGTTGTTACTTTTAATCATGTTGTCACATACATTGCATATCAAGTTGGGAGCTAATGTTGGGTAAGTTGGCCTGGATTGGTAAGATTTAAAGTTGAAGGCTTATGCCTTGTTGATGCCTCTATTAATTAGCATATTATTAAGTTGGGAGTTTTTCTCCGTTGGTACCACATGCATTTGCATCATAACAAGTCGCATTTCATGTTGCATCTTGAGTTGTTGTGATGATGAATTACTTGTGATATTATGTTGATGACTTGGTTGTAATGGATGTCGTTTAAAAGCTATGAAGTGGTGCTTTTGTATGATCTGATTCTAATACATTATTTATCATACATCCGATTATATTGTTTGATATCTTACCCCTTTTGTTTGAATGTTACCCCTATGTTGGTAACATGCAGGTAATCCAGAGTGAAGGATGTTTACCTTCATTAGTTCGAGTCGGTGTCTTCGCTCTGATACGTAACACTCAGGGGGATGAACGCATGTTGCTTTATCGTTGTTATTACTTCAGCTGATGAATTTTAGGTTGATTTTTGTTAAATACTTGTTATTTGAAGTTGTTTCAGTTGGATAAAGATGTTACATCTTTTTAAGTCGAATATTATGATTTTGCTGTGTAGTTATGAAAGTTGTTGGCTTTAAAAGACTAATTCATGTTGTTGTTGGTTCATCCGAGTTTAAAGTGTTATGTATCTGTGTTAAATGCCGTTAATTTAAGTTGAAATTGTAGCATCCTGATTTGGTTGTCAAAATTTTATAACTCTAATTTTTATAATAATTTTCGAGTAGTGTTGTACCCCAAAATTTTCCTTCCCATTTTCTTCAAAACATGCTCACAAAGATCTCAAATACTCAAAGCTACTCAAGAGTTGACTGGTAAAACCTTCACCTAAGCAAGGGTCTTCAACTAGGGTTTGGTGCTTCTCAAAGAAGATTGGGTTGCAAGGGTCTCAAATGACTTTCATGGTTCATCATAGGTCCTCAATAATTCTTATGTCAAGTTTCAAGTCTTGCATCACATGTTTGCTTAGTCGATGGCTCAGAAGATTGAAACTTAACTATATTGGGTAAAAAGTCAACTATGGTCAACATACAGTCAAACTTCAAGATTTTTTTGTCAACATCAACATTTTAAGGTGATATTCATCATTTGATCAAGATTTGATCATGATTCCTCAAGGAAAGCCCTCAAATCATCAAAGGTAAAAAATTGCCAAATTAGGGTTTTGATTGAAGATGACTGATCATTGACTTTTAGCCTAGTGCATGACCTAATGGCTTAAAGCATGATCTCAAAGGCTCAAATACAACATCTTTACCTAATTACATGGCTCAATACATTTCCAAAGATACAAGTAATTGATGGTTGAAGAATTGAATCAATTGATAAAAGTCAACAGTCACACAAAAGTCAAACTTTGACTTTTTGGTCAACATTGGAATTCAAAAATCAAGAATCATAAAAACATTCAAATTATCAAGTTTTATCATCAAGAATCAACAAAGTCAGGAAAATCAAGAAAAAGTCAACAAAAGTCAAAAGTTAGAAAATTTTCCAACACTTAGAAATATTTCTAAGTGTTTTGTTCTTAACAAAGTCACTACTTTATGACCATTTTTCACTAAGACAAACTGATTCAAGGAAAACTTTCAACATGAAAGTTATAGGGATTAATGAATTATACAACTTTTTTAATGTGGGATGATCCTAAAAAAGTGCTTGGATTAAGAGATATGGGCCCATAAAGTTCTGATACTTTTTATCTAACACTTAGAAATATTTTTGATCAGCTTTTTATCTCAACTTCTTAGTCAATTTTCACCAATTTTCCCTTTGATTAAGCCAAAGTGGTCAACATGAAAGTTGTAGATCTTGATCTAATCTTTCTAAAATATCCAAGAGCATAAAAAGGTCATTCTTGAGCAAGGAGAACCAAAGAGAGGAAGTTAGGCATTTCATACTTGAATTTCAAGTCATTTTGTGAAGAACTCAAGAGAAAATCTCATAACCTTACCATTCATTCTCACTTTTCAGACCATGTTGCTTCTGAATCTCCACACGACATAGATTTACACAATATTATGGTGCATTACACAAGGATTTGAAGCTTTATCCACTTGATCATACCATTTTTGGATGAAATTGCAAAAAGCTCCATATCCATTTTCATAAAGACCACTTTAATCACAAAGTCCACTCCTTGAGCCTCTAACTTATTTCTTCTGATCACACTCAACATGAATGCTCAGAAGCAACATCTCCAAGCCTACTAACCACCCTATTGATGCATCGGAACCATGATCTTCATGTGACTTTCTCACTTACACTTCAACCAAGTCTCAAAACCTTAAGGCTCAAACCTGATCAGCCCTTGCCCTCAACCTTTTGCCTATAAATAGAAAGCTCATTTGCAAGCCAGAGGAGGAATTAACAGCTCCAAAACACCCTCAAATTCTCTCAAATTCTAAAATTTCTCCAAAAACTCCATTAAAGCTCCAAGAAAACCTTATCTTCGAATCTCTCAAACCTTGCAAGTTCCTTGTGATCTAACCATCATAACACCTTATAATCATCATATGGAAGTCATCCAAATACCAAAAAGACTTCTGTATCATCATCATCATCATCATCTTCCAAACTCAAAAACCGAGCCTTGCAACTTGACTTAGTTGGAGTGCTTCAGCAACTTTCAAAATATTCTACCAATTGGAATAACTTTAGTGAGGTTCAAGGGAGCTTAATCAATCATAATATTGCACATGGCACAACTAGAAGAAGCTTTGGACTTTTCTTCAAAGAGGTAAAAAACTCTAACTGTGATATCCTTATCCATACATCATTTTCTTTTGATTTCAAAATATAAAATATAGATATGATTGCCCTGAAACTAACCATGTCCTTAGTTTTCATTTATGTTGTCTGTATGTTGATAATTTTTCTCCTGAACCGTTAGGGTTCGTTTTTGGTACCAACATAAATTCTTGCTTATCTTTGAGTGTTGGTTAAAATAAGTTATATGGTTGAATTCGTGATTAAATTTCAACCAAGTTTGGTGTTTACACTTTTCAAAAAGGTTGAGAAATGAAGCTTTTAGAAATTCAAAAAATGGTGTTGTTGTTGGTCTGTTCGCGTGAGGGAGATGAAGATGGCATTTTCAAATTTTTAAAACTTGTTTCATGTTATATTTAATGGGGGGCGTTTCATAACCGGATGAAACAGCCACCCCAGTGGTAAACTATGCGCGCCTATGATCTCAGGGACCTGGATTCGAGCCCCACTGGTACCCTTTTGTTTTTTCACATATTTCTCTTGCAGATTCAGTACACCAAGCCTTCGCAAGTCCATCATATGCCCTCACCTCATCACTATCAGATCTTTACAATCTCAGATCTTACGCCCCAGATCCACGCGCCTATGATGAAACCTAAATGGACAGCCACAATGGATCAATATGGGCATATGGGCTTGTTGTTTGGGCCTAGTAGTTTCTGTTTCCAGCACCCCCTAAACTTCTTCATATCAGACCCAAATCCCTATCTTTTTTTTTGTTTTAATTACTTTTTTCTGCATAATTAAATTCACTTTTTCTTAAATAAAATTAATCTAGACATTAGGTTTTTTTATTAACTTAATAAAATTTTTTAATTAAATAAATTTAACTTTTTTCATTTAAATTAATTAAGTTAGTTTTTTTAGGGTTATCATTTAACTTTTCTTTCTTAAATTAATTAATTTAGAAACTTTTCTTTTCTTTTAAAAAAAATTATTAAAATCAATTAGATTTAGGTTTTTTTAATTAATTAAATTTTTATAAATAAAATTTTTCATTTTAATCACACTTTGTTTTATTTTTATTAATTAGTTTGTAAATTAATTAGAATTAGGGTTTATTATTTCTACACTATAAAATATTTTTCTAAATAAAACACCCAAAAATATTAGAATTTCTTAGGTTTTAAATTTCTTTTCATTTTCACCATCTCTGCGCGTTTGTTTATTTTTTCGCATCGTTATTTTCATAATTATGTAACTGTTAAAGGATGTAATAGATCAAATAGGGTTTACTTTACTTTTCTCTCCAATTTTTATGGTTTGTACTCCCCATTCCCGAAGCATTGTAATAGCGTAGGATATTTAATTTCCGCAATTTACTGCTTTCCTTATTATTGTTAGTTTAATTGGATTGTATGGCAAGATTTAAAACAAAATGCTAGATAACCATAAATCCAAGACAAAAATAACTGAATTCAAAACACTATTCACATGCGCACCTCTAGGGTAATCTCACTTGTTGCTTCAGATAAAAACAGTCATGTCCCTCGAACGTGGGACGCTTTAGCAAAGACCCTCGGTTAAAAGATCGTAGTCTCTCGACGACCCTTCGATGCTTCCTTCGATAAATGATCTTAGTCTCTTACAAAGATTGCTAAAGCATCCCACAAGTTGCCTTCTATGAATGTATGATGACCCGCGTCTATCCCTCACATTCAACGATAGGGCTTCTTACTAACTAATGGTAGGATAACACCATCTAAAGGAGGAGGAAAAGAACAAATACCTTTTTGAGTAGGTAGAACGCTCATAGTCACTTGCTCACAAACTTTTCAAAACAAAACATCTTTTCACAAAACAACACTTTCTTTCATAAATATTTTCAAAACAAACATTTTGTATACATTCTCAACAATACGAGAATGATTACAAAATTGCCGCACTTAGGCATTTTCAAAATATTTTCAAACATACACAAGCAAAAAGTATTTCCAAAAAGTGAGCTAGTGATTAAGAGCCCGTAGATAACTACAGATGAAAAGGGTGCTAATACCTTCCTTTTTTATAACCTACCCCTTACTCAGAAAATTCTCAAAAGGTCTTTCCTGTTCTTTTCAACCTTTCTTTTATTGGATAAAAGAAAAGTCCGTGGCGACTCTTACTATCCGCAAAATTTGCGATAAAACACAAAACCCAAAAGTCAGTTCTCCCACCATATGACAGGTAGAATTGGGGTGTTACAAGTTGGTATCAGAGCAGGTCGGTTCGTCTGACCAAGTTTTTGAGTCGTAGTTTTGTCTAATAATCGAGTATTGTTAACTTGAGTTCTAACCGTTGTTTATGTTGTACTGATAAGTTGAGATGGCTGGAAGGAATGACGCTGCACTTGCTGCTGCTTTGGAAGCAATGGCGCATGCTATGGAGAATCAGCCGAACACTGATGGGAATGCTGGATCTCATAGCTTGGCGACCTTCTAGAGGGAGAATCCGCCTACCTTCAAGGGTAAGTATGATCCTGACGGAGCGTTGGATTGGTTGAAAGAGATTGAGATAATCTTTCATATGATGGACCACACTTCAACACAGAAGGTTCGATATGGTACTCATATGCTAGCAGTTGAGGCTGATGACTGGTGGCTAGAGACTCATCCGAGGTTGGAAGCTTCAGGTGAAAATATCACTTGGGTGATGTTCCGTAGGAAATTTTTGAGGAACTATTATCCCGAGGATGTTTGGGGTAAGAAGGAAATTGAGTTTCTTGAGCTGAAGCAAGGGAATATGTCGGTTACTGAGTATGCTGCAAAGTTTGTTGAGATGGATAAGTTTTACCCGCATTACAACGAGGCAAATGCTGAGTTTTCAAAGTGCATCAAGTTTGAGAACTGGTTGCGCCCCGAGATTAAGAAGGCAGTTGGATACCATAAGATTCATGTCTTTGCCGATTTAATTGATAGTTGTAGGACCTATGAAAAAGATAATAATGCTCACTATAAGATTATCAATGAGATAAGGGGTAAGCACCAACAAAACCATGGTAAGCCTTACGATGCCCCATCTGGTAAAGGTAAACATAAAGTTGCTTAGAGTCAGAGAACTAGTGGGGGAGATGCTCCTGCTGGTGTGGTTTGTTTCAAATGTGGAAAACCTGGTCATAAGAGCAAAGTGTGTACTGCAAAGGTGAAGATGTGTTTCCGTTGTGGTAAGACTGGACATCATATAACTGGGTGCAATCATAGAGAGATGATTTGCTTCAGTTATGGAGAAGAAGGACACATTGGTAGTCAGTGCCAGTAACCAAAGAAGGCGCAAACTAGTGGTAAAGTGTTTGCATTGGCTGAGACTCAGACATCTAATGAGGACAGACTCATCAGAGGTACATGTTTCATTAATAGTACTCCTTTAATTACTATTATTGATACCAGTGCTACTCATTGCTTTATTGTTGCTGACTGTGTTGAAAGATTGGGTCTTTTGTTGCCTTCTTTGAATGGAGAAATCATCGTCGATATTCCATCTAAGGGATCGATGATTACTTATCTTATGTGTTTAATGTATCCTTTGTCGATCTTCAACAAAGACTTTGCTGTTGATTTGGTTTGTTTACCGTTAAGTGGGTTAGATGTGGTCTTAGGTATGAATTGGTTAGAACATAACTATGTTCATATTAACTGTTATAACAAGTCAGTGAGGTTTTCTACTCCTGAAGAGGAGGAAGCTGGTCTATTTTCTGCTAGACAGTTGAGGAAGTTGATGCAAGAAGAGGCTCAGATGTTCTCTTTGATGGTGTCGCTATTTGTCGAGAATCAAGCTATAATTGAGGAATTGCAAGTGGTGCATGAATTTCCTGAAGTTTTCCCTGATGAAATTCCTGATGTACCACCAGAAAGAGAAGTCAAATTTGCTATTGATCTTGTACCTGGTACCAGACTTGTTTCTGTGGCACCATACAAGATATCTGCATCTGAATTGTCAGAATTAAAGAAGAAATTGGAAGAGTTACTTGAAAAGAAATTCGTATGACCAAGTGTATCACCATGGGGAGCTCCAGTGTTGCTAGTAAAGAAGAAAGATGGAAGTATGAGGCTTTGTGTTGATTATAAGAAGTTGAATAAAGTAACCATTAAGAACAAGTATCCGCTTCTGAGAATTGATGACTTGATGGATCAATTGGTGGATGCTCGTGTGTTTAGCAAGATTAATTCAAGGTCAGGTTATCATCAGATTAAAGTGAAGGATGAAGATATTCAGAAGATGGCTTTCAAAACTTGATATGGATATTATGAGTATTCAGTAATGCCTTTTAGTGTTACTAATGCACCGGGAGTATTCATGGAGTACATGAACCGTATCTTTCATATTTATTTGGATCAATTTGTAGTGGTTTTCATTAATGACATTTTGATTTACTCTAAATCGGAAGAAGAGAATGCAGAACACTTAAAAATAGTATTGCAAGTTTTGAAAGAGAAGAAGTTGTATGCAAAGCTGTCTAAGTGTGCATTTTGGTTAAAGGAGGTTAGCTTTCTTAGTCATGTTATCTCTGGTAGTGGCATTGCTGTAGATCCATCTAAAGTAGATGCTGTGTTGCAATGGAAAACTCCAAAGACAGATACCGAGATTAGAAGCTTTTTGGGATTATCTGGTTATTATAGAAGGTTTATCAAAGGTTTTTCTAAGTTGGCACTTCCGTTAACTAAGTTGACTTGTAAAGGTAGAGCTTTTGTGTGAGACGTTCAATGCAAAGAAAGTTTTATAGAATTGAAGAAAAGAATGACGTCAACTCCGATTTTTACATTACCTAATCCATGAGAACCTTTTATGGTATATTGTGATGCTTCCAAGATGGGTCTAGGAGGTGTGCTTATGCAGAATGAAAAGGTATTTTCTTATGCGTCAAGGAAGTTGAGGACTCATGAAAAGAACTAACCTACACATGATTTAGAGCTTGTTGTAGTTGTTTTTGTGTTGAATATTTGGAGGCATTATCTTTATGGTTTTAGATTTGAAGTATTTAGCAACCATAAGAGTTTAAAGTATTTATTTGATCAGAAGAAATTGAACATGAGACAACGAAGATGGTTGGAGTTGCTGAAAGATTATGATTTTGGTTTGAATTATCATCCAGGTAAAGCTAATGTAGTGGCCGATGCTTTAAGCCGAAAGACCCTACATATGTCGGCAATGATGGTTAAAGAATCGGAATTAATTGAACAATTGAGAGATATGAGTTTAGTCGGTAAGTTGACACCGTAGAGTGTTATGTTGGGAATGTTGAAGATTAATAATGATTTCTTGGACAACATCAGAGAAGCTCAGAAGTTAGATGTAAAATTGGTAGATTTGATTGTTGGGATTGATTAGTCTGAGAATAATGATTTCAAGCTAGATGCGCAAGGTGTGTTGAGATTCCGCAATCGAATTTATATTCTTGACGATGTAGAAATGAAAAGAGCGATTATTGAGGAAAGTCATAGAAGTAGTTTGAGTATTTATCTGGGAGCTACAAAAATGTATCAAGACTTGAAGATTTGTTTTGGTGTCTTGGGATGAAGAGTGATGTGGCTTGGTTTGTGCATGCATGTTTAACTTGTCAGAAGTCGAAAGTTGAACATCAGAAGGCTGCAGGGTTGATGCAACCATTAGAAGTTCTAGAATGGAATTGGGATAGCATTTCGATGGACTTTGTGACGGGGTTACCTAATACTCCAAGAGGACATGATACAATTTGGGTCATTGTTGATAAGCTTATGAAGTTGGCTCATTTTATTCCTATTAACATCAGTTTTCTAGTGTCGAAGCTGGCAGAGATTTTTACTAGTGTGATTGTAAAGTTGCACGGCGTTCCTTTGTGTATTGTGTCAGATAGATATCCGAGGTTAACTTCTGATTTTTGGAAGATTCTGCAAGAGGCATTGGGTTCTAAGTTAAGGTTGAGTTTGGCGTATCATCCTCAGACGGATGGTTAGACTAAAAGGACTATTCAATCGTTAGAAGATGTGTTGAGAGCATGTGTTCTTGAGCAGGGAGGTTCGTGGGATACTTATCTTTCGTTAATAGAGTTCACTTATAATAAGAATTACCATTCTAGTATTGGAATGGCACCTTTTGAAGCGTTGTATGGTCGGATATGTAGATCTCCTTTATGTTGGCACGAATCGGGAGAGAGTGTATTACTTGGACCTAAAATTGTTCGAGAAACCACTGAGAAGGTGAAGTTGATTCAAGAAAAGATGAAAAATTCCCAAAGTATACAGAAGAGTTATCATGACAAGTGAAGGAAATATTTAGAATTTCAAGAGGGTGAGAGTCACGCTTATGACCGGTGTTGGACGAGCATTAAAGTCCAAGAAGCTCACTCCTCATTTTATTGGTCCGTATCAGATTTCAGACAGAGTTGGGAATGTTGCTTATAGAGTGGTTTTACCGCCTAATCTTTCGAATTTGCATGATGTGTTTCATGTATCACAACTCCCGAAGTATATTTCAGATCTATCTCATATGATTCATATGGATGATGTTCAAGTACGGGGTAATCTTATTGTGGAGACGATGCCTGTATGGATCACAAATCATGAAATGAAGACTCTAAGAGGCAAAGAGATTGCTTTGGTGAAAGTAGTCTGGTTAGGAGCTGCCGGAGAAAGCATGATGTGGGAGTTAGAGAGCAAGACACGGGAATCCTATCCCGAGTTTTTTGAACAAGTTAAATTTTCGAGGACAAAAATATTCTAAGTGGGGGAGAGTTGTAACGCCCGATTGTTTTAATTAATTATTTAATTATATATTTTACAATTAATTTCGAATTATTTGTTGAAATGTTGTGTTATGTCAGTATAAGTTGCGGTGTTTTTATTAATCAGTTAAATTAAGTTGATTAATAATATTAATAAATAATATTAGAAAGTATAAAATATTAGTAGAATATTAGTTGGACCTATTTTGATGGTTAGAAGTTGTAATAGGTGGGGTGTGTAAGTTGAGATCATTAGGAATAATAATATTATTATTAGGTTTAGCTATAATTAATAAGAAATTAGGTTAATTATAAAGATTAAGAAAGTCTTGGTGCAGTAACGTAGGAAGTGGTAGAGAAGAGGAATAAGGAAAAGAGGCAAAGCTAGGTCAATCGTAGAGTTACAGAGCAACCTCCAATCCAAGGCAAGGGTGGGATTCTGACTCTATAATAGGAATTATGATGCATGTTATATAGGGATAAGGATGGTGTAATTGTTGTACGTATAATTGTGTTTCCGTATTCCTAAATTGATATTGAATTGGTATCCAACACTGTTGATAATAAATGTCTGTGTTAGATTTTATTTATAATAATTGTTAAGTTTCTATGTCGATGTAATAATGCGTTGTATGATGTTGTTATGAGAATACTATTAATTGAAGGAAGATTTGGAGAATTTTGTGTTTGAATCAGTAAGTCTGTGAAGAAGCTGCGTGAGAAACACTCTGTGCCCGGGGGGCACAAGTGTTGTGCCGGACGATACAAAGTGAAGGAACATGCCGATGGGAAGACGAGCCTTCCGACCCGCATGGTATGGAGATGATTGTGCCGAGGGGCACGTCCCTAAAACTCTGTTTTTCAGTTGTTATGTTTGTTCCTGGGCCTGTTACTTTATTAGTTCTAATTGTTAGAAAATAATAAATATGTATTAGCAGCAAGTTTAATTAAGTAGCAGAGTTAACGATAATAAGTAACAAAATTAGTAAATAATAGAATAGATAAGTAAATAAATAGTAGGATTAGCATATATAGAAGAGTGATAAGATTGACAGGGGATTGGCTGGATCATGAGATTAATAGAGTTGGTAACAGCAGACATCATAATGATGATCATTGTAGCAGTAATTCACAAGAAGAAATAGTAGAAGATATTTAGAAGAGGTGATGATTAAGTTACAAAGTTAGTATTTAGCAAGAAATTTGGTAATTAAATATGCAGTAACAGTAAAGGCCATTAGTATTCGGAAAAATAGTAGTTCCGCTTAATTGGCAGAAATTGATTTGTAAAGTCCATTAGTAGAATATTTAGTAAAATGGGATTAATAGGACCTGGTAAATAATAGTATCGGTATGTATATAAGTTGCTGTGATATTTTTGATTTTAATCGTTGAAGTTGCAGGTGGTGATTAATCATGTTGTATTGCCTCTATAATTGGCAATTATTGAGTTATAGGCTTATGCCAATGTTGTTATATGTTGTTGTTGTTGTTGTTTCTTTTAATCATGTTGTGACATACATGGCATATCAAGTTGGGAGCTAATGCTCGGTAAGTTGGCATGGATTGGCAAGATTTGAAGTTGAAGGCTTATGCTTTGTTTATGGCTCTATTAATTGGTAGATTATTAAGTTGGGAGTTTTTCTCCGTTGGTACCACATGCATTTTCATCGTAACAAGTTGCATTTCATGTTGCATCTTGAGTTGTTGTGATGATGAATTAGTTGTGATATTATGTTGATGATTTGGTTGTAATGGACGTTGTTTAAAAGATATTAAGTGGTAATTTTGTATGATCTGATTCTAATACATTATTTATCACACATCTGATTATATTGTTTGATATCTCACCCCTTATGTTTGAATTTTACCCCTATGTTGGTAACGTGCAGGTAATCCAGAGTGGCCTGCATCTTCTAAAAGACTCTTGTTAGGTTTCTTTATCAGTAAGAGATCCTCATTATCTCCACAAAGTCATTTTTCCCCGGTAGAGCAGGACTTCTCCCCAGTGACATTATGCGACAGTGAATATCATAAGTTTGGCGTCCCCCAGTGTTGTTGATGTTGATGCAAGTATGAACTCTCTTATCTCCAATAATGGAAGAGGTTATTTCTATCTCCAGTAGAATTTGAGCTTTAAGGGTTCTTAGTTTGGGGTTTCTCTCCTCCCCATGAAGCAGTTTTCTTTTCCTCAGTGGAGTTTGCATTTGAATTCACTCCCCCATTGATATCGTTCAAGAAGTCGTCTTCTTCTCCCCAGTGAAGTTGTGATTGGGTGAAAGCCTTCCGATGTTCACTTTCCAGTATGGCCCATACTTGTGAGAGTTCTCATAAGGATTCTCATATTCCTCAGTGATGGAAGTTGGTGTGTGATCCCCAATAGAAGTTGTTTTATGTCAAGGACTCTATGCAGAGTGACCTATTTTCCCTCAGTAAAACATTTCTTCCCAAAGTGAATATTTGTTCCCCATCAGAGTTTGTCGTCGAGTTTCTTTTTCTCAAGAATTCTCGTTATCCCTGCTTGAGTTTTCTTATCCCTGGTTAAGTCTAATTTCATCAAGAACTCCATGAAATAAGATCTTTATCCCTCAAGCGAAGTGCTCCTTATTTTTAGCAGGAAGCTAATTGATCTTTTCCCCGGGAAGTTAACAGCTGTTTGGAGCCAAAGATCTCTCCTCGATGAACTGCAATTTATTTTTGCATTATTCTCTCTAAATTCCAATTTTCAGTGACATCTCTCCTCGTAGTTAGCATGTTTGAATTTCAATCTGACATCACAGTTCATCCCTAGTGGTTGTCAGTTCAGAATGGTTATCCCTCGTTGAAGCCCAACTTCCCAAGGATGATTTCTCAAATGTTCCTGGTTTTCTCAGCAAGTCATTCGTGATATTTCTATTCCTCAGTGAATCATTTAAACATGCATCATTAGCATTGCATCTACCCCCAAAAAGTAAAATAATTCAAACATGCATTGAAGCATAAGCTTATTTTGGGTTGATTACCTGCATTTCTTGTAGACTTTATCTCCAGTAGTAATGGTTTACCCTAGGTTTTGATGTTTATCTTCGGGTCGTTGTCACCTTTCGCATGATCCTTGTGGTATTCTTGGGATGAGTCCAGTGTGACTGTTTCCATTTTGACTTCTATCCTTTATTGTCTTTTGACAATTTTCTTGGTATTCCCCAACTAAGTTTGACTTAGTTCAGAAAATCGTCAATTGAGTCCCATTGGTTGGTCTCTTCCCACCCTCTGTTTTCTTTCTGTCTTCTTGGATGGAATTCCTTGGTCAGGTCTTTGTTTACCATTCCCCACCTTGGATATTCCCCAATAGAGTCTCTATTGGGTTATTCCCTTCAGAGTCATGTGTGGTTGTCTCTCCTTTGGATAGGTTCTGCTTAGTCAGTTCCTTATCTTTGGTTCACCTGCTTAGTCGGGTTTTCCTTTCGTTATCTTAGCTAATATTGTTTGGTTGAATTATGCTTAGTCATTTCCTCTCCTTTGGATAGGTTCTGCTTATTCGGTTCCTTATCTTTGGTTCACCTGCTTAGTCAGGTTCTCCTTCTGTTAGCTTAGCTAACATTGTTTGGTTAAGATATGCTTAATCATTTCCTCTTCTTTGGATAGGTTCTACTTAGTCAGTTCCTTATCTTTGGTTTACCTGATTTGTTGGGTTTTCCTTCCGTTAGCTTAGTTAACATTGTTTGGTTATTATATGTTTAGTCATTTCCTCTCTTTTGGATAGGTTCTTCTAAGTCAGTTCCTTATCTTTAGTTTACCTACTTAGTCGGGTTTTCCTTCCGTTAGCTTAGCTAGCATTGTTTGGTTATGATATGCTTAGTCGTTTCCTCTCTTTTGGATAAGTTCTGCTTAGTCAGTTCCTTATCTTTGGTTTACCTACTTAGTCGGGTTTTCCTTCCGTTAGCTTAGCTAGCATTGTTTGGTTATGATATGCTTAGTCGTTTCCTCTCTTTTGGATAAGTTCTGCTTAGTCAGTTCCTTATCTTTGGTTTACCTACTTAGTCGGGTTCTCCTTCTGTTAGCTTAGCTAACATCCGTGTTTGGGTTCGCTTTGATTGGTGTTCCTCGTGAAGTCCTCCTCGGGTTTTAGTCTCTCTTATTATGGTTTTATTTGTTTGGGTTTACTTTGATAGGCGTCTAATCATGTTCTGACACATATCCTCCAAGATTATCTAGGTCTCCCATATGTCTAAACATGGTCTGGTGTACGCTTCTAAACTCTTCCCCTCTGGAAAATGCTTTCTACAAAACAATAAAAAATAGAAAATACAAAAACCAAATATATGACTTTTATTTGTTCTTTAGAGTGCAAATTTTATGGTTCTTTTGAGTATTCGATCCCCTTCTACCTTGATTGTTTGAACGACTGGCTCTAATCTCACCCTCAGGTTAAAGAAGTTTGAATAGGGACAATTGTTGTACACTAAAACTCTCCATATTCATTTTAACCCTAATTGGCTTATTGCTTATTTTACATATTCATCCATACATATAATCGCTTCCATGGTTACGGTGTTAAAGCATTTATTTTGCACCAAGTTAACAAAAGACGAGTGTCCGTCAAGCGATACAAAAGCAGAAATTCAGGGTTTTCAAGATTAAAAGGCGCTCTGCATATTTTTACGAACTTCTTAATTAGTGAGTCATCAAGTCATCATCATTCCAAACTCTCATGTGTTCCATCAGGCTTTGAATTGCAGAGAAAGTCAAGTGTTCCCGTTGATTTGAGATAATTCAAGCTGAAAATTAGCATTTTACGGTTCGAGGTCAAAATTATTAACTTTTGATCAGAAAAATGGTTTGGGAATGGTTCTTTAAGAATTAGAAATGTTTTGTTATCTTCTCCAATTCATCTGTTCAGGTTGAAGGATAATTTTGAAAGGAAAATCAAAAGCGCAAAATACCTGAAATCATGATATGCAATGGATTTGTTGGTCAATTGTTTGTTCATATGTTCGAAAATTCATAAATTCTGACCGGAAAATCATCTTTGATTGATTCTTGGAGAATTTGAACCGGCTTGGTATTTTATTCAGTTCATATGTTTGTGCCGGAAGCTGATTCGATGAGGAAGTCTTCCAAAAATACAAATTACTTGAGACTGGTACCCTGAAACAATATGCTAATCCACCGTTTTTCGGATGTTCAAAAGTTCATAACTTCTACCCGGTTCGAAATTTTTAAATGGTTCTTTAGGCATAAAATTCGTCTTGATATTGTACTCAATTCGTATGTTCGGGTAAGAATTTAATTCTTTGAAGAAGATCTCCGAAAGTGCTAATTACTTGAGAAGATTGCACCCCGAGATGGTTATTTGTTGACTATGTCGCTAATATTTCAAAAATCATAACTTTCTCAATTTTAATCGTATCGAGACAATTCTTTCGTAACGGTGTTACAAATTATGTTAGCTACAAGTTTGTTTTAGGGCCAGAGTTCGGATTGTGCTCAGAAGACTTTAGTTTATGGCTTGCTTCAAAAGTTGAACACCGAAATAAACTGAAAAATATGCACGGAGGGTTTTCTGTCTCAAGTTTCTCGCCATTGCAAAATTCATAACTTTCTCGATTTTTATCGTACCAGGGCGATTCTTTTGGCAGTGCGTCACAAATTTTATCATCGATGTTTTTGTTTCAGGTTACGCATCAGGATTATACACCGAAAGTGATGAGCTTGTGGGTGGTTCTTGCACCGTACACCGAAAAAAGATGAAAATTCTGCATTATTCATAAAAATAATGGAATTTGCATTTTTTACCATTTTCCAAACATTTTCTTAGCTCACTTCTATAAATTTTTTCCATTCAATTTCATAATGACTTTTTCTCATTATAACAAAAACTTACTCAAAAAGCTCTCTATTCTCTCTTCTCTCTCAAGAACAAGAAGTAAAAAGCCACAAAACTATCTCAACTCCTCCTCGCTCCTTCACTGAAAACATCATCGCCGGTCCTCCACGTTGCCCGACCAACCTCCACCCGACGACCACCCTCTAGGCCCAGCCGCGATTGTTCGGTCGCTTGTCCCTCCATCCGGTGTCCTCCTCTCGGCCGGAACTCCCTCTCGCGGCCGGTACTCTCTTCCGATCGGTAGATCCGCTCAGATCTATTCCTTCCATCCTCCAATTCAATTTCTCCGATTCAATTTTCGGTAAATCTCTTGATTCTTGATTCAATTTCTTTGCATTGATTTTAATTGTTTGAATAAATTTGTATTAATTGAATCTTGCATGATTTAATTGTTGAATTAACTTGATTTGTGTTGTTTAACATAAATTAAATCCTGACTTTATGAAATAAGTGATTATTTTATTTGAGCTTAATTTTATTTTTGAGATTTAATTGATTCTTGAAGCTTGATGATGAATAAATACGGAATCGGTTAATTTTATTGTTGTTGATTATTGAGAATTGCGCGTCAAAATTATTTGTTCATGTATGTTGTGATTTACGCGTCGTAATTTGTTTCCGATTGGATACTTTTTGAAATTTTTTTAAATTCATTAATCATAATAAAATTTCAAAGTGTTTACTTATGTTCGACGCATAACTAATTTCGGTTTTGATACTTGGAAGTGTTGGTATCGGTGCCAGATTTCTTTGATACAAATTATTTATGATCTCCAATTGATTGTTCATATATCGATGCTTAGCTTTTGCGCCTTGAAACATTATTTTCAAACCAATTTTTAGCAAACATCAACACATATGCCATGGCATCCCTAAGTTCACAAATGTGTTGTAAATTTTTTTTAGTTGTTCTTCGATGCATAAGTGGCATTGTGTTGATAATTGCTTAATACCAGTATCAATTTTGTTCGATTTTAAATAAACCTTTTGTGCATTTCATTTGTTAATTCAATGTTGTCTGGAAAATTATTTTGCATCTACATTGTGGTTTAATTCATAATTAATGCATACCCGAGCTTGTTAGCATATTTGGTTGATATCGGTACCAAATTTGGTTGTTTTTTAGCCGAGTTTTGAGCACTTCGTAAGGTGCAATGTTGCTTCCCGGAGATGGTAAGTGTGTGTAGTTGGTGATTTAATTCCAACTTAATTCATGTTTAAGCTTGTTAGCATGTTTGGTGGTTATCGGTACTGAGTTTGATTAATTTTATTCTGAGTTTTTATGCACTTTTATGTGTTAATGTGTTGCTTCCTGGAAATTTATGTTAATGTTCCAATGCATGTTTGCATCTTATTTCTTCATGATTCGATCTTGATTTAATTCTTGATGTGAATACTTGTATTTTCACATTGTCGGATCTTTGGTTCCTATTCCGAGCTCCCTATTTCTGGTTATTTTTTTTGTTAATGCTAGCTTGCATGAAGATTGTCGGGTTTCTTTTGATTTTATATCACTTTGCTACATACATTATTGTTGGTTTGGTATTGTTTCTGATTCTGGTTTTGATTCCGCATTGTATTTTATTTTCCTTTCAATGAGAAGTAGGAATAGATATGCATGATTGAGAGTCCCTACTTTAGGTGAGAAAATTTGTTTAAAGTTCTCAAAGGAGGCCATGTTTGTGTTTGGTTAAAGTCCTCAAAAGAGGCAATGTTTGTGTTTTCTTAAAGATCTCAAAAAAAGACAATTTTGCTAAAAGTCTTCAAAGAAGGAAATCCCCCCCCCCTTTTACTTTGTGGTTGCTATCGAGTCAATAAGTAGAGCAAATGGCTCGTAATCAGCCCCCACACTTTCTAGTCAGTGTCATTATTAGCTTGCGTCATACATTGTTGCTTTGAACCGTGCTTATTCTTATCTATTGGGTTAAATAAAGTGGAAACGAGTTCGTAACCAACCCCCACACTTTGTCATTTGTTTTTACAATTTTAGCTCATGTTTCTTTAAACTTTGATGCTTCGAGTTATTACTCGATACCAGTGCTTGAGAAAATCAAGTGGAAAGAGTTTCTTACACCCACTTTGAAATCTATTGGCTTCATTGTTCGTTGCTAGCTCGCATTTGATTGTTGTTTTGTTTTGGTCCGACTTTTTTTGATTGCACTTATGTTTGTGCTTTACTTTAGACCTTTGCATGTTCCCTTCGGATTGCTTGTTTCATTTTCGATTCAAGTTAGATATTAGGTTGTAACCTTTGCATGTTCCCTTAGGATTGCTTGTTTTGTTTTCGATTCAAGTTGGATAATAGATTATAATCTTTGCATTTACCTTTAGGATTGCTTGTTTCGTTTCCGATTCAAGTTAGACATTAGGTTGTGATCTTTGCATGTTCCCTTAGGATTTCTTGTTTTGTTTTCGATTTAAGTATGGCATTAGGTTATAACCTATGTAAGCTAACTTAGGTAGAGATTTCCCTTTGTTATGCAAACTTTAGGTCCATCATTATATGACAACACTAGGATTTTTAGTCTCCCTTAGACTTTTTTATTCCCCTTTTGCATTCTTAAAACAAAAACTCTCTTTTTCTTTGTTCAAACTTTAAAACACTCTAACATTAGTAAACCCTTTTTAAGGTAAAAAAACACTAACCAATGCAACCCTTTTCATCTTCTGACTTTTTTCTTTTAAAATCTTTTCAAAAAGGACATGCTTAGATAGCATCATTCATAAAAAGCATGCAACCAACCAAAACGTTTGAGGTGAACTACGAGTTCCTTGATCCCCATTGCATAAATAGTGGTACATAGGCACAAAGGTTCACAACTGAGGAAAACACGACTAATAATACCTTTTCTTTATGTATATAATCCCTTGCATACATGCATGTTATCCCTTTATAACCTAGCTTTAGATTTAAACATACCCATTAGATTAGACAATTAGAGTGGATTTAACACTGTTGGAGGGTTCCTGTATTCACACATGGGAAGATCTGGCCACTGCTTTTTATCATCAATATCAGTACAACATTGATTTAGCACCGACAAGAGTTCAACTTCAAAGAATGAAAATGGGTACTAATGAAGGGTTTAAAGAGTACGCGCAAAAATGGAGGGATCTAGCCGGTAGGGTCCAACCACCACTAACTGACAGAGAACTAGTTGATTTGTTCAT
Source organism: Vicia faba (assembly GCA_948472305.1). Taxonomy (NCBI): domain Eukaryota; kingdom Viridiplantae; phylum Streptophyta; class Magnoliopsida; order Fabales; family Fabaceae; genus Vicia; species Vicia faba. The sequence goes on from OX451736.1 coordinate 339,974,578, forward strand.
GGGTACATTAACTGACCCATATTTTAACTTGCTAATTGGTAGCTCATCTTCCGGTTTCACTGAGTTAATTCTGACTGGTGAAAGGGTCAAGAGTGGAATCAAGAGTGGAAAAATCTCCATGGCGTCTGCTTCTACATCAAGCACTATAAAGAAACCCTTTACTGGAAAGAAAGAAGCCAATATTATTTATGGGTCAAGGGCCTATACCAAGAAGGATCACCATCCATATGTTAATGCTGTTTTGATCTCCAACCCTCCATCTGCTCAAAGAAAATCATCCAACCATTAACAATCTGAAGTTCCTCGAAGACAGTTCACAAGGATTAGCATGTCACTGTCCCAAGACTCGCAACATATGTTGAAGGCCAACTTGGTGACATTACGTGATATGCCATTGTGATATGGTGGCAGAACCAACTGTTAATACTGGTTTGCGTTTTTTGTTTGCAAATGTCGCGGTAAGCAAGAGTCACCATCGACTTTTATTTTATCCAACAAAGAAAAGGGTGAAAAGAACAGAAAAAGACCTTTTTTCGATATTTCTGAGTACGGGGGGTAGATTGTGGAAAGGGAAGGTGTTAGCACCCCTTCCATCCATGGTTTTCCATGGGCTCTTAGGTACTTGCTCACTTTTAAAACTGCTTTAGTGTTTGTGTGGTTTGAAAATATTTGAAAATTACCTTAGTGTGGCGATTCACTTTATGGTAACTCTTGTATCAGTCCTCAAGAGTGTGATAAAGTGTTTTTGAAAATATTTGTTTGAAAAGTATGTTTGAAAGTGTATGGTGTAAAAAGGATTGTTTGAGCAAGTACGTAACAGTTATCTACCTACTCGAAAAAAGGCGTTCTTTTCCTCCTATCCTTTAGACCGTGTTATCCTACTATTAATGAGTAGGTAACCCTAGTCGTTGGATTTTTGAGGGACATTCAAAGGGACAATTACGATCACTAAAGCAATGGTTAGGAAACCTTAGTAGTTACCCTAGAGTCCTAAAGATCTTTCTGAGGCAACATTCAAATGGAACATTTTTGATCTTTTGGGACTAGAGGGCAACCACTAAAACTCCCTATACTTCATGACCGTTTACCAAAGGCAACTGGAGTGGCGATACCCTACAGGTGCGCATGTGCGTGTGATTGTTTTTCAATTATTTATCTTTGCACAATTATGGTTTTCTACTGTTTCAAATTATTGATCTTTTGCATACAATCCTACGTATACATCTAAACAGTTTATATATTTGCAGAAAGTAAAAGCGGAAAAGTAAATCTAATTATTACCAGGTTTCGGGGAATGGGGATTACATGACCAAAAACTTTGGGGATTAAACAGTAAATGGGGAACGACAATAAATAACCTAATTAAAACTATTACAATCTCGAAGCAATTACAAATAATTTTAAAAAAATAATGGAAAAAGAATACGCACGACAAAGTTAAATACGAGGAATTAACAATTAAATTCAAAGACATCTAATTAGTGAATAAAGAAAAATATTTTGGATTTTGAGAAAGTAATTAATTTTGCAAATTAACCTAATTTCTAATTAATTTTAATTATGAAAAAGGAATTTAAATTATCCTAATTAACCTAATTAATTAATGAAATTAAATATTTTTATGAAAAAAACCCAATTCTAATGTTTTTATTGATTTTTTGATTTAGTTAAAAAAAGTAATGATTTTTTTTGTAAAAATAATTAAAAGAAATAATTTAAAAAAATAAAAGAAATTAAAAAAAGAATTAAAGTGGGCCTGATGTGATGAGCAAAACTGGGGGGGTGTATTGCTGGAATTTGACAAAGCTCAAAGTTGATGTCCCATCTGCCTGCGCGTAAATCCAGTAAGGCTGATTTCTGTAGTGTGTACCATGGACTGCCTTTGCTGGACCATTGGATCTGGATTGATGATGATCTGATGGCTGGATCCAGGAGTTGCATGATACTCCTCTTTGGATGTTGCGCGCTAGATCTTGTGGAAAATATTGAGAAAAATAACATGTAGGAGGCAGGGATCGAACCCCTGACCTCCTACACGCGCACCTTGCAAAGCCTTGCCTCTTGCCACTGGACCATTTGTTTCAATCGTTTATATAACGCAAACAATATATTATATAGAATGAAAAGCCAGTGCAATAATTACAACGCGCGAGATTCAAATGGGCCACTCATGCCTCGCCATGCAATCATCTTCTTGGCTGAGACTATTGTCTTAGGCAAAGACTTTTACCTACGGACGTTGTCTGTAGCTATAACCTTTGCATCTCAAAAATCATGATTAAGCAACATAAATTAGATTCAAGACCATGGATCAATTGGGTTTGATTTTCTGATCATGACAGTATCCATCTTTAGAGCCAATTGTTCCTGCATTTGAAAGCCCTCAAACGAACTTATAAACCCTAGCAATGGCATTTCATCAAACAAGCATCAAAACACGTAATTAAATATGCAAACACATTCTAAAGGATGATACAAACATGAATATATGCTTAGAAATCATTTATCTTGCGTGAATTGTAAAAATCAAACTCAAGAATATGTGTGCAAACTGTGAATCTGTAAGGAGTGATTATGGGTTTTTTGATGCATGCAAATGATGCAGTTAGTTTCAGGAGATTGCCAGGAATGGATTGCTGGCCTTGAAACCCTTTGAATCGACCTATGGAACGAAATCCGATTCTCACTTTTTGTCAAAAAATTTAGTTTTTGTTCTTGTAGTTTACAGGAACAATCCCCCTTTTTATGCTTTGGAAATGTTGTGTACTTATAATAGACTGATTTAGGTTAACAAAATTGGACCGTATCTTCACAAATTGTTGAGATTTGATTTGATTTTGTTCCTTGCATTATTTGTTTCTAAAACAAGCCAAATCATGATTTTTCCAATCAATTAGCCTTTGCACAAATTTTTTCTGATTTGCTAGCTGTTCATGGACTCATGATGTGCTCATAAAATCCAATCTTTGATTTTATTTGATTATTCCACTATTTAAATTGATTTATTTTGATTTAGATGGATAAAAAATCAAAATAAATAATAAAAATAATAAAATAATAGATGGATAAGCTCAGGGGTCGTGGACTATCTTAGGAACGAGTTTCAAACAAGGAAACATGGGCCCATTTGGAAAAAAAGTCATTTTGATCAATATTGACTTCATGCACATTTCCAGAAATTGGTCAACTTTAGCAATGCATACCTCTCTCATTTTTAACCCTAGGAGGGTGTTCTTGGACTTTTTAGAAAGCTTAGGATGTCCTCTAAGCAACACTTTTTATTTTAATATCAATTGTAACTTCCATGTTCATGTAAGAAGCTTTGACTCAAAAGGGGTTTTTGTTAACTTTTTGAAATGACCTATAATGTATGAACTTGTATCTGTTGATTGAGGCATTTCTTGACTTTGAGGGCTGAAGAGGAGTTGTAGGGAATTTGATTCTATTCAAAATTATCCTTGGTTGGAAAGTTTATGATAAAGTATGAGAAATTTATGCTTGGTCAAAGTTTGGTTGACTTTTCCTATAGAAACCCTAAATTGCCATTTTTGACTTTTGATGAGTTGGGAGCATTTCATGAGGAATCATGATCAACCCTTGATCAAATGATGGATATTACTTCAAATGTTGATGTTGACCAAAAATCTTGAAGTTTGACTATATATAGGCCACAGTTGACTTTTGACCTAGTACAATTGATTTTTAGGCATTTAAATAGTTGACTGACCAAACTTGTTGTGCAAGGCATGAAACTTGGCATAAATGATCTTGAGGACATATTAGGACATTGGATACCATTTGGGACCCTTGGGACTCAACCATCTTGCTTGAAATTGCAACCCTAGTTTGGGGCTTATTATTTTAAGAGGAGGGTTTGTCTGATCAATCCTTAGTCAACTTGAGCCATTAAGGACCTCTAGGAGTATGTCTTGTGTGAAAATAGGAGGGAAAATTTAGGGGTACAACAGATGCCCCTATTCAATCTTCTTAAACCGAAGGATTTAAATTGGATTGTCCGCCTTTCATGATCTGAGGGTGGAAGATGATTGAACACTAGAGTTCCCAGAAATTTGTACTCGCATGAAGTAATACTGATGGTTGATGATGTCGTGGATGGGCTTACAGATGCCATTTGGAGAAGATAACTGAAATTCGTCGGAGATGAGCTTAAAGATGCCATCCATAGTAATGACGATTTCGTGAGGTATTCCTTTGTGGGAATTCCTGTTCTCGTTGCTAGGAAGGACTTCGCTGAGAAATGTTGGTTTATGTCTTAGGGAATAGAGTCTAGGAGCTTTAGTTTTCCCATTACTCTACCGGGGAGTCATTTCTTGATTGAAGATACGGAAGTGAACTACTATCTGGTTTAGATCCAGGCTTCATAGTGACTTGCTGAGGATAGTAAGGCTGACTTCTATCTAGTCTATCCCAGGCTTCACAGTGACTTGCTGAGGATAATAAGGCTGACTGCTATCTGGTCATATCCCAGGATTCACAGCGACTTACTGAGGAAATGAGATTAAGCTGTTATCCGGTCAGGATCCGGGCTTCACAGTGTCTTGAATTGTTCATTCACTATTATCCGGTCAGTTTCCGGGCTTCATAGCTTCTTTAACTAGAATAGAAATCTTAGTATCGATTTGACTAATCCAGAGAAAATCTTAGGTTAACTTTGAATGGCATAGTAATTAGGAGGATCTTAGTAGAGATTCAACTGACCGAGACGAAAGTCTTGGAATCTCTTCTACCGGCATAGTAAGTAGAGATATCTTGGGATAACTTTGACTAACATAGTAATCAGGAGGATCTTGGTAGCAATTCAACTGACCCAGACGAAAGTCTTGGAGTCTCTTCCACTTGCATAGTGAGCGGAGAGATTTTGGGATGACCTTGATTGGAATAGTAATAAGGAGAATCTTAGTAGCGATTCAACTGACCCAAACGAAAGTCTTGGAATCTCTTCTACCGGCATAGTGAGTAGAGAGATATTAGGATTATCTTTCTGAGGAAAATCCTGGAATAGTCCTTGGTTAGACGTAGCTTGCTGATTTGGTCCTTTCCTGAAAGGTAAAGAGTTAGTCGTATGCAATGTAATGATGTATGAAATGCATTGTGATGATGTTCTCAAAATAAATGAGATTGTATTGTATGCAATGTGTATGCGCATGCTGTGATGTATGGATATGGGATGCTATTGCGGTATTCCTTAGTCGGGGAAAATAAATCCCAGACTGTTGCTGAAGAGTATTGGAGTAGCTGAATTCTTCATCTCTGCTGGGGATGGTGAATGTTGATGACTATGCTGTGGATTTACTCCTTACTGTTTGCGGATATTCTGCCGGGGAGAGACTCTTCTTGAGAATAACTCTGCAGGGGAATAACTCTGTTTGAGAGAGGAGATGCTTTGATGGAAGACTTTGCCGATTCGGGGAGATAAACTCTGCCAGGGGATGAACTTCTGTAGCTAGAGAAATAAAATCTGTTGGGGATTGAGCTTCTGTATTCAGAGAAATAAACTCTGTTCGTGAGAAAACTTTATGGACCACTTACGATTATAAAATTCAGCTGGGGAATATAGACGTCAGCTCTCTGAAAGAACTTTGCTCGGGAAGGTAGCTCCTGTTTTGGGAAACCGATGTCAAAGTTTTTGGTTGTCTCTACTCTGCAGGGAACATAGACGTCACGGGGTCGCATGTAATGGTGACCTTATTTCAAAATTGGACCTGCCCCTGTACCCGCTGGAAGGAGTAACTGTCGGGATTGACATGTTTTTTTTAGTCTTTGCCATTGTTCCTTATGTTATAAGCAACTGTCTTTCCGTTTCTTATGAAAATATTTGTGAATAGAAATCATACTCAAATGCACATGTCAAGAATAAGTCATTGGATGTTTTCGCAAAACAAAACAAAAAAAGAAAAACAAATGGTTTTGTAAAAATTACTTGTATTAATTTCTGAAGTTGGCCTATAACAGGCGTTTTTGTACAAGGAAGCTGACGCTCTAGTAAGAGAATGCCGCCATGAAAATGAAAGCTATACAATATTGTGTACAAAGAGAAGAAAACAACCATGTGTAATAATCCCATTGAGTTTCAATTCTGCTATTGTCGCTATGTCTTCGAGCGTCTCATCACTTTGCTTCTTGTCCGAAGCTGACTGGATTGATTGGTGCCATTTTGAGCTTAATAGATGATGCTGAAGTCTTGTTGCAAGGTGATCCAATGGGACATAGTGATACACTTTAAATCCCTAAATTTTTCCTTGACCTCCCTTTCGGGTTTTCAGTCCATCGGGATACCCTTTTTTGCCCAAGCCGCCTTTTCAGGTTTTCGACTTGTCGGGTGTACAATTTTTTTTTGTTTTCATCCCTAATTTTTGCTTGAACCCTTTTGGTTCGCCGGGAAGCCCTTATTTTTGCCTAGGCCAGTCCACCTAGCGGGTCTTATTTATGCGTAGTATCTTTTCACTTTGTCCGCATTGATAGGGTGAGGAAGGTCGTCACCGTCCATGGTGGTCAGAATCATGGCTCCACCAGAAAAAATGCTTTTGATCACAAATGGCCCTTCGCATGTGGGAGTCCATTTGCCCCTGGGATCACCTTGCGGCAGTATGATGCGCTTGATCACTAGATCCCTGACTTGATATACTTGGTTTCAGACCTTTTTGTTGAAAGCCTTGATCATCCTTTTTTGATACATTTGACAATGACAGACAACAGTAAGTCTCTTTTGATTGATCAAATTCAGTTGATCAAGTCGAGTGTGGATCCAATCATCTTCATTCAGACCTGCATCCTTCATGATTATCAGAGAAAGGATCTGGACCTTAATAGGCAGGACAACCTCCATGCCATATACCAGAGAGTAGGGTGTTGCCCCTGTCGATGTTCGTGCGGAGGTGTGATAACCATGAAGAGAAAATGGTAACATCTCATGACAGTCTCTGTATGTCACCGTCATCTTCTATACAATTTTCTTTATGTTCTTGTTAGTAGCCTCCACAACGCCATTCATCTTCTGCCGGTAAGGGAAAGAATTATGGTGCTGGATCTTGAACTGTTTACAGAGTTCAGTGATCATCGTGTTGTTGAGATTCGTACCATTGTCAGTGATGATTCTCTCTGGCACACCGTACCAACAGATCAGGTTATGCTTGATAAACCGCGCCATTATGTTCTTGGTAACAGTAGCAAAAGAGGCAGCTTCAACCCACTTCGTGAAGTAATCAATGGCCACCAGGATGAGTGATGCCCATTGGAAGAGGTGGGTCTAATCTCTCCGATCATGTCAATGCCCCACATTGCAAAGGGCCAAGGAGCCGTTAAGACGTTCAAAGGAACCGAAGATACATGCACCTTATCAGCATAGATCTGGCATTTGTGACAAGTTCGGGAATGCTGATAGCAGTCTGCTTCCATGGTGGACCAATAGTATCCTGCCCGTAGGATCTTTTTAGCCATGGTATGTCGACTAGAATGGGTTCTGAAGGTACCTTCGTGTAGATCTGTCATAATTCTCTCTGCTTCACTCTGGTCTACTCACCGAAGTAAAGTAGAGTCATGGTTGCGCTTGTAGAGGATTCCATTACCGAGGAAGAATTTCCCGGTGAACCTTCTCAGAAACTTCTTATCGTTGACAGATGCCCCCTCGGGATACTCTTGAGTCTCGAGATATCTCTTCACTTCATAGAACCATGGTTTGTCTGCTACTCCTTCAGTGTCGATCTCATAGTAGTATACTGGTTTATCCAACCTCTTAATAGTGATTCGAGGAGCCTCATTGTCCAACCTAACCTTGAACATAAATGACATGGTAGCTAGCGCGTCCTCTAACTGATTCTCTTCTCGTGGAAAATGTTCAAAGGTTACCTCCTCAAAGTGTGGAAGCAAGGTCAACACATGTTCTTTGTACGGGATGAGATTCAGGTGCTTCATATCCCACTCTCCTTTGATCTGACTTATCACCAAGGCTGAATCCCCGAACATGCTCAAGAACTTGATCCTCAGGTCAATAGCAGCTTTGAGACCCATGATGCATGCTTCATACTCCACCATGTTGTTGGTACAGTTGAAGCATAGTCGGGCAGTGAAAGGAGTATGACAACCCTCGAGGGATATGATTATAGCACCAATGCCATTACCGAGTGCGTTCGAAGCTTCATCAAAAACCATAGTCCATCGGGATCCTTCTTCGGGTCCTTCATCCGGTCCAGGTTCTTCATAGTCAGTTACTAGCATAACATTCTCGTCAGGGAATTCAAAATTCATGGACTATTAGTCATCCACGGCCTGATGAGCCAAATGATCAGCTAATACACATTCCTTGATTGCTTTCTGGGTTATGTATTGGATATCGTATTCGGTTAAGATCATCTGCCATCTTGCTATTCTTCCGGAGAGAGCGGGCTTCTCGAAGATGTACTTGATCGGATCCATCTTAGATATCAACAAAGTAGTGTGGGTCAAAATATACTGTCTCAGTCGGCGAGCAGCCCATGCCAAAGTGCAGCAAGTTTTCTTGAGCAGTGAGTATCTTGTCTCACAGTCGGTAAACTTTTTGCTAAGGTAGTATATTGCGTGCTCTTTTCGAATAGACTCATCATGCTTCCCCATCACACACCCCATTGAATTGTCTAACACTGTTAAGTACATTATCAAATGTCTTCCTTCCATCGGAGGCATCAAAATTGGTGATTCTTGAAGGTATTCCTTAATTCTTTCGAAAGCGGTCTGGCATTCGTCATTCCATTTTACCACTTGATCTTTCTTCAGGAGTTTGAAGATTGGCTCACAAGTAGCAGTTAGATGGGAAATCAACCTGACAATGTAATTTAGGCATCCCAAAAAGCCTCTGACCTCCTTCTCAGTGCGAGGAGCTGACATCTCTTGTATATCCTTTACTTTTGCAGGGTCTACCTGAATGCCCTTGTCACTGACAATGAAACCCATTAGTTTGCCAGACCTTACCCCGAAGGTGCACTTGTTCGGATTCAACCTCAGCTTGTATCTCTTCAACCTATCAAACAACTTTTGTAAATGATCAAGGTGTTCTTCCTCAGTTTGAGACCTGGCTATCATGTCATCCACATATACCTCTATCTTATGGTGAATCATGTCATGAAATAAGGCGACCATGGCTCGCTGATAGGTTACCCCAACGTTCTTTAATCCAAACGACATCACTTTGTAGCAGAAAGTTCCCCATTGAGTGAATAAGGTTGTCTTCTCCATATCTTCGGGTGCCATCTTGATCTGATTGTAACCAGAGAAACCATCCATGAAGGAAAAGATCTTATGCTGCACGGTGTTGTCAACTAGGACGTCGATGTGGGGGAGTGGAAAGTCATCTTTGGGGCTTGCCCTATTCAGATCTATGTAGTCCACACACATCCGTACCTTACCGTCTTTTTTAGGCATCGACACTATGTTGGCCACCCATTGGGGATAAGAGGTGACAACTAAGAACCCAACATTGAACTGCTTCATAACCTCTGCTTTGATCTTCTCTGACATTTCAGGGCGCATGCGACGGGCCTTCTGTTTTACCAGAGGGCAATCTTCTTTAGTTGGTAGTCGGTGAACCACAATATCCATGTCCAGTCCTGACATGTCTTCATATGACCAGGAAAAGATCTCGACATAGTCATGCAACATTTATATCAACCGCCGTTTGACATTAAGCTCCAGATTTGTGCTGATCTTGACTTCTTTTCTGTTTACCTCTTTTACCAAGTTTATTGTCTCAACTGGCTCTTCATGAGGTTGTATAGCCTTCTCTTCCCATTGTAACAGTCTAGCAAGTTCTCCAGGTACCTCACAATCTTCCTCACCTTCGTCCTCGGCTTGGTTGATCAGATTTTGGAAGTTATAACTGGCAATAGCAAAACTGTTATCAATGGGATCCAGAGTGAATATGGACCTGCAGTTTGATACGTGAGTGTGTGTAAGAGCATAGTTGTATTGATAAGATAAAAAGCAGAAAAGAAATACAGAGAGTGCAAAATTTGTATGCAAAACGTCCAATGCTTTATTAATGCCATATGAAAGTGAAACATGATAACCCTCACAAATAAACCGATGTGCCCCGGGTAAGACACATGTCCATAAAGTTATATTATTTATTACATATCCAAAAAACAAGAAAGATAATTACTTTTGAACAAAAGTAATAAGTACAAAATCTTTTTCTGTCGAGTTACTAGGTCCACTGTTGGTAGCAGGGAAGATCCAGCTATCCATGTCATTGTAATCGTTTCTGTCTTCTACTGCATTGACCCCGTGATTACTGATGCATATGGGAGGTTTTCTCGCAAGAGCACGTCGAAGAACCCTTTGAGCCCCTTCTTCAATAAAAATTTTGCATCCTTGAGAGATTCCATCTTCAAGGGAGGTCTGGTGATCTTCGTCACATTGGTAGCGGTTTCAGTTGTAGCCAGAGTCTGGGGAACCTCTTCGAAATTCTGGCAGATTCTCAATGAACTCACCCTCCATTTCCACATATCTGAATGAATTCAAGTGACTGACCATGTATTCTTCTTCGTCGCGTACAATGACAATTCTCCCTTTGACCAGGTATTTCATCATTTGATGCAGAGTCGACGTAACAGCTCCAACCCCATGTATCCAAGGGCGGCCCAACAAACAAGAATAAGATGGCCTGATATCCATCACATAGAAGATAGAGCCGAAAGTCTGAGAACCAACCTTGATGGAGATGTCCACCTCCCCGTGCACCATTCTCTTTGATGCGTCAAAAGCCCTCACTACAATATTGCTAGGCTTCAGAGTCAAGCCCTCACAGTGCAGTCTATCCAGAGCATTCTTAGGCAGCACATTTAACGATGAACCAGTATCTACAAGAACATGGGCCATAGTGGTGCCCTTGCATTCGACGGATACGTGCAACACAATCGGTATCAGAAAAGCCCAAACCGTTATCGGCCGTCAAACTAGCCACACAATCTTCAAATTGGTCAACAGAAGTTTCCTGAGGCATATGGGAAGTTTTCAGAAATTTCACCAGAGCCTTCACATGAGCTTAGGAGCACAACAACAAGGCTAGCATGGAGATCTTTGAAGGGGTCTGCCCCAGCTGTTCGACCACGTTGTAGTCGCTTCTCTTGATAATTTTCAAAATTTCTTCCATCTCCTTCTTGGAAGCCTCTGGAATAGATACTGACTGCACCTTTGTCTGGACGGGCTCAATCAATATGTCTTTGCCCCGAGTCTCGGTCGACTCGGTGATAGGGGTGTCAACAGGAGTAATCAAAGGAATTGCAGCAGTAGTAGAAACATCAGTGGGAATTATCACAGGACCAGTAACAACTTTCGGAGGAGAAATCTCGGGGGAGAATACTCTTCCGCTTCTTGTTATTTTGCTGGTTCCAACAATGTTGACAATGTCGGGATCAACATTCTCAGAGACTTGGTCTTCATCAGCCATCTAATCTTGCTTGAGGCCATGGTAGTAGACGTCACCCCCATAATTCCAAGGAACGATTTTATAAGAGGAGTACGGGATTGGCCTTGGAGCAGTAATTCTTAGGGGAGTAATCTTCGGAACAGATGTAATCCTGACGGGTCTTTTGGTGGAGACCCTGGGAGGATTAGCAGAAATGGTTATTATCGAAACATCCTTGCACATAATGATTAGAACGGGATTCTTCTCAAACAAAATCTCTCCAACATTCATCAGGCGCTGAACACCTGCCTTTAATAAATGACAACCATTTGATAGAGATAAACAGAAGTGGCAACCTTCGCCACAACCCGGAAATAAACCGACCTTCAACAAGTTCCACTTAATGGTCACAAGCGGAGTAACAAGGTCTTCAACAGTAGTAACAAACATATCGTCTTCAATAGCGTTAACACCACAACCATGCTTGGGTATAGGATCAGTGATAACATTTGGCATCTCAGGGGCGTCAAACTCAATTTCCTTCGCCTCGAGAGGGTCTTGTACTTTATTTTTCAAAGCCCAACAGTCGTTTGTATCATGACATGGACTTTCCGAATGATAAGCACAACGGGCATTTGGATTATAGCGGGGAGAGGTAGTGTTGGGATTCTTTGGCGGTTCCCGCAAGGTTACCAGATTGGATCTCAACAAATGAGGCAAAACTTGGGCTAGAGTCATATTTATCCAGGTGAATTGTCTTACCGGTCTTTCTATTCTCTGCTCATTATTCCTCTGTTGAGTGGGTGTAGGCTTAGGAATCAGGACAACCCCTACTGTTGGACGGCGTTCAGTTCTGTCCTGACTCTATTGATGGTGCACAACACGAACCTCTTTCTTCCCAGTGAATGGTTTTCTAACAGCACTAGAGGATGCGTCCTTTTGGATCTTCCCAATCTTGATTCCAGCTTCCACTCTCTCCCCATTCAAGATTAATTCAGTGAAGCCAACTGAGGAGCTTCCAATTAGATGATTAAAGAAAGGACCGGACAGGGTACCCAGAAACATGTATGTGATGCGGTGGGAAAACTGACTTGAGGCTTTGCATTTGTGTTTGCAAATGTCGCGGTTAGCAAGAGTCGCCACCGCCTTTTCTTTTATCCAAAAGGAAAGGTAAAAAAGCACAGGAAAGACCTTTGAGATTGTTTTTGGGTTTGGGGGGTAGATTATGAAAAGGGAAGGTGCTAGCACCCTTTTCATCTATGGTTTTCCATGGGCTCTTAGTTACTTGTTTTAGATCACTTGCTTTGCTTTTGCAATTGTTTGAAATGGTGATTTGTGTGGTTTTGAAAGTATTTTGAAAAGAGGCCTTTGTTTAGGAAACCTTTGTAATGATTCTTGTTCGTAAGAATGTATACAAAGATGTTTGTCTTTTGAAAAATGTTTCAATGTTTTGAAAGTTGTTTGGAAATTGTTTTGAAAATGTGTGTGTTTGTTTGAAAATAGCAAGGATTGTTTGAAAGAGATCAAGTAACTAGGAGCTATCTACCCTACTCAAAAGTATTTCTTGCACATTTTTATTCCTTTGATATTGTTGTTTTACCATTGCTTTGGTAAACAACCCTATCTTTGGATGTTAAACGGGACGGGCGTGGGTCATCGTATGACCATGATAGCAATAGTGCCAAGTATCTTAGCTTATTTGAGGGACTAAGATCATTTGTTTTTTTTAGGCAACCTTGTCTAGCGTCATCGAGGGACTATGATCTTTTGTTTTGTTTTGTTTTGCCAAGATATCTAGCATGCATACCATGGCCATGTTTTAAGGCAAACAAGTGGGTGAAACCCTAGAGGTGCTTGTGTGTAACGTGTTGTCATTTTTCATGCATTTTGTTTGTCTTGAATTAGGTCATGCTATTTGTTTGATTTTTGTCTTATCATACAAACCCTAATTTACTAAACATGTATATAATGCAATAAATTGCGTAAAGTAAATCTAAGCTATTACAACAATATTATGGGAAGGGGGATACAAGTTTTGAATGAGGGATATTGCTCAAAATAAAACCCTAATTCACTATTACAACCCAATTGAATTTATTGTACAATAAATAAATAAACAATTATTTAAATATGCAATAAAAATGTAAATATGCAAAAAATGTTTTTGTATTTATTTTATGTATGTAAAAATAAATTATCTAAGTCCTAAAAATAAGAAAAAATAATGTTATTACTTTTGAAAGGGGAAACCCTAATTTTGATTTAATAGAAAATATGTTCTATATCATTTATTTTATTCCATTTTTTACAAGAAAAAATAATAATTAATATTATTCACAAGTATTAAAAAATAAAATATGTATGAAAATAACATTTAATGTGTATAAAAATATGAAATAAAATATTAAGTATTTTATTATTATTTACAAATTTATTTAAGAAAGTAAATTCTATTAAACCTAATAAACTATTTTTTATGCCAAAAAATAATAAAAATAATAAAATAAAAATGCAAAAAATTAAGAAAATATTTTTGGGATTTTTTAATGTTCAGAAAAATATAAATGCAAGTCAAAATATAAAATATGCAAGAAAATATAAAAAGTAAAAGAAAATGGTCATGGGGGTGCAAATAGGAAACAAGGGGTGTGAAAAGTCAGAAATGCAAGGCCCAGGCGCGCCAGGCCCAGAACCTGTCGTCCCTATCCTCCAGACAACACCAAACGCGCGTTCTGCCTTCAAATCCTGTTCTTGCTCATGCTTGCATAAAATCAAAAACTTTTTAATCACGATTCCAACCATATCCATTTTGTGACCTAACTCTCAAAGGACAGAGAGAATTTCTGTAGCCCTATTTTTTGACCTAAAATTTTCAGCATGTTCAAACATCAAATACTCTTAGCTCAGTTAATATAAATGGAAAGTATGCATATGTACAACTTAAGCAAGTTAAGGACTACATTTTTGCTTCACAAACCTAAGCTCAAAGATCCCTAAATAAAAGATAGAACTTTGAAAAATACCTGGTTCAGTTGAGTTTGGTTATGGCGATGTGGGGACTTTGAGTGAGGCCTGAAGATTGTGTGAGCTTCCTTGAAGTTCCCTCAAGCTTCTCCAATGCTCAGCTGGCCTTGTAGATGCTTGAATCTCCCTGCACGAGTCAACCTGCAACCTTGCAAAATGAAAATGGTGAAGTGTGAAATAGGGCACACAGTTGCAAGACAAGGGCCTGGATAGCTTGAATGTGATGTAGGGAAGATGTTTCAAGGGTTGAAAGGCAAAACGCACGAGCAAGTTTTGAAATGGCAAGTGTTTTGCAGAAGCTGCCCTGTTTTGGGCAGAAATGTGGTTTTTGGTGTTTAAGGGTGTTTTGGAAGCTATGCACTCGTGTTTCTGCTTGTGACAAAGTTCTGAAGTTGTTTAAAATGATGCTAAGCCTCTTGTTTATCAGATGCACAAGCTTACTTGACTTTTGCAATTTTTCTTGCTTTTGAAGAAAGTTGAAAGTGACAATGCCAAAATATTGTACTTGCTAGTTCTAGGGCTGCAAGGAGTTGGTAAACTTTTTCTGATGTTTGTGGATCTTACTTGCAACAAAAGATCAGGTCCATGGCTCAAGATTTTCAAAGTTGTAAAAATCTAGCTTTATCAAAATGGTATTATGAACTTTATGCCATTTTTGGATTAATTCAATGTGCAATGCTTCAAAAGTCAGAACAAGACCATTATCCATTGAGTTTGCATTTAATTATGGAGTGTAGAAAGGATTAGGACCTGTAATACCAAGTACAAGCATGCTAGGATCTGATTTTCAATTTGAACCATTGTGAAAATTCCTTGAACAAAAGTGACAAATTGCCATTTTCTTTTCGTCGATTCTCCCTAACCATAAATGATCTCTGAGAGTTCTTGGACATTTTGGAAAGCTTGTAACATGTCTACAATCCATATTTGAAATGAAACTTGATATACCTCTTGGAACTAGGTGAAAAGTTGCCATGAAGTTAGGTCAAAAACCTGCCTAAACTAGGGCAAAATTTCACTAAGTTAAAAAGTTTATGGACCCCTATTCACAAAATCATAACTTGATATACAAGAATATTTTGGGAAAACTTTGTGAATAAAAGTTGTATATTTCATGGAGGACTACAACTTTCATGTTGGAAGTTTTGTTTGAATCCAATCGCATCATGGTGAAAAAGTTGTGGAAAGTTGGGAAAAAATAAGAAAATTTCCATACTTTGAAATTTTCTAAGTTATGAAAATTTTTCAAATTAAACTCTAATTTGAAATTTTATGTTTCTTGGCCAACAAGTTTCACATTTTGACATATCTTGATGAATTATGACCCTTGGCACTTGATTTTGACCAAAAAGTCAAAGTTTGACTTTTCAGTGTACAGTTGATTTTTGATCAGTTGACTGGAAAATTCATCTGTCAATCCTATACTTTTGAGATCTTTTGAACTATTTGATTAGGTCAAGATGATTCCATTGAGTACTTGAAATCATGCTTGAACCTAATTGGTCATTGGCTAGGTTAAAAATCAGAAATTGCCCTTTCTCAATCAAAACCCTAATTTTGACCATTTTTCCCTTTTGATGATTTGATCAAATTTCTTGAGGAGTTGTGGTCCAAACTTGATAAAATGGTACATAGGAGCCTAGAATGTTGTTGGGGATCAAAATTTATGAAGTTTGACTGTAAATTGGCCATGGTTGACTTTTACCCCAATAAAACTGATTTTTAGGTCAACTGTCCAATTGACTGGTCAAAAATATGGTCCAAGGCTTGAAACTTGGTATGAACAAACTTAGGGGCCAAAGATGGTGTATGAAAGTCATATGAGGAATTTATGGTCCAAAAATCCTTGTGCAAACTCAAACCATAATTTCAGGTTATCAGTGCAAGGAGATGTCTTGAGCAGAGCAAACCCTAATCCTGTTTGGAGTCCAAGAAGTCTTGTGAGGAAAATCTTGATAATATGAGAGGGAAAATTTTGGGGTACATCAATGTCCACTAGTTCTCTATCAGACAGAGGAGGATGGACTCTTCTCTTAAGTCCCTCCACTTCTGAGCGTAGTCTTTGAAACCCTCGCTCAAACCCATAACCAGACTCTGGATTTGAGTACGGGTGGGAGCAAGGTCTGCGTTGTACTGATACTTCTTATAAAAAGCAGCGGCCAGGTCTTCCCAATTATGGATATTGGCCCTCTCCAGTTGATAGAACCAATCTAGCTGAGTCTCAGATAGAATATCCTGAAAGAAGTGGAACCACAAATCTCTGTCAGCAGTGTGAGGCTGTATCTTCTTTACATAAGATCGGAGGTGCATCTTGGGACACAAAACCCCATCGTACTTAGCAAACACTAGTTCCTTGAACTTTGGAGGAATAACAATCCCAGACACCAAACCCAGCTCTTCGAAGTCCAGCCCAGGAACTTTCTGAACCTCCATTGCAATCAGACGCTCTTGCAGCTGTTTGTACCTTTCGTCAGCCGGAGGATACTGCTCTTCATTGTAATCAGTGTCATTATCAGATTCCTCCGGACTAGGGTATTCCTCTCTTGTCTAACCCTCTTGATTCTCTCCTTCCTTGGATGAAGAGGTCAGATCAACCATTTGCTTCAACGGTCCCTTGAATCTTCTTCCAAGGTTTACCACACCAGCTTTCCTTCTAGACTTCTTAGCCGTGTCTTTAACAATCAGGGCTTTCACTTCCTCCTGCCCTTTGGCTAGAGCCATGATCATCTGTTGGAATTGTGCATTCTGAGTCTGTAAGTCTTTCACAGTTTGTTCGAGAGCTATTTCTTGCTGAAATAAATAGCGAAGAAGATGAGAAACCTGTTATGAAACCTGTTTATGCATTGCTATGTATGGCATGTGTATGCAATGATTTCAAGGATTCTTAAAGACTCAAATTTGCTTAAATAAAAGAGACATACATTAATTGTATTAATAAGTTCGAATTGTTACAAAGAGTGCCCTTTAGGCTTACAATCAAACAGAATAAAACTTAAAGCAAAAAGAAAATTAGGTTTCCCATAAGCGCATCCTCTTTGGTACAATATAGGCGTTTATATTCCTATCTTCATGAAGTAGCCTAGTGAGTTCCAGTACTTTCTTCTCGCTGGTGTAGAATTGAGCTTCAAACGTATCCCGCTCCTCCTTAAGTTGAACCCATGATTTTTGTAACTCCTCATGATCAGTTGGCATGTCAGGATGAAGAACAAGATAAGGAGTGTCTCCTTCAGCAACCGATTCCATAATCATAGGTAGGATGGCGGGGTAAGGCATCATAAGACTTTGAGCACGGGCTCGTAGCCATTTGAGATAAGGCTCAACAGGGATAGAATTCTTGTGCCCGAGTGTCTTGCTATCAACTCTATGTACCATTCCCCAAGCTCGCATGAACCTTTTACGGTAACCCTGAGCATCATTCTCATAGTCAAAGGTGATTCCTTGGATAAGTGTATCATGAGGACCATCCCTT
This sequence comes from Vicia faba, assembly GCA_948472305.1. NCBI lineage: Eukaryota > Viridiplantae > Streptophyta > Magnoliopsida > Fabales > Fabaceae > Vicia > Vicia faba. Next base: position 339,992,469 of record OX451736.1, read on the forward strand.
CTCGCATATCCAAACTGTCGCAGTGCCAAACAAAGATTATAAGTGATTCCTCCCCTAATGCCTAAGAGAGGGACATTAGGGAATTCTCCGCATCAATCAATGATGCTAACATTCTCCGAGGATCGAGGACACCAATGAATACCTGAATGTGTAAGAGTCATTAGCATATGAGACCATCTTAAAACCTGTTCATTCTTCAAGACAGGTCAGGGTAGGTGCGAAATAAACCACCTAGCCAAAAGAGAAGTGCAACACAAAAGGGTCCCTCTTTTCTTTATAGTGCGAGTATGCAGAGAATGCAGGATATCTCCAAGCAGAGTAGTAACCGGATTGCATGATAGGAAAACCTTAACCGTATTCATGTCTATGAGCTGGTCTGGATTAGGAAACAATACCAACCCATAGATGAGAAGGGCTAACACCTCTTCAAAAGCTTGTAAGTCCAGGGTATCCCAAACATGATGAGCTTTCTTAAACAAGAACTTAGCCAAAAAACCCTTGACACCTCTCCTGGTTTCCCAATTTGCTACTACGTCAGACTGTTGTAAGGACAGAGCTTTAGCAATATCTTCAGGTTTAGGGTCTCTTTCCCTACCATTGAAAGGTACCTTGTTAAGGATAGGCACCCCCAGTAACAGATAAAACTCCTCCATAGTAGGCACTAACCGGTAATCTGGAAAAGTGAAGTAGTGATGTAGAGGGTCAAAGAATTGAAAGAGCACTTTTAATATTTCTTCATCAGGCTATGAGGTGACCAAGCTGAGAAGTCAACCATGTCTTTCAATGAAGGGAGAGCTTTCAGGAACCCTTGATACTAACTCCTTAAGCTGAGGAGGTACCTTTACCAGACTGACTTGGATAGTGAATCTGCGGGCGTGGGCCATGTCCTACAAAACAAGACAAAAAGAAACCCTAAGAATCCTTGAAATGGTTAGTATGATATGCTATGTTATGATGTCATGATTATGCTCAAATATAACAGATATAGGAAACACAAGCAAATCACACAAAAACCTTAGGTTTAAGGCTTGCATGGGTTTTAAGGTAATACCCTCTTGAAGTTGGGTTGGTTCAACCTGTCCTAAATATAGTAACCAGGTTCTAAGGGATCTCAATATCACCAATCTTTTCCCCCAAATTTCGTTCCGATAGACAATTAACTTGCCACCAAACAAAACTAAAGAGTCAAACCTCAATGAGTGTAGCATCGAGTATCAATCGACTTTGGGTTTACACCAAAGACGGCTATCTCACTACGTCCTAAAAAGCCAAGTTGGTCAATTAAGATACTAAGGTCAGTTGACGCTTTATGATACCATGCAGCGGCCCCATATTCTCCTTGATTACTCAACGGATACCAGTACACACCAAAGTATCGCATCAACGTAGCTACTGTTTCAACCGTGTCGGTATAGCCCACACAACTCTCTCACAGTTTATTGCTACTTACCTAAAAGGAATTCCCCGATCCGTGTTTAGGATCCAAACAACCCAAACAGATACCCTTAAAAGTAAATCAAACAAGACAAGCCAAAAAAGCAATTAAAATGACCTAGATCCTAAGGTAAACCCCAATTTATAAATCATGGTCCACAGCAAAGTCGCCAGTTCTGTGATGTGGTGGCAGAACCAATTGTTAATACTGGTTTGCATTTTTTGTTCGCAAATGTTGCGGTAAGCAAGAGTTGCCACTGAATTTTCTTTTATCCAACAAAGGAAAAGGTGAAAAGAACAGAAAGAGACCTTTTTTCGAGATTTTTAAGTATGAGGGGTAGATTATGGAAAGGGAAGGTGTTAGCACCCTTTCCATACATGGTTTTCCATGGGCTCTTAGGTACTTACTCATTTTTAAAATTGCTTTCGTATTTGTGTGGTTTGAAAAGCTTTGAAAATTGCCTTAGTGCGGCGATTCACTTTATGGTAACTCTTGTATTAGTCCCTAAGAGTGTGATAAAGTGTTTTTGAAAATATTTGTTTGAAAAGTATGTTTGAAAGTGTATGGTGTAAAAAGGATTTTTTTGAGCAAGTACCTAACAGTTATCTACCTACTCGAAAAAAGGTGTTCTTTTCCTCCTATCCTTTAGACCATGTTATCCTACTATTAATGAGTAGGTAACCTTAGTCGTTGGGTTTTTGAGGGACATTCGAAGGGACAATTACGATCACTAAAGCAATGGTTAGGAAACCTTAGTAGTTACCATAGAGTCCTAAAGATCTTTCCGAGGCAACATTCGAATTGGTCATTTTTTATCTTTTGGGACTAGAGGATAACGACTAAAACTCCCTATACTTCATGACCGTTTACCGAAGGAAACTGGAGTGGCGATACCCTAGGGGTGCGCATGTGTGTGTGATTGTTTTTTAGTTATTTATCTTTGCACAATTATGGTTTTCTACTGTTTCAAATTATTGATCTTTTGCATACAATCCTACACATACATCTAAACAATTTATATATTTGCAGAAAGTAAAAGCAGAAAAGTAAATCTAATTGTTACAAGGCTTCGGGGAATGAGGATTATACGACCAAAAACTTTTGGGATTAAACAGTAAATAGGGAACGACAATAAATAACCTAATTAATACTATTACAATCTCGAAGCAATTACAATAATTTTAAAAAAATAATGGAAAAAGAATACGCGCGACAAAATTAAATACGGGGAATTAACAATTAAATTCAAAGACATCTAATTAGTGAATAAAGAAAAATATTTTGGATTTTGAGAAAGTAATTAATTTTGCAAATTAACCTAATTTCTAATTAATTTTAATTATGAAAAAGGAATTTAAATTATCCTAATTAACCTAATTAATTAATGAAATTAAATATTTTTATGAAAAAAAACCTAATTCTAATGTTTTTGTGTTTTTTATTGATTTTATGATTTAGTTAAAAAAAGTAATGAGTTTTTTTTTTGTAAAAATAATTAAAACAAATAAAAGAAATTAAAAAAGAATTAAAGTGGGCCTGATGTGATGAGCAAAACTGGGGGGTGTATTTCTGGAATTTGACAAAGCCCAAAGCTGATGGCCCATCTTCCTGTGCGTGAATCCAGTAATGCTGATTTCTGTAGTGCGCACCATGGACTGTCTTTGCTGGACCATTGGATCTGGATTGATGATGATCTGATGGCTGGATCTAGGAGTTGCATGATACTCCTCTTTGGATGTTACGCGCTAGATCCTATGGAAAATATTGAGAAAAATAACATGTAGGAGGCAGGGATCGAACCCCAAACCTCCTACACGCGCACCTTGCAAAGCCTTGCCTCTTGCCACTGGACCATTTGTTTCAATCGTTTATATATCACAAACAATATATTATATAGAATGAAAAGCCAGTGCAATAATTACAACGCGCGAGATTCAAATGGGCCACTCACGCCTCGCCATGCAATCGTCTTCTTGGCTGAGACTGTTGTCTTAGGCAAAGACTTTTACCTACAGACGTTGTCTGTAGCTATAACCTATGCATCTCAAAAATCATGATTAAGCAACATAACCTAGATTCAAGACCATGGATCAATTGGGTTTGATCCTCTGATCATGATGGTATCCATCTTTAGAGCCAATTGTTCCTGCATTTGAAAGCCCTAAAACGACCTTATAAACCCTAGCAATGGCGTTTCATCAAACAGGCATCAAAACACGTAATTAAATATGCAAACACATTCTAAAGGATGATACAAACATGAATATATGCTTAGAAATCATTTATCATGCGTGAATTGTAAAAATCAAATTCTAGAATATGTGTGTAAACTGTGAATCTGTAAGGAGTGATTCTGGGTGTTTTGATGCGTGCAAATGATGTTGTTAGTTTCAGGAGATTTCCAGGAATGGATTTCTGGCCTTGAAACCCTTTGAATCTCCCTGTAGAACGAAATCTGATTCTCACTTTTTGTCCAAAAATTGAGTTTTTGTTCTTGCAGTTTACATGACCAATCCCCCTTTTTATGCTTTGGCAATGTTGTGTACTAATAATAGACTGATTTAGGTTAACAAAATTGGAATGTATCTTCACAAATTGTTGATATTTGATTTGATTTTGTTCCTTGCATTATTTGTTTCTAAAACAAGCCAAATCATGATCTTTTCCAAGCAATTAGCCTTTACACGAATTTTTCTAATTTGCTAGCTTTTCATGGACTCATGATGTGCTCATAAAATCCAATCTTTGATTTTATTTGATTATTCCACTATTTAAATTGATTTATTTTGATTTAAAAGGATAAAAAATCAAAATAAATAATAAAAATAATAAAATAATAGATGGATAAGCTCAGGGGTCGTGGAACATCTTAGGAACGAGTTTCAAACAAGAAAACATGGGCCCATTTGGAAAAAAGTCATTTTGATCAATATTGACTTCATGCACATTTCCAGAAATTGGTCAAATTTAGCAATGCATATTGTGATGCGGTGGGAGAACTGACTTGATGTTTTGCGTTTCATTCGCACTTGTGCGGTTAGCAAGAGTCGCCACCGACTTTTATTTTATACAAAAGGAAAGGTAAAAAAGCACATGAAAGACCTTTCGAGATTATTCTTGGGTTCGAGGGGTAGATTATGAAAAGGGAAGGTATTAGCACCCTTTTCATCCATGGTTTTCCATGGGCTCTTAGTTACTCGTTTAGATCACTTGCTTTCATTTTATTGTGTGCTTGTGGTGTGGGATTTGAAAGTATTTTGAAAAATCTCTTTGTAATGGTTCTCGTCTCTATAAGAACGTATACAAAGTTTTGTTTCGAAGAATGGTTCAAAGATGTGTTTGTGAATCGTGTTTTGAAAAGAGGTTTTGCAATGGTTCTCGTCTCTATAAGAATGTATACAAAACATTTTATCTTTTTGCAAATGTTTTGAAATGAGAGTGTAGGTGTAAAAAGTTTTGTCGTGAGCAAGCGAGTAACTAAGAGCGAATCTATCTACTCGAAAGCTCTTAAGTTGTTCTTTTCTTCTTCCTTTTAGTGGTGCTATCTTACCATTGATTTGGTAAGAATCCCCACCATTGGATGTGAAGGGACAGACGCGGGTCTACTTTACAATCATTGAAGGCAACTTGTGAGACGCTTTTGCAATTTTTGTAAGGGACGCGATCGTTTTAATCGAAGGCAATATCGAGGGTCATCGAGGGACTACGATCTTTGTTTATCAAAGGTTTATTTGCTTGAGTGTCTCATATTCGAGGGACATGATTGTATTTCCGAGGCAACGAGCGAGGTTACCCTAGAGGTGCGCGTGTCAAAAGTGTGTTGGTTTCAAGTTATTTTATTCTTGGATTAGGTCATCTAGCGATTGATTTTTGAATCTTGCCATACATGCCTAGTTACTATACAGTATATGGAAAACAGTAAATTACGGGAATTGAAATTCTACGCTATTACAAAAGTATTCGGGAATGGGGGTATGTGATCGGTGGAAATAGAACTGACTGTTTAAAGCCGGATCGCGTATGTCGCGGTAAGCAAGAGTCGCCACCGTCTTTTATGTTCTCCAACATGGAAAGGACAAAAGCACAACAAAATTCCTTTTCGAGATGTCTCTCGGTTCGGGAGGTAGATTTATAGAAAGGGAAGGTGTTAGCACCCTTTCTATCCGTGGTTATCCACGGGCTCTTAGGTACTTGCTCTTATGTTTTCAAAAATTGTTTGCTTTTCAAGTGTGTGTGGGTTTTGAAAAAGTTTCGTGTGAAAAATTTGTTTGAAAACTTTTAGAAAGTGTCAGTGTGAAAAGATGTTTTTTGTTTGTTTTGAAAAGAGCAAGTACTTAAGAGAAACCTACCTACTCTAAGGAATTAGGCTGTGTAAGAGTCCTTAAGATAATGCTATCCCACCATTGAGGGGTAGGTAGCACCGTCGTTGGAGGTATTCGGGTCAATTCGATTATAAGGGACAGTGTGGTCACCGAAGCAATAGTAGGACACCTTAGAAGTAACCCTAATGTCCTAGATCCTTTTTTATCCGAGGCAACCGTTTCGAGGCAACTGGATCCTAGACAGGAGAGCGACCGCTAAAACGTCCTATACTTGACGACCACTTTCGAAGGAAACGAGTGAGGCGTACCCTAGAAGTGGTGTGTGCGTTTGTGTGTTGTTTTCAGTTTATATTTATCTTGGATCATGCAATTGTGAGCTACGAGTTGTTTTTAGTTATCATACATTCTTTCATGCAATTTTAGCAGTTAGGAGTGCGGAAAATAAAATACGGAAAGGTAAAAGCTACACTATTACAAGGCGCGGGTCTATACATCGCCAAAAAAACAAAGACCCGTTTTTGATAAAAGTGTGGAAAGTAAAAAAAACAATAACCTAATTACTATTACATCCGGAAAGCAGTTACATAATAATCAAATAGGAATAACGCGCGAATAAATTAAATTGGAACGTCTGAGGGTTTTGACCCTTTGCTTGAAATTAAACTAAAATTGAATACTAATTTAATTAATTATTTACAAGAAAGATATTTTTTTGTGTTTTTTGTATTTAATGAAAATAAAGAAATTAAAATTAAAAGAAAACCCTAGTTCTAAGTTTATTTTAATTATTAATGAAAATATTAAAGTTAACCTAATTTAAACTAATTAATTAATTTACATGTTATTTACAAAAATAATAATAATCAATAATGATGATAATAATTAATAGTCAAAACCTAATTCTATATAATTTTATTTATTAAGAAAAAGGATTAAAATTTAAAACCTAAATTAAACTAAGTTAATTGTTAGTTATTTATTTACAAAAATATGTTAATGGTGAAATTAATAAATAATTAAATATATATTCACAATTTTTGATTTCTGGATTTATTGTAAAAAATTAACTTAATGAATTAATAATAATAATTAAGACAATTAAAGAATTAAAAAGAAAAGAAAATAAAATTATGCAAACCAAGGGGGTTAGATGGCCCATGTGGAGGTGAACTTTGAGAAATTCTGACATATTAGACAAAGCCACGTTTGACTTTCTGGCATCACGCGCACGCTGTTTGACTGGGGTACACCATGGACTTCATTCTGTGGCCGTTGGATTGGACCTCATGGCCACTTGGCAGGCTTAGGCGTGAGGGTGCAAGATGGAATTCTGGGCGTGTACTGCCTGTGAATACTTTGTGAAAAAATAGAAAGAATTATATGGGGGACCTGGGAATTGAACCCAGGTCCCAACGCTTGCCAGCAATGTTTCCAACCACTACGCCACCTGCTTTTGTTTGTAAACATAATAACTAATAAAAATAATATATGCAAAGCAACCACTATGCTGGAAAACGCTCGCAGATTTGAATTCTCCAACAAGGTTGAGCCACGCACATCTTCTTCTTCGTTTTCTGCAAAATACGAAACAAGATAGCGGGGGTTTTAAACCCCCACTAATTATAAGAGTGAAAAATAGCGAATAGAGTTAGGGGCAATATAAAAAAGGCGCGAGGATTCCATTCAATTCGTCTTGAGCTCCTGAGTTTAATGGTATATGTCTCAAGGCCTGATTTTTCCTCAATAAGAAAGCCCTAATTTTCAAGCTTCTAAACCCTAGATTTTATCCATGGTGGATTTCGATTCAGGCAGTTTTAGCACAATTAAACTATATCGAAAGCTTCAGGAAGATGTCAGCAATACAAATCAATACGCAAAACATGTCAATGATGCATAAAAATTAGATTTCGATTATGGGAATATTTGGTCAAACCGTGACTCTGTTTTACCGTTTCCTTGGGTATGAGAGCGTGTTCTTGATGGCAATGGCTTCCTAGAGACTCAGGCAATATGTTTGAATCACTTTTAGGCTTTGAATCCACCTGCAAATAGGAAATCAGTTTCACACTTTTTCTCAATTTTTTGCAACTTTGTTATGGAGTTCTATGGCAGCTTTTTCGTGTTCTACACTAGGGTTGGCCTCAGCATATGTATGTGATGTGAATTAGGTTAAAACTTTGGCCCAAAAGTCCATGAAATTAAGTTTGCAATCTTTGATTTTCAATCATGTAATTTTCAATCTTTTTCAATGAAAACCTTGCCAAATATGGATGATCTTCTCTTTTTGATTGAGAAACGAGTTTTCCAGCTTGCCCTGATTTGATTTGCTTCACAAAAGATCCAAAAACATATCTTTTTGATTTTCCTATAATTAAAACCAATTAAATGAATTAATATTAATATAAATTCAATTAATTAATTAAAAATAAGAAAATAAATTATTTTGAGCTCAATGGGTCGTGCATAGGCTTTGGGTAAAGATTCAAGAAAGAATTTGAGGCCCATTAGCAAAAATGAAGTGTTTTAGGCAAAGTTGACTTTTGAAAGTTCCCAAAAATTTCCCAACTTCTCCAATGCATATCTTTCTCAATTTTGAAGATATGAACATGTTCTTGGACATTTTGGAAAGGTATTGAAGTCCTCTAACCAATGCCTTTGGTCCCATGTCATTTTGATTTACCAATATCAAGTTATGCTCTTTGACTTAAAGTGGTTTTTTGTTGACTTTTGAAAATGACCTATAATGTTGAAATTGATAACTTTTAGTGAGAGCATTTCTTGGACTTGGAGTGTGAAGATGAGTTGTAGGAAATGTCATCCCCTTCAAAATGATAATTGGATGGGATTTTTTTGATGAACCATGAAGAAGTTATGCCTTGGTCAATTTGCAGTTGACTTTTCAACTGTCCAAAAATAGAAACTTTTGCATCTTGAGACTTTTTGAGCCATGCTTGTGGAATCATGATCAAGAATTGATCAAATGATGATTGTGGCTTCAAAATAAGATGTTGACCAAAAATTTTGACTTTTGACTGTCAAATGACCATTTTACCCCTGCAGTTGACTGTGAAGCATTTAGGTTTTTTTGACTGTGCAATTTGATGCTGTGAGTCTTGAAACTTGACATATGGATGCTTGATAATGTATATAGGCACATGGGACTTGATTGGACCCTTTAAAACCTCAATTTCTTTGCAAGAACCAAAACCCTAATTTTGATTGTGTTAGGAGGCAATTGGACTGTGCAATCCTTGAGAGATTTTGAACCATCTGGAGATTGATCTTGACAAATCTTGAAGAATATGGGAGGGCAAATTTTGGGGTACAACAGTTGCCCCTGTTCAATCTTCTTAGACCTGAGGATGTAGATTGGCTGGCGTGCCTTTCGTAATCCGAGGGTGGAAGATGATTGAACACTAGAGTGCCCAGAAATTTGCACTCGCATAGTAGAATATTAGCAGTGTGATGTAGGGAATGGGCTTACAGATGCCATTTGGAGGAATGATGGATAGGAGGATGGGCTTATAGATTCCATCTGGAAATGTGTTAGAACCTTGTCGGGAATGGGCTTATGGATGCCATTTGGAGACTGTTGGTATGTGGATGGGCTTATAGATGCCATCTAGGTGTCGATCGCGTAAGAGATTCATTAGCGAGAACTTGCGTACCTGAGAAAGAAAGATAATTACCTGGCCTGTTACAGGGGTTGATCTTCAAACTCTTTATGTAGATATGCCCTGGCTAGATACAAGAATCGAATCTCTAAACTCTTCAGACGTGCCCTGGTAGGATACAGGAATCGAGTCTAGAATTAGTCGTCAACAGATATGCCCTGGCCGGATTCAGGAATCGAATCTTCAAACTCTTCAGACCTGCCCTGGCAGGATACAAGAATCGAGTCTGGAAATAGTCATCAACAGATATGCCCTGGCTAGATACAGGAATCGAATCTTTAAACTCTTCAGACGTGCCCTGGCTGGATATAGGAATCGACTCCGAAATTAGTCGTCAACAGATATACCCTGGCTTGATACAGGAATCGAATCTTCAAACTCTTCAGACGTGCCCTGGCAGGATACAGGAATCGAGTCCGGAATTAGTCGTCAACAGATATGCCCTGGCTTGATACAAGAATCGAATCTTCAAACTCTTCAGACGTGCCCTGGCAGGATACAGGAATCGAGTCCGGAATTAGTCGTCAACAGATATGCCCTGGCTTGATACAGGAATCGAATCTTCAAACTCTTCAGACGTGCCCTGGAAGGATACAGGAATCGAGTCTGGAAATAGTCGTCAACAGATATGCCCTGGCTTGATACAGGAATCGAATCTTCAAACTCTTCAGACGTGCCCTGGCAGGATACAAGAATCGAGTCCGAAAATAGTCGTCAACAGATATGCCCTGGCCGAATATAGGAATAGAATCTTCAAACTCTTCAGACGTGCCCTGGCTGGATACAGGAATCGAGTCCGGAATTAGTCGTCAACAGATATACCCTGGCTGGATACAGGAATCAAATCTTCAAACTCTTCAGACGTGCCCTGGCTGGATACAGGAATCGAGTCCGGAATTTCTTCATGCAGATATGCCCTGGCTAGATACAAGTGTCGAATCCACAAGTAATCGCTCACAGATATGCCCTAGCTAGATACAGGTATCGAATCTGGAATTGCGACAGTTGATAGTAATCATCTTTGTATTGACCTTTTTCTTGAAAAGGAGAAACATTAGTTATATGCAATGTCATGATGTATGAAATGCGTGATGTTCTCAAAATAAATGAGATTGTATGTTCATGATGCGTATGTGCATGCTATAATGTATGAAGATGTGATGTTTATGTATTTTTGTCTAGGAAAATAAATCCTTGACGGATGCCGGGAAGTTTGGTCCTGGGCTGAATTTGAAGAGTAGAGTTCTTCGTTCCCGCTGGGGATGATGGTTGCGAGAAAAAACCTGTGGGAGAAGATGACTCTGTTGAGGGATAAACTTTGTTGAAGAGATTATTCTATGAGGAAATATTCTGTGGGGAGAGAGGTACTTTGTTGAGGTTTGATGATAACTCCGCTGGGGATACCATTGATAAGCTATGTTGGAAGATGAACTCCGCTGGGGGATAGGAAGAACTTCGCCGAGGACGATCCTTCCGTGGCAACTAGCTGAGGATAACCCAGTTATAAGCTCTGGTGAGGGGTAATCTTCTGAATAAAGCCGGGAAGAGGCGTTCGTACTCTACAGGTGATAAGCTTCCAGAATCTACTGGGGATAAGCTTCCTACTGGGGAGATTTATTCAAATTTCCTGGGGAAACTTTTGAGATTGCACTGGGGAAGTGGCTCCACTTGTAGTGTCTGGATTCCGCCGGGGAACAATCTTAGATTAAGACTGCCGGGGATGCTTGCTTAGGAACATCTGTATACTCCGTTGGGGAATATTGAGATCTTCGGGGGATAATCCAGCTCCTTGAGGCTGACAGTAGACTAACTCTGCTTGGGGGGAGTGTTGCTGACTTGCTTGGGATACGGTGCCTTGTTAGGGCTGACGGGAGGCCAACTCTGCTTGGGGAGAATTGTTGATTCTTGTCTTACTCGGCGGGGAGTGAAAGTATATGGGTTACATTCTTCAGCTGAACTTACCTTAGTACCTTGGTGGACAGAGCAATTAGATCGCTTAGACAACTCATTATTGCCCCTGTTTCTGATGTCGCCTGTAATTAATCCTTTGTTTCGTATGCAAATATTTATGAGTCAGCAATTAGTGTCAAATGCATATATCAAAAATGAACATTGGACGTTCTTTGCAAAACAAAACAGAAAAAGGAAAAATAATTGGCAATTTATCTGAAAAGTGAATTTGTATTGATTTTTGAATTTGCCTGTAAATAGGCGTTTATGTACAAGGGGCTGACGTCCTAGTAAGAGAACGCCGCCGAAAAAACAGAGTTTATACAATTTTGTGACAAAGGAAAACAAAACAGCTATGTGAAGAAAGATAATCCCACTGGGTTCCAACTCTGCTATCGCCTTTATATCTTCGAGCGTCTCATCACTTGGCTGCTTAGTTGAAGATGAAGCTGACTGATCGATGCCGTATGAACCTGATGGTTGATACCGGATTCTGGATGCAAGGTGATTCAATGAGACATAGTATTACGCTTTAATCCCTAACTTTTTCCTGGACCGCCCTTTCGGGTTTTCAGTCCACCGGGATACCCATTTTTGCCCAAGCCGCCTTTTCAAGTTTTCGACTTGCCTGGTGTACAGATTTTTTCATTTTTCATCCCTTATTTTTGCCCGAACCCTTTTGGTTCGCCGGAAGCCCTTATTTTTGCCTAGGTGTGTCAACCTAGCGGGTCTTTATTCATGCGTAGTATCTTTTTACTATGTCTGCATTGGCAGGGTGAGGAAGGTCGTCACCATCCATGTTGGTTAGAATCATGGCTCCTCCTGAGAAGACATGTTTAACCACAAATGACCCTTCGTACATAGGGGTCCATTTGCCCCTGGGATCACTTTGAGGAAGAATGATGCGTTTGATTACCAGGTCCCCAACTTGATACTCTTGTGGTCTGACTTTCTTGTTAAATGCCCTGATCATCCGTTTTTGGTACATTTGACCATGACAAATAGTAGTGAGTCTCTTTTCGTCAATTAGGTTTAACTGATCAAGTCGAGTCTGGATCCAGTCATCTTCGCTCAAGCCTGCATCCTTCATTATCCGGAGAGAGGGTATCTGGACTTCAATCGGCAAGACTGCCTCCATGCCATAGACCAAGGAAAAGGGAGTTTCCCCGGTTGACGTTCTTGCTGAGGTACGGTACCCATGAAGAGCAAACGATAACATTTCGTGCCAATCTTTATAGGTCACTGTCATCTTCTGCACAATCTTCTTGATATTCTTATTAGCTGCTTCTACAGCCCCATTCATCTTCGTTCGGTAAGGAGAAGAGTTGTGGTACTGTATCTTGAATTGCTCGCAAAGCTCAGTGATCATCTTGTTGTTGAGATTGGTACCGTTGTCCATAATGATCCTTTCTGGGACGCCGTATCGACATATCAGGTTGTGCCGAATGAACCGTGCCACGACATTCTTGGTTACGGTAGCGTAGGAAGCTGCTTCAACCCACTTTGTAAAGTAATCGATCGCCACCAGGATGAAGCGATGCCCGTTGGATGCCGTAGGTTTGATCTCGCCGATCATATCAATGCCCCACATTGCAAAAGGCCAAGGTGCTGTCAAGACATTCAGAGGGACTGGGGGAACGTGCACCTTATCAGCATATATCTGGCATTTATGACATGTCCGAGAATGTTGGTAACAGTCGGCTTCCATTGTGGACCAGAAATATCATGCCCGAAGAATTTTCTTTGCCATGGTGTGTCCACTGGAATGTGTACCTTCATGTAGCTCTGCCATGATCCTTTCTGCTTCAGTCTTATCCATACAACGCAGTAAGGTTGAATCATGGTTTCGCTTGTATAGAATGTTGTTGCTGAGGAAGAACTTTGCAGCGAATCTTCTCAGAAACTTCTTGTCGTTGACAGATGCACCGTCGGGGTACTCTTGAGCTTCTAGATACCTCTTCACCTCATGATACCAGGGTTTTTCAGTTACCTCTTCAGCTTCAAGATCACAACAATATGTAGGTTCATCTAGTTTCCAGATAATGATCCGGGGAGCCTCGTTATCCCATTTGACTTTGAACATAGAAGACATCGTAGCCAGCGCATCCGCCAACTGATTCTCCTCTCTTGGGAAGTGTTCAAAAGTTATCTCCGTGAAATGCGGGATCAACATCAACACACATTCTTTGTAAGGAATAAGGTTTGGGTGTTTCGTATCCCACTCGCCTTTGATCTGATTGATCACGAGAGCGGAATCTCCGAAGACAATCAGAAACTTGATCCTTAGGTCAATTGCAGCTTGAAGACCCATGATACACGCCTCATACTCCGCCATGTTGTTGGTGCAGTTGAAACATAGACGAACAGTAAGTGGAGTATGAGTGCCTTTTGGGGATATGATCACAGCGCTGATACCGTTACCCAAAGCATTGGAGGCTCCGTCAAAATGCATAGACCATCGGGATCCTTCCTCAGGTTCTTCATCCGGTCCAGGTACTTCACAATCAGTGACTACCATGATGTCCCCGTCTGGGAACTCAAAGTTCATAGATTGGTAGTCATCCACTGCCTGGTGTGCCAAATGGTCTGCCAATACACTTCCTTTGATTGCTTTCTGAGTCGTGTACTGGATGTCGTATTCCATCAAGATCATCTTCCATCTTGCTATTCTTCTGGACAAGGCGGGCTTTTCGAATATGTACTTGATTGGATCCATTTTTGAAATTAACAGAGTAGTGTGAGTCAACATATACTGTCTCAGCCGGCGAGCAACCCATACCAAAGCGCAGCAAGTTTTCTCGAGCAGTGAGTATCGGGTCTCACAGTCGGTAAAATTTTTGCTAAGGTAATAAATGGCGTGCTCTTTTCGGCCAGACTCGTCATGCTGTCCCAGCACACACCCCATTGAGCTGTCAAGTACTGTCAAGTATAGTATTAGAGGTCTCCCTTCAACCGGTGGCATAAGAATGGGTGGTTCTTGGAGATACTCTTTGATTCTGTCGAAAGCGGTCTGACATTCATCATTCCAACGTACTACTTGGTCTTTCTTCAGCAGCTTGAAGATTGGTTCACAGGTAGCAGTTAGATGCGAGATGAATCGGGCAATGTAATTCAGACGTCCTAGAAAGCCTCTGACTTCTTTCTCTGTCTTGGGAACTGGCATCTCTTGTATGGCTTTAACCTTGGCAGGGTCCACTTGAATACCTTTGTCGCTCACGACGAAGCCTAGCAACTTCCCAGATCTTACCCCAAAGGTGCATTTGTTTGGGTTCAACCTCAGCTTGTATAACTTCAGACGGTCAAACAACTTCTGTAGATGGTCAAGGTGTTCCTCCTCAGTTTTGAACCTTGCAATCATATCGTCGACGTATACCTCTATCTCATGATGGATCATGTCATGAAATAAAGCAACCATGGCACGTTGGTAGGTTGCCCCAGCATTTTTCAACCCAAAAGGCATGACCTTGTAGCAGAAGGTGCCCCACTGAGTAACAAAGGTAGTCTTTTCCATATCTTCAGGAGCCATCTTAATCTGATTATAACCTGAAAAGCCGTCCATGAAGGAGAACACCTTGTGCTGAGCAGAATTGTCAACCAGAACGTCGATGTGAGGCAGAGGGAAGTCATCCTTGGGGCTCGCCCTGTTCAAATCCCTGTAATCAACACACATTCTGACCTTACCATCTTTCTTTGGCACCGGAACCACGTTGGCAACCCACTGAGGGTAAGAAGTCACTGCTAGAAACCCGACATCAAATTGTTTCATAACCTCAGCCTTGATTTTCTCGGACATCTCTGGACGAATACGGCGGACCTTCTGTTTTACTGGCGGGCAGTCTTCCTTGGTAGGCAGGTGATGAACCACAATGTCGGTGTCCAACCCAGGCATGTCTTCGTAAGACCAGGCAAAGATTTCCACATAATCATGCAGCATCTGAATCAGCCGTTGTTTCACACTGAGCTCTAGATTGGCACCAATCTTGACTTCCTTTCTGTCTGCCTCAGTACCCATATTTACCGTTTCCACTGGCTCTTCATGTGGCTGAATGGCCCTCTCTTCCTAGAGTAACAGTCTTGCAAGCCCGCCAGGCACTTCACAATCATCTTCACCTTCGTCTTCGGCTAAGTTGATCGGATTTTCGAAGTCATAACTGGCAGTAGCAGAGTCGTTACCAATGAGATCCAGAGTGGATTGGAACCTGTATAGGTGAGTGTGTGTAAATATAGCTGTTTTGCAATATATAAAGAAAGAAAGAAAGGGAGCACAAGATTTGAAATGCGAAAAACGTCCAATGTCTTTATTCATGATATATGGAAATGACAAGTAATAAGCCCTCACAAATGAAGCCAACGGTGCCCCGGGTAAGACACCGGGCCATAAAGTTTCACATTATTGTTCGTTACAAATTTAAAAACAAAGGAGTTCATTACTGAGTAACAAAAGTAACAGGTATGTAGTCTTTTGCAGTCCAATTATTCAGTCCACCGTCGGTTGTCGGCTAGATCCAGCTATCAAACTCAGATTCCTCCGCATCGCCTTCAATAGCATTTACTCCCGGGTTGGTGATGAACACGGGAGGTCTTCCGATCCTTACTTTGCGTATAGCCCTCTGAGCCTCTGCAGTGAAACCCAGCCCAAACTTGTCAGTCTTTGGTGTAAAATCAGGAAGTCTGCCCCAGTTTGCACATTCACCTTTCTCAATCACAGCCCTGGCGTCCTTCAAGGAAGCCATCTGCAAAGGAGAGTCTTCTTCAATCACTGTCTCAGCTGACGCCAATGTTGGAGGCACTTCTTTAAAATGTTGAAAGGGGGTTTCAATGAACTCCCCGTCCATCTCTATATACCGGAACGAGTTAAGATGACTAACCATGTATTCTTCCTCCCCCTGTACTGTAACAATTTTCCCTCTGACAGGGTATTTAAGCTTTTGGTGTAGAGTGAAGGTCACAGCCCCAGCCTTGTGGATCCAAGGACGACCCAACAAACAAGAATAGGATGGACAAATGTCCATCACATAGAACGTTGAGTCAAAGACTTGAGAACCAACCCGGATTGGAATGTCCACTTCACCATGTACCATCCTCTTCGACCCGTCAAAGGCTCGGACAACGATGTTACTAGGCTTCAACTCCAAACCCTCACAATCCAACCTGTCTAAGGCCTTCTTGGGAAGTACGTTCAGTGAAGAACCGGTGTCTACCAATACGTGTGCAAGAGTAGTGCCCCTGCATTCAATGGAGACATGCAGGGCATCATTATGGTTCTTTCCCTTAGCGGTCAGATCAGCATCAGAGAAACCCAGCCCATTGTCAGCGGTCAAGTTGGCCACACAATCAGTAAATTGATCGGCAGATTTTTCTTGTGGCACGTGAGTCGTCTTCAGGAATGAAATTAGGGCCTTGGCATGGGCCTCTGAGCACAACAATAGTGATAGCATAGAGATTTTAGAGGGGGTATGCCCCAACTGTTCAACGACGTTGAAATTGCTCTTCTTGATGATCTTAAGGATTTCTTCTATATCTTGCTGTGAAGCTTCAACATTAACAGTCTTCGGTGCCTCCATCTGGGCAGGCATATCAGCAATCCCTTTGCCCCGAGTGTCAGATGACTCGGCAACAGGGGTAGAAACTTGATCAGGAGGGGAAACAGGCGCATTTGTAGGCGTGATGATAAGAGGTCTTCGGATAACTGGTGGCGCAATGTCAGGCGAGAAGAGCCTGCCACTGCGAGTAACTTTAGCGGGACCGGTGATGTTACTGATACCGGTACTAGTGTTGAACTCCTGTTTCACTCCGAGCACATACATATCTGCCCTATAGTGCCATGGGACAACCTTGTCAGATTTATAGGGGAGGGGCCCCGGAACAGTAATGATGATAGGTGCAACAGACATGATTTTGACGGGCTTCCTCGGGGGAGCCTTGGTAGGATTGTTGAAAATGGTGACAACATATACTTCTTCAGTAGGAACAATAGGGACAACAGTCTTCTTGAACAAGATCTCTTTGCTATCCATCAGGTTTTGGACGCCTGACTTCAGCAACGGACAACCAGTAGGTGAAACAGCGCATAGAAGGCAACCCTTGCTACAACCCGGAAATAAACCGGCCAACAACAGGTTCCTTTTGACGGTCAATAAAGGGGTAGCAACATCATCCACAGAAGCTACATACAGATCTTCCTCAATAGCATTTACTCCATGCTGGGGAATAGGAGCAGTCACAACGTTGGGCCTTTCGGGCGCCTCAAACTGTATTTCCTTAGCATCGATAAGGTCTTGAACCTTATTTCTTAGGGCCCAACAATCGTCAGTAGAATGCCCCGGGCTGTCAGAGTGATAAGCACAGTGGGCGTTGGGGTTATACTTCGGAGAGGTTGTGTTTACCACCTTTGGAGCTTCTCTGATAGTTACCAAGTTGGTCGATAGCAGTTGTGGCAAGATCTGCGATAAGGTCATACTAAGCCGAGTGTATTCTCTTCTGGGTCTCTTACCCCTTAGTTGGTTAGGTTGCCGAGGAGCGGCAGTAGGCTTTGCAATCACCACCGCATTGACAGCTTGGCGGCGTTCTGGCTTATTTTGTCTCCTGGGACCATACACAGCACTAGCTTCCTTCTTGAAAGGCTTCTTCTCAGAACTTGAGGACGCACCTTTCTGTATCTTCCCCGATTTCATACCAGCTTCTATCCTTTCCCCAGTCAGAATGAGGTCTGTTAACCCTGCAGAAGAATTACCAATGAGATGATTGAAGAACGGCCCAGACAGGGTCCCCAAGAACATGTCCACTAGTTCACGATCGGTCAACGGTGGCTGCACCCTGCCAGCCAGGTCCCTCCACTTCTGCGCGTACTCTTTAAAACCTTCTCCCGATCCTAGCGACATACCCTGGAGTTGGGTACGTGTAGGAGCAAGGTCGGCATTGTACTGATACTGCTTATAAAAAGCAGTAGCCAAGTCCTCCCAGTTACGAACCTTGGTTCCATCCAGCTGATAGAACCATTCGAGATGAGTCCCTGAAAGACTCTCCTGGAAGAAATGGATCCATAAGTTCTTGTCCACAGTGTATGGTTGGATCTTCCGCACATAAGATCTGAGATGTAGCTTAGGGCAGGACGCCCCGTCATACTTTGCGAAAGATGGTGCCTTGAACTTATGTGGGATTACCACCCCAGAAGATAAACCCATATCTCCAAAATCCAACCCAGGCACCTGTTGAATTTCCATGGCATTCATACGATCCTCTAACTGCTTGTACCTGTCTTCAGCGGGAGGGTATTGCTCTTCATTGAAATCAGTCTCGTCGTCATAGACCACAGGACTAGGAACCCTTTCCCCTTGGGGACTGCCTTTCCCTACAGAAGAACCAGCTTGATCAACCTCATTTTGCAGTGTGTTTCCAAACCTCCGGCCAGTGTTGAATAGTACAGTTCTCTTCTTCTTCTTCTTGACCAGAAGAGCCTTCAATTCCTCTTGACCTTGGGCTAAACTCATGATCAACTCTTAGAATTGGGCGTTTTGGGCCTGGAGGGCCTTGATGGATTGCTCAGTAGATGATTCAGGATTCATGATGAGACGAGCTGAAATAAACAGCGAAGAAGATTAAGCAACCTGTAATAAAGAGTACATGTGATGCATATGATGAATGGAATGCGTATGATTTATGTTTTCAAAGACAATCGGGATTAAACTTTGTAAACAAAAAGGAACACACTTTATTAGATTTAAACTTTGGAATTTAAATTGTTCGACAGATTGCCCTTAGGCGTTACATAAAATGGAAATACTGAAAAGGGAAATAAAAAATGTAAATGAACATCCAAAGCTCATCAGTGATCCCAGGGTCTCTTCTTCTCAGTACGGATGTAGTCATTCAAGGTCCGCTCGTTCTCTAACTGCTTTGTCAGCTTCTGGATTTTCAATTCCTGCTCGTTGAACTTTTCCCGATAAGAATCTCGTTCTTCTTGTAGTTGCGCCCAAGACCTCTTTAGTGTATCAACATCAGTAGGTATCTGAGGAGGGAGAACAGTTGGAGGAATCCCGTCTCTATCAGGATATTCAAGAATGATGGGTCTGACAGCTTCGTAGGGCATACCTAACTTCTGAGCACGGATGCGGACCCATCTGTAGTAGGGTTCCATAGGTAGAGAAGTCTTCGGTCCCAACTCTTGTGGGTCAGCTTTGTGAATTCTGTCCCAAGCCTTGATGAATCTACGACGCAGCTCGTCACTATCTACCTGAAACTCAAAACTGATGTGAGGCACCAACATCTCATGAGGCCCTGCTCTTCTGGCTCTTCCAAACTGACGGAGAGCTAGACATGGATTATAAGAGATTCCTCCTTGGGTACCAATCAAAGGAACATTAGGATATTCTCCGCAACGATCAATAACAGCTACCTCATCCAAACCTCTGAGAGTCCAAATGATGTCATTATCGGTGAGAGACATTAACCTATGAGCCCAGCCTCTTCCTTCTTTGTTCTTCAGCACGAACTTAGGGAGGTGAGAAATAAACCACCTCACCAACAAAGGAATACAACACCACAGAGTTCCTCGTCTTCGGGCAGTACGAGCATAGAGTTGTTGCAGGATATCACCCAAGAGAGTGGGCACAGGATTCTGGGACATGAAGATCCTTATGGCATTGACATTGACAAAGTTATCAGGATTAGGAAACAAGACTAGACCATAGATTAAGAGAGCCAGAATGTCTTCGTACGCCCTGAAGTCTAAGTCATTCCAGAAACTGTTAGCTTTACCAATCAGAAACTTGGCCAAGAAACCCTTAACTCTGCTTCTAGTCACCCAGTTGTCCATTACCTCTTTGTGGGTCAAGGGAAGGGCTGCAGCAATCTCCTCAAGCCTAAGAGTCTTTTCCCAACCAGTGAAGGGAGTCTGATCCAAGATAGGGATACCAAGCAAATCAGAGAATTCTTCCAGGGTAGGGACCAGCTGGAAGTCTTGAAAGGTGAAGCAATTGTACAAGGGATCATAAAATTGGGTCAGGACACTCATCAGTTGTTGGTCCCACTTTGCAGTGACTAACCCGAGAAGAGAACCATGCCTCTGGATGAAGGAGGTAGTGTTTGGAATTCTGCTAACCAACTCTTCAAGCAACTCAGGTGGGTGAACAAAGTTGAACCGGATAGTGTTCCTTCGCATAGGCATCAAGATGTCCTACAAAACAGAGCAAAGATGAAACCCTCTTGTCTTTGAAATAGGTCAGTCCTTATGCAGGATGCATGCAATGTCTATGATGGTATGATGTCATGATAAAGCACACCACAAGTATTCACAAAGGCAAACATGATAAGGCACACAAGTCACACAAGACAGCCCTTAGAGTTTAGGCCAGCATGAAGTTCAGGTACTACCCTCTTTCAGTTCGTTGGTTAAGACCTGTCCTATCAAAAGTAACCGGGTTCTAGAGGATCCCAATATCACTGACTACCCTCAATCGGTCATAACTCTAGCATCGCAATCTTTTCTTGCAGCCAGAACCATCGCGAGAGTTTAGCCTCAATGGGTGTAGCATACTGCTACTGTTCTATGGCTAAGTTGGGTCAAATTAGGGTTCTAAGGTCGGTTGGTGCTTAATGACTCCTCAGAAGACCCATATTCTTCTTGTTGCGACACAAGGGATATCGGTACAGACCAAGGTGCCACACCAACGTAGCCACTGCTTCACCCGTGTCGGTCTACGCCGGACAGGTCCCTCACAACTTATGCTACCTAAAAGGGTATCCCCAGATCCGGGTTAGGATCTATGAAACTCCGAGACAATGCCCACAATAATAAAGCAAACAAACATTCAATTGAAAACATAAGTATGATCTAATCCTAAGGTACACCTCACTTTTATAATATCCCCAGCAGAGTCGCCAGTTCTGTGATCGGTGGAAATAGAACTGACTGTTTAAAGCTGGATCGCGTATGTCGCGGTAAGCAAGAGTCGCCACCGTCTTTTATGTTCTCCAACATGGAAAGGACAAAAGCACAACAAAATTCCTTTTCGAGATGTCTCTCGGTTCGGGAGGTAGATTTATAGAAAGGGAAGGTGTTAGCACCCTTTCTATCCGTGGTTATCCACGGGCTCTTAGGTACTTGCTCTTATGTTTTCAAAAATTGTTTGCTTTTCAAGTGTGTGTGGGTTTTGAAAAAGTTTCGTTTGAAAGATTTCTAAGTAACTCTTGTGTCTGTCCTCAAGAGTGTGTGAAAAATTTGTTTGAAAACTTTTAGAAAGTGTCAGTGTGAAAAGATGTTTTTTGTTTGTTTTGAAAAGAGCAAGTACTTAAGAGAAACCTACCTACTCTAAGGAATTAGGCTGTGTAAGAGTCCTTAAGATAGTGTTATCCCACCATTGAGGGGTAGGTAGCACCGTCGTTGGAGGTATTCGGGTCAATTCGATTATAAGGGACAGTGTGGTCACCGAAGCAATAGTAGGACACCTTAGAAGTAACCCTAATGTCCTAGATCCTTTTTTATCCGAGGCAACCGTTTCGAGGCAACTGGATCTTAGACAGGAGAGCGACCGCTAAAACGTCCTATACTTGGCGACCACTTTCGAAGGCAACGAGTGAGGCGTACCCTAGAAGTGGTGTGTGCGTTTGTGTGTTGTTTTCAGTTTATATTTATCTTGGATCATGCAATTGTGAGCTACGAGTTGTTTTTAGTTATCATACATTCTTTCATGCAATTTTAGCAGTTAGGAGTGCGGAAAATAAAATACGGAAAGGTAAAAGCTACGCTATTACAAGGCGCGGGTCTATACATTGCCAAAAAAACAAAGACCCATTTTTGATAAAAGTGAAGAAAGTAAAAAAAAATAATAACCTAATTACTATTATATCCGGAAAGCAGTTACATAATAATCAAATAGGAATAACGCGCGAATAAATTAAATTGGAACGTCTGAGGGTTTTGACCCTTTGCTTGAAATTAAATTAAAATTGAATACTAATTTAATTAATTATTTACAAGAAAGATATTTTTTGTGTTTTTTGTATTTAATGAAAATAAAGAAATTAAAATTAAAAGAAAACCCTAGTTCTAAGTTTATTTTAATTATTAATGAAAATATAAAAGTTAACCTAATTTAAACTAATTAATTAATTTACATGTTATTTACAAAAATAATAATAATCAATAATGATGATAATAATTAATAGTCAAAACCTAATTCTATATAATTTTATTTATTAAGAAAAAAGATTAAAATTTAAAACCTAAATTAAACTAAGTTAATTGTTAGTTATTTATTTACAAAAATATGTTAATGGTGAAATTAATAAATAATTAAATATATATTCACAATTTTTGATTTCTGGATTTATTGTAAAAAATTAACTTAATGAATTAATAATAATAATTAAGATAATTAAAGAATTAAAAAGAAAAGAAAAGAAAATTATGCAAACCAAGGGGGTTAGATGGCCCATGTGGAGGTGAACTTTGAGAAATTTTGACCCATTAGACAAAGCCACGTTTGACTTTCTGGCATCACGCGCACGCTGTTTGACTGGGGTACACCATGGACTTTATTTTGTGGCCGTTGGATTGGACCTCATGGCCACTTGGCAGGCTTAGGCGTGAGGGTGCAAGATGGAATTCTGGGCGTGTACTGCATGTGAATACTTTGTGAAAAAATAGAAAGAATTATATGGGGGACCTGGGAATCGAACCCAGGTCCCAGCGCTTGCCAGCAATGTTTCCAACCACTACGCCACCTGCTTTTGTTTGTAAACATCATAACTAATAAAAATAATATATGCAAAGCAACCACTATGCTGGAAAACGCACGCGGATTTGAATTCTCCAACCAGGTTGAGCCACGCACATTTTCTTCTTCATTTTCTGCAAAATACAAAACAAGATAGCAGGGGTTTTAAACCCCCACTAACTATAACAGTGAAAAATAGCGAATAGAGTTAGGGGCAATATAAAAAAGGCGCGAGGATTCCATTCAATTCGTCTTGAGCTCTTGAGTTTAATGGTATATGTCTCAAGGCCTGATTTTTCCTCAATAAGAAAGCCCTAATTTTCAAGCTTCTAAACCCTAGATTTTATCCATGGTGGATTTCGATTCATGCAGTTTTAGCACAATTAAACTATATCGAAAGCTTCAGGAAGATGTCAGTAATACAAATAAATACGCAAAACATGTCAATGATGCATAAAAATTGGATTTCAATTATGGGAATATTTGGTCAAACCGTGACTCTGTTTTACCGTTTCCTTGGGTATGAGAGCGTGTTCTTGATGGCAATGGCTTCCTGGAGACTCAGGCAATATGTTTGAATCACTTTTAGGCTTTGAATCCACCTGCAAATAGGAAATCAGTTTCACACTTTTTCTCAATTTTTTTGCAACTTTGTTATGGAGTTCTATGGCAGCTTTTTCGTGTTCTACACTAGGGTTGGCCCCAGCATATGTATGTGATGTGAATTAGGTTAAAACTTTGGCCCAAAAGTCCATGAAATTAAGTTTGCAATCTTTGATTTTCAATCATGTAATTTTCAATCTTTTTCAATGAAAACCTTGCCAAATATGGATGATCTTCCCTTTTTGATTGATAAACGAGTTTGCCAGCTTGCCCTGATTTGATTTGCTTCACAAAAGATCCAAAAAACATATCTTTTTGATTTTCCTATAATTAAAACCAATTAAATGAATTAATATTAATATAAATTCAATTAATTAATTAAAAATAATAAAATAAATTATTTTGAGCTCAATGGGTCGTGCATAGGCTTTGGGTAAAGATTCAAGAAAGAATTTGAGGCCCATTAGCAAAAATGAAGTGTTTTAGGCAAAGTTGACTTTTGAAAGTTCCCAAAAATTTCCCAACTTCTCCAATGCATATCTTGCTCAATTTTGAAGCTATGAACATGTTCTTGGACATTTTGGAAAGGTATTGAAGTCCTCTAACCAATGCCTTTGGTCCCATGTCATTTTGATTTACCAATCTCAAGTTATGGTCTTTGACTTAAAGTGCTTTTTTGTTGACTTTTGAAAATGACCTATAATGTTGAAATTGATAACTTTTGTGAGAGCATTTCTTGTACTTGGAGTGTGAATATGAGTTGTAGGAAATGTAATCCCCTTCAAAATGAGAATTGGATGGGATTTTTTTGATGAACCATGAAGAAGTTATGCCTTGGTCAATTTGTAGTTGACTTTTCAGCTGTCCAAAAATAGAAACTTTTGCATCTTGAGACTTTTTGAGCCATGCTTGTGGAATCATGATCAAGAATTGATCAAATGATGATTGTGGCTTCAAAATAAGATGTTGACCAAAAATTTTGACTTTTGACTGTCAAATGACCATTTTACCCCTGCAGTTGACTGTGAAGCATTTAGGTTTTTTTGACTGTGCAATTTGATGCTGTGAGTCTTGAAACTTGACATATGGATGCTTGACAATGTATATAGGCACATGGGACTTGATTGGACCCCTTAAAACCTCAATTTCTTTGCAAGAACCAAAGCCCTAATTTTGACTGTGTTATGAGGCAATTGGACTGTGCAATCCATGAGAGATTTTGAACCATCTAGAGATTGATCTTGACAAATCTTTAAGAATATGGGAGGACAAATTTTGGGGTACAACAGGGTACAATTGTTACAAATGGGGATGAATCAAATGAAAATAGCAATGTCCAAATATCAAACAATACAACCAAATCGAATTGTTGTGCGATTTAATATAAAGCTATGACAGTTTATGAAATAAAGTCAACAAAATATGAAATAAAATGTATTTACTTGAAAAGAGAAAAATAAAACCTATTCTAAAAAGAAATTGATTAAATTAAAATCCTTATTATTATTTTTTGTGTATTCTTATTAATTATAAATAAGTTTAAAGAAAGAAACTAAACTAAATTATTGTTTTTGGTGTTTTATCATATTTTGAAATTAAAGCAAAATTTAAAAAGAAATCAAATGATAAAAATTAATTTACAAAAAAAACTTAAATCAGTTTAATAAAATATTTTAAATTATATTAGTAAATTTGTTAATAAATAAAATATAGGAAGAATAACAAATGAAAAAGAAATAAGTAATATGGGCTTTAAGAAAATTGATTTGGGGTGAGGCCCAAACGAATGTATGCTATTGCTGTTAATAAAACAAGTCAGATGGGGGGTGGGTTAGCAAACGCGCATGGGCTTCAGGGTTTGCAAAACAAAATGGCCCAAGCTTTAAGTCAGTTTAGTTTGTTTGATTTGGGGTGGTAACACAATTAGGGTTCTAGGAACCCCTTGGTACAACGGCGCCATTCTCACCTTCTCTCATTCATCTCTTCCAATTTTTGTTCATCTTTCCATCTCTGTTACTATCTCACTGATCGCCTCTTCCTAATTTCATGAGCGAAACGACCCTTGGCCTCTTTGTCTCGCCCTGATTTGCCCCTTTTTTGGAAACCCTAAGTTCGGATTTATGCTCAAAATATCCAATTCTAACTTATCTGATCTCCCCCCCCCCCCCAAAGTTCTGTTGTCGGAGCGCTCTCTCTCGCCTCCTAGCCAAGCTCTAATGGTTTTTTCCTTGAAAAGGTGATGTTCTGTTTTTGTTAAGCTTAAACGATTTCAATGTTTCTTGTCTTGTTATGTTTTTTTCTGTTAATCTACTCTATTATCCATTGAGATGCAGGAAATGGCTTATAAGGAAGGTGAAGTAGTCATACCTGTTTGGAATTTTTCTGTGAAGTGGAAGGGGATGGTGAGACTGAGAGAATTGCTCCTTGGTGGCGGAATTTGCGAAGGGGGAGAAATGAAGATTGAAGGCGCGCTTTTTTGGTAACCTTCTCCTATTTTCCTTGTTTAACGATGATGATGATGCTGTTTTTCTGGATTTTTGTGATTGGATATGTTGTTCTATCAATTTGAAACTTTGTTGGTTTTTTTTGATGATGTTGGTTATCTGGGATGATGTTACTGTGCTTTTGATTGTTGGATGTTGTGTTTGAGATTTGGAGATGGTGACTGTTAGCTGGATGGTTTTTGGCCTTTGGTGATTTTTGTTACTAATTTGGTTTGATATGTTTCTTTTTTGGATTTTGGCTACAGTTTGGCTTTTGACAGGTTTGAAGGTTAATGGTTTGAAGGTGGTTCTATAAGCTTGAAGCTTGAGACTTTTTTTCTGTTTTGTTTTGAATATGTTTTGGTTATCTACTTTTGACAGGCTTTGGAGGTTTTGTGAGTTTTGAAAATGGTTTGGGGTTTTTTGAAGGTTGTTGTTACAGTTTGGTTATGGTAAGTTTGCTGAGTTTTGGTTTTTGCAGGTTGTATTACAGTTTGGTTTGGTATGTCTTGTTGATGGATTGCAGGTTTGGTTGAGTATGTTTTTTTTTTTGGACTTGTTGGTTATCAACAGGTTTTTGTTATTGAAAGTTTGACAGGTCTGGGCATTTTTGGCTTATGTTAGTTTTTGAAGTTTTCAGATTTTGATAGTTTGGAGGTTGGTGATTCTGGAAGTTGGTTTTGTGGATTTACTGGTTTATGTTCACAGGTTCTTGGCTGGCAGGTTTTAGGTTTTTGGGTGTTTATCAGATTTTGACAGTTTGGAGGTTTTGGTTTGTATGTTGCTGTTGGTTTGAATATTTGACAGTATTTTTGAAGGTTGTGTTTTGTTGCAGTTTTTGGAGGTTTGAATATTTTTTTCTATCTCTCTTGCTTCAGCACTTTGTTTACTGTTATATTCATGTGGCTTTGGTTGAAATCTTATTCAAAAAGGGGGGAAAACAAAGAAATTGAATATTTTGCTATGTTGTTCCTTTGGCTTTTTGATGGCAGTTTTGTTTTCTAGCAGCTTCTATGAAATTGTGACAGCAGGGCAGCAGGGTTGTGCATCCCTAGGTGACTTCTTTCCTCTCTTCTCTCTCAATGACCCTAAGAGTCAATTGCTCTTTTGCCTTTTTTCTGAAAAGTTTGCAATAAAAATGGACAATGATGAAAATGCTTATTGAACAAGCCTCTTGCTTGTTGACTTAGTTTATCATATTGCTATATTTTCTTTTTGTTGATCTTGTTTGCTCTATACTGTTGCCTCGCTTGCATTTGCATTTCCATGCTGTTGTTTGTTTTTCCTGTTTGTTGCAAATTTTGTTTGGCTCAGTTTGCGCCTTCTGTTGCTGTTTGTTTGGCTCTATTTTGCGCCTTCTGTTTGGAATATTTTACTTGTTTGGACAGCTTGCTTGCATTTCTTATTTTTTTCTTTTTGTGAACCAAGAAGAATAATCTTCTTGTGATTTGCAAATAGAGAAAATAAAAATGTGATGAATTAAAATAACCTTCTGATTCCAAATTGCAAACTTTAATGATGAACACTTTTTCTTTTGAAAATTCTTGCTTATGTCCAATTAATTTGTACTAACTTTTTCTTTCTTTCATTTTCATGTGAGCACATGGAGAGGACAAAACATGGAAGCAAGATACTCTGTGGCAAGCATGGAAGCAAAGGAACCCCAGTCAACCTTAGGCATAGATTCATTTTCTTTTCTTTGTAATTTAGAGAGAAACATTCTTGTATTGTAACCGATAGTTGTACTAATTTATTTTCAAATACGATAAGTTGTAAAAACTAAAGTATTTAAATAATAAATTGTTTTGTAACAACGTTTGAAATAAATGGAGAAAGTCTTATGAGATATTCTGGTGTTACTTGAAATCTTTTACTGTCAATAACTTGTGATTTTTTTTTCTTCGCATCCTAACTGATTTTTTGAATGATTCCCAATCAAGATAATTGAAACAAAATGCTCCAATCTGATAACTTAAATTCCAATAATCCTATAATCTTGCAACTGCATTCCAAATAAGCACGCACTGTCTATTCCATTTCCTAAACAAGAAAATGTTTTAGAAGATGCAAATCATCTGGTTAACCTTGAGAACAAACACTGCCTTTTTAGTAAATTTGAGAAAGCATGAAAACATGTGAAAACCAATTGAATTTCTGAGAACTCAATTTCTTCTATGAAATACAAGAAAAACCCTAATTGCTGGTTTACTGCCAAAGGAGAAAATCTGTCTGATCGATTCCTGAGTCAACTTGAATATCTGAGAAACCCTAGGGTCGTGTCTTCTATGAAAAATGGGAGGGCAAATTTTGTGGTATAACACATATCTCTCTCATTTTTAACCCTGAGAGGGTGTTCTTGGACTTTTTAGAAATCTTAGGATGTCCTATAAGCAACCCTTTTGGTTTCATCTCAATTGGATCTTCCATGTTAATGTAAGAAGCTTTGGCCCAAAAGATGTTTTTGTTGAGTATTTGAAATGACCTATAATGTATGAACTTGTATCTTTTGATTTAGGCATTTATTGACTTTGAGGGATGAAGAGGAGTTATAGGGAATTGGATTCTCTTCAAAATGAGCCTTGGTTGGAAAATTTATGATAAAGTATGAGAAAGTTATGCTTGGTCAAAGTTTGGTTGACTTTTCCTATAGAAACCCTAAATTGCCATTTTTGACTTTTGATGAGTTGGGAGCATTTATTGAGGAATCATGATCAACCCTTGATCAAATGATGGATATTAATTCAAAATGTTGATGTTGACCAAAAATCTTAAAGTTTGACTGTATATAGGCCACAATTGACTTTTGATCTAGTACAGTTGATTTTCAGGCATTTGAACAGTTGACTGAGCAAACTTGTTGTGCAAGGCATGAAACTTGGAATAGATAATATTGAGGACATATTAAGACATTGGATACCATTTGGGACCCTTGGTACTCAACCATCTTTCTTGAAATTGCAACCCTAGTTTGGGGCTTATTGTTTTAAGAGTAGGGTTTGTCTGGTCAATCCTTAGTCAACTTGAGCCATTGAGGACCTCTAGGAGTATGTCTTGTGTGAAAATGGTAGGGAAAATTTTGGGGTACAATAACCATCAAATTCAAATATTACATCACCGAAGTATAATCCAAATGCCAAGTGTGTGTATCATTCCAACAACCTTGGGCATGAAACTTATCAATGCTGGGTTATGAAGAATAAGATTCAAGACCTGATAGACAACCAAACTATTGAGTTTGATCCACCTACAACTCTAAATGTGATAACTGCGCCAATTCCGAACCATGGTAAAGGTTTCAATACGATTGATGACACTACTTTTGTTTCCTCCGTTGAGGATTTGACTACTCCATTGACTACTATGAAGGAAAATTTGCTGAGAGATGGGGTGTTCCCTGACTATTTAAAAGACCGTGATTGTTATGCTGAACAAATCAGTGGATGCAAGTGACTGAAAGAAGGTGTTCAACGCCTGATATATAGTCACAAAATCCTATTTAAAAAACTTCCTACCATCAAGAGTTTGACCAACAAACCTGAAGACCTTTCCATAATAACAATCTACAACAAGCTTCTTAGGATCTTCTCAAAGGGTCCTATTAGGATTTTAAATGAGTCAACAATTGATCCTTTTAATAATCACTTCCCTTGAGCCGATTCCTCACTCTTCTGACAAAGCAGTTCCATGGAACTATAGTGCCTAAGTTTACTATCATGGAATAAAGCAAGATTCATGGATTAATGAAGACAAGACCAATGACTTTACAAATATTGCAGTATATAGTAAGCTAACAAGAACGGGGAGGATCTTTTCCCCTGACATCTCACCTCCGACTATTACAACAACTCTTGTTCACAAAACCAATAACAAGCCTATTGCCAACACTAGAGGAAAAGAAAAAGTAAGTGAGCCTGCTAAGATAGAGGCACCAGCAAAAGATGTTGATGCTGAAGAGCCGTCCACTCAAGAGATGGAGGAAATCCTGAAAATTATAAAGATGAGTGATTTCAAAATAGTCGAACAACTGGGGCAAACCCCTTCCAAAATTACCATGTTGTCATTACTAATCTGTTCTGATGCTCATGCCCAAGCTTTAATAAAGTTTTTGAAGAAAGCTCATGTGCCCCAAGAAGCTACAACTGGCTACTTCGAGAATTGTGTGGCAAGTTTAACGGGTGAAAATGGATTAGGTTTCTCTGATGCTGACTTGACACCAGTTGGAAGGCCTTGCATGTCTCTATTGAATGCAAGTGAACTACCGTGGCTCATGTTATGGTCGATACAGGTCCTCCCTAAATGTTATACACAAAGGTGCTTTGGACCGACTAGATTGTGAAAGCCTGGTGTTGAAACCAAGTGATATAGTTGTAAGGGCTTTCGACGGGTTAAGAAGGATGGTTCATGGAGAGGTGGATCTCCCTATTAAAGTGGGATCACAAATTTTTAACTCCACCTTTTATATAATGGACATACGTCCCGCCTATTCTTGTTCTCTTGGGCGCCCTTGGAACCATGGGGCAGGGTGTTGTACCCCAAAATTTGCCCTCCCATATTCTTCAAAGTTTTGACAAGCATCATCTCAATTTGCTCAAATCTACTCAAGGAGTTGCACAGTTAAACCATCTCCTAAGCCAGTCAAAATTAGGGTTCTGGTTCTTGCAAGGAAGTTGAGGTTTTCAAGGGCTCACTCAAGTCATGTATGCCTATACACATTTCCAAGCATCTACATGTCAAGTCTCAAGACTCACAGGGTCCAATTGCACAGTCAAAAGCTTTAGTTGCTCCACAATCAACTGTAGGGGTAAAATGGTCATTTTACAGTCAAAAGTCAGAATTTTTGGTCAACATCTTATTTTGAAACCACAATCATCATTTGATCAAGTCTTGATCATGATTCCACAAGCATGGTTCAAAAATCATCAAGGATGCAAAAGTTGCTATTTTTGGACAGCTGAAAAGTCAACTGTAACTTGACCAAGGCATAACTTTTTCATGGTTCATCATAAAAATCCCATCCAATGCTCATTTTGAAGGGGATGACATTTCCTACAACTCATCTTCACATTCCAAGTCCAAGAAATTCTCTCACAAAAAGTTATCAATTTCTACATTATAGGTCAATTTCGAAAGTCAACAAAAAGGCACTTTAAGTCAAAGACCATAACTTGAGATTGGTAAATCAAAATGACATGGGACCAAAGGCATTGGTTAGAGGACTTCAAGACCTTTCCAAAATGTCCAAGAACATGTTCATATGATCAAAATTGAGCAAGATATGCATTGGAGAAGTTGGGAAATTTTTGGGAATTTACAAAAGTCAACTTTGCCTAAAACACCTTGTTTTTGCTAATGGGCCTCAAATTCTTTCTTGAAACTTTGTCCAAGGCCTATGCACGACCCATTGAGCTTAAATTGATTTATTTTCTTATTTTTAATTAATTAATTGAATTTTTATTAATATTAATTCATTTAATTCATTTAATTGTAGGAAAATTCAAAAGATATTATTTTCAAATCTTTTGTGGAGCAAATATGACCAACACATGCTGAAGATCTCGTTTGCCAATCAAGGGGACCAAAATATCCAATTTTAGCAAGTTTTATCAATAAAAAATGTGCAAAAAGATTTGATTGAAATCAAAGATGCAAAACATAATTTCATGGATTCTTGGACAAAGATTGAACCCTAAATCCATTCTACTATAAGAGCATAACCAAACCCTAAAGCCTTGGACGTGCAAACCTGCTGCAGAAGCCATAACCATATTGAGTTTTTTTCAAGAAAATTGCCATATCGTTTTCTCACTTCCAGGCCAATTCAAAGCCCTTTCTTGATTCAAACACCTTGCTGGGACATTCAGGAACGCATTGCAATCAAAATCAAATGTTAACACTCAAGGAATCCTGAGATAACAGTTTCACGGTTTGAATATTTTTTCATAAAGGCATACTTCGATTCATGCATCATTAATGTATTTTGTGGATTGTTTTGTGTTCATAGGGACTGTACGAAGCTTTTGGTACAATTTAATTTGATTATGGTGCCCTAAAACGAAAACTGCCATTGGAGAATGCTAGGGTTTCCAAGCTTCAAAATTAGGGGTTTGCTATTGAGGAAAAATTGGACCTTCTTAGACCTATGGTTGAATTCGCCAAGGCCAGACAAACTCAACCCAACCCTCGCGCCCTATTTATATAATGCACAGACCTAATCGCTATTTTTGGCATTTGCACTTTGTGGGGGTTAAAAACCCCCGCTATCTGATCTTTGTTTTACAGGTTTAACGAAAGAGACGAGTACGTGTAGGCATGGGACTGGACAATTCAAAGGATGGCGCGCGTTTTATAAATTTCCAGCATAAGCATTAGTTTTTCTATATTATAATTACTCATCATTATGTTAACAGATGCAATGCTTGGCTTAGTGGAAGAGGACGTGTCTGGAAATCGTTGGGACCTGGGTTCGGTTCCCAAGTCCACCCCAATATTTATTCCTATTTTCATAACATGATTCTATGCAGGATGCCCAATGCGTTTCACCATGTATCTCACCTCCAAGCTTGCCAAGTGGCCATAAGCGTGCATCCAAAGGCCAGGGATGGTTGACCACCATGTTCTCCAGTCAAAGCGTGCATAGCCAATTCCCAGAAGTCAACAAAGGCTTTGTGCTATTGGGCCTCAAAATTGCTCCAACACCTCCTTAATGGGTCATCACCCCCCATGGTTTTGTTACTTTTTTTTAATTTTTTCTTTTACATAATTTCCTTTTATTAATTATTATTATTATTACTATTTAATTAATACAAATAATTATTTTCCTTAATAAATTCAGATAATCAAAAGATGTAATTATTTTTATTATTTATTATTAATAATTATTTTTGTAAATAAACTCTAATTAATTAACTTAGTTTAAATTAGGTCAATTTTAATCTTTTTTCATAAATAAATAAAAATCATGTAGAATTAGGGTTTGACAATTTTCAATCATGTTTTCTTATTATCATTATTCTTATTTATTAATTATTATTTTTGTAAATAAAATGTAAATTAATTAAATTAGTTAAATTAGGTTAACTTTAACTTTTTTACAATAAATAAAATAAACTTAGAATTAGGTTTCACTAACTTTTAATTTTAATTCCTTTTCTTTTTATTTTCATTAAAAACATAAAAACATTTTTCTTTAATTAATTAATTAATTAGATTTAGGTTTAATATTTTAATTTAATTACAAAAAAGGACCAAAATTTCTTTATTTCACAAAAGGGTCAAAACCCTAAGGACGTCCCGATTCAATTTCTTTTCGCGCATCATCTTATTTTTGATTATTTATGTATCTGCTCAAAGGATGTAATAGTTAATTAGGATTTACCGCTTTCTTTTACTTTCTCGCATTTATTTTCCAAAACGGGTTATGTTTTTGGCGATGTATAGACCTGCGCCTTGTAATAGCGTAGATTCATATTTCCGCAATTTATTTTCCGCACTCTTAACTGTTAATTGCATGCAAGACTTAGATGAAAATTAAAAACAACTCGTAGATCACCATGATACATGCACAAGATAATATGACATGAAAACAACACACAAGCACATGCCACTCCTAGGTATGCCTCACTAGTTGCCTCGAACGTGGTCGTCAAGTATAGGGTGTTTTAGAGGTCGCCCTCCTGTCTAAGATCTAGTTGCCTCGAAACGGTTGCCTCGGATAAAAAGGATTTAGGACATTAGGGTTACTTCTAAGGTGTCCTACTATTGCTTCGGTGACCACACTGTCCCTTATAATAGAATTGACCCGAACACCTCCAACGACGGTGCTACCTACTTCTCAATAGTGGGGTAGCACTGTTTAAAGGACTCTTACACAGCCTAATTCCTTAGAGTAGGTAGATTTCTCCTAGGTACTTGCTCTCTCAAAAAACAAACAAAAATACTTTTCACACTAACACTTTCAAAAAGTTTTCCAACAAATTTTTCATACACTCTTGAGGACAGATACAAGAGTTACTCAGAAATTTTTCAAACGAAACTTTTTCAAAACCCACACACACTTGAAAAGCAAACAATTTTTGAAAACATAAGAGCAAGTACCCAAGAGCCCGTGGATAACCACGGATAGAAAGGGTGCTAACACCTCCCCTTTCTATAAATCTACCTCCCGAACCGAGAAACATTCTCGAAAAGGAATTTTGCTGTGCTTTTGTCCTTTCCTTGTTGGAGAACATAAAAGACGGTGGCGACTGTTGCTTACCGCGACATTTTGCGAAACCAGCTAAAAACAGTCAGTTCTATTTCCACCGATCACACAGGGGTATTAACATCCACCCTTCATCAAAAATTAAAATATCCAGTCAAAGGGAATATCCAGGCTTTCAAAGTTGTGTCTCCTATGTTTGCCGCCACCAAAATCTCCTCCGACATATCAAAAGCTGATGAAGTTGTACCGAGAATGGTTTCACTTAAATATTCCCATGCCGTGGTTGAAGATGAAAGTTGTACTATCTAGGGAAAACTCCCCGACATTCCATTTAAAGCAGACAAATTTGGGTTGGGTTTCACCATCAAAGCTTAAAAAGAGGTCAGGCGCGCTTGCGTGGGAAAGCCAACTCTTTGCATCGGAAATCATGAAGTAAACAATGTGGAAGACTCTGACGATAAATGTGCTTTTGAAGAATGGATCTACCCTACTTCCAGAGGAAAGCTCAGCAACTGGCACACAAAGGATTTCACTCTTATCTCCTTTATTGTAGAGTAATTACTGTTTACTGTTTTCTGTCAATTCAATAACTTTTGTCTATAATTTTAAATTCCAAACAATGACTTTTAAGCCATGTGCCTTTCCCGGGGCACCATGGTCCATTTGTTAAGGGTTTTGTTCATGTTCATTTATCATATGATCATTTAATGGAAAACATTGAACCTTTGCATTCAATTTTTGTGCTCTTTGTCTTTCTTTTTCTTTATTTTAATTTTTCAAATAGCCATGTATCTTACATGCACACACACACACTAGCAGATCCTCATCCACTATGGATCTCATTGCCAACAACTCTACTATTTCCAGTTATGACTTCGAACATCCAATTAACCAAGTTGAAGACAAAGGCAAGGAAGATTGTGAAATACCAGGGGAACTAGCCAGACTTTTGATGCAAGAGGAGAAAGTTATTCAACCTCATGAAGAGTCAGTCCAAGTTATCAACCTAGGTACCGAGACAGACAAGAAAGAAGTCAAGATTGGTGCCAATTTAGAAGACGATATCAAGTACAGGTTGGTTCATATGTTACATGACTACGTTGAAGTATTTGCTTGGTCATATAAAGACATGTCGGGGTTGGATACTGACATTGTGGTTCATCGTCTTCCAACAAAAGAAGATTGTCCTCCTATCAAACAAAAGGTTCATCGGATGTGGCCTGGAATGTTTGAAAAGATAAAAGCGGAAGTCATGAAGCAATTAAATGCATGATTCCTGGCTGTGACATCTTATCCTCAATGGGTTGAAAACGTGGTCCCCGTATCGAAGAAGGATGGAAAGGTTCGTATGTGTGTAGACTATAGGGACTTAAATAGGGCAACCCCCAAAGATGATTTCCCTCTACCTCATATCGGCGTCTTGGTTGACAATACCGCTCAACATAAAGTCTTCTCCTTCATGGATGGATTTTATGGCTACAACCAAATCAAGATGGTTCCCGAAGACATGGAGGAGACCACCTTTGTTACGCAATGGGGCACCTTTTGTTACAAAGTCATGTTGTTCGTATTGAAGAATGCATGGGCAACATATCAAAGAGCTATGGTAGCTTTATTTCACGATATGATCCATCATGAAATAGAGGTCTACGTGGATGATATGTTTGCAAGGTTTCAAAATGAAGAAGAGCACCTCGATCACCTACACAAGCTGTTTGAAAGGTTGAAGAAGTACAAGCTAAGGCTGAATCCTAACAAGTGCACCTTCGGGGTAAGATCTGGAAAGCACCTAAGTTTTGTTGTCACTGACAGAGGTATCAAAGTCGATCCTGCAAAAGTTAAAGCCATTCAAGAAATTCCAGTTCCCCACTCTGAGAAGGAAGTTAGAGGATTCTTGGGTCTTCTTAATTACATTGCCTGTTTCATATCTCATCTAACTTCTACTTGTGAACTAATCTTCAAACTCCTGAAGAAAGATCAAGTATTCAAATGGAACGACGACTACCAAGCTGCCTTTAATAAGATTAAGGAAAATTTGCAAGAGCCTCTTATCCTTATGCTTCCAATTGAAGGAAGACCTCTTATTATGTATTTTACTATACTATAGAATTATATGGGGTCTGGGTTGGGCCAACATGACGAGTCTGGCCGAAAAGATTATGCAATATACTACCTGAGCAAAAAGTTTACCGATTGTGAAACCAAATATTCACTACTCGAGAAAACTTGATGCGCTCTGGCATGGGCTGCTCGCCAGCTAAGACAGTATATGTTGAATCACACCACTTTATTTATTTCTAAGATGGACCCTATCAAGTACATCTTCGAGAAGCCAAATCTCTCCAGATGAATAGCTAGATGGAAAATGATTCTGACTAAAATGACATCCAGTATGCCACATAAAATGAAATCAAAGGAAGTGTATTAGTAGATCATTTGTCCCATCAAGATGTTAATGATTACCATTCTATGAACTTTGACTTCCCGGATGAGAATATTATTCTAGTAACTGACTATGAAGAACCTGAACCGTATGACGGACCTGAACAAGGAACCTGATGGACTATGATTTTCGATGCGGCTTCCAACGCTTTGGGCAATGGAATTGGTGGTGTGGTTATTTATCTTGAGGGTTGTTATACTCCTTTCACTACTAGGTTATGCTTCAATTTTACAAATAACATGGATGAATACGAAATATGTATCTTAGGTCTAAAAGCTGCCATTGACTTAAGGATCAAGTTCTTGAACGTATTCGGAGATTCTGCTTTAGTGATCAGTTAAGTCAAAGGAGAACGAGACACTAAGCATCCTAACCTTATTCCTTACAAGGAGCTTGTGTTAACCCTGATACCATACTTCGAAGAGATCACCTTTGAACATTTTTCTAGAGAAGAAAATTAGTTGGCTGACACCTTGGCAACAATGTTTTCCATGTTCAAGATCAAATGGGACAACTAAGCTCTCATAATTACAATCGAAAGATTTAACGAACCTACACACTGCTATGAGCTTGACATTGACGAATAGAAACCATGGTACCATGTAGTAAGGAGATATCTTGAAGCACAAAAGTATCCTTAAGGAGCTTCCATCAATGATAATAAATTATTGCGAAGATTCTCAACCAAAATTTTCCTAAGCAATGGAATCCTGTATAAGGGAAATCATAATTATACTTTACTCCGGTGTGTTGAGAAGAAGGAGGCAGAGAGGATTATGGAAGATATGCATGATGGAATCTTTGGGACTCACTCTAGTGGACACACTATGGCCAATAAAATCTTGAGGGTTGGTTACTATTGGCCCACAATGGAATATGATTCTCATCATCACTTGAGGACTTGCCATAAGTGCTAAATCTATGTTGATAAAGTCCATGTACCTCAAATTCCTCTAAATGTCATGACTGCTCTATGGCCATTTGCAATGTGGGGGCATTGACATGATTTGAGAGATCAAACCTACTGCTTCTAATGGACACCGCTTCACCCTTGTTGCTATTGATTACTTTATCAAGTGGGTTGAAGCTGCCTCATATGACTCAGTTATGAAGAATGTTATGGCCCGGTTTATCAAACATAACCTCATCTACCGTTAGGGTATCCCCGAAAGAATTATCACCGACAATGGAACTAATCTCAACAACGCTATGATTCCGAAACTCTGCATTCAGTTTAAAATCAAGCATCAAAATTCTTCTTCGTATAGACCCAAATTGAATGGAGCAATGGAAGATAAAAATATCAAGAAGATTGTGCAAAAGATGGTGGTAACATATAAAGACTGGCATGAGATGTTACCATTTTCTCTCCATGGATACCGTACTTCAGCTCGAATGTCAACTGGGGCAACCCTGTTCTCTCTGGTCTATGGAATGGAATTTGTCCCACCTGTCGAAGTTCAGATTCTATCCCTAAGGATCATGAAGGAGGCAGACTTAGGCGAAGACGAATGCATTCAGACTAGGTTGGATCAGTTGAACTTGATTGATGAAAAGAGACTGGCTGCTATTTATCATGGTCAAATGTATCAAAAATGTATGTCTTGTACCCCAAAATTTACCCTCTCATGTTTCCCAAGGTTTTTTCTCTTATAGGGGTGGTTACAAACACTTGCCTAAAGAAAATGAAAATTTTGAATTTTAGCAAAGTGTCTTTCGATTGGCAGTTAAACAGTGCCCTTCGATTGGCATAACAACAAGCTTCGACTAGGCTCCTAAAACCCTTCGACCAAGCATTGTCCCATCAGCTTCAATTGTGCGTTGGTTCCCTTTCGAACAAGCCTTGGTCCAAGCTTCACAAGCAAGAATCCCCTACAAGTTTGCTTCAATTCACCAGTAGTGAACTCCTGCATACAAGCTTTGATTGCTCTGACACTACTCCTGGCTGGTTTCAAGTATTAATTTGGAACCTGAAAATTGTCGGTCACTGAGATAGTTGTCCTGGCTTGTTACAGGTATAAATCTCAGACCTGAGAAAGAAATATAGTTTTCCTGCATTGTTATAGGTATTAATCTTCAATCTCCTTACGTATATAGTTCTCCTAGCTGGTTTTAGGTGTTAATCTACAATCAACTGACCATAGATAGTTTTCCTGGCTTGTTTCAGGTATTAATCTGGGAATTATTTTGTTGGTCACATAGATAGTTTCCCCTTCCGGTTTCGGGCATTAATCTGTGGCCTGCTATATTCGTTGGTAAACCTGTCCTGTTCCGGGAGTTCATACCACTTGGTCGTATATATAGTTTTGCCCGTCTGGTTTCGGACATTAATCTTTGACCTGCTGTATAGGTTAACAGTGTTTGTCTGTCTTCTAATTTAACCTGAAAAGGTAAAATCAATTTCATGCGATGTCATGATGTATGAATTGCATGATGCTCCCAAAATAAATGAGATTGTGATATATGTATTTGTGTTGCATATGCTATGATGTTTGTAGAATGATGTATGAATGCAATGTATGAACGTATCAGCTGTTCTATTGTAGGGTTGTTGAACCAGGGAAAAATAAATCTCTGATTGTTGTTGGGGGTGAAGAATGTAGGTCTTCAAATATGTTGAAGTTAAAACGTTGGGAGATTAACTTCTGTTGTTAGAGAAATAAACTCTGTTGGGGAAGGTATACTCCGTGAACTGAACTGTTGCTAGAAGATAGTCTGGAATAAGTATCAGGATGACATCCGCCTCTAGATCATACCTGAACCATTTCTAGAAGATGATCTGAATAAGTATCAGGATGGCATCCGCCTCTGGATCGTACCTGAACTGTTGCTAGAAGATAGTCTGGAATAAGTATCAGGATGACATCCGTCTCTGGATCGTACCAGAACCGTTTCTAGAAGATGATCTGAATAAGTATCAGGATGACATCCGTCTCTAGATAGTACCTAAACCGTTGCTAGAAGATAGTATGGAATAAGTATCGGGATGATATCCGTCTCTGGATCGTACCTGAACCGTTTCTAGAAGATGATCTGAATAAGTATCAGGATGATATCCGTCTCTGGATCGTAATTGAACTATTGCTAGAAGATAGTCTGGAATAAGTATCAGGATGACATCCATCTCTGGATCGTACCTGAACAGTTTCTAGAAGATGA
The DNA here is from genome assembly GCA_948472305.1 of Vicia faba. NCBI lineage: Eukaryota > Viridiplantae > Streptophyta > Magnoliopsida > Fabales > Fabaceae > Vicia > Vicia faba. The sequence goes on from OX451736.1 coordinate 340,032,455, forward strand.
TCTAAATAAGTATAAGGATGACATCCGTCTCTGGATCGTACTTGAACTGTTGCTAGAGGAGAATCTGGAATATTTATCAGAGTGACATCTGTCTCTGGATCGTATCTGCACCGTTTCTAGAGGAGAATCTGGAATAAGTATCAGAATGACATCCGTCTCTGGATCGTATTTGCATCGTTTCTAGAAGATGTGTTGAAATAAATGTCAGAATGACATCCGTCTCTGGATCGTATCTGCACCATTTCTAGAGGAGAATCCGCTTTATTTAGAATGTTTCCTCCGGGGATTCCTGTTTTTTTATTTTGAGAAGAAATCTTTTGGGGAATCCTGATAAGCTTGGAGACTTCACTGGGGGATCTTTTATTGGAGCAGTAATTTGGAGTTTCTTGCTCCACCGGGGATATGAGAACCTGACACCATTAGGCTGTATGCTGAGAAGATGGCAGTGACTTTGTAGTAGAATGCCTTTGCCTTTGTACCTGCTGGAGAAGGTATCTACTGGGATTTTGTAGATGGTTTAACTGTTATCCTAACTCTTGGAGTCCTTGGTGAATGAAGATCAGAGTAATAAACCTTCTACTGATAGACAGGTGACGAGATGACGGGAAGTAGTCGTATGCTTTAATCCCTAACCTTTGCCTAGACCGTCCTTTCAGATTTTCAGTTCATCGGGATACCCTTTTTTGCCCAAGCCTCCTTTTCAGGTTTTTGACTTGCCAGGTGTACAATTTTTTCATATGTATATCCCTAATTTTTGCCTAGGCCAGTCAACCTAGCGGGTCTTTGTTCATGCGTAGTATTTTAGGAATATGTCCATGTTCACCGAGTACGGAGAATTATCACTGTCCAAAGTAGTAAGTGTTGCCACACTGACAAAAGGTGTTTATTTGATCGCATATGATTCACTGTTGAAATTCATGTCCAATGCCCCAAGTGATTCAGATGGAGATCTGCCCCTGGCTATTTGGCATTTTTGAGAGATTCCTGGAACCTTGACTTGACTGCCTTAGATCAACTGGGCACCATGATATTCCCCTTGATTATGAAAGGCCTATCACTGGAATGTCTTTCCATATGAGGTGATTCTGTCCACTGAGAGGATTTCTGTTCATCGAATATCCATCATGCAGATTTCTCTGCTGTTGAACAAATACTCATATGCAAACAATGGTATTTAAGAATGCAAATCTTATGTCTGTCTTGAAGTTTGAAAATTCATTTTAGTAAAACAAACAGTTTTTGTAAGAGTGTGATATCAACTCAGGATTTATAGAGAACCCTACAAGAGTCAGGATACCTTTTGTAACAGTATGTTTTCGAACTAACCCATGCTTAAGCTAGTACTTTTAAGGGTTATAACAGGGCCTGGTTCACGGTTTAAGAAACAAAGGATAAAGGCTCAAATTTTATTTGTACCCAACCCGTTCTTCGTGATGTTCTTCAATTTTATACTCAGCTAATTATGTGTTTAGATCCCAATTGAGTCTAGAATCTTTTCTCTGATACTTGGTGATGGTTCAGAAATTGAACGTTTGTTTGAGAAGGCAGTCATTTTTGTAACCTTTTCTTTTTTTGTTGAGGTTTTGTAGGACCTCTTTTTTGCTTTTGTTATCCCTACTTTTTCCTGAACTGTTTCTTTTGTGATTGCAGTCAGCGGGATGTCCCAAATTTTCTTAAGTCTCCTTCATAGGTTTTTGACTTAACATGTTTTTATTTTGAGAGATAATGACTTCCTGTTTTAATGATTATGTGGAACCATCACTGTTTTCTATTTTGGAATTATTCCCCTGACACCACTTGTCGTGTATGAAGGGGAAAGCTTGTGATTGAATGCACCTTTGAATTAACTGGGAGACTACCCTGCCCCAGGTTATGATTAAGGGTTTTAATTTGTGTGAAAAGAAAAAAAAACTCCTACTTCTTTGGCTTAAAGGTGTTGACTAGGGATTATCTTCCCTATAACTCCACTGTTTAGGATTTGAAACAACGATTGTACATCGTCAGCAAGGTCTGTTCAAAAGCATAATGTACGGGATTGTGATATCGTTTTTGTCATCCTCCCACTAAAGGCTTAGAGCTTTTAATTGGGAGTTGAATATATTGAATACGAATGAAATGATTCAAGACAAACATATGCAATGCATTGATAAAATAACAAAGTTTGACATGAAACAAATGTTCGAACAATCAAAAGAAATTACTAATTTGAAAATTCTAGATGAACAAAAATACTCTTTGCCTTGGGTTGTCACTTCAGATGGTGTGCCTTTGAGGAATGGCAGAAGAATTCCAGTTTACCATCTTGTGCGAATTCCAATGCTCCTTCATCGATCAGGTCTTGAATTTTATATTGCAATGCCCAACAACTATCAGTATCATGCCCTGGACTGTCGGAGTGATATGCACACCTTTCATTGGGATGGTAAGTAGGAGAAGAAGTATTAGGATTCCAAGGAGGATCCTTAAATGTGACCAAATTCAACTTCAACATGTGTTGCAAGACTTGAAACATTGGTATGTTGAGTTTGGTACATTGCCTAGTGAATGCATCCTGCTTACGCCGATTACCTTGTCATTGTTGGCGAGGTGGGGGTTGGGTTTGTGACGTAGCAACAATTTGGAAAGGTATACTCTCCACCCAGCCAACTTCTTGTCTCATCAGAGGCTAATTAATGACCTGATCCCCAGTCTCGACTGTTTGCTTCATACGGTTGCATCCGTCTTGATGAAGCTTGCTGATGAGAAACCTCAACTCTTCTTGTTCCCGAGCTAAACTTTGGATAAAAGCCATTTGATTACTCATCTGGATTCTCATCCTTTCCATTTCAGCTTGCAGTTGTTCCAACTGGTCATCCTTATTGTTGTCAGGATGTTTCTTGGTCAAGTTCCTGTTGAGGAGTGTTTTCAATTCTTCCTGCCCCTTGGATAGGTTGAGGAACATTTCCATGAACTGAGACTCTTGAGTTTGGAGATCTCTGTTGTTCAGTTTGAAATCCATTTTCCTTGCTGAAATAAACAGCGAGAACATGAGATACCTGTACTGGAAGACCTGTTATGTAATGACATGCATGATGTGTAAATGTTTTCAAGGATCTCGCAGGGTAAACACAAGAAAATGTTAGGAGTTGACTGCAGCTTTGATTAAAGAACTTCATATTGTTGAATGTCCTTCTACGAGAATCAAGCTCACCATATCGAGTGGGTCATAGCCCCTGACTCAAGTTGTCATGTTTTGATCTTTTAACGACATTGGCTAGAGGAAAATAAATCCCCTTTCCCCTTTCTAGACGTCTGGTTCATTATAACCTGCACCACAAGCCCTTGAGATCCTTGAAATGGTTAAGGAAATGATATGGTATGATGCTATGATGTGTATTCTATGCATCAAGTAAAAATGCAGGGTGATGAAAACAAGTATGTCTTGCAAGAAAACCGGTTTATTGGATAATGTATACAAACAAGGTCCTACAAGGAATACCAACAAAAGCCCTACAATGAGTTCAAGTTGTTAGATAATGAAGGCAAACAGGTCACACAAGCAGCCTTAGGTTCAGGCTTGCATGGGGTTTGTAGGTAAGTACCCTCTTGATGTTTAGTTGGTTCAACCCGTCTTAGAAAAGTAACCGGGTTCTAAGGAATCTCAATATCACTGATCTTTCTTTACCGAGCATTATTTCAGCTTAGCAATCTTTTCTTGCGGCCGAAACATCTCGAAAGTCCGATCTCAATGAGTGTAGCATCGAGTATCAACTAATCCCTAGCTTTACACCAAGGCCGTCTATCTCACTACTTTCTAATGGCCAAGTTTGTTCAACTAAGGTTCTAAGGTCCGTTAGTGCTTCACGACACCACACGGCGGCCCTGTATTCTCCTCGATTCAACACATGGGATACTGGTACCAACCAAAGTGTCATACCAACACAACTATCACTTTAACCATATTAGTCTACACCATACAGTCTCCACGATCTATTGATGTTTACCTAAAAAGATGCCTCCAGATCAGGGTGTAGGATCTATAGTAACAACCCAAACAACCCTCCAAGGATAAAGCATACAATGTAAGCAATTGAAACAATTTTAAAATGAAATAACTCTTAAGGTAACCCTACTTTATAAGTAATTCCCCAGCAGAGTCACCAATTATGTGATACGGTGGCAGAACTGACTATTATATACTGGTTTTGCGTTTGTGTTTGTAAATGTCGCGGTTAGCAAGAGTCGCCACCGACTTTTCTTTTATCCCACAAAGGAAAGGGTGAAAAGAACAGAAAAAGGCCTTTCGAGAGTTTTCTGAGTAAGGGGGGTAGATTATGGAAAGGGAAGTTGTTAGCACCATTTCCATCCATAGTTATCTACGGGCTCTTAGATGCTTAGCTCATTTTAAAAGTACCTTGTGCTTTTTGTGTTTGAAAAATGTTTTGAAATGCCTTAGTGCGACGATTCGCTTTGCGTTAACTCTTGTATCAGTCCTCAAGAGTGTTGACAAAGCAAATGTTTTTGAAAGTTATTTTTGAAATGTGTAAGTGTAAAAGTTTATTTTATTTGAGCAAGCATCTAACAACTATCTACTTGTACTTGAAAAGGTTTGTTCTTTTCCTCCTATCCTTTAGAAAATGCTATCCTATTATTAGTGAGTAGGTAGCCCTATTGTTGGATTTTTGAGGGACATTCGAAGGGACATTTTTATAGTCACAAAGGCAAAATGTAGAGACGCTTTAGCAATTTTTGTTTAGGGACTAGATCATTTACCGAAAGGCAACTGTAGGGTCGTCGCGGGACTATGATCTTTTGATTTATGGGTCTTTGCTATAGCGTCCCTGTATCGAGGGACATGACTGTTTTATTTCCGAAGGCAACCAAAGTGGGGTACCCTAGAGGTGTATATGTGCAATGTGTGTTATGTTCAGTTATTTTAGTCTTTTTGTTAGGGTTTTTAGCGTTTTGATTTTAATCTTTGCCATACAATCCTATTAGTGATACATCTAGCAGTTAATATGAAAAGCAATAAAAAGTGCAGAAAGTAAGGATCCTACGCTATTACAACCAAATCGAAAGGCAAGAAAATGTAAAACAAAGAACAAAATAAAGAGGAGAAATGAGTTCTTCGATCTAGGAAACAGACTCCTTCGATTCACCCTTTCTTTTGCCTTCTTTTAATTGAGCTTGAGAGTTGACATGAGAAAGCTTCGATTGCTCCTTTTTCTACCTCTTTCGATTGAGCTTGGGATTTGGCGTGAGCAAGCTTTGATTGCACCTTTTCCCGCCTCTTTCGATTGAGCTTGGGAGTTGGTATGAGGAACCTTCGATTGCACCCTTTCCTTCTTATTTTGAATCGAAGGTTCCTCATACCAACTCCCAAGCTCAATCGAAAGAGGCAGGAAAAGGTGCAATTGAAGCTTGCTCACGCTAACTCCCAAGCTCAACCGAAAGAGGCAGGAAAAGGCGCAATTGAAGCTTGCTCACGTTAACTCTCAAGCTCAATCGAAAGAAGGCAAAAGAAGGGTGAATAGAAGGAGTCTGTTGCCTGGATCAAAGAACTCATTTCTCCTCTTTATTCTGTTCTTTGTTTTTACATTTTCTTGCCTTTCGATTTGGTTGTAATAGCGTAGGACCCTTACTTTCTGCATTTTTATTGCTTTTCATATTAACTGCTAGATGTATGACTAATAGGATTGTATGGCATAGATTAAAATCAAAACGCTAGCAAACCTAACAAAAAGACTAAAATAACTGAACATAACACACATTGCACATAAACACCTCTAGGATACCCTACTTTGATTGCCTTTGGAAATGAAACAGTCATGTCCCTCGAGACAGGGACGCTTTAGCAAAGACCCTTAAATCAAAAGATCATAGTCCTGCGATGACCTTACAGTTTCCTTTCAGTAAATGATCTAGTCCCTAAACAAAAATTGCTAAAGCGTCTCTACATGTTGCCTTTGTGACTATAAAAATGTCCCTTAGAATGTCCCTAAAACATCAAACGATAGGGCTACCTACTCACTAATAGTAGGATAGCACTATCTAAAGGGTAGGAGGAAAAGAACAAACCTTTTCGAGTACAAGTAGATATCTGTTAGATGCTTTCTCAAATAAAATAAACTTTTACACTTACACATTTCAAAAACAACTTTCAAAAACATTTTCTTTGTCAACACTCTTGAGGACTGATACAAGAGTTAACGCAAAGCGAATCGCCGCACTAAGGCATTTCAAAACATTTTTCAAACACACAAAGCACAAGGTACTTTTAAAATGAGCTAAGCATCTAAGAGCCCGTAGATAACTATGGATGGAAAGGGTGTTAACACCTTCCCTTTCCGTATTCTACCCCCCTTACTCAGAAAACTCTCGAAAGGTCTTTTTCTGTTCTTTTCACCCTTTCCTTTGTTGGATAAAAGAAAAGTTGGTGGCGACTCTTGCTTACTGCAACATTTGCAAACACAAACGCAAAACCAGTATAAATAGTCGGGTATGCCACCGTATCACAGTTTGATCAAGGCTTTCAACAAAAAGATCAAGCCTCGAGTATATCAGACTGGTGACTTGGTAATAAAGCGCATCAATTTACCCCAAGGCGATCCCAGGGGAAAATGGACTCCCACATACGAATGTCCATTTGTTGTTAAGAAATTTCTCTCCGGTGGTGCCATGATGCTGACTACTATAGATGGTGAAGACTTCGCACACCCTGTGAACACGGACATAGTCAAAAATACTACACATAAAATGACCCGCTTGGTTGACATACCTAAGAAAAAATAAGGGCATCACGGTGAACCAAAAGGTTCAGGCAAAAGTTAGGGTAATATGCAAAAGATTGTACACCCGGAAAGTTGAAAACCCGAAAGGGCGCCTTGGACAAAAAAGGGTATCCTGGTGGGCTGAAAACCCGAAAGGGTGGTCCAGGAAAGAGTTAAGGATTAAAGTGTATGACTATGTCCTGTTGTATCCCTACAACTAGTTTATTACCAAGGTCCAAGTTCAATGGTACAAGAACAATCCAATCAACTTCTTTCAATGACAAGGGATGATGTTCGAAGACATAGGGGCAATAACGGAGTTGGAGCACAATGAGATCACTTCCACCTGGATATTATTTTTGCTTTCACTTTATATTCTTTTCATTCTTTCGACGATTTCCCCTTAGTAGGATCTCTGTCTTCTTGTACAAAAACGCCTATTTATAGGCAAAAAATAAATACAAATATACTTTGAAGTGCAAACTTTTTGTTTTTTCTGTTTTGAGTGAAAAAACATCCAATGACTAAAATTGAATGAACATATGTATATGAACATGATTAAACTATTAACAAATGTATACATAAAAACAATAACAATTATTTCTTTAAAGACTCGGGATATCCCCACAAAGTCACTTCAACGAAATCATCCCCACATATTTGGATTCATGCAATTCCCATCCAGAATTTCAATCTCCGGAAAACCCTCTCCCAGCTGAGTTGGTCTTAAAAGAGAAGCCTTGTAGAGTTTATTCTTAAAGAATACACCTCCCCATTAGGATCTCACAAAATATTCTCTTCAAAAGGGTTTATTTCCCTAACAAACTACAAGATTCGCTAGCTCGAGTCTACCTCTCAGACTATTACAAGTCAATGGGCAAAACCCCTTAATCCTCAATAGAGTCATCCCTATCCAAGAAAGTTACTACGAAGCCTGGATCCGACCAGATAATAACTTAACTTCATTCCTATCCAAACAAGTTACTACGAAGCCTGGACCCGACCAGATGTTAGTTCAACTTCATCCTACCCTCAATTTACTGTGAAAACTGGACCCGACCAAAAAATAGTTTGAGTTGTTGAAACCTGGACCCGACCAGATAACAGTTAATCTCAATTTCAATTTTCTAGAGCCTGGACCCGACCAAATAGTGACTTAACTTCTCCATTTGCTGCAGAGCCTGGACCCGACCAGTTAACAATTCAAAATATTGAAGCATGGACCTAGCCAGTTAACAATTCAAGTTACTGAAATCTGGACTCGAGCGATTATCAGTTAACCTCAAGTTCAAATTACTGCAAAGCCTGTACCCGACCAGATACTAGTTTAACTTCTTCAATCACTAACAAAACTCCTCTCCACTAGTAGAGTTTGCCACTATCCCAGTGAGTTGTTGCAAAGCCCAGAATCCGACCAGATAAAAGTTAACTTTCTTTATCCCTAGCAAGTCGTTGTGAATCCTGGAAATCCAGCCAGATAACAACTAACTTTCAAGAGATAATTCCCCACTAGAGCAACGGATGACTAGAAATCCTGAACTCTTTCTCCAAGAAGAAGTCAACGCTCTCCACAGAATCTTTTCAAGCAAAGTCAATATTCCCCAGCGGTGTTCTTCTCAACAAAACAGGTATCCCCGGCGGAAGCATTCTAAACAAAGATTGAATATACACATATTTTTCATCTCCAACAGCAATCCAAGATTTAACTTCTCGAAACTCCCAAGTATCTAACAAAGGATATGCTTCAACAAAAACTTCGCATTCATACATCATATAACATACATAACATATATATACACCATTATCTCACTTATTCTAAGAACATCATTACACCATGCATACATTCGCATACAACTAACCTTTGTTTCCTTGCAAAAATTTTTTTGATCAAAAGACCTCTTCTGGATCAGAGTTAATGCTCCCAGTTAAAGACATGCAAGATATCTAGTTTCAATATGAATCGACCAAAGATTTATGCTGATATGTCTTCCAGTTTCTACCATCATCCCTCAAATGGCATCTATAGTCCCATTCCCAAATCATTACCTCATCGAGTGCAAATTTCTGGGCACTTTAGTGTTCAATCATCTTTCACCTTCAAGTCACGAGTGGCGGTTCCGCCAATCTAACTCTTCAGGTTTAAGAATATTGAACAGGGGAAGATGTTGTACCCCAAAATTTTCCCTCTCATTTTCTCAAGATTTCTGTCAAGATTTCCATTGGTTCAATAATGCTTAAGGGTTGATCAGCTCAAGTAACTTCTACAACACTGATGACTCAAAATTAGGTTTTGGGTTTGCACAAGTACATTTGAACTTTTAATGCTTCATATGAATTTCATGGATCATTTGGACTCTCAATATTTCTCATGTCAAGTTTCAAGCTTTGAATCACATTTTTGCTCAGTCAATTGATCAGTTGACCTAAAATTAACTGTATTGGGCAAAAAGTCAGTTGTGGACAATTTACAGTCAAACTTCATAATTTTTATCCATATAAACATTTTGAACTCATATATGTCAATTGGTAAAGTTTGGGTCACAATTCCTCAAGGAATTTGATCAGATCACCAAAAGGGCAAAATGGTCAAAATTAAGGTTTTGACTGAGGAGGCTTAATTTTTGACTTTTGACCAAATACATGACTTGTTGGCTTGAGAAATAATATCAAAGATTAAAATACATCATTTTGACCTAATGGTATGGTTCAAAATATTTCTCATGATCTATTGATTGATAGTTGAAATTTGGTCAATTGATGAAAAAGTTAATTGTACACTGAAAAGTCAAACTTTGACTTTTTGATCAAAATCAAGTTTCAAAAATCATATTTCATCAAGACATGTCAAAATATTAAGATTGTTCATCATGAAATAAAAAAAAAGTCAAAATTATCTTTGAAAAGTCAAAATTCTAAGACTTAGAATTTTTTAAGTGTTGGAAAGTTAACTTTTTTCATGACTTTGTGCCAAATTTTCATCATGATGCAAGATGATTCAAGAAAAACTTCCAACATGAAAGTTGTAGGTCTCAATGAGATCTAAAACATTATAGGGCAGAAAATTTTCTATAAATGCTTGGATTATAATTTATTGATTCAAGAAGTCATGTACATAATACTAAAAATACTTAGTGAAATTTTGAGTATTTTAGTCAGGATTTTGGCCTACCTTTATGACAAATTTTCACCTAGTTCCAAATTGAATATTCAAAACTTTCTAACATGAAGGTTATAAGGGATGTTACAAGCTTTCTAAAATGTCCAAAAACTCATTGATATAATGTTTGAGCTAAGAGAATCGAAGAAAAGAAGTTGGACATTCATTCTTGAATTATAGGTCATTTCCATGATGAACAAGATTCAAATCTCTTAGCCATGCCTTGTAATCTTGCTCTACAGGCCTCCAAGTCTCTAAATCTCTCCATAATCAGAAGATTATACAAACTTTATGGATATTATCCATTAAATCCAAGCTTTATCTAAGTTAACTTTCCATTTTTGGAAGAAAGGCAAGACTTCTATTTTGGAAAAGTTGCTTTAATCACAAAGTTAACTTCTTGAGCCTCTAACTTGTTTCTTCTTCACACACTCAATCCACAAGCTCAGAAGGAATATGTTTAAAGTGTCTAAACACTATAGAAGGCATGCTATAAGCATTGAAACCAAGTTTATCAAGATTGCTTCAAAAACAAGGTAAAAATCCATAACATGTGATCTTTGTTTTCTGACCATCTCAAGTCCTCAAACCTCTTGCCTATAAATTAGGACATTATTTACAACACAAGACACAATTTTTGCAAGCCTGAAAACTCCCTCAAACTCCCTAAAACACAGAATCACCAAGAACACCTCAAAACTTGTCATTTCCGAGTTTTGAATCCAATCTCCCAATCCACTCGTGCGTTTCTTGGCCTTTTGCTTCCAAAAGCTTCTAAAAATAATCCATAAACAATCCCAATACCTGCAACATAAATGTAACACCATCTTCACCAACTTCCATTTTCAAAAGCAGAGTTTTGTACTTGGACTTCTCCAGCACAGTTCATCCATCCTCAACTCAAAGTAGCTATTGCATTAGCTTCCTAGAGGTTCAAGGAAGCTAACTCAATCATCACAACACCTTGAAAGGTCCTCTAACTCAAAACATGATCTTTAGCTGCAAGGTGAGTTTTCTGACTTTTCATATAATTATTTAGGCATTGGTAAGCTTGCATTTTCAAAGACAAAATGTAGATATCATTGTCCTGAAATTGACCATGTCCTTAGAATTCATTTATATTGCTTGAGTAGAGAGAATTTTGGACCTGAACTTTCTGAAAAAATTTAGATTAGATTTGGTACCATTCAAAATTCATGCTTATCTTTGATTTATAGTTTTAATGAGTTACATTTCTGAATTCGTGATGAAATTTGCCACAAGTTTCATTTTTACATTTTTCATTTTGGTTGAGAAATGCATGAGATACAGTTGATCTGTCTGGGCGTGAGGTTGATGATGAAGTACAAACCTAGGAATAGATTTACAATATATATTTATGGTTTTGTTTAAGTTAACGGATGTATAGTCATCCCAGTGGTAGAGAGCGCGCATAAGGCATTTATGTTAAGGGTCCTGGGTTTGAGCCCCAGGAGCACCTTTTACTTTTATTTCTGAACATTTTTTGTTCCATTTTTGTTAACAGCTAGCGCTTGGGCCATACATGTTGGGCTTGTCCCATTTCTTTTACAACATACCCCCCTGTTTCAATTTGCCACACAACTCATTTACATTTTTTTTTATTTTTTCTGACTTCCAAACAAAATCAAAATTGGGCCTGGACTTAAAACTGTTTCTCACTTCAAAAACATCCCAAATTCAAAATTCACCCCCTGACTTATTTTATATTTTTATTTTTATTTTCATATTTCTTTATTTATATTATTATTAATATTATTATTATTTTTTATTTTATTAATAAAAGGACAAAAATGTTTTACTTATACTATATAGTCATTTTATTTTTCAAGACCAAAAAATATCAGAATCATTTTTACTACAAATTTAATTTCTTTTTCTTTTTTTAAATCAATTAAATAGACTTAGGCATAGTTTATTTTCCAATTAAAATTAACTTAGAATTTTTGGTTTCATTTTTAATTAATTAATCTCTTTCTTTCATATTATTTTAATTAGAATTAAAACTCTTTTGTCAAAAAAACCTAAAAAATTGTTTCTTTAATCAAATTAATTTCCTTTTTTTAATTAGCTTATTTAATTTTCTTACTTCTAACTATTTATTTCCTTTTAGATAATTAGTTTAAAACCTTTTCTTTAACAAAACCAAGCAAAATTCATTTCTTTTTTTATTTATAACCTTGTACATTATATTTACATTTTTTGTACATTTATTAAATTCGATATGGTTGTAATAGTAACTTAGAATTTAATTTACTTGCAATCCTCATTTGTAAAGTTGTATACCCCACCCCCTAATGATGTAATATCGTAGGATATTTAGTTTCCGTAATTTACCATTTTCAAACATAAATGATAGTAAATTAGGGTTTGTATGGAAAGATAAAATCAATGCTTAACAAACCCTAATTCAAGACAAAACAATGCATGAAATCAAAACAGTTGCGCACTTGTACCTCTAGGGTTAAAATCCACTTTGTTTCCTTAAGAAAAATGGTCATGTTATGCATGTGAGACATCTTAGCAAAAACAAACAAAATACAAGATCATAGTCCCTCGATGACGCTTCGAATGTTGCCTTCAAAATGATCTTAGACCCTTAAAAATATGCTAAGGTATCTAACAATATTGTAATTCATGACTATACGATGACCCACGCCCGTCCATTTACATCCAAAGATAGGGCTTCTTACCAATCAATGGTAAGATAGCAATATCAAAGGAAGAGAGAAATGAACAAAAGAATTTTGAGTTGGTAGAACGTTCTTAGTTGCTTGCTCACAACCCATCTTCAAAACAAACATCTTTTCAAACACACCAAACACTTAAAAGAAAAACATGAAATATTTTCAAAATTCCAACACTTTGTATACATTCTTATAGAGACGAGAATCATAACAAAGTTTGCCTAAATGGAGGCGCTTTTCAAAAATACTTTCAAAAACCACCACAAACACATTTCAAACAAAGCAAATTCAAAAGTGAACTAACAAGCAACTAAGATCCCATAGATAACTATGGATGGAAAGGGTGCTAACACCTTTCCTTTTCATAACCTACCCCCCGAACTAATGAAAATATCTCAAAGGTATTTTCCGTTCTTTTCACTCTTTCCTTATTGGATAAAAGAAAATTCGGTGGCAACTCTTGTTATCCGCAATAATTGCGATAAAATGCAAAACAACCAAGTTAGTTCTCCCACCGTATTATACTTATTTTATTCTGAATACTAAAGAGAATCTGAACAAGTTTGATTCTAAAGTACAAAGTGTATTATGTTGGGATAGTTAGAATGCTCTAAGGGCTATAAAGTATACAATACAGAAAAAGGAATTATGGAAGAATCAATTCATATTAGATTTAATGATAAGCTTGACTCAGAAATTCAAAGTTGTTTGAGAACCTTGTAGATCTAGAAGTAAACACTTGCAGGTTCTGGAGGAAATGAAAAAGATTCTGAGGCCAGAGACTTCAATAAAAATGAATCAGGTAATGATACATCAGAAGCACCTGATTGTCCATCAGTTCAGAAAAGGCAAAGGCAAAGACAAAGACAAACTATTTTTGAAGATTTAATTCTGGGAGATAAAGCTGAACCTATCAGAATAAGATCCACCTTTAAATAATCTTAAGAGGCACTTCTGGGAATGATTTCTTTGATAGAATATACATCTTATGAAGAAGCGCTTCAGGATAATTAATGTATTATGGAAATACAAGAAGAGAAAAACTAGTTCTACAAAAATGATGTTTAGGATCGAGTGCCTAAACTCAAAGGAAATCACGTTATTGGAGCTAAGTGGGTTTACATAAACAAGTTAAATGAAAAAGGAGAAGTCATCAGAAACAAAGCACGACTGATTACATAAGGTTATAATCAATAAGAAGGTATTGACTACAATGAAACCTTTGCTCCAGTCACCGAGTTAGAATCTATTCACCTTCTAATATCATTTGTTGTTAATAATAATATTATTTTATATTAAATGAATGTCAAAAGTGTGTTTCTGAATGGATACATTGTTGAAGAAGTATATGTTCACCAACCTCCAGGTTTTAAAAATATAAAGTTTCCAGATTATGTTTTTAAACTTCGAAAAAAATCCTTATGTGGTCTAGAATAAGCTCCTAGAGCGTGGTATGGTAGACTAAGTTCTTTTCTTTTAGAAAATGGTTTTTCTAGAGGCAAAGTAGACACTACTCTTTTATGTAAAAACTTCTGAAACAACCTGATGATATGCAAAATCCACATTGATGACATTATTTTCGTTTCTGCTAATCTGTCTATTTGTCAAGAGTTTTCCAAGTTAATTTAGGCAGAATTTGAAATGAGTCTGATGCAAGAGTTGAGTTATTTTTTGGAAATACAAATTAATCAAACTCCAGAAGCTACATATATTCATCAAAGGAAATATACAAAATAACTTCTAAAGAAATTTGACATGTTAGATAGAAAACCAACTAAGACTCATATGCATCCTACATGTATTTTGTAAAAAGAGAAGGTAAGCAAATAGGTTTTTCAGAAGCTCTGTCGTGGTATGATAGGCTCTCTTTATTACCTGGCCGTTTCTCGTCCAAATATTTTATTCAGTGTGTGTCTATATGCTCGCTTCTAATTAGATCCAAGGGAAACTACCTTAACTACTATTAAATAGAGTCTTAAGGTATCTGAAGGGAACATCTAACCTTGACTTGATGTATAAGAAAACATCAGAACACAATCCATCATGTTTCTATGATGCAGATTATGCCAGAGATAGAATAGAACGCGAGAGTACTTCTGGTAACTATCAATTTATGGGTGATAACCTCATTTCTGGTTAAGCAAAAGGAAATTAACGATTGCACTGTCCATAACAGAAGCATAATATATTTCAGCGTCACTTTGCAGCACTCAGATTTTCTAGATGAAAAGTCAACTTGAAGATTTTCAGATATATGAGAGTAACATCCCTATTATTTTGTGATAATACTCCTACTCTCTATCTAATCTTTTCTATTATGCTAAATAATATTAAGACTTAATTCAAAAGGGGGAGAAGCATAATGATAATTTTGATGTATACCTAACTCTCTAAATCTCATTGCTTATATTTATAGTGAATATATATATATATATATATATATATATATATATATATATATATATATATATATATATATATATATGCAAAGAAAGAGCTTAGAATGTGTATCAGGTAAATTCAGAAAAAAGGTATATGGACAAAGAACTTCTAAAGTCTAAAAGGTTCAAACAAATAAGGTTGTGATTAAGAACTTATAATGATTGGAAGGGTCTGTTGATCAAACTCTGATAAAGAAATTCTAAGGTATAGAATGTTGTGATAGATCGAGTGTTTATAACAAACTTCAAACATTTAGAAGGGTCTGATAGATCAAGCTATGATGACGAACCTCTTTGATGACTAGAAGGTTCTAATGAAGAAGAAATTCTGATAAAGCAAACTCTGATAAATCGCTTCCAACATCTTCATTCAGAATTCTGGATAATGTAACCAAGCTCAAAAAACCCTTCTTTCAGATAAGGTATTAAGTTTTAGATTCAATGGGAGATTGTTTAACTTAGGGGGAGTTTTCTAAACAATGCTCAGATATCCCTTCTCTCTAAAATCTTTAAGTCTTTGACTCAGGGGGGCTTATGCTAATCAGAGGAAGTTTTCTTTATAACTCTGATTTGATTATGATATACCTTGTAAAGTTGTTACATCAAAATAAATGGTTTTTTCATTGTTGTACCCCAAAATTTGCCCTCTCATTTATCAAGATTTTCTTCACAAGACTTCTTGGACTCAAGACAAGATTAGGGTTTGCTCAGCTCAAGACCTCACCTTGCAGTGATGACCTAAATTAGGGTTTGAGTTTGCACAAGGAATTTTGGACCATCAATGCTTCATGTGACTTTCATACACCATCTTGGACCCCTAATATTTCTCATGACAAGTTTCAAGCCTTGAATCACATTTTTGCCCAGTCAATTGGACAGTTGACCTAAAAATCAGTTGTATTGGGGAAAAAGTCAACCATGGCCAATTTACAGTCAAACTTCATAATTTTTGATCCACAACAACATTTTAGACTCATATGAACCATTTGATCAAGTTTGGATCACAGCTCCTCAAGAAATTTGATCAAATCATCAAAAGGGCTAAATGGTCAAAATTAGGGTTTTTGACTGAGAAAAGGCAATTTCTGATTTTTAACCTAGCCAATGACCAATTGGGTTCAAGCATGATTTCAAGGACTCAATAGCATCATCTTGACCTAACCACATAGTTCAAAAGATCTCAAATGCATAGGATTGACAGATGAATTTTGCAGTCAACTGATCAAAAGTCAACTGTACACTGAAAAGTCAAACTTTGACTTTTTGGTCCAAATCAAGTGCCAAGGGTCATAATTCATCAATATATGTCAAAATGTGAAACTTGTTGACCAAGAAACCTAAAATTGCAAATTAGGTTTTTAATTTGAAATTTTTCATAACTTAGAATTTTTCTAAGTTATGGAAATTTCTTATTTTTTCCCAACTTTCCACAACTTTTTCACCATGATGCAATTGGATTCAAAGAAAACTTCCAACATGAAAGTTGTAGTCCTCCATGAAATATAGAACTTTAATTCACAAAGTTTTCCCAAAATATGCTTGGATCTCAGGTTATGATTTTGTGAATAGGGGTCTATAAAGTTTTTAACTTAGTGAAATTTTGCCCTAGTTTAGGCAGGTTTTTGACCTAACTTCATGGTAATTTTTCACCCTGTTCCAAGAGGTATCTCAAAATACTTTTCAAATATGGATTGTAGAGAATGTTACAAGCTTTCCAAAATGTCAAAGAAATCTCCAAGATCATTTATGGTTAGGGAGAATTGAAGAAGGGAAAATGACAATTTATCACTTTTGTTCAAGGCATTTTCACAATGGTTCAAGTTGCAAATATGTCCTAGCATGCTTGTACCTTACATTACAGGTCCTAATCCCTTATAAACTCCATAATTAAATGCAAACTCAATGGATAATGGATTTGTTTTTACTTTTGAAGTATTGCACATTGAATTAATCCAAAAATGGCATAAAGTTCACAATACCATTTTGATAAAGCATGCTTTTTGCAACTTTGCAAATCTTGAGCCATGGACCTGATCTTTTGTTGCAAGCAAGATCCACAAACATCAGGAAAAGTACACCAACCCTCTACAGTCCACAAGCTAGCCTGTACAGGCCTTTTGCATGGTCATGTCAACTTTCTTCAAAAGCAAGCAAACTTGCAAAAGTCAAAAAAACTTGTTCATCTGTTAAAGTGAAGCCTTAGCATCATTTGAAACGACTTCAAAAATTTGTCACAAGCCTAAGCACGATTGTCTAACATCCCAAACACTCTCAAACACCAAAATCACACTTTTCTGCCCAAACAGGGCAACTTCTGCAAAACACTTGCCAACTTGAAATTTGCTCGTGCGTTTTGCTTTGTAACACTTCAAACATCTTCCCTACATCACACCTAAACTATCCAAGCCCTTGTCTTGCAACTGTAACCCCTGTTTCAAGCTTCACCATTTTCATTTTTGAAGGTTGCAGGTTGACTTCTACAGGAAGTTTCAAGCATCCTCAAGGCAAGCTGAGCATTGGGATAGCTTGAGGGAACTTCAAGGAAGCTCACACGATCTTCAAGCCTCACTCAAATTCCCCACATTGCCATATCCAAACTCATCTGAACAAGGTATTTTTCAAAGTTCTATCTCCTTATTTAGGCATCCTTAAGCTTAGATTTGTGAAGCAAAGATGTAGTCCTTAACTTGCTTAAGCTGTACATATGTATAGTTTTTATTTATATTAACTGAGTAGTGAGAATTTGAAGCTTGAAGTTCATGAAAAATTTAGGTCAGAAATTAGGGGTGATAAAATTCTCCTTGATCTTTGAGTGTTAGGTCACAAACTTTATATCATTGGAATCGTGAGTTTACAAGCTACACTTTTTATGTTATGAGTTTTTGATTTTATGCAAGTTAGAGCAAGATATAGGATTGAAGGCAAAATGCGCGTTTGGTGTTGGCTGGAGGTCAGGGACGAAGGTTATCTGGGCCTGGCGCGCCTGGGCCTGGTGTTTTACTACCCATACCCCTCAGTTTCCTATTTGCACCCCCCTGACCATTTTCTTTCATATTTTATATTTTCTTGCATATTTTATATTTTGACTTGCATTTATTTTTTTTCTGAACATTAAAAATCACAAAAATAATTTTCTTAATTTTTTGCAATTTTATTTTATTTTAATTATTTTTTTTCACATATAAAATAATTTCATTTTAATAAATAGAGTTTATTTTCTTATTTATCCATAAAAACTTTTAATAAAAATACTATACATTTTTATTTTATTATTTTTCACCCAAAATATTATTTTCACACATATTTAATTTTTAATATTTATGTATTATATTAATTATTATTTTTCTTGTACATAAATGAATAAAATAAATAATAATGAAACATATATTTTCTTTAATCAAAAACTAGGGTTTTCACCCTTCCAAAAATAACAATATAATTTTTTCTTATTTTTAGGACTTAAATGATTTATTTTTTATCATACATAAACTAAATACAAAAACATTTTTGCATAAATACATATTATTACATATTTAAATAATTGTTTATTTATTTATTGTACAATAAATTCAATTGGGTTGTAATAGTAAATTAGGGTTTTATTTTGTGCAAATATCCCCCATTCAAAACTTGTATCCCCCCTCCCATAATATTGTGGTAATAGCTTAGATTTACTTTACGCAATTTATCGCATTATATACATGTTTAGTAAATTAGTGTTTGTATGATAAGACAAAAATCAAACAAATAGCATGACCTAATGCAAGACAAAAATGCATGAAAAAAATAACAACACATTGCACACAAGCACCTCTAGGGTTTCACCCACTTGGTTGCCTAAACAAATGGCCATGGTATGCTTGCTAGGTATCTTGGCAAAACAAAACAAAAAAAAACAAAAAGATCATAGTCCCTCGATGACGCTATCAAAAGGTTGCCTAAAAACAAATGATCTTAGTCCCTCAAATATGCTATGATACTTGGCAACACTGCTATCATGGTCATACGATAACCCACGCCCGTCCCGTTTAACATCCAAAGATAGGGTTGTTTATCAAAGCAATGGTAAATCAACAATATCAAAGGAATAAAAATGTATAAGAAAGACTTTTGAGTAGGGTAGATAACTCCTAGTTACTTGATCTCTTTCAAACAATCCTTGCTATTTTCTAACAAACACACACATTTCAAAACAATTTCCAAACAACTTTCAAAACATTGAAACATTTTTTAAAAGACAAACATCTTTGTATACATTCTTACGAACAAGAATCATTACAAAGATTGCCTAAATGATGGACTCTTTTCAAAATACTTTCAAAACCACACAAAGCACCATTTCAAACAATTGAAAAAGCAAAGCAAGTGATCTAAACAAGTAACTAAAATCCCATGGAAAATCATGGATGAAAAGGGTGATAGCACCTTCCCTTTTCATAATCTACCCCCTAACTCAAGAAAACATCTCAAAGGTATTTCCTGTGCTTTTTTACCTTTCCTTTTGGATAAAAGAAAAGTCGGTGGCGACTCTTGCTAACTGCAACATTTGCAAACACAAATGCAAAACCTCAAGTCAGTTCTCCCACCGCATCACAAAACTGGCGACTATGCTGGGGAATATTATAAAAGTGGGGTTACATTAGGGTTTTAGATCACCTTTACATGCTTATCTTGCTTGACTTGTTTGCTTTACACTTTGGTTCTATTGTTTGGGTTTGAATCCTCTACCTGGATTTGGGAAACATTTATAGGTAAATAGCAATACATTGTGGAAATTGTGCGGGGTATACCGATATGGTCTAAGCAATAGCTAAATTAGTGCGACATATTTGTGGGTACCGTTATCCTTTTAGTCAATAAAAGAGAATACGGGGCCGCTGAGTGATGTCATGAAGCACTAATGGACTTTTAGAACCTTTACTTGACCAACGTGGCCTTTTAGGATGTAGTGAGATGACCGGCTTTGGTGCAGTCTGAAGTTGGTAGATACTCGATACTACACTCATTGAGGGTTGGTTCCTTGGAATATTTCGGTCGCCAGTAAAGAGGCTGAATTGAAACAATGAACAAGGAAAAAATCCAGTGATATTGAGCTCCTTAGAATCCGGTTACTATTTCTAAGATAGGTTGAGCCAACTAAACTTCAAGAGGGTATTGGGGAAAAAGTCAACCATGGCCAACTTACAGTCAAACTTCACAATTTTTGATCCATATCAAAATTATAGACTCACATGAACCATTTGATCAAGTTTGGATCACAATTCCTTAAGAAATTTGATCAGATCATCAAAAGGGCAAAATGGTCAAAATTAGGGTTTTGACTGAGAAAGGGCAATTTCTGATTTTTAACCTAACCAATGGCCAATTGGGTTCAAGAATGATTTCAAGGACTAAATAGAATCATCTTGACCTAATCACATAGTTCAAAAGATCTCAAATGCATAGGATTGAAAGATGAATTTTGCAGTCAACTGATTAAAAGTCAATTGTACACTGAAAAGTCAAACTTTGACTTTTTGGTCAAAATCAAGTGCCAAGGGTCATAATTCATCAAGAAACCTAAAATTTCAAATTAGGGTTTTAATTTGAAATTTTTCATAACTTAGAATTTTTCTAAGTATGGAAAATTTCTTATTTGTTCCTAACTTTTCACAACTTTTTCACCATGATGCAATTGGATTCAAAGAAAACTTCCAACTTGAAAGTTGTATTCCTCCATGAAATCTACAACTTTTCTTCACAAAGTTTTCCCAAAATATGCTTGGATCTCAAGTTATGAATTTGTGAATAAGGGTCCATGAACTAAAATACTTAGTGAAAATTTGCCCTAATTTAGGCAGGTTTTTGACCTAACTTCATGGACATTTTTCACCTAGTTCCAAGAGGTATCTCAAAATGCATTTCAAAGATGGATTGTAGAGAATATTTCAAGATTTCCAAAATGTACAAGAACTCTCCAAGATCATTTGTGGTTAGGGAGAATCTAAGAAGAGAAAATGGCATTTTGTCACTTTTGTGCAAGCCATTTTCACAATGCACCAAGTTTCAAATCAGATCCTAGCATGCTTGTACCTTGTATTACAGGTCATAACTCATTCTACACTCCATAATTTAATTCTAACTCAATGGTTAAAGCCTTTGTTTTCACCTTTGGAGCATTGTACAAGAGATTAATCCATAAATGGCATAAAGGGCACATTGCCATTTTCATAAAGCAAGCTTTTTGCAACTTTGCTATCCTTGAGCCTTGGACCTGTTCTTTTGTCACAAGCAATGTCCACAGAAATCAGACAAAGCATACCAACCCTCTGCAGCTAGCAAGCAAGCAAGTACATCATGTTGGCTTAAGTCATTTCACCTTTCTTCAAAAACAAGAAAACTTGCAAAAGTCAAGACAACTTGTACATCTGATAAAGGGAAGGCTTGGAATCATTCAAAATAACTTCACAATATTTGTTGCAAGCTAGAACACGAGTGCATAACTTCTGAAACTCTCCCAAACACAAAAACATGATTTTTCTGCCATAACTTGCAACTTCTGCAAAACTCTTGCCATTTCAATATTGGCTCGTGCGTTTCTCCCTTTAACACTTGAAACACCTTCCATACATCACATCCAAACTATCTAAGCCTTTGCACTGCAACTGTGAGCTCTATTTCGGACATCACCATTTTCAAACTTGAAGGTTGCAGGTTGACTCGTGCAGGAAGTTTCAAGCATCCTCAAGGCAAGCTAAGCATTGGAATATCTTGAGGGAACTTCAAGGAAGCTCACACGATCCTCGAGCCTCACTCAAAGTCCCCATATTTCTATATCCAAACTCAGCTGAACAAGGTATTTTTCAAAATTCTATCTCTCTATTTAGGAATCTTCAAGCTTTGATTTGTGAAGCAAAAATGTAGTTCTTAACTTGCTGAAGCTGTACATATGCATAGTTGTCATTTATATTAACTGAGTAGTGAGAATTTGAATCTTGAAGTTCATGAATAAATTAGGTCAGAAATTAGGGCTACATAAATTCTCCATGATCCTTGAGAGTTAGATTATGTTTTTTATATCATTGGAATCGTGAGATTCCAAGCTACATTTTTTATGTTGCAAGTTTCTGTTTTTGTGCAAAGAATAGAGAGTTACATGTTGAAGGTAGAACGCGCGCAAATTTTTGGTGGGAGGACAAGGACGAAGGCTGGCTTGGGCCTGGAGCGCCTTGGGCTTCTGTTTTTGCTTCCCATACCCCCCCTGACTACTATTTGCACCCCCTGACCTATTTTCTTATATTTTTGCATTTTTCTTGCATATTTTATATTTTTGACTTGCATTTATTTTTCCCGAACATTAAAAAATCACAAAAAATATTTTCTTTATTTTTTTGCATTTTTTTTTGCATAATAAAATAGTTTACTAGAATAATTTGAACTTTATTTTCTTAAATAAAATTTGTAAAAACATTTAAAAATATCATACATTTTTATTTTTATTATTCATACACATAAAATATTATTTCCACATATATTTTAATTTGTAATATTTGTAAATAATTTTATTTATTTTTTCTTGTACATAAATGGATAAAAATAAATAATAATGAAACATATATTTTCTTTAATAAAAAATTAGGGTTTCCCCTTTCAAAAACAACAATATTATTTTTTCTTATTTTTAGGACTTAAATAATTTTATTTTTTCATACATAAAATCAAATACAAAACATTTAGCATATTTACATTTTTATTATATTTTTAATATTTGTTTATTTATTTAATTTGCAAATATTCAATTGGGTTGTAATAATATTTTAGGGTTTTATTTTGTGCAAATGTCTCCATTCAAAAACTTGTATCCCCCCTCCCATAATAATTGTTGTAATAGTTTAGTTTACTTTACGCAATTTATCGCATTATACCATGTTTAGGTAAAACTAGGGTTTGCATGATAAGACAAAAATCAAACAAATAGCAAAGACCTAATACAAGACAAACAAATGCATGTAAAAAGGCAACACATTACACACAAGCACCCCTAGGGTTTCACCCACTTGGTTGCCTAATTTAAATGGCCATGGTATGCATGCAAAGTATCTTGGCAAAACAAAACAAAACAAAAGATCATAGTCCCTCGATGACGCTATCAAAAGGTTGCCTAAACAAATGATCTTGGTCCCTCAAACATGCTAAGATACTTGGCACCATTTCTATCATGGTCATACGATGATCCACGCCCGTCCCGTTTAACATCCAAAGATAGGGTTGTTTACCAAATCAATGGTAAATCAACAATGTAAAAGGAATAAAAATGTACAAGAAAGACTTTTGAGTAGGTAGATAGCTTCTAGTTAGTTGATCAATTTGCAAACAATCCTTGCTAATTTTCAAACAATCACACACAAATTTAAAAACTATTCCAAACAACTTTCAAAACATTGAAACATTTTTCAAAAGACAAACATCTTTGTATACATTCTTACGAACGAGAATCATTATAAAGATTGCCTAAACGATGGCCTTTTTTCAAAATACTTTCAAAACCACACAAAGCACCATTTCAAACAATTTCCAAGTAAAAGCAAGTGATCTAAACAAGTAACTAAGAGCCCATGGAAAACCATGGATGAAAAGGGTGCTAATACCTTCCCTTTTCATAATCTACCTCCCGAACTCAAGAAAACATCTCAAAGGTCTTTCCTGTGCTTTTTTACCTTTCCTTTTGGATAAAAGAAAAGTCGGTGGCGACTCTTGCTAACCGCAACATTTGCAAACACAAAGCGCAAAACCTCAAGTCAGTTCTCCCACTGCATCACAGAACTGGCGACTCTGCTGGGGAATATTCTAAAAAAGTGGGGTTACCTTAGGGTTTTAGATCACCTTTACATGCTTATCTTGTTTGACTTGTATGCTTTACACTTTGGTTCTATTGTTTGGGTTTGAATCCTCTACCCGGATTTGGGAAACATTCATAGGTAAATAGCAATACATTGTGGAACTATGCGGGGTATACCGACATGGTCTAAGCAATAGTTATATTAGTGCGACATATTTGTGGGTATCGGTAGCCTTTGAGTCAATCAAAGAGAATACGGGGCCGCTGAGTGATATCATGAAGCACTAATGAACTTTTAGAACCTTTACTTGACCAACTTGGCCTTTTAGGATGTAGTGAGATGACCAGCTTTGGTGCAGTCCGAAGTTGGTAGATACTCGATACTACACTCATTGAGGGTTGGTTCCTTGGAATATTTCGGTCGCCAGTAAAGAGGCTGAATTGAAACAATGGACAAGGAAACAATCCAGTGATATTGAGCTCCTTAGAACCCAGTTACTATTTCTAGGACAGGTTGAGCCAACCAAACTTCAAGAGGGTACTTACCTATGAAACCCCATGCAAGCCTAAACTAGGAACTTGTGTGATTTGCTTGTACATATATACTTGTGCATAACATCATGGACATCATGAACATCATATGCATTCACTAATCATTTCAAGGATTTTGGAGATTCATCTTTGTTCCTGTTTTGTAGGTTATGGATTCACTTCGCAAGAAAACTATCCAAGTCAACCTTGTAAGAATTCCTCCGCAACTCAAGGAGCTAGCTTCAAGGATTCCTGAGAACTCTCCGTTCACCGAGAGACATGGTCGTCTACTTAACTTGGTCACCACCAACACAGAGGAGGATATGGTGAAAGTTCTCTTCCAGTTCTTTGACCCTTTGCATCATTGCTTCACATTTCCTGACTACCAACTTGTGCCCACTTTGGAGAAATTTTCTCAACTCTTGAGGATTCCTATTCTCAATCAACTACCCTTCAACGGTACATAAAGAGATCCAAAGCCAGAAGATATTTCTCAAGCCCTGCACTTGCACTCATCTGATGTCACAACACATTGGGAAACTAGAAGTGGTGTCAAAGGCTTCTTGTCAAAGTTTTTCTTTGAGAAGGCCCAAAGCTGTTGGAATTATCTAGACTTGCAAGCTTTTGAGGAGATTGTAGCTCTTCTCATCTATGGGATGGTCTTGTTCCCTAATCCTGACTAACTCATAGATGTGAGCGCTGTCAAAATCTTTATGTCTCGCAACACGGTGCCTACATTGCTTGGGGATATCCTCCACTCTTTTCACACTCGTACAATGAGAAAAAGAGGTGTTCTGATGTGTTGCACTCCTCTCTTGGCAAGATGGTTTATTTCCCATCTTCCCTAATCAGTCTTGAAGAATGAGCAAGGCTTGAGGTGGTCACAACGGTTAATGACACTTAACCATTCAAATATTCATTGGTGTTATCAATCAAAAGAGAATGTTATCATCATTGACCGTTGTGGGGAATTCCCTAATGTCCCTCTACTTGGCATTAGGGGAGGCATCACCTATAACCCTTGCTTGGCTCTGAGACAGTTTGGTTATGCCCGAAGGGATGGCCCACATGATATGCTGATTCAAGGATTGGTTTTCTACTTCGACAACAACGACCAAGGACTCCGACAAAGGTTCATCCGAGCTTGGAGAATGCCCAACAAGGTGGATATCAAGACTCTGGGACACAAGAATTCCATCCCTCTTGAGCCTTACCTCAAGTGGGTACGAACCCGTGCCCAAAGTCTTATGATGCCTTACCCCTCCATTCTCCCAGTGATTATAGAGCCTGTTATGGAAGGAGAGGTTCCATACACCCTCCTACATCCTGACATGCCAACATCACTCGAAGACCTACAAAGGAGTTGGATACAGCTCAAGGGAGAGCGCGATACTTTTGAAACCTAATTCAACGCAAGCGAGAAGAAGGTTTTGGAACTCACTCGGCTACTTCATGAAGAGCAGACTCTCAACACCTACATTGCACCAAAGAGGATGCACAAAGTCTTCTTACCTTAGAATTTTATATTATTTTGCCCAAGGGGCATTGATGTACTAACAATTCTATCTTATTAATATGATGTGTGTTCCTTTTTTGTTTAAAACAAATTTGAATTTCTGAATCCTTAAAAGCATTACATATCATTCATCATATGCATAAACAGGTCTTCACACCAAGTTTCCTCATCTCTCTGCTATTTATTTCATCAAGATAGATATTGAACAAACGGTCAAAGATTTGCAAGCTCAGAATTCACAACTCCAACAGTTGCTCATGACCCTAGCCAAGGGCCGGGAGGAGCTCAAGACTCTCGCTAGAGAAAGAGAAAGAGAAAAAGAAGAAGAAGCGAGCCGGTGTGGTTATCATAGCCAGAAGGTTTGAAGGACAAGCCAGAAGGACCTTGGAATTCCCATGAACATATGAAGAGGGGGAAGGAAAAGGAAAAGGAACGACAGTGCCATCAGATTCTAAAGCAGAAGAAGAGGACTACTCTGAAAAACAGTACCCTCCGGCCGCTGACAAATACAAAAACCTGGAAGAACGTCTAGCTGCTATGGAGATACAGAGAGTACCGGGGCTGGATTTTGAGGAGTTAGGGTTGGTTTCTGGAATTGTAATCCCTCCTAAGTTTAAAGTGCCACTGTTTGCTAAGTATGATGGGGTGTCTTGCCCAAAAATGCACCTCAGATCCTATGTTAGGAAGATTCAACCACATTCTTCTAACAAAGACCTGTGGGTCCACTTTTTCCAGGACAGTCTATCAGGAACGCAACTTGATTGGTTCTACCAGTTGGAGAGAGAAGATGTCCATAATTGGGAAGACTTGACAGCCTCCTTCTATAAACAGTATCAATACAATTCCGACTTGGCGCCAACCCGTACTCAGCTACAGAGTATGGCTATGGCTTCCAATGAGGGCTTCAAAGACTACGCCTAAAATTGGAGGGATTTGGCCGGAAGGGTGCAACCACCTTTATCTGAAAGAGAGCTAGTTGACATGTTATTGGGAACCCTATAAGGTCCTTTCTTTAATCACCTGATTGGAAGCTCCTCTGCAGGTTTCACTGAGCTGATTCTAACTGGCGAAAGAGTGGAAGCCGGTATTAGAAGCGGGAAAATTCAGAAAGATGCGTCTACCTCTGCCGTTGCAAAAAAGCCCTTCACTGGAAAGAAGGAAGTGTTTGCTGTCTATGACCAGAGGAATCAGGGAAGAATTGAAAGACGACCAACTGTGGGGGCTGTAATGATTCAAAAGTCTGTATCAGACCAGCTAAGAAGCAACCAGCGGAGAAATGATCAGCCGAGAAATAACCAGCAAAGGGTGGAAAGGCCTATACGGCAATTCACCAAGATAAACATGACTCCTGCTCAAGTCTTACCACATCTCTTGAAGTTGAACCTGGCCATGCTAAAGGAAGCCCCTAAAAATCCTAACACTGCATCTCCATATTACCATCCCAACGCCAGATGCGCGTACCATTCAGAAAGTCCAGGGCACGACACCAACAACTGTTGGGCTCTGAAGAATAAGATTCAAGATCTGATTGACACAAAGGAAGTTGAATTTGAAGCTCCTGAGAAACCAAATGTTATCTCCGGACTGATGCCTAGGCACGGACACAATGCCAATGTTGTGGAAGAAGATTTGTTTGTTTCTACTGTGGATGAATTGTTAACTCCGCTCCTGACCATCAAGGTGAATTTGTTGAAAGCTGGGGTGTTCCCAGGTTGTGACCAAGATTGCCATGCTTGCCTATCCTCCCTATTTGATTATCCTCTATTGAAGAAAGGAATCCAACAATTGATTGATAACCGAGAAATCTTGTTTGAGAAAGCTCCTATTTCACCCATTCCAGTTCCAGAAGTTTCAATAATAACCATATACGCCAATCCTTCCAGTGTTCTTAAAAAACCCGTTAGGATTACATCTGCTCCAGTGACTACTCCGTTGAAGATAACAATGCCCGGGCCAGCCCCTTATAACTCAGATAAAATGGTACCATGGAACTATGGTGGAGAAATCTAATACCATGGTGTCAAACAGATTGAACAGACCATTGAAGAAGAAAGCTCTGAGGAGGATAATTCCGACATCAGTAACATTGCTGGAACAAGCAAGGTTACCCGTAGTGGAAGAATATTTTCTCCAGAGATTGCTCCTCCAACAGCAGTCTTTGGACCCGTGGCCATTCCGAAGATTTCACCTATACCAGTAACTGTACCTGCAAGTGTACCCGCTGACAAAGACAATGCAATTCCTATCCCTACTTCCACTGCTTAGAAAAAAGGAAAGATTGTTCAAGAGGAGCCTGTCCTGACGAAGGCTCAATCATTAGTCATTCCTGAGACATCCCAGAAAGAGATGGAATAAATTCTGAGGAACATTAAGAAAAGTGATTATGATGTACTGGAACAACTGGGGCAGACCCCCTCCAAAATCTCTATGTTAGCATTGTTGCTGTGCTCTGAGGCATATGCTAAAGCTTTGGTCAAGTTTTTGAAGACAGCGCACGTGCCACAAGAGACTTCGGTTGATCAATTCCAAGAGTGTGTGGCCAGTTTAACAGCTGACAATGGCCTGGGTTTTTCCGATGCAGACTTGACCTCCAAAGGGAGAAAACATAACGACGCACTACATGTCTCGGTGGAGTGTAGGGGAACCACCTTAGCTCATGTTTTGGTTGATACTGGATCATCTCTAAATGTCTTGCCAAAGAATGCCTTGGATAGATTGGATTGTGAAGGCCTAACCCTGAAACCCAGTAATATAATTGTGAGAGCATTTGGCAGTTCTAAAAGGATGGTCCATAGGGAAGTGGACATCCCAATCAAAGTGGGAACTCAAACGTTCAATTTAACATTCTACGTGATGGACATCCGTCCTTCCTACTCTTGCCTGTTGGGACATCCCTGGATCTACAATGCTGGTGCCGTCACCTCCACCTTGCATCAAATCCTCAAGTACCCCGTCCAAGGAAAAATCATAACTGTTCATGGGGAAGAGGAATATATGATTAGTCATCTGAATTCCTTCCGTTATGTGGAGTTAGATGGAGAATTCATAGAGACCCCTTTCCAACATTTTGAAGAAGTCTCTGAAGAAATAGCAGCGACCAAGGCGGTATCCTCAACTCCTGCGATCACAAGACCACCACCTCGAATGTCATCTCTCAAGGATGCTAGGGCAGTAGTGGAAGAAGGCAGATCCACTATCTGAGGGAAGCTTCCCGATTTTCCTTTCAAATCAGACAAATTTGGGTTGAGGTTTACTTCGACTGCTCAGAAGGCCGTGCGCCGCGCCCGTGCCGGAGGGCCACCTGTGAAGATCAGCTACCGAGGGGTTAATGCACTAGAGGACAGTGAAGAAGAGGGCAGCCTGGAAGACTGGATTTTTCCTAATGTTGGCGGAGGACTGTGCAATTGGGAAGCAAAAGACTTTGTTCTGATTACTTTCATACCGCAGTAATTTATCTTTTCCATTTCTGTTGGATCTGTAATAATTCACAAACAATTCGTACTTTTTCAAACTTGTGTCTTACCCGAGGCACATAGGTCCATTTGTAAGGGTTATTACTTCATTTTCATATGTCATTTAATGAATCATGGACGCCTTTCATACTTAAACCTTTTGTTCTCATTGTCTTTCTTTTACATTTTGTTGTTTTAAAATGGCTATCCCTTACACACACCCACACTCACAAATGCAGGTACCCTTCCATTCCGGATCCCATGGGTAACGATACTTCTATAGCCTTCAGTGACTCTGAAGATCTGATCAACCAAGCTGAATACAAAGATGAGGAAGATTGTGAGGTGCCGGGGGAATTGGCCAGATTACTAAAGCAAGAGGAAAGAGCAATTCAGCCTCATGAAGAGCAGTTGGATACAATCAACTTGGGTACTGAGGATGATAAAAAGGAAATCAAGATAGGTGCCAATCTAGAGTCGAGTGTCAAGGAGCGCCTAATTCAGCTACTGCATGATTATGTTGAAATCTTCGCCTAGTCATACGAAGACATGCCGGGACTCGATATAGACATTGTGGTACACCGTCTCCCCACAAGAGAAGACTGTCCACCAGTGAAACAAAAGTCCGCCGCATGAGATCTGACATGTCAGAAAAGATCAAAGCAGAAGTTATGAAACAGTTCAATGCTGGATTTCTGGCTGTTACTTCCTATCCACAATTGGTTGCTAACATTGTGCTCGTGCCTAAAAAGGATGGCAAAGTGAGAATGTGCGTGGATTATAGAGATTTAAACAGGGCCATCCCTAAAGATGACTTTCCACTTCCACACATCGACATCCTGGTTGACAATACAGCTCAACACAAAGTATTTTGTTTCATGGATGAATTCTCAAGCTATAACCAGATCAAAATGGCACCTGAGGACATGGAGAAAACTACTTTTGTCATACAGTGGGGTACGTTCTGCTACAAAGTGATGCCAGTCGGACTGAAGAATGCCGGGGCAACCTATCAACGCGCCATGGTAGCTTTGTTTCATGATATGATACATCATGAGATAGAGGTCTACGTAGATGACATGATAGCCCAATCACAAACTGAAGAAGAACACCTTGATCACTTGCAAAAGTTGTTTGTCAGGTTGAAGGAGTACAAGCTAATACTGAATCCAAACAAGTGCACATTCGGATTCCGGTCCGGTAAACTCTTAGGTTTTATTGTCAGCAACAAAGGCATCGAGGTTGATCCTGCCAAAGTCAAAGCTATACAAGAAATGCCTGCCCCTCGCACTGAGAAGGAGGTCAAAGGTTTCTTGGGACGCCTAAACTAAATTGCTAGGTTCATTCCTCACCTAACATCTACCTGTGAACCAATCTTCAAGCTGTTGAAGAAAGATCAGGTAGTTCGATGGAATGATGACTGTCAGATTGCTTTCGATAAAATCAAGGAGTATTTGCTAGAACCTCCTATCTTGATGCCACCCGTCGAGGGAAGACCGCTAATCATGTATCTGACCGTCCTAGAGAATTCAATGGGGTGCGTACTGGGGCAACATGATGAGTCTGGCCGAAAAGAGCATGCCATTTATTACCTTAGCAAAAAGTTTACCAACTGTGAAATAAGATATTCACCGCTCGAGAAATTGCTGCGCTTTGGTATGGGCTGCTCGTCGGCTAAGGCAGTACATGTTGGCTCATACCACTTTGCTGATATCTAAGATGGATCCGATAAAGTACATCTTTGAGAAGCCTGCTATGTCTGGAAGAATAGCTAGATGGCAGATGATCCTAACGGAATACGACATACAGTACACAACCCAAAAAGCTATAAAGGGGAGTGTGCTAGCTGACCATCTGGCTCATCAAGCTGTCGAAGATTATCAATCCATGAAGTTCAACTTCCCTGACAAAGACATCATGACATTAGAAAAAATTGAAGAATGCAGACCATATGACAGACCTGAACAAGGATCCAGATGGACCCTGTACTTTGATAGGGCTTCCAATGCACTTGGCAACAGTATCGGTGCGGTTCTTATATCTCCAGATGGATGCCATACTCCTTTCACCGCCAGACTTTGCTTCAACTGTACGAACAACATGGCAGAGTATGAGGCGTGTATCTTCAGACTCAAGGCTTCCATAGACTTGGGAATCAAATCCTTAGATGTGTTTGGGGACTCAACTTTGGTCATCAGTTAGATCAAAGGAGAGTGGGATACTAAACATCCAAACCTCATCCCTTACAAAGAACATGTCTTGACATTGCTACCACATTTCGAGCAGATTACCTTCGAGCACTTCCCGCGAGAAGAAAATCAGCTAGCAGATGCTCTAGCTACAATGTCATCTATTTTTAAACTTGATTGGGACAATGAGGCTCCCCATATCTCTATTGAAAGGATGGACGAACCTACACATCGTCACGAGATTAATACCGAAGAAGTAGTGGGCCAACCGTGGTTTCATGAAGTCAAAAGGTATCTCGAGGCTCAAGAATACCCCGAAGGAGCTTCAGTCAATGACAAAAAGTTCTTAAGGAGATTCTCGACTAAGTTCTTCCTAAGCAATGACATCCTGTACAAGCGCAATCATGATTCTATTCTGCTCCATTGTGTGGACAAGACTGAAGCTGAAAGGATTATGGTTGAATTGCATGAGGGCACTTTTGGTACTCACTCTAGCGGGCATACGATGGCTAAGAAGATCCTACGGGCAGGCTATTACTGGTCTACCATGGAAGCTGACTGCTATCAACACTCCCGGACATGCCACAAATGTCAAATCTATGCAGATAAGGTGCACGTGCCTCCGGTTCCTCTAAATGTCTTAACAGCTCCTTGGCCCTTCGCTATGTGGGGAATCGACATGATTGGAGAGATCAAGGCTACAGCGTCCAATGGACATCGCTTCATTCTAGTGACCATTGACTACTTCACCAAATGGGTCGAAGCAGCTTCCTCCGCATCCGTTACTAAAAATGTTGTTGCCCACTTCATCAAGCAGAATCTTATTTGTCGGTACGGTATCCCCAAAAGGATCATCACTAACAATGGTACAAACCTTAACAATACTATGATCACCGCTTTGTGCGAGCAGTTAAAGATTCAACATCACAATTCATCCCCCCTATCGGCCAAAGATGAATGGTGCAGTTGAAGCTGCTAACAAAAATATCAAGAAGATCATACAAAAGATGACAGTCACCTACAAGGACTGGCATGAGATGCTACCGTTTCCTCTTCACGGGTACTGTACCACGACTCACACGTCAATTGGGGCAACACCATATTCTTTGGTATATGGCATGGAGGCTGTTTTACCTATCGAGGTCCAAATTCCCTCCTTGAGAATCATGAAAGATGCTGGTTTGAGTGAAGACGATTGGATTCAAACCTGACTTGATCAGTTGAATTTAATTGACGAGAAAAGACTTACTGCTGTTTGCCATGGTCAGACGTATCAAAAGACGATGATCAAAGCTTTCAACAAGAAAGTCAGACGCCAAGTATATCAAGTTGGAGATCTTGTGATCAAGCGCATTATTCTGCCACAAAGTGATCCCAGGGGCAAATGGACTCCTACCTATGAAGGACCATTTGTGATCAAAAACATCTTTTCTGGTGGGGCAATGATCTTAACCACCACGGACGGCGACGACTTGCCGCACCCTAGGAACGTAGACATAGTCAAAAGATACTACGCATAAATGACCCGCTAGGTTGACACACCTAGGCAAAAAAAGGGCATCCCGGTGAATCGAATACCCGAAAGGGCGGTTCAGGCAAAAATTAGGGATAAAAAATATTTAAAAAAATTTGTACACCCGACAAGTTGAAAACCCGAAAGGGCGACTTGGGAAAAAAGGGTTTCCCGGTGGACTGAAAACCCGAAAGGGCGGTCCAGGAAAAAGTTAGGGAATTAAAGCGTATGACTATGTCTCGTCGGATCACTTTAAGGACAATCTTTTCACAGACAAACTCTGAGCTTCTGATCAATTCAATCATCTTCGGACGAAGCAACAGATGGACAAGATATTCAGAGACACGAAGGCTGCGGAATGGGAATCCCATGGGATTTTTACACATAGCTATCTTTCTTTGTATAAATATTTTCTTACTTTTATGACACCATCCTCTTAATAGGATGTCTGTCTCCTTTGTATAAAACACTTATTCAAAGTAAATACAAAGATATCTCTTTCAAAGTACAAGAAACTATTTGCCTTTTTATTTTACACTTGTGTTTTATTTGCAAAAACGTCCAATGATTCATTGATGAACATATGCATTTGAACATAATTACTATTTACAAATAAACAGGATGGAAGAGAACAATTACTGACAGGTTGAAAGGATAGGAAAACGCATTTAGGCTATTCCAAGAGCAATCCCTATAGTACATCATCTAGATCCCCAATGGAGCTAAAACCTTGAAATACAGATCCCCAGTGGAGTTTTAATTTCAAAACCTTAATCCCCATCAGAGTTAAAACTTCAAACTCCCAAATCCCCAGCGGAGCCAAAACTTTCTAACTATCAATCCCCGGCGGAAACCATCTAGTTTCTCCAAATTCCCCAGCAAGTTATCTTGAAGCATGGAAATCAACCAGATAACAGTTAACTTTTGTCTCTCCCCAACCTAGGATAATTCCCCAATAGAGTGGCAGACAACCGAAAGCTCCTGAACTTATTCCTCAGCAGTAAGCCTTCTTCCCCACAGAGTTTTCACTGCTCCTCAACAGAATGAAGTTTCTCATTCTTAATTCACCAGTGAAGTCGCCAAAGTTTTCATTACTCCTCAACAGAATGAAGATTCTCATCCTTAATTCCCCGCAGAAGTCATCGGAGTCTTCCTTATTCTCCAGCAGATCAGGGATTTCCTTTGTATAATCCCCAGTAGAAGCCATCAAAGTTCACTAGATTTCCCAAGAAAATTTCTCAAGCAGTTTGGCATTACTCTCACAACAGAATTTTTGTCAATACTCCAACTTCAAGACATGAAAGATCCTTATATCCCCACAGAAGTTGCCAAGGATATTTAATCCCCAACAGTCGCCCAAGATTTCTTATCCTCAGCAGTCAAGGATTTATTTTCCCCGGCAACAGTCAAGGGTTTTATTATCCCCAGCCGCCAAGGATTTATTTTCCTCAGCAATACAACAAATCAACTTACATGCGCATACATTACATCCATATATCATAAACATTGATAAAACACATATATTGCATCATACATTTCATACAACATAACTTTGTGTTTTCAGCTAACGTTTTACCCATTTTCAGGATAAGATTAACAAGTTACCATTAACGGTATACAATTATGATACAGTACAGATACACTCCAGACGCAGAAGTCATTCTTTTACTCATTCAGATTCAGATTTCAGATACAGTTCAGATACGCTCCAGATACGGATGCCATCCTGATACTTATTCAGATTTCAACTATCAGATACAATTCAGATACACTCCAGACATGGAAGTCATTCTGTCACTTATTCATATTCTAGTTCAGATACGCTCCAGATACGAATGCCATTCTGGCCCTTATTCAGTTTTCTGATTCAGATACAGTACGAATACACTCCAGACACGGAAGTCATTATGTTTCTCATTCAGATTCAAACATTCAGGTACAGTGCGGATACACTCCAGACACGAAAGTCATTTTGTTACTCATTCAGATTCAAACTTCAGATACGGTCCAGATACGCTCCAGACATGGTTGCCATTCTGTCACTTATTCTGATTTTGCCCAGCTCAGAGACGCTCTAGACACAGATGCTATTATATTGCTCATTCAAATTCCAATTACCAGATACAGTTCAGAGACGCTCCAGACACGGATGCTATTCTGTTTCTCATTATAAGTCTCCAGATACAGTTCAGATACGTTCTAGACACGGACACCATTCTAATGCTCATTCTTTTGACTTACAACTCAACAAACATTTTTGGATGGCATCTTTAAGCCCATCTCCAACAATATTCTATCACCTCTCCAAATGGCATCTTTAAGCCCATTCCCTCAACTACATTTTGTCGAGTGCAAATTTATGGGCACTCTAGTGTCCAATCATCTTTTACCTTCGAGTCACGAACGACAAAGCTCGCCAATCTAACTCTTCAGGTTCAAGAAGATTGAATAGGGGCAGCTTTTGTACCCCAAAATTTTCCCTCTCATTTATCAAGATTTTCTTCACAAGACTTCTTGGACTCAAGACAAGATTAGGGTTTGCTCAGCTCAAGACTTCACCTTGCACTGATGACCTAAAATTAGGGTTTGAGTTTGCACAAGGAATTTTGGACCATCAATGCTTCATGTGACTTTCATACACCATCTTGGACCCCTAAGATTGCTCATGACAAGTTTCAAGCCTTGAATCACATTTTTGCCCAGTCAATTGGACAGTTGATCTAAAAATCAATTGTATTGGGGAAAAAGTCAACCATGGCCAATTTATAGTCAAAATTCATAATTTTTGATCCACAACAACATTTTAGACTCATATGAACCATTTGATCAAGTTTGTATCACAACTCCTCAAGAAATTTGATCAAATCATCAAAAGGGCAAAATGGTCAAAATTAGGGTTTTTGACTGAGAAAGGGCAATTTCTGATTTTTAACCTAGCCAATGACCAATTGGGTTCAATCATGATCTAAAGGACTAAATAGAATCATCTTGACCTAATCACATAGTTCAAAAGATCTCAAATGCATAGGATTGACAGATGAATTTTACAGTCAACTGATCAAAAGTCAGTTGTACACTGAAAAGTCAAACTTTGACTTTTTGGTCAAAATCAAGTGCCAAGGGTCATAATTCATCAAGAAATGTCAAAATGTGAAACTTGTTTACCAAGAAACCTAAAATTGCAAATTAGGGTTTTAATTTGAAATCTTTCATAACTTAGAATTTTTCTAAGTATGGAAAATTTCTTATTCTTTCCCAACTTTTCCCAACTTTTTCACCATGATGCAATTGGATTCAAAGAAAACTTCCAACATGAAAGTTGTAGTCCTCCATTAAATATACAACTTTGGTTCACAAAGTTTTCCTAAAAGATGCTTGGATCTCAAGTTATGAATTTGTGAATAAGGGTCCATGAACTAAAAGACTTAGTGAAAATTTGCCCTAATTTAGGCAGGTTTTTGACTTAACTTCATGGACATTTTCACCTATTACCAAGAGTTATCTCAAAATGAATTTCAAATATGGATTGTAGAGCATGTTTCAAGCTATCCAAAATGTCCAAGAACTCTCCAAGATCATTTGTGGTTAGGGAGAATCGAAGAAGAGAAAATGGCATTTTGTGACTTTTGTGCAAGCCATTTTCACAATGCACCAAGTTGCAAATCAGATCCTAGCATGCTTGTACCTTGTATTACAGGTCCTAAATCCTTCTACACTCCATAATTTAATTCTAACTCAGTGGTTAAAGCCTTTGTTTTCACCTTTGGAGCATTGTACAAGGGATTAATCCATAAATGGCATAAAGGGCACATTGCCATTTTCAAAAAGCAAGTTTTTTGCAACTTTGCTATCCTTGAGCCTTGGACCTGTTCTTTTGTCACAATCAATGTCCACAAAAATCAGGCAAAGCATACCAACCCTCTGCAGTTAGCAAGCAAGCAAGTATAGCGTGTTGGCTTAAGTCATTTCACCTTTCTTCAAAAACAAGAAAAGTTGCAAAAGTCAAGATAACTTCTACATCTGATAAAGGGAAGGCTTGGCATCATTCAAAACAACTTCACAAACTTGTTACAAGCTAGAACACGAGCGCATAACTTCTGAAACTCTCCCAAATACAAAAACACGATTTTTCTGCCCAAACTTGGAGCTTCTGCAAAAATCTTGCCATTTCAATATTGGCTCGTGCGTATCTCCCTTTAAGACTTGAAACACCTTCCATACATCACATCCAAATTATCCAAGCCTTTGCACTATAACTGTGAGCTCTATTTCAGACATCACCATTTTCAAACTTGAAGGTTGCAAGTTGACTCGTGCGGGAAGTTTCAAGCATCCTCAAGGCAAGCTAAGCATTGGAATAGCTTGAGGGAACTTCAAGGAAGTTCACACGATCCTCAGGCCTCACTCAAAGTCCCCACATTGCCATATCTAAACTCAGCTGAACAAGGTATTTTTCAAAACTATATCTCTCTATTTAGGAATCTTCAAGCTTTGATTTGTGAAGCAAAAATGTAGTCCTTAACTTGCTGAAGCTGTACATATGCATAGTTGTCATTTATATTAACTGAGTAGTGAGAATTTAAAGCTTGAAGTTCATGAAAAAATTAGGTCAGAAATTAGGGCTACAGAAATTCTCCATGATACTTGAGACTTAGATTATGTTTTTTTATATCATTGGAATCGTGAGATTCCAAGCTACATTTTTTATGTTGCAAGTTTTTGTTTGTGCAAAGAATAGAGAGTTACAGGTTGAAAGTAGAACGCGAGCAAATGTTTGGCTGGAGGACAGGGACGAAGGCTGGCTTGGGCCTGGCGCGCCTTGGGCTTCTGTTTTTGCTTCCCATACCCCCCTGACTACTATTTGCATCCCCTGACCTATTTTCTTATATTTTTGAATTTTTCTTGCATATTTTATATTTTTGACTTGCATTTATTTTTCCTGAACATTAAAAAATCACAAAAAATATTTTCTTTATTTTTTTGCATTTTATTTATTTATTTATTTTTTGCATAATAAAATAGTTTACTAGAATAATTTCAACTTTATTTTCTTAAATAAAATTTGTAAAAACATTTAAAAATATCATACATATTTATTTTTATTATTCATACACATAAAATATTATTTCCACATATATTTTAATTTGTAATATTTGTAAATAATTTTATTTATTTTTTCTTGTACATAAATGGATAAAAATAAATAATAATGAAACATATATTTTCTTTAATCAAAAATTAGGGTTTCCCCTTTCAAAAACAACAATATTATTTTTTCTTATTTTTAGGACTTAAATAATTTTATTTTTTCATACATAAAATCAAATACAAAACATTTTGCATATTTACATTTTTATTACATTTTTAATATTTGTTTATTTATTTAATTTGCAAATATTCAATTGGGCTGTAATAATATTTTAGGGTTTTATTTTGTGCAAATATCCTCATTCAAAAACTTGTTTCCCCCCTCCCATAACAATTGTTATAATAGTTTAGTTTACTTTACGCAATTTATCGCATTATACCATGTTTAGGTAAAACTAGGGTTTGCATGATAAGACAAAAATCAAACAAATAGCAAAGACCTAATACAAGACAAACAAATGCATGTAAAATGACAACACATTGCACACAAGCACCCCTAGGGTTTCACCCACTCGGTTTCCTAATTTAAATGTCCATGGTATGCATGCAAAGTATCTTAGCAAAACAAAACAAAACAAAAGATCATATTCCCTCGATGACGCTATCAAAAGGTTACCTAAACAAATGATCTTGGTCCCTCAAACATGCTAAGATACTTGGCACCATTGCTATCATGGTCATACGATGACCCACGCCCGTCTCATTTAACATCCAAAGATAGGGTTGTTTACCAAATCAATGGTAAATCAACAATGTCAAAGGAATAAAAATGTACAAGAAAGACTTTTGAGTAGGTAGATAGCTTCTAGTTACTTGATCAATTTGCAAACAATACTTGCTAATTTACAAACAATCACACACACATTTCAAAACATTTCCAAACAAATTTCAAAATATTGAAACATTTTTCAAAAGACAAACATCTTTGTATACATTCTTACGAACGAGAATCATTACAAAGATTTCCTAAACGATGGCCTCTTTTAAAAATACTTTCAAAACGACACAAAGCACCATTTCAAACAATTTCAAAGCAAAAGCAAGTGATCTAAACAAGTAACTAAGAGCCCATGGAAAACCATGGATGAAAAGGGTGCTAATACCTTCCCTTTTCATAATCTACCCCCCGAAGTCAAGAAAACATCTCAAAGGTCTTTCCTATGCTTTTTTACCTTTCCTTTTGGATAAAAGAAAAGTCGGTGGCGACTCTTGCTAACCGCAACATTTGCAAACACAAAACGCAAAACCTCAAGTCAGTTCTCCCACCGCATCACAATCATCATTAAAAAAGGGGAGATTATTAGAAAAAGATTTGGATTATGCAATTAATCTATGGATTTTGATAATAACAATACATATATTTTATATGTAAACAATTTTGCTTCTAATAGTTTCTTAAGTGTGGGAATTAGAAATTCTTATTAATTCAAGACTACTGTCTGAAGAATCATCATAAATAAACTAAGCATACATCATAAAGACTATTGCATCTTTTTCAAAAAAAACATCAGTAGTTCTGAAGAATACTGAATGTTCGCCAAAAAAGGATGTTAACGTGTACTTCTCAATAAGGTACTGCTTCAGAAGTCACAAGTGTTTCTAGAAGAAAGGATTTCTGTTAAAGCTTCTGCTTTAACATTAGAAGTCAAGATTGCACCAAAGACAAGCTTTCACTCCAAAGATCAACAGTCAATATTTATCCGTTAGAGAAATTTTTGTTTATAAATATGAAGACAAAGTCAAGATAAAGACCAGGAATCAAAAGTTGTGTAATCGGGATATCAAAAATCAAGATGTGGCTGATAAAGATCAAGATAAAAAATCAAGATATTAGACATTAGATATGCAGATCATAAGTCAAGACTCAAAGATCAGATATCAAGACTTGTGAATCAGAAAAGCTTTCCCCTATAGACAAAGATATGTTCCTAAAATAAGATGTTGCTTTCTATATCTGAAGACAGTGTTCTAATTCTGAAATATTCTTATATTAATGTAATGAAACATCTTCTGGATTCATTCTCATTTCTCATATCAGATATCATACATGCCTTCAAGAAAAAGTTCGGTTCCAGATCAGAAGTCAAGCTTTGTATTTCAGAAAAGTTGTTGCTACCATTTCTGAAGGACAAGATTCTGATTTTGACTACTATGATGTTCTCATGCTATCATAACAAATTAGTTTTTGAACTATTCATCAGATAATTCATCAGAAAAACTAAAACAAGAAGTCGATCTCTTCCGAGCTTACTACTTTAGATCAGAAGTACATCATTTGAAGATAAGATCAAGAAACTTGCTCAAGAAGAATACAATACAATATTACACTATGAATTCCAATATGATGAATTTTTTTGTACTATTTACAATAGTTATCCCCCATGATCTCATGATAACGTTGCAAGTAGCTGGCAAAGGAAAGTGACGTTTCGTACTATCCAACATCTACGCCTGATGCTATCTGTTGGGAACTAACCGTTGAAATTGGAAATAACCTTGATATCCTTACAACGTCTCATTTAAAGGCTATAAAAGAAGATCAATGGATTAATTTCATGTTGTTGACACTGGACACGTTGAAGCCAACCACAATGAAACAAAGAAAGATTAAAAAAATAGATAGAAGAGAAAGAAGAGATAGAAGAGAAAGAAGAACTCTACAAGATGCTATACAAATTATGATCAAATACATCTTTGTAGAACTATTTAAAAGAAAGGAGGTGTTGCTCATAAATTGCTTAACACTTTTGTGTTAATATCTCTTGTACTTAACATTTGTGTAATTCTCTTGTACTTAACATTTGTGTAATTCTCTTGTAAGAAGCAATATTGTAACCACAAAATCATTATTCAACTGTAAGTTGATTATTCCTTGAGTGAATAAGGTGTTAGTATGCAGACTCAATATTTTAACAGGTTGTAATTGTTTAAGGAATCTCCTTTAAGGGACCGGGTAGGTTAGAATTCTTAAGGAATCAATGATCGTTAAATCTCTTAAGGGACCAAGGAGGTCAAAATTCTTAAGAGATCACTAACATACTGATCATTGCTTTTGATTATTATTCACCGATAGGTAGCTCATGCAAATGTAATCTTTCATGATTAGTGAATTAAGTCATTTTCTAAGGCAAAATCACCTTGGCGGGTGGACAAGAGTTGCCTTTTCTAAGGTGAACTTGTATAAACTGAATGTGTCACTTTTATCTTCATAGAATTCCATATCTTTCATCAATTTGATGGAATAGAATTTCTAAAGGGAAATGTTTTAAAAACCAAATTTAAACCCCATTTCTTGTGTTTTTATCTACCTTCAAAATTTCTTCGACATTTGAAATTCCATGCCTTGGAAATAAGACAATTTTCCCAGATCCGACATTTCAATTTATCTCATCATCAACTCTTTGAACTTTGACAAGTTCTCTAAGATATTTCCAGTTTCCAATAAGTAACTAACATATAAGGAAATGATTGTTATATCTTATGCTACAACATAAACATAGACACCATACTCATACTTGCATTTTACAAAATCCCAATTCGACTAAGTATGAATCGATCTTCTTGTTCCATACCCTAGGTGCCTGCTTGAGGCTATAAAGCGCTTTGTGAAACTTATACACTTTACTCGCTTCCTTTTGAATCACAAACTCTGAAGGTTGAGTGACATAGACCTCTTCGCCTAAAGGACCATTCAGAAATGTTGATTTCACATCTAAATGAAGTGTCGATTAGTATTGGTTGCATGCTAAGGCTACAACTAGTCAAACCGTCTCCAATCTTGCTACTAGAGCAAATACTTCAGAGTAGTCGAGTCCTTCTCTTTGAAGAAAACCTAGAGCTACTAATCTTGCTTTATTTCTTGCTGTCGACCTATCAATATTGTGCTTCAACTTGAACACCCACTTAACTTTAATAGCTTTTGTATGTGCTGACAATTCGACTAGCTCTCATGTGTTGTTTCTTTCAATTTCTTGTAACTCTTCGACCATAAAAGACTTCCACTCTTTAATTTTCTAAGCCTCACTATAGTTGATTGGATTAGCGCCTATAAGTAAAGAAAATTAACTAATTCTCCATCTGGTGTGACTTCATCATCACCAACCACTTCATAATCATGAAGTCTTGCTTGAAGAACTCTAGTTCTTTGAGATCTTTGGCTCGTGCTAGCTACACCCTCTTCGACTTCAACATTGTTGGGAATATTAGAAACTGCTTCGACTTTGACTGGAATATTTGCAATTTCTTCGACTTCGACTTCATCAGTTTCTTCGTTGAAACCATAGCTCGACAATGGCTTGTTAATTGCATCATTAGAATTCCAATCCCAGGAAGAATTTTCATCTTTCACAATATCTTGAGTCAACCCAATCTTTTCATTAATTGGATTGAATAGTCTATATGCACTAGCTTTATGATATCCTACCAGAATCATAGGTTCACTCTTGTCATCAAGCTTCCTTCTTCTCGCATCGGGAACATGCTTGTAACACATATAGCCGAACACATTTAAATGACTTACTAATGATCATTTTCCATTCCACACTTCTTCAGGAACCTTGTTCTTCAATATCTTGGTAGGGAACCTGTTCAAAGTATAAATTGCAGTCGAAATAGCTTCACCCCATAAACATTTTGGAAGATTCTTCTACTTCAGCATGCACCTCGCCATATCCAATATAATTATGTTTCTTCTTTATGCAATCCTATTATGTGGAGGCATATAAGGAGCAGTTACTTCATGATCGAAACCATGTTCTGCACAGAAATTTTCAAACATCTTGGATGTGTATTCGCCACCTCAATTTGTTTGTAGAACTCTGGTCTTCTTCTCACTCTGATTTTCGACAAGTATCTTGAATCTCTTAGAGATTTCAAATAATTCGTCCTTTCTTTTGATCACATAGATCCAGAGCTTTTGAATAAACTCATCGACAAACGAAACAAAATATTTGTTTCCACCAATGGTATGTTCTTCAAACGGGCCACATACATATGAATGTACCATTTCGAGTATGCAAGATGATCTCATTGGTATAGTCCAAACGAAGGAATTTCTAGATTGCTTTACAACTAAACAACCTTCACAGAGTTTGTTAGACATCTCAAGACTTGAGATACCAGTTACCATATCTTGAGTAAATCAGATGATTGAGTGATTGAAAGTTCAAATTCCCAAACCTCAAATGCCACAACCAACTATCCTTGTGGTCGACAACATTTTTAAGACATTGAACTTCATTCGAGCTGATCATAGTCTTAAATTTCCTGTTCTTCGACAAAGGATATTTTAAGACCAAATTATTTTGGGTGCCTAACAATTTTAAAGCTCCATCTTTCATGACATATGAGATAC
Source organism: Vicia faba (assembly GCA_948472305.1). Classification (NCBI taxonomy): domain Eukaryota; kingdom Viridiplantae; phylum Streptophyta; class Magnoliopsida; order Fabales; family Fabaceae; genus Vicia; species Vicia faba. The sequence goes on from OX451736.1 coordinate 340,076,027, forward strand.
CTTTTTAGACCAGTTGTCCAACACTTAGCAAGTTGAACTTCATTCTAGGTGCATAGAGTACATATTTGATCATAACTTTCCCTCCATTACTCATTTGAAAAACTATGTTTCCAGTACCTTCTGCTTGCAACAAACTATTATCAACAAGTTTACCTTTCCCTTCTCCGACTCGTTGAAATCAGCCAACCATACCTTTAAACCACTCATGTGATTCAAGCAATCAGAGTCGAGGAACCATATCTTGGATTCGACATGGTTATCTGTAACTGCAACCATAACGACCATACCTTGAGAACCATCTAAGTCTTGGCGTGCAAGGTTCGCTCCTTCGTCCTTTCTTGTCAATCCCTTGTCTTTCTTGTACCAACAATTCTTGGTGAAGTGACCCCACTTTTCACAATTGTAGCACAACACACCTTTCTTATCTTTTTTGTCCTTTTGATAGTTTCCTCCTCCTCTTTTCTAGGATTCATAAGCCCTATCATCGACCTTATTCTTGTGGGGATTCAAACAAGACTTCTTGCCCTGAGTCTTGTCGAACTTGGCTTTGAATTTGTTGGAACTACCACTCTTTTTACATGATTGAGCCAGTAAAGCTTGTATCTAGTCTTGAACTCCTTTCCTTTCGACATTCCTAATCTCATGCACTTCCAACAAACCAACCAAAGCTTCCAGTTTTAGGGTTTCAAGTTGATTGGATTCTTAAATAGCTACAATAAAGTGATCAAAGTGAGAGGTCAACATACACATTACCTTATCAATTATCATCCTATCACTTGGGGTTTCACCATAACCCTTCATGAGACGGACGAGTTTCTGAATCTTCGACACATACTCTAAAATATTTTCATCTTTTCCCATCGACAATAGTTCATATTATCGATGCAAGGTCTGCAACTTGGCAACCTTGACTTTTTCACCTTCTTCATAGTACTTGACAAGAATATCCCATGACTCATTCTCCAATTCAGTATGAGAGATCCTGTCGAAGCTCGCTGCACTGACCGCCATCTAAATGCAATACGCAACCTTCCAATCCTTCTTCTTGGCTCATTGTGGGTTATATTTTGTGTGTCAGTTGCATCTGTATCTAACACATGAATGCTATTAGTAACCACTTATGGGGTTTCATGAAATCCAAACAAAGATTACTCTTATTTTCTCCATCGAATCCAATTTTTTCCGTCAAGAGTTGGAAGAGAATTCAGAATGCTATTATTACCATTCATCTTCACAGTGATTGCTAGTAAATAACCCACAATCCCAAAAATACAATCTCTGATGTGTGATTCTTGAAAATAAGATGGAGAATCTAACCAGAGCTCTAGATACCAATTTGTTAGTGTGTGAGGTACTTTTAGTGAGGAGAGAAAAAGAGAATAAAGGAAATAAGGATTATATTATTGACTTGAATTTTTTTGTTACAAACTTATTTAAAAAATAGTCTATATATAAGACTAACTTGTACACTAAGTAGGCTAACGAATGAAGGTAGATAAAACAAAAGAAAGGGGGTTTGAATTGTGTTCATAGAAAACATTCCCTTGCACTGAAATGATAATAGCTATAAAGATAATGAAGAGAAAAGGACACAAGTATTATATCCAGGTTCACTGTTAACTAGAATACTCTTGTCCATCCTCGCAAGGATGATTTCACCTTATCTAAGGACTTAATCCGCTATAACCAAACTGATTACAAGTGCACAGGAAACCGTCAGAGACTAACACACAATGACACGTTTAGTGATCCAACTGGATATAATGTTCATTGAACCAATAGAATCTAATCCCTCAAGATCTTCTACCAGGATTTCCTTTCAGTTATATCTGTTATACCCAAAAATTTCCCTCCCATTTTTCTTTAAAGCATTCTTTCAAGGCTCTTCAAATGGTCAAGGCACCCAAGGGTTGACTAGTCAAAATGCACCTCCTAGACCAATAGCCTACAACTAGGGTTTGGAGTTTCTCAAGTAAATTTGGTCTGCAAAAGTCTCAAGTGGCTCCCATGTTTCTTCATAGGTCCTCAACAAGGCTCATGTCAAGTTTCAAGCCCTACATCACAAGTTTGCTCAGTCAATGGCTCAGATGCTTGGAAATCAACAACATTGATCAAAAAGTCAACTATGGTCAACATACAGTCAAACTTCAAGATTTTTGGTCAACATCAACATTTTGAAGTGATATTCATCATTTGATCAAGGATTGATCATGATTCCTCAAGGAAAGTCCTCAGATCATCAAAAGTCAAGAATTGGGAAACTATGGTTTCCTTAGAAGAAGTCAACTGAACTTTGGCCAGGCATAAATTTCACATGCTTCATCAACTTCTCCCTAACCAAATCTTATTTTGAAGAACATTCAATTCTCTACAACTTTTCTTTTATTCTCAAGTCCAAAAGATGCTTCATTTGGAAGATATGATCTCATACATTATAGGTCATTTTCAAAAGTCAACAAAAGACACTTTTAGTCAAGACAACTTACATCAATATAATATCTTCAAAAGCAAAAATGTCTTCAAAAGATGAAAATTGAGCAAGTTATGAGTTGCACAAGTTGGGGAATTTTGAAGAAATTTAAGAAGTACAAATGAGCAAAATTGCATTTTTTGACCAATGAGCCTACTTTTTGGACTTCAAAAATGTCCATAATATCTTAGAGGACCTCTAACTCTATTTTTGCATGGCCCTTATTTTTATTTATATTTATCTTTATTTTATTTAATTTAAAATCAAATAAATTAGATAAATATACAGTAAAACATGTGCTAATGCATTTGGGCTTAACTTGATCCATTATGAAGTCCAATATTCATGCAAGATACATAAAAATTTTCTAGGTTCATGCAAAATTCAAAAAGGACGAGAATCAAACAAAAATGGCAAGGGATCATGAAGTTTGGAAACTTTTCAAATTTTTATTTTTTTTGTTTGTTTTAAGGCCATGGTTAATGGCTTGATTCTTTCCATGTTGGTTTACACTCCTATCTTCCCTCTATACATACACAACATTGCAAACCCAAAGGAGCAGGAAATTCCTACGTGCAAAAGCTCTCCAAAAGTCTCTAAAAGCTTGCCCGAATTCTTCACATTTTTCAAAGAAATTTGCATAGCAATTTCCAGCAATATTCGACTAATTTCAAGCCTTGTACCATCTTCCTGAGGTTTCCAGGAGACTATAGCAAGCCTCACTCATCGCGAATCAACCCCAGAATCCTCCTTTGCACTAGCTCTGATTGCTAAGTTGGTAAGTTTCAGTTTATAAATTTTAGCATAGTTTCAATCATTGCAAGCATGCCAACATGATTCATATCCATGATTTAAGTTGTTCTAACGTTTTATATTTTAGTTTTAACGCAGAAACAACATCGTGTCATTGTTAGTGCACAAAGCTTTTGAAGCTTCAGATCTTGCAGTACAAGCATTATTAGATCAAACTAACAACACCATGGGATTCAGAGGGTTTTAATTAGTTAAATATGATCATTTTCTTTTTCAATTTATTTGAATCATGCGGGTTTTGATTTTTACGTCATCGAAGGGGATGACCGGAACCACCATCCAAGTTGGTTTGACCGGTGGCAGAATTCGCGTGGCTGAAAGAATAATATGATTGGCCAATTCAAACACCAGGGCCCTATCTGGGCATGCACACTTTTATTTAAATGATTTTGAACTTAATAATGTTATCATTACCTTGTTGTTTTGCTTAAATTATATTTTCCTTTTAATTTCTTAAAACCATAAAAAAATCATAAAATCAAAATCACAATCACAAAAATAATTAGACTTAGATTTTCATTAATTAAATTAATTTTATTTAATTATTTTTAATCACTTTCTTTTTAATTAATAATCACCTTCTTTTTTTATTAATTAATCAATTAGAAATAGGTTTATATTATTTAATTTAATTATTTTTCCTAATAAAAAAATAACAAAAACATTTCTTTTTATCACTTAGAATTTTAGGTTTTCTTTATATCTTTCTTTTTTTTTCTTCCCCACGTGTTTATTTTTATTCGCATTATTTTTACAATTATGTAATTGTACATGGGATGTAATAGCTTAATTTAGGACCCTTTACTTTTTTATTTCCCCGTTTTGGTTTGTAATTCCCCCCACCCCAAAACCTTGTAATATCGTAGATTTAAATTCCTGCATTTTTATTTTCGTATTGATATTAACTGTTTGATGAATACTAATAGGATTGTATGATAAGACTAAAAGCAAACGCTAGCAAAACTAACATCTAGAGATAAATAACTGAAACACAACACACTCGCACACGCGCGCCTCTAAGGTACCTCCAATTGTTGCCTTCGAAAAATAGTCATGTCCCTCAAACTTGGGACACTTTAGCAAAGACCCTCGGTTAAAGAGATCGTAGTCCCTCGATGACCCTCCGATGCTGCCTTCGGTAAATGATCTAGTTTCTTACGATAAAATTGCTAAAGTGTCCTACGAGTTGCTTTTATGACTGTACGATGACCCTTTCCCGCCCCTCAAATATCCAATGATAGGGCTACCTACTCACCAATAGTAGGATATCACTGTCTAAAGGAAAAGAGGAAAAGAACAAACCTTTCTAGTAGGTAGATAGCTCCTAGTTGCTTGCTCATAAAAATAATCAAAAAATAATTTTTCACACATACAAAAACTCTTTTATAAATATTTTTAAAGACAAAAAACACTTTGTATATGTTCTCGCTGAAACGAGAAACATTACAAAGTTCGTTGCACTAAGGCGTCTTTTCAAAATATCTTCAAAACACACTTACACAAAAAATCATTTTCAAAGTGAGCTAGCAACTAAGAGCCCATAGATAACTACAGATGGAAAGGGTGCTAACACCTTCCCTTTCCATAACCTACCCCCCCTTAGAAAATAATCTTGAATGATCTTTCCTGTTATTTTCACCCTTTCCTTTGTTGGATAAAAGAAAAGTCGGTGGCTACTCTTGCTAACTGCGACATTGCGATAAAATGCAAAACCATTAAAAATAAGTTATCCCACCGTATTACAGAACTGGCGACTCTGCTGGGGAGACTAAAACTAAAGTGGGGTTACCTTATAGCTAGATCATGTTTAAACTGCTTTCCTTGTTTGATTTGTGTGCTTTATCGTTCGGGTTTATGTTTGGGTTATTGTTAAAGATCTTATATCCAAATCTGCGACACCTTTTAGGTAAGTAGCAATAAATCATGGAGGTTGTACGGCATAGACCGATATGGATGATCTGATAGATACGTTAGTGTGATACTCTGGCTTGTACTAATGTTCCTTGAGTCAGTCAAGGATAACATTAGGCTTCCACATAGTGTCATTAAGCACTAACTGACCTTTAGAACCTTAAATTGACTCATCTTAGCCATTAGAAAGTAGTGAGATGGTCGGATTTTGTGAAAATTGAAGTTGGTTGATACTTGATGCTACACTCATTTAGATTGTACTTTCGTGATATTTCGGCTGTAATTCAGATGCTTGAGCTGAAACAATGTCTGGGAGAAAGATCAATGATATGAGATCCCTAGAACCCGGTTACTATAGCTAGGACAGGTTGAGCCAACTAAAACTTCAAGAAGGTACTTACCTACAAACTCCATGCAAGCCTAAACCTAAGGCTACTTGTGTGACTTGCTGCTTTCATTATCTAATAACTTGAACTCATTGCAGGGCTTTGTTTGTACTCCTTGCAGGACTTGTTTGCAGTCATTATCAAATAACTTGGATTTCCTACAAGACTTACTTATCTTCGTCCCCTTACACTTTTGTTTGGTGCATAGAAGACACATCGTAACATCATGCCATATCATTTCCTTAACCATTTCAAGGATCTCAAAGGTCTGTGATGCAAGTTATGATGAACTAGACGTCTAGCAAGGGGCAAGTGAATTTATTTTCCTCTATCCAACACCGTCAAAGCACGATAACTTGAGTCAGAGGCTATGACCCACTCGACATGGTGAGCTTGATTCTCATATAAGGGCATTCAACAATATGAAGTTCTTCAATCGAAGCTGCAGTCACATTTAGTTGCTAACATTTTCTTGTGTTTACCCTACAAGATCCTTGAAAACATTGCATGCATGTCATTATATAACAGGTCTTCCAATACAGGTTTCTCATTTTCTCGCTTTTTATTTCATCGGAAAAATGGCTCTCGAACAGAATGTCGGAGGTTTCCAAGCTCAAGATGCTCAGTTTGAGGAAATGTTCCTAAATTTATCCAAGGGGCAAGAAGAATTGAAAGCACTCCTTGTTGGGAACACGACCAAGAAAAATACCGAAGATAACCAAGATGACCAGGTGGAACAACTGCAAGCTAAGATGGAAAGGATGAGAATCTAGATGAGTAGTTAGATGGCTCTTATCCAAAATTTAGCTCGTAGATAAGAAGATTTAAGAATCCTCATCAGCGAACTTCATCAAGACAAATACGACCGTCTGGGGCAAACTGCTAGAATTTGGGGCCTAATAAACGATCAATCTCTCTTGACAGGCAGAAAATTGGGTGACATGTTCATGCGGGAACATGATGAAAATAAACTCAGGATCGGTGAAATTCAGGGGACTGCATCTTCAAGTACTCAAAAGAGATCATAGAACGGAAAGAAGGAGTCCAGTACCGTGTACGACCAGAAGGGTCATAATAAGAGTGATCTCAACCAATTTGTGGGGGCAGTGCGGATCTCTAATTCAGCATCGGTGCAACAACAACGACAAGGCAATTAGCATAAGCAGGATGCACCCAAAAGGAAATTCACCAAAATCAACATGTCCATGGCTCAAGTATTGCAACACATGTTGAATATGGAGTTAATAACATTGAAGGATCCTCCTCATAATCCCAACACCAACTCTCTAATGTACAATCCAAATACAAGGTGTGCCTACCACTCCAACAGTCTTGGACATGACACTAATAACCGTTGGGAATTGAAAAATAAGATTCAGGACTTGATCGATGAAGGGGTGATAGAGTTCACACAAGATGGTCAGACTGAATTCTTCTGCCATCCCTCAAAGGCACACCATATGAAGTGAAAAGTTCAGACAGAGAGGCTTTTTATTCATTAGAATTTTCAAATTGTAATTTCTTTTGATTGTTTGAACACTTATTTCATGTCAAACTTTGTTATTCCATTAATGCATTGCATATGTTTGTCTTGAATTAATCCATTCGTTGTCACTATACTGAAACTATGCTTTTGCTTCCTTTTTGTGATATTTAACTCTCGATTAAAAGCTTAAACCTTTAGAGGGAGGATGACAAAAACAATACCATAATCTCATACAATATGCTTTTGAACAGACCCTGCTGACGATATACATGCATTCTTTCAAATCCTAAATAATGGAGTTATAAGGAAGATAATCCCTAGTCACCCCCTTTGAGCCTAAGAAGTAGGAGTTTTATTTTTCACACAAATTGAAACCTTTAATCATAACCTGGGGCAGGGTAGTATCTCAGTTAATTCAATGGTGCATTCAAACACAAGCTTTACCCTTGTACACAATGAGTAGTGTCAAAGAAAATCCCGCTAAGTCAAAACCTATGAAGGAGACTTAAGAAAAAAACTAGGGCATCCCGCTGACTATAATCACAAGAAACAATTCATGCAAAAGGTAGGGATAATAAAACCAAGAAAAGAGGTCGCTACAAATCCTCAACAAAAAGAAAATATTACAAAAAATGACTACCTCCTCAAAATAAACTTCAGTATTCGAACCATCACCGAAATATCAGGGCAAAGATTCCAGACTCAATTGGGATTTAAAACGCACAACTAACTGAGTATAGGACTGATGAAAATCATGAAGAATGGGTTGGGTACAAATAAATTTTGAGCCTTTATCCTTTGTTTCTTAAACCGTGAACCAGGCCACGATACAACCCTTAAAAGTCCTAGCTGAAGCATGGGTTAGTTTGAAAGCATACTGTTACAAAATATATCCTGACTCCTGTAAGGTTTACTATAAATCCTGAGTTGAATTCATATTCTTACAAAATTTTGTTTGTTTACTTAAAATGCATTTTTAAAACTTCAAGACAGACATAATCTTTGCATGCCATTGTTTGCATATGACTAATCGTTCGACAACAGAGAAATTCGCACGACGAAAATTAAATGAACGAAAATCCTCTCAATGGACAAAATCACCTCAGATGAAAAGACATTTCCAGTAACATGCCTTTCATAATCAAGGGGCATGACATGGTTTCTAACTGATCTGGGGGGCAGTCGAGTCAAGATTCAAGGAATCTCTCAAAAGTGCCAAATAGCCAGGGGAAGACCTCCGTCTAAATCACTTGGGGCATTGAACATGAGTTCCAGCAAAGGGCCACGTGCGATCAAGCAAACATCTTTCTGGCAGTGCTACAACACTTACTACAATGGACAGTTATTGCACCCCAAAATTTACCCTCTTGGTTTAGGCTTATGTTTCATCATGAATATCATATTGCATTACATTCATACATTGTGGTGGGATCAAAGCACTTTGGTTATCTAGTCTTCCTCAAGCCTTGGAGGTTGGTTGCATTGACAAGTTGCTCAAGTATAATCTTATTATCTAAACCTTTGGATCTTTCAAGCTCAAAAGTTATTGCATATCTCAAGATGTTTCATCCATCTCTTTGGATCATCAGAGGATTGAAGTTTGTGTTTGACTACAAGGAGAATCACTCTTTGGATTCACCAGCCAAATTAGGGTTTTGTTGAGAAAGGCTATTGATCAATGTACAAGTATTGGTTTGGAAGTTACAACATCTCATTGGTATTTGAAAATTCCTTGCGCAAGGAATTGGTTATGATACCCAGAGGATTTGAAGTTTTGAAGATGATTCATCTGTCTCTTGAGATGTTGATCAAAACTAGGGTTTGGGTTTTTATCTGGATTTCTTGAGAATTTTTAAGTGAAACTTTTCACATGGCCTCTATACATTTGGAAGATCATATGTTTGAAGTTTTGATCATCAATTTTGAAGGGAAGTGGATCAATGGACTCAGAGGGGCAAAATGGTCATTTTGGTCAAAATCAGTCAAAGTCAAGGTTGACCAAGTGAATTTTTTGCCAACCATCAATTCAAGGTTGCACTTTTCAAATTTCAAGTCCATTTTGGTCATTGGATCAAAGAGATTGAAGTTTGGGTTGAAACTTCTTGAAGAAACCCTAAAAGTTTCTAATTTTGGAAAATGAAGACTTAATTTCAAAAATTCATATTTTATTCACCCTTGATCAAGAAAATGCAAATGAAGTATGCTTGGAAAGATAAGAGAATGACATTTCACCTCCTTTTGGTCTCATGTACAAATTGGCAAGGAATCAAGAGTTATGGTCTTTTGAAGTCACAAAATTATAGGTCATTTTTAAAAATTTATGAATTTCAAGCCCAATTTTGAGAAACTTAATGAACTCAATTGCAAAAGCTCAAAACTAAGAGTTTGTAGATCTTTTCAATACCTTTCCAAATTATGATCATTTGTATCAAAACTCAAAAGTATGAGCAAGTTGTGAGTCTTGGAACTTTGGAGCATTTTATTGAAATTTGGCAAAAGTGCAAAATAACCAATTCATGGAAACTTAGGTTCCAGCCATTTTCTTTGATCCTAATCCAGTCCATGACTTATTTATGACTTGCTAAGACCCATAATGCCAGCAGTTTCGTGCTCCATGGACCATTAGAGTTTGCTTGGTTTCAAAATGATGAACTTGCCCAATCTAGCAAATTGATCCATACAACTCTCATTTGAAATGATCATGACCTGGCCCTTTGAGGATCTATTTCTGAGGTTATTTAGCTCATAAAATGCAAGGAAAATGAAAAAACGCACGAGCAAACATCTGAGACCCATGTGCATCCATTTTTTGGCCAAATCTTCCAAACTTGGCCCTAAACAGTTTTGAGGATCAATTTCCTCTTCTAACTTTCTCTACTCACACTATATAATGCATTGCAAGCCTCATTTCACGAGGGACACACTTCATTCATCATTGAACCAGATCTAAACTTGTTTTGCTGTTACTGAAGTTTTCTTCAATTCTTTCATCTTCTTCGCGCATTCATCCAATTTCCAGTGGATTCATATTCTTTGAAGTGTATAGATCAAGACCATGGGGTTTGTTAGCTTCTGGAACTAAGGAATCAAGGTTTCCAGTTTCGCATTGAGGTGAGATCTTTGAACTTCGATTTTCCTTGTTTAGCATGATTTGATGAATTATTTCATATCCATGGTGTGTTAGCTGGCTAGACAAATAGGTCTGATGTATACTTTGTGTTTGATTTGAGCTTGAATCGTGATTTGAAGTTTCTAAAACTTTGCGTACATAATGTTTTCTTGAGTTTTCATGAGATTCATACTGGATCTATACTTGATGATGTTGTTTAATTCAAATTGTTATGGATTTTTTTCCATGCTAGCTTTAAATTGCCCTTGATTTCATGAAAATGGTGCGAAATTGAGTATGTTATGCTGATCTGAAAGTGATCCCTAAACCTGAATATTGCGCGCGTTTTTGATGTCCAAAGGTTGAAGATGATGTGGTGGCAATGCGTGATTGGTCCGTTTGAATTTTTGTCTCATTTGAATTTTTTTGTTTTATTTGACATTTTGTTTAATTTTGTTTTCTGATCAAAACACTTTCAAAAATCACAAAAAAATTACCATAGGTCAATATTAACTTCTAGTATTTGTCATATTATTTTGGAATTTTTTTAAATTAATTTTATTGGTTAAAAAAATTCATAGGTTTAATTAATTAATTTATCAAAGTTTATTTTTATTTTAATAGTTCATTTGATCCAAAAAATTCACAAAAAATATTCTAGACTCATAAAATAATGTAAAAATTGAATCTGATTTTGGTTCATCATTTTTTCTTATTTTTGGTTTAAAATTTAAATTTAAAGGTTATTTGTAATATTTGTTTTGTTTGATTTTTAATTTAATATTCCCTTAATAAAAAATTCTCAAAAAAATAATGTAATCTTGGTTTTAATCATAGAATCTAAATATATTTTTATTTTGACCTTTTCTTGATTTTTGGTTAAGGTTTGCATTTTTCCCCCTTAAATAATAATTCAATTATTAATTGTTTGTTTATTTTTTATTTTAATATTTTCCTTTAATTCAAAAAATTCACAAAAATTCAGGGATGTGTGTTTTTAGCCCTAATATTTGAATATAATTTTGGTTGGCCATTTTTTATGACTTTTTGATTTAAATATTATTTTGATATGTGAATATTTGTTAATTACATAATTGTTTGAATATTAATTTCTTTCTTGACTTTTCCTTATTTAAAAAAATATGAAAAAATATATTTTCTGACATTTAAGGTTCCTTGGTGTTTAGTTTGGCCTTGGTTTAATTTGTTTGGGTTTTGATCCTATTTAATTATTATTTAGGATTAAAAGTCAAAATATAGGGTTTTGTTGCTTATGGTGCAAGTTTCATGTTCAAAACCCTTGTGCCTTGGTTTTTTATTGGAATTCAGGTCTTGATCTTGGTTCATGAATGTGTTGGGGATTTGAAAACCATTCATCTTGATTTTTTAACTTGGTTTGACATTTTTCCACAAATTATTTTGAAAACTTGTCTAGTTTGGTAGTTTTGCCAACTAGTCTTGAACTTTGAACTTCATTTGGCCTCCTCCCCAATCATTCATGAACTAAGGGCTTGCATTCTGAGTTCCATACCTTTCAAAGAAACTAATATTTTTTTGGGTTGAATTATGGATATTTATTTCTATTTTTGATGTAATTTTGAAGTGAAGGTACCCAATTATGTGTGCATGTCTTATTGCCATTTGTTTGATGGCCAATTAACTTGAGTGAGGCCTATAATTGGGAACCTAATGATCATTTTGATTCTGATTGTCCATGTTAGCTTAAGCCATTTCATTTAGAAGCTTCATATTTGAATGTTTTGAACCATCTAATGCATTATGTAGGCTTTATCTCCTATTGTGTTCATGAAATTGTGATTGAATTAATTGTGCATGATTAAAATGTGTTTGCTACTGACCTTTATGGTCTTTGTTCATATTATTCTCAAGCTCTTATGATCCTTGATTGATATTCAATTGTCAATTCGACATGGTGATAGAAGGGAGCAATATTCCTTTGATTCTTTTGACCTAATCTGTGCATATGCTTGTTTCCTCTTGCCTATTATGTTTAAAGTTTGATAATTGCCACCATGTTGTTCTCACTTTTTCACCTTATGGAATATTGACTTGGTTGTTGAATATGCGAGGTACTCTGAGAAAGTTGCCACTTTTGGCTTGGGGCTTTTGTGTTTCACTTTATTTGTGGAACACAATCCACTATACTGGCATTATTCTTGTGTTTGGCATGTTTGATGATATATCCAGGATATACATACATATGATTGTGAATGTCATACATTATCCATGGGATTTGTTCATATCTGATAAATTACTTACATCCTGATGGTGTAATTTCTAACTCGATTTGTCTACTGATGTCAACTTACTTGAAGTTTCTCTAGGTTTCTTTTATTCTTGCTTGATTGCTACAGATAGTTATCTGTTTGGTATTGTACAACTTCCTTTCTCCCATTTTCATTTTGCATAATTCTCTGACTGTATGATGGGACCTCTGTTGCTGATATATGTCAGGAGGCCCTCTGGTTTTTGTCTAATTGCATGTTTTGTGTTTGTTGATCAATGAGTCACTCAATTTATAAATTGAGATCACGAATATGCTCTCATTGCATGTTCCCTATAGGATTTTTATTGCTTTATATCTTTATTTGTTGATCGATGAGTCACTCAATTTAGAAATTGAGATCACGACTTCGCTCTCATTGCATATTCCCTATAGGATGTTTATTGCTTTTCTTCTTTATGTGTTGATCGATGAGTCACTCAATTTAGAAATTGAGATCATGACTTCGCTCTCATTGCATGTTCCCTATAGGATAGTTTTGTTAAGCTCCCTCTAACATGTTAACATAGGATAGGATTCTCCTTTATCCTCAACCTTAGGGTCAACCATTGTATGATAACACTAGGGATAGTGCTAGGCTAGTTTCCCTTAGTTGCTTTTACCTTTCTTTGCATTTTGCATCTTAAAAAAAAATCTGTTTTCTTGGAAAATCATAAGACATTTCTAATGAACTCAATCCCTTCTTCAAAGTAAAAGATACAAACCAATCTTACCTCGTCTGTGTTATCTTGAAGACGATGTCTCTCCATTGCACATGTTTGTTATCCTACTTTGATTCCCAATATCATTGTTAGGTGTGATGTTTTGGCATCCATTTTATTGATGTTTCGTCATCTTTGCCATTCCATCTTGTTATGCTTTATCGATGTTTTGCCATCACACATTTGTTTTAAGCCGATGTCTCGCCATCGCACATGTTCGTTATCCTGCTTTGATTCCCAATATCATTGTTAGGTGTGATGTTTTGTCATCCGATTTATTAATGTTTTGCCATCTTTGCCATGATATTTTGTTATCTTTTAGCCGATGTTTCGCCATCGCACATTTGTTTGAATTCGATGTTTCGCCATCGCACCTGTTTGTTATCCTACTTTGATCCTCAATATCATTATTAGGTGTGATGTTTTGTCATTCGTTTTATCGATGTTTCGCCATCTTTGACATGTTACTTTGTTATTTTTTTTAACCGATGTTTTACCATCTCATTTGTTTGTTTTATTTGATGTTTTTCCATCTTGAATATCTTTGTTTGTCTTAACTAAAAAACACAAACCAACCAAAATATGTAAGCCGAACTACGACTGCTCTGATTCCTAAAAAGGGATACGTAGGCATTGGGGTAGGGCCCAACCGAGCATAATTATTATTTTCCCTACATTGTTTTCTTTCCTTCTTTTACATGCATTCCCTTTTTAGTTGGAAGCCATAGACATAGGATTTGACCACACCCATTTAGATTAGACAACAAGAGTGGATACCATAGAGTACTACGGGCGTGTGGGGTGCTAATACCTTCCCCTCTTGTAACAAACTCCCTTACCCGATCTCTCGGTCGAAAGACTGTGATTTCTCCCTTTTCAGGTTTTCTCGATGTTTACCTTTCCCTTTCGGCGGGATAAAAGACGTTCGATGACGACTTCATTGATGTTTCATTAACATCCAGATGACAGGTTCCGGCCGCGTAGTTTCAGCTGGCGACTTCACTGGGGACAAGATTGACCTTTTGCTGGTCCATCCCGGAGTCGATCCTAGCTCTTGTTTGTTTTCTTTTTGGGTGTTCATTTTTTATCGATTTGCATATTTATCTGTTTGCATTGCATCCTATGTGCGCTTTACTTTTTGCATACTGGATTTGGCTGGACTGTCTGGATTCTGGTTTTCTTGATGGGCAGGTTGTTCCATGAGGTAAAAGGCCTCACACCCAGGCTATGAGTTAATTCCATAGGAACTAGAAATAGAGTGGCCATGGAAGCTATGAGGCGGATGCTTTGTAGACCTGACAATGAGACCCATGACTTCGGAGGTAGTTCGGATAGGTGTTATTGTATGATAATACCGACATTCGAGCTCTCGTACTCTGATTTGGCTTCTAACCTTACCTTGACCTAGACTACACCCGTTAGAGGGGCGGGAAAACTTTTCTTACAGGAACAGGTACTGTTGGTGACTTTGTGTTGCGAAGGTGACTCAGGTTCCCATGATAATTATGAAGCTTTGGGGTTTTCTTTCGATCTTGAGTGGTGTTGTTCTGTAACGGTCCAACCATGATCCAGTGTTAAACTTTGATCCTTTCATGTTGCATCATAGCATATTTATTTCTAAAGAAAATAATGTAAAAAAAAAACTAGCATACGCATGTCATTTTCCAGGGACATCAAGAGTCTTCTTTCCATCAGAAATGGCTGGTCTCCTCCAGTTGAGTTTGATTCAGTTCGTGTTAAAGAGCTCACCAGGCATACGTTCGCTTATCAGATTCCTACCCTTAATGTGTCCGAATTGAAGAGGTTGAGTTCTTATCTGAAGGGTGATGTTCTGAGTAATTTCAACAAAAATTATGGCAATTTGTTACTAATCCTTAACACTCTAGTTGACCCAATGGCTTTGATCACTCTCTTCCAATTCTATGATAAGGAATTGCGGTATTTTACTTTTCAAGATTATCAACTGGTTCCCACACTATAAGAGTACGCGTACCTACTTAATATCAAGTTTTCTGATGAAGTTCCTTTTGTCCAAGTGTCGGAAAAGCCGAAGTTCGAAGTTGAAATTCTTCGTTTGAGTTAGAAAGAGGTGAAAGACAACTGGAAGTCGAGTGAAGGTACTACAGGGTTTTATTTGGATTTCTTAGTGAAGAAAGCTGAAGACTGGGCAGAGAAAGGCGATTGGAGTGACTTCAGTTCTCTGTTTTCTCTTATGATATACGGGATCGTCCTCTTCCCTCACAAGAGAAATTTTGTGGATTTGGCGGCTATCTATGTTTTTAGAAACAAGAACCAGATACCGATGCTCTTGGCAGATACTCTTTATACCATTCATTCCAGGCATGGAAAATGTGGTAATGTAGGTTTATGTCATTTGATGTTGTATCAATGGCTTAAGTTGTATCTACCAGTAAGTGGCCCTTTTGTGGATACTAAGCATTCTCTCCGATGGTCATCAAGACTTGTCAACCTCACTTCATTTGATGTCCTGTGGAATTATGACATGGGGGAAGTACGAAGTATTATCACTAGCTGTGGAAACTTCCCTAGTGTTCCCCTCATAGGAACTAAGGGGTGCATCAACTATAATCCTGTGCTTGCTTATCGTCAATTGGGATATGCAATGGATGGACCACCAAAGGTTGAGGAGGTGTCTGAATTAGTGTATTTCGCTAGAGGAAATGATCCTGTGATGTTGAAAAGAGTGACAAGTGCTTGGAAAGGGATTCACAAGAAGGATAGAACTACTTTGGGCAAGAAGGTTCCTATTGCTAGAGTTCCTTACCTGGAGTGGGTTAAAGCCAGGGTCAAGATCCTACGGTTACCATTTGCAAGGTCGGCTCCTCTATACGAGCAACCTCCTGCTGTTCCGAGTAACATGGTGCCTACCGAGATGTTCACCCAGGTTCATGTTGAGAACATTCAGCTTCGTGAAAAAGACTGGGAGGCGGGGATGAAACTTTATTGGGCAGATCAAGAAAGGGCCGACTTAGCTCGCAAACTCAAGGAAGCTCTAGGGGAAACTTCTGATACAACCAGTTTTAGGAAGAGATCTCATGCTGAAATGGAAGAAGAGTTGAGTAAGACTCAGCAAGAATGTCGGAAGCTTCAGGTATCTGAAAATAGCTACAGGAGGAAGATTCAGAACTTAGAGAAACAACTCAAAGACAAAGATGCTCAGCTTAAGAAGGAAGTAGCCCAGAAGCGTGTCGCAGAAGATCGGTTCCAAGAAAGTAAAATAGTCACATCTTAACTTTTGAAGGAGAAAGCCAGACTTGAAGAGTATTGTCAACATCTTGAAGCATGTTTAGTTCCAGAGATTTAGTGTTATTATTTACTTTTGGTATATTTGGTCACCCCCAGAATTGTTGGAAGGGACCAATTGATTTTTTTTGCTTTATTGTTAAGACATGTATTTAGTTGTTTATCATTTTACTTTTAGTTGTCCGAAGTCATTTGGACATCGTTCTTTTTGTTTATAAATATTTGAAGTGTTCATCTTATTATCCTTTCTCTTTTGATTGTATGGTTGCACGCCGTAAATGATGAATAAAAGGACTCTTGGATACCTAGAAATGACAAACATATCATGCACATCATGCATTTCATAACATTACAGGTTATCTCAAGACGGTTTTCTTATTATGCTGCTTTTCTTATTCAGAATTCAAGACGACTACTCATCGGTATTCCACCAGAAACAATTTTCCAAGACAGATGGAACAGGTTCAAGCTGAACTCGCTGAAATAAGGGCCCAGATGGCTACTCAGATGACTCAGTTCATGGAGGTCATCACCAATGTGAATCGCCGGCAGGAAGAACTAGCTGCTATTATCAACAACCAGCGCCGTTATCCATGGGATGGTGGAAATCAAGGGCTCTATCAGGACATTTCTGTAGGATTGGGGGATGTGCAAGATCAGCCTGCTGGAAATTTTCACGGGATACCGGGAAACCCTTTTGTGGGCAATGTAGGACAGTTTCCTCCGTCTCCTGGACCTCGTCTTGTGGGGAACAAAAGAGTTAATCAGGGCGGTGTAAGGAATGATCAGGAACAGGATTACAACTTTGACCAGGATGAAGATCAGTTTTCTGTGCGGCGTTCAGAGCAGGGGGTTCAGATTGAGGATATGAAGTATCATTTGTTAGAAGAGCGTCTGAAGGCTGTGGAAGGGCAAGGAGTCCTTGGTTTGGATGCTAATGATCTCGGGTTGGTGTCTGGGGTGAAGGTTCCTCCAAAGTTCAAGCCTCCTATATTTGAAAAGTACAACGGAACATCGTGTCCTATTACTCATGCAACCGCTTATTTCCGGAAGATGTTGGTGCATACCGAGGATCAAGGGCTTTTGATTCACTTTTTCCAGGATAGCCTATCTGGGGCATCCCTGGAGTGGTACATGAAGCTGGAGAAAACTCATATTCGTTGCTGGAATGATCTTGCTCGGGCTTTTGTCAAACATTATCAGTACAATATGGATATGGCGCCTAATCGCACTCAGTTACAGAATATGTCACAAGGACCGAAGGAATCTTTCAAGGAATATGCTCAGAAATGGCGTGAGTTGGCTGCGAGGGTTCAACCTCCACTCATGGAGAAAGAACTCATTGATATGTTTATGAGTACCCTGCAAGGGCCATTCTATGAACACATGATAGGAAGTACTTCGGCAGGATTTATAGACTTGGTTATGGCTGGTGAAAGAATTGAGATAGGTTTAAAATTGGGGAAAATTCTGATTGAAGGTTCTAGCGGCTCATCAGGGGAAAGTAAGAAACCATTCAACACTTACCATAAGAAAAGGGAAGGAGACGCAAGTGCGGTCTACTCTCATAGAGGAAGAAGAGAGGATCGTCAGAATCAACAAATCAATGTTGTTTCTATTCCTGTTAATATTCCTCCGCAGCAGAGACCGAATACAGTGCCTCAACAACAGAGCCAACAGGATGCTCCCTGTCAGTATAATAATCAACAACAGAGACATCCAAGGAAATTTGATCCCTTGCCAGTAACTCTTACTGAAGCGCTCCACCGCCTGCTTGATTTGAAGCTGATCAGTTTGAGAAATATGCCACCACCACCCGCAAGGCTCCCTGTTAACTATGATGCTAACGCTAGATGTGAATTCCATTCAGGCGGGGTTGGTCATTCTACTGACAATTGCTTTGCGTTGAAGTTCAAAGTACAAGACTTGTTGGATTCTAAGGCAATTGAGTTTACTCCAGTGAGTGGTCTGAATGTTACTCAGAACCCAATGCCTAGGCATGGAGGGGGTGTTGTTAATATGATTGATGATAATGGTGAAGTGTTGAATTTGATCATGGATTTGGAACAAGTAACTACTCCGTTAGGCTGTGTTAAGAAGTATTTGCTCGACAATTCTATTTTCCCAGGTTGTACCTCAGAGTGTGCCAAGTGTAGAGAGCAACCAAAAGGTTGTGTTGATTTAAAAGCCGGTATCCAGTTGTTGATGAAGGAAGGTTCCCTGCAGTTTGATAGAAAACTGAGCTACCACATTGTTACCGAAGAAGATATTGCTGTGATATCTATTCCTTACACCCCTGCGTGCATTCCTTCCCCGTCAAGGGCACCCCCTCTGATAATTACGGTACCTGGTCCCATGCCATATACCAGTGAGAAGGCGGTCCCGTGGCATTACGGTGCCGATGTTTATTACCACGGGGTAAAGCAGGAGGTTAATGCTCGTTTGTCTAATGAAGAACATGCTAAAGGTGATGAGGAGGAAGTCCATAACTTTTCTGGTGTGGGTCGAATGACTAGAAGCGGGAGAGTGTTTGGTCCTTCCAATGTGTAAGATGCGGCATATGCTTCTGCAAGGGAAAAAGGAAAACAACAGGTAACAATTGGTAATCCCAGGGTTACGCCTGCCAATGTGACTCAACCAATTCCGATACCAGTGGCTTCTTCAGTTCCCGACGAGGTTGAAGAGCTGATGCGAATTATCAGAAAGAGTGATTATAGCATAATTGATCATCTGAGCCACACTCCTTCCAAGATGTATATCTTGTCTCTGTTGATTTATTCAGAACCTCACATAAATGCTTTGATGAAGTTGTTGAAGAATGCGTTTGTGCCACATGAGATAACAGTCAATCAGTTTGAGAATGTTTGTGCTAACATATTTGCCGGGAACGGTTTGGGCTTCACAGATTTTGATCTTCCTCCAGAGGGACCAGACCATAAAAAAGTGTTGCACATTTCAATGGAGTGAAAGGGCACTACTTTATCCCGGGTTTTGGTAGATACCGGATCGTCTTTAAATGTATTTCCCAAGTCAGCATTGATGAAGATTGATTATTCTGGACTGGAGCTGCGCCCAAGTGATTTGATGGTGAAGGCGTTTAATGGGTCTCGAAGGTCGGTATTTGGGGAGGTAGAGTTACCAATCAAGGTTGGGCCTCGCACCTTCACGACTACATTTTTTGTGATGGATATACAACCAGCGTACTGTTGCTTGTTGGGGAGTCTGTGGATTCATAGAGCAAGAGCAGGCACTTCTACTCTTCATCAGAAACTCAAGTATCCTGCAGAGGGAAAGGTGATAACTGTATGCGGCGAGGAAGATTACATCGTAAGTCATTTAACATCATTCCGCTATGTTGAATTTGAAGGAGAGATTCATGAAACTCCGTTTCAGGCGTTTGAGACGGTTCATGCTGTCAATTTTCCTCCTCCAGAGCAGAAAAGGAAACCGGAAATTGTTATGTCTTCTCTCAAGGATGCGAGAGCTGTGGTGGAGAAAGGTAACCCTGAAGGTTGGGGTCAGGTGCTGGATGTTATTCCAAAGTTTGATAAGTTTGGTCTTGGTTTTAGCCCAGGTCAGCAGAGTGCAACTCCCAGAGCATCTAGTTTATCTACTCCCGTGAAGTTTTCCCGTCCTTGTGCTACTCAAGAAGGACACGTCAATGCAATTGGCGATGATAGGGCTGATGGCTGCAATATTGAAGATTAGATTCGTCCGAGTATTCCAGGCCAGACACTCAACAATTGAACTTCTGTGGATGTTATCCGAGTTTCAAGCACTGGGGAGTAATTTTCTTGTTTCTTTTATAATCATATCATAATTCCTACGCTCTGCCCAAGGCGTAGTGGATCATTTGTGTAGGGCCACCATGTTTATTTTCAAGTTTATCATGAAGTAAAGGACGTTTTTGCATTTAAAATTTTGCTTCTTCTTTTCTTTTTATTTTTAAATGGTAATGTTTCGCTTTTCACACACTGTCACTAAAAAACGCCAAAATGTCATTCATGCAGATGCACTTCGACTACCGGTTCTATCGATAACGACTCTGCTATGGCTCATTATGACTTTGATACTCCTATTTATCAAGCTGAAGAAGAAGCGTATGAGGATTGTGATCTTCCTGAGGAATTAGCGAGATTGTTAAAATAAGAAGAGAAAGTTATCCAGCCGAATCAAGATTCGATTGAGGTGGTGAATATTGGCAAAGAAGAGGTAAGAAGAGAAGTCAAGATAGGGGCAGATCTCGAAGAAAGTGTAAAGGTCAGACTGATTGAGCTACTCCGTGTGTATTCTGATATCTTCGCATGGTCTTATGAGGATATGCCTGGGTTGGATACAGACATAGTGGTGCATCGACTACCGCTCAAAGAAGGTTGTTTCCCTGTCAAGAAAAAGCTCCGAAGAACTCATCCAGAGATGTCCAAGAAGATCAAGGAGGAGGTCCAGAAGCAGTTGGACAGAAATTTCTTAAAGGTCGTCAATTTTTCGCCATGGATTGAAAATATTGTGCCTGTGCCCAAGAAGGATGGTAAAGTCAGGATGTGCGTGGATTATAGGTATTTGAACAGGGCCAGCCCCAAAGATGATTTCCCCCTTATGCATATTGATGTGTTGGTTGATAACACTGCTCATTCCAAGGTGTTCTCGTTCATGGATGGCTTTTTGGGTTACAATCAAATTAAGATGGCCCCGGAGGATATGGAGAAGACAACATTCATCATGCCTTGGGGAACTTTATGTTATAAAGGGATGCCGTTTGGTTTGAAAAATGCCGGGGCAACATATCAGCGCGCCATGGTCACTCTCTTTCATGATTTGATTCACAAAGAGATTGAGGTATATGTAGACGATATGATTGCCAAGTCTGACACGGAGGAGGAACATCTTGTTCATCTGAAAAAATTGTTCAAGAGATTGAGGCAGTTCTAGCTAAGGTTGAATCCGAATAAGTGCACCTTCGGGGTGAGATCCGGCAAGCTATTGGGCTTTATTATGAGTGAGAAAGGTATCGAGGTAGACCCAACCAAGGTCAAAGCGATACAGGAAATGCCTGAGCCAAGGACAGAGAAGGAAATACGTGGTTTTTTGGGAAGGTTAAACTACATTTCTAGATTTATTTCTCATCTCACAGCCACCTGTGAACCTATGTTCAAGTTGTTGAAGAAAAGTCAGACAGTGAAATGGAATGAGGATTGTCAGAAGGCCTTTGACAAAATAAAAGAATATTAGCAAGAACCTCTGATACTCATGCCGCCAGTGGAAGGAAGACCACTAATCATGTATCTAACTGTGTTGGAGAGCTCAATGGGTTGTGTCCTCGGTCAGCACGACGAGACAGGGAAGAAAGAACAGGCTATTTACTACTTGAGTAAGAAGTTTATGGAATGCGAGTCGAGATACTCATTGTTGGAAAAGACTTGTTGTGCACTTTACTGGGCCGCCAAACGCTTGAGGCAATACATGTTAACTCACACCACCTACTTGATATCCAAAATGGATCCAATCAAGTACATTTTTGAGAAGCCAGCTCTTACAGGCAGGGTAGCCCGTTGGCAGATGATACTTACCAAATATGATATCCAATACACTAATCAAAAAGCAATTAAGGGTAGCGTACTGGCCGACCATCTTGCTTATCATCCTCTGGGCGATTATGAATCGATGAAGTTTGATTTTCCAGATGAGGAAATTGTGTATATTCGGGATTGTAACATACCAGGCCCAAACGAAGGACCCAAGCCAGGATCACGTTGGACGCTTGTTTTTGATGGTGCCTCCAATGCCATGGGAAACAGTGTCGGAGCTATTATCACTTCTCCGGAGGGATACCATATTCCTTTCACAGCTCGCATTTGTTTCGATTGCACTAACAACATGGCCGAATATGAGGCTTGCATTTATGGCATTGAAGCGGCGATCGACCTGCGCATCAAATTTTTGAAAGTATACGGGGATTCCAATCTTGTTATCAGTCAGATTAATGGAGACTGGGAGACTCGCCATCAGAACCTAATTCCCTACCGTGAGCATGTTATGAAGCTGATTCCATACTTCAAAGAGATCACGTTTGAGCATATTCCCAGAGAAGAAAACAATCTAGCTGATGCACTGGCAACTTTGTCCTCCATGTTCAAGGTTAAGTGGGCTAATGAGGCACCTTCCATTACTATCAGAAGTTTGAGTGAGCTAGCTTTCTGCTTTAAGGCCAGTTTGGAACCAGATGGTAACCCTTGGTTTTATGACGTTAAACGATATCTTGAAACACAGGAGTACCCTGAAGAGGCATCTGTCACAAATAAGAAGTTTTTGAGAAGATTTTCAGCCAAGTTCTTTCTCAGTGGTGTTGTGATGTATAGAAGGTATCATGGCGGTTTACTGCTCAGATGTGTTGACAAGAAAGAAGCGGCTAGAATCATTGAGGAAATACATGAAGGTGATTTTTGGACCCATTCCAATGGGCATACCATGGCTAAAAAGATTTTGCGAGCAGGTTATTATTGGTCCACCATGGAGACCGACTGTTATAATCATGCACGGGTTTGCCACAAATGTCAAGTCTATGCTGATAAAATGCATGTGCCGCCAGTATCTTTGAATGTCTTGACCTCCCCTTGGCCGTTTGCGATATGGGGAATTGATATGATCGGCAATATTGAACTGACTGCGTCCAACGGGCACCATTTCATTCCGGTTGCCATCGATTATTTTACAAAATGGGTCAAAGCAGCATCCTATGCCAATGTCACCAAGCAGGTAGTGACTCGGTTCATTAAACACAATATTATCTGTCGCTACGGAGTGCCTGAATAGATCATCACCGATAATGGGTCTAATTTTAACAACAAGATGATGAAGGAGCTTTGTGAGTCTTTCAAAATCAAGCATCATAATTCTTCCCCATATAGACCAAAGATGAACGGTGCTGTCGAAGCGGCCAATAAGAATATCAAGAAAATTATGCAGAAGATGGTGGTAACCTATAAAGATTGGCATGATATGCTACCTTTTTCTTTGCATGGTTATCGTACCATGGTGCGTACTTCGACTGGGGCAACCCTATTTTCATTGGTTTACGGCATGGAAGCAGTACTGCCAATAGAAGTCGAGATTCCTTTTCTTAGGGTCATGAGAGAGGTTGAGCTAGATGAAAGTAAATGGGTACATAATTGACTGGATCAGTTGGAACTTATTGATGAAAAGAGATTGACGGTCGTATGTCATGCTCAGGTATATCAGTAAAGGATGAGGAAAGCTTTTGATAAGAGGGTACGACCTCAGTGTTACAAGCCAAGTGACCTTGTACTAAAGAGGATAATTCTTCCCCAGGGGCAAATGGGTTCCAACTTATGAAGGTCCTTTCATGGTCAGAAAAGTTTTCTCTGGTGGAGCGATGAGGCTCACGACTATGGATGGAGAGTACTTCCCCCTCCCTGTGAATGCTGACGTAGTTAAAAAATACTTTGCATAAAAAATAAATAAAACCCGCTAAACTGAAAACTTGAAAGGGAGGTTTAGGCAAAAAAAAAGGTGTCATGGTGAATCGAAAACCCGAAAGGGCGATTCAGGCAAAAGTTAGGGACTTAAAGAAAATGACTATGTTTAGCCTGAATTCCTTTGTTTCCTTCCTTTGATCCATCGCCTGGCATGAGCTCGAGGCTAATCAAAGAACAATTTGTCTGAAAGAAGGAAGATGAGAGTCATAAGAGTCATAACAGAGTTGGGACTTGATGGATATTCACATGTTTACACTGCCATTTGTAAACACTTGTTTGTTTTGATTTTGTAATTACTTGCTTCTAAATGTAAACGTCTTTTTCACAGGCTGATCTCTCAAAATCAATAAAATATCTTCTTTCAAGTATGCGTATGCGTTTCTTTTCTCCCTTTTTACTATTTTGTTTGCAAAAACGTCCAATATTTTTGATAAGCATATGCATATAAACTTCGTGGGCCTTACACGAAAATGGTAATATGAGTTATGGTTGGTTGAACGCTTGAAATACGGATAACAAACGCAATATCTACTGCGTAAGGGGCATGTTTGTTTCTCTGTTTGATGGACTTCTCTTTCACTTTACTGGCGGGTGCCTTGCCGTTTTGTTTCACAACTCCGTGCTGTTGGCAAAGGTCATGGGTCAGGGTAAAATCAGGATTACGGAAGGTCGGCGAACCTAGTTGGAGATATTTCTTCCCCATAATGGCTTTTATTAACGTTTCTTTGTCGCATTTTCATGTGTTATCTTGATTTATTGTTTTTGCTTTGTTTGCATATAGGCTTTTTTTATGACCGAATGTTAGTCCTGACGCGTTGAATATTTTTGCTTTAAAAAAAATTGTTTCATTTTACTTAATTCATCCAGTATCACTCTTTAATCGATTTTTTTTCCGGGTGTTTTGATACCAACTATGCCGATTCTTTTGCTTAGACAAAAGTTTGGAGGAAGGAGTCTAGATAAAAATGATGACTGTAGTGGTATGCTTTTGAGTAGAACCCTGTTGACAATGTACATGCATTGTTTCAATCCCCAAACACCGGAGATATAAGGGAGTTAGACCCTCGTTAACCCCTCTGAGCCTTCAAAGTAGGAGTTTCTTTTCCGTTCAAAAAAAAACAAAACAAAACAAAATAAAACTTTCTAACCAGGGGCAGGGTAGATGTTCAGTTGATTTGCCCAAGCATTCAAATTTCAGAAGGAATGACCCCTCTGAGGATCACTACATTTTGTCTTTCACATCATGAAAAAGGGGGAAATTCGTGTCTAAACCATGATGTTCATCTCCTCACAAAGCCCCGAGGTCGAGATCGAATCGATACAACAATGGATATCTCTCGCCGACCAAGGAATGAGGCATTTGTTTTCTTCAAAAAAAAAAGGAAAGAAAGAAAAGTTCAAAGACTTAAAGTCATATTGACTTGTTCAAAGAGGAAAGTATGAATAAGAAAGAAACAAAAAGCCTTTCTAAGTCGAAACTTGAAAACAAGTCGCTTAGGTAAAAGTTTGGGCATCCCGCTGGACTCCCAAAGTTGAAATTAAAAAGATTTGGTCCAGGCAAAAGTTAGGGAAAAGAGAGCCTGAAAGGCCAAAAAGAAAGAGAGATTGTTCAAATAAAATTTTCATCAAAAGAAGAGGAACAATAACATCAAAAAGAGACGAACAAAAGCAGCAAAAGATAAGTGAAGATCATGTTGGAGGATTTGTCGTGATCACTCAACCATTATAAATCCTTTTGAAAAATGAATGCTTGTGATAAGTCAATTGAACTTAAGACAGGAGAATATCACGAAGGGGGTGGGCACCAAATAACTTGAGCCTTGAAAAACTTTTTTTTCAAAAGAACCTCGAACCAGGCCACGTTACAACCTCTAAAAGTCCTAACTGAAACTAGGGTTTAACTCGAAATCATACTACAACAGGATAACATTTCCTAAATTCCCAAATATGCGCTGCATATTCATGTTGGTATCTTATCACCCGCATCTTGACTCGTTTGTCAAAAAGAAAAAAGGGTTTTAAATTTTTTTGCACTCTAACCAGTGATTCGTTCACAACAGAGATGCGACACTTTGTTAAAGTTTTCAACTTCGAGGCTTAAATAATCATCGCATCAGGTCTGTTATTCTCGAAAATAAACATCTTTTTGTATGCAAAATAATTGTCTAAACATCAAAAAAAGAGTTCACACATTGAAACACCTGTAAAGAGCTTAATGATTGTCAGGAAGGGAATGTTTGGTTTTCTTCTTTCTAGACAAAGCCCATGTATGTGTAAGACTTTTCTTTTCCCCTGTGAAGTTTCTTTTCCCCTGTGAAGTTTCTTTTCCCCAGTGGAGTCTCGTTTCTGCAGCAAAGTTTTTCCCCAGGGATTTTCTTTCAAAAAGCTTCAATCTAAGACTTCAAGTTCGAATATGTCATCCATCGCCAGGGAGTTCATTTAAGTAGGAACTCACATTCTGAAGGAGTTTTAGTTTCCCAACATAATTGCCAACAGAGATCCCTCGCTTTGACCTCTCATTTCCCCAGCCGATCTGCTGACCGGGGCATCCTTATGTTAAAAATCTTCTCATATTCCCCAGTAAGGTCGTTACTGTGTGACTATCTGCATGACCCGTTCATTGGTTGCACTCCAGGAATCTTTCTCCAGCAAGAAAATCTTCAACAAAATTTTGTATCCCCGGTGAAGTCCCGTCTCCCCAGCAGAGCTTTACTGCCCCACCAATGGTTTTCACCCCTTTACGTTAGATTTGTTGTTTTGGTGTCATCACTCAACGCGACCGCGCGCTGTCTTTTCCAGAGATTACAGTCTTGCCCTGATCTTCTCCCTCAACATCTGATCTTCAGATAAGCGATCTTCTCCAGAAGCTACGATTTTGATCTGATCTTCTCTTGGAGTTTGCAATTTATTTTTGCAGCTCCCCTCAATGTTTGTGGCCCGTTTCTACTGGTTGCTCGACTATTATTCCCCGCGAAGCTTCATCTCTTCGAGGTTCCCTTTCTAGCGGTTCCCCATATTTTCTCCTCTCCTTTGGATTTTGAAATTTATTTTTGCAAGTATGGTCAGATTATGATTCCTTGGTTATTGGCTTCTCAATTGGCCATTCCCTAGTGGAATTTTTAAACATGTATCATTACATTGCATCTACTAAAAACGCGTAGCATTTCCATTATATGGAGCATTGTGCTATATAAAAGGAATCCAAGCATGCATCGGAACATAAGCCATCATTATTTCCGTTATCCCCAATGATTTTGCTTTTACTTTAGATTATATCCCCAACAAGGTCTTCATCCTCATTATCTCAGTTTCCTCCCCATACCAATATCCTTTTGGCATGATCTTTTATTTGTTTGAGTGTCCACTATTGACTATAGTTCAGTTTCACCCTGGCACGGTCTTCTCGGGTTTAGTCTTCACTACCCTCTCCGGTTCATTCCAATTTCTATGGATGCACCTTTTCGAATACCAGTTTTGTCCTGATATTCGCTTTCAGCAGGTTTTTAGGTGTACGCCCTAATCTCCTTGCTTTGGGTCGAGTTTCGCCTCGTCGCCTGTGCATGAAATCCAGTTTTGTCCTGGTACTCATCTAGCTTAGTTTCTCCTAACTAGTTGTTGAATCGAGTTTCGTCTCGTCTTTGTTTTCATACCTTGGGCCCTTTGACGGTGTTCGTTTACCGAGCGCAGTGTTCATACTGCGTCCCTGGTTTGAAATCAGTCTCTTTTGTTCCTTGGATTCTTATATCAGTTTTCGTCACTATTTATCTATTGATCTGAGACCAGCAAGTGTTTTGAGAAACATGCACTCTCATCACTTTGCTTTGGGTCGAGTTTCGCCTCGTTACCCGTGCGTGAAATCCAGTTTCATCCTGGTACTCATCTAGTTTAGTTTCGTCTAACTGGTTTTTGAGTCGAGTTTCGTCTCACTTCTGTTCCTCATCTCTGAGATTCTTTCAGTCCCTTCATACTGTCTATCTTAGTTGAGATTAGGCAAGTTCCCCTAGAATCACGCACTCTAGCCACTTTCGCCTTGGGTCGAGCTCAAAGTTTCTCCTCCTCACCCGCGTACGCTTTCTTTTCCAGAGTTTAGTTTCGCCTACTCTGTAGTTTGAGTTTTATCTCACCCCTTTTGAGGCCCAGTTTTATGCCCTGGCACATTTGTCTGGAAGTTTAGTTGCATCTACCCTTCTTTATCTTCTTTTGTTTCTTTCCTTCTCAAGAGTGTAAATTTTTGGGTTCTTTCGTATTCAATCATCTTCAACCTAGAACACTCGAAAGTTATCACTTTTCTCACTTATCATGTTGAAGATATTTGAATAGGGGCAGTTGTTGCACCCCAAAATGTACCCTCTTGGTTTAGGCTTATATTTCATCATGAATATCATATTGCATTACATTCATACATTGTGGTGGGATCAAAGCACTTTGGTTATCTAGTCTTCCTCAAGCCTTGGAGGTTGGTTGCATTGACAAGTTGCTCAAGTAGAATCTTATTATCTAAACCTTTGGATCTTTCAAGCTCAAAAGTTATTGCATATCTCAAGATGTTTCATCCATCTCTTTGGATCATCAGAGGATTGAATTTTGTGTTTGACTACAAGGAGAATCACTCTTTGGATTCACCAGCCAAATTAGGGTTTTGTTGAGCAAGGCTATTGATCAATGTACAAGTATTGGTTTGGAAGTTACAACATCTCATTGGTATTTGAAAATTCCTTGCACAAGGAATTGGTCATGATACCCAGAGGATTTAAAGTTTTGAAGATGATTCATCTGTCTCTTGAGATGTTGATCAAAACTAGGGTTTGGGTTTTTATCTGGATTTCTTGAGAATTTTGAAGTGAAACTTTGCACATGGCCTCTATACATTTGGAATATCATATGTTTGAAGTTTTGATCATCAATTTTGAAGGGAAGTGGATTAATGGACTCAAAGGGGCAAAATGGTCATTTTGGTCAAAATCAGTCAAAGTCAAGGTTGACCAAGTGAATTTTTTGCCAACCATCAATTCAAGGTTTCACTTTTCATATTTCAAGTCCATTTTGGTCATTGTATCAAAGATATTGAAGTTTGGGTTGAAACTTGTTCTTGAAGAAACCCTAAAAGTTTCTAATTTTGGAAAATGAAGACTTAATTTTAAAAATTCATATTTTATTCACCCTTGATCAAAAAAATGCAAATGAAGTATGCTTGGAAAGCTAAGAGAATGATCTTTCACCTCCTTTTGGTATCATGTCCAAATTGGCAAGGAATCAAGAGTTATGGTCTTTTGAAGTCACAAAATTATAGGTCATTTTTCAAAATTTGTGAATTTCAAGCCCAATTTTGAGAAACTTAATGAACTCAATTGCAAAAAATCAAAACTAAGGGTTTGTAGATCTTTTCAATACCTTTCCAAGTTATGCTCATATGTATCAAAACTCAAAAGTATGAGCAAGTTGTGAGTCTTGGAACTTTGGAGCATTTTATTGAAATTTGGCAAAAGTGCAAAATAACCAATTCATGGAAACTTGGGTTCCAGCCATTTTATTTGATCCTAATCCAGTCCATGACTTATTTATGACTTGCTAAGGCCCATAATGCGAACAATTTAATGCTTCATGGACCATTAGAGTTTGCTTGGTTACAAAATGATGAACTTGCCAAATCTAGCAAATTGATCCATACAACTCTCATTTAAAATGATCATGACCTGGCCCTTTGAGGATCTATTTCTGAGGTTATTTAGCTCATAAAATGCAAGGAAAATGAAAAAACGCACGAGCAAACAGCTGAGACCCATGTGCATCCATTTTTTGGCCAAATCTTCTAAACTTGCCCCTAAACAGTTTTGAGGATCAATTTCCTCTTCTAACCTTCTCTACTCACACTATATAATGCATTGCAAGCCTCATTTCACGAGGGACGCGCTTCATTTATCACTGAACCAGATCAGTACTTTTTTTGCTGTTACTGAAGTTTTCTTCAATTCTCTCATCTTCTTCGCACATTCATCCAATTTCCAGTGGATTCATATTCTTTGAAGTGTATAGATCAAGACCATGGGGTTTGTTAGCTTCTGGAACTAAGGAATAAAGGTTTCCAGTTTCGCATTGAGGTGAGATCTTTGAACTTCGATTTGCCTTGTTTAGCATGATTTGATGAATTATTTCATATCCATGGTGTATTAGCTGGCCAGACAAATATGTTTGATGTATACCTTGTGTTTGATTTGAGCTTGAATTGTGATTTGAAGTTTCTGAAACTTTGCGTACAAAATGTTTTCTTGAGTTTTCATGAGATTCATACTGGATCTATACTTGATGATGTTGTTTAATTCGAATTGCTATGGATTCCTTGCCATGCTAGATTTAAATTGCCCTTGATTTCATGAAAAATGGTGCGAAATTGAGTATGTTATGCTGATCTGAAAGTGAGCCCTAAACCTGAATGTTGCGCGCGTTTTTGATGTCCAAAGGTTGAAGATGATGTGGTGGCAATGCGTGATTGGTCCGTTTGAATTTTTGTCTCATTTGACATTTTGTTTAATTTTGTTTTCTGATCAAAGCACTTTCAAAAATCACAAAAAATTACCATAGGTCAATATTATTTTCTAGTATTTTTCATATTTTTTGGGATTTTTTTAAAATTAATTTGATTGGTTAAAAAATTCATCGGTTTAATTAATTAATTGATAAAAGTTTATTTTTATTTTAATAGTTCCTTTGATCCAAGAAATTCACAAAAAATATTCTAGACTCATAAAATAATTTAAAAATTGATTCAGATTTTGGTTCATCATTTTTTCTTATTTTTGGTTTAAAATTTAAATTCAAAGGTTATTTGTAATTTTTTTGTTTGATTTTTAATTTAATATTCCCTTAATAAAAAATTCTCAAAAAAATCATGTAATCTTGGTTTTAATCATAGAATCTAAATATATTTTTATTTTGACCTTTTCTTGATTTTTGGTTAGGGTTTGCATTTTTTTTTGCCCTTAAATAATAATTCAATTATTAATTGTTTGTTTATTTTTTATTTTAATATTTTCCTTTAATTCAAAAAATTCACAAAAATTCAGGGATGTGTGTTTTTAGCCCTAATATTTGAATATAATTTTGGTTGGCCATTTTTTCTGACTTTTTGATTTAAATATTATTTTGATATGTGAATATTTGTTAATTACATAATTGTTTGAATATTAATTTCTTTCTTGACTTTTCCTAATTCAAAAAAATATGAAAAAACATATTTTCTGACATTTAAGGTTCCTTGGTGTTTAGTTTGGCCTTGGTTTAATTTGTTTGGGTTTTGATCCTATTTAATTAATATTTAGGATTAAAAGTCAAAATCTAGGGTTTTGTTGCTTATGGTGCAAGTTTCATGTTCAAAACCCTTGTGCCTTGGTTTTTTATTGGAATTCAGGTCTTGATCTTCGTTCATGAATGTGTTGGGGATTTTAAAACCATTCATCTTGATTTTTTAACTTGGTTTGACATTTTTCCACAAATTATTTTGAAAATTTGTCTAGTTTGGTAGTTTTGCCAACTAGTCTTGAACTTTGAACTTCATTTGGCCTCCTCCCCAATCATTCATGAACTAAGGGTTTGCATTCTGACTTCCATAACATTCAAAGAAACTAATATTTTTTTGGGTTGAATTATGGATCTTTATTTCTATTTTTGATGTAATTTTAAAGTGAAGGTACCCAATTATGTGTGCATGTCTTGTTGCCATTTGTTTGATGGCCAATGAACTTGAGTGAGGCCTATAATTGGGAACCTAATGATCATGTTGATTCTGATTGTCCATGTTAGCTTAAGCCATTTCATTTAGAAGCTTCATATTTTAATGTTTTGAACCATCTAATGCATTATGTAGGTTTTATCTCCTATTGTGTTCATGAAATTGTGATTGAATTAATTGTGCATGATTAAAATGTGTTTGCTACTGACCTTTATGGTCTTTGTTCATATTATTCTCAAGCTCTTATGATCCTTGATTGATATTCAATTGTCAATTCGACATGGTGATAAAAGGGAGCAATATTCCTTTGATTCTTTTGACCTAATATGTGCATATGCTTGTTACCTCTTGCCTATCATGTTTAAAGTTTGATAATTTCCACCATGTTGTTCTCACTTTTTCACCTTATGGAATACTAACTTGGCATGTTTGATGATTTATGCAGGATATACATACATATGATTGTGAATGTCATACATTACCCATGGGATTTGTTCATATCTGATAAATTACTTACATCCTGATGGTGTAATTTCTGACTCGATTTGTCTACTGATGCCAGCTTGCTTGAAGTTTCTCTGGGTTTTGTTTTATTCTTGCTTGATTGCTACAGATAGTTATCTGTTTGGTATTGTACTACTTCATTTCTCCCATTTTCATTTTGCATAATTCTTTGACTGTATGATAGGACCTCTATTGCTGATATATGTCAGGAGGCCCTCTGGTTTTTGTCTAATTTTCTGTGTTGTGTTTGTTGATCGATGAGTCACTCAATTTAGAAATTGAGATCACGACTTTTCTCTTATTGCATGTTCCATATAGGATGTTTATTGCTTTACATCTTTATTTGTTGATTGATGAGTCACTCAATTTAGAAATTGAGATCACAACTTTGCTCTTATTGCATGTTCCCTATAGGATGTTTATTTCTTTTCTTCTTTATGTGTTGATCGATGAGTCACTAAATTTAGAAATTGAGATCACGACTTCGCTCTCGTTGCATGTTCCTTATAGGATAGTTTTGTTAAGCTCCATCTAACATGTTAACATAGGATATGATTCTCCTTTATCCTTAACCTTAGGGTCAACCATTGTATGATAACACTAGGGATAGTGCTAGGCTAGTTTCCCTTAGTTGCTTTTACCTTTCTTTGCATTTTGCATCTTAAAACAAAAATCTGTTTTCTTGGCAAATCATAAGACATTTCTAATGAACTCAAGCCCTTCTTCAAAGTAAAAGATACAAACCAATCTTGCCTCGTCTGTGTTATCTTGAATCCGATGTCTCTCCATCGCACATGTTTGTTATCCTACTTTGATTCCTAATATCATTGTTAGGTGTGATGTTTTGCCATCCATTTTATTGATGTTTCGTCATCTTTGCCATGCCATCTTGTTATCCTTTATCGATGTTTTGCCATCACACATTTGTTTTAAGCCGATGTCTCGCCATCGCACATGTTCGTTATCCTACTTTGATTCCCAATATCATTGTTAGGTGTGATGTTTTATCATCTAATTTATTGATGTTTTTCCATCTTTGCCATGATATCTTGTTATCTTTTAGCTGATGTTTCGCTATCGCACATTTGTTTGAAGCCAATGTTTCGCCATCGCACCTGTTTGTTATCCTACTTTGATGCTCAATATCATTGTTAGGTGTGATGTTTTGTCATTCATTTTATCGATGTTGCACCATCTTTGACATGTTACTTTGTTATTTTTTTAACCGATGTTTTACCATCTCATTTGTTTGTTTTATTTGATGTTTTGCCATCTTGACTATATTTGTTTATCTTACCTAATAAACACAAACCAACCAAAATATGTAAGCCGAACTATGGCTGCTCTGATTCCTAAAAAGGGATACATAGGCATTAGGGTAGGGCCCAACCGAGCATAATTATTATTTTCCATACATTGTTTTCTTTCCTTCTTTTGCATGCATTCCCTTTTCAGTTGGAATCTATAGACATAAAATTTGACCACACCCATTTAGATTAGACAACAAGAGTGGATACCATAGAGTACTACGGGCGTGTGGGGTGCTAATACCTTCCCCTCGCGTGACAGACTCCCTTACCCGATCTCTCGGTGGAAAGACCGTGATTTCTCCCTTTTCAATTTTTCTCGATGTTTACCTTTCCCTTTTGGCGGGATAAAAGACGTTCGGTGGCGACTTCATTGATGTTTCATTAACATCCAGATAACAGGTTCTGGCCGCGTAGTTTCAATAGTGATAATTCTCTGCACCTTGTGAACGCAGACATAGTCAGAAAATACTACGCATGAAAAAAGACCTGCTAGGTTGACTGACCGAGGCAAAAATTAAGGGCATCTCGAAAAACCAAAAACGTTTGGGCAAAAATTAGGGATATAAATAAAACTGTACACCTGGCAAGTTGAAAACCTGAAAAGGCGGCTTGGGTAAAAAAGGTTATTCCGATGGATTGAAAATCTGAAAGGACAGTCCAGGAAAAAGTTAGGGATTAAAGCATATGACTATGTCCCGTCATCTCGTCACTTGTCTATCAGTAGAAGACTTATCACCCTGATCAGCATTCACCAAAGGCTTTAGAAGATAAGATATGTTCAAGTCTCCGCTTCTCCCCACAGAGCCACTGCCATGAGATTATCCCAACAAGGTAATCTTCACAACTTCATACATTCCCCGTAATTTCTCTGGAAGATCACTCTGGCTGATAAAGAAGTATGATCTTCTCCCCGACAATGCCACCAACATACAAGATCCTAAACATTACAGACCATGGGAATTCCTCTCCCCAGCTGAGTTTTCAAAACTATAAAAGCCCCTACAGATTAGTTCTCTCTAGCAGAGCGTATTCTCCTCGATAAAGAGCCTCCCTCAATAGGATATTCCTCCATCTCCAGGGTTTATTTCCCCAACAGTGTTTATTTCCCCAACAGGATTTATCTCCCGAGTGAGGTCCAACCTCCCCAGCTCGAGTCTATTACTTAGATGACAATAAGTCACCGGAAAAACTCCCTTCCCCATTGAAGTCATCACTATCCCCATAGAGTTTCCACTGAATCTAAAATTGGATCAAATATCAGTCAACTCTATCCTCCTCATGCGTGCCATAAAGTTATCCCATCGATGTTATCCCGGACCAGCGTATACAAAGAATTATAACTCCCCAGTAGAGCAAAGAACGACCAAAGTTTTGAACTCTTCTCCCCCAAGAAGTCATTAACACTCTCCAACAGAGTTTCCTCAGAAAGCAGAAATCAATGTTTCCCAGTGGAGTTATCCTCAAACAGCAAGCAGGAGTCCCCAGAGGAAACAATCTCACAAAATATCAAAGTTGCACCTACTCTTCATCCCCAGCGACAATAAGGGATTTATTTTCCCCAGACTAATATGCTGCTCAAATTTCAAAAACATTGCACATTCATACATCATTTTCAAAATATCCTAGCATATGCATATAAAACGCATACAACACAGTCTCATTTATTTTGAGAACATCATTACGTGATGCGTTACATACATCATAACATTGCATACAACTAACTCTTTACCTTTTCAGGAAAAGATAAATATACAAGACTACCATCATAAACTATTGGTAGAACTAGACAGTCTTATCAAAGACAATGTCTTCTGACTCAGATTAAATCGACCCAATGATTTATTATGATACTTCTCCAAGTAGACATTCTTCTGGCTCAGCTTAGATCAGGTGTAGATCTATTCTGATACTTCTTCCAGTTTAAGACATTTTCTGGCTCAGATTAAATCAACCAAATATTTATTCTGATACTTCTTCCCGATAAAAACAAGCATAAATATCTACTGGCTCATATTAAATTGACCAAGATTTACTCTGATACTTATTCCAGTAGACCTTTTTTTGGCTCAGATTAAATCGAACAATGATTTATTCTGATTCTTCTTCTAACTAAAGACACAGAGACCTCTTCTGGCTCAGATTAAATTAACCAAAGATTTATTCTGTTACTTTTTCCAGTTGAAGACGATCGTAGATAGTCGCTGGCTCGAATTAAATCGACCAGTGATTTATTCTGATACTCCTTCCAGTGGACATTCTTCTGACTCAGCTTAGATTAGGTGTAGATCTATTCTGATACTTCTTCCAGTTGAAGTATTTTCTGGCTCAGATTAAATCAACCAAAGATTTATTCTGATACTTCTTCTGGATAAAAACAAGCATAAATATATGCTGGCTCAGATTAAATTGACCAAGATTTACTCTAATACTTCTTCCAGTAGACCTTTTTTTGGCTCAGATTAAATAGACCAATGATTTATTCTAATACTTCTTCTAGTTAAAGACACAGAGACGTCTTCTGGCTCAGATTAAATTAACCAAAGATTTATTATGATACTTTTCCAGTTGAAGACAGTCGTAGATAGTCGCTGGCTCAGATTAAAATAACCAATGATTTATTCTGATACTCCTTCCAGTGGACATTCTTCTGGATCAGCTTAGATCAAGTGTAGATCTATTATGGTACTTCTTCCAGTTGAAGACATTTTCTGGCTCAGATTAAATCAACCAAAGATTTATTCTAATACTTCTTCCAGATGAAAAAAAGCATAAGTATCTACTGGCTCAGATTAAATTGACCAAGATTTACACTGATACTTCTTCCAGTAGACCTTTTTCTGGCTCGGATTAAATCGACCAATAATTTATTCTGATACTTCTTCCAGTTAAAGACACAGAGACCTCTTCTAGCTCAGATTAAATTAACCAAATATTTATTCTGTTACTTTTTCCAGTTGAAGACGATTGTAGATAGTCGCTGGCTCGAATTAAATCGACCAATGATTTATTCTTATACTCCTTCCAGTGGACATTCTTCAGGCTCAGCTTAGATCAGGTGCAGATCTATTCTGATACTTCTTCCAGTTGAAGACATTTTTTGGATCAGATTAAATCAACCAAAGATTTATTCTGATACTTCTTCCAGATAAAAACAAGAATAAATATTTGCTGGCACATATTAAATTGACCAAGATTTACTCTTATACTTCTTCCAGTAGACCTTTCTCTGGCTCAGATTAAATTGACCTATGATTTATTCTGATACTTCTTCCAGCTAAAGACACATATACCTCTTCTGGCTCAGATTAAATTAACCAAAGATTTATTCTGTTACTTTTTCCATTTGAAGACGATCGTAGATAGTCGCTGGCTCGATTTAAATCAACCAGTGATTTATTCTGATACTCCTTCCAGTGGACATTCTTCTGACTCAGCTTAGATCAGGTGTAGATCTATTCTGATACTTCTTCCAGTTGAAGACATTTTCTGGCTCAAATTAAATCAACCAAAGATTTATTTTGACACTTCTTCCAGATAAAAACAAGCATAAATATCTGCTGGCTCAGATTAAATTGACCAAGATTTACTCTGATACTTCTTCCAGTAGACCTTTTTCTGGCTCAGATTAAATTGACCAATGATTTATTCTAATACTTCTTCTAGTTAAAGACACAGAGACGTCTTCTGGCTCAGATTAAATTAACCAAAGATTTATTATGATACTTTTCCAGTTGAAGACAGTCGTAGATAGTCGCTGGCTCAGATTAAAATAACCAATGATTTATTCTGATACTCCTTCCAGTGGAAATTCTTCTGGATCAGCTTAGATCAGGTGTAGATCTATTCTGATACTTCTTCCATTTGAAGACATTTTCTGTCTCAAATTAAATCAACCGAAGATTTATTCTGATACTTCTTCTGGATAAAAACAAGCATAAATATATGCTGGCTCAGATTAAATTGACCAAGATTTACTCTAATACTTCTTCCAGTAGACCTTTTTTTGGCTCAGATTAAATAGACCAATGATTTATTCTGATACTTCTTCCAGTTAAAGACATAGAGACCTCTTCTGGCTCAGATTAAATTAACCAAATATATATTCTGATACTTTTTCCAGTTGAAGACGGTTGTAGATAGTCGCTGGCTTAGATTAAATCGACCAATGATTTATTCTGATACTCCTTTCCTTGGACATTCTTCTTCCTCAGCTTAGATCAGATGTAGATCTATTCTGATACTTCTTCCAGTTGAAGACATTTTCTGGCTCAGATTAAATCAACCAATGGTTTATTCTAATACTTATTCCAAATAAAAACAAGCATAAACATTTGCTAGCTCAGATTAAATTGACCAAGATTTACTCTAATATTTCTTCCAGTAGACCTTTTTCTGGCTCAGATTAAATCTACCAATGATTTATTCTGATGCTTCTTCCAGTTAAAGACACAGAGACCTCTTCTGGCTCAGATTAAATTAACCAAATATTTATTCTGATACTTCTTCCAGTTGAAGACGGTCGTAGATAGTCACTGGCTCAGATTAAATCGACCAATGATTTATTCTGATACTTCTTCTATTGGACAGTCTTCTGGCTCAGCTTAGATCAAGTGTAGATCTATTATGATACTTCTTCCAGTTGAAGACATTTTATGGCTCATATTAAATCAACCAAATATTTATTCTGGTACTTCTTCCAGATAAAAATAAGCATAAATATTTGCTGGCTCAGATTAAATCGACCAAAGATTTATTTTGATACTTCTTCTAGTAGTCCTTTTTTTGGTTCAGATCAAATCGACCAATGATTTATTTTGATACTTCTTTCGTTTAAAGACACAGAGATATATTCTAGCTTAGATTAAATCAACCAAAGATTTATTCTGATACTTCTTCCAGTTGAAGATGGTCTGAGATAGTCGTTGGCTCAGATTAAATTGACTAATGGTTTATTCTAATACTGCTTCCAGCAGACCTTTTATGGCTCAAATTAAATCGATCAATGA
This sequence comes from Vicia faba, assembly GCA_948472305.1. Taxonomy (NCBI): domain Eukaryota; kingdom Viridiplantae; phylum Streptophyta; class Magnoliopsida; order Fabales; family Fabaceae; genus Vicia; species Vicia faba. The sequence goes on from OX451736.1 coordinate 340,114,511, forward strand.
TTTATTTTGACACTTCTTCCAGATAAAATGAGTATAAATACTTTCTGGCTCAGATTACATCGACTAATGTTTTATTCTAATACTTCTTCCAATAGACCTTTTTCTGGCTCAGACTAAATCGACTAATGATTTATTCTGATACTTCTTCCAGATAAAATGAGTATAAATATCTTCTGGCTCATATTAAATCGACCAATGATTTATTCTGATACTTTTTCCAGTAGACCTTTTTTTGGCTCAGATTAAACCAACCGTAGGTTTATTCTGATAATTCTTCCAGTTAAAGACAACAAAGACCTCTTCTGGCTCAGATTAAATCAACCAAAGATTTATTCGGATACTTCTTCCAGTTGAAGGCGGTCGTAGATAGTCGCTGGCTCGGAATAAATAAACCAAAGGTTCATTCTGATACTTCTTCGAGTAAACATTCTTCTAGCTCAGCTTAGATCAGGTGTAGATCTATTCTGATACTTCTCCCAGTTGAAGACATTTTCTGGATCAGATTAAATCAACCAAAGATTTATTTTGATACTTCTTCCAGATAAAAATAAGCATAGATAGTTGTTGGCTCAGATTAAATCAACCCAAAGATTTATTCTTATACTTCTTCCAGTAGACCTTTTTCAGGCTCAGATTAAATCGACCAATGGTTTATTCTAATACTTCTTCCAATAGATTCTTTTTGGTTCAGATTAAATCGACCAATGATTTATTCTTATACTTTTTAAGTTAAAGACAAAAGGAACATTTTCTGGCTCAGATTAAACAAAAAGTAGGTTTATTCTGATACTTCTTCCAGTTTAAAGTAAACATTTTACTTTGGATGGCATCTATAAGCCCATCTCTGACGACTCTCATTCATCTCTCCGAATGGCATCTTATAAGCCCATTCCCGATACAATCATCCAGCAACGTTCCCATATTGCACATACGAGTGCAAATTTATGGGCACTTAAGTGTTCAATCATCTTCTACCTTCAAGTCAAGAATGGCGGACATGCCACTATAACTCTCCAGGTTTAAGAAGATTGAACAGGGGGAGCTGTTATACCCCAAAATTTTCCCTCCCATTTTTCTTTAAAGCATTCTTTCAATGCTCTTCAAATGGTCAAGGCACCCAAGGGTTAACCAGTCAAGATGCATCTCCTAGACCAAAAGCCTACAACTAGGGTTTGGAGTTTCTCTAGGAAATCTGGTCTGCAAAAGTCTCAAGTAGCTCCCATGTTTCTTCATAGGTCCTCAACAAGGCTCATGTCAAGTTTCAAGCCCTACATCACAAGTTTGCTCAGTCAATGGCTCAGATGCTTGAAAATCAACTATATTGATCAAAAAGTCAACTATGGTCAACATATAGTAAAACTTCAATATTTTTGGTCAACATTAACATTTTAAAGTGATATTCATCATTTGATCAAGGGTTGATCATGATTCCTTAAGGAAAGTCCTCAGATCATCAAAAGTCAAGAATTGCCAAACTAGGGTTTCCTTAGGAGAAGTCAACTGAACTTTGACCAGGCATAACTTTCACTTACTTCATCAACTTCTCCCTAACCAAAGCTCATTTTGAATAAAATTAAATTCTCTAAAACTTTTATTTTATTCTCAAGTCCAAAAGATGCTTCATTTGGAAGATATGATCTCATACATTATAGGTCATTTTCAAAAGTCAACAAAGGACACATTTTGTCAAGAAAACTTACATCAAGATAATGTCTTCAAAAGAAAAATTGACCAACACAGAGTATTGTAGAGAACATCTTGGGATTTCCAAAAAGTCAAAGATCATCTTCAAAAGATAAAAATTGAGCAAGTTATGAGTTGCACAAGTTAGGGAATTTTGAAAAAATTCAAGAAGTACAAATTGAGAAAAATTGCATTTTTAGACCAATGATCCTACATTTTTGACTTCAAACATTTCCATAACATCTTAGAGGACCTATAAGTTCATTTTTGCATGGCCTTGATTTTTATATATATTTATCTTGATTTTATTAATTTAAAATTAAATAAATTAGATAAAATACAATAAAACATGGGCTAATGCATTTGGGCTTAACTTGATCCAGTGTGAAGCCCAAGATTCGTGCAAGATACATAGAAATTGTCTAGGTTCATGGAAAATTCGAAAAGTGCAAGAATTAAACAAAATGGCAATGGATCATGAACTTTGGAAACTTTTCAAATTTTGATTTTTTGTTTTAAGGCCATGGTTAATGGCTTGATTCTTTCCATGTTGGTTTACAATCCTCTCTTCCCTCTATAAATACACAACATTGCAAGCCCAAATGAGCACTAAATTCCTACTTGCAAAAGCTCTCCAAAAGTCTCCAAAAGCTTGCCCGAATTCTTCACAATTTTCAAAGAAATTTGCATAGCAATTTCCAGCCATATTCAAGTAATTTCAAGCCTCGTACCATCTTCCCGAGGTTTCATGGAGTCTATACCAAGCCTCTCTCATCGCAAATCAACCTCGGAATCCTCCTTTGCACTAGCTCCAATCGGTAAGTTGGTAAGTTTCAGTTTATAAATTTCAGAACAATTTCAATCATTGCAAGCATGCCAGCATTATTCATATCCATAATTTAAGTTGTTATAAAGTTTTATATTTGAGTTTTAACGCAGAAACAACATTGTGTCATTGTTAGGGCACGAAGCTTTTGAAGCTTCAGATCTTACAATACAAGCATTGTTAGATCAAACTAACCGCACCATGGGATTCGCAGAGTTTTAATTAGTCAAATATGATCATTTTCTTTTCCATTTTATTTGAATCATGCAGGTTTTGATTTTTACGTCATCAGAGGGGATGACCGGAACCACCATCCAAGTTGGTTTGACCGGTGAGAGAATTCGCGTGGGTGAAAAAAATAATATGATTGACCAATTCAAACATCAAGGCCCCATCTAGGCATGCACGCTTTTATTTAAATGATTTTGAACTTCATAATATTATCATTACCTTGTTGTTTTGAAAAAATTATATTTTCCTTTTAATTTCTTAAAACCATAAAAAAATCATAAAATCAAAATCATAAAAATAATTAGACTTAGGTTTTCATTAATTAAATTAATTTTAATTAATTATTTTTAATCACTTTCTTTTTAATTAATAATCACCTTATTTTTTTATTAATTAATCATTTAGAATTAGGTTTCTATTATTTAATTTAATTATTTTTCCTAATAAAAAAAAACAATAAAAACATCTCTTTTTATCACTTAGATTTTTAGGTTTTCTTTACATCTTTCTTTTTTCTTCTTCCCCGCACGTTTATTTTTATTCACAATATTTTCACAATTCTGTAATTGTACATGGGATGTAATAGATTAATTTAGGACCCTTTACTTTTTTCTTTCCCCGTTTTGGTTTGTAATTCCCCTCACCCCAAAGCCTTGTAATAACGTAGATTTAAATTCTCGCATTTTTATTTTCGTACTGATATTAACTTTTAGTTGAATGCTAATAGGATTGTATGATAAGAATAAAACAAAACGCTAGCAAAAATAACATCCGAAGATAAATAACTGAAACATAACACACTTGCACACGCGCGCCTCTAAGGTACCTCCACTTGTTGCCTTCGAAAAACAGTCATGTCCCTCGAATGTGGGACACTTTAGTAAAGACCCTCGGTTAAAAAGGTCGTAGTCCCTCGATGACCCTCCGATGCTGCCTTCAATAAACGATATAGTCCCTTATGATAAAATTGCTAAAGTGCCCTACGAGTTGCCTTTATGACTGTACAGTAACCATTTCCCGTCCCTTAAACATCCAACGATAGGGCTATCTACTCACTAATAGCAGAATATCACTATCTAAAGGAAAAGTGGAAAAGAACAAACCTTTCGAGTAGGTAGATAGCTCCTAGTTGCTTGCTCATAAAAATAATCAAAAATTAATTTTTCACACATACACAAACTCTTTTCTAAATATTTTCAAAGACAAAAAACACTTTGTATACGTTCTCACCGAAACAAGAAACATTACAAAGTTCACTGCACTAAGGCGTCTTTTCAAAATATCTTCAAAACACACTTACTCAAAAAATAATTTTCAAAGTGAGGTAGCAACTAAGAGCCCGTAGATAACGACAGATTGAAAGGGTGCTAACATCTTCCCTTTCCATAACCTACCCCCCTTATTCAAAAAATAATCTGGAAAGGTCTTTCCTGTTCTTTTCACCCTTTCCTTTGTTGGATAAAAGAAAAGTCAATTGAAACTCTTGCTAACCGCAACATTGTGATAAAATGCAAAACTAGTAAATGTAATTTCTCCCACCGTATTACAATATCCATCAGTGATCTCACAAGAGTCTGACCTTCACTCGGTCCCCTTTGAGATATGACTACCATTGACCTAACAGAATCCGATCCCGCAAGATCTTCTATCAGGATTTCCTATAATGACCGTAACCATTATCTTCTTGAGATTCGGATTTCACCAAGTCTCCCAAGAAATCAATCAACAATAGTTAATTGTGATCTTGTGTTTACATGAGTGCTTCTTCTAAGTAGATTACACAAGTGTTTTAAGCACATATTGTTTAACACTTCTTCGAGCAACAACTCAAGTGTTAAAACAATTTACATGAAAAGCTTCAAACAAAAACACCACACGAGCAACAACTCTAGTGTTTATTACAATGTTCTACAAAGATGTATATCATCAAAAGTTGAGTAGCATCTTGTAGTGTTCTTGTTCATCTTCTTGATGAGAAAGTTTCGAGCAACAACCCATTGCTTCTTCTGAGATCTACCAATATGTATGTAATTGGAAGTTGAATAGCATCTTGTAGTCTTATTCTTCTTGAGCAAGCTACGAGCAATAACACCTTGCTTCTTCTGTTTCAATAAAGATGTATATGATCAAAGTTGTATGACATCTTGATGAAATCTTCTTTCTTTCTTTTTCTCTTCTTTAGTGGTCTTCAAAATATGTAGCATTGCAGCTTTAACATCTTCAGCATCCACTGCTTTCCTTTCACAGGATGAAGCTTGATGGCCAACAAAAACATTCTTTGAATCTTCAATCTTCTTTTAAGACCTTTGAGAGAGAGAGAGAGAGAGAGAGAGAGAGAGATGTTGTAAGGATAGAATGAACATTTCCTACGTCAACGGTTAGTTCCCAACGGATAAAATAAGGTGTAAGAGTTTAGATAGTATAAAATAATATTTATGTATCATGTCACTGTTCAATGATATCTTTCTACCTTTTCTCTGAATAATGTTTTTCTATTAATCTTGTAAACAGAGATCCGTTAAGTGAAGAAAGATGGATGTAAATCCAGCCGTTTGTTCCCAATGGCTACAACGAGAGTGGTTGACAATACAATATAAAGGTCTGTACTTACGCCACCCTAGAGAGTAGAGGTCATAGAAATTTTATGTACCTTTTGCATAACATCACACGTTAACCATTTGAACGTTCTTCTTATTATAATAGGCTTCATATATTTGAGTGTTGAATGTTGAAGCTTGTTGTAGAAGAATATTTCTTTAAGTCTTAGAACCTAAGTCTTGGAGTCTTTAGAACTTGTCACACAGAACATTGTCTTCAGAGTCTTCAACACTTGGTTGTAAGAACTTTCTTTTCTTCAGATCATTAGAACTTTTTCAGTAGAACCTGGTCTTCATAATCTTCATAACTTGTAACACATAGAAGCAAAGATTTAGAAGGCCTCCAAAGCATAACCACAAATTCACGATCAAAACCTCTTGTACTAATGTTCCTTAGACATGTTGTAGAAGATAGATTCAGAATGTTAACTTCAACTGTAATACGTAACCACATGTTTTCTTCCAGTAGTGTAAGTTCAGAACCTAATGAAGTCACACGCCTTGTACCAGAGTCAGAATATTATAGCTGTAACTACACACTAGAACGAAACCATTAGTGTATACAACTCTTCTCTAAGATAAAATGTAAAGTTATCATCAAAATATCAAGGCCGGATGTAGAAACACTTCTTGTTTCTAAAATCTCCAATTTTTTATGATAACAAAACCATGTATTTTGATAGAAAATTTTATACAGGGTAATCACCATAACCGACAAATTTAGAGTTAAGCTCACAACTCCCTTAAATCTGTTAAACCCAAATTTTCATTTAAGATTGTTCAGAGTCCCCCCTGAGCCCAAGACTCACAAAATAAATTTTGAGCATTCAAAACATAGAATAGAGAAGTAGCACTTCCCTACAGCAACTCATCAGAGTCTGAGTAGAGCACCAGGTCTTCATCATAGAACTTGGTTTCCATCAGCACTTGATGAAGAATCAAAATCTTGATTTTGAGTCTGATTAAATAATTCCACGCATCATGTATTCTTATATCACAACCAAAACATTATACTTATCAAGCATCAACATTTGGTATGATATTTTCCAATGTATCAGACATTCAGACAATTCACAACTTCTGAATAGAGCGTACATTACAGAAGCACACCTATCGAAGCACAACTTCTAAGTGGCATCTCTGTATGAGAACATGCATTATAATGTTGACTTGTCTTCCTTTGAGGAGAACACAATTTCTGAGGCTTTAAGTCTGAATTTCATACTTTTAGAAAGTTAACAACTTCTGAACACTATAATATCAAGCAAGATTACCTTACTTTCAGTAAGTTTATAACTTTTGAATTGTGTTTGGTACATTTATTTGAATATTCATATATTCACAAAGTGTATAACATCTTCTATATAAAATCAGAGTTGATTTCATCCATAAGGTTTTCAACCTTTGCATCAGGATCTTCATCTTCAATATGTCTTAGAATAAACTCATTAAACTTGTTTAGAGTTCTTGGATTGAAACATTAAACAAACAGTTAGTGGCAACAATATTTCATATGTTTGAGCTTATTGTTCTCAGCATAAACATTATCAAAATATAATTTTACTTTTTTCCCCTTTGTCAAAAATAAAAAAGGTGATAGAGAGTCAGAAAATTATTGAAATACCAGTTAAAGGAAATAGATGATAGAGAGAATAATATAAATCAGAATAGAAAAACTTAATATTTATTAAATTCAAAGAGAGAATATGAATCACACAAACTAATTGTAAAATTAGACAAGTAATAAAGATAGAGAAAATTTAAACTGAGAAGATAATTAACATAAGAAATATAATTCATTGGTTGAGAGAGAAGAAGTACAAACAACTAGATAAGGCAGATGATTTAAGGTTTCTTAATTCTTTGAGTTTTTCATGAAGGTTTATTTATAATGCATTTTAAGTTTTATCTTAAGATTCACTGAGATAGAAAGATAAACATTAAAGATAACCAATATTTAGATAAACTATATTAAACACAAGAGTTTATAACTATAAAACTTTTTAGAAACAAAAGGGAATGAATGCTAAGTTCTAAGATGTGGTCTAATCCTAAGACTCTTTGTTAAATTTCTCCATGAACTTCCAGGCGCTCTTGAATAATTCAATTAGATTCTTGCATCTTCTCAAGGGTTTCCTTTATCACATAAATTTACTTTTCTATATCCATAGCATGTTTTATACCAAAGCAAGAGGGTTGGTTTTGAACTATTACTAAAACAGTATCAGGGGTATTGGAGGGGCGCACAACTTCTAAGTCAAGAACCACTTGTCTTGTAGGTTATAGAGCAGGTAACCACAAGGGAGGAGATGATAAGGATTTAAGCAGGTCTTCATATTTCCTTTTAGCCTCTTTACAACAGATATATTGCATGATGTTAGAGTTGACATCCATTACATGTCTGAAGTTAATCCAGGCAACTTCAGTTTTGAAGGGATCCATGCTGGAGGAAGAGATTCTCAAGATATTTTCAAGAGAGATTAAAGAAAATTGTTTAAACTTTTGGAAGAGTTCAAATGAGGTTAGTGGCCTCTTTGAAGTTTGATAAAAGGCGGCATGAAAGGGTGTTGAAGGCAAGTTGTTGGATGTGATGGATGGAAGATCTACTTTACTTATTTCTGTTTGAGGATCATAAGGAGTGAATAAGTGGTATAGGTTATGATGTAGGTTGGTAAGGGATTCAAATATAGGTAAAGGTTTAGATGTTAGAGGTAAAGGATCTGGATTCTGAGGGTTATTGAGAGATAATGACATGTCTTCATTTATGCTCTTATTCGAAGAACTGAGAGAAGAGGTAGATATCTCTTCCTGGGGAATCTCAATATTATGAGGTTTCTTGTTTAGGTTAGAAAAAATGTTCATTTCTATCAGATCTTCTCCATTTAAGGGTTTTCCAAATACCACTTCAAGTCCATCTTGAGATAAATAAGAGTTTAAAATTTTGTTTTTAACCAATATTCCAGAGATCAATCTTCCATAGGGAATCCATTTCCTTTGATTTTTGGATACCCTTATAGAGAATCAAATTGAGTAGAGAAGGTTCAAGATAATGCTTGCAGATAGGTTAAGTTTTTCTTTCTCGACCAAGTTGTATAACAAGTATTGAGATTCGACGTCTAAATATGTGTTTTTGTTGGTTGACAATCTGTGAAGAATACTTCCAGAGAGGATTTTGGACCATATCTTAAGATCATCATTGAGATCATCTATCTTGCAAGAGTTCTTGACATTCTTCAAGATGATTCAATCAACTATGAGAGTGGTTTCTGATAGTACTTGTTTTGATGAGGATAATATGTCTACCTTAATATTGTTACATCTAGTACCGGATGCATCATGTTGAATGACTTTTGCAATATCAGTTTCCTAAATTATAATGTCATGAACTTTGACACTTAAGCAAATGATTATCATATCAAGAGTGAAATATGGAGAGTGGAAAACACAAGAATGAGGGGGAGGGGTCGAATTGGGGTTTTCAAAATTAAAGCAGTAGACATGTTGGTTATCCTGGTTTGTTTGAACTCAAACTAATCCAGTCCACCCGCCAAGGTGATTTCGCCTCTCTCAAATGAGGTCTTAATCCACTAATCAAATCTTGATTACATAGATACGATGACTATTGTGAATGTCTTCTTGAGTTTAAACCACAACTCGGTTTTCTCAAGGTATTACACAATAAATTAATTAACAGTGTGTACAAATATGTTTTCTAGACAAAACTATATCAATACAGTGATGTATACACAATTTAAAAGCACGAGATAGAAAGGTAATAAGATTTTTCTTTTTTAGTGTGCAATAGTGTTATGTGCGATTTCTTCTTTAAGTCTTCTTTATATAGGCGATGCATGAGATACATGAGAAGATGCTTTTGGAAGTTTGATAAAGTGTAGTTAATGTTCTTTCCAAAAATAGAGATTTTGTCTTGATTCAGCCGTTACTTTTGATTTGCAATGAATAAATTGTAACGATTTAGAACATGCTTTCTTGGGATCATATCAGAAGATAAATGTTACCGTTGAGACTTCTTTAGTTCTTTCCAGAACTTTACTTATCAGAATATCAGAGTTTTTGTTCGCAACGTTGGTGCATTCAGAATTTGTAACATTAGAACTTCTTTATTTAAGCATGTCACACATATTTGCTTCTAAGTATGATGTGTCACAATTGAGCTTCAAAAATTAAACTTTTTCATCTTCTATTCTTCTTAAATCAGAATTTCCTTGCACATCAAAAAACATTATTAGAGAGAATTTTTGTTCTTTATTTATATCATGTGTTTGTTATCATCAAAACTCTTACAGGGATCTAGAACAAAACTATGTTCTAACAATCTCACCCTTTTTGATGATGACAAAAACTTGTATATCTTGATAAAATACTTAAGAACATAAATAATTAAAGTCTCCCCCTGAGTTGGATACTCAGATAAAGAAAAAATACTTCCCTGAAGATGTTCTGATAGAGCTTTGAGATGGAGGTTTTTGATGCATCCACAACAAAAGTTACTTTCAGAGATTGATTTTCAATAGATTTTTCCTGTTTGCTTTCAGAGGATAAAAATAGATGTTATGATAATGTTTGAGACTGAGTCTCGATACTGTTATATTCAAAATATCTTATGTTCTTCCCTTTTTTGTCAAGAATCAAAGAGAAATAAAAACACGTAAATAAAAAATGCATTTTGTATTCAAAGTGGATTAAGATAAACGGAAGGAGGTAGATAACCAGAAGATTGAAATAAGAAACAAATAGTAGAAACAAAAGAATTTTCCAGAGCTATGGTTGAGGATGTGGAAGTCGTGTGAACAAGGCTTCCAATAAACTCTTGATCTGATTGTTCGATTCCTATTGTTTCCAAAACATCCCCTTAATTTCCTTGCTAGTATCATCCTGCTTGTCTAACCTTTCCTTAAACACATCATTTTATTTCTTCAACTCCTCCAGAGTTTTCAGTACAAGAGAAGATGAGGTTGTTTCACCAGAAGAGACCACATTCTCATAACTTACTGCAACTGATTCTGGCGCAGGAGATTCTTCGACTGCCTTGCCTTTGTCTTGAAACATGACCAGAGGAAGAGGTTCAGTAGACGGTTCATTATACTATGATGTTTGAGGGGCTTCCCAAAGGGTGTTTTCCAGCAGAAGGAGGGGTTTCTTTACCCAGTTTTGCAGAACTTGATCCTTGAAGATTTTCAGGCGATTGCAGAAGTCCTGTTGAGAGATTTCATAGTTGAGCTCCTTTAGCTTTAGAGGTTCAGAGTTAAACCATTTTTTGAACTAATTCCAGTGATAATCAGAAGTAACTGGATTGAGATTCTCTTTGCAAGCTAGCTTTAGATAGTTAACCCACTCCTGTATTTCTGTTTCAAAAATCAGCAAATATTTACCAACATCTGCTTTGGATATTTTTGGTGTTGGTTTGGGAACGACAATTTTCTGAGAGCTTGTGACAAGATTGTCCCAAGCTTATAAATCAATGATTGTTCTGAAGGTATCTTCTGGGTAGTTATTTGGAGAGGGAGAGTCGGAAAGAATTATAGGTGAATTAGGTGGTGTTGAATGATAGGGAGATGGAAGATCTTGAATGGAGAAGGTTTGTGCTAAAGTTGTGGGGATTATTGGTGCTTGAGAAACCATGAGAGGGAAAGTGATGCCAAGGATGGATGTTGTGGTATCAGAGTAAAATTTTGGATTTTCAGTTTGAGGAGCTTTAAACAGTGGATCAAATTAATCAATATCAGAGAGAACTTGTGCAAGTTCTGGATGAGTCTAATCAAAATGGGTAGAAGGTGGACTAATCAGAGGATTATTTATAGGTATTGAAGTGTCAATATCTAGGTCAAAATCATAAAGGGTTTGAGGTGATGGATCTTCTGTGGGTTTTGGAGATGAGGGTGTTTCAGATGTTGATAAAAATACTGATTCAATAACAGAAACACAAGAAGAGTTACCTTTCTTTTTGGAAGCTTTAGGGGTCTTCTGAGAAGTTCCTTCTCTAGTTGCTTTCCTTTTTCTTAATTTTTTGGGAGAAACTTTCAGAGGTTCTTGCCTTAGATCAAGAATGTTCACATCTAGGACTGTACCATCACTCTTGCAGGCTTCCAGATACCTGAGAATAATTTCTAGATATGAGTCTGCTTGAGTTAAGAGAGGAAAACCCTTCAGAGGAACTCTTCGGGTGGTGATGACTTCCTTGATGGTGATTGTTGGGTCCTTATTAATATTTTAAATAATATTCATCTTCTTCAGATTCTTGGCGTTTAGAGGTTTACCAGCACAAGCTTCCAGAACATTAGCTTGTTAAGACCCAGTCAGATGTTCTAGTCTGTTTTTTGTCAGAATATTTGAAATGAGTTTTCCCAGAGGGATCCAATCTCTATTTGTTCTTTCTTCTACTCTTGTTTCTTTTACACTAGTCTTCAGATGGTTGGACATTGTTGTACCCTAAAATTTTCCCTCCCTTTTTCTCAAGACATTTTCTCATAAGGATTTTCAAAAGTCCAAGTTCACACAAATACAATTGGATTTTTGGGTTTCAGGCATCAAATCAAAGAGGAGCAAGTAGCCTTGATTTCAAAGTCTTCGATTGGGCATCTGAAATCCTTCAAGTTAGCCTCAATTTCAAAGTATTCGATTGGGCATCTGAAACCCTTCGATTAAGCTTTGGTCCACCAGCTTATATTGAGTGTTAGGTCCCCTTCGAGCAAGCTTTGGTGCACATGTTTCATTTGGGCATATGGCCCTCTACATGGTTGATTCGATTCACCAGCAGTAGCCCCTACAAGTTTGATTTGATTCCCAAGCAATAACCTCCTATACGCTTGCTTCAATTGAGCAATGGCCTCCTGCAGGTTTGTTTTTATTTACAAGGCAAAATTCCTCTTCATGCTTTCCTTGGATTCATAAGGCAAAGGCTTCTTCATACTTTCCTTGGATCCACTAGGAAAAGGATGTTTCATGCTTGCTTTCGATTCACAAGGCAAGAGCTTCTTCCATGTATGCTTCGACCCGCAAGGAAATGACTTCCTCTGTACGTGCCTACAATGCACAAGGCAAAAGGCTTCCTCAGACTTGCCTTTGATCCACAAAACTAAGGCACCTTCAACTTGCCTCTATTCTTGCTTTCGACCCACAAGGAAATAATTTCCTCTGCACTTGCCTCCAATGCACAAGGCAATGGTTTCCTTTCATGCTAGCACCCATAAAGCAGTGGATTTCTTTCATATGTCCTTCGATTCCTTAAGAAGTTGGATTCCCTCATGTTAGCTTTGAATCCACCTCTAAACCCTTCAACACACCGTTTTCCACACTTTGACACACAAGAATGTCCATTCGAAGGACACACAAATGGTGCCTTCAAAGGACCTAAAATAGACCCATTCAAAGGACATACAAGTGGTGCCTTCAAAGGACATATATTTGGTGCATTCGAAGGACACACAAATGGTGCCTTCAAAGGACCTACAATAGACCCATTCGAAGGACATACATTTGGTCCATTCGAAGGATACACAAATGGTGCCTTCAAAGGACATACATTTGGTCCAGTCGAAAGAAACACAAATGGTGCTTTTGAAAGAGCCAGGGGGACATTCAAAAGAGCCAGGGGGCAAAACAAGTCCAGGTTCACTCAAGATTTCAAAATGGCAAGAATCATCCAAATATGGCCAACTTTCAATATGTTGGATTTTTGTCTCATGGCCTTGAAAGCCTTTGTCTCTTGCCATACTTGCTCTCCCCACACTCCTATAAATACAAGGCTAACACCACATTACCAAGGGGACGAAAACAAAAGAGAAAAAACTGAGATACATACTACATCACACAGAAATATTGCCATTAGATAGAAACATTTCTGCCTATACACGCATTAGCCAAGCGAAAACCTTGCATCCAGGAGTCACCCAGGCCTTTACACAAGAAATTCCATGCCCAAGTTCACATATCGAAGCATTTCCAGCTGCTAAGGACTCACCAAAGTCAAAACTGCACACTCTGGCCATTTAAACACATATTGTGCATACTTTCGTGTTACTAATGATATTTGCATTTGAATTAATGTCTTATATGCAAGCTAAAAGTTCAGGGATGAGATCATGCCATTGTTGGGGCGCGATCTAAGTTTCTTTCGAATTTCATGACTTAGGATGTTTCAGGCCAAAAAAACCCATATTCGAACTCAAGGGGGTCGAATTCAGGGAGGGTCGAATTTAGGGAAAGGACGTGGGTTCGACACCCAGGTCATGCTTTTATTTTTGTTAACATTCTTTCTTGCAGTTTCAGTGCCCCCACAAGTAATCCATCAGACGCCTCCAACAATATCCTCTACTGGATCAAAGGCCACATCCTTCCCTGGATCGAAGGATAACATCCTTCACTAGATCGAAAGCCATCTTTCAGTAGATCGAAAGCCATATTTTTCGTTGGATCGAAGGACTTTTCTTCTTGTATTTTTATTTTTTCTGTTACTCATTTATTTTAATAGTTTCCCTCTTTAAATCAACATATAAAAAATCATCATTAGGTTTTATTAATTAAATTAATTTCTGAATTAATTAATTAATTAATTTTAACATATTTTTTTCAAAAATTAGAATTTAGGTTTAATTTTATCTTTTAGTTTTTTTTTCATAAAAAATCAAAAAAACAAAACACAAAGATTTTATTCTTAGGATTTTAGACGTCTTTTCAAATTCGCACGTTATTATTCTTTCGCACTTCCTTTTATTATTGTAACTGTATATTGGGATGTAATAGATGATTAGTAGGACATTTACTGCTTTTATTTCCCCCATTTTTGAAATTGTAATAGTCCCCCTCCCCGAAGCCTTGTAATAGCTGGGTTTCATATTTCTGCACTGTTAATTACTGCAATTATTAACTTCTAGATGTATGACTTATAGGATTGTATGGCAAGAATAAAAACAAAACACTAGCAAACTTAAATTCAAAGAAAAATAACTGAAACAAACACAATTGCACATGAACACCTCTAGGGTACCACCATTTTAGTTGCCTTCGGAAAATAAAATAGTCATGTCCCTCGAAAGTTTGGACGCTTTAGAAAAGACCCTCGAATCAAAAGATCATAGTCCCTTGATGACCCTGCAGTGTGGCCTTTTGGTAAATGATCTAGTCCCTTAAACAAAATTGCTAAAACGTCTCTATATGTTGCTTTTATGACTGTACGATGACCCACAAATGTCCCTTATACATCCAAACGACTATGGCTACCTACTCACTAATAGTAGGCTAGCCTTGTCTAAAGGAAAGGAGGAAAAGAATGACCCTTTCGAGTAGAGTAGATAGTTCCTAGATGTTATGCTCACAAACAAACTTTTCACACCTACACAAAAACATTTCAAAAACATTTTCAAAAATTCTTTATCAACACTCTTGAGGACTGATACAAGAGTTATCATAAAGCAAACTGCCTTACTATTAGCATTTCAAAATACTTTTCAAAAACACACAAAAGCACAAGGTATTTCAAAAAATGAGCTAAGCATCTAAGGGCCCGTAGAAAACTACGGATGAAAAGGGTGCTAACGCCTTCCCTTTCCATAATCTACCCACCTTGCTCAGAAACAAATCTTGAAAGGTCTTTTTATGTTCTTTTCACCCTCCTTTGTTGGATAAAAGAAAAGTCGGTGGCGACTCTTACTTACTGCAACATTTGCGAATACAAACGCAAAACCAGTATAAACAGTCGGTTCTGCCACCACATTATAGAACTGGCAATTATGCTGGGGAAAATAAATAAAAAGTGGGGTTACCTTAGATCTTAGGTCATATTTAATTTTCTTTCCTTGTATGCTTTGATTGCTTTATATTTAAGGGTTTTGCTTGGGTTTACTTGTAAAGATCCTACACCCGGATCTGGGGCACCTTTTAGGTAAGTAGCAATAAATCGTGGGGACTGTGCGGGGTATATCGACACGGTTGAAACGATAGCCATGTTGGTGGGACACATTTGTCGGTACCGGTAGCCCTTGAGTAGTCAAGGAGAATATGGGGCCGTTGTGTGGTGTCACGAAGAACCAACTGACTTTAGAACTTTTAATTAAACAACTTGGCCATTAGGAAGTAGTGAGATAGACGACTTTGGTGCAGTTCGAAGTTGGTTGATACTCGATGCTACACTCATTGATATCTGACTTACGGGATATTTCAATCGCCAATAAAGAGGCTTGTGCTGAAACAATGTCCGGTGAAGAAGGATCAGTGATATTGAGATCCCCTAGAACCCGGTTACTATTAATAGGACAAGTTGAACAACCTAAACGTCAAGAGGGTACTTATCTATGGAATCCATACAAGCCTAAACCTAAGGATTTGTTTGTGTTATTATATATTTTTGTTTGTACATAACATCATAACATCATAACATCATAACATTGGCATGTCACACTAACCATTTAAAGGACTTTTAGGACTTATCTTTGTGTCTGTTTTGTAGGACATGGCTCCCATTTGCAGAAATACTATCCAAGTCAACCTCGTAAGGGTGCCTTCTCAAGTCAAATGGTTGGCTTCAAGGGTTTTTGAGAATTCCCAATTCACTAAAAGACATGGTCGACTCCTCAGTTTGGTCACCTCAAGCCCTGATGAAGACATGGTGAAGGTTCTCTTTCAGTTTTTTGACCCTTTACATCATTGCTTTACATTTCCCGATTACCAGTTGGTGCCTACTATGGAAGAGTTTTCTCAGTTATTTGGTGTACCTATTCTCAATCAATTACCCTTCACTGATATGGAAAGAGACCCAAAGCCTGAGGAAATTTCTCAAGCCCTGTATTTACAATGGTCCGACGTTGTGGCAAATTGGGAAACGAGAAGCGGTATCAAAGGGTTTCTAGCCAAGTTTTTGTTTGAGAAAGCTCATCATTTTTGGGATACTTTAGACTTACAAGCGTTTGAGGAGGTATTGGCCCTTCTCATCTATGGGATGGTACTGTTCCCTAATCTGGACCAACTCATAGATGTGAATGCGGTCAAAATTTTCATGTCTCGTAATCTGGTGCCTACCTTACTAGGAGATATTCTGCACTCTTTTCACACTCGCACTGTAAAGAGAAGAGGAACCCTCATGTGTTTCACTTCTCTATTGGATATGTGGTTTATTTTGCACCTACCTCGATATGTATTGAAGAATGAGCAAGGTATACAGTGGTCTAATAGGTTGATGTCTCTCACGCATTCGGATATTCACTAGTGTCCTCGATCTGTGGAAGATGTTACCATTATTGACCGCTGTGGGGAATTCCATAATGTCGCTCTCCTAGGCATTAGGGGGGAATCACTTATAACCCTTTTTTGGTGTTGCGACAGTTTGGGTATGCTAGGAGGGACGGTCCTCATGATGCATTGGTTCAGGGAATCATGTTCGACTATGATAATGATGTCCAAGGGTACCGTCAGAGGTTCATCCGAGCTTGGGGAATGGTGAATAGAGTGGATAGCAAGACATTGGGGCATAATAACTCCATCCCTTTGGAACATTATCTTAAGTGGGTGCAAACACGCGCTTAAAATCTCATGATGCCTTACCCCTCCATTCTTCCTATCATCATGGAACCTATTGCCGAGACAAATGTACCTCATACTATTCTCCATCCTGACATGCCGAACACTCTCGAGGAACTGCAAAGATCTTGGATTCAACTCAAAGAGGAATGAGATACCTTTGAAATTCAGTTCTATGCAAGCGAGAAGAAAGTTTTGGAGCTTACCAGACAACTACAAGAAGAACAGAGTTTGAATGCCTACATTTCACCAAAGAGGATGCGCTCATGGGAAGCCTGAGTCCTGTTTGATTTAGGAGTTTTGTTTTATATTTGTTTATTCCATTGTAAGCCCAAGAGGCATCGTTGTAATCATTAAAACTTATGAATGCAATTAATGTTTGTTCTTTCTTCGTCTAAGCAAATTTAAAATCTTAAAAGTCCTTGAAAACATTGCTTAAGCATATCATGTATTTCATTACATAAGCATGTATTTTAAGACAAGTTTCTTATTCTTTTCGTTGTTTATTTTAGAAAAAGAAATGGCTCTTGAACAAATAGTAAAGGATTTTCAAGCTCAAAATGCTCAGTTCCAATAAATGTTCCTGGCTCTGGCTAAGGGGCAAGAAGATCTGAAAGCTCTGATCATCAAAGAGAAGACCAAGAAGGAAAAGAAACCCGCTAGTGTATTGAGTTTGGGAAGAAGGTTCAGAGGACTGGCTAAGCGAGCTCTAGATTTCACAACCCCGTCAAATGAGGGGGATAATCAAGAAGAGAAGCCAATAGAAGAAAACAATAACACAGGGACTGTTGAAGAAGAGGATGACTACTCTGAAGAATAGTATCCTCCTACTGATGATAAATACAAACAGTTGGAGGATCGTCTCAATGCTATGGAAATCTAGAGGGTACCCGGGCTAGATTTTGAATAGCTAAGACTGGTCTCAGGGGTGGTCACCCCGTAGAAATTCAAGGTCCCCACCTTTTCTAAGTATGACGGTGTCTCCTGTCCTAAGTTGCACTTAAGGTCATATGTCAGGAAGATTCAACCCCACACTACTGATAGGAATCTGTGGGTACATTTCTTCCAGGAAAGTTTGGCAGGGACTCAGCTGGAATGGTTCTATCAGCTGGAGGGAACCAATATCGGAAATTGGGAAGATTTGGCTGCTACTTTCTACAAGCAGTACCAATATAATGCTGACCTTGCTCCAACTCGCACACAATTGCAAAGTATGTCTATGGGTTCCGGCGAGGGTTTCAAAGATTATGCCCAAAAATGGAGAGAACTTACGGCAAGAGTCCAACATCCTTTGTCTGATAGGGAGCTGGTGGACATGTTCTTGGGCACGTTGTCTGGTCCATTCTTTAACCATCTGATTGGAAGCTCTTCTGCTAGATTCACTAAACTGATAATGACTGGTGAGCGGGTCGAAGCTTGCATCAAGAGTGGTAAAATCCAGAGAGATGCATTCTCCAGTACAACAAAGAAACCTTTCACTAGAAAGAAGGAGATCAGTGCTGCTTATGGCCAAAGAAATCAGAACAAAACTGAATGTCGCCCGACAGTAGGGGCTGTTATGGTTTCCAATCCCGCATCAAACCAACAACAAAACAATCAGCGCAGACCGGATGCACCCAGAAGAAAGTTCACCCGGATCAACATGACCTTATTCCAGGTTTTGCCACATTTGCTGAAGTCCAATCTGGTGACCCTAAAGGAGGCCCCTAAGAATCCCAATACTGCATCTCCCTGCTACAACCCAAATGCTCGATGTGCCTACCATTACGAAAGTCCGAGGCATGATATAAATGATTCTTGGGATTTGAAAAATAAGGTGCAGGATCTTATCGAGGCCAACGAGATTGAGTTTGACCTTCCAGAGACACCTAATGTAATAACGGCGCCAATGCCCAAACATGGCCAGGGTGTCAATGTTGTCAACGATGATTGGTTTTTATCTTCTGTGGATGAATTAGCTACTCCTCTTCCAATTTTCAAAAGGAATTTGTTGTGATCCGATTTATTTCCGGGTTGTGGTGAAGGTTTCCACTTATGCATGTCTCTACAAGATGCTTTTTTGTTGTTGAAAATGGGTGTCCAATGCCTGATAATTAACAAAGAAATTTTGTTTGAGAAAGTTCCCCTTGAAATAAGTTTCTGTGAAGATGTATCAATAATTACCATTTCCGACAATCCTCCCAGGGTCTGCTCTAAAAGACCCGTCAGGATTACATCCATTCCCAAGTTTGCTCCCTTGATCATCACCCTTCCTGGGCCAATACCATATTCCTCTGATAAATTTGTTCCCTGGAGTTATGGGGCTGACTTCTATTACCATGGAGTCAAGCAAGACCTATTGGCTGTTAAAGATAAAATTGTTGAAGATACTGATCCTGACATCGGCAACATCATTGGGACCAGTAAAATTACGAGAAGCGGAAGAGTTTTCTCTCCTGAAATCTCTCCAAAGACTGCTGCTACTCCTTTGATTATCCCTGCTGCTACTCCTGCCAGTACTCCCATTGCTACTCCTACTGTCATCTCTGCTATTATCCCTACTACTGAGTCGGCCGAGACTCAGGGCAAAGAGGTATTGGTTGAGCCTGTCCAGATGAAGACGCACAAAGAAGTCATTCCCGAGGCTTCCAAAAAAGAAATGGAAGAGATACTGAAGATAATAAAAAAAGTGATTACAATGTCATGGAGCAGTTGGGGTAGACCCCTTGAAAATCTCAATGTTGGCTTTACTTTTATGCTCTGAAGCCCATGCTAAGGCTTTTGTAAAGTTCCTGAAGTCCTCTCATGTGCCTCAAGAGACTTCTACTGATCAATTTGAGAACTGTGTTGCCAGCCTGACTGCTGATAATGGAATGGGTATTTTTGGCGCTGATCTAACTCCCAAGGGAAGAAAGCATAATGATGCCCTACATGTCTCCATTGAGTGCAGAGGCACCACCCTAGCACATGTTCTGGTGGATACGGGTTCATCATTGAATGTCTTACCCAAGAACACTTTAGACAGGTTGGATTGTGACGAACTTACACTGAAGCCCAGTAATATTGTAGTGAGGGCCTTCGATGGTTCCAAGAGAATGGTGCATGGAGAGGTAGACATCCATATCAAAGTTGGTACTCATACTTTTGACTCAACTTTCTATGTGATGAACATCCGCCCATCTTATTCCTGCTTATTGGGTCGTCCTTGGATCCATGGGGCTGGTACTATTACTTCTACCCTGCATCAGATGTTGAAGTACCCAGTCAATGGAAAGATTATCACAGTCCACGGTGAGGAGGAATACATGGTGAGCCACCTAAACTCTTTCAGGTATACTGAAATGGACGGCAAGTTCATTGAGACCCCCTGTCAAAACTTTGAGGAGGTTCCACAGACAGTTGTTGCGACCAAGACTACTACCAGTGTTCCAAAGACTACCAGACCTCCGCTGAAGATGGCTTCTCTGAGGGATGCCAAAGCAGTAGTTGAAGAAGGTGGGTGTATCATTTGGGGCAAAAATCCAGACATTCCCTACAAATCTGACAGGTTTGGTTTGGGTTTCACTTTAGGATCCCAGAGACCAGTTCGTCGTGCTCGCGTCGGGGAACCACCATTACGCATCAGCAACCATGAAGTCAATGCATTGGAGGATAGTGATAGTGACTATGACATGAACAAGTGGATCTTCCCAACTATCAGCGGTGGACTCAACAATTGGGAGGCCAAAGATTTTGTTCCTATTAATTTTATTCAAGAGTAATTGTCTTTTTTTTTTTTTTTTGGGATATGTAATATTTGAACAATTGAAACTTTAAAGCCTTGTGTCTTACCTGAGGCACAATGGTCTATTTTATGAGGGTTATTGGATCATATTCATATGTCATTAATAAATCATTGGACGTTTTGCATACAAATTTTACGTCCTCTTATTTTCTTTTCTACCTTTTACTTTATCAAAAATAGCTATACTCTTACACACACCCACATATCAAACTGCAGATCCATATCCACTCTGGATCCCATTGATAACAGTTCTTCTATTGAAAATTATGACTTTGAAAATACGATCTACCAAGCTGAGGACGAAGGTGAGGAAGATTGTGAAGTACCAGGGGAACTTGCCAGACTGTTACAACAGAAAGAAAGGGAAATACAACCCCATGAAGAGCTAGTTGAGACAGTAAACTTGGGGACCAAGGAGGATAAGAAAGAAGTCAAGATAGGTGCTGATTTGGAGCATAGTATCAAGAAGCGGTTAATTCAGATGCTACATGACTATGTTGAGGTTTTTTCTTGGTCATACGAAGACATGTCAGGACTTGACACTGATATCGTGGTTCATCGCCTACCAACAAAAGAAGATTTCCCTCCAGTGAAACATAAGGTTTTTCGTATGCGGCCAGAGATGTCAGACAAGATCAAGGCTGAAGTCATGAAACAGTTGAATGCTGGTTTCTTAGTTGTTACTTCCTATTCGCAATGGGTTGCCAATGTTGTTCTAGTACCTAAGAAGGACGACAAGGTACATATGTGTATGGATTACAGAGACCTAAATAGGGAAAGCCCAAGAATGACTTTCCGCTTCCTCATATCAATGTTCTGGTTGACAACACCGCACAACATAAGGTATTCTCCTTCATGGATGGTTTCTCCAAGTCTAATCAGATCAAAATGGCACCTGAGGACATGGAGAAAATGACCTTCGTCACAAAATGGGGAACCTTCTGCTACAAAGTTATGCCATTTGGGTTAAAGAACGTCGGGGAAACCTATCAGTGTGCCATGGTAGCTTTGTTTCACGATATGATCCATCACGAGATAGAGGTCTACGTTGATGATATGATAGCTAGGTCTCAGACTGAAGAGGAGCACCTCGATCACCTGCAGAAGCTGTTTGAAACACTGAAAAATTACAAACTTAGGTCGAACCCGAATAAGTGCACCTTTAGAGTAAGATCTGGTAAGCTCTTAGGCTTCGTTATCAGCAGAAAAGGTATTGAAGTGGACCCTGCAAAGGTTAAAGCTATATAAGAAATTCCAACTCCTTGCACTGAGAAGGAAGTGAGGGGATTCTTTGGACGTCTAAACTACATTGCCAGGTTCATTTCCCACCTGACCGCTACTTGTGAGCCAATCTTCAAGTTACTGAAGAAAGATCAAGCAGTGAAGTGGAATAACGATTTCCAGATTTCATTTGATAAAATCAAGGAATACCTTCAAGAGCCTCCAATATTGATGCCACCAGTTGAAGGAAAACCTCTGATCATGTACTTGACAATATTAGAGAATTCAATGGGGGGTGTGCTGGGGCAGCATGACGAGTCTGGTCGAAAAGAGCATACAATATACTACCTTAGAAAAAAGTTTACCGACTGTGAAACAAGATACTCACTGCTCGAGAAAACTTTCCGCACTTTGGCATGGGCTGCTCGCCGACTAAGACAACACATGTTGACTCACACTACTTTATTGATATCTAAAATGGATCCTATCAAATACATCTTTGAGAAGCCCGCTCTGTCTGAAAGAATAGCAAGATGGCAAATGATCCTGACCGAATACGACATTTAGTACACAACCTAGAAATCAATTAAAGGAAGGGTACTAGATGATCATTTGGCTCATCAGGTTGTGGGCAACTACCAATCCATGAATTTTGAGTTCACGGATGAAAGCACCATGTTAGTAACTGATTGTGAAGAACCTGGACCAGATGAAGGACCTGAAAAAGGATCCCTATGGACTATGGTTTTTGACGGAGCTTCCAAAGCACTTGGAAATGGAATCAGTGCTGTGATCATATCTCCCGAAGTCTATCATACTCCTTTCACTGTCATACTTCTTGAGTGTGTTTGGAGACTCGACCCTAGTATTCAGTTAAATCAAGGGAGAATGGGACATGAAGCATCCTAATCTCATCCCTTATAAAGAGCATGTGTTGACATTGATTCCACATTTTAAAGAAATTACCTTTGAGAATTTCCCACGAGAGGAAAATTAACTAGCGGACGCGCTATCTACTATGTCATCCATGTTCAAGGTCAGGTGGGATAATGAAGCTCCTCATATCACTATTGAGAGAATGGATGAACCAGCATACTGTCATGAGTTTGGTACTGAAGAAGTAGTGAAAAAATCTTGGTTCCATGAAGTCAAAAGATATCTCGAAGCCCAAGTGTATCCTGAGGGAGCTTCAGTCAATGATAAGAAGTTCCTAAGAAGGTTCTCTGCCTAGTTTTTCCTCAGTAACGAGATCCTTTACAAGCGCAATCATGATTCTACCTTGCTTCAGTGTGTAGACAACAATGAGGCAGAAAAGATTATGTTTGATTTGCATGAAGGTACCTTTGGCACCCATTCTAGTGGGCACACGATGGCTAAAAAGATCCCACGGGCAGGATACTATTGGTCCACTATGGAAATAGACTGTTATCAGCAGTCACGAACTTGTCACAAATGATAGACCTATGCTGATAAAGTACATGTGCCTCCGGTTACATTGAACGTGTTGACCGCTCCCTGGACATTCTCAATATGGGGCTTCGATATGATTGGGGAGGTTAGACCTATAACTTCTAATGGGCACCGCTTCATCCTGGTTGCCATTGATTACTTCACAAAATGGGTCGAGGTGGCTTCATTTGCTTCTGTTACCAAGAATGTGGTGGCCCGATTCATCAGACATAACCTTATATGTCGGTACGGTATTCCTGAAAGAATCATTACGAATAATGGTATCGATCTCAATAATACTATGATCACCGAGCTCTACACGCAATTCAAGATCCAGCATCATAACTCTTCTCCTTACCGGCCGAAGATGAATGGCGCTGTAGAAGCTGTTAATAAAAATATCAAAAAGATCATATAGAAGATGACGGTGACATACAAACACTGACACGAGATGTTACCATTTGCTCTTCATGGTTATTATACCACAGTACACACGTCAACATGGGAAACTCCTTTCTCTCTGGTGTATGTTATGGAAGTTGTCCTACCCATTAAATTCCGGATCCCTTCTTTGAGAATCATGAATGGTGTAGGTTTGAACAAAGACGAATGGGTTCAGACTCGACTGGACCAATTAAACCTGATTGGCGAGAAAAGGCTCACGGCTGTCTGCCATAGTCAAATGTACCAGAAACGTATGATTAAAGCTTTTAACAAGAAGGTCAAATGTCAGGTATATCAGGCTAGGGATCTGGTAATCAAGCGCATTATCCTGCCGCAAGGTGATCCCAGGGGAAAATGGACTCCTACATACGAAGGTCCATTTGTGATCAAGAATATATTTTCTTGTGGGGCCATGATTTTAACCACTATGGACGGTGACGACCTTCCGCACCCTGTAAACGCAGACATAGTTAAAAGATATTGCGCATGAACAAAGACATGCTAGATTGACCGGCCTAGGAAAAAATAAGGGCATCCCGGTGAACCAATAGGGTTCGAGAAAAAATTAGGGATATACATGAAAAATCCGTACACCCGGCAAGTTGAAAACCTGAAAAGGCAGCTTGGGCAAAAAAGGGTATCCTGGTGGACTGAAAACCCGAAAGGCCAGTTTAGGAAAAAGTTAGGGATATTAAGCATATGAATATGTCCCGTTGGATCACCTTACAGTCAATCTTCAGTATCAATTGTCAAGCTCAAGTAGTACTAATCAATCCAGTCAGCTTCGGACAAGCACCGAAGAGATGAGACGCTCGAAGACATAAAGGCAATAGAAGAATGGGAACCCCTTGGGATCATTTCACATAGCTATTTTTTTTCTTTGTATATTATATGTGTATAGTTTTCATTCTTACAACGGTATTATCTTACTAGAATGTCCGTCTCCTTATACAAAAACGCCTATCATAGGCACAAATTCTTCAAATTAATACAAAATTATCTCTTTGAAAGTGAAAAACTATTTGTTTTCTTTTTATCTTTCTAGTTTGTTTACGAAAAAGTCCAGTGATTATTTTTGAACATATGCATTTGAATGTGATCACCGTTTACAAATACTTGCATAAAAAACAAAAAGACAGTTACTAATGGCTTTAAGAAACGGGACAATGTCTAAGGGCCATCCATAAAATCCCCACAGATATTTTCTCCAGCAGATACTATCTCTAGCAAGTATAGAGGCAGGGGCATCCTACAATAAAAGTCACTGCCATATCCACAACATACTACCTAATGATGTCAGGTGTTCTCATATCCCCGATGGAGCAAGAATCTCCAACTACTGCTCCGACTTCTAAGAAAAATTCCTCAGTAAAGTCGCCAAGCTTCCCAGGATTCCCCAACAGGACTCCATAAAAATCCCCAAGCAGTTCACAGAGTTTCCCTTCCCCAACAGAGTTTATTTCTCTAACGACGGAAATCCATTTCCTAACATTTCAACTTCAAACAAAATTTGAAGACCTACATTCTTCACCCCCAGCAACAATCAGGGATTTATTTTCCCTAATTCAACAACACTGCAATAGAACAGCTGATACGTTCATACATTGCATTCATGCATCATTCTACCAACATCATAGCATATGAAGCACAAATGCATATATCACAATCTCATTTAAATTAGCAGACAAATAAACACTATCAACATATACAATAGGTCAAAGATTAATGCCCGAAACCAGACGGGGAAACTATCTACATGACAAAGTGGTATGAACTCCTGGAGCAAGACGGGTTTACCAACAAATACAGCAGGCCACAGATTAATGCCCGAAACCAGACGGGGAACTATCTATGTGACCAACATTTCCAGGTTCCAGAGTAATACCTGTAACAAGCCAGGAAAACTATCTACATGAGCATATTGAAGATTAATACCTGTAATAATCCAGGAAAACTATCTTTCTTTCTAAGGTCAGAGATTAATACCTGAAACTAGCCAGGACAACTAGCTCAACGATCGACAAAAACAAGTCCCAGATTAATACCTTTAACAAGCCAGGACAACTATCTATGGACGATCGATTGTAGATTAATACCTGTAACAAGCCAGGAAAATTGTCTACATGAGAAGATTGAAGATTAATACCTATAACAAGCCAGGAAAACTATCTTTCTTTCTAAGGTCAGATATTGACACATGAAACCAGCCAGGACAACTATCTCAACGACCAACAAAAACAAGTTCCAGATTAATACCTGAAACAAGACAAGACAACTATCCAGGAACAGCTGATTATAGATCAATTCCTGAAACCAAACGGGGGGACTATCTACATGATCATCCTAAAAAAATATTACACGAGTTTCTTCTCCTAATCTCCAGATGTAGTCTAACACGGACTCATCCTGAAGCAATCTTACACGGGTTTCTTCTCCTAATCTCCAGATGAGGACTAACATGGACTCATCCTAAAGCAATCTTACACATATTCCTTATCATATTCCAGATGCAGTCTAACACGGACTCATTCTGAAGTAGCCCTACACAAGCTCCTTCTAATATACTTCCAGATAACAATTAATTTCATCCTCCCCAGCAAGTTCTTGTAAAGCCTGGAGTTTAACTAGAAAACAACAAACTTTTATCTCTCCAGCCCAAAGATAACTCCTCAATAGAGCCTGGACAACTGAAGTTCCTAGACATCATTCCCCATAGAGTTTTCCTCAAGTAGGAGAACAACAAAAATCAACATTCCCCAGTGGACTCCTCCTCAAACAGGATGAACAGGAATTCCCCACAAAGGGACCTCTTATGAAGTCAACACCTACTTTGTATGGCATCTCTAAGACCATCTCCGACAACTCTCAGTCATCTTTTCCAAATGGCATCTTTAAGCCCATTTCCTACACAGTTAACCATCACATCATGGGAGTGAAAATTTCTGGGCACTCTAGTGTTCAATCATATTCTACCTTTGGATCACGAAAGGAAAACAAGCCAATCTAAATCTTCAGGTTTTAAAGGATTGAACAAGGGAAGCTGTTGTACCCCAAAATTTTCCCTCCCTTTTTCTCAAGACATTTTGTCACAAGGATTTTCAAAAGTCCAAGTTCACACAAATACAATTGGATTTTTGTCTTTCAGGCATCAAATCAAAGAGGAACAAGTAGCCTTGATTTCAAAGTCTTTTGGTTGGGCATCTAAAATCCTTCAAGTTAGCCTTGATTTCAAAGTCTTCAATTGGGAATATGAAACCCTTTGATCAAGCTTCGGTCCACCAGCTTCGATTAAGAGTTGGGTCCCTTTCGAGCAAGCTTTAGTCCACAGGTTTCATTTGGGCATATGGCCCCTATAGGATTGATTTTATTCACCATCAGTAGCCCCTACATGTTTGATTCGATTCCCAAGCAGTAACCTCCTATACACTTGCTTCGATTGAGCAATGGCCTCCTGGAGGTTTATTTTGATTCACAAGGAAAAAGGCCTCTTCATGCTTGCCTTGGATTCACAAGGCAAAGGCTTCTTTAGACTTGCCTTGGACCCACTAGGCAAAGGCTGCTTCATGCTTACTTTCGATTCACAAGGAAAGAGCTTCTTCCATGTGTGCTTCGACCCATAAGGAAACAACTTCCTCTGTGTGTGCCTATAGTGCACAAGGCAAAAGGCTTCCTCAGACTTGTGTTCGATCCACAAGACCAAGGCACCTCCAACTTGCCTATGTGCTTGCTTTCGACCCATAAGGAAATGACTTCCTCTGTGCTTTCCTCCAATACGCAAGGCAATGGTTTCCCTTCATGCTAGCACCCATAAAGCAGTGGCTTTCTTTCATATGTGCTTTGATTCCTTAAGTAGTTGGCTTCCCTCATGCTAGCTTTGGCTCCACCTCTAAACCCTTCAACACACAGTTTTCCACACTTTGACACACAAGAAGGTCCATTCAAAGAAGCATTTGAAAGGTCCATTCGAAGGACACATAAATGGTACCTTCAAAGGACCTACAATAGACCCATTCGAAGGACATACAAGTGGTGCCTTCGAAGGACATATATTTGGTCCATTCGAAGGACACACAAATGGTGCCTTCAAAGGACCTACAATAGACCCATTCGAAGGAAATACATTTGGTCCATTTGAAGGATACACAAATTATGCCTTTGAAGGACATACATTTGGTCCAGTCGAAAGACATACAAATGGTGCTTTCGGAGGACATACATGTGGGGCATTCGAAAGAACCAGAGGGAGAAACATGTCCAGGTTCACTTAAGATTTCAAAATGGCAAGAAACATCCAAATATGGCCAACTTTCAATATGTTATATTTTTGTCTCATGGCCTTGAAAGCCTTTGTCTCTTGCCATACTTTATCTCCCCACACTCCTATAAATACAAGGCTAACACTGCCAAGGGGACAAAAACAAAAGAGAAAAAAAGGGAGATACATACTACATCACTGTGATATGGTGGGAGAACTGACTATGGTTTTGCGTTTGTTTTCGCAAATGTTTCGGTTGAGCAAGAGTCGCCACCGACTTTTTATTTTATCCTAAGGAAAGGTTTAAAAAGCACAGCAAAAACCTTTGAGATGTTTTCTTGGGTTCGGGGAGTAGATTATAGAAAGGGAAGGTATTAGCACCCTTTCTATCCATGGTTATCCATGGGCTCTTAGTTACTTGCTTAGATCACTTGCCTTTTGTTTTCAATTGTTTGAAATGGTGCTTTGTGTGTGTGGGTTTGAAAATTGTTTTGAAAAGAAGCCAATGTTGTGGCAACCTTTATAATGATCCATGTTGGTATGTATACAAAGATGTATGTCTTTTGAAAAGGTTTTCATTTGTTTTTGAAAGTTGTTTTTAAAGTGTTGTGAGGTGTGGTTTTAGAAAATAGGCAAGTGTTTTGTTTTTGCAAGTTTGATTCAAGTAACTAAGAGGTTATCTACTCCTAAATTTCTCAAAGATTATTGCTATGTTTTAACCCTTTTGACAAGTTTGTTCCACCATTGTATTTGGTGGACAATCTCATGTTAGGATGTGAAAGGGACGGGCGCGGGTCATCGTTTAGACCATAATTACAATGGTGCCAAGTATCTTTGGGCAATTTTTCTTTAAGGGACTTGATCATTTGTTTAGGCAACTTTTTGAAAGCGTCATCGAGGGACTATGATCATTTGATTGTTTGTTTTGCCCAAAGAGACCTAACATGCAATATGGCCCATTTATTGAAGGCAACAAGTGGAATACCCTAGATGGGTGCAAGTGTGATTTGTGTGTCCATTTTCATGCTTGTTTATCTTGAAATTAGGTCAAACTATTTTTGTTGTTTTTGATTCGCATACAAACCCTAATTCTAACATGGCAAAATTAGAAAGCAATAAAGTGCGAAAAATAAATTTACTAAACTATTACAACACAATATATGGGAATGGGGGTACAAATGTTCAAATGGGGATTTTGACAAGGAATTTAAACCTAAACTATTACATCAATATTGAATTATTTACAAGATATTTATTTGCACAAATTAAATGAAATAAGAATAAATATGCAAGATGCAAAAATGGTTTTTGTATATATGGAAAAAAAGTATTTTTATGTATCAAAATAAACAAAAAAGAAAAGTATTATTTTTGGGAGTTTTTCATGTTTAGGGTTAAACCCTAATTCTATTAAATAAAATGCATTATTTATTTATTATGTACAAGTATTTGTTTATTGTATACAAAAATAAATAAAATGAAGTATATTGGTCAAAAGATATTTTTATATTAAATATTAATAAGAAAAATAAAAGTGTGTATATTTTGTAATTTAACCTAAATATGTTAATAAATAAATATTTATATATGTATTATTTTCTAAATATGTATTATATATTCAAAATAATATTTAATATTTATAAAAAAAGTATTTTTTTATATGGAATATTTTCAAAAGATAAAACAAAATAAAAAAATAAAATAAAAATGTGTTTGCATTATTTTTGGTATTTTTAAATAAAATGTATCTATTTGTTTATTTATGTATAAAACTAATCTAAATGAACAAATACCTAATAAATAGGAAAATGGTGCAAAAAATTATTTTTATATTTTTTATATTATAAGGAAAAATAAATAAGTCAAACCAAAAAAAGAAAAGTCAAAAAAATCATTAAAATGAACAAAATGGGCTTAGGGGGTTCAGAAGTAAATGTATGGTGCAAATAAGAAAAAACATTCCAGGCCCAACCCAGAACCAGTCATCTTCAACCTCAGAACAAACTTGTTCAAGCAATCACGCGTTTCCTATCTCCCAATTCCTGGACTTTTAAGCAAAACTTTCAACATGAAAAGTGTAGAGCATGAGAAGACGAATCCAGGGATATAAAAAACTTGATTTAACTCTCTAAGATGAGGGAGAATTTCTTCTCCCCCAATTCCTGACCTAGTTTTTCATCAATGTTCAGACTCAAAATTCTTGCAGCACACATAATATAAATGAAATCTAATCATATGGGCATGTTCAGTGCTATGATTGTGACATGTTTCCTTCACAAACCTAAAGATAACAATGCCTATACTGAGAGATATAACTTCATGAACATACCTGTTCAGTTGGAATCATGCCTTGCAATGGAGGAGTTTTCAGAGCAAGATGATGACTTGTACAGCTTCCTTGAAGTGCGAGGATGCTATTCCAAGTTCTACTTTGTCCTGAAACTTCTTGAATCGTGCTAGAGAACTCCAACTGCAAAATAAGAAAATGAAAATGGTGGAACTGGTTAGAGGAGTTACAGGTCGTGTCTTAGGTTTTGGTTAGCTTGCATTGATGGTAGGGAAGGTGTGTGAAGAGCTTTTAGCAAGAAAGCATGAAAGGGATGAGAGTTGGAACTCAATCTGCAGAGGTTACTCTGTTTTGGCAGTTTGATGGTGATTTTGAGTTTGTGGAGGTATTGGAGGTCTTAGGGTCGTGCTTCAGCTTAGGATGAATGTTTGGAATATGTTTGATAACTTTCTCTAAGGCTTGGTTGATTGATATGGAAGTTGGTATCTCATATGCAATGTTTCTTGAACTTTAAGCAAGCAATGGTCACCTTGTGTTCTAGACAGGTAGAGGACCCCTAAACATGCTGCAAAGCCTTGCCTTGATCAGTGCAATATGTCTCATAACTTGTGCCTCTGAGACTTCTTTGTACTTCAAAGATATAAGAACTTGACATAAAGCAATCTTTTCAAAAATGGCTAAAATACTTTTTCCATTTATGGCCTAATCTTGCATACAATGCTTGGATACACAAAATAAGGCTTTGGCACAATGAGTATGCATTAAATTATTGAGTGTTGGATGGTTTAGAGACCTGTAATGTAGCATAAACCAAGCTGACTTGAAAATGCATAAGTTAAGAACATGGAAATTGGTCAATTCAAAAGTGAGTTTTTTCCATATTGCAAAATTCGTTTCTCTCAAGTTATGAGGTTGTTTGATGAGTTCTTGGACATTTTGGAAAGCTTAGAATGTGTACTACAATCCATCTTTGAAGTGCAAATTTAAATTCCAAGTGGAAGTGTATGAAAAATGGTCTTGAAGTTAGGTAAAAAAACTTGCCTAAAATAGGTCAAATTTTCACTAAGTTAAGAATGGTTTGGCACCCTTGTTCCAAAAATTGTAACTTGAGATACAAGCCTCTTTTGGGAAAACTTTGTGAATAAAAGTTGTAGATTATGCAATAGGCTACAACTTTCATGTTTTGACTTTTGCTTGAATCCAAATGAATCTTGGTGAGAAAGTGGGGCAAAGTTGGAAAAAAATTAGGGTTTTTCATAACTTAGAAAAATTCTAAGTTATGAAAAATTCTCATTTCAAACCCTAATTTGTAATTTTGATTTCTTGGTGAACAAGTTTCATGATTTGGCATGCTTTGATGAAAAATAAATCTTGACCCTTGATTTTGACCAAAAAGTCAAAGTTTGACTTTTCAGTATACAGTCAAAATTGATCAATTGACTGGGAATTTCAACTGTCAATCTTGTGTACTTGGGATCTTTTGAACTTGTTGAGCATGTCAAGATAATTCCATGGGGTCCTTGAGTCCATATGTGAGCTTGGTTTGCCATTGGCTAGGTCAAACAGTCAAAAATTGCCTTTGTGCAGTCAAAACCCTAAAAATGACCATTTTGCCCTTTTGGTGATCTGATCAAATTTCTTAAGGAATTGTGATCCAAACTTGATCAAAAGGTCCATGTGAGTTCATAATGTTGATGTGGGTCAATTTTCATGAGGTTTGACTGTCAATTGGCCACAGTTGACTTTTTCCCCAATACAGTTGATTTCTAGGTCAACTGTCCAATTGACTGGGCAAAATTTGGAATCAAGACTTGAAACTTGGTATGGGTAAACTTGAGAGTCCAACATGAAGCATGAAAGTCATCTTAGGCATTTTAGGTCAAAATAACTTTGTGCAATCACAAACCCTAATTTGGGTCAACAGTGCAAGGAGAAGTCTTGAGCAGAGGAAACCCTAACTGGATCTTGATCTTCAAGGGTCTTGTGATGAGAAAATGTTGAGGAAATGGGAGGGCAAATTTTGGGGTACAACAATCACACAGAAATATTGCCATTAGATAAAAATATTCCTACCTATACACCCATTAGCCGGGAGAAAACCTTGCATCCAGGAGTCACCCAGGCCTTTACACAAGCAATTCCACGCCCAAGTACACAGATTGAAGCATTTCTACTTGGTAAGGACTCACCCAAGTCAAAAATGTACACTCAGGCCTTTTAAACACATATTGCGTATACTTTCGTGTTACTAATGAAATTTGAGTTTGAATGAATGTCTTATATGCGTGCTAAAAGTGCAGGGATGAGATCGTTCCATTGTTGGGGAACGATCTAAGTTTCTTTCGAATTTCATGACTTAGGATGTTTCGGCCCAAACAAACCCAGATTCAAACTCAAAGGCCATTTAAACACATATTGCGTATACTTTTGTGTTACTCATTTCTTTTAATAGTTACCCTCTTTAAATCAACATATAAATAAAAAAAATCATCATTAGGTTTTATTAATTAAATTAATTTCTGAATTAATTAATTAATTAATTTTAACATTTTTTTTCAAAAATTAAAATAAATTAGAATTTAAGTTTAATTTTATTTTTTAATTTATTTTCTTTTCATAAAAAATCAAAAAAACAAAAAAAAAAAGATTTTAGTCTTAGGATTTTAGACGTCTTTTCAAATTCGCGCATTATTATTCTTTCGCACTTCCTTTTATTATTGTAACTATATATTAGGATGTAATAGATGATTAGTAGGACATTTAATGCTTTTATTTCCCCTATTTTTGGAATTGTAATAACCCCCCTCCCCGAAGCCTTTTAATAGCTATGTTTTATATTTCTGCACTTTTAATTACTGCAATTATTAACTGCTAGATGTATGACTAATAGGATTGTATGGCAAGAATAAAAACAAAACTCTAGCAAACTTAAATTCAAAGACAAATAACTAAAACAAACACAATTTCACATTCACACCTATAGGGTACCCCCACTTTGGTTACCTTTGAAAAATAAAACAGTCATGTCCGTCGAAAGTATGGACGCTTTAGCAAAGACACTCAAATCAAAAGATCATAGTCCCTCGATGACCTTGTGGTGTTGCCTTTCGGTAAATGATCTAGTCCCATAAAAAATTGCTAAAGTGTCTCTATATGTTGCCTTTATGACTGTACGATGACCCACGGATGTCCCTCATACATCCAAACGACTATGGCTACCTACTCACTAATAGTAGGCTAGCCTTATCTAAAGGAAATGGGGAAAAGAACGACCCTTTCGAGTAAAGTAGATAGTTCCTAGATGTTATGCTCACAAACAAACTTTTCACACCTACACAAAAACATTTAAAAAACATTTTCAAAAATGCTTTATCAACACTCTTGAGTACTGATACAAGAATTATCATAAAGAAAACTGCCTCACTATTGGCATTTCAAAATACTTTTCAAAAACATACAAAAGCATAAGGTATTTCAAAAATGAGCTAAGCATCTAAGAGCCCGTAGAAAACTACGGATGGAAAGGGTGCTAACACCTTCCCTTTCCATAATCTACCCCCTTACTTAGAAACAAATCTCGAAAGGTTTTTTTCTATTCTTTTCACCCTTTCCTTTGTTGGATAAAAGAAAAGTCGATGACGACTCTTGCTTACCGCAACATTTGCAAATACAAACACAAAACCAGTATAAATAGTCGATTCTGCCACCGCATTACAAACATAATATCTGGAAGATGAACTTTAGCTTTGGTGGCAATGAAGTACATAAGGTACTGTTGATCTATGTTGTTGTAGTCTGGAGAACTGGTAGGCTTCCTGTGATTGATGCATCCCATAATTATTTTGGACCAAATTTTGAGATAATCCTTCCAATATTTGGTTTTGTTGGATGGTTAGCCAGAAGTAAAAATTTCCTTTGAGACCACGATTAGGTCAGAACCTTTGTATTCCATATCACTGCATCGAATACCGCCATTGTCGTGACCTATGAGTTTCCCAATGATATCTTCAGTGATGATGATCTTATTTCCCATAACGTAGGATGTTACATGATGATTTGAAGCTATGGCATGGATCTAGAATTCTTTCACAAGTTTTAGAAAAACTGGACCTATGAGGCGATCAAAATACTTCGTCCATCCTTGGAAGTCAACATCAGGGGTTAAATCATACCCATTTTCTTTCATGCTTACGAAATCAACAATAAGCTCACAAAGAACTTCCAGAGAATCAATGGGTGTGAGAAGAGTTCTTGAGGGTTCGATATACCTTTCTTCATTTGAGGAGGAAAAACCAGGAATGGTTTGAGAAAATTGATAAATTTGTTGAGAGGAAGCCATTTGTTCACACAAACTCTTTTAGGGTTTTAAAAAAAATAAACAAATGAAGAGAGAAAAGTGAGTGAGAGAGAATAAGTGATAGTGTTTGTGATAGAGTGAAGTATAAATAGCCAACGAAAAAAATAGTAGTTTTAATTTAAAAGAAAATAATTTTAAAAAAAAAAGATTACGTGCATTTAATGATTCCTGAAAAGAGGGATAGCAAAGATATGGAATAGTTACCGATTTGGCTCGAGCCTCAATTCATGAACTCAACCGTTTCATAGTTTACAGATGTTGATATTGTGAACTGCTTGCATCTATCTTAGAAATGATACATTTTTAGAGAATGTTCATATCTTCTGGATAGATCCTGATACAACTTTCCTTCTCACTTCTGAAGAAGTATTGTTCAGATGTTCACATAAAGAATTAAAGCAAAAAGTTATGAGGGTATAAATATACAGAAACTACATTATCATTTTGGGCATAATTCCATACTGATATGATTCAGAATGAAATTAAATCTTTCTTCAAAAAGGGGTTTAGTGAAAATATCATCCCATTGATGGTCAGTGTCTATAAATTTTAAAGAAAGAATTCCCTTCTGAATATAGTCCCTAATAAAATGATGTTTAATTTCTATATATTTAGCCCTAGAATGTAAAATAGGATTTTTTTGAAAGACAAATAGCAGAAGTATTATCACAGAGGATAGGAATGTTACTCTTATATATGTTAAAGTCTTCAAGCTGACTCTTCATCTAGAGCATCAGTGTGCTGCATCCAGTCGCAACTATATATTCAGCTTCAGCAGTTGATAGTGCACTAGTGGATTGGCTTTTGCTGGACCACGAGATTAGATTGTCTCCTAGAAACTGACAGCTTCTAGAAGTACTTTTTCTTTCTATTCTATCTTCGGAAAAGTCAGCGTCACAGTACCCTACTAATTTATATTCTATGGATTTTCTATAGTAAAGACCAAGATTAGTAGTACCTTTCAGATACTTGAAAATTTGCTTAACTACTGTTAAGTGAGATTCTCTAGGATCTGACTAGAATCTAGCACAAATACAAATGCTATACAACATATCAGGTCTTGAAGCTGTTAAATATAAGAGATAACCAATCATACCTCTGTAGAGTTTCTGTTCTACTTTCTTACTTACCTCTTCCCTTTCCAGAACGCATGTAGGATGCATATGAGTTTTGGATGGCTTACATTCTGACAAATCAAATTTCTTTAGAAGATCTTTGACATACTTGCTTTGATGAATGTTGGTTCCTTCTAGAGTTTGATTGATTTGGATACCCAAAAAGAACTTGAGTTCACCCATCAAGCTCATTTCAAACTCCTCCTGTATAGACTTAGCAAATTCTTTTCCCAAAGAGGCTTTAGTAGATCCAAAAATTATATCATCTACATAAATTTGACTACCCAAAATGTCATTTTTAAACAGTTTACAGAATAAGGTCTTGTCCACCTTCCCTATGGTAAAATCATTTTCTAACACAAAATTACTCAGTCTTTCATACCAAGCTCTGGGAGCTTGTTTCAGATCATATAATGATTTCTTAAGTTTATAAACATATTCTGAATGTTTTGTATTTTCAAAGCCATGGGGTTGGTGCATATAAACTTCTTCATCAATGTAACCATTTAAAAAAGAACTTTTAACATCCATCTGATAAAGAGTGATACCATTATTTAAAGCAAAAGAAATTAAAAGTCTGATAGATTCTAACCTGGCGACTGGAGCAAAGGTTTTTGTATAGTCTATCCCTTCTTACTGACTATAACCTTGTGCCACAAGTCGTGCTTTGTTTCTGACGATTTCTCCTTGTTCATTAAGCTTATTTCTGAAGACCCATTTGGTTCCAATGATGTTAAAGCCTTTTGGTTTAAGAACTAGATCCCACACATCATTTCTGGTAAATTAATTTAGTTCTTCCTGCATTGCAAGGATCTAGTCATTGTCTAGAAGAGCTTTGTTAATGGAAATTGGATTAATCAGAGATACTAATACCATGAGTGATTCTTTAGAATTTCTGAATGTATATCTTGTTCTGATTGGGTCATCTTTCTTTCTCAGAATCGTGTTTTCCTGATGTGCTAAGCTGCTTTTGGATTGTCTTTTCTGGATGGGGTCTTCAGAAGTTGATGTAATATTTGTGACATACTTTTCTGTATTTGGCTGTGATTCTTTATTAAGAACTTCTCATGCTTTGTGTTTGATACCTATAAATTAAGCTTCTATATCTGTAAAACTTTTACCCTACTTTTACTTTTGAGAGCCAAGCTTATCATCAAATATGACACTAATAGATTCTTCCACAATTCGTGTTTTTGTGTTATATACTCTGTAACCTTTTGAGCATTCAAAGTATCCTAACATGATACACTTTTTTACTTTAGAATCAAACTTGTTCATATGTTCTTTAGTGTTTAGTATAAAACAAGTACATCCAAATGGATGGAAATAAGAGATGTTGGGCTTTCTGTTCTTCCACAGTTTATATGGAGTCTTATCCATAATAGGTCTTATTGAGATTCTATTATGAATGTAACACGCTGTGTTAATTGCTTTTCCCCAGAAGCTTTTAGCAATTTTAGTCTCGTTGATCATGGTTCTGGCCATTTCTTATGAAGTTCTATACTTTGTTCTACAACTCAATTTTGTTGAGGAGTTCTAGGACAAGAGAAATCATGAGAGATTCCATTCTCATTAAAAAAGTTTTCAAATCTTTTGTTTTCAAATTCCCCATCATGATCGCTTCTGACTTTAACAATTGTGAAATCTTTTTCGTTTTGAACTTGGTTACATAAGGTAGAGAACACCGAGTGTGACTCGTCCTTGTGTCTTAAGAACTTTACCCATGTCCATCTGCTATAGTCATCTACGATCACTAATCCATAATTTTTGCCACTGATGGATGCAGTTTTCACTGGTCCAAACAAATCTATATGCATAAGTTCCAATGGTCTTGAGGTAGAAACATCATTTTTATTTATTTGAAATAAGGTTTTGCAAATTAGCCTTTTTGACATGCTTCACATAGAGCATCTGAGCTGAACTTCAGGTTAGCAAGTCCTCTGACCAAATTGAGTTTGTTAATTTGAGATATTCTTCTCATACTAACATGCCCCAATCTTCTGTGTCAGACCCATTGCTCGTTGTTAACAGACATTAGGTATTTTACATTCTGACTTTTTAGTTCAAAAAGTTATATTTTGTAAATGTTGTTCTTTCTGTTTCCATTAAAAAGGATAGTCCCATCTTTCTGACTAACTACTTTACATGACTTTTGATTAAAGACTATGGATAACAGGTTATGCATTAACCCATCTACTAACAAAACATTAGTTATAGAAGGAAGTGTACTGTTACCAATAGTTCTAGAGACAATAATCTTTTCTTTCTGATTGCCTCAGAAACCTACAGAGCCGTCAGATTTAAGCTCCATACTTTGGAACATATGTTTTCTTCCCGTCATGTGTTGATAGCATCCAGAGTCTAGGTACCAAGATTGGTGTTTCAACTTTTCTGTTAAAGACATCTGCAACATAGAAAATTTTATCCTTAGGTACCTATATCTTTTTGGGTCCTTGTATGTTAGAGTTACAAAAATTTTGTTTGAATTTTGGTTTTGCAGAAAAAGCATTACTAGTATACTTTATGTCATGTGTATGTCCATATGTAAAGTGTGAATAGAGAGGCGTGTGTTTTATGTCTATATCATCAACTTTCTTTGGTTGAGTTTCTTTTCCCTTTGGTTTCACATTTCCTATATCTTTTCTGCCATTTCTGCTAACTCCATAGATCATTGAAGCTATCTTGTTCGTATCTATGTTTTTAGCTAGAAATTTTTGAAAGATATGATCATATTCTTTTATGATTTTATCAGAATTATTAGAAACTTTTGAAACAGTTTCTTTTTGAGCTTTTTGTAATTTATTTTTAATAACATAATTTTCAATTTCGAGTTTAGAAATGGTTTCTTTTAGCTCAGAGTTTTCTGTTTTTAGTTTCTTAGTTTCTTCAGAGTCAGATACTAGATCCTTTTTCCAGTTCTTGTTTTTGACTCGAAGTTGCTGATATCTTTTAAGAATTTCTGGTATACTTTCTTCTAACTGAGATCTAGAAAAGTTAGAGAATACCTCTTCTGCCTCTGAGTGTGACTTTGATTCAGATGATCCAGTGTCATCTGATATGTTGGCCATTAAGGATATGATGGATCGTTCATCTTCTGATTTTGTTTCAGCTTCTGAAGATTCTGAGTCATCCCATGTTTCCATAATACTTTTCTTTTTTTCTTTGGAGAACTTCTTTTAAGGTTTTTCTTTCTAAAGGTTTGCGCAGTCGCTTTTGTAATGAACCTGTTCGTTGCATTCGTAGCATACAATATCTCTGTTACTATATTTTATGTATCCAAAAGATGATTCAGAGTGATTCCATGTTCTTATGGGAGTTCTAAACCTCCTCTGCCTGTTCTTCCATAACTGATTGACTCTTCTGGAGAGAAGAAATATTTCATCTTCTTTTGACGAGGATCCACCAGAGTTTTCTTCTTTTGATGAAAAACTTTATATTCATATTTCTTATTAGATTTGAGAGTGAGAGACTTACCTTGCTTCTGGGGCTCATCTTCTTCTAGTTCTATCTCATGACTTCTCAAGGAGCTGATAAGTTCTTCAAGAGATATTTTGTTCAAATATTTGGCTAGTTTTAAGGTTGTGACCATGGGTCTCCATTTCTTGGGTAAGCTTCTGATGATTTTCTTTACATGATCTGCTGTTGAGTACCCTTTGTTCAGAACTTTTAGCCCAGCAACCAGAATTTGAAACCTTGAGAACATTGTTTCAACTGTTTCATCTTCTTCTAATTTGAAAACCTCATATTTCTGAATGAGAGCAAGAGCTTTGGCTTCTTTGACATGCGTGTTTCCTTCATGCATCATTCTTAAGGAGTCAAACATGTTTTTGGTTGATTATTTGTTTGTGATCTTCTCATACTCGGTGTACAAGCTAGCACTCAAGAGAATTGTTCTGGCTTTATGATGATTTCTGAATTCTTTCTTTTGTTGATTTGTCATTCTCTTTCTGTTGATCTTCTGACCGCTTTCGTCAACTGGATGTATGTATCCATCAGTCACCATATACCAAAGATCAGTGTCATGAGCTAGAAAGAAACTTTCGATTCTGTCTTTCCAGTAATCAAAGTTCTCACCGTCAAAGATTGGAGGTTTGTCACTGATTCTGTCTTTCTCATCATGATTATCATTGTTGATGGTTTGACTTGGTCAGACCATAGTGCTTTTCTTACTAGGATATTTTCCTGGCATACTTAAGTGCTTGCACCCGAAACCAGGCTCTGATACGAGTTGAAGAATGGAAAAACACAAGAAGGTGGGGTTTGAATTGGGGTTTTCAAAATTAAAGTAGTAGACATTTTGTTTATACTGGTTCGTTTGAACTCAAACTACTCCATTCCACCCGCTAAGGTGATTTTGCCTCTCTCAAATGAGGTCTTAATCCACTAATCAAATCTTGATTACACAAATACAATGACTAATGTCAATGTCTTCTTGAGTTTAAACCACGACTCGATTTTCTCAAGGTATTACAAATAAAATAATTAACAGTGTGTACAAAGATGTTTTCTAGACAAAACTATATCACTACAATGATGTATACACAATTGAAAAGCACAAGATAGAAATGTAATAAGATTTTTATTTTTCAGTGCGCAGTAGTGTTGTGTGTTATTTCTTCTTCAAGTCTTCTTTATATAGGCGATGCATGAGAGACATGAGAAGATGCTTTTGGAAGTTTGATAAAGTGTAGTTAATGTTCTTTCCAAAAATAGAGATCTTGTCTTGATTCAGCCGTTACTTTTGATTTGCAATGAATAAATTGTAACGCTTTAGAACATGCTTTCTTGGGATCATATTAGAAGATGAATGTTACTGTTGAGACTTCTTTAGTTCTTTCCAGAACTTTACTTATCAGGAATATCAGAGTTTTTGTTTGCAGCATTGGTGCATTCAGAAGTTGTAACATTAGAACTTCTTTATTTAAGCGTGTCACACGGATTTTCTTCTAAGTATAATGTGTCACAATAGAGATTCAAAAATGAAACTTTCTCATCTTCTATGCTTCTTACATCACAATTTCCCTGCATATCAAAAAACATTGTTAGAGAGCATATTTGTTCTTTAAAACTCTTTATCATGTATTTGTTATCATCAAAACTCTTACAGGGATGTAGAACAAAATTATGTTCTAACAAAAGCATTATTCCAAAACTCTTTAACTAACTGAGGATAAGTTGGTCCTCTAAGAAGATCAAAATAGGTTTCCCATCGTTGGCTCTTGACATCATTGGATAGATTAAATCCATTATCTACTAGGTTTTGAAAATCCACTCTTAGTTCAGCAAGAATTGTTATATGTTCTGTTGGCACAATAGAGGAAGTTCCTGGGGCATCAAAAATGGAAAGAGGTCGAGAGTGAAGTGGGAGATTTAGGTTTTCCTCAAGGAGAATTAATGTTTGGTGCTTGGTAGTTGATTGTTAAGAGGCCATTGATGATTATGGATAGATTTGGAACATAGACGAATAAGTTTTAGGGTTTTTTAGGATTCAGGGCTAATGACTAGCGAGAGATTTGGGAGGTGGAGTGTGACTAGAGTGGAGAGAGAGAGAGAGAGAGAGAGAGAGAGAGAGAGAGAGAGATAGAGAGAGAGAGAGAGAGTGAGAGATATAGAGAGAGTTTTTTGAATTAAAAATATTATTACTCCTTCGAGAAGAGTGAAAAACTTACAAGGGGTAAGGTAAAAGGATTTTTTACCTACCCTTAAGACTATTCTACTTTTCCAATAAATCACATCAATCATCAGGTGGATTTGAAAGACAAGCCATTCAAAGAATTTACCTTTTCAATTATTAAAGGTTTTACTAGATCTTGAAACTAAGATAGTTTCTCCTTAGATCACTTCTAATTGTTTAGGAATATCAACAGTTATTATACCAGATATAAAATATCTATTTATTGCTAATATCTGAAAGAAGAACATTCAATAAAAAGAAAATATACTTTATTAGAAAACATGTAAATTCTGACCTGGTATATTTTCTTGTGACATGTTTACCTTCATTGTTGAGCTTGTTTCAGATTCAACAGTCTTTTGAACACTTCTTGTGTTTCATCCCTTGTCCTGAGATGCTCTTTCTGATCTCCTCATTTCTTGAGATTTTAGGAGTAGCTTCAATATATTCAGATGGTTCCCTACAGCTGCAGTCTTCTTGTCTGGCTGACTTCCTTTGAGTAGATATTTTTTAAGTTGTTATGCCTTCTTCAGAGCTTGAAACGAAGAATCTTCTAGATGATCATCTTTTGATTTTTCCATTTCTTGTTCTTCAGCGGCTGCTTTACTTTATTTATATTATGATAGTAGTTTCCATATACTTCAGAGAGGTTCTGATTTGATCTTCTCCCTGGTGGATGTCATTTCCTCCTTTTGACTTCCAATTCTTTTGTGCAACATTTATTCAAAGCTTTCAGACTAATCCTCCTTCTTATTTCTGAATTTCATAGAAATTGGAAGCTTTGGTCTCGTTAGAGTTCTTGATGGGTCTTCCCGATATGACATTGAATTGATCCATAGAAGCTTGCAGTGGTTGTTTGAATGACATCTTCAGTTGAGTTGAAGTGCTGAATGTGGACCTTTGCTTTTGATGGAAAACTTCTGTTGAATGGGAAGATGAATTCCCTTTCCATCAAGTACTTTACCCTTAAGAATCATGAGAACTATTTTCAGGGATTCTGTCTTCATATTTCTCATTCTTTCCCTGAGTTTTGAAACCTCTACAGAACGAGTTTTGAATCAGAAAAGCTTTCTATCATTTGAGTAGTAGGA
Organism: Vicia faba; assembly: GCA_948472305.1. Taxonomy (NCBI): domain Eukaryota; kingdom Viridiplantae; phylum Streptophyta; class Magnoliopsida; order Fabales; family Fabaceae; genus Vicia; species Vicia faba. Next base: position 340,157,036 of record OX451736.1, read on the forward strand.
AACTATGGAATTTTCTCTAACTGGATCTCTTTACACGGTTAAGTGTTTGATTCTTGAATCAATAACAAAGTCGGGCTCTGATACCAATTTAAGGTAGAGAAAAATCAATAAAGAGGGGGGGGGGGGTTGATTTATGTTCATAGAAAAGATTCCCCTTTAGAAATTCTAAGTACGCAAATGATAATAGCTATAAAGATAATGAAGAGAAAAGGACACAAGTATTTTATCCAGGTTCGTCATTAACTAGGCTACTCCGGTCACCCTCGCAACGATGATTTCTCCTTATCTAAGCACTTAATCCATTATAACCAAACTGATTACAAGTGCACGGGGAACCGTCGGTGACTAACATACAATGACACGTTCAGTGATCCAACCAGATATAAAGTTCATTGACCCAATAAAATATGATCCCTCAGGATCTTCTACCAGGATTTCCTTTCAATGATATCCAGCAGTGATCTCACAAGACTCTGACCTTCACTCGTCCCCCTTTGAGATATGACTATTATTGACCTAACATAATTTGATCCCGTAAGATCTCTATCAGGATTTTCTCTAATGACCGCAACCATTATCTTCTTAAGATCCGACTTTTACTAAATCTCCCAAGGAATCAATCAATAATATTTGATGGTGATCTTGTGTTTTCATGAATGCTTCTTCTAAGCATATTACACAAGTGTTTTAAGCACATGTTGTTTAACACTTCTTCGAGAAACAACTCAAGTGTTAAAACAATTTACATGAAGAGATTCAAACATAAACACTATACGAGAAACAACTCTAGTGTTTATTACAATGTTATAAAAAGATGTATATGATCAGAAGTTAAGCAGCCTATTGTAGTGTTCTTCTTCATCTTCTTGATGAGCAAGTTCTGGGCAACAACTCCTTGCTTCTTCTGAGATATACCAAGATGTATGTGAAAGGAAGTTGAATAACATCTTGTAGTATTCTTCTTCTTGAGCAAGCCAAGAGAAAAAACTCCTTGCTTCTTCTGCTTCAATCAAGATGTATATGATCATAGTTGTATGACATCTTGATGAAATCTTATTTCTTTCTCTTCTCTCTTCTTTAGTGGTCTTCAGAATATATAGCATTGCAGCTTTACCATCTTCAGGATCCACTGCTTTCCTTTCACGGGATGAAGCTTGATGGCCAACAACAACTTTCTTTAAATCTTAAATCTTCTTTTATATACTTTGACGGAGAGAGACGTTGTGAGGATATAAAGGACTTTTCCTGCACCAACGGTTAGTTCTAACTAATAGAATAAGGTGTAATAGTTTAGATATTATAAAATAATATTTTTGTATCCTGTCACTGTTCAATGATAACTTTCCACCTTTTCTATGAATAATGTTTTTCTATTAACTTTACACCTTTTCCCAATGGTCACAATGAGAGTTATTGACAATATAGTATAAAGGATCGCCCTTACGCCATCCTAGAGGGTATAGGTCACATACACTATATGTACCTTTTGTAGAAAATCACACGTTAACCATTTGAACTTTCTTCTTATTTTCATAGGCTTCATATATTTGAATGTTTAATGTTAAAGCTTGTTGTAGAAGAATCTTTCTTTAAGTCTTAGAACCTAAGTCTTGGAGTCTTTAGAACTTGCCACACAGAACTTTGTCTTCAGAGTCTTCAGCACTTGGTTGTAAGAACTTGCTTTTCTTTAGATCATCAGAACTTGTTCAGTAGAACCTGATCTTCATAATCTTCAGAACTTGTAACACATAAAAGCAAAACTTTAGAAGGCCTCCAAATCTTAACCACAAAGTCACGATCATAACCTCTTGTAGTAATGTTCCTTAGACACATTACTGAAGATAGATTCATAATGTTGACTTCAACTGTAACATGTAACCACATGTTTTCTTCTAGTAGTGTATGTTTAGAACCTGATGACTTCACAAGACTTGTACCAGAGTCATAACATTATAGCAGCAACTACACACTAGAAAGAAACCATTAGTGTATACAATTGTTCTCTAAGATAACATTACAATTGTTCTCTAAGATAACATGTAAAGTTATTATCAAAATATCAAGGCCAGATGTAGAAACACTTCTTGTTCTTATAACTAACCCTAATTGGGATTGGGCTTAAGTTACTCAACTTGTATTATATTTAATATTATATCAAATATTTCAAAACTAAACCCCCTATTTGAAAGAAAAAAGCTATTAAATTACCTTATGAATTGATTTAGATGATACTTAATATATGCGATAATATGGGTGTAATCAGATCGGTTTGGACCGGTTTTTGGTCAAAAAAAAGCCCGATTTGATGATATTTCCATCAGTTTGGTTTGGTTTGGTTTTAACATTTTTTTAAAAATGGAACGGAATCAAACTAACCGGTTTGGTTCAGTTTGGTTTGGTTTGGTTGATCAATTTACATGTTTATTTTATCAAACATTATATTTATCCGTGTAATCTCCACTATTATTTTTTCAAACAAATTACAAGTTGCTCTTAATCCATATGAAATAGTGACATGGTATCTATTGAATTATGAAATAAGTTCACTATCAAATATAAAAGTTAACACTTGACATCAGAATATTGGAAATGGATTTCAAAGCTTAACAAATGGAACAAAATAAAACATACATCAATTAACATGTTTCACACCTCAAACACGCATCAAAACATTTGGTAACAAGACTGGAAGGAATTTCGTTGAAGAAGAAGAAATAAAAAATGTTTAAAAAATTTGAAAATTAACGAAGATAAATTGAACACGAAGAAGACGACCATAACATATCAGAATGACGACAGTGAGAGGAACAATGGTGGCAGACAACAAGAGCAGTAGTTCAATAAATGTGTGTTTTTTGGGACTTTCTATGCTTTGGAGTTTGGTTCTAGATGCATGTTTGTCTGAAAGGAAAGAAGTGTAAACACAGATGGATAATGGTTAGATCGATAAAAAAATTTGAGCTTAATAATGGGTGGAATAAAAATATTTAGAACGTCATTATTTCTATTGGTTCGGTTTATCGATTTGGCAATTCCTAAAAACTAAAACCGAGAATCGATCCAAACCACATCAATTTTTTATTGGTTCGGTTTGGTTTTGAAACCAAACAAAAAATAATTGGTTTTATTTCAATTTGGTTTGGTTAGATTTTTTGAGTTTAATTGGATTTTTATGATCCACTTACACTATAGATAAATAGATAGGTGGAAATGAGTGTGAGTCAATCTTTTGTGAAGAAAAATATTGACACTTTAATTATGAGGTTTGTTGAAGTTTGAGATTTCTTCTAACCAAAAACATTAAAGTTATTTTATGTGTCATTATATTTTGATATCTGAATATTATGGTAGAACTAAATAATTTATAATTGTCTATCACTATCACCCCTAACACCATGGTTCGTTAAATGAAAATATGTGCACCCGCACACATGAAGAAAGTGAGAGAGAGGCAATTAATTCTAATTGTAAGAATACTATAAATGTTATTTATACCTAATTTTAGTTAAAATTTATTCATCTGATTCATTGTAATCTATTGATAATTTTTTTTTTAATTTATAATAATAGTAAGATTATACAAAAATAGCAGTCGGCCGAATAATAAGTTGTGTTACTATCTCTTTTTAGATGATAAAATTAATCCTCTTAAAAATTATGTTTATTTTCCTAGGTGACACAATATTGCTATGTTTGAACCTTTGCATTCTTTATAAAATATTCATTGCATCTGGTGCTAGAAAACCAAAAGTGTCAAAGACAAATGATATTAAAACATGTTGATTTTCAGAACACGCATTCTCATACTTGGCCCCTTTACTTGAAGCGACTTTGAGATCTGCATGTCCCATAGTGAAACATACATTCCTTAGTTCCACCAGTGGGGAAACCCCAGTTAAGTCTACACATACATGTTTCCCTCATACTCACCCATACACTAGAACATTTATTGGCCTAAGAATTGATCTTCCCTCTTGAGGATCAATCAAGAAATTCACAGGAAGCTTTTTCTTCATAGATACTCTTGCATGCATAAATATATAAAATATGGAATCCCTAACAAAGTCATGTCAGTATTTGAATCCTAAAGCTCCTTGGAATGATTATTGTGCTTCCCAAATATATCCAATCGCGCCTTGCAACAAATAGGGCAAGAAAATAAAGATGGTATTTAAGGATGGTACAATACTCTATTGAGAACATTAGTTGGTCTAGACCATCAATAGGGATAACAAGGAGAAAATCTTGAGCATGTGATGCTTGCAAACAACAAAAAAAAGCTTTTTGTCTGGCAGTCATGTCAAACTTTACATCTTTGTCCTGAACACTTTTAATAAAAAGGGCACTCGCCAAAACATGTTGTGCTTTAGGAGTGATAATACCATTTCTAGTAAAACTACTAAGGTCAAAATCATAAATCACAACACTAAGACTATCCAAAGCTCTGTTGAAATCAAGGTTCATACAATACATCCCACTATCTCTTAATATATGATACTGTAACACTCAAGATTGGGTCCTAGAAGTCACAAATGCGTATAAGATAACCTCTACTGCAGATTACAAACCCAATCCACCAACTCTAATTAGTAAGGAAGCCACCCTCATTTGAAGATCCCCGAAGAAAGAACCTTTGCTAACCATGATATCTTCAAGCTCCCTTCGCAAACCTTTATCAAACAAAATAGGTGTTTTCTCCATATGATTAGGTTGACATGTTCTAAGGAAAAAATGAGTTTGGAGATACCTGTGCAAGTACGAAGTAGAGAAGCTTGTAACACCCTAAACCACAAATACTTATTTTCTTAAAAACATGGGAAAATAAAATAAACTCATACAAGGGTGTCACATTTTCTCAACATAAAACAAGTTTCTCAATTATTATGTTATAGCAATGGAATTAATAATAACTGTTGTACCCCAAAATTTGCCCTCCCATATTCTTCAAGATTTGTCAAGAATCATCTTCAAATGGTTCAAGACTACTCAAGGATTGTACAGTCCAAATGCCTCCTAAGCCAGTCAAAATTAGGGTTTTGGTTCCTTCAATGAATTTGGGATTTTCAATGGCTCAATCAAGTCTCATAGGCTCATATACATCCTCAAGCATCTACATGCCAGTTTGCACAGTCAAAAGCTTCAATTGCTCTACAATTAACTGCAGGGGTAAAATGGTCATTTTGCAGTCAAAAGTCAAATTTTTGGTCAACATATTATTTTGAGTCCACAATCATCATTTGATCAAGTCTTGATCATGATTCCTCAAGAATGGCTCAAAAATTATCAAAGATGCAAAAGTTACTATTTTTGGACAGTAGAAAAGTCAACTGTATCTTGACCAGGGCACAACTTTTTCATGGTTCATCAGAAAAATCGCATCCAATGCTCATCTTGAAGGGGATGACATTTACTACAACTCATATTCACATTCCAAGTCCAAGAAATGCTCTCACAAAAAGTTATCAATTTCTACATTATAGGTCAATTTCAAAAGTCAACAAAAATGCACTTTAATTCAAAGACCATAACTTGAGATTGGTAAATCCAAATGACATGGGACCAAAGGCATTGATTAGAGGACTTCAATACCTTTCTAAAATGTCAAAGAACATGTTCATATGATCAAAATTGAGCAAGATATGTATTGGAGAAGTTGGGAAATTTTTGTGAATTTGCAAAAGTCAACTTTGCTCAAAACACCTTGTTTTTGCTAATGGGCCTCAAATTTCTTCTTGAAACTTTATCCAAGGCCTATGCACGACCCATCAAGCTTAAATTGATTTATTTTCTTATTTTTTATTAATTAATTGGATTTTTAATCAATTTTAATTCATTTAATTAATTTAAATTGTAGGAAATATCAAGATATGGTTTTTCAATCTTTTCATGAAGCAAATATGACCTACAAGAGATGGCAAATTCGTGTGCACATCAAGGGGACAAGAATCTCCAAGTTTGGCAAGATTTTCCAATCAAAAAGATTGAAAAATATTTGATTTCCAATCAAATATACAAACCATTATTCCATGGATTTCTTGTCAAGAATTTAACCTAATTCCATTCTACTATAAGTACTCAAGCTAAACCTAATGCCATAAACGTGAGAATTGCTGCAGAATGCCATAGCCAATATTGAAAAAAATCAAGAAAACTTGAAAACTGTTTTACAGGTTCCAACGTGATTCAAAGCTTTTTTTGTTTCTAACACCTTGCAGGAACTCCCAGGGACCTTTTGCAATCAAAATCACACGCCAAAGCTCAAGAAATCACCATTCACAGACCGACGGTTTGCTTAACTTTTTCAGAATCGAAACTCATGATTCATAAGCATTTGATGTGATTTATAGTTTGTTTTGTATTGTTTGCATCCATACAAAGCTAATGATATTAATTAATTGGATTATAATGAACAGAATCGTGAATTGCCATTAACGAGTTTTAGGGTTCTTGAGTTCTTGAATTAGGGCTTTATTACTCAGGAAAAATTGGGACCTCTAAGACCCATGGTTGAGACCGTCAGGACGAGACGAATGCATTGAGACCATCGCGCCATATTTATATTTAGCGTACGCCTAATCGCTATTATTCGTGGATGCAGGTTGTGGGGGTTAAAAACCCCCGCTATCTATTTGTTCTTTTTGCAGGCAAACGAGGAAGACGATTGCGTGTTGATACTTGGTTGGTTGGTTTGAAAAAAGGCGCGTGTTTTGTTTTTGTGCAGCATTGAATTGATTATTTAATATTATGTTTATTGATCATTATACTAACAGATGCAAGCAACTGGCCTAGTGGAGCGTGCGTTGTCCAAGAACCATTGGGACCTGGGTTCGATTACCAGGTCCACCCAAAACTCTATAATATTTTTCATAATGTGATCATATGCAGGATTCTCAACGCGTTCCACCATAAACCTCACGCTTCAGCATGCCATGTGGCCATAATCATAAATCCAAAGGCCAAAAGATGATGAACACCATGTTCCTGGTCAACCCTGCGCCTAGGCAATCTCCAAAGTCAAAGCAGGCCTGCACAATAATGGGCCAGATTTCCAATTAACACCTCCTAAGGGCCCAGCACCCCCCTGGTTCTTTCATAATTTTCTTTTATTAATTATTATTATTAATTACTATTATTATTATTAATTAACTCATAAATTATTTTTCATAGTAAAAATCAGAAACCTAAAACATTATTTATTTTTATTATTTATTAATTTCACTTTATTTTTTTGTAAATAAATATAATTAATTAATTTAGTTAATTAGGTTAATTTTAATTGTTTTCACAATAAATAAAATCCATGTAGAAATTAGGTTTTGACTTTTAATTCCTTTTATTTTTATTTTTTATTTTCATTAAGACCTAAAAAACTAAAAAATACTTTTTACTTTTAATTAATTAATTAATTAGTAAATTAGGTTTAATTTGAATTAATTGCAAAAAGGACTAAAATTCCATTCTTTTCTCAAAAAGGGTCAAAACCCTAAGGACGTCCCGATTCAATTTCTTTCGCGCATTATTATTATTTTGATCATATTTATGTATCTGCTCCGAGAATGTAATAGATAATTAGGACTTTTATCGCTTTCTTTATTTTCTCGCATTTATTTTCAAGGGTTATGTTTTTGGCGATGTAAATACCCGACGCCTTGTAATAGCGTAGATTCACTTTCCGCAATTTACTTTCCGCACAATTATTAATTGTTAAATATGCATGACAAGACTTGCCTGAAAAATAAAATCAACCTGTAGCTCACAATGATGCATGTTCAAAGATAATTTAAACTGAATTTGACACACTCGCACATGCCACTCCTAGGGTACGCCTCACTTGGTTGCCTCGACGTGGTCATTAAGTATAGGGTGTTTTAGAGGTCGCCCTCCTGTCTAAAGATCCAGTTGCCTCGAAACGGTTGCCTCGGATAAAAAAGGATCTAGGACATTAGGGTTACCGCTAAGGCGTCCTACTATTTCTTTGGTGACCACACATGTCCCTATAATCGAATTGACCCGAATAACTCCAACGACGGTGCTACCTACTTCTCAATAGTGGGATAGTACTGTCTAAAGGACATTTACACAGCTTAATTCCTTAGAGTAGGTAGATTTCTCCTGGGTACTTGCTCTTTCAAAAAACAAAAACAATTTTTCGCACTTACACTTTCAAAAAGTTTTCAAACAAACACTTCATACACTCTTGAGGACTGATACAAGAGTTACCTAGAAGTTTTCAAACAAACTTTTTCAAAACCCACAAACACAAGAAAAGCAAACAATTTTTGAAAACATAGTGAGCAAGTACCTAAGAGCCCGTGGATAACCACGGATAGAAAGGGTGCTAACACCTTCCCTTTCTATAATCTACCTCCCGAACCGAGAAACATCTCGAAAAGGAATTTTGATGTGCTTTTGTCCTTTCCTTGTTGGAGAACATAAAAGACGGTGGCGACTCTTGCTTACCGCGACATTTCGCGAACCAGCATTTCAAAAACAGTCAGTTCTATTTCCACCGATCACATAATTGGCGACTCTGCTGGGGAAGATATATATAATAAGTGAGGTGTACCTTAGGATTAGACCACTCTTATGTTTTCAATTGTATGCCTTGATTGCTTTTATATTGTGGGTTTGTTTTGGAGTTTCATAGATCCTAACCCGGATCTGGGGATACCCTTTAGAAGTAGCAACAAACTGTGAGGGAACTGTGCGGGGTATACCGACATGGTTGAAGCAGTTGCTACGTTGATGTGGCACTTTGGTGGGTACCGGTAACCCTTGAGTCAAGTCAAGGAGAGTACGGGGCCGCCGCATGGTGTCGTGAAGCATCAACTGACCTAGAACCTTACTTGACCATCCTGGCCTCTTTAGGGGTAGTGAGATGTCCGACTTTGGGGCAGTCCGAAGTTGGTAGATACTCGATACTACACACATTGAGGGTTGTTTTCTTGGAATATTTTGGTCGCCAGTTAAGTGGCTAAATCAAAACAATGAACATAGAAAACAATCCAATGATATTGGGTTCCTTAGAACCCGGTTACTATTTCTAGGACAGGTTTTGAGCCAACTAACTTCAAGAGGGTAGTACCTAAACTTCATGCTGGCCTGAACTCTAAGGGTTGTCTTGTGTGACTTGTGTGCCTTCAAACTTGAACTACTTGCACATTCTTGTTATCTGACACATGAGTTCCTTGCAGGTTTTGGCTTACAGTCCTTAATCTGGACTCATTACAGGGCTTACTTACACCTCACACCTCTGCATCCGCGTACATAACATCATACACATCATAACATCATACCATAGCATTTCCTTAACCGTTTCAAGGATATCAAGGGTTTGTGATGCAGGTCATGATGAATCAAATGTCTAGCAAGGGGCAAAGGGGATTTATTTTCCTCTAGCCAAGATTGTTCGAAGATCAAACATGATAACTTGAGTCAGGGGCTATGACCCACTCGATATGGTGAGCCTAACTCTTGAAGAAGGACTCTCAACAACATGAAGTTCCTTCAATCAAGCTGCAAAATTCAAATTCTAACAAGTTTCTTTGTTTACCCCGCGAGATCCTTGAAAACATTGCATGCATACATACACATCAGTGCATAACAGGTACACTTGTTACAGGTCACTTACCTTCTTCGCTGTTTATTTCAGCAATGGATTTCCAACAAGACAACCAGGATCTCCGTACTCAAGAGACTCAGTTCAGGGAAATCTTCTTAAGCCTATCCAAGGGGCAGGAAGAATTGAGAACGCTCCTCATGGGGAATTTGGTCAAGAACAGTCCAGAAGACAGTAAGGATGAACGGCTGAAACATTTGCAAGCTGAGGTAGATGCAATGAGGACTCAGATGCTGGGGCAGATGGCCCTTATCCAAGGCTTAGCTCGGGAGCAAGAAGAGTTGAGAACTGTGATCAACCAGCTTCAGCAAGACAGTACGAAGCAAGTAGTCAAGGCTGGGGACCAAATCAGTAATCAGCCTCCAAGAAGTCAAAGGTTGGGTTCGATGAATAGACCTCTCCAAGCTGCTACTACTTCACAGGTCCAACAATGACCTCGTCAAGAACAACAGGTTGATCAGAATGAGTCAAACAAGCCCAGGAGGCAATTCACCAAGCTCAACGTATCACCGTCCCAAGCTTTACAACGCCTATTGAGATTGAACCTGGTAATGTTAAGGGACCCTCATAAGAATCCCAACACTTCCTCTTCCAGGTATAACCCGAGGGTGAGATGTGCCTACCATTCTGACAGTCCTGGACATGACACCGACGACTATTGGACTCTGAAGAACAAGATCCAGGACCTGATTGATGAAGGAGCATTGGAGTTCGCACAAGATGGTCAGGCTGAGTTCTTCTACTATCCCTCCAAGGTTCACCATTTGAAGTGACAGGTCCTGAGACGAGAAGACTTTTTGTTCATTGGAATTTTCAAGTTGTAATTTTCTTTTGATTGTTCAAACAATTATTGTCATGGCAAACTCTTTTATTTCATTAATGCATCGCATATGTCTGTTTTGAATCAATCTATCCGTATTAACTATATGCAAATTGCTTTCATTTTTTTGTGATGTTCAACTCTCGATTAAAAATTCTAAACCTTTTGAGGGAGGATGACGAAAACAATACCACGATCTTTACAGTATACTTTTGAACAGACCCTGCTGATGAGGTACAGGCATTGTTTCAAATCCTAAACAGTGGAGTAATAAGGAAGATAATCCCTCGTCAACCCCTTTGAGCCAAAGAAGTCGGAGTTTTTCTTTTCAAAAAATTAACACCCTTAATCATAACCTGGGGCAGGGTAGTTCTCTCAGTTGATCTAAGTGCACAACGAATGGCACCAAAGAAGTCCTTCCAAGATAAAAGACAGTGATGGTTCCGAACAATCATAACGACAGGCAGTCATTATCTCTCAGAAATAAAAGCCCAATAAGTCAAAATCTATGAAGGAGACTTACAAAACTGGGGCATCCCGCTGACTGTAATCATAAAAGAAATAGTTCAGGCAAAATTTAGGGATAATAAAATCAAAAAGAAAGAGGTCCTACAAACCCTCAACAAAAAGAAATGACTGCCTATTCAAAACAAACTATCAGTATCTGAACCATCACTGGAATATCAAAGCAAAGACTCAAACAAGATCCAATGCACGATTAGCTGAGTTTAGGATCGAAGAACATCACGAAGAACGGGTGGGTACAAATAAAATTTGAGCCTTTATCCTTTGTTTCTTAAACCGTGAACCAGGCCACATTATAACCCTTAAAAAATCCTAGCTGAAGCATGGGTTAGTTCGAAAGCATACTGTTACAAAAGGTATCCTGACTCCTTAAGGCTCGCTGTAAAATCCTGAGTTGACATCACATTTTACAAAAATTCGCTTGTTTCATTAAAAAACTGCATTTTCAAAAACTTCAAGACAGACATAAGCTTTGCATTCTTAAAATAACATTGTTTGCATATGACTATTTGTTCAAACAGCAAAGAAATTATCACGATGAATATCTAGTGAACAAAAAGCACTTCCAACCAAGGGGCAGACATGATCATGGTCCGTCATCTGGGGCAGTTAAGTCAAGATTCAGAGAATCTCTCAAATGCCAAATAGCCAGGGGCAGATCTCCGTCTGAATCACTTGGGGCATTGGACATGAATTCCAGTGACGAATCTTGCATCATCAGACATCCTCTGGTAGCATGGCAACTCCCTACATCCTGAGAGCATGGGCATAGTCGAAAAAATACTACGCACAATCAAAGACCCGCTAGGTTGACACGCCTAGGCAAAAATAAGGGCTTCCCGGCCAACCAAAACGGTTCGGGTAAAAATAAGGGATGAAAATGAAAAAATTTGTACACCCGGTAAGTCGAAAACCTGAAAAGGCGGCTTGGGCAAAAATGGGTATCCCGGTGGACTGAAAACCCGAAAGGGAGGTCCAGGAAAAAGTTAGGGATCAAAGCGTACGACTATGTCCCGTCATCTCGTCACTTGCCTAACAGAAGAAGATTCGTCAGTCAGCAGTTATCAAGCACCTCCACAGGTATCTTCTCCCGCAGAAGCTGGGGAAATAAGAATTGTCCAAACTGTACAAGTTGCTCTATCCTCCAGGTACCAAGGTAGGTTCAACCGAAGAATTGGACCAAGATACCTTCACTCCCTGCAGAGTAAGACAAAAATCAGCAATACTCTGCCCTAGCAGAGTTGGTCTCCTATCAACCCTAAAAAGGCACAGTTTCCCCAGCAAGTCAGCGATACTCTCCCCAAGCAGAGTTAGTCTACTGTCAGCCTTAAGGAAGTTGGATATCCCCGGAAAATCTCAATATTCTCCAACAGGGTATACAAATATTCCTCAACAAGCATCCCCGGCAGTCTTAATATTCCTCGACGGAAATATAAGATTGTTCCCCGGCGGAATACAAGACACCCCAGTGGAGCCATTTCCCCAGTACAGTCCAAACAGTTTCCCCAGGAGAGTTGAATCAATCTCCCCAGTAGATTCTGGAAGCTTATCCCCAGTAGATTCTGGAAGCTTATCCCCAGTAGATTCTGGAAGCTTATCCCTAGTAGATTCTGGAAGCTTATCCCCCGCAGAGTGCAAAAGCGTCTCCCCGGATTTATTCAGAAGGTTATCCCCCACTAGAGCCTATAACTGGGTTATCCTCAACAAATTACAACGGAAAGATCGTCCTCGGCGAAGTTCTTCCTATCCCCAACGGAGTTCATCAAAATCCCTCAACAGAGCTTACCAACGGTACCCCCAACGGAGTTATCACTAAAATCTCAGCGAAGCATCTCTTCCCCAAAGAGTAATTCCCCGCAGAGTAATCTCTTCACCAGTTTATTCCCCAACGGAGTCATCTTCTCCTACTGGTTTATTCTGGAAAACATCTTGTAATCATCATCCCCAGCGGAAACGAAGAACTCTACTCTTCAAACATCAGCCCAGGATTCAACAATCTCCCGACATTCGTCAAGGATTTATTTTCCTAGAAGAAAATACATTCATAGACATTTCACATTTCATACATCTTGCTTACATACATGATAAAGTGCATACGACACGATCTCATTTATTTTTGAGAACATCATGACATCATGCATTTCATACATCATGACATTGCATACAACTAATGTTTTGCGTTTTCAGGAAAAGGTCAATCAAAAGACGATTACCATTAACTTTCGCAGTTCCGGATTCGATACCTGTATCTAGCCAGGGCATATCTGTGAGCGATTGATTGTAGATTCGATACCTGTATCTAGCCAGGGCATATCTACATGAAGAGTTTGAAGATCAATACCTGTATCTAGCCAGGAAGTCATCTTTCATTCTCAGGTCAGAGGTCTACACCTGTATCCAGCCAGGAAAGCTATCTCTACCAACCTTTTGAAGTTCCAGATTTGATACCTGTATCTAGCTAGGGCATATCTATGAGCGACTGATTAGAGGTCTACGCCTGTATCCAGCCAGGAAAGCTATCTCGATCAACCTTTTGAAGTTCCGGATTCGATACCTGTATCTAGCCAGGGCATATTTGTGGACGACTAATTCCAGATTCGATACCTGTATCTAGCCAGGGCATATCTGTAGACGACTAATTCCAGATTTGATACCTGTATCTAGCCAGGGCATATCTGCGGACGACTAATTCCAGATTCGATACCTGTATCTAGCCAGGGCATATCTGTGAGCGACTGATTAGAGGTCTACGCCTGTATCCAACCAGGAAAGCTATCTCGATCAACCTTTTGGAGTTCCAGATTCGATACCTGTATCTAGCCATGGCATATCTGTGGGCGACTAATTCCAAATTCGATACCTGTATCTAGCCAGGGCATATCTGTAGACGACTAATTCCAGATTCGATACCTGTATCTAGCCAGGGCATATCTGTGAGCGATTGATTGTAGATCTATACCTGTATCTAGCCAAGAAAGTATCTGCATGAAGAGATTGAAGATCAACACCTGGAACAGGCCAGGAAATTATCTTTCTTTCTCAGGTATGCAAGTTCTCGCTAAGGAATCTCTTACGCGATCGACATCTCCAAATGGCATCTATAAGCCCATTCCCGACAAGATTCTGTCACATTTCCAGATGGCATCTATAAGCCCATCCTCCTATCCATCATATCTCCAAATGGAATCTGTAAGCCCATTCCCGACATCACATTGCTGATATTCTACTATGCGAGTGTAAATTTCTGGGCACTCTAGTGTTCAATCATCTTCCACCTTCGGATCACGAAAGGCACGCAAGCCAATCTACATCCTCAGGTCTAAGAAGATTGAACAGGGGCAACTGTTGTACCCCAAAATTTGCCCTCCCATATTCTTCAAGATTTGTCAAGAATCATCTTCAAATGGTTCAAGACTACTCAAGGATTGTACAGTCCAAATGCCTCCTAAGCCAGTCAAAATTAGGGTTTTGGTTCCTTCAATGAATTTGGGATTTTCAATGGCTCAATCAAGTCTCATAGGCTCATATACATCCTCAAGCATCTACATGCCAGTTTGCACAGTCAAAAGCTTCAATTGCTCTACAGTCAACTGCAGGGGTAAAATGGTCATTTTGCAGTCAAAAGTCAAATTTTTGGTCAACATCTTATTTTGAGTCCACAATCATCATTTGATCAAGTCTTGATCATGATTCCTCAAGAATGGCTCAAAAATTATCAAAGATGCAAAAGTTACTATTTTTGGAAAGTAGAAAAGTCAACTGTATCTTGACCAGGGCACAACTTTTTCATGGTTCATCAGAAAAATCGCATCCAATGCTCATTTTGAAGGGGATGACATTTCCTACAACTCATCTTCACATTCCAAGTCCAAGAAATGCTCTCACAAAAAGTTATCAATTTCTACATTATAGGTCAATTTCTAAAGTCAACAAAAAAGCACTTTAAGTCAAAGTCCATAACTTGAGATTGGTAAATCCAAATGACATGGGACCAAAGGAATTGGTTAGAGGACTTCAAGACCTTTCCAAAATGTCCAAGAACATGTTCATATGATCAAACTTGAGCAAGATATGCATTGGAGAAGTTGGGAAATTTTTGTGAATTTGCAAAAGTCAACTTTGCTCAAAACACCTTGTTTTTGCTAATGGGCCTCAAATTTCTTCTTGAAACTTTATCCAAGGCCTATGCACGACCCATCAAGCTTAAATTGATTTATTTTCTTATTTTTTATTAATTAATTGGATTTTTAATCAATTTTAATTCATTTACTTAATTTAAATTGTAGGAAATATCAAGATATGGTTTTTCAATCTTTTCATGAAGCAAATATGACCTACAAGAGCTGGAAAATTCGTGTGCACATCAAGGGGACAAGAATATCCAAGTTTGGCAAGATTTTCCAATCAAAAAGATTGAAAAATATTTGATTTCCAATCAAATATACAAACCATTATTCCATGGATTTCTTGTCAAGAATTTAACCTAATTCCATTCTACTATAAGTAGCTAAACCTAATGCCATAAACGTGAGAATTGCTGCAGAAAGCCATAGCCAATATTGAAAAAAATCAAGAAAACTTGAAAACTGTTTTACAGGTTCCAACGTGATTCAAAGCTTTTTTTTGTTTCGAACACCTTGCAGGAACTCCCAGGGACCTTTTGCAATCAAAATCACACTCCAAAGCTCAAGAAATCACCATTCACAGACCCACGGTTTGCTTAACTTTTTCAGAATCGAAACTCATGATTCATAAGCATTTGATGTGATTTATAGTTTGTTTTGTATTGCTTGCATCCATACAAAGCTAATGATATTAATTAATTGGATTATAATGCACAGAATCGTGAATTGCCATTAACGAGTTTTAGGGTTCTTGAGTTCTTGAATTAGAGCTTTATTACCCAGGCAAAATTGGGACCTCTAAGACCCATGGTTGAGACCGTCAGGACGAGACGAATGCATTGAGACCATCGCGCCATATTTATATTTAGCGTACGCCTAATCGCTATTATTCGTGGATGCAGGTTGTGGGGGTTAAAAACCCCCGCTATCTATTTGTTCTTTTTGCAGGCAAACGAGGAAGACGATTGCGTGTTGATACGTGGTTGGTTGGTTTGAAAAAAGGCGCGTGTTTTGTTTTTGTGCAGCATTGAATTGATTATTTAATATTATGTTTATTGATCATTATACTAACAGATGCAAGCAACTGGCCTAGTGGAGCGTGCGTTGTCCAAGAACCATTGGGACCTGGGTTCGATTACCAGGTCCACCCAAAACTCTATAATATTTTTCATAATGTGATCATATGCAGGATTCTCAACGCGTTCCACCATAAACCTCACGCTTCAGCATGCCATGTGGCCATAATCATAAATCCAAAGGCCAAAAGATGATGAACACCATGTTCCTGATCAACCCTGCGCCTAGGCAATCTCCAAAGTCAAAGCAGGCCTGCACATTAATGGGCCAGATTTCCAATTAACACCTCCTAAGGGCCCAGCACCCCCCTGGTTCTTTCATAATTTTCTTTTATTTTCTTTTACTAATTATTATTATTAATTACTATTATTATTATTAATTAACTCATAAATTATTTTTCATAGTAAAAATCAGAAACCTAAAACATTATTTATTTTTATTATTTATTAATTTCACTTTATTTTTTTGTAAATAAATATAATTAATTAATTTAGTTAATTAGGTTAATTTTAATTGTTTTCACAATAAATAAAATCCATGTAGAAATTAGGTTTTGACTTTTAATTCCTTTTATTTTTATTTTTTATATTCATTAAGACCTAAAAAACTAAAAAATACTTTTTACTTTTAATTAATTAATTAATTAGTAAATTAGGTTTAATTTGAATTAATTGCAAAAAGGACTAAAATTCCATTCTTTTCTCAAAAAGGGTCAAAACCCTAAGGACGTCCCGATTCAATTTCTTTCGCGCATTATTATTATTTTGATCATATTTATGTATCTGCTCCGAGAATGTAATAGATAATTAGGACTTTTATCGCTTTCTTTATTTTCTCGCATTTATTTTCAAGGGTTATGTTTTTGGCGATGTAAATACACGACGCCTTGTAATAGCGTAGATTCAATTTCCGCAATTTACTTTCCGCACAATTATTAATTGTTAAATATGCATGACAAGACTTGCCTGAAAAATAAAATCAACCCGTAGCTCACAATTATGCATGTTCAAAGATAATTTAAACTGAATTTGACACACTCGCACATGCCACTCCTAGGGTACGCCTCACTTGGTTGCCTCGACGTGGTCATTAAGTATAGGGTGTTTTAGAGGTCGCCCTCCTGTCTAAAGATCCAGTTACCTCGAAACGGTTGCCTCGGATAAAAAAGGATCTAGGACATTAGGGTTACCGCTAAGGCGTCCTACTATTGCTTTGGTGACCACACATGTCCCTATAATCGAATTGACCCGAATAACTCCAACGACGGTGCTACCTACTTCTCAATAGTGGGATAATACTGTCTAAAGGACATTTACACAGCTTAATTCCTTAGAGTAGGTAGATTTCTCCTGGGTACTTGCTCTTTCAAAAAACAAAAACAATTTTTCGCACTTACACTTTCAAAAAGTTTTCAAACAAACACTTCATACACTCTTGAGGACTGATACAAGAGTTACCTAGAAGTTTTCAAACAAACTTTTTCAAAACCCACAAACACAAGAAAAGTAAACAATTTTTGAAAACATAGTGAGCAAGTACCTAAGAGCCCGTGGATAACCACAGATAGAAAGGGTGTTAACACCTTCCCTTTCTATAATCTACCTCCTGAACCGAGAAACATCTCGAAAAGGAATTTTGCTGTGCTTTTTTCCTTTCCTTGTTGGAGAACATAAAAGACGATGGCGACTCTTGCTTACCGCGACATTTCACGAACCAGCATTTCAAAAACAGTCAGTTCTATTTCCACCGATCACAATAACGTTTATCAAATTTAATGGGATCATGGACAAACATCAACTTCAATCTCATTCATAAAATTATTAGTTTAGTAACATATCATAAACATAAAATATGAATATAACTGATAAGTGAAAATTGTAGCTATTTTTGTATATACTTTTTGTTGCACTTGACAACTCTTTGTTGTTAATATCGGTAGAATAAGACCGACTTTTGTGTAAATATGTTTAGTTTGTACATAATTGAAATTTTGATTCATTTGTGTATCATTTAATAGTTTTCCATTGTTGGATCATTGAGCAATAAAAACTCTAAGATGCATTTATGAAACAATAAAAGGAAGAAGGAAAAGAAAGAAAGCCAAGAAAAGAAGTTGAGAAGAGTTATTTTGTCACCAGCGTCGGGAAGTGTTGCAATAGTGATAGGGCACTGTGAGCGCTAGGGTCGTCGTCGGGCGAAGCAGAAGCGATGTTGAATTATGAACATGATGTTGCTTTTGTCTTGTACTCGCGTCTTGGTAGTCCGGAGGTACTTGAGGCCAACTTCGGGCGGTGACTTTGGAGCACCAGGCGGTGGCAGATATTTTCGCCTGCTTGCTTGCGTGTGCAGACTGAGTGGCCAGAATAAGAGGCAGCGCTGGGCAATTCTTTTAGAGCGTCGGGCGGTGCGTTTCTGGGAAATTTTTTTTTTATATATTTTCATTTAATTTTTTAGGGTTATGGTTTTGGGGGTGGTTTTTCTTCTCCCAACTCCATCAACTTCATTTTTTGGTGGATTAGCTTAGAAAATAATTATGGAGCTAGCATACCAATGATCTAGGGTGGATTACTCTTTGATCGACACTGACAAACTAGGAGATTTATGGTCCATTTTTCTTATTCTTTGTGTGTTCTTTATTTGTTGGGTTTTGTATGTGTATTTACTTTGAAATTATGTATATTTGTCGCCCATTATGTTGTATAAAGCTTGATTTGCAAATCTTTATCGATTATTATCCTGGATTTTTGCTCTGTGATTGGGTTTGAGTTGTTATAGAAATATACTGTTTGAATTATTATCTAGGATGATCATTTAATAGTGTCTAGATTCTAGAGATAGATTTAGAGCTATTATTCACTTAGGTATCTATGATTAATATCTCTGTCTTGGTTGTGTTATGCTGAGAGATCGTCAATGCAATTAGCACGATTGACTTTTGTGTTGTTAAGGTTGGTTGAGAGATTGTTTCCAAGATGATACAGTGGGTGTTGTGTTTGATACATGATGACATTGACGAGTCTTGTAAGTTGAGTATGACTGGTAGATAAGTTTAAGTTTATGAGGAATGGATTATATGCATGTTTGATAAGTCTCTTCTTCGAAGAATGAATTCTTTTCCTGTTAATAACTTTTAATTCTTGCATTTACTTTAAACTCATTTTCCCCCAAACTCATTAACGAGAGATTTGTCGAACGGAAATTCAGTAGCACTAATCCCTATGGAGATGGTATGATATAACATATATCACCCTAAATAAATACTTACTTTTCCTTTCCGCTTTACCGCTTCAGCAAAATGGTGTCGTTGTCGGGGATTAGTGTTTTTATTGGATTGTAGTGTGATAGTTTCTTTGTTTTTGAGTTTTTCATATAATGTCTATATTGTTTATATTGTGTAAATAGAAACGTGTGTATATTGATACTTTTATATGCTTATATTTGTTTCTCTTCATGTTTGCCAAAAGTGTGGTTAGATGTGTAGTTCCGGTTAGAGCTCAAAGAGATGAGAGCAAAGACGATAGTTAAAGAATTTGGGCCATCTGAAGCAATGCGTTGGTTTATAAATATCAGGCATCGAACTTAATACGTAAGACAAGCATGTTTTAGTATTTTTATTTTTGTTACTTTAGGTAGTGTGTTGATTGTTGTTTAAACAAGTTGAAAATAGACCTGTTTTAAAAACTCAAATCTTCACTTTTCAACTTGTTTATTCACTTTCATCCAGTTGTTTTGTTGTGTTAATTGTGTTTTTCCAAAAGCTTACTTTTATTAGCTTGAGGGAATTTTTATGTGTGTAATTTTGTTTTTTCTAATTCTTTTGTTGTTGTTTGGACTCAATTTTGGTCCAGTAACTTGAAGAATTTTGAGGTGGTTGTCCGAATTTGAGTGTTTTTCAACTTACGGATGTATGGTAATGATAATTTTTGAAATCGGTACACGCAATGTACTCGTTTATCGCTTTCTATATTATAACATGTTTAGGAAACTTTTCATTTGTATAATTACCATACCATTCATTATTTTTGTATTACTTGTTTTTTATTGAATCACTTTAGTTCCTTTTTTACCCCAAATGTGAGGAAGCTTTCCATTGTTCATATATGCTGGAGGCTATAATTCTTGTTTTAACTAGAGTTCATTATGTTTAATATTTTGTTTGTGTTGATTGTATGAAAGCATGGAAGTGATCAAGGCATTTTGTTTAATTTTGAGCACAACTACCTAGCCAAATACTCAACTCACCTTGTGAGTGTGTGAACTTTTGTTAACCCCTTTTGAGCCTTTTTGTCAATGTCCATGTTTTTTTTAACATAATGCTTGTCTATGAGTGTTTTATTTTACTTTTTAAATGGATATTTATTCTTTATTTTCTTGAACCCTCGGCCATTGTTTTTGGTTTGAATTTTTACCTTGCCTGAGAAAGTAGGGAGTATTCACATTAATGTTGGTTGAATTCAAGTTAGGGAGAGTAATGTTTGCTTGCTCATGTTTTGATTGCTATGAGGTTGTGAAAGAGAAAAATAAAAGAAAAAGAAAAATGATAAAAAGTAATAAAAGAAAAAGAAATATGAAAAAGTTTTGAAAAAGAAAAACAAAAAGAGTATGGAATAATATTGTGCAAATAAGTATGGTGTTTTGGTTTGACAAATTTGGGATGAAGAAGAAAGTTGATGGAAATTTTGTGCTTGAACTTTTGTAAGCTAATCACTCCCTTAGGTTTAGGCAAGTTTTTGTTTCGATTAGCTTTAGTACTTATCCCTTGTTTGTTAACCTAGCCACATTACAACCTTGAAAATCCCATGTGATTCTTGCCTTTGTATGTTCAATGTGAATTTTCGGATGAATGTATAATTTAGTCTTTTGTTTGCAAGATTGTTGGATGAGTATCAATGTTCCTCACCTTTGTGTGTTCTTCATCTACCAATGAATTTTTACTTGGTGTGATTCATGATTAAGCTTGTTTTGTTTTAGAATGTTTAGTATGATTTTTGTACTTAGGATTCATTTCGTTTACATGTTGTTGTTGTAGGATTGTGGTAAGTATTTACCTTTTTTGAGCATTTTTTTTGAACCATACATTTGTTTTTGTTTTCGAAACATGTTCATTCATGATTCTTTGGTTGATTACTTTTGCTTCTTTAAGTTTGTTTGGCCTTGTTTGAGAGCAAACAAGTTCAAGTTGGGGAGAGTTTGATAAGTGCAAATTATAGTTATTTTTTGTATAATTTTTGTTGCACTTATCGACTCTTTGTTGTTAATATCAGTTGAGTAAGTCTGACTTTTATGTAAATACATTTAGTTTGTACGTAATTGAGTTTTTGATTAATTTGTGTATCATTTGATAGTTTTCCATTCATTTTGTAGGTATTTGAGCATTGTTGGAGCATTGAAAAATAAAATCTCCAAGATGCATTTTTGGAACAATAAAAGGAAGAAGGCAAAGAAAGAAAGCCAAGAAAAGAAGCTCAGAAGTGATGTTTTTGTCACCAGCGCCGAGTGGTGTTGCGGTCGTGACAGGGCGTTGTGAGCGCTAGGGCCGTCGCCGGATGAAGCAGGAGTAGTGCAAAATTGTGAAAATCATATTGCTTTTGTCTTGTCCTCGTGCCTTGTTCGCTGGGTGTACTTGAGGCCAGCATCGGGCAGTGACTTTGGAGCATCGTGTGTTGGCAGATATTTTTGCCCACTTGCTTGTGTGGCACAGACTGAGTGGCCAAAAAAGAGGCAGTCTGGGAGGTGCTTTTGGAGCGCCGAGCGGTGTGTGTCTGAGACAAATTTTTGTTTATATTTTCATTTCATTTGTTAGGTTTATGGTTGTAGGGGTTGTTTTTGTTTTCCCTACTCAATCAACATCATTTTTTGGTGGATTAGCTTAGAAAACAACTATGGAGCTTGCACACAGATGATCCGAGGTGGATTGTTCTTTGATCAACACTGACAAACAGGGAGATTTGTGTTTCATTTCTATTTTTCTTTGTGTATTCTCTATTTGTTGAGTTTTGTATGTGTATTTACTTTGAAGTCTTGTATATTTCTCTCCCATGGCGTTGTATAAAGCTTGATTTACAAATTCTTTTTTATTATTGTCCTGGATATTTTCTCTGTGCTTGGGGTTTGGATTGTTATACACATATATTGCTAGAATTCTTATCTAGGATGAATATCTAATAGTGTCTAGATTCTAGAGATATATTTAGATCTATTATTCACTTGGGTACCTGTGATTAATGTATCTGTGTTAGTTGTGTTGTGCTAAGAGATTGTCAATGTAATTAGCAAGGTTGACTTTTGTGTTGTTAAGGTTGGTTGAGAGACCGCTACTGAGATGATATAATGGATGTTGTGTTTGATACATGATGATATTGATGAGTCTTATAGGTTGAGTATTATTGGTCGATATGTTTAAGTTTGTGAAGAGTGGATTATATGCATGCTTGATAAGTCTCTTCTCCAAAGAATGAATTCTTTTTCTGTTAATAACTTTTAATTCTTGCATTTACTTTAAACCCATTTTTCCCAAAACTCATTAACGATAAATTTGTCAAACGGAAATTTAGTAGCACTAATCCCTGTGGAGACGATACAATATAACCTATATCACCCTAAATAAATACTTGATTTTGCTTTTTTCTTTACCACTTTAGCAATAACACATCCCAATGTTACACTATCATAGTAACATGTAGGTACTAAAATAAACTCAAAAAGAAATAACAGACGAAGAAGACCACTAAGCCATCTTTCAATACACATAGCAGATAAGGCTCATCTACTCGGGTATCTGCACCATACGCGTAAAGAACAACACTCACAAGCAAACAAGGTGTGAGAATACATTCATAAATGTTAAATGTTCATAGAACAATAATGATATTTTAATAATAAAATTCATAAATCACATGGATTATTCACAACAATGATTAATCACAAACGTGGTTATGTATGCAATGCACTCATCTCCTCTACTCTAATGCATGTGGTACCAAGGTCTTAGATGTCAGAGTTATGTTAAAAATTAATCCATTTGTCTATGGTTCCTCTCTGAACTTTGTTCCTCTCTGAACTTGAGACTCGTAACTGGTTCCTCTCTGAACCTGATTCCTCTTTGAACATGTGACCTAACACTAGACCAAAGTCCTACCTATCTTTGATATACATGATGCATGAATTCCACAAACAAATGAAATAGACATCTCAAACCTCCAACTATAACACTCTCCATTGGTTCCTCTCTAAATCTAAACTCAACATGTATATCGCCAATAAATTCCACCGTAATAGTTCATATCTGAACCAAACATCTAAACACAATTCAACAATTTCAATCATAACTCAGCATAACAATACTCATCTCAAAAACACCAAAAGAAAACATTAAATTCAGGTTCTCCTATACATATTTAACCTTCTAAGATCTTAACATGAGGTAGTCTTACACGTTAGTTTTCCAACTCTTTAAATTGTGCCTTAAATGGAGTCATAAAACTCAAGTTATGATGAAAACAATATATGAACAAAATCATCCTCATCTAATTCGAATCATGTTATTTTATTGATTCGAATCAAATAAGTCATAAGCGTTTTTTTTCCTTCAAAATTTGATATCTTATTTGAATCATGTTTAAATTGTGATTCGAATTAAACCTAACAGAAGCATTTTCTTCTAAATTTTAACTCGTGATTCGAATCATTTTGAAACACGCATTTGAATCAAACCTTGCATCAACATTTTTCTATAATTTTTCTGACACTTCTCTATAGAATCATATTTTGAGCTGAAACATTTGAGTCCCAACATGCCCAAAATGCATAGCAACTAAAAGTACTCAAATCATACAACAATTAACACATCAAGGTACACAAATTTAATATTCAAAACATTGATTCAACATGTTATCATCATCACCATCATCAATTTTCATCAAGATTTCCAACCAAATCATAAATCATCTTAACTCATGAATTTCACACATCAAATCTCTTGAATTTCAATGAATAATGTAACACCCCAATTCTACCCCAATCGATAAATATAATAATCAGAGTTACACAATTCACAGCCAAATCAGGATGCCACAAATTCAACTTAAAAACCATTGCATTCAACACGGATACATAACACTTTAAAACATCAGATGAACCAACAACAAAATAAATTAATCTTTTAAACCAACAACTTGAACAACTACATAGTGGATTCATAATAACATATTTATCCAACATTAAAGCAACTTATGAATAACAAGTACTTAACAATAATCAACTTAAAGTTCAACAACTAAAATAACAAATACTAAAGTAACTAGCATTCATCCCCCGAGTGTTCCATATCAGAGCAATGACACCGACTCGAACTACTGAAGGTAAACCGCCATCACTCTTGATTACCTGCACGTTACCAGCATAAGGGTAACATTCAAACAGAAGGGGTGTGACATTGGACATTATAATAGAACGTATGATAATTATTATATTAGAATCATTTCATGCAAAATCACCACTTCATGACTTATAAACAACAACAATCACAACAGGATATCAACAAAATACAACCATTAATTCATCAACGCAACAACTCAATTATACAACTTGGAATGCGACTCAATACTATGCGAATGCATGTGGTACCATTGGAGAAGAACTCCCATCTTAAAATCTTCCAGTAAATAGAGGCATCAACAAGGCATAAGCCTTCTTCGCATTTTGCCAATCCAGGCCATCACAAAGTATGCAAATGTATATGAATGCACTATCACATACTCACAACAATCATCATCCATTGTAAGGCATAAGCCCACATCACCATTATTACCAGTAAATAGAGGTAATTCATCATCATTTAAAACTCCATTCAACTTTGCATTATCAACAAGAATTCACAATAATAACCATAACAACATAACATCTTAACATAAATCGACAATGGCCATAAGCTTATCACATCAATCAACAATTCAATCGTTAACATAATTCATACAACACGATTAACGACCAAAAACACAGGGACAACAACTAGGACAACATAACAACTAATTTGTACTCCTCGACACGCACTGAGAAAAACAGGGTAACGACCAACCTATGCTCCTCGACATGTCCTACAACCTAATTCTGCTCAAAAATCCAACACATAACCCCCGACACGCTTTGCAGCCTAAATACAGTTTGGTGCCTAACGCCATCAGCATTCTCCTCGACCACTAGTTTGGCCAATAGCACAACACGATACAATGTCTTAACAACCACACCACTATTATTCATAACTTCCGACCAATCGCTCGGAATGACACAGTAACAGGAAACTATATTTCCTATCGACAGATTCCTTCATCACATAAGATCGTCATGCATAACCCTCCTAATACGACCACAACAACCATTCCTAGTTTCCTGTCAACTACTCGGAACACTACAACATTGTAACGACCACAACAACATAACAACCACGACAACCAGTGATAAACAACATACACTTAATCATCAATTCTACCGGGAAATCACACAACTCAAAACGTCCACAACATAACAGAACGGGCATCTTCCCTTAACAGGTTCAGCAACATCATGGGCAACAATCATAATTACGACCAATTCTCTATAACAAACATCATAAATCCCATTATAAGGTCAGAACCCCATCCTTAATTGGATTGGAGGTCGCTCAACCAAAGCTCCGGCTGTAATCCTTGATTTGCTCTGCTCGACACCGGGCAGCTTGCTCCTCTTCCGCGTAGCTCGTTCGATCAACGTACAGGGCTTGTTATTCTCAACTAAAAACAAACCCTTGTGTCAGCTTAGCCTTATATATCAATCCTATTGGGCCTAACCTACACACCCCCACTTTACTACTTGCAATCAATAGCTTAAGTCCAACATTATATATATATATATATATATATATATATATATATATATATATATATATATATATATATATATATATATATATATATATTCCCTTAATTCCAATAATATATTTATTATTAATCAACTAATTAATTAATTAATAATAATCTAATAACTCATACCAATAATTCTCAACATCTCTAGACTTCACAAATAATCCAAAAATAATTTAATTAAATAAATAATTAATTAAATTACGGGTGTTACAACTCTCCCCCACTTAGAATATTTTCGTCCTCGAAAATTTACCTCATTCGAACAACTCAGGACAGGAGTCCCGCATCTTGCTTTCCAACTCCCAAGTCTTGCTTTCGTCGGCAGCTCCTAGCCAAACTACTTTCACCAAAGCAATCTCTTTGCCTCTCAGAGTCTTCATTTCACTATCTGCGATTCATACAGGCATCGTCTCTATAGTAACAT
The DNA here is from genome assembly GCA_948472305.1 of Vicia faba. Taxonomy (NCBI): domain Eukaryota; kingdom Viridiplantae; phylum Streptophyta; class Magnoliopsida; order Fabales; family Fabaceae; genus Vicia; species Vicia faba. Next base: position 340,183,524 of record OX451736.1, read on the forward strand.
TATCCCGCACTTGTACATCATCCATATGAATCACATGAGATGAATCTGAAATATAATTCCAGAGTTGGGACACATGAAACACATCATGCGAATTCGAAAGATTAGGCGGTAAAGCCACTCTATAAGAAACATTCCCAACTCTTTCTGAAATCTGATATGGACCAATAAAACGAGAAGTGAGCTTCTTAGACTTCAATGCTCGTCCAACACCAGTTACAGGTGTAACTCTCAAAAACACCTGGTCACCTGCTTGAAATTCCTAGTCCTTCCTTCACTTATCATGATAACTCATCTGTCTACTTTGGGAAGCTTTCATCTTTTCCCAAATCATCTTCACCTTATCAGTAGTCTCACGAACAAGTTCAGGTCCAAGCATTACACTTTCTCCATATTCATGCCAACATAAAGGAGTTATACATCTCCGACCATACAACGCCTCAAAAGGTGTCATCCCAGTACTAGAATGGTAACTATTATTATAAGTAATCTCATTTAATGAAAGATAAGTATCCCTCAAACCTAACTGCTTAAGAACACATGCTCTTAACAAATCCTTCAACGATTGAATAGTCCTTTCTGTCTGACCATCCGTCTGAGAATGATACGCCGAACTCAACCTCAACTTAGAACCTTACTCTCCTTGCAAACTCTTCCAAAAATCAGAAGTAAACCCCAGATCTCTATCCGACACAATACACAAAGGAACACCATGCAGCTTTACAATTACACTAGTACAAATCTCTGCCAGCTTCGACACTAGAAAACTGATTTTAATAGGAATAAAATGAGCTAACTTCGTAAGCATATCAACAATCACCCAAATCGAATCATGCCATCTTAAAGTATTAGGTAACCCTGTCACAAAGTCCATCGAAATGCTATCCCATTTCCATTCTGGAACTTCTAATGATTGCATCAACCCTGCAGGCTTCTGATGTTCAACTTTTGACTTCTGACAAGTCAAACATGCATACACAAACCGAGTCATATCACTCTTCATCCCAGGCCACCAAAACAAATTCTTTAAATCCTAATACATCATTGTAGCTCCTAGGTGAATACTCAGCTTACTTCTATGACTCTCTTCAAGGATCACTTTCTTCATCTCCACATCATCAGGAATACAAATCCGATTACGAAATCTCAACACACCTTGCGCATCTAATTTAAAATCACTCTTCTCAGACTCATCGATCCCAACCATCGAATCTACCAGTTTTACATCCAACTTCTGAGCTTCTTTGACACTATCCAGAAAATAGTTATTAATCTTCAACATCCCTAACATAACACTCTGTGGTGTCACTTCGCAAACTAAGCTCATATCTCTGAACTATTCCATTAATTCCAACTCTTTAACCATCACTGCTAACATATGTAAAGTCTTTCGACTCAATGCATCAGCTACCACATTCGCTTTTCCTGGATGATAATTTAAACTGGAAGCATAGTCTTTTAACAACTCCAACCATCTTTATTGTCTCATATTCAATTCCTTCTGATCAAATAGATACTTTAAGCTCTTACGGTCACTAAAAAATTCAAACCTAGAACCATAAAGATAATGCCTCCAAATTTTCAACACAAAAACAACTGCAGCAAGTTCTAAATCATGCGTAGGATAGTTCTTCTCATGAGTTCTCATCTTCCTTGACGCATAAGCAACAACCTTCTCATTCTGCATATGCACACCTCCTAAACCCATCTTAGAAGCATCACAATATACCATAAAAGGTTCTCCTGGATTAGGTAGTGTCAAAATTGGAGCCGACGCCAATCTTTTCTTTAATTCTGTAAAACTCTCTTCGCACTGAACATCTCACAAAAAGCTCTACCTTTACAATTCAATTTAGTCAACGAAAGTGCCAACTTAGAAAAACCTTCGATAAACCTTCTATAATAACCATCTAATCCTAAAAAGCTTCTAATCTCGGTATCCGACTTTAGAGTTTCCCACTGCAACACATCATCTACTTTAGATGGATCTACAGCAATGCCACTACCTGAGATAACATGACCAAGAAAACTAATTTCCTTTAACCAAAATTCACACTTAGACAGCTTTGCATACAACTTCTTCTCTTTCAAAACTTGCAATACTATTCTTAAGTGTTATGCATGCTCTTCTTATGACTTAGAGTAAATCAAAATATCATCAATGAACCACCACTACAAAGTGATCCAAATAAGTATGAAAGATGTGATTCATGTATTCCATGAATACTCCCGGCGTGTTAGTAACACCGAAAGGCATCACCGAATACTCATAATGTCCATAACACATTCTGAAAGCCGTCTTTTGAATATCTCCATCCTTCACTTTAATCTGATGATAACCCGACCTCAAATCTATCTTACTAAACACACGAGCATCCACTAATTGATCTATCATGTCATCTATTCTTGGAAGCAGATACTTGTTCTTAATCGTCACTTTATTCAATTTTCTATAATCAACACAAAGCCTCATACTTCCATCTTTCTTCTTTACTAATAACACTAGAGCTCACCACGGCGATACACTTGGTCTCACAAACTTCTTTTCAAGCAACTCTTCCAATTGCTTCTTTAATTCCGATAATTCAGATGCAGACATCCTGTATGCTGCCATAGACACAGGTCTGGTATCGGGTATAAGATCAATAGCAAATTCAATCTCTCTCTCTGGCAGTACATCAGGAATTTCATCAGTGAAAACTTCAGGAAATTCACACACCACTTTCAATTCCTCAATTATAGCTTAAGTCTCGATAGATAGCAACACCGTCAACGAGAAAATATGAGCTTCTTCTTGTATCAACTGCCATAACTGTCTAGCAGACAACAAACTATATTCCTCTTCTTCAAGAGTAGAAAACCTTACAGACTTGCTATAACAGTTAACATGAACATAGTTATGCTCTAACCAGTTCATACCCAGAATCACATCCAACCTTCTTAAAGGTACACAAACCAAACCAACAGCAAAGTCTCTGTCAAAGATCGATAAAGGAAACTTTAAACACACAAAAGAAGTAGTCACTGACCCCTTAGCTGGAGTATCGACGACCATCTCTCCATAGCATGTGCCATTGCTTCTAAAGCAGCAACAAGTGCATCATCATTCCTTCCAGCCATCTCAACTTATCACTACAACATAAACAACGGTTAGAACTCAAATTAACAATACTCGATTGTTCAACAAAACTACGACTCGACAACTTGGTCGGACAGACTGACTTTTCTCTGATACCAACTTTGTAACACCCCAATTATACCCCAATCGATAAATATAATAATCAGATTACACAATTCACAGCCAAATCAGGATGCCATAAATTCAACTTAAAAACCATTGCATTCAACACATATACTTAACACTTTAACACTTCGGATGAACCAATAGCAAAATAAATTAATTTTTTAAAGCAACAACTTGAACAACTATGCAGAAGAGTCATAATAACATCTTTATCCAACATTAAAGAAACTTCTGAATAATAAGTACTTAACAATAATCAACTTAAAATTCAACAACTGAAATAACAAATACTAAAGCAACTAGCGTTCATCCCCCCGAGTGTTATGTATCAGAGCAATAACACCGACTCAAACTACTGAAGGTAATCCGCCTTCACTCTGGATTACCTGTACGTTACCAACATAAGGATAACATTCAAACAGAAGGGGTGAGATATCGAACACTATAATAGAACATATGATAATTATTATATTAGAATCAGTTCATGCAAAATCACCACTTCACGACTTATAAACAACAACAATCACAATAGGATATCAACAAAATACAACAATTAATTCATCAATGCAATAACACAATTATACAACTTGGAATGCGACTCAATAATATGTGAATGCACGTGGTATCATTGGAGCAGAACTCCCATCTTAAAATCCGCCAGTAAATAAAGGCATCAATAAGGCATAAGCCTTCATCGCAGTTTGCCAATCCAGGCCATCACAAAGTATGCAAATGTATATGAATGCACTATCACATACTCACAATAATAATCATCCATTGTAAGGCATAAGCCCACATCACCATTATTACCAGTAAATAGAGGTAATTCATCATCATTTAAAACTCCCTGCAACTTCGCATTATCAACAAGAATTTACAACAGCAATCACAACAACACAACATCTTAACATAAATTGACATTGGCCATAAGCTTATTACATTAATAAACTATTAAATCATTAACATAATTAAACAGCAAGTTAACATAATTCACACAACACGGTTAACAACAAAAAACACAGCATGTATGAGCAAAAGGGATAGGGAACTGCGTGCCCCTCGACGTGCACAACAACTAGGACAACATAACAACTGATTCATACTCCTCGACACCCACTAAGAAAATAGGGTAACGACCAACCTATGCTCCCGACATGTCTTGCAACCTAATTCTTCTCGAAAATCCAACACATAACCCCTGACACGCCTCGCAGGCTAAATACTGATCGGTGCCTAACGCCTCCAACATTCTCCTCGACCACTAGTTCGACCAACAGCACAACACGATACAACGTCTTAACGACCACAACACTACTATTCATAACTTCCAGCTAATCGCTCAGAATGACACAATAACGGGAAACTATATTTCTTGTCGACAGATTCCTTCATTGTATAAAACCGTCACGTATAACCCTCCTAATACGACCACAACAACCTTTCCTAGTTTCATGCCAATTGCTCGGAACACTACAACATTGTAACGACCACAACAACATAATAACCACGACAACCAGTTACAAACTACACTCACTTAATCATCAATTCTACCGGGAAATTATGCAAATCAAAACATCCACAACATAACAGAACGAGCATCTTCCCTTAACAGGTTCAACAACATCACGGGGCAACAATCACAATTACGACCAATTCTCCATAACAAACATCATAAATCCAATTATAAGGTCAAAACCCCACCCTTACCTGGATTGAAGGCTGCTCAACCAAAGCTCCGGCCGTAATCCTTGATTTGCTCTGCTCGATACCGGGCAGCTTGCTCCTCTTCCGCGCATCTCTTCCTGTCAACATACAGGGCTTGTTATTCTCAACTAAAAACAAACCCTTGTGTCAGCTTAGCCTTATATATCAATCATATTGGGTCTAACCTACACACCCCCACTTTACTACTTGCAACCAATAGCTTAAGTCCAACATTATATAATATATTTATTATTATTATTAATCAACTAATTAATTAATTAATAATAATTCAACAACTCATACCAATAATTCTCAGCATCTCGCAACTTCACGAATAATCCAAAAATAATTTAATTAAATAAATAATTAATTAAATTACGGGCGTTACAAATAACACCAAACACGATATAGAATTTAACAATAACAACCCAAAGAGTTTTGCACAAACTCTCTTCAAGGTCCAATTTACACATCAATGGAGGAAAAAGAAGAAGAAAAATAAAAGAGAGTAAGGATCTCTCTCTATACTTCATGCTTAAAATACCTATAGATGAACAGTCACCCTCCTTTACTTCGAATTTTCAGCAAAAACCTTGAATCTACAACTGGAGGCTCTACTGTTGTGCTGCTAAGGGTTGTCAGCTCTGCTGACAAATTTTCACGTACTGTCAAAATCTCTCCATATTTTCTATCTAAAATAACCCCTAGTTTTTATTTTTCATTAAATTAATTCAACTACTTACCTATTATTTCTCTCTAATTCCACTTCATTACTCTATTTTAAATTAATTTCTAGTTCTTTTCCCAAAACCACAAATTCTCTATTTTCTTTATTAGTTTAATTATTATTAAATTCCAATAATTATACTAAAATTCAATAATTCCCAAAAATACCAATTAAATCAAATAAAGAACTCTTACATTAAAATAAAATAATATAAGCATTTTAAACTAAATAAAATAAAATAATCAAAAATTGGAGTGTTACAACTCTCTTTCACTTAAAGAGTTTTCGCCTTAAAAAGTTACCTGAAGGAAACGACCCTGGATAAGACCCTTTCATCCGACTCTCCAGCTCCCATGTCACACTACCTCCAGCAGGTCTACCCCACACCACCTTAACCAAAGAGATCTCTTTACCTCTCAAGTGTTTCACTTATCGATCCTCAATCAACAAGGATGATGCCTCAACTGTTAAGTTATTTCTCACTTGCACATCATCCAATTGAATTGAATGGGATGAATCATGAGTATACTTCCGAAGTTGACACACATGAAAGACACTATGAAGGTTTGAAAGATTTGATGGTAATAAAAATATGTAGGCCACTTCTCCTACTCTCTAAAGAATCTGGTAAGGACCAATAAAATGAGGACTAAGTTTTCGAGACATTAATGCACGACCAACACCCGACACCAGAGTGACTCTCAAGAACATATAATCTCCCTCTTGGAATTAAATTGCCTTCCTTCGCTGTTTGTGATAACTCTTTTGTATTCTCTGTGATGCCTTCATCTTCTCTTGAATTATCTTAACTTTCTTGGTAGTTTGTTGAACAATCTCAGATCCAAGCACAACATTCTCACCTAATTCATTATAACACAAAGGTGGTTTATACCTTCTACCATACAAAACTTAAAAAGGTGTTATTCCAATACTAGAAGGATAAATGTTTTTATTGGTAAACTCAATAAATGTCAAGTAATTATCCTAATTAACTCACTTCTCCAAAACACAAGCTCTCAACAAATCTTCTAGAGATTGGATAGTTCTTTCTGAATGACATCCATCTGCGGATGGTAAGTAGAACTCAACCTCAACTTGGATCCCAAGGCTTCTTGCAAACTCCCCTAAAGCCTTAATGTGAACCTCATATCTCTATCTGAAACAATGCTCGACGAAATTCCATGCAACTTATCAATGTCACTGATGTAGATCTCTACTAGCTTCTGCAACGGGTAACTGATCTTTATCGGAACAAAATGAGCTAGCTTAGTCAGTCAATCCATAATAATCCAAATTGAATCACTTCCTTTCATGGTATTTGGTAAACCCACCACAAAATCTATAGAGAGATTTTCCCACTTCCACTCAGGAAATACTCAAAGGTTCCATCATTCCATACGGCTTCTGATGATCGGTCTTTGATTTTTGGTAAGTCAAAAAAGAATATACAAACTCTACAACGTCCTTCTTCATACCTGACCACCAAAACATCTACTTAATATCTTGATACATCTTTGTGGCTCCATAATGATTACTCAAATTACTCTTGTGAATTTCTTCAAGAATTCTCTTCTTAAGCTCTAGAAAATCTGACACACAAACTCTATCCTAGAATTTCATAATACCATTCTCATATACTCTGAAATCAATTTATTTACCTTGATTAATTAGTACCAATTGATCAACCAGTCCTAAATACAACTTTTGACCTTCCTTGATTTATCCTAGCACATTTCTAGTCATCCTCAACATACTCAACTTTACACTTCTTGATGTTATCTCACACACCAAGCTAAGATCTCTGAATTGCTCGATCAAATCCATTTCTCTAACCATAAGTACTGACATATGAAAATACTTCCTACTCAATGTGTCTGCTGCCGCATTAGCTTTACTAGGATGGTAACTTAACTCAAAATCATAATCCTTCAAAAATTTGAGCCTCCTTCTCTGCCTCATATTTAGCTCCTTTTGGTCAAACTGATACTTCAAACTCTTATGATCATTGAAAACTTCAAATATCAAATCATACAAATAATGTCACCAAACTTCAAGCACGAAGACTACTGTTGCCAACACCAAATCATGGGTAGGATAATTTCTCATAGGTCCTGAGTTGCCTCGAAGCATACACTACAACTTGACCATTCTACATAAGCATACCCCCACTTTCCTCCATATACAATCGTTCGTTACCACCACCATTCCTTCTAATCCGGTAAGTTTTTTGATGTCTTTTGCCTTTTATGTGTTTCACACCTGTTATAGGTTAGATTCTCTGTTTATCCTAGAAATGCATGTGATTAGGGCTAGAATAGTGAAAAAACTTTCGGGGAAGTGTTGGTGTTTAGACGGTGGTTCAGTCGTGTGAGGGTGTCAACATTGTCGAGAACCTTTCCAACAGGTTTTGAGTTACGGTGGGTGTTGATGATTTCTCTGGAAAAGTTTAGGCCATTTATGGGTTTCTATCATGATCTTCGTACAATCCTGGTGAACTTCCTGGGTGATTTTGGACTTAATAGTTTAGGGGAGGTTACCAGTGAGATTTTTAGGCTTCGACCCCTTTTTTTAGGAACCTAACGCGTTTGAGGGATACCGTCTTTAAGCCTATTTGTTGCCATTTAGTGGGGGCTCTGGTTGGGGACATGGTCCTTGTTCCTTCACGCCCTTTCACTTGATTAGCGGTGGAAGGGTGGATTTCACTATGATGTCAAACTTACTTTTGTTCTCTGCTTTTCAGGTATAATGAGTGACAATGCTGATGACGAGGTTTTGAACAAGCCGAGCAAATCTGCTCAGAGTTCCACAAAGTATATGTCTACAGAGGAGAGCACCTTAGGGACACTTGAGTTTGATCCAGGCGTGTAGGAATTGGGCTCTCTTGAATGAGATGTAGTCAAGGAGGATGCGCTAGTGGGTCCTGCTGGTGAAGTCGGATAAGATGCGCTTGAAGACCCTACGGCTTAGGTCGCGCCAGGCCCTTGGGAGCACACTTCTTACTTTATCAAGCATTTAGATGAGGTGTTCACGACTATGGCTCAGGGGATGAAGCTTGAAGGTGCTGAGAAGGAGTGGAAGATATACATTCCTGAGCTGGATCATCGTATTTTCTCAGAGTTCGATGTTCGACAGATTCCCATGTATGGCATCTCGTTCTGAGAGATGGTTTTTTGGCTCCCTTTTACTGATCTTCAGGTGGTCGTTTTCCGTCATCTTTTCCTATCTCCATCACAGCTGCACCCCAACTCTATTACCTTGACACGAGCTATCAAGTCGTGTGCGATTATTTGAAGGTAGGGGCAGCAATTTCCTTGTTCTTCTACTGCTTCCATCTTCAGAGGAGCACATTTGGTACTCAGTTCAGATGGGTTTCTTTGAAGCAGGAAAATGGGAAACTGTTCAAGGCCTACTTGGAGTCTGTCTGACTCTTTAAAGATAAGTATATTATGATCCAGCCCATGTTAGAGAGGGAATTGCTGAACATTTTTAGGAGTGCCCCGTTGCTTGACGAAGATGGGGCCCATGTCATGAATGTGGATGGGGAGAAGGTGATGAAGTTGGTGCGCAAGTTCCACTTCCAGTGGATGATGAAGAATTATGATAAGGGGACCAACCTCTACGTCTGGAAGAAGGGTCAGCTTGGTCCCGGGGATCAGGCTAGTCATGAGCCTTTATCTGCCTTTGTCGTGGGCATCCCCCTATTCCAAGTGTGGGCAGAGGGGGGAAACCGGTTGTTGACAAGGACAGGAAAGTGATCTACGAGCCCGACTTGATAGGCGTTAAGGATCTCTTAGAGAGCGGGGATCTCGTAGCATATATGGGTATTTATCTTGTATTTTGATTAAATTTATATGCACCACTTATTGTTCATGTTTACTGAACCCAATATATTCTTTCTTGCAGAAAGAATGAATCCCGCTGTTGAGCACATGGCTAAAAATGCTCTCTTGAGCTCGAAGAAGGTGCAAAAGTATGCCAGGCCCTCACTAGGTGATTCAAGGACGACTCCAAGTTGGGTTCGTGCATGTCGTTGACTGGTCGAGCAACTGGGGCTCTCTCCCCTCAGCAGGTGTCCTCGAGGTTTAAAAGGCAACGCCATAATGGCCTAGTAGATCTGACGGGAAAGAATGAGAAGGGGCGGTTTAATCTGCCTCCTTGTTGGCATAAAAGGTCCTTCTTTGAGGGAGCCACCCTGCACCTTCCCTGAGCTGAGTCACTTCTGCTTGAGGATCTGGATCGTTTGAGCAAGAGGGTGACGCGGCTCAAGACACTGGTGTTGTAATGAGGGTTATGGAGATGGTCATTGTGAATATCGAGGGAGGTACTATGATGAAATTATAGGCCAAGCTGGCGACTTCTGAGAAGGAACGTGCCACCAGGGAGCCTAGCCGAAAGTAGGTATCTGAGAGTTTGACGAAGATGATCGAGGAGCACAATACCCTTCTTCTCGAGAAGAAAGCTTATGAGGATCTAGTGGTGTCTCTTAGGGCTGAGTTGCCTCCTGCCAAGGAGAATCCAGATGAGGTCAGAAGTCTGAAGACCCGGGCCGACTTGGTTGCTTGTCTCGAACTAGCCCTGGAGGATTGTATGGTCAATGTTGCAGGGAGTTTTGATAATGCGGTGGCACAACCCTGGGTTCTGAATCCTGGCGTCGAGTTCAACACAGTTAGAATGGATCTCCACTATTATGTGGCAGATGACAAGATTGTTATTCCCGAGTTCCAGCGGATTGAAGAGGATGTTGAGGTCAGAGAGCCTCTCATGCAGAGCCTATTTCTAAAGTCGGTGCAAATGTGGAGGGACTTCAACCCGGTGTTTGATAAGCTTTTGTTTCGGCCTACAGGTTGTTTTGTTATAATTTGTTTGGTGAACTTTGCCCTTTTTTTATGTAAGTTTTAAACAATTGTGGTCCTTGTGTCCACAAGTTCGTCCTCTTGAATGGGGGCCTTGGGCCTCCCTTTTGTAATACTTTGTATAATTGCGACCTTGGTGGTCATCTTTTTAATTTTCCAACCATGGTGGTCACTTTGTTTTAATCTGCATTGCTTAAGTGTTTTTTACTTTGGTTTACGCAAGATTTATTGAATATTTTTGCGGAATGTTTGCATGTCTTTGTATGCTTGCCTGCTTGAGACATTTTTGTATTTATTAAGGATTTTTTGGGGGTTTGCTCGTTAGTTATTGAGTTTGCTAGGGTGCAGAAACTCGACAAATGGCTAGGGTAATTACCGGGCATGGGCCAGAACTCAAGTATCATTTTGAGGACCCAAGATCGACAGCGTGAACTTCCCTTCACGAGTTGGGTGTTCTAACATTGCGGTATGGTGATGGTGGATCTCGTTTGAGTTATCCATGCCAGGCTAAGGATCTTCTCATCAAAAGAGTGGAAACTTGCCTCTTCATTTAATTTTGAGTGCCATGCTTGTACCTAGGCATGCACATGTGGTCGGGCATAGGTGTGTTCATTGTGTTGACGAGATAAGCTGAATGTTTAGTGATTTAACTGTAATATTGCCTTAGTTTTTTGGTGTTCCAAGGTCGAGCAAGTTGTTCCCCCTGTAGGTTTTCTAGGTAGTAGGATTCATTCCCCATTTTCGCATGACCACGGAAGGGTATTCCCAGTTTGCGGTGAGCTTGCCTTCATGAGACTCTTTGTGATTTCTCTTCAAGACTAGGCTACCGACTTCAAATTCACGCCGTATGACTTTGGCGTCATATCTTATGGCGATATTTTATTTGAGAAAGGCTTCTGGTAGGGCCGCACCCGTTTGGATTTCCTCAACAAGGTCGAGCTCCTCCCTTAACTCTACTTCGTTCATCTCTTCATTGAGAGGGGTTTAGGTCTATCTAGAGGGTTCCCTGATTTTGACGGGATGACGGCCTCGATCCTGTATGCTAATCGGAAAGGGGTCTCCCCGGTTGACGAGTGAGCCTTCATCGGATAGGTCTAGAGCATGTTGTGTAACTCCTCGACCCATCTTTTCTTGGTTTATCCAACCTTCACCTGAGGCCTCGTAGGATCACTCTGTTTGCAGACTCGGCTTGCCCATTTGTCTGGGGTTGCTCGACATAGGCAAAGTGTTGAATGGTGCCCAACTTGGCAACGAATTCTTAGAAGTTTTTGTCTGTGAATTGTGTCCTATTGTCGGTGATAATCGCTTGTGGAATGCCGAATCGATCAAGGATGTTTTTTTTATAGAAATAGAGAATGTTTTATGTAGTTATTCTGAACAGTGCTTCTTCTTCTATCCACTTGGTGAAGTAGTCGACAACCACTATCAGATATGTGTTCTGGTTCGTTCCTACCATGAAAGGTCCGAGGAGGTCCAAGCCCCACCAGGCGAAGGGGCAGGGGGAAGAGAGAGATTTGAGTTCTCTTGGAGGCGCCAGGTGTGTGTCTCTGTGGTGTTGGAATTTGTTGCACTTCTTCACGTGCTCTTTAGCATCATGCTGCATGGTGGGCCACTAATATCCTGCTCGTAACTCTTTTCTAGCAAGGGATCTGTCGCCCAAGTGTTGTTCGTTGATTCCTTCGTGGATTTCACGTAAGACGTGGGCTGCTTTGTGCTGATCGACACATTTGAGGAGAGGGATGGAAAATCCTCTCCTCTATAGTAGGCCCTCTACCATAACGTAGGAGCAGGCTCTTCGCCTGACTATGCTGGCCTTTTTCTGATCGGTTGGTAACTCTTCTTTCGTGAGGTAGTTGTATACTGGGGTCATCCAACAATCATTATATCATATGGAATATATGTCGAGAGTCGAGGAGGGTTTTTTGATGCTCGGACGGGGAAGAATTTCCTGTATAACTGATTTGTTTCCCCCTTTCCTTTTCGTGCTTACCAGTTTTGACATAATGTTTGCCCGGGAGTTATGTTCATAGAGAACGTGTTATACATCTACAGACTTGAATTTCTTCAATCTTTCTTGGACCAGAGCCCAATACTCAATGATATGGTTGTTTTTTACTTGGTACTTTCCTCGTACCTGAGATGCCACGAGCTGGGAGTCTGTGAAGATTTTCACCTCCTCGGCCCCCAAGTCTTCGGTCAGGCGCAGTCCTGCTAAAAGTGCTTCATATTCGGCTTGGTTGTTTAAGGTCGGGAAGGACGATGTGAGGGGGACTTCTATCAAAAATACCTCTTTGTTCTCCAAGATAACCCCTGCGCCGCTACCTATCGACTTAGAGGCCCCATTCGGGGGCACGTGTGAAGTTATTTTGGCCACGAAGTTGGCTAGTACCTGAGACTTAAGGTATTTCTTGCTTTTGTAATTTATGTCAAACTCAGAGAGTTATAATGACCACTTGAGAATTATGCCTGCCATGTCTGGTCATATGAGTAACTTCTTTATTGGTTTCTCTATCCGGACGATGATTGTGTGGGCTAAAAAGTAGCGCCTCAGCCTCCTCATCGGTTGATAAGCACTAAGGCTACTTTCTCGATTTGTTAGTACCTCCCTTCGTGGTCTTGCAAGGCTTTGCTCGAGAATTAGATGGGCTTCTGCCTATTAGGGGTTTATCAAATGAGGGTAACACTCACGACTTCATATGTAATAGCCAGATAGAGGTATATGACTTCCTCCTTTTCTAGTCGAGAAAGGACCAGTGGTTGTGACAGTGTCTGTTTTACATAGACAAGAGCATGCTCGCATTCTTCTGTCTACTCGAAGGTCAACTCTTTACGGAGAAGTTTGAAGAGGGGGATGCTTGTTGGGCAGATTTAGCGACGAAACGAGATAGATAGGTGAGAAATTTGTTTAGGATCTGAATGGACTTCATCGAGTTTGCCGTAGGGAACTCAGAAAATACCCGACATTTGTTGCGATTGGCTTTGATTCCTTGTTCCGTTAGGTAGAAACCGAAGAATTTGTCTTCCCGTACGCTAAAGGTGCATTTTTCTGGATTGAACCACATTTTCTTTTCCTTTCTTGGTTGAAGACTTTCTTCAGGTGAAATGCATGATCATTTTCTTCTCGATATTTTACGATTATGTCATCCATATATACTTCGAGCATATCTCTGATTTCTCCTCGGAAGATTTTGTTCATCATGTGCTGATAGGTAGCGCCTATGTTTTTCAGGCCGAATGACATTACATTATAGTAATATTTGCCCGATTAGGTCATGAATGTTGTATATTTTTTGTACTCTTTTTACATGGGGATCTGGTTGTATCCAGAGTACGCATCCATGAAAGATAGTAATTTAAAACTTGTAGAATTATCGACCAGTTTGTCGATGTTAGGAAGGGGATAAGCATCTTTCGGGCAAGCCCGATTGAGATCGGTATAATAAATACACATATGCCACTTTCCATTATATTTTTAACAAAGACTACATTTGATATCCAGGTTTTGTATTGGGCTTCAAAAATAAAATTTTCCTTTAAGAGGTCTTTTACATCCTGCTCGACAACCTTTGTTTTTTCTAGAGACTGCTTTCTCCTACGCTAGGAAACTGCCTTAAGAGGAGGGTCTATTTCCAGATGATGGAAAGCTATTTCTGGATCTAGTTCAGGCATTTCTGCTGCACTCCAAGCAAACATATCAACATTCTCCTTCAGGCATGCTTCCAGTTGTCTATTCCCCAGGTCGGGGAGGTCAGCGCTAATCTTCACTCCTCTGAAGGGATCGCTCCTGAGGGGAACGAATTTGAAATCCCTGTCTGGGATTGTTCGTACGCGATGCACGGGCTCCTCGCTACTTGTCGCTGGGGGTGAGCTTTCTCCTTTGGTCATGGGCTTTTTCCCCTTTCTTTTCTGCTCTGTGAAGTCTTCTTTCGAGAAGCGACTGTCAAGGTCAATGGTGTCGACTTATGGCAGTGACTTGGGTTTCTCAGAGCTTGTGGGAAGAGTGGGTTTGCTGACCGTTCAGGTCTATGTACCGATGGAACTTAGGCCATTGGCTGATGCTTCGAAACACCTCCTTGCAGCCTGTATATCCCTGTGGAGGGTGGCAACCAAAACTTCAGGGGTGTAGTACTTCATATTTAGATGTATGCTGGAGGGAAGCATTATCAACTCAGCTAAAGTGGGTCTTTCGAAGATGTACTAGTAGAGTGGCGACATTTCACCACTAGAAATCTGGTTTTGATGGCACTGGTTGTTACGCCCATCCCAAAGGTAACAATCAACTCGACGTATCCCCAGGGTTTGTTGACAGATCCGTTGAATCCCTAGGGATCTGATCCTACGTATCGGGTCAGATGTGTCTCATTTAGCTGCATGTGTTGAATAGTTGTGTGTACATTATGTTCACCGAGTTGCCCTAGTCCACCAATATGCGTCAAACATCAAAGTTCGACATGCGTGCCCGTACGAGAAGTGGGATGCTTGAGTTAGGGCCCCTGCCCAGTAGTTCTTCTGGTAACATGCGAGGGATGGAAGTCTGCCCTGAATTTATTGAGGGTGGCGCCCATGTTAGAGTTGGCTTCTATCAACTGGTCGAACCTCTTCTTCACCGAACCCACCGTGAATTTGTTGAATCCCCCGTCGGACTTGACCATTGCTACTGAGAAGGATTCTCAAGGACTATGCAAAGAGAAGCACAGGGGGACCTCTCCATGTCGGGAAAGTAGAAATCCTCCGGTCTTGTGATGCTCATAGCGACCAGGATGAGGCTTCTATCGGAGGAGTCCTTCCCTTCTTCAACATTCTTGGCTTCTTGAACTTCTTCGTGGCCACTCTCCTTTTTATTGTATTGTGTGAGATAATCGTCTCAGATGACTATCTCAATTGCATCTTTGAGGTGGATGTAGCCGTCAGTGTTATGCCAACGGCTCTTGTGGAACGTGCAATATTTGCTTTTGTCTGTCCTGAGCTTGGATGGTATTTGGTGGGGAAAGTGTACCGTAACTTGCCAGAATATTCTCACGAGAGATGTTGAGCAGGTGTAGTCATGAAAACGACCAACTGGACCTCTCTGGTCTTTAGAGTCTCGGGACTTATCTTCTGTCTTTTTCTCTCCCCCGATGGGATGTCGAGGGCTCATCATTCTTCAAGGCCTTGGCATTCTCCCTATTCCGTGAGTCCCTTGCATTGTAAGCTGCCTCCTTCTCTTTGTACTAAATGTATGTGTAATACGGTGGGAGAACTGACTTGGGTGTTTTGTGTTTTATCATAATTATTGCGGATAGCAAGAGTCGCCACCGGATTTTCTTTTATTTAATAAAGAAAGGGTAAAAAGAACAGGAAAGACCTTTTGAGATATTTTCTTGACTTTGGGGGGTAGGTTATGAAAAGGGAAGGTGTTAGCACCCTTTTCATCCGTATTTATCTATGGGCTCTTAGTTGCTAGCTTACTTTGAAATGCTTTGTTTGGAATGTGTTTGTGTTTGTTTGAAAGTATTTTTGAAAAGCGCCTTTGTTTAGGAGAACTTTGTAATGATTCTCGTCTCTATAAGAATGCATACAAAGTGTTGACTTTTGAAAATATTTCATGGAAAAGTGTTGGTGGTTTTTGAAAGAAGTTTTGAAATGTTGTGAGCAAGCAACTACGAGCGTTCTACCTACTCAAAAAGTCTTAGTTCTTTTCCTCCTCCTTTAGATGTTGCTATCTTACCATTGATTGGTAAGAAGCCCAATCATTGGATGTGAAGGGACGGGCGTGGGTCATCGTATAGTCATAAAATGCAATGTTGTGAGATAACTTAGCATTTTTCTTAAGGGTCTAAGATCATTTTGAAGGAAACATTTTAAGCGTCATCGAGGGACTATGATCTTGTATTTTGATTGTTTTTGCTAAGGTGTACATGATCATTTTCTCAAGGCAACAAGTGAAGTTAACCATAGAGGTGCAAATGTTCAAGTGTATTGATTTCATGCATTTTTGTCTTGAATTAGGGTGGTCTAAGTATTAATTTTTTATCTTACCATACAAACCCTAATTACTAGCAATTATATTGAAAGCGGTAAATTGCGGAAATGTAAATTCTACGCTATTACATCTTTTTGGGGGATGGGGGTACAATTTACAAATGGGGATGAAGTAGAAGCTTAATTATTACAACCATATTGAATATCAATGAAGAAAAAATATACAGAGAATATAAAAACAGTGTAAAATAAAGGGAAAAAATATTTTTACCCATTATGTGTTGACACATGCATCTATGCATCGACATATAACCCTTGTTGTTCCTGTAAAACCAAAATCAACTCAGTATGAGTCGATACATAATGGTATGTGTCGACTCATTTCTTGTTTGTATCGACACGTTCGTGTTTTTTGTCGACTCATACTCCTTTTGTCTTTCTATTTTGGGTCTGGATAGCAGTATGTATCGACACATAATGCCTTGTGTTGACTCATACTCTGTTTTGTCACTAAAATGTGTCGACTCATGTGAGTATGTGTCGACTCATGCTGCAATTGTTTAGCTCTAACATTGTTCTATTGTCTGTACAAGTCAATTCTCAACATATAATTGATAAAAATAAATAGTAAGCATGTGATTAGCTTAAATGAAAAATATATCTACATTTTATCTTCACAAATGAACCATTAATGATGCTTTGTATAAAGAGTTCAAAGTCAAGAAAACTTACCTTGATTTAGAGCTGCAGAAACTAAGTTGCAGTGGCTGTTTTTTTTGGTAAACGGTGATGATGATGTAACAGAAATTGTTCTTGTGTTTGAATAACTTCTATATGAGGTATATGAAGTATGTGAATGGTTTATTTGGACAAAACTTGCAAGGTGTGAGAGGTACAAAGATTTGGACTTCAAAGCTCAAGAGTGGAGGTTTTGGGAAAAGTTATGGCTTTTTGAGAGTATGAGATTTTGAGGGCTTGTCTGCAAACAAAACTTCTGACCCTTTATCTTACAAATGGCTTCTCCATTTATAAAGAAGGTTTGAGACTTGAAACAACTCAGATTTTGAAATCACATGTTATGGCTATCTTGCTTGTTTTTGAAGCAAGCATGAAGAACATGTTTCCAATGTTTGTACCAAGCTATCTAAAGTGATTGATCACTTTAAACATGTTTGTTCTTACTTGTAGGAGTTGAGTGTGATCAAACAACAAGTTAGAGGCTCAAGAAATTGACTTTGTAATTAAAGTGAACCTTTTCAAGAATGGATATGTTACTTTCTTCCAAAAATGGAATGATCAATTGGACAAAGGCTCAAACACTTGGATCATAGTTTAATCAGTTATGTAAGCATTCAATTAAGGAGTGATATACAAGTTTGAGGCCTGTAAAGTGAATATTATGCAGCATAGCTAGGGTTTTGGTTCATTATTCATCACACATCTGCCTTGTAAATCGAGTTTGAAACCCTAACTTCTTTCCTTAGATTCTCTTAGGTCAAGTATGATCTCAATGAATTCTGGGACATTTTGGAAAGCTTTTAACATCCTCTACAACCTTCATGTTTCTTATTTTTGAATAATCCAATTGGAACTCGATGAAAATTGGCCAAGAAGTTGGGATAAAAACCTGATCAAACCTGCTCAAAATTTCTCTAAGTGTTTATACAAAAATGCCATGACTTCATGAATTTATAACTCAAATTCCAAGCACTTCTAGATCTTGATCAGAAAATAAAAGTTGTAGATATCATCAATATCTACAACTTTCATGTTGAAAGTTTTCTTTGAATCATCTTGCATCTTTGTGAAAAATGGCATGAAGTAATGAAATTATCTTGTATAAAAACACTTGGAAAAATTTCTAAGTCTTGAAAAGTTTGACTTTTCACATTGACTTTTGACTTTCTTGATTTCTTGATGATCAATCTTTGTATTTTGAATGTCTTAATGAATTGTGATCTTTGAAATCGAATTTTGACTGAAAAGTCAAAGTTTGACTTTTGGTGTATTAGTTGACTTTTCATCAGTTAACCAAATTTCAACCTTCAATCCACTGATTTTGAGAAATGATTTAAGCCATGGAGTTGGGTCAACATGTTATGTTTGAGTCTTTGATATTATGCTTCAAACCATTAGGTCATGTATTAGGTCAATGATTAGTCGTTCTTAGTCAAAACCCTAATTTGTGGTCTCAGTGTTTCAGAGGTTATTTTGTGTGATCAATTCCTTCAGAATCCTTCAGCATTGGAGATCCTTTGCGAAACGTCTTGAGAAAAAATAGGGAATATTTTGTGGTACAACATATGCCCATGTTCAATCTTCTTAAACCTGAAGAGGTAGATTGACGAGTCCTCCATTCTTGACTTGAAGGTGGAAGATGATTGAACACTTAAGTGCCCAGAAATTTGCACTCGCTTGTGCACGAGGTAAACTGTTTGCTGATTACCGGGAATGGGCTTAGAGATTCCATTTGGAGAAGTGATGAAGAGTTTATTGGAGATGTGCTTACAGATGCCATCCGGAGTGACTGTCGAGGGAGAAGTATCAGAATAAATCTTTGGTCGATTTATACTGAAAATGTTGATGTCTTTTTCCTGTTTTTAACTGGAAGAGATAAATCTAAACCAGAAGAGGTATTTTCTTAATGACTTCACTGGGAAATAACTCTAACCATAAGAGGCATGTTGATTGCCTATTATTAACCGGTAGAAGTAAATCCATCCAGAAGAGGACTTTTGTTTTGTTGACTGAATTTTTCCTGCAAGGAAAAGGGTTAGTTGCATGCAGATGTATGCATGGCGTAATGATGTCCTCAAACTAAATGAGATTATGTTGTATGCATTTGTCATGTATGTTTTGATACAGTTGGAGAACTGGCTTGGGTGTTTTGTGTTTGATTGCAAATGTTGTGGTTAGCAAGAGTCGCCACCGACTTTTCTTTTATCCAAAAGGAAAGTTGAAAAAGCACAGGAAAGACCTTTGAGATTATTTCTTGAGTTCGGGGGGTAGATTATGAAAAGGGAAGGTATTAGCACCCTTTTCATCCATGGTTTTCCATGGGCTCTTAGTTACTTGCTAGATCACTTGCTTTTGTCTGAAACTGTGCTTTGTGTGGTTTTTGAAAGTATTTTGTAAAGAAGTCATTGTTTAGGCAAACTTTGTAATGATTCTCGTTCGTAAGAATGTATACAAAGATATTGATCTTTTGAAAATGTTTCAAGTTTGAAAGATGTTTTTAAAAGTGTTTGTTTTGAAAATAGCAAGGATGTTTTGGTTTGAAAATGAGCAAGCAACTAGGAACATTCTACCTACTCAAAAGTATTTTATGTTCATTTCCTCTTTCCTTTGACATTGTTATCTTACCATTGATTTGGTAAGTAACTCTATCTTTGGATATAAACGGGACGGGCGTGGGTCATCGTATAACCATGATTAGCAATGTTGCAAGGTATCTTAGCATTTTTCTTTAGGGACTAAGATCATTTTGAAAAGGCAACATAGAT
This sequence comes from Vicia faba, assembly GCA_948472305.1. Taxonomy (NCBI): domain Eukaryota; kingdom Viridiplantae; phylum Streptophyta; class Magnoliopsida; order Fabales; family Fabaceae; genus Vicia; species Vicia faba. Next base: position 340,203,513 of record OX451736.1, read on the forward strand.
AGCATCATCGAGGGACTATGATCTTGCATTTTTGCTTGTTTTTGCTAAGATACCTCACATGCATAATATGGCCATTTTTGTAAGGCAACCAAGTGGATTTTACCCTAGGGGTGCTTGTGTGCAAGTATATTGATTTTCATGCTTTATTTTTGTCTTGATTAGGATTTGCTACTTGTTGATTTTATCTTTCCATACAAACCCTAATTACTAGCATTCATATAAAGCGATAAATTACGGAATTTAAAATTACTACGCCATTACAATACTCATGGGAGGGGGTGTACAAATTTACAAATGGGGATTTGCATGAAAATTAAACCTAATTATCTATTACAACCATATTGAATATTTTACAAAATCCAAAATAAAATGCAAGAATATAAAAGGAAAAAAGAAAAGATTTTTGTTGTTTTTATGAAAGGGGTTTTATCTTGACCTAATTAAAGAAAATGATTAATTAAAATAAAATTAACTTAAACTAGTTAAGAAAAGAAATTAACTTGAAAAGGATTTTTTAGGGTTTTTTATGAAAAGATTTTAAATTAATGAAAATAAAATGAAGATTAATTAATTAAAATAAACCTAAGTTCTAAATTAATTTTAACTAAGAAAATAAAATAATATAATAATTTAACCTAAGTCCAAAAAATTAATTATTTAAGAAAAAATTAATTTGTTTAAGAAAATGTTTTTTTATCTTTTTGTTTTATAGAGAAAATAAAATATATAAGTATAAATAATAAATAAAAATATTTTTTGAATTTTTTTATTAATAAAAATGATAATAATAATAATAATAATAATAATAATAATAATAAAAATATTAAAGAAGAAAAGAAATAAAGAACAAAAATAAGAAGAAAAAAAAGAAAATAATTAAAGAAATTTGGGCCAGGGGTGCACAAGTAAATCAGAGTCAGTAAAAGAAAAAAAAAATAATGGGCCCAAATGTTGAAAGCCCAAGAGCTGCAAACAAATAAAAAATGTCAAAGAAGTGAAAAAAATTGAAAAAAGGTCACGTTGGGGCTTGAACCCAGGACCTCATAGATACAGACGCGCGCTTTAACCACTGGGGTGGTGATACATCCGTTAACTTGTGTGAAAGGATAAATATATAACACAAAATGCGCCCTGATTACACTTCATCTTCAACCTCCAGCCAAAGGATCTGTAACTTGCTCATTTCTTAACCATTTGCAAAAATGTAAACATGAAAATTGCTCTATTTTGTCACACGAATTCAACCATATAAATATCATAAGCTATAAATCAAAGATGAATGGGAATTTCTAAAAGTACCAAATTCTGACCTAAATATTTCAGAAAGTTAAAACTCAAAATTCTCCTAGCTCAATCAAAATAAATGAAATCTATGGACATGTATAGTTTCAGGGCAATGATGTCTACATTTTATCTTCACAAATACAAGCCTAACAATGCCTAAATATGAAGATATAAGTTCAAGAAAAATACCTCAAAACTGGAAATCGTGAAATGGATTTGAGCTTATCTCAGGCAGTGTTGATGATCAGGTTAGCTTCATTGGACCTCTAGGAAGCTAATGCAATGGCTGGCTTGAGCTGAGGGTGGTTGGAATGGTCTGGAGAAGTCCAACTGTGATGCTCTGTTTTTGAACTTAGAAATGGATGAAGATGGTGTTACAGCCGTGTAATAGGAATATGGATGGCTTATGTATGATGTTTGGAAGCTTTTGGAAGCAAAAGGCCAGAAAACGCACGAGTGAAATGGAAGTTTGAAGTTCTTGGTCAGAATATGCAACAATGGTGGTTTGTGATGCAGTTCTGGGTTTTCAAAGTTTTCAGGGCTTGTGTATGCGTGGGTTATCTTGCAAATAGTGTATGTATTTATAGGCAAGAGGTTTTATGTCTTATAACAAGTCAGAATTTGAAAATCAAATGTTGTAGCATGTTTCTTATTTTTGAAGCAAAGTTGAAACATCTTGTTCCAAGGCAAAGTACAGGACTGCATAGAGTGGTTAGTACTTTGGACATGCTTTCTTTTGATTTATAGGGTTTGTATGTGTAGAAATAACAAGTTCAATGCTCAAGGAGAGTGGACTTTGTGATTAAAGCCATTTTTCAAGAATAACAATTGTGCCTTTCTTCCAAAAATGGAAATACAACTTGGATAATGGTTCAAGTGCTTGGACAATGACTCCATATGTTATGTAAACATTTAATTAAGGAGTTAATTTCAAGTTAGAAGCCTGAAAAGTGAGATTATGCAGCATGGCTATGTGATTTGGTCCATTGTGCATCACAAATTTTGCCTTTTAAAATAAGTTGAAACCCTAACTTTTGAGCTTCGATTCTCCTTGCTCACAAATGATCTCAAGGAGTTCTCGCGACATTTTGGAAAGCTTGTAATGTACTCTAAAACCCCTCTTTAATTCACTTTTGAAAATTCCCCTTGGAACTATATGAAAAAGTGCCATGAAGTTAGGTCAAAATCCTGCCTATACTAGGGCAAAATTTCACTAAGAGTTCAATTTCATGACCATGACTTTATGGATTAATAACTTGAGATCTAAGCATTTTTATAAGAGGTTATGTAAAACAATGTTTTAGATATCATGGAGATCTACAAATTTCATTTTGAAAGTTTCTTTTGAATCATCTTGCATCATGGTGAAAAATTGGCTCAAAGTTATGAAAAAACATGAAGTTTTAAACACTTAGAAAAATCTCTAAGTTAGAAAACTTTGACTTTTCAAAATGAAATCTTGACTTTTTTGATTTCTTGATGAATAAGTTTCATATTTTGACATGTTTTGATGAATTGTGATTTTTGACATTGGATTTTGACCAAAAAGTCAAAGTTTGACTTTTCAGTGTACATATGACTTTTGATTAGTTGAATGAATATTCACTATCAACCCAATTGATCTTGAGCAATGTTTTAGGTCATGCCATTAGGTAAAAATGATGCAATTGAAATTTTGAGATCATGCTTCAAACCAATTGATCATTTGCTAGGTCAAAAAAAATCAGAAATTGCCCCTTCTCAATCAAAACCCTAATTTTGACCATTTTGCCCTTTTATTGATTTGATCAAATTTCTTGAGGAATTATGGTCCAAACTTGATCAAATGATACATATGAGTTTTTAATGTTGATGTGGATCAAAAATTATGAAGTTTGACTGTAAATTGGCCACAGTTGACTTTTCCCCAATACAGCTGATTTTTAGGTCAACTGCTCAATTGAAAGTCACATGAATCATTGAAAGTTCAATTATACTTGTGCAATCCCAAACCCTAATTTTGGTCATCAGTGCTTAAAGAGGTGTCTTGAGTTGATCAACCCTAGTGCAGTCTTGAACCAAGAGAGATCTTTATGAGAAAATAATTTATAAGTGGGAGGGAAAATTTTGGGGTACAACATATGTTCTATGATGAACGAATGTTATTGAAATGTAACTTTGTTTAGGAAAATAAATCTTTGACAAATGTTGGGGAGTAAAGGGAAGCTGAATCTCGGACTGCTGCTGGAGATAAAGAGTATATGCATCTCCAAACCTTGTTTAGAGTGTTCTCGCTGGGGATTCCTGTTTTGTTGTTTGATGAGAATTCCACTAGTTAATATTAACTTTGCTCGAGGAAACTCTACGGGGAGCGTTGATTTTTACTTGAAGAATAAAGTTCAGGAGTTTTAGTTGTCCATTGCTTTACTGGGGAGCTATCTCTTGATTGGAGAGGAAGAAAGTTTAGTTGTTATCTGGTCAGATTCCAGGCTTCACAATAACTTGTCAGGGATAAATAATTTAACTATTACCTGGTTGGATTTCAGGATTTGCAGCAACTCACTGGGGGTAGTGGCAAACTCTACTAGGGAAGAGGAGTTTTGTTAATGATTTGAAGAAGTTAAACTATTATTTGGTCGGGTCCAGGTTTCGTGGTAACTTGAATAGTTATCTGGTTGAGTCCAGGTTTCAACAACTCGAACTGTTATCTGGTCGGGTCCAGGTTTCAGCAATTTGATCTTGAGGTTAATTGGTATCTGGTCGGATCCAGGTTTCAACAACTCGAACTGTTATCTGGTCGGGTCCAGGATTCTGCAATTTGAACTGTTATTTGGTCGAGTCTAGGTTTCATCAATTTGAACTTGAGGTTAATTGTTATCTGGTGGGGTCCAGGTTTCAGAAATTTGAAGAAGTTAAACTATTATCTGGTCGGGTCCAGGCTTTTAGTAACTTAAAATTGAGATATATTGTTATCTGGTCGGGTCCAGGTTCCAGCAACTCAAACTGTTATCTGGTCGGGTCCAGGTTTCAGAAACTCAAACTATTATTTGGTTGGATCCAGGTTTTATCAATTTAAGAAGTTAAATTATTATCTGGTCGGGTCCAGGCTTTAGTAACTTAAAACTGAGATTTATTGTTATCTGGTCAGGTCCAGGTTTCAGCAACTCAAACTGTTTTCTGGTCGGGTCCAGGTTTCAGCAACTCAAATTGTTATCTCGTCGGGTACAGGTTTTAGCAATTAAAGAAGTTAAACTATTATCTAGTCGGGTCCAGGCTTTAGTAACTTAAAATTGAGATTTATTGTTATCTGGTCGGGTCTAGGTTTTAGACACTTAAAGTGTTCTCTGGTCGGGTACAGGTTTCACAGTAATTTGTTTGGATGGGATCAAGTTGAACTAGTATCTGGTCGGGTCTAGGCTTCGTAGTAACTTGCTTGAAAGGATGAAGTTGAACTCCTATCTGGTCGGATTCCAGGCTTCGCAATAACTTGCGGTGATAGTAACGACTCTGTTGAGGATTGTAATGATTTTGCCGGGGATTGGGGGTTTTGGTCCCTTGAAATTAGTCTGAGAGGTAAACTCGAGCTAGGGAATTTGTAATTTGTTGGGGAAATAAACCCAGTTAAAGATAATATTTTGACGACCTTCTAGGGAAGTGACTTCTTTTAGGTAGAACTCCATAAGGCTTCTTTCTAAGACCAACTCAGCTGGGGAGAGGGTTTTTTGAGAGATTGGAACTCTGGCTGGGGATTACATGAATTTGTCTCTGTGAGGATAATATTATTGAATCATCTCTGTGGGGATATCCCAAATCCCTAAGGAGATGCTTATTACTGTTTTATATATACATTTGTTAACAGTTTAATCGTGTTCATATGCATATATTCATTCAATTTTAGTCATTGGACACTTTTGCACTCAAAACAGAAAAAATAAAAAGTTTTCACTTCAAAGTATATTCGTATTGATGTTTGTCTATATACAGGCGCTTTTGTACAAGGAGATAGAGATCCTAGTAAGAGGAAATCGTCGAAAGAGTGAAAGGAATACAAAGTGAAAAACACAAATAATAGCCATGTGGAAGTGATCTCATTGGGTTCCAACTCTGCTATTGCCCCTATGTCTTCAAACATCATCCCTTGCCGTTGAAAGAAGTTGATTGGATTAATCTTGGATCATTTGAACTCGGACCTTGGTAATAAAGCTGGTTGTAGAGATTCCATAGGACATAGTTACACGCTTTAATCCATAACTTTTTTCCTGGACTGCCCTTTCGGGTTTTCATCCCACTAGGATACCCTTTTTTACCCAAGCCGCCCTTTCAGGTATTCAACTTACCGGGTGTATAATCTTTTGTATATATCCCTAACTTTTTCCCAAACCTTTTTGGTTTGCCGGGATGCCCTTATTTTTTCCTATGTGTGTCAACCTAGCGGGTGATTTTATGTGTAGTATTTTTTAACTATGTCCGGGTTCATAGGATATAGGAAGTCTTCGCCATCTATATTAGTCAGCATCATGGCTCCACTAGAGAATTTGTTTTTACAATAAATGGTCCTTCGTAAGTGGGAGTCCATTTACCCCTGGGGTCGCCTTGTGGGAGAATGATGCGCTTTATTACCAAGTCACCAGTATGATATACTCGAGGCTTGATCTTTTTGTTGAATGCCTTGATCATACGCTTTTGATACATCTGACCATGACAAATAGCAGCCAGTCGCTTCTCATCGATCAAGTTTAGTTGATCCAACCTAGTCTGCATCCACTCGTCTTCGCCTAGATCTACCTCTTTCATAATCCTTAGGGAAGTAATTTTAACTTCTATAGGCAAGACAAATTCCATGCCATAGAACAAAGAGAAATGAGTTTCCGCATTTGACGTTCGAGATGTAGTACAGTAGCCTTGGAGAGCAAATGGTAACATCTCATGCCAGTCTTTATATGTTACCACCGTCTTTTGTACAATCTTCTTGATATTTTTATTGGCAGCTTCCACTGTGCCATTCATCTTGGGTCTGTACGAAGAAGAATTGTGATGCTTGATTTTGAACTGAGTACAAAGTTTCGTAATCATAGCATTGTTGAGATTTGTTCCATTGTCAGTTTTGATCCTTTCGGGGATACCGTAACGGCAGATGAAGTTATGCTTGATAAACATGGCTACAACGTTCTTGGTAATTGAGGCATATGAGGCAGCTTCGACCCACTTGGTAAAGTAATCAATGGAAACAAGGATGAAACGGTGTCCATTGGAAGCAATAGGTTTGATCTCTCTAATCATATCAATGCCCCACATTGCAAATAGCCACATAGCGGTCATGACATTCAGAGGAATTGGAGGTACATGAACTTTGTCGGCATAGATTTGACACTTGTGGCAAGTCCTTGAGTGATGATGACAATAAGTTTCCATTGTGGGCCAATAGTAACCAGACCTTAGGATTTTCTTGGCCATAGTGTGTCCACTGGAATGAGTTTCGAATATACCCTCATGCATGTCTTCCATGATCTTCTTTTCCTCCTTCTAGTCCACACACCGAAGTAGAGTAGAATCATGATTTCGCTTATACAGGATTCCATTGCTTAGGAAGAATTTGGCTAAAAATCTCAGCATAAATTTCTTATCATTGACAGATGCTCCTTCAGGATACTCTTGTGCTTCCAGATATCTCCTCACTTCATGGTACCATGGTTTCTCCTCATCAGTGTCCATCTCATAACAGTGCACCGGTTCGTCAAATATTTCGATTGTAATTCTAGAAGCCGCATTGTCCCAATTAACCTTGAACATGGATGGCATTGTTGCTAAGGCATCTGCTAATTAATTTTCTTCCATTGGGAAGGTTTCGAAGGTGATATCCTTAAAGCATGGGATCAGGGTTAACATAAGCTCTTCGTAGGGGGATCAGATTTGGATACTTAGTATCCCATTCTCCTTTAACTTGACTGATTGCTAAATCTGAATCTTCGTATACGCTTAAGCATTGGATTCTTAGGTCAATGGCAGCCTTAAGACCCAAGATGCATGCTTCATAATCAGCCATGTTATTCGTACAATCGAAGCACAATCTAGCAGTGAAAGGAGTATGGCAACCCTTAGGAGAAATAATCACAACACCAATTCCATTGCCCAAAGATTTGGAAGCCCCATCGAAAACCATAGTCCATCAGGATCCTTGTTCAGGTACGTCATACGGTCCAAACTTTTTGCAGTCAGTTATCAGCATGATATTCTCGTCCGAGAATTCAAAGTTCATGAATTTGTAATCATTAACAACTTGATGGGACAAATTATCTAACAATACACTTCCTTTGATGGACTTTTGTGTGGTATACGGGATGTCATATTCGGTTAGAATCATTTGCCATTTAGCTATTCGTCCGGAGAGAGGTGGATTCTCGAAGATGTACTTGATAGGGTCCTTCTTAGAAATTAATAAAGTGGTATGAGTCAACATATATTGTCTTAGCCGGCGAGCAGCCCATGCCAGAGCGCGACAAGTTTTCTCGATCAGTGAATATTTGGCTTCACAATCGGTAAACTTTTTGCTCAGGTAGTATATTGCATGCTCTTTTCATCCAGACTCGTCATGTTGGCCCAACACACACCCCTATTGAATTCTCTAGTACATTCAAATACATAATCAGAGGTCTTCCTTCAACTGGAGGCATCCGGATTGGAGGTTCTTGTAAATATTCCTTGATTTTTTCGAAGGCAGCTTGGCAGTAGTCGTTCCATTTGACTACTTGATCTTTCCTAAAGAGTTTGAAGATTGGCTCACAAGTAGCAGTTAGGTGAGATATGAAGCGGGAAATGTTGTTAAGACGACCCAAGAATCCTCTAACTTCTTTCTCAGAACGGGGAACAGTCATTTTTTGAATGGGTTTAACCTTTGCAGGATCAACTTCGATCCCTTTACCACTAACCACAAAACCTAAAAGTTTTCCAGACCTCACTCCGAAAGTGCACTTGTTAGGATTCAACCTTAACTTGTACTTATTCAACCTCTCAAACAACTTGTGTAGGTGATCAAGGTGCTCTTATTTAGTTTGTGACTTTGCAATCATATCATCCACATAGGCATCTATCTCATGATGGATCATATCATAAAATAAAGCTACCATAGCTCTTTGATATTTTTCCCCTGCATTCTTCAATCCGAACGGCATGAATTTGTAACAAAAGGTTCCCCATTGCATAATAAAGGTGGTCTTCTCCCTGTCTTACGGAGACATCTTTATTTGGTTGTAGCCAGAAAATCCATCCATGAAGGAGAAGAATTTATGTTGAGCAGTGTTGTCAACTAAGACATCAATATGAGGTAGAGGGAAATCATCTTTTGGGATTTCCATATTTAAATCCCTATAGTCTACACACGTACGAACTTTTCCATCCTTCTTAGGCACGGGGACCGCGTTTGCAACCCATTGAGGATAAGATGTCATAACTAGGAATCCTGCATCGAATTTCTTCATCACTTCCGCTTTTATCTTTTCAAACATGTCGGGCCGCATCCGAAGAACCTTTTGTTTGACAAGAGGGAAATATTCCTTTATCAGTAGACGATGAACCACAATGTCAGCATTCAACCCTGGCATGTCTTCATACGACCAAGCAAACACTTCAACGTAGTCATGTAGCATCTGGACCAACCTTCTCTTGATACCATCTTCTAAGTTGGCGCCGATCTTGACCTCTTTCTTGTCTGTCTCAGTACCTAGTTGAAAACTTCGATTGGCTCTTCATGAGGCTGAATAGATTTCTCCTCTTGCATTAGAAGTCTGGCTAGTTCCCCTGGTATTTCACAATCTTCCTTACCTTCGTCTTTGGCTTGGTTAATTAGATGTTCAAAGTCATAACTGAAAATAGTAGAGTCGTTGGCAATGAGATCCAGAGTCGATGAGGATCTACAAGTGTGTGTGTGTGTGTGTGCATGTAAGATACACGACTATTTGAAAAATGCAATAAAGAAAAAGAAAGACAATGAGCACAAAATTTAAATGGAAAGGTCTAACGTTTTTCATTAAATGATCATATGATTAATGAATATGAAAAAAACCCTTAACAAATAGACCATGGTGCCCCGGGAAAGGCACATGTCTTAAAAGTCATTGTTTGAAATTAAGATTACAGATAAAAGTTCTTGAATTGACAGAAAATAGTAAACAACAATTACTCCTCATTGAAGGAGATGGGAGTGAAGTCCTTGGAATGCCAGTTGTTAAGATTTCCTCTGGAAGTAGGGTAGATCCATTCTTCAAAATCACATTCATTGTCAGAGTCTTCAATAGCATTCACTCCATGATTACCAATGCGAAGAGGTGGTTTTCCTATGCGAGTACGTCTGATATATTTTTGAGCTTTGGCAGTGAAACCCAACCCAAAATTGTCTGCTTTGAAAGTAATGTCAGGGATATGTCCCCAATTTGTACTGCTTCCGTCTTCAATCATGGCTCGAGCATCTTTTAGTGAAACCATCCTCGGTACAACTTCATCAGCTTTTGGAATGTCATAAGAGATTTTGGTGGCGGCAACCATAGGAGGAGCAACTTCGAAGGCTTGGCAAGGAGTATCTATAAACTCACCATCCATCTCCACATATTTAAAGGAATTGAGGTGGCTTACCTTGAATTCTTCTTCACCACAAACAGTAACAACCTTTCCCTTGACTGGATATTTCAACTTTTGGTGAAAGGTGAACATTACTGCTCCTGCCCCATGTATCCAAGGGCGCCCAGGTAAGCAAGAGTAAGCGGGACGGATGTCCATCACATAGAAAGTAGAATTGAAAATTTGTGAACCAACTTTAACAGGAAGGTTAACCTCTCCAAGTACCATCCTCTTGGATCCATCAAAAGCCTTCACAACTATGTCACTTGGTTTTAACATCAGACCTTCGCAATCTAACTGGTCAAAGGCACCTTTGGGTAACACATTTAGAGGTGATCCAGTATCAACTAAGACATGAGCCAGGTATCTCCCTTGCATTTAATAGAGACATGCAAAGCCTTGTTATGATTCCTTCCAGCAGGAGTCAAGTCAGCGTCAGAGAAACCTAATCTGTTGTCAGCTATTGTCTCTTGGGGGCACATGAGCTTTCTTTAAAATCTTGATTAAAGCTTGGGAATGAGCATCAGAACAGAGTATTAATGACAACATGGAGATTTTGGAGGGGGTTTTCCCCAATTGTTCGACTATTTTGAAATCACTCTTCTTTATAATTTTCAGGATTTCCTCCATTTCTTGAGTGGAGGGATCTTCAGCATCAACATCTTTGGTAGGTGCCTCTATACCAGCAGGCTCAGTTACTTTTTCTTTGCCTCTAGTGTTGGCATTAGGCTTGTTATTGGTTATGTGAGAAGGAGTTGTTGTAGTAGTCGGAGGTGAAATATCAGGGGAGAAGATCCTCCCCGTTCTTGTTACCTTACTAGAACCTTCAATATTTGTAACATCGTTGGTCTTGTCTTCATTGATCCATGAATCTTGCTTTATTCCATGATAGTAAACTTCGGCACCATAGTTCCATGGAATTGCTTTGTCGGAGGAGTAAGGAATCGACCCAGGGGTAGTGATTATTAAAGGAGAAATTGTTGGTTCATTTGAAATCCTAATAGGACCCTTTGAGGAGATCCTAAGAGGCTTGTTGGAGATTGTTATTATGGAAAGGTCTTAAGCTTTATTGGTCAAACTTTTGATGGTAGGAATTATTTCAAACATGATATCGTGACTATCTATCATGTGTTGAACACCTTCTTTTAGCCACTTCCATCCATTTATTTGTACAATAATCACAGTCTTTTAAACATCCATGAACACCCCAGCTCTCAACAAATTTCCCTTCATAGTAGTCAATGGAGTAGTCAAATCTTCAATGAAGGAAACAAAAACAGTGACTTCAATTGCATTGACACCTTTGCCATGATTCGACATTAGTGCAATTATCATATTTGGAGTTGTAGGTGGATCAAACTCAATAGTTTTATTGTATATGAGGTCTTGAATCTTATTCTTGAGAGCCAGACATTGATCAGTTTCATGCCCAGGGTTGTTGGAATGATACGCGCACTTGGCATTTGGATTGTACTTCGGTGATTTAATATTTGGATTTGATGGCGGATCATGCAATGTCACTAAGTTGGCCTTCAACAGATGTTGTAAGGCTTGGGATAGTGACATGCTAATCCTCGTGAATTGTCTTCGAGGAATTTCAAATCGTTGATGGTTGGATGATTGTCATTTAGCAGATGGAGGGTTGGAGATTAACACAACATTAACAGAGGGTCGGTGATCCTTCTTGGTACGGGCCCTTGCCCCATACATAACATTGGTTTCTTTCTTTCTAGTAAAGGGCTTATTTACAGAGTTGGATGCAGAAGCATATGTCATGGGAATTTTTTCACTCTTAATGCCACTTTCGACCCTTTCACTAGTTAGGATTAACTCGGTGAAACCAGACGAAGAACTCCCAATTAATATGTTGAAAAATGGGCCAGATAATGTACCCATGAACATATCAACTAGTTCTCTGTCAGTTAGTGGTGGTTGGACCCTACCAGCAAGATCCCTCCATTTTTGCGCGTACTCTTTAAACCCTTCATTAGTGTACCCATTGTCATTCCTTGAAGTTGAACTCTAGTCAGCACTAAATCAGCGTTGTACTGATATTGACGGTAGAAAATGGTGCCCAGATCTTCCCAAGTATGAATGTTGGAACCCTCAACTGGTAAAATCGTTCTAACTGAGTCCCAGACAGACTCTCTTGAAAGAAGTGTACCCAGAGCTTCTTGTCAATGGTATGCGGTTGTATTTTGCGGACGTAGGACCTCAAATGAAGCTTTGGGAACGAAACGCCATCGTACTTAGCAAAGATTGGAATTTTGAATTTGTGGGGGATAACAACCCCAGGTACTAAGCCCAAATCACCAAAATCCAAGCCAGGTACAGCTTGAATTTCCATAGCTTTCAACCCATCTTCCAGTTTCTTGTACTTATCCTCAGCCGCTGGATACTGTTCATCAAAGTAATATTTATCCTCAGAAGCTTGATCGTTTTCACCCCCAACACGAATACTCCTTGCATCTTCGTCCTGATTCTCGTCTTACTTGGATGACTCTTCAACCACTCGCACTTGACGGACTTGACCTTTAAACCTTTTCCCCATGTTGATCAGGGCCTTCTTCTTGGTCTTCTTTTTGGCCACCAGAAGTGACATCAGTTCTTGCTGCCCTTTGGCCAAGGTGAGCAGGGTTTCTTGAAATTTAGAATTTTGTATCTACAAGTCTTTCATAGTCTTCTCGAGATCCATCTTACTGAAATAAACAGTAGAAAGATAAGGAAACCAGTATCGTGAAACCTACTTATGTTATGATGCATGAAATGCGTATGCAAATGATTTCAAGGACTTTTAAGATTTAAATTTGTTTAGACAAAGAAGGAACAATCATTAATTGTATTAATAAGTTCAAATTATTTCACAAAAATGCCTCTTGGGCTTACAATGGAAGAAGCAAAAATAATACAGAATAAACTCCTAAAATAAAAGGACTCAAGCTTCCCATGAGCGCATCCTCTTCGGTGAAATGTAGGCGTTCAAACTCCGCTCGTCATGAAGTTGTCTCGTGAGATCCAAAACCTTCTTCTTGCTTGTGTAGAATTGGGTTTCAAAGGTATCTCGCTCCCCCTTAAGTTGAATATAAGATCTTTGCAATTCCTCGAGAGTAGTTGGCATGTTAGGATGAAGAAGAGTGTAAGTGGTGTCTCCCTCAGCAACGGGCTCCATAATCACAGGTAAGATGGTGGGGTAAGGCATCACGATACTTTGAGAACGAGTTTGTACCCACTTGAGATAAGGCTCCAAAGGAATGGAGTTCTTATTCCCCAATGTCTAGCTATCAACTTTGTTCACCATGCCCCGAGCTCGTACAAATATTTGACGGTAACATTGGACATTGCTCTCATAGTCAAATGCAATTCCTTTGATAAGTGAATCATGAGGGACATCCCTCCTAGCATACCCAAACTGTCGTAGAGCCAAGCAAGGATTATAAGTGATACCTCCCCTAATGCCAAGGAGAGGGACATTAGGGAATTCCCCACAACGGTCAATAATTATAACTTCCTCCAAAGATCGAGAACACCAATGGATATCTGAATGCGAGAGTTATATCAACCTACTAGACCATCTCATGCCTTGCTCATTCTTCAATACAGATCGAGGTAGGTGCAAAATAAACCACCTAGTCAACAGAGGAGTGCAACACATAAGAATTCCCCTTCTCTTCATGGTGAGAGTGTGAAGAGAATGCAAGATATCTCCAAGTAAGGTAGGCACCGGGTTACGAGATAGAAAAACCTTGACCGCATTCACATCTATGAGTTGGTCTGGGTTAGGTAATATTATCATTCCATGGATGAGAAGAGCCAACACTTATTTAAAGGCTTGTAAGTTCAAAGCATCTCAAAATTGTTGAGCCCTATCAAACAAAAACCTGGCTAAAAAACCCTTAACACCACTTCTTGTTTCCCAATTTTTCATAACGTCAGACCGTTGGAAATGTAAAGCTCGAGAAATCTACTCAGGTCTCGGGTATTTCTCAATACCGGTGAAGGGTATTTGATCAAGAATTAGCTCTCTCAATAGTTGAGAGAACTCATCCATGGTGGGCACTAATTGGTAATCAGGAAATGTAAAGCAATGGTGTAAAGGGTCGAAGAACTGAAAGAGAACTTTCATCATATCTTCATCAAGGCTTGAGGTAACCAAATTGAGAAGTCGACCATGTATTATGGTAAATGGAGAATGCTTAAGAACCCTCGATGCTAACTCTTTGAGTTGAGGAGGCCCTCTTACGAGGTTGACTTGGATAGTATTCCTGCGAGTGGAAGCCATGTCCTACAAAACAACACAAAGATAAATCCCAAAAATCCTTGAAATGGTTAGTGCAAAATGCCATGGTATGATGTCATGATGTTATGTACAAGTAAACATATACACACAAAGTAAACAAGTCCTTATGTTTAGGCTTGCATGAGGTTCATAGGTAAGTACCCTCTTGAAGTTTAGTTGGTTCAACCTTTCCTAGAAAGTAATCGGGTTCTAGGGAATCTCAATATCACCGATCTTTCTTCATCAGGAATTGTTTCAGCACAAGCCTCTTTATTGGCGACTGAAATATCCCGAAAGTCCAATCCCAATGAGCGTAGTAATGAGTATCAACCAACTTCGGACTACACCAAAGCCGGCTACCTCACTACTTCCTAATCGCCAAGTTGTTCAATTAAAGGTTCTAAGGTCAGTTAGTGCTTCATGACACCACATAGCGGCCTCGTATTCTCCTTGACTGGAATCAAGGGATACCATTACGAACAAATGTGTCACACTAATGTAGCAATCGCTTCAACCATGTCGGTATACCCTGCACAGTCCCCATGATCTATTTCTACTTACCTAATAATGTTCCTCGATCCGAGTAGAGGATCAATACAAAACCCAAACAAGGACCCAAAATGTAAAGCAAACAAGTCAAACAATGAAAGCATTTTAAGTAATTCCCTAACAGAATCTCCAGTTTTGTAATACGGTGGGAGAACTGACTTGGGTGTTTTGTGTTTTATCGTAATTGTTGAGGATAGCAAGAGTCGCCGCCGAATTTTATTTTATCCAATAAAGTAAAGGGTGAAAAGAACAGGAAATACCTTTTTAGATATTTTCTTGAGTTCGGGGGGTAGGTTATGAAAAGGGAAGGTGTTAGAACCCTTTTCATCTGTAGTTATCAATGGGCTCTTAATTTCTAGCTCACTTTGAAATGCTTTGTTTGAAATGTGTTTGTGTTTAATTGAAAGTATTTTTGAAAATCGCCTTTGTTTAGGCGAACTTTGTAATGATTCTCGTCTCTATAAGAATGCATACAAAGTGTTGAGTTTTGAAATATTTCATGCAAAAGTGTTGGTGTTTTTTGAAAGATGTTTTGAAATGTTGTGAGAAAGCAACTACGAGCGTTCTACCTACTCAAAATGTCTTAGTTCTTTTCCTCCTCCTTTAGATGTTTCTATCTTACTATTGATTGGTAAGAAGCCCTATCATTGAATGTGAAGGGACGGGCGTGGGTCATCGTATAGTCATAAAATGCAATTTTGAGATACCTTAACATTTTTCTTAAGGGCCTAAGATCATTTTGAAGGCAACATTTGAAGTACCATCGAGGGACTATGATCTTGTATTTTGATTGTTTTTGCTAAGGTGTCTCACATGCATAACATGACCATTTTCTCAAGGCAACAAGTGGAGTTAACCCTAGAGGTGAAAATGTCAAGTGTATTGATTTTCATGCATTTTTGTCTTGAATTAGGGTGGTCTAAGTATTGATTTTTTATCTTGCCATAAAAATCCTAATTACTAGCAATTATATTGAAAGCGGTAAATTGCGGAAATCTAAATTCTACGCTATTACATCTTTTTGGGGGATGGGGGTACAATTTGCAAATAGGGATGGAGTAGAAGCTTAATTATTACAACCATATTGAATAACAATGAAGAAAAAATATGTAGAGAATATAAAAACAGTGTAAAAGAAAGGAAAAAAATATTTTTAACCATTATGTGTCAACACTTGCATCTATGCATCAACACATAACCCTTCTTGTTCCTGTAAAACCAAAATCAACTCAGTACGAGTCGATACATAATGGTATATGTCGACTCATTTCTTATTTGTGTTGACACATTCGTGTTTTGTGTCGACTCATACTCCTTTTGTCTTTCAGTTTTGGGTCTAGATAGCAGTATGTATCGACATATAAGGCCTTGTGTCGACTCATGCTCTATTTTGTCACTAAAATGTATCGACTCATGTGAGTATGTGTCGACTCATGCTGCAATTTTTTAGCTCTAACATTGTTCTATTGTCTGTACAAGTTAGTTCTCAACATATAATTGATAAAAATAAACAGTAAGCATGTGATTAACTTCAATGACAAAGATATATATATATATATATATATATATATATATATATATATATATATATAATCTTCACAAACGAACCATTAATGATGCTTTGTATGAAGAGTTCAAAGTCAAGCGAACTTACCTTGATTTAGAGCTGCTGAAGCTAAGTGGCAGGTGGTTGTTTTTTTTGTAAACGGTGATGATGATGTAACATAAGTTTTTATTGTGTTTGAATAACTTTTATATGAGGTATATGACTTATGTGAATGGTTTATTTAGATAGAACTTGCAAGGTGTGAAAAGTACAAAGATTTGGACTTCAAAGCTCAAGAGTGGGGGTTTTGTGGACAGTTATAGCTTTTTGAGAGTATGAGATTTTGAGGGCTTGTCTACACACAAAACTTCTAACCCTTTATCTTGCAAATGGCTTCTCCATTTATAGAGAAGGTTTGAGACTTGAAACAACTCATATTTTGAAATCACATGTTATGGCTATCTTGCTTTTTTTTGAAGCAAACATGAAGAACATGTTTCCAATGTTTGTACTAAGCTATCTAAAGTAGTTGATCATTTTAAACATGTTTGTTCTAACTTGTAGGAGTTGAGTGTGATCAGAACAACAAGTTATAGGCTCAAGAAATTGACTTTGTGATTAAAGTGAACCTTTTCAAGAATGGATAGGTTACTTTTTTCCAAAAATGGAATAATCAATTGGACAAGGGCTCAAACACTTGGATCATAGTTTAATCAGTTACGTAAGCATTCAATTAAGGAGTGATATATAAGTTTGAGGTCTGTAAAGTGAAGATTATGTAGCATAGCTAGGGTTTTGGTTCATTATTTATCACAAATCTGCCATGTAAATCAAGTTTGAAACCCTAACTTTTTGCCTTTGATTCTCTTAGCTAAAGTATGATCTCAATGAGTTCTTGGACATTTTGGAAAACTTGTGACATCCTCCACAACCTTCATGTTTTATTTTTTTGAATAATCCAATTGTTACTTGATGAAAATTGGCCAAGAAGTTGGGATAAAAACCTGACCAAACCTGCTTAAAATTTCTCTAGGTGTTTATACAAAAATGCCATGACTTCATGAATTTACAACTCATAATTGAAGCACTTCTAGATCTTTATCAGCAAAGCAAAGTTGTAGATATCATCAAGATCTACAACTTTCATGTTGAAAGTTTTCTTTGAATCATCTTGCATCTTGGTGAAAAATGGCATGAAGTAATGAAATTATCATGTATAAAAAACACTTAGAAAAATTTCTAAGTCTTGAAAAGTTTGACTTTTCACATTGACTTTTGACTTTCTTGATTTCTTGATGATAAAGCTTTATATTTTGAATGTCTTGATGAATTGTGATCTTTAAAAACGAATTTTGACCGAAAAGTCAAAGTTTAACTTTTGGTGTATCAGTTGACTTTTCATCTGTTGACCAAATTTCAACCATCAATCCACTGATCTTGAGAAATGATTTAAGCCATGGAATTGTGTCAACATGTTATGTTTGAGTCTTTGAGATTATGCTTCAAACCATTAGGTCATGTATTAGGTCAATGATTAGTCGTTCTTAGTCAAAACCCTAATTTGTGGTCTCAGTGTTTCAGAGGTGATTTTTTTTTGATCAATTCCTTGAGAATCCTTGAGCATTGGAGATCCTTTGTGAAACGTCTTGAGAAAAAAGAGGGAAATTTTGGGGTACAATAGCACGCTTGGGCTTTAAGTAAGACGGAGTCAAGGATGGATGGAGTCCCGATGCCAACGCCTTTGGCGAAGTCACTGCACGGACAGAGCCCGCGCTCGAGGAGATATTTTTTCATGTCGTTGGTCGTAGAGGCCTGCACAACTTCCTTGTTGAAGAGCTCAATGTAAGCCTAAAGAGACTCATCTCTCTCTTGGATGATTGCTTCTAGCGATGCTTCCAACATAGGATGTCAGTGAGACATTGTGAAATGCCTCGAGAATATCATCCCTGACTGCTTCTAGGAGGTGATAGATTTGTCTGGAAGAATTTTATACCAGGACATGGCACCTTTCCTCAAGGTAGTTGGGAACAATCTGCACTTGATGACGCCCCTAACTCCTTGGTAGTCGAGAAGGGCATCAATATTTTCTATATGTTCATCGGGATCAGTTGTACAATCATATGTTCCCAGTGAGGGTGGCTTCTCCAGGCCGATTGGGAGTTGGGTCTCTATGATCTCTCTTGAAAAAGGACCATGGGGCTCGTCATCGTCACTTCCTTCGGGAGATGGAGGAGGGGAATGATGGCTCATACCCCGTCAGCCATTGTTGTCCTACAGGGGAGAAGGACTTCTTCGCTACTACCTTGGCTTGGGTGACGGTGATTGGTCACGGTCAAGTCGGCGGCCGCTCTTCGTCTTCTTGGAAGAAGGAGAGACTTGATCTTTATTGGGAGGTGTGCGATTGCATTTCTTGAGGAAAGAAAAGTCGTGCTTCTTCTTTCTGGTTGGAAAACCATTCCTAGGTGGGGATATGCTGGGGGGGTCGTATCGTCGATGTCTTCGAGGATGAGTCTTTCACTGCTTCTTCTCCTAGGCCCTTATCCTCTTGCTCTGCTGCAGGATAAGGGCGTTGGTCTAGTTTAGGGTAGAAAACAATGTTGCCATGGTCGGGTCGGTATTATGAGGAATGAGAACTGGTTGTAGAATTTTCGGCAGCTTCTCGATATGATTCTTGGGCCACTGCTCGTCCAAGAATTGATGCCCGTATATGACACTGAAGTCATCCTCGAGGTGAGGATGCTCCTAGATTTTGTCGGTCTTGTGGACCAGAGAGAGTACAGTCTTTCCAGATAGGTGATAATCATCATGGTCGGCCATGGTTGAAGGATTGAAGGTATCTTTGGTCTTCAGTTTACGGGAAAAGAAGACGGGGAAGATGGTTTCCCATAGATGGTGCAATTGATCTTACCGGTTGATCAGAACTTGTAAATGGGCAAGAGGATGGCGTTTGGTTTGCTGGAAAGTTGAGGAGAAAGATGGGTTGTATCTGCAAGGCATTCCGAAGATCAATTAAGAATGAGTGCAAAGAGACACAAGCAGAATAATAGGGTTTAAGGTTTGAATATTGGATACTTTACCCTCACATGTGTGAGGGTTTATATAGTTCCCCCAACTTGTTTTCATTGGTCCCTATTTTTGGGCCTCAATATGCAGGTCCAAAAAAATAGGTAACTGCCAGGACTTGGTCAAAACGGGAAGACATCCCCGTAACTAGCCATTTGTTTCTAGTAGAAGGCAGATTATGGGAAAAGAGATGTTCTAGACGTTTCCTAGTTGTCATCTCGACTCATATCAGGAAGATAGAGAGATAGTTGCTGACTTGGGGCAGGTGTATGTATTGAGCATCATTGGTCATACTTCTTGGGGCGCGATCGACCAGAGATGTTAGGCTGGTGTTATTGGGTCGTGCCAAGGGTAGAAGTGGATTGAGCCAATTCTAGTCATTGGGCCAGTCCAGAATAATACCACAACAAACTGATCCAAGTAAGGATAAAAAGTCCTGCTCGTGTACTCCATGAATAATCCTTGCGTATTAGTCACACCTAACGACATCACTGAATACTCATAATGATCGTAACAAGTTCTAAATGTAATCTTTAGAATATCCTCTAACTTTACTCAAATTTGATGATAACCCGATCTCAATTCAATCTTGCTAAACATACAAGCTCCAACCAAATGATCCATAAGGTAATAAATCTTAGGAATATGATACTTATTCTTAATTATAACCTTATTCATCTATCAGTAATCCACACATAACCTCATGTTTCTATATTTCTTCTTAACCAATAATAGTGGAGTTCCCCACTGCGATACACTAGGTGTGACAAAAATATTTCTTAGAAGCTCTTCTAACTGCTTATCCAACTCACTCAACTTCTAACTATGATGAAAATTCACTA
This sequence comes from Vicia faba, assembly GCA_948472305.1. NCBI lineage: Eukaryota > Viridiplantae > Streptophyta > Magnoliopsida > Fabales > Fabaceae > Vicia > Vicia faba. The sequence goes on from OX451736.1 coordinate 340,223,662, forward strand.
ATATCATCTGGTAAGACATCTGGAAATTTACATACAACAAGTAGATCATCAATCACAGCTTCGCCTTCCGCTCTCAAGGAAACGAACATTATGAACATTTGAGTACTCTCTCTCAAGGACACATCTATCTGTCTAGAATATATAAATCTAGAATTCAGACTCTCTTAGGGTTTAGCAAACAACACGGTCTTATCAAAACAATTGATATGAACATGGTTGAACTCCAACCAATTCCTTTCTATAATAACATCTAGTTGAATCAGAGGTAAACATATCAAGTCAAATCCAAAATCATTACCATAAATGGTCAAAGGGAAATTCATACAAACCAACAAAGTAGTCACCAAACCATTAGTTGGGGAATTAATGACCATACTTACAACCATAGAAGACACTTCTAGATTCAACTTGTTAACCCAGTCATGAGATATGAATGAATGTGTCGCACCCCTATTAATAATAGAAATTGAAGAAACACCATTAATGAAACACGTACCTCGAATCAAATTATCTGATCTCGAGACATCCACACCACTAAGAGAAAACACCTTCCTATTAGCTTGTGTGACATCTGATGCTTTGTTTGGTTTCTCAAACTGGGTACTTGTATGACCCGTTTCTCCACAATTGAAACGAGTCAAAACTGCACTCTTGCACTCAGTAACATGATGTCTCTGCTTCCCACACTTGAAACCCGTCAGGCTTATACTCTTGCACTCAGTATCTTAATAACCTAACTCTCCATACTTGAAATACCTCAGAGAAGTAGAAACTCATATCCCCCTTGTTTTATTTCTGCTTGCGGCCTTCTGCTGGGACTTCTGCTTTCCTTTATCAACTAGAGTCAAAACAAGTATCGACAGTGTTTCAGACACATGTCGCTTATAAGGGTATACATAAGTTAACAAAACCTATGCCAAATTAACCGACCTACTTTGATACCAACTTTGTTACACCTTAAACCCCAAACACACATTTTCATAAAAACATGCAAAAATAAAATTAACTCATACAAGGGTCACATTTTCTCAACATAAAACAAATCTCTCAATTATCATGTTATAAGAGTAGGACTAATAATAACATTTCTCAAATTTAATGGTATCATGAACAAACATATCCATGAATATTATCTTTTAAATCAGATCTCGAGCTCGACTATTTAAGTCCCAACAATCCCAAAACCCATAGCAACTCAAAGTACTCAAATCATACAATAATTAACACATCAAAGTAAATAAATTTAACATTTAAAACATTGGTTCAACATCTTATGATCATCATCATCATATTTCATCAAGGTTTCCAACCAAATCCAAAATAATCATAACTCATGAATTTCACACATCAAATCACATAACTTTCAATAATCAACACCAAACATGAAATTGAAACAAAAAATAATAATCAAAAGAGTTTTGCACAAACTCTCTTCAAGGTATAATTTACACAATAATGCATGAAAAGGAAGAAGGAAAAGAAAAGAGGGTGAGAATCCCTCTTTATCCTTCATGCTTAAAACATCCATAGATGAACAATCCCCTCTCTCTTTTACCTCAAATTTGCAGCAAAATCTTGAATCTACAGCTCTGTAGGCTCTACTCTTGCCATCTTAGAATTTCTTAACTTTGTTGACAACTTTTCACGTATTATCAAAAGCTCTTCCTATTTTCTCACTATAATAACCCCTAATTTTTATTTTCATTAAATTAATTTCACTACATCCCTCATATTTCTATCTAATTCCACCTCATTACTCTATTTTTAATTAATTTCTAGTTCTCTCCTCAAAACCATAATTTTTTTTCTATTTTCTCTATTAATTTATTTATTATAAAAATTCTAATAATTCTACTAAATCCAATAATTCACAAAATACCGATTAAATCAAATAAACCACTCTAACACTCAAATAAAATAATTTAAGCATTTTAAAATCAATTAAAATAAAATAAGCAAAAACTGAGGCGTTACACAACTCACTATGAGAATCCCTTAGTTGAGACAGAAGATGCATGAAGAAGAAGCTTACAGTTGTCACTTATATGATGAATAAGTGAGTGTAAGACAAGGGCAAAAAAGAGCGGCCCTAATAGGTCACATTGTTGCACTCTAGCAACTGGTATAATATGTTCATCCCCAAGGTATAACCTTGCTGCTTGACCATAGAGAAACTAAACCCACAAAGAAATAGATGTGCGTCTAACTTTCACCTACTAGTTTGAAAGCATTTGTGAAATCTACTTTGAGAGCATAGTCAAAAATCCATCTCCATGAAGTTTGCTCAACATCTTGTTGGCACTGTGCAAAGTGGCCTCATCACCACTTGATTTCCCGACCCTAAACTGGAAGTCATTGAGATATTGTACCACATACTTACTGACTCATTTCATTGCAACTCATGATACCAACCTTCTCCAAATAGACACCACAACAATTGGTCATATCCCGCCATCAGGCTCCAATAACAACGTCAAATATGCAGAGGCAACAAACTCTACTAAACTTGTATGGCATCTCCCTCCCAACCATAAGTTAACAACTAGAGTTATTGCTTATATGAGATCTATAGACACATAAAAACCTTCTCCACACATTGCATCCAATAAATATTGAGCTCATAAGCTATTGCTACCACATGAAGTCCCTTTGGGGAATAACTTAATGCACTTGAATAAAATATCAACTTCAACCACTAGAGGAGCTTCAAAGAACAAAGTGGTTGGCATGAATGGAGGTGGTTTGTATGAGTGTTTAGCCTCCATAGGTTTCATAATATGTGCATTATAGGGGGCTACACCAAAGGACCCATACACTTTCATAGCCGCTGCGAAGTGGCCATCTGCAAATTTACAAAGGCATTGCTTGACGTTAGAGCTCCCATTTGCATATTTTTACTCAATATGAACTCCCTTATGACCCAAATTATCTTGCTCATAGTTGTCCAACACACTATCAATATCAATTAATTTGGAAAGGTCATCTACATCCCTTCAAGTATTTTAGCACTCCAAAATATGATGTTGTTGCATGGCTTTATGATTTCCAGACCTGCGATACCGTCTATTCTGAGGCTTAACTACATGTAAAGTGCAACAAGGAAGAAGTAACAATTGAACTCAAACACCTATAGATCCTGACTTAACAACCACCTTGAGGAACACATCTTTCAACGCCTAAGAGAAAGCAAGACAACATTAAAGATATATGTTCTTTACTGTGAAAATAGGTGTTATGAAGACTCGCTCTAACAACCTTACGTCCATTACAATCCCCTCATTTGCCTCAAGGTTATCAAAGTTTATTGCAGATGGTTTAACAATATCTATAATATGACTTCCGACGTCCCTTATTCCAATAGTAACCTGAAGTAGACCATCAAAATGATGATATGCCCAACTCATGGCATGAATGCTCATACACCTTCCACATATCCAATGCTCAACTCCTTTAAAGTCTCCTTGAATGCCGTAAACAATCTAGATCATACTTAATAACTTTCTAAGTTGTATTTTTGTGTTTGTCACTCCATAAGTGTAGCGTCTTAAAATGAGACACCATATGAGAAATGCCTTTGCGCTTATCCTTGCTACCATGGCAACAGTGAAACTTCCAGAATGGATAATGGAAACCTCATATCTGAGTAAAAACCATATGACAATGCAAAATTATACTTCACCTCACTCAATGCAAAATAATTCTGGTTGAAGAATTTTAACAAACACCTTGTAGATAACAACAAATAAGCATATCACCATGGTTATGATGTTGTCTAATTTAACTCGTTTATAATTTCTATTTTTGACTATTAATTATAGGGTTAAATAAGTTTTTGATCCCTCTAAATATCTCAAATTTCATTTTTAGTCCTCTAAAATTTTCCTTCAAAGAATGATCTTCCTAAAAAATTAAATTTTAACTTTTGAAACCTCCTGCAATTTAGCGACGATTTTTACAACTTAGCGACGATTTTTATTTAGCGACGAAATTAGAGACCATTTTAACTACGATTTTGTAGGAGGGACCAAAAGTTAAAATTTAATTTTGTAGGAAGACCATTCTTTGAAGGAAAAATTTAAAGAGACTAAAAATAAAATTTAAGATATTTAGAGGGACCAAAAACTTATTTAACCCATAATTATATATATTTTAATTGAATTAAAGATATTTTTGTTCCTTATAAATATCTCAAATTTAACTTTTAGTCTCTATAAATAAAATGTCACATTTTAGTATTTATAAAATTATTTATGTATATGACGACGAACTAAAACTGTGTACATAAATAATTTTGTAAAGACTAAAATATGACATTTTTTATAAGAACTAAAAATTAAATTTGATAATTTTGTAGTAACAAAAAATATATTTAACTCTTTTTAATTTGTATAAAATTGTTAAAATAATTTATAATTTAAAAGAGAGGTAGTAGTATAATATTGGGTTCGGTTGTTTTAGTCTTTTCAAAAATAATTTTAAGTACAACATATCTTTGATAAAAAAATTACAAATTTTTTAAAGAAACTTCAAAAAGAAATGACTTTAAATAATTTTTATAAAATATTAATTTAGGTATTTTATGCTATGATTATTTTTAAATATCAAAATTTTAAAAAATTATTAAATTAAACTTATCTTGAGAAATATTTTTTCAAAAATTCTGTAATTTTAAGTATATTTTAATACTCAATAATATCTATCATTTATGTTTATGTTGTTGAGTGTTAAGCTTAATATTTTAATGTATAAAAATAAATTTAAATGTTTTGAGAAAATGGGTTTGATATATTCACGAGTTTTGTTTTATGTCGGCGCTTTTTTTGTGCAACATTCCTATTGAATCCTTTTGTCTTTTTGCAGACGTTTGACAATTTGCCAAATGTTTGTAGAAACGTTAAGCTATATATATGATCCTTGCAAATGGTCCTCCGTTGCATCTGGCCCTAAAGTTGCCCCAAAAGGTGAATGAATGGTCAATTGTGGATTGGGATGGTTAATCAGTTGCACCCGTGTTCTCACATAATGTTAAGTAACGGCACTCAACATTTGTGATTTTCATTCAATTCTTATGTTAAGATAATGAAGTCATGACATGATTGGATTCAAAAAGTTTACCATAATGTATTGAAATGATGATAATGTATTGAAATGATGATATACCAATAATTGAAATAGATTTCCTAGTGAACAACTATGTCAAACTTTATAAGGGGATTACGTGTCCCTCCATCTCTTGCATTTCAACTCCTTTTACTACTACACAATAATGTTGAAAACAAAATGTTGGGAATTAAGTCTCCCTCCATTTTTGAATAATATTTTTGGAAGAGTTAAAACAAAAGGTTGAAATTTTATAAAATCTAAAAACATATATAACACTAGAAGTAATAATAAATATGATTTTTTATGTATGGTAGCTATCTACTAGCTTGACTATTAGTTATGTGAAGTTTGAAATTGATGTCATTCTTATTGTGAATGTGGGGATATATAAGTTGGCCATAAATACTATGATAAGTGTTGTGGGTAGGGCGTGTGGCTGACCCAATTCACCCGTGTCAAATATGGCTCAGAAACGTCGGCCTAATCCATTAGAGACAGTAGGAAACACATCTCCCTAGTGTCCTTCTTCTGAGAACACGTGGCCAACTGAACCCGTATTTCTCGCATAATGGGCAGTATACGTTTTTGTCCTTGGGGACAGTCAGTTCGCACATTGCCTGCGAGATGCGGGGCAGCTCTCCAGGATGGCGAGCACAAACTACTCGTCCCTGCTTTCATGCAGAAATTCTAGCAATTACGTATTTTGGGCCTAGATATTCGGCCCATAATGCAAACCAAAAGCCAAGCACTGGGAGAACTATAAATATCCTCCTGCATAGAAGGGTCAAATATTCCACTCTTAATCTATTTTCTCTCACTTACCTCTGCACTCTTACTTACTTGAGCATCAGAGTGTCTTGCAGGTACACCCCCTCCGTTGATTCTCATTACTTTGGACGAAGTTACTGATCCATTACAAGTTCTGATCACCGGTAAGATCAGTGGCATCGTCTGTGGGAAATTGTTTCCCTGTATTTTCTTTCTTTGAAACTAAAAGATCAAAGCAAACCTTCAAGATCCGATCATGGTCAGTCAAGACGACGACAACAACCCTCATAAAACCGTCATCTCAACCGTCCATAAAACTGACAACGACAGAGAAATGTCATTTCTCGAAGAAGCTGTTCCTCTGAGGAGAGACGACTACACCACATCTCCTTTCTCCGACAAGGCAGAGGACAACAACGTCCAGTTCATAGAAACCAACAAAACTAAGAAATCCCAAGAAAGGGCTCTAGATAACTTTCAACCAATTATGGTACCAACCAACGTCGATCCGACTATGGCGGCCCTGGTCGCGGTGCTCAACCACACCAACGCCTTAATCTACCAACAAAACAAAAAGATCGGGGTATTAAAGAAAGAATTTCGTTCAAGGTATCCCTCACAAATACACTGACGATATGAATCTCGATGTCCGTCGCCACGAAGATCAGGCCGCCATCTGACACTAGGAAAACTAGAACCCTCGCTGGTTAAAAAAATGCAATCGCACTCGTCCTCGAAAAGACTCATGCTCCTCGGTTGCCAAGAAAACCAAAGTTGATCAACGTCCAGACTATTGTTGTTCCCCTCCTCCCACGCCAAAGGGACGACCAAGAAGCTCATCACCCTGTCGGGATAATAGTGCTCGACAAGGATAATACAACTATTCTACACTACAGTCACCGAACGGGAGTAACAAAGACGACCCCCTGCAATCACCTATCTCAGGAAATCATGGATACACCCTTCCCCGTCGAATCGAAAAAGCCACCAAACTTGGGGACATATGATGGGACAAATGACCCCGACAAGCACATCAAAAACATCGATGCGTTGCTCAATTATCACAATGCCAGAGGCGCCATCAAATGCAGGTTGTTCCCCACTACTCTGAGGAAGGGTGCCACGTTATGATACAAGAGCCTCCCCAACAAATCCATCACCTCCTGGAAAAACCTAGGGAGGTAGTTCTTAAGGAACTTCATTGCTTTTCGTCGCCATCTGAAATCCAAGGCGTCACTCGAAGCGATCATATAGAGGAAAGATGAATCCCTTTGAGCATATATTAAGAGGTTCAATCTGGAAGACATACGGGTCTCTACGACTAACAACATGAAGAAGTATTTGATCAAGCTAGGACTACGTCCCCGCAATGATTTTTCCAAAGCAGTTGGCATTGAAACACATGCAACGCTGGATGCCCTTCACCTCAAATCCCAAGCCTACATTCAGTATGAGGAGAAGGAGGTCACTAACAATGCTCGAGACTCACAGCACCAAGAAAACTCCAGGGTTTCAAAGCATGAGGTCCCCTCGATACCTCTCCGAGGAACAGATAAACAAAAAGAGGATAGACCCTACGAACCTCAGGAGTACAAAGTACATACTAGATGTTTTACCAAATACACACCTCTACCAGTTTCTCGTGAGTGCATCCTATTTGATGTAAGAACTCATAATTCTGCCAGACTGTAGTCTGTTTCCCCAAGAAAACACCTCCCAAGCCTAACAAGGACAATACTAAATACTACAGGTTCCACTAGATCCACATGCACGTTACTGAGGAGTGCATCCTTCTTAAGGACGTAATTGAGATCCTTATCAAGGACGGCCACCTGAAACACTACACCAAAAAAAAGATATTCCTCGACAGGACATGAAATTCTGGTATCAGATATGTGATGTCGAAGGAGATGTCACGACAAAAATATCTAAGGACAATGTAAATTGCAACAATAATAAAAGTAGTAAAAACACAAAGGATTGTTAACCCAGTTCAGTGTACAACAACATCTACTATGGGGGATACCAAGCCAGGGACAAGTCCACTAACTAGTATCAATTCATAGACCCTCATTAAACAACCAATTTACGATCTAATCACTTAATCACTACCCGTGCTATGCTTCTACCTAAGACACACCTAGGTATGATGCCCTCCTCAATTCCCTTCAATCACTAACAGTGAAGAACAACAGAAATATTAAGTTTTAAAGACTTCAATCATTCAATACTTAAAAGCTTATGAATGATCCACAATTAACAACTCAAATAACAACTCAAGTATTAAACCAATACTAGAGTGTATTACAATTAAAATACTTAGACTTATAAAACAGAAGGAATGTATTCTTCTTCAAAAGTTGCAGTTAAATGAATAAGGATGCAAGTGCTTATAAAGGCGTATCAGTGAGCTTGGGCTGAAAAACAAATATTTCAATCTTTTGAGTATTTACATGAAAACAGGCTAAGATATAATTCATAAAGATAAAGCATATCGAAAAATATTCTTCCATATTTTTCGTAAGCTATGAGTCCCAAATCCTGAATGATGGTGCACATAAAAACAAGAAATAGAAAACTTAAACTAGATATGAAGTTTCATTTATCTCAGGAGGCAGATGTCAAGACATCTGCTTTGACATCATTCAAAACAGTTTGCTTCAAATGTCAAGGCATTGTGCAAAACATTATCAAGTCAGTGTTTTACCAAAATTGCTGCCAACAAACACTTACAAACTCCCCCTTTGGCAAATTTTGGCTAAAACATTATTTGAGCACATTATCAGAGCAGCATCAAGCAAAACAAAAACTCAGTTAGCAGTTAGCTGTTAGTATAATAAGATGTCAGAACATCTTCAGAGACATGAGGCTCCCCCTCATGTATTAAGCTCCCCCTCAGTCATTGGTCAGTCAGTCAGAGGTCAGTCAGTTTCTCTCCCCCTTTTTAGTCATAATATGCCAAATAAAAGGATGCATTCAAGAGAGTATCAGTAATATAGGTACATACTATAGAATCCAAAAGTCAAGCACATACAAGTTCCAAAAAGAAACAAAGTGGTCAAACAAGTAAATAGAAAATAGTCTAATTATCTTCAGGACTAGTAGACTTGGCAGAGCCATAAATTCCTTCCTCACTAGAATCTCCTCCTTCATAGCTCACTCCATCATCAAAATTGTTGTCCTTTTGTAGCTCCTTGATCATCTTTTCAAAAGTTAGCTTTCTTGCTGAGCTAACTCTAATCACATCATCAAGTTCTTTGTATGCTTCCCTTAATTTAGTAATCATGTCATCCTTGGTTGAAGTCTTGTTTTCAAAATATGCAGATGTCAAAACAATGTTTGGGACATGTTTTCTTGAAAACAGCTTGAAGTGAAGGGTCAAAGCAGACTCCCTTTTGCAAGCTACATCATTACCATTCATAATTCTAGGATGTTGATTAAGAAAAATTCCAAAAATAAGGGATGGAAAGGCAATTGGCATCTTGATGGCACATGTTCCTGGATGCTTAATAGTATGATAAAAAATGTAAGTACCATAATCAAACAGTTTCTTGTTTCCAACAGCATAAATAAACTTTCCTAAGACAATAGTGATGGTTGAGGTATGATTGGTAGGAACCCAGTTAACAGCACCAATTCTATGCAAGATAGCATATTTCACATTTAGCTTGCTAACAAGAAGCTTGTTCTTCATGGGCCACTCACTGACTCACTTAGTTAGCAGTGATGGCTTTGCACACTTGATTATCAATTACTTCCAGCTCACAATAATCATCTTCAGACCTATCCAAAAATCTATTAATGATAACAGGGAAAATTCTACACACCTACCTCTAACAAACACCTTTCTATACTCCTTACTTTTATGATCATCACAGTCAATAGGAATATTAACAATAAATTCCTTAACAAGAGTCTCATAGCATTTTGCAAACCTGTTAATAGTTTTCATCAATCCAGCTGAAGATGTCAGCTCCATAATTTCTTTGCACTCTAGTGCACCAGCTCCCAATTCTCTTTCAAGGGAAATTCTTCTTTGAAATACATATTTCCACTTTTCAGCACTCCCAATATAGTGGAAGGAAATGTTGTCAAGAGGAGCATCAGGTACCCTAATAGAAAGCTTCTTGCTTGCAGTCTTTTTCACAGGAGAGATGTCATAGACATCTTTCTTGACATCATAATCAGAGTCATCCTCTTCTACTAATTCAACTTTCTTCTTACCTTTGGATCTCTTTACAACATCATCATCTTGGTAGGGAATGTGATATTCACATTCTTCCCTTTCCTGGATTTGAGCCTTTTAGAAATTCTAGGCACCACATTAGAACTCAGCTCATTGTCAGACAACTCATCAACATTGACCATATTCTCAACATTTTGATTTTCTACAGCTTTGGAGCCAACAAAATCTTCCATAGTAGGAGAGTTCTTCTCAAAATCTTGTTCAACATCATCTTCAACTTTTTTGAGAGAAGAAGTAGCAAGCTTGTCAAGTTTGCTTTCAGTAACATCTTTCTTGAAGATGGATGATTCAGCAACACTTTTAGGGTCGTTCCTTTTATCAGCCAGAGCAGGAATACGAGCAAGAGGGGTAGAAATCCCAGGCACAGAAAAACCTTCACTTAAAACTCTATATACTAGCCTTCTAATGCTTGTATCAACATTAACAATCTCTTCTTCTGTCCTATCATCAGTAGCAGTAGAAGCATTACCTTTATCGTCTTTAGATTTCTTTGCAGATGACGATCTGGGTTTCTTGACCTTCTTCTCAAGAGGTAGGATAATTGTTAGAGGAGTAACGTCAAGTACTTTGTCAAGGGAGAGTTTCTCAGGATGGTTGACAGATTTTGAGGGAGCCGATGCATGATGGTGAGACATCTTTGAAGATTTTCGAGCAAAGAGATGAAGAATGACAAGGGTTCTTTTTCTGTAAAAGAGAATGAAGAGTTTGTGAAAGTATAAGGATGTGATTTTGTAGCGTGTGGGGAAAACTTTGAGACAATCTTGAAATGATTGCTTTCGAAATTTGATTTGTTGGAAATATAATATCACTTTAATGATATTCCCACACTCCCTTAATTGCTACAAACCCTCATATAATCAAATCCCTAATTTTCCTCCTAAGTTCTCAAACTAATTAGCATCCAAATCCTTAGTGAAAATGTTAGCCAGTTGCAATTTAGTGGCTACATGTTCTAAGGCAACAATCTTTTCTTCAACAAGCACTCTTATGAAGTGATGACAGATATCAATGTGTTTGGTCTTGCTGTGTTGAATAGGATATTTTGATATATTTATGGAACTTAGTGTAATACCCCAAATTTGTCCTACCCTTTCACTTCTATCTGACTTATGCATTTTGCACTTTTCTCATGTACATAACTCCCATTAGATCATCTAACATATCATTCATTCATTAATCAGTAAGACATGGCATGTGATCAAAGATATTAAGGAATTAGGGTCTCTATATGCTTTTAAGTTCTTATCTTCACTCAGGTTTAAATCAACTGGTTCTTTCATCGATTAGGTTTTGTTTGAAGCTAGGGTTTCAATTCATGGATTTCTTTATCATCAAGCTATGGGGTTATTCTCCTCTTCCTAACATCAAATTTCAAGGCTTTCTCACATCATATGGAGCTCCACTTCCTCAATATTCTTGTTGCGTCCTTCAACATATAAGGCTTTGTTTTCCTAAGCATGTGGACTCAAAGGAGGGATTGCACTAAGAGTTGTTCATCAGTTAAGTCTTACATTCTCAAGGATTCAACTCGTGATTCAAAAAGAGCAAGACGTGGAGAGATCTTAGTGTACTTATGCTATGCTAGGGTTTTGGTTCAAGAAGTTTCAATATGCAACACAAGGCAATGATATCTTCAGAGTATCCCATCCATGGCAAATTAGGGTTCATGGATATCTTAATGCAAGATATTTCATCTAAATGCTTGGTTTACTTGTGTTACGAGATTCTTTTGAGTTCATTCCAAATTACATTAAGCCATGGACTCAATACTTATTATGAAGGATTAAGATTCTGAGTTAAGGGTTAAATTTCTTATAATAATGATCATTCAGTCATTTTGGGATAATCAAAGCGCAATGATACATTCAAGGGTTAATTCAAAGGTTGAGTTTAATTCAAAGTCCAAGTAACTCGAACTCAAAGTTTTGTGCATGATTCCTCAACTAAGAGCTTGCTTTAAAGGAAAGTTAGTTAGAATTTGAGAATGGAACATGGAGATTGAAGTCTCTTAAAATTGCAAGTGGGGTGTGTAAAATTGATGCAAGCTTCTAATGGAGTTTTTGGATTCAAGTTTTGGAAAAGCATAATATATTAAATAGAAAATACGAAGATCTCATTAAAATTCATCCAAGTTCCAAATATTACAAAATCACATAAATACAAGTTCGATTACTATTACATCATTTGACACTATTGCATAACATCAATGGGAAGGATTACAAATTTCATAATACAAATACTATCCTAAACCTATGTCGTTTATCTTCAATCTTCATGTTATTTCATCTTTAATCCTTGATCACTTATCAACTTATAGCAATGCACATTGTTGTACCCCAAAATTTGCCCTCTCACTTATCAAGAATTTGCTCACAAGATCTCCTTGAGCTCAAGACTACACTAGGGTTTGATCAGCTCAAGATACCTCCTTAGGCACTGATGACCAAAATTAGGGTTTGAATTTGAACAAGGATTTTTGAACTATCAAAGCTTCATATGACTTTCATGGATCATTATGGACCCCCAAGATTACTTATGACAAGTTTCTAGCCTTGGATCACACTTTTGACCAGTCAATTGAACAGTTGACTTAAAAATCAACTGTATTGGGGAAAAAGTCAACCATGGCCAATTTACAGTCAAAATCCATAATTGTTTATCCACATCAACATCTTAAACTCATATGTATCATTTGATCAATTTTTGACCATAATTCCTCAAGAAATTTGATCAAATCTCCAAAAGGGCAAAATGGTCAAAATTAGGGTTTTGACTAGGAAAGGGCAATTTCTGATTTTTGACCTAGCAAATGGTCAATTGGTTTAAGGCATGATCTCAAGAGTAAAATTGCATCATTTTTACCTAATGACATGATTCAAAACATTGCAAATCCATTGGATTGACAGATGAATTTTGCAGTCAACTGATCAAAAGTCAACTGTATACTGAAAAGTCAAACTTTGAGTTTTTGGTCAAATTCAAGTGCCAAAGATCATAATTCATCAAAACACGTCAAAATATGAAACTTATTCATCAAGAAATTAAAAAGTCAAGATTTTATTTTGAAAAGTCAAAATTTCTAAACTTAGAAATTTTTCTAAGTGTTGGAAATTTCAAGTTTTTTCATAACTTTGAGCCAAATTTTCACCATGATGCAAGATGATTCAAGAGAAACTTACAAAATGAAAGTTGTATATCTCCATGAAATCTATAACTTTTCTTCATACAACTTCTCCCAAAAGTGCTTGTATCTCAAGTTATAATTTTATGAACATAGGGTCATGAAACTAAACACTTAGGGAAATTTTGCCCTAATTTAGCCAGGATTTTGACCTAACTTCATGGAAAATTTTCACATAGTTCCAAGGGGAATATTCAAAAGCAATTCAAAGTTGCAAGGAAACTTTAGAAACTAAAATTTCAAGAAGCGCACGAGGGAAATGTGAGTTTGAGGTCCAAGGAAGCTAACCTGATCATTAGTACTGTCTGAAACAAGCTCAAATCCATTTCACGATTTCCAGTTTAGAGGTATTTTTCTTGAACTTCTATCTCATTACTTAGGCATTATTAGGCTTGCATTTGTGAAGATAAAATGTAGACATCATTTCCCTAAAGCTGTACATGTCCATAGATTTCATTTATTTTGATTGAGCTAGGAGAATTTTGTGTTTGAACTTTCTGAAATATTTAGGTCAGAATTTGGTATTGTTAAAAATTCTCATTCATCTTTGATTTATAATTTATGATATTTATATGCTTAGATTCATGTGACAAAATGGAGCAATTTTCATGTTTATATTTTTACAAATGGTTGAGAAATGAGCAAGTTACAGATTCTTTGGCTGGAGGTTGAAGATGAAGTACAGTCAGGACGCGTTTTGTTTTATGTATTTATCATTTCATACAAGTTAACATATGTATAGCCACCCCACTGGTAAAGCGCGCGCTTGTTCACCCCATGGTCCTGGGTTCAAGCCCCAGCGTGACCATTTTGTTATTTTTACAAATTCTGACCCTTTTTTTGTTTGGCAGGCGCTGGGCCCTTTGGGCCTGGCTCTTTTTTTATTGTTTTTGCTAATTAACTTCCATCCGGACTTTTGGCACCCCCTGGCCCATTTGTATTTATTTATTTCATTTTTCTTTTTAAATATATTTTCTAAAATACTAAAAAAAATCATAAAAATACAAAAAAAATGATATATTTTATATTTTGACTTATTTTATTTTATTTTTCCATGAACAAAAAATATTTTATTTACTATACTTTATTTATTTTTATTAAATAAATCTGATAGACTTAATTAATATTATATTATTTATTTTTCTTCATACCATTTAAAAATATATTATTTAAATACCAAAAAAAAGACTAAAAATATTTTTAATGCTATAAATATTTTCAAGATGAAAAATGCCAAAAAAATATTTTCCTTAAATTATTTTATTTTGATTGATTAATAGAATTAGGGTTTTCTTTTAAAATCTTTTTCTTAATAAATTCAAATTTAATTAACTATCTTCTTTATTTAAATTAGGTTAAGACAAAAATCTTTTTTATAAAAGAAAACAATAAAAATTCATTTTCTTTACATTTTGCGTCCTTGTACATTTATTCATTTTTATACTTGTATATTATATTCATTTCATTCCTTGTATATTTATGCAATTCTATATGGTTGTAATAGATAAATAGATTTATTTTCTTGCAAATCCCCATTTGTAATTTGTATACCCCCTCCCCTAAATGATGTAATAGCATAGTAATTTTAATTCCCGCAATTTATCGCTTTATATAAAAAATGCTAGTAATTAGGATTTTGTATAGAAAGATTCAAATCAACCAAATAGCAAACCCTAATTCAAGACAAAAACAAGCATGAAAAAAATACATTTTCATACAAGCACCCCTAGGATTATTCCACTTGGTTGCCTTATACAAAATGGCCATATTACGCATGTAAGGTATCTTAGCAAAAAAAGCAAATACAAGATCATAGTACCTCGATGACGCTATCTAAGTTGCCTTACAAATGATCTCAGTCCCAAAAAGAGAATGCTAAGATACCTTGAAACATTGCTAATCATGGCTATACGATGACCCACACACGTCCCGCTTACATCCAAAGATAGGGTTGCTTACCAAATCAATGGTAAGACAACAATGTCAAAGGAAAAGAAAATGAACAAGAAAGACATTGGAATAGGTAGATTGCTCCTAATTACTTGCTCCATTTCAAAACAAATATCCTTGCTATTTTCAAAACAAACACCTACACTTTTCAAAATATCTTACAAACTTGGAAACATTTTCAAGAGATCAACATCTTTGTATATATTCTTACGAACGAGAATCATTACAAAGATTGCCTAAACAATGGCCTCTTCACAAAATACTTTCAAAAACCACAAAAAGCACAATTTCAAACAAAAGCAAGTGATCTAGCAAGTAACTAAGAGCCCATGGAAAACCATGGATGAAAAGGGTGTTAATACCTTCCCTTTTCATAATCTACCCCCCGAACTCAAGAAATAAATATCAAAGGTCTTTCCTGTGCTTTTTCACCTTTCCTTTTGGATAAAAGAAAAGTCGGTGGCGACTCTTGCTAACTGCAACATTTGCGATCAAATGCAAAACCTTCAAGTCAGTTCTCCCACCGTATCACAGAACTGGCGACTCTGCTGGGGATAATTATAAAAGTGGGGTTACCTTAGGGATATATCACATTTATTTGCTTACATTGTTTGAATTGTATGCTTTACATTACGGTTCTTTATTTGGGTTTGAATCCTCAACCCGGATTTGGGATACATTATAGGTAAGTAGCAATACATTGTGGAAACTTTGTGGGGTATACCGACATGGTCTAAGCAATAGCAACATTAGTGCGACATATTTGTGGGTACCGGTAGCCTTTAAGTTAATCAAAGAGAATACGGGGCCGCTGAGTGATGTCATAAATCACTAATGAACTCTTAGAACCTTTACTTGACCAACTTGGCCTTTAGGATGTAGTCAGATGACCGACTTTGGTGTAGTCCGAAGTTGGTAGATACTCGATACTACACTCATTGAAGTTTGGTTTCTTGGGATATTTTGGTCGTTATTAAAGAGGTTTGTGCTGAAACAATGACCAAGGAAACAAACCAGTGATATTAAGCTCCTTATAACCCGGTTACTATAACCAGGACAAGTTTAAGCCAACTAAATTTCAAGAGGGTACTTACCTATAAAACTCCATGCAAGCCTAAACCTAAGGATTTGTTTGTTTTGTTTGTATATGCATACTTGTACATAACATCATGAACATCATATACATCCACTAACCATTTCAAGGATTTGTTTTGTTTTGTTTTTGCTAATTAACTCCCATCCTGACTTTTGGCACTCCCTGGCCCATTTGTATTTATTTATTTATTTATTTATTTCATTTTTTTTAAATATATTTTCTAAAATACTAAAAAAATCATAAAAATACAAAAAAAAAGATATATTTATATTTTGACTTATTTTATTTTATTTTTCCAAAAACAAAAAATATTTTATTTACTGTACTTTACTTATTTTTATTAAATAAATCTTATAGACTTAATTAATATTATATTATTTATTTTTCTTCATACCATTTAAAAATATATTATTTAAATACCAAAAAAAAGAGACTAAAAATATTTTTAATGCTATAAATATTTTCAAGATGAAAAATGTCAAAAAAATACTTTCCTTAAATTATTTTCTTTTGATTGATTAATAGAATTAGGGTTTTTCTTTTAAAATCTTTTTCTTAATAAATTCAAATTTAATTAACTATCTTCTTTATTTAAATTAGGTTAAGACAAAAATCTTTTTTATAAAAGAAAACAATAAAAATTCATTTTCTTTACATT
Source organism: Vicia faba (assembly GCA_948472305.1). Lineage (NCBI taxonomy): Eukaryota > Viridiplantae > Streptophyta > Magnoliopsida > Fabales > Fabaceae > Vicia > Vicia faba. Next base: position 340,240,664 of record OX451736.1, read on the forward strand.
TTGCGTCCTTGTACATTTATTCATTTTTATACTTGTATATTATATTCATTTCATTCCTTGTATATTTATGCAATTCTATATGGTTGTAATAGATAAATAGATTTATTTTCTTGCAAATCCCCATTTGTAATTTGTATACCCCCTCCCCTAAATGATGTAATAGCATAGTAATTTTAATTCCCGCAATTTATCGCTTTATATAACAAATGCTAGTAATTAGGATTTTGTATAGAAAGATTCAAATCAACCAAATAGCAAACCCTAATTCAAGACAAAAACAAGCATGAAAAAAATACATTTGCATACAAGCACCCCTAGGATTATTCCACTTGGTTGCCTTATACAAAATGGCCATATTACGCATGTAAGGTATCTTAGCAAAAAAAGCAAATACAAGATCATAGTACCTCGATGACGCTATCTAAGTTGCCTTACAAATGATCTCAGTCCCAAAAAGAGAATGCTAAGATACCTTGAAACATTGCTAATCATGGCTATACGATGACCCACACACGTCCCGCTTACATCCAAAGATAGGGTTGCTTACCAAATCAATGGTAAGACAACAATGTCAAAGGAAAAGAAAATGAACAAGAAAGACATTGGAATAGGTAGATTGCTCCTAATTACTTGCTCCATTTCAAAACAAATATCCTTGCTATTTTCAAAACAAACACCTACACTTTTCAAAATATCTTACAAACTTGGAAACATTTTCAAGAGATCAACATCTTTGTATATATTCTTACGAACGAGAATCATTACAAAGATTGCCTAAACAATGGCCTCTTCACAAAATACTTTCAAAAACCACAAAAAGAACAATTTCAAACAAAAGCAAGTGATCTAGCAAGTAACTAAGAGCCCATGGAAAACCATGGATGAAAAGGGTGTTAATACCTTCCCTTTTCATAATCTACCCCCCGAACTCAAGAAATAAATATCAAAGGTCTTTCCTGTGCTTTTTCACCTTTCCTTTTGGATAAAAGAAAAGTCGGTGGCGACTCTTGCTAACTGCAACATTTGCGATCAAATGCAAAACCTTCAAGTCAGTACTCCCACCGTATCACAGAACTGGCGACTCTGCTGGGGATAATTATAAAAGTGGGGTTACCTTAGGGATATATCACATTTATTTGCTTACATTGTTTGAATTGTATGCTTTACATTACGGTTCTTTATTTGGGTTTGAATCCTCAACCCAGATTTGGGATACATTATAGGTAAGTAGAAATACATTGTGGAAACTTTGTGGGGTATACCGACAAGGTCTAAGCAATAGCAACATTAGTGCGACATATTTGTGGGTACCGGTAGCCTTTAAGTTAATCAAAGAGAATACGGGGCCGCTGAGTGATGTCATAAAGCACTAATGAACTCTTAGAACCTTTACTTGACCAACTTGGCCTTTAGGATGTAGTCAGATGACCGACTTTGGTGTAGTCCGAAGTTGGTAGATACTCGATACTACACTCATTGAAGTTTGGTTTCTTGGGATATTTTGGTCGTTATTAAAGAGGTTTGTGCTGAAACAATGACCAAGGAAACAAACCAGTGATATTAAGCTCCTTATAACCCGGTTACTATAACCAGGACAAGTTTAAGCCAACTAAATTTCAAGAGGGTACTTACCTATAAAACTCCATGCAAGCCTAAACCTAAGGATTTGTTTGTTTTGTTTGTATATGCATACTTGTACATAACATCATGAACATCATATACATCCACTAACCATTTCAAGGATTTGTTTTGTTTTGTTTTTGCTAATTAACTCCCATCCTGACTTTTGGCACCCCCTGGCCCATTTGTATTTATTTATATTTATTTATTTAATTTTTTTTAAATATATTTTCTAAAATACTAAAAAAATCATAAAAATACAAAAAAAAAAAGATATATTTATATTTTGACTTATTTTATTTTATTTTTCCAAAAACAAAAAATATTTTATTTACTGTACTTTACTTATTTTTATTAAATAAATCTTATAGACTTAATTAATATTATATTATTTATTTTTCTTCATACCATTTAAAAATATATTATTTAAATACCAAAAAAAAGAGACTAAAAATATTTTTAATGCTATAAATATTTTCAAGATGAAAAATGCCAAAAAAATACTTTCCTTAAATTATTTTCTTTTGATTGATTAATAGAATTAGGGTTTTCTTTTAAAATCTTTTTCTTAATAAATTCAAATTTAATTAACTATCTTCTTTATTTAAATTAGGTTAAGACAAAAATATTTTTTATAAAAGAAAACAAACAAAATTCATTTTCTTTACATTTTGCGTCCTTGTACATTTATTCATTTTTATACTTGTATATTATATTCATTTCATTCCTTGTATATTTATGCAATTCTATATGGTTGTAATAGATAAATAGATTTATTTTCTTGCAAATCCCCATTTGTAATTTGTATACCCCCTCCCCTAAATGATGTAATAGCATAGTAATTTTAATTCCCGCAATTTATCGCTTTATATAACAAATGCTAGTAATTAGGATTTTGTATAGAAAGATTCAAATCAACAAAATAGCAAACCCTAATTCAAGACAAAAATAAGCATGAAAAAAATACATTTGCATACAAGCACCCCTAGGATTATTCCACTTGGTTGCCTTATACAAAATGGCCATATTACGCATGTAAGGTATCTTAGCAAAAAAAGCAAATACAAGATCATAGTCCCTCGATGACGCTATCTAAGTTGCCTTACAAATGATCTCAGTCCCTAAAAGAGAATGCTAAGATACCTTGAAACATTGCTAATCATGGCTATACGATGACCCACGCACGTCCCGCTTACATCCAAAGATAGGGTTGCTTACCAAATCAATGGTAAGATAACAATGTCAAAGGAAAAGAAAATGAACAAGAAAGACATTGGAATAGGGAGATTGCTCCTAATTACTTGCTCCATTTCAAAACAAATATCCTTGCTATTTTCAAAACAAACACCTACACTTTTCAAAATATCTTACAAACTTGGAAACATTTTCAAGAGATCAACATCTTTGTATACATTCTTACGAACGAGAATCATTACAAAGATTGCCTAAACAATGGCCTCTTCACAAAATACTTTCAAAAACCACAAAAAGCACAATTTCAAACAAAAGCAAGTGATCTAGCAAGTAACTAAGAGCCCATGGAAAACCATGGATGAAAAGGGTGCTAATACCTTCCCTTTTCATAATCTACCCCCCGAACTCAAGAAATAAATATCAAAGGTCTTTCCTGTGCTTTTTCACCTTTCCTTTTGGATAAAAGAAAAGTCGGTGGCGACTCTTGCTAACTGCAACATTTGCGATCAAATGCAAAACCTTCAAGTCAGTTCTCCCACCGTATCACAGAACTGGCGACTCTGCTGGGGATAATTATAAAAGTGGAGTTACCTTAGGGATATATCACATTTATTTGCTTACATTGTTTGAATTGTATGCTTTACATTACGGTTCTTTATTTGGGTTTGAATCCTCAACCCGGATTTGGGATACATTATAGGTAAGTAGCAATACATTGTGGAAACTTTGTGGGGTATACCGACATGGTCTAAGCAATAGCAACATTAGTGCGACATATTTGTGGGTACCGGTAGCCTTTAAGTTAATCAAAGAGAATACGGGGCCGCTGAGTGATGTCATAAAGCACTAATGAACTCTTAGAACCTTTACTTGACCAACTTGGCCTTTAGGATGTAGTCAGATGACCGACTTTGGTGTAGTCCGAAGTTGGTAGATACTCGATACTACACTCATTGAAGTTTGGTTTCTTGGGATATTTTGGTCGCCATTAAAGAGGTTTGTGCTGAAACAATGACCAAGGAAACAAACCAGTTATATTAAGCTCCTTATAACCAGGTTACTATAACCAGGACAAGTTTAAGCCAACTAAATTTCAAGAGGGTACTTACCTATAAAACTCCATGCAAGCCTAAACTTAAGGATTTGTTTGTTTTGTTTGTATATGCATACTTGTACATAACATCATGAACATCATATACATCCACTAACCATTTCAAGGATTTGTTTTGTTTTGTTTTTGCTAATTAACTCCCATCCTGACTTTTGGCACCCCCTAACCCATTTGTATTTATTTATTTATTTATTTATTTCATTTTTTTAAAATATATTTTCTAAAATACTAAAAAAATCATAAAAATACAAAAAAAAAGATATATTTATATTTTGACTTATTTTATTTTATTTTTCCATAAACAAAACATATTTTATTTACTGTACTTTACTTATTTTTATTAAATAAATCTTATAGACTTAATTAATATTATATTATTTATTTTTCTTCATACCATTTAAAAATATATTATTTAAATACAAAAAAAAGAGACTAAAAATATTTTTAATGCTATAAATATTTTCAAGATGAAAAATGCCAAAAAAATACTTTCCTTAAATTATTTTCTTTTGATTGATTAATAGAATTAGGGTTTTCTTTTAAAATCTTTTTCTTAATAAATTCAAATTTAATTAACTATCTTCTTTATTTAAATTAGGTTAAGACAAAAATATTTTTTATAAAAGAAAACAAACAAAATTCATTTTCTTTACATTTTGCGTCCTTCTACATTTATTCATTTTTATACTTGTATATTATATTCATTTCATTCCTTGTATATTTATGCAATTCTATATGGTTGTAATAGATAAATAGATTTATTTTCTTGCAAATCCCCATTTGTAATTTGTATACCCCCTCTCCTAAATGATGTAATAGTATAGTAATTTTAATTCCCGCAATTTATCGCTTTATATAACAAATGCTAGTAATTAGGATTTTGTATAGAAAGATTCAAATCAACCAAATAGCAAACCCTAATTCAAGACAAAAACAAGCATGAAAAAAATACATTTGCATACAAGCACCCCTAGGATTATTCCACTTGGTTGCCTTATACAAAATGGCCATATTACGCATGTAAGGTATCTTAGCAAAAAAAGCAAATACAAGATCATAGTCCCTCGATGACGCTATCTAAGTTGCCTTACAAATGATCTCAGTCCCTAAAAGAGAATGCTAAGATACCTTGAAACATTGCTAATAATGGCTATACGATGACCCATGCACGTCCCGCTTACATCCAAAGATAGGGCTGCTCACCAAATCAATGGTAAGATAACAATGTCAAAGGAAAAGAAAATGAACAAGAAAGACATTGGAATAGGTAGATTGCTCCTAATTACTTGCTCTATTTTAAAACAAATATCCTTGCTATTTTCAAAATAAACACCTACACTTTTCAAAATATCTTACAAACTTGGAAACATTTTCAAAAGATCAACATCTTTGTATACATTCTTACGAACGAGAATCATTACAAAGATTACCTAAACAATGGCCTCTTCACGAAATACTTTCAAAAACCACAAAAAGCACAATTTCAAACAAAAGCAAATGATCTAGCAAGTAACTAAGAGCCCATGGAAAACCATGGATGAAAAGGGTGCTAATACCTTCCCTTTTCATAATCTACCCCCCGAACTCAAGAAATAAATATCAAAGGTCTTTCCTGTGCTTTTTCACCTTTCCTTTTGGAATAAAGAAAAGTCGGTGGCGACTCTTGCTAACTGCAACATTTGCGATCAAACGCAAAACCTTCAAGTCAGTTCTCCCACCGTATCACAGAACTGGCAACTCTGTTGGGGATAATTATAAAAGTGGGGTTACCTTAGGGATATATCACATTTATTTGCTTACATTGTTTGAATTGTATGCTTTACATTACGGTTCTTTATTTGGGTTTGAATCCTCAACCCGGATTTGGGATACATTATAGGTAAGTAGCAATACATTGTGGAAACTTTGTGGGGTATACCGACATGGTCTAAGCAATAGCAACATTAGTGCGACATATTTGTGGGTACCGGTAGCCTTTAAGTTAATCAAAGAGAAAACGGGGCCGCTGAGTGGTGTCATAAAGCACTAATGAACTCTTAGAACCTTTACTTGACCAACTTGGCCTTTAGGATGTAGTCAGATGACCGACTTTGGTGTAGTCCGAAGTTGGTAGATACTCAATACTACACTCATTGAAGTTTGGTTTCTTGGGATATTTTGGTCGCCATTAAAGAGGTTTGTGCTGAAACAATGACCAAGGAAACAAACCAGTGATATTAAGCTCCTTATAACCCGATTACTATAACCAGGACAAGTTTAAGCCAACTAAATTTCAAGAGGGTACTTACCTATAAAACTCCATGCAAGCCTAAACCTAAGGATTTGTTTGTTTTGTTTGTATATGCATACTTGTACATAACATCATGAACATCATATACATCCACTAACCATTTCAAGGATTTGTTTTGTTTTGTTTTTGCTAATTAACTCCCATCCTGACTTTTGGCACCCCCTGGCCCATTTGTATTTATTTATTTATTTCATTTTTTTTTTAAATATATTTTCTAAAATACTAAAAAAATCATAAAAATACAAAAAAAAAGATATATTTATATTTTGACTTATTTTATTTTATTTTTCCATAAACAAAAAATATTTTATTTACTGTACTTTACTTATTTTTATTAAATAAATCTTATAGACTTAATTAATATTATATTATTTATTTTTCTTCATACCATTTAAAAATATATTATTTAAATACAAAAAAAAAGAGACTAAAAATATTTTTAATGCTATAAATATTTTCAAGATGAAAAATGCCAAAAAAATACTTTCCTTAAATTATTTTCTTTTGATTGATTAATAGAATTAGGGTTTTCTTTTAAAATCTTTTTCTTAATAAATTCAAATTTAATTAACTATCTTCTTTATTTAAATTAGGTTAAGACAAAAATATTTTTTATAAAAGAAAACAAACAAAATTCATTTTCTTTACATTTTGCGTCCTTGTACATTTATTCATTTTTATACTTGTATATTATATTCATTTGATTCCTTGTATATTTATGCAATTCTATATGGTTGTAATAGATAAATAGATTTATTTTCTTGCAAATCCCCATTTGTAATTTGTATACCCCCTCTCCTAAATGATGTAATAGCATAGTAATTTTAATTCCCGCAATTTATCGCTTTATATAACAAATGCTAGTAATTAGGATTTTGTATAGAAAGATTCAAATCAACCAAATAGCAAACCCTAATTCAAGACATAAACAAGCATGAAAAAAATACATTTGCATACAAGCACCCCTAGGATTATTCCACTTGGTTGCCTTATACAAAATGGCCATATTACGCATGTAAGGTATTTTAGCAAAAAAAGCAAATTCAAGATCATAGTCCCTCGATGACGCTATCTAAGTTGCCTTACAAATGATCTCAGTCCCTAAAAGAGAATGCTAAGATACCTTAAAACATTGCTAATCATGGCTATACGATGACCCACGCACGTCCCGCTTACATCCAAAGATAGGGTTGCTTACCAAATCAATGGTAAGACAACAATGTCAAAGGAAAATAAAATGAACAAGAAAGACATTGGAATAGGTAGATTGCTCCTAATTACTTGCTCCATTTCAAAACAAATATCCTTGCTATTTTCAAAACAAACACCTACACTTTTCAAAATATCTTACAAACTTGGAAACATTTTCAAGAGATCAACATCTTTGTATACATTCTTACGAACGAGAATCATTACAAAGATTGCCTAAACAATGGCCTCTTCACAAAATACTTTCAAAAACCACAAAAAGCACAATTTTAAACAAAAGCAAGTGATCTAGCAAGTAACTAAGAGCCCATGGAAAACCATGGATGAAAAGGGTGCTAATACCTTCCCTTTTCATAATCTACCCCCCGAACTCAAGAAATAAATATCAAAGGTCTTTCCTGTGCTTTTTCACCTTTTCTTTTGGATAAAAGAAAAGTCGGTGGCGACTCTTGCTAATTGCAACATTTGCGATCAACGCAAAACCTTCAAGTCAGTTCTCCCACCGTATCACAGAACTGGCGACTCTGCTGGGGATAATTATAAAAGTGGGGTTACCTTAGGGATATATCACATTTATTTGCTTACATTGTTTGAATTGTATGCTTTACATTACGGTTCTTTATTTGGGTTTGAATCCTCAACCCGGATTTGGGATACATTATAGGTAAGTAGCAATACGTTGTGGAAACTTTGTGGGGTATACCGACATGGTCTAAGCAATAGCAACATTAGTGCGACATATTTGTGGGTACCGGTAGCCTTTAAGTTAATCAAAGAGAATACGAGGCCGCTGAGTGATGTCATAAAGCACTAATGAACTCTTAGAACCTTTACTTGACCAACTTGGCCTTTAGGATGTAGTCAGATGACCGACTTTGGTATAGTCCGAAGTTGGTAGATACTCGATACTACACTCATTGAAGTTTGGTTTCTTGGGATATTCAGGTCACTATTAAAGAGGTTTGTGCTGAAACAATGACCAAGGAAACAAACCAGTGATATTGAGCTCCTTATAACCCGGTTACTATAACCAGGACAAGTTTAAGCCAACTAAATTTCAAGAGGGTACTTACCTATAAAACTCCATGCAAGCCTAAACCTAAGGATTTGTTTGTTTTGTTTGTATATGCATACTTGTACATAACATCATGAACATCATATACATCCACTAACCATTTCAAGGATTTGTTTTGTTTTGTTTTTGCTAATTAACTCCCATCCTGACTTTTGGCACCCCCTGGCCCATTTGTATTTATTTATTTATTTATTTATTTCATTTTTTTAAAAATATATTTTCTAAAATACTAAAAAAATCATAAAAATACAAAAAAAAGATATATTTATATTTTGACTTATTTTATTTTATTTTTCCAAAAACAAAAAATATTTTATTTACTGTACTTTACTTATTTTTATTAAATAAATCTTATAGACTTAATTAATATTATATTACTTATTTTTCTTCATACCATTTAAAAATATATTATTTAAATACCAAAAAAAAGAGACTAAAAATATTTTTAATGCTATAAATATTTTCAAGATGAAAAATGCCAAAAAAATACTTTCCTTAAATTATTTTCTTTTGATTGATTAATAGAATTAGGGTTTTCTTTTAAAATCTTTTTCTTAATAAATTCAAATTTAATTAACTATCTTCTTTATTTAAATTAGGTTAAGACAAAAATATTTTTTATAAAAGAAAACAAACAAAATTCATTTTCTTTACATTTTGCGTCCTTGTACATTTATTCATTTTTATACTTGTATATTATATTCATTTCATTCCTTGTATATTTATGCAATTCTATATGGTTGTAATAGATAAATAGATTTATTTTCTTGCAAATCCCCATTTGTAATTTGTATACCCCCTCCCCTAAATGATGTAATAGCATAGTAATTTTAATTCCCGCAATTTATCGCTTTATATAACAAATGCTAGTAATTAGGATTTTGTATAGAAAGATTCAAATCAACCAAATAGCAAACCCTAATTCAAGACAAAAACAAGCATGAAAAAAATACATTTGCATACAAGCACCCCTAGGATTATTCCACTTGGTTGCCTTATACAAAATGGCCATATTACGCATGTAAGGTATCTTAGCAAAAAAAGCAAATACAAGATCATAGTCCCTCGATGACGCTATCTAAGTTGCCTTACAAATGATCTCAGTCCCTAAAAGAGAATGCTAAGATACCTTGAAACATTGCTAATCATGGCTATACGATGACCCACGCACGTCCCGCTTACATCCAAAGATAGGGTTGCTTACCAAATCAATGGTAAGATAACAATGTCAAAGGAAAAGAAAATGAACAAGAAAGACATTGGAATAGGTAGATTGCTCCTAATTACTTGCTCCATTTCAAAACAAATATCCTTGCTATTTTCAAAAAAAACACCTACACTATTCAAAATGTCTTACAAACTTGGAAACATTTTCAAGAGATCAACATCTTTGTATACATTCTTACGAACGAGAATCATTACAAAGATTGCCTAAACAATGGCCTCTTCACAAAATACTTTCAAAAACCACAAAAAGCACAATTTCAAACAAAAATAAGTGATCTAGCAAGTAACTAAGAGCCCATGGAAAACCATGGATGAAAAGGGTGCTAATACCTTCCCTTTTCATAATCTACCCCCCGAACTCAAGAAATAAATATCAAAGGTCTTTGCTGTGCTTTTTCACCTTTCCTTTTGGATAAAAGAAAAGTCGATGGCGACTCTTGCTAACTGCAACATTTGCGATCAAACGCAAAACCTTCAAGTCAGTTCTCCCACCGTATCAAAGAACTGGCGACTCTGCTGGGGATAATTATAAAAGTGGGGTTACCTTAGGGATATATCACATTTATTTGCTTACATTGTTTGAATTGTATGCTTTACATTACGGTTCTTTATTTGGGTTTGAATCCTCAACCCGGATTTGGGATACATTATAGGTAAGTAGCAATACATTGTGGAAACTTTGTGGGGTATACCGACATGGTCTAAGCAATAGCCACATTAGTGCGACATATTTGTGGGTACCGGTAGCCTTTAAGTTAATCAAAGAGAATACGGGGCCGCTGAGTGATGTCATAAAGTACTAATGAACTCTTAGAACCTTTACTTGACCAACTTGGCCTTTAGGATGTAGTCAGATGACCGACTTTGGTGTAGTCCGAAGTTGGTAGATACTCGATACTACACTCATTGAAGTTTGGTTTCTTGGGATATTTTGGTCGCCATTAAAGAGGTTTGTGCTGAAACAATGACCAAGGAAACAAACCAGTGATATTAAGCTCCTTATAACCAGGTTACTATAACCAGGACAAGTTTAAGCCAACTAAATTTCAAGAGGGTACTTACCTATAAAACTCCATGCAAGCCTAAACTTAAGGATTTGTTTGTTTTGTTTGTATATGCATACTTGTACATAACATCATGAACATCATATACATCCACTAACCATTTCAAGGATTTGTTTTGTTTTGTTTTTGCTAATTAACCCCCATCCTGACTTTTGGCACCCCCTGACCCATTTGTATTTATTTATTTATTTCATTTTTTTAAATATATTTTCTAAAATACTAAAAAAATCATAAAATACAAAAAAAAAGATATATTTATATTTTGACTTATTTTATTTTATTTTTCCATAAACAAAAAATATTTTATTTACTGTACTTTACTTATTTTTATTAAATAAATCTTATAGACTTAATTAATATTATATTATTTATTTTTCTTCATACCATTTAAAAATATATTATTTAAATACAAAAAAAAAAGAGACTAAAAATATTTTTAATGCTATAAATATTTTCAAGATGAAAAATGCCAAAAAAATACTTTCCTTAAATTATTTTCTTTTGATTGATTAATAGAATTAGGGTTTTCTTTTAAAATCTTTTTCTTAATAAATTCAAATTTAATTAACTATCTTCTTTATTTAAATTAGGTTAAGACAAAAATATTTTTTATAAAAGAAAACAAACAAAATTCATTTTCTTTACATTTTGCGTCCTTGTACATTTATTCATTTTTATACTTGTATATTATATTCATTTCATTCCTTGTATATTTATGCAATTCTATATGGTTGTAATAGATAAATAGATTTATTTTCTTGCAAATCCCCATTTGTAATTTGTATACCCCCTCTCCTAAATGATGTAATAGCATAGTAATTTTAATTCCCGCAATTTATCGCTTTATATAACAAATGCTAGTAATTAGGATTTTATATAGAAAGATTCAAATCAACCAAATAGCAAACCCTAATTCAAGACAAAAACAAGCATGAAAAAAATACATTTGCATACAAGCACCCCTAGGATTATTCCACTTGGTTGCCTTATACAAAATGGCCATATTACGCATGTAAGGTATCTTAGCAAAAAAAGAAAATACAAGATCATAGTCCCTCGATGACGCTATCTAAGTTGCCTTACAAATGATCTCAGTCCCTAAAAGAGAATGCTAAGATACCTTGAAACATTGCTAATCATGGCTATACGATGACCCACGCACGTCCCGCTTACATCCAAAGATAGGGTTGCTTACCAAATCAATGGTAAGATAACAATGTCAAAGGAAAAGAAAATGAACAAGAAAGACATTGGAATAGGTACATTGCTCCTAATTACTTGCTCCATTTCAAAATAAATATCCTTGCTATTTTCAAAATAAACACCTACACTTTTCAAAATATCTTACAAACTTGGAAACATTTTCAAGAGATCAACATCTTTGTATACATTCTTACGAACGAGAATCATTACAAAGATTGCCTAAACAATGGCCTCTTCACAAATACTTTCAAAAACCACAAAAAGCACAATTTCAAACAAAAGCAAGTGATCTAGCAAGTAACTAAGAGCCCATGGAAAACCATGGATGAAAAGGGTGCTAATACCTTCCCTTTTCATAATCTACCCCCCGAACTCAAGAAATAAATATCAAAGGTCTTTCCTGTGCTTTTTCACCTTTCCTTTTGGATAAAAGAAAAGTCGGTGGCGACTCTTGCTAACTGCAACATTTGCAATCAAACGCAAAACCTTCAAGTCAGTTCTCCCACCGTATCACAGAACTGGCGACTATGCTGGGGATAATTATAAAAGTGGGGTTACCTTAGGGATATATCACATTTATTTGCTTACATTGTTTGAATTGTATGCTTTACATTACGGTTCTTTATTTGGGTTTGAATCCTCAACTCGGATTTGGGATACATTATAGGTAAGTAGCAATACATTGTGGAAACTTTGTGGGGTATACCGACATGGTCTAAGCAATAGCAACATTAGTGCGACATATTTGTGGGTACCGGTAGCCTTTAAGTTAATCAAAGAGAATACGAGGCCGCTGAGTGATGTCATAAAGCACTAATGAACTCTTAGAACCTTTACTTGACCAACTTGGCCTCTAGGATGTAGTCAGATGACCGACTTTGGTATAGTCCGAAGTTGGTAGATACTCGATACTACACTCATTGAAGTTTGGTTTCTTGGGATATTTTGGTCGCCATTAAAGAGGTTTGTGCTGAAACAATGACCAAGGAAACAAACCAGTGATATTAAGCTCCTTATAACCCGATTACTATAACCAGGACAAGTTTAAGCCAACTAAATTTCAAGAGGGTACTTACCTATAAAACTCCATGCAAGCCTAAACCTAAGGATTTGTTTGTTTTGTTTGTATATGCATACTTGTACATAACATCATGAACATCATATACATCCACTAACCATTTCAAGGATTTATTTTGTTTTGTTTTTGCTAATTAACTCCCATCCTGACTTTTGGCACCCACTGGCCCATTTGTATTTATTTATTTATTTATTTATTTCATTTTTTTTAAATATATTTTCTAAAATACTAAAAAAATCATAAAAATACAAAAAAAAGATATATTTATATTTTGACTTATTTTATTTTATTTTTCCATAAACAAAAAATATTTTATTTACTGTACTTTAGTTATTTTTATTAAATAAATCTTATAGACTTAATTAATATTATATTATTTATTTTTCTTCATACCATTTAAAAATATATTATTTAAATACCAAAAAAAAGAGACTAAGAATATTTTTAATGCTATAAATATTTTCAAGATGAAAAATGCCAAAAAAATACTTTCCTTAAATTATTTTCTTTTGATTGATTAATAGAATTAGGGTTTTCTTTTAAAATCTTTTTCTTAATAAATTCAAATTTAATTAACTATCTTCTTTATTTAAATTAGGTTAAGACAAAAATATTTTTTATAAAAGAAAACAAACAAAATTCATTTTCTTTACATTTTGCGTCCTTGTACATTTATTCATTTTTATACTTGTATATTATATTCATTTGATTCCTTGTATATTTATGCAATTCTATATGGTTGTAATAGATAAATAGATTTATTTTCTTGCAAATCCCCATTTGTAATTTGTATACCCCCTCTCCTAAATGATGTAATAGCATAGTAATTTTAATTCCCGCAATTTATCGCTTTATATAACAAATTCTAGTAATTAGGATTTTGTATAGAAAGATTAAAATCAACCAAATAGCAAACCCTAATTCAAGACAAAAACAAGCATGAAAAAAATACATTTGCATACAAGCACCCCTAGGATTATTCCACTTGGTTGCCTTATACAAAATGGTCATATTACGCATGTAAGGTATCTTAGCAAAAAACGCAAATTCAAGATCATAGTCCCTCGATGACGCTATCTAAGTTTCCTTACAAATGATCTCAGTCCCTAAAAGAGAATGCTAAGATACCTTGAAACATTGCTAATCATGGCTATACGATGACCCACGCACGTCCCGCTTACATCCAAAGATAGGGTTGCTTACCAAATCAATGGTAAGATAACAATGTCAAAGGAAAAGAAAATGAACAAGAAAGACATTGGAATAGGTAGATTGCTCCTAATTACTTGCTCCATTTCAAAACAAATATCCTTGCTATTTTCAAAATAAACACCTACACTTTTAAAAATATCTTACAAACTTGGAAACATTTTCAAGAGATCAACATCTTTGTATACATTCTTACGAACGAGAATCATTACAAAGATTGCCTAAACAATGGCCTCTTCACAAAATACTTTTAAAAACCACAAAAAGCACAATTTCAAACAAAAGCAAGTGATCTAGCAAGTAACTAAGAGCCCATGGAAAACCATGGATGAAAAGGGTGCTAATACCTTCCCTTTTCATAATCTACCCCCCGAACTCAAGAAATAAATATCAAAGGTCTTTCCTGTGCTTATTCACCTTTCCTTTTGGATAAAAGAAAAGTCGGTGGGCGACTCTTGCTAACTGCAACATTTGCAATCAAACGCAAAACCTTCAAGTCAGTTCTCCCACCGTATCACAGAACTGGCGACTCTGCTGGGGATAATTATAAAAGTTGGGTTACCTTAGGGATATATCACATTTATTTGCTTACATTGTTTGAATTGTATGCTTTACATTACGGTTCTTTATTTGGGTTTGAATCCTCAACCCGGATTTGGGATACATTATAGGTAAGTAGCAATACATTGTGGAAACTTTGTGGGGTATACCGATATGGTCTAAGCAATAGCAACATTAGTGCGACATATTTGTGGGTACCGATAGCCTTTAAGTTAATCAAAGAGAATACGGGGCCGCTGAGTGATGTCATAAAGCACTAATGAACTCTTAGAACCTTTACTTGACCAACTTGGCCTTTAGGATGTAGTCAGATGACCGACTTTGGTGTAGTCCGAAGTTGGTAGATACTCGATACTACACTCATTGAAGTTTGGTTTCTTGGGATATTTTGGTCGCCATTAAAGAGGTTTGTGCTGAAACAATGACCAAGGAAACAAACCAGTGATATTAAGCTCCTTATAACCCGGTTACTATAACCAGGACAAGTTTAAGCCAACTAAATTTCAAGAGGGTACTTACCTATAAAACTCCATGCAAGCCTAAACCTAAGGATTTGTTTATTTTGTTTGTATATGCATACTTGTACATAACATCATGAACATCATATACATCCACTAACCATTTCAAGGATTTATTTTGTTTTGTTTTTGCTAATTAACTCCCATCCTGACTTTTGGCACCCACTGGCCCATTTGTATTTATTTATTTATTTATTTATTTCATTTTTTTTAAATATATTTTCTAAAATACTAAAAAAATCATAAAAATACAAAAAAAAGATATATTTATATTTTGACTTATTTTATTTTATTTTTCCATAAACAAAAAATATTTTATTTACTGTACTTTACTTATTTTTATTAAATAAATCTTATAGACTTAATTAATATTATATTATTTATTTTTCTTCATACCATTTAAAAATATATTATTTAAATACCAAAAAAAAGAGACTAAAAATATTTTTAATGCTATAAATATTTTCAAGATGAAAAATGCCAAAAAAATACTTTCCTTAAATTATTTTCTTTTGATTGATTAATAGAATTAGGGTTTTCTTTTAAAATCTTTTTCTTAATAAATTCAAATTTAATTAACTATCTTCTTTATTTAAATTAGGTTAAGACAAAAATATTTTTTATAAAAGAAAACAAACAAAATTCATTTTCTTTACATTTTGCGTCCTTGTACATTTATTCATTTTTATACTTGTATATTATATTCATTTCATTCCTTGTATATTTATGCAATTCTATATGGTTGTAATAGATAAATAGATTTATTTTCTTGCAAATCCCCATTTGTAATTTGTATACCCCCTCCCCTAAATGATGTAATAGCATAGTAATTTTAATTCCCGCAATTTATCGCTTTATATAACAAATGCTAGTAGTTAGGATTTTGTATAGAAAGATTCAAATCAACCAAATAGCAAACCCTAATTTAAGACAAAAACAAGCATGAAAAAAATACATTTGCATACAAGCACCCCTAGGATTATTCCACTTGGTTGCCTTATACAAAATGGCCATATTACGCATGTAAGGTATCTTAGCAAAAAAAGCAAATAAAAGATCATAGTCCCTCGATGACGCTATCTAAGTTGTCTTACAAATGATCTCAGTCCCTAAAAGAGAATGCTAAGATACCTTGAAACATTGCTAATCATGGCTATACAATGACCCACGCACGTCCCGCTTACATCCAAAGATAGGGTTGCTTACCAAATCAATGGTAAGACAACAATGTCAAAGGAAAAGAAAATGAACAAGAAAGACATTGGAATAGGTAGATTGCTCCTAATTACTTGCTCCATTTCAA
This sequence comes from Vicia faba, assembly GCA_948472305.1. NCBI lineage: Eukaryota > Viridiplantae > Streptophyta > Magnoliopsida > Fabales > Fabaceae > Vicia > Vicia faba. The sequence goes on from OX451736.1 coordinate 340,257,326, forward strand.
AACAAATATCCTTGCTATTTTCAAAACAAACACCTACACTTTTCAAAATATCTTACAAACTTGGAAACATTTTCAAGAGATCAACATCTTTGTATACATTCTTACGAACGAGAATCATTACAAAGATTGCCTAAACAATGGCCTCTTCACAAAATACTTTCAAAAACCACAAAAAGCACAATTTCAAACAAAAGCAAGTGATCTAGCAAGTAACTAAGAGCCCATGGAAAACCATGGATGAAAAGGGTGCTAATACCTTCCCTTTTCATAATCTACCCCCCGAACTCAAGAAATAAATATCAAAGGTCTTTCCTGTGCTTTTTCACCTTTCCTTTTGGATAAAAGAAAAGTCGGTGGCGACTCTTGCTAACTGCAACATTTGCAATCAAACGCAAAACCTTCAAGTCAGTTCTCCCACCGTATCACAGAACTGGCGACTCTGCTGGGGATAATTATAAAAGTGGGGTTACCTTAGGGATATATCACATTTATTTGCTTACATTGTTTGAATTATATGCTTTACATTACGGTTCTTTATTTGGGTTTGAATCCTCAACCCGGATTTGGGATACATTATAGGTAAGTAGCAATACATTGTGGAAACTTTGTGGGGTATACCGATATGGTCTAAGCAATAGCAACATTAGTGCGACATATTTGTGGGTACCGGTAGCCTTTAAGTTAATCAAAGAGAATACGGGGCCGCTGAGTGATGTCATAAAGCACTAATGAACTCTTAGAACCTTTACTTGACCAACTTGGCCTTTAGGATGTAGTCAGATGACCGACTTTGGTGTAGTCCGAAGTTGGTAGATACTCGATACTACACTCATTGAAGTTTGGTTTCTTGGGATATTTTGGTCGCCATTAAAGAGGTTTGTGCTGAAACAATGACCAAGGAAACAAACCAGTGATATTAAGCTCCTTATAACCCGGTTACTATAACCAGGACAAGTTTAAGCCAACTAAATTTCAAGAGGGTACTTACCTATAAAACTCCATGCAAGCCTAAACCTAAGGATTTGTTTGTTTTGTTTGTATATGCATACTTGTACATAACATCATGAACATCATATACATCCACTAACCATTTCAAGGATTTGTTTTGTTTTGTTTTTGCTAATTAACTCCCATCCTGACTTTTGGCACCCCCTGGCCCATTTGTATTTATTTATTTATTTCATTTTTTATAAATATATTTTCTAAAATACTAAAAAAATCATAAAAATACAAAAAAAAAAGATATATTTATATTTTGACTTATTTTATTTTATTTTTCCATAAACAAAAAATATTTTATTTACTGTACTTTACTTATTTTTATTAAATAAATCTTATAGACTTAATTAATATTATATTATTTATTTTTCTTCATACCATTTAAAAATATATTATTTAAATACCAAAAAAAAGAGACTAAAAATATTTTTAATGCTATAAATATTTTCAAGATGAAAAATGCCAAAAAAATACTTTCCTTAAATTATTTTCTTTTGATTGATTAATAGAATTAGGGTTTTCTTTTAAAATCTTTTTCTTAATAAATTCAAATTTAATTAACTATCTTCTTTATTTAAATTAGGTTAAGACAAAAATATTTTTTATAAAAGAAAACAAACAAAATTCATTTTCTTTACATTTTGCGTCCTTGTACATTTATTCATTTTTATACTTGTATATTATATTCATTTCATTCCTTGTATATTTATGCAATTCTATATGGTTGTAATAGATAAATAGATTTATTTTCTTGCAAATCCCCATTTGTAATTTGTATACCCCCTCCCCTAAATGATGTAATAGCATAGTAATTTTAATTCCCGCAATTTATCGCTTTATATAACAAATGCTAGTAGTTAGGATTTTGTATAGAAAGATTCAAATCAACCAAATAGCAAACCCTAATTCAAGACAAAAACAAGCATGAAAAAAATACATTTGCATACAAGCACCCCTAGGATTATTCCACTTGGTTGCCTTATACAAAATGGCCATATTACGCATGTAAGGTATCTTAGCAAAAAAAGCAAATAAAAGATCATAGTCCCTCGATGACGCTATCTAAGTTGCCTTACAAATGATCTCAGTCCCTAAAAGAGAATGCTAAGATACCTTGAAATATTGCTAATCATGGCTATACGATGACCCACGCACGTCCCGCTTACATCCAAAGATAGGGTTGCTTACCAAATCAATGGTAAGACAACAATGTCAAAGGAAAAGAAAATGAACAAGAAAGACATTGGAATAGGTAGATTGCTCCTAATTACTTGCTCCATTTCAAAACAAATATCCTTGCTATTTTCAAAACAAACACCTACACTTTTCAAAATATCTTACAAACTTGGAAACATTTTCAAGAGATCAACATCTTTGTATACATTCTTACGAACGAGAATCATTACAAAGATTGCCTAAACAATGGCCTCTTCACAAAATACTTTCAAAAACCACAAAAAGCATAATTTCAAACAAAAGCAAGTGATCTAGCAAGTAACTAAGAGCCCATGGAAAACCATGGATGAAAAGGGTGCTAATACCTTCCCTTTTCATAATCTACCCCCCGAACTCAAGAAATAAATATCAAAGGTCTTTCCTGTGCTTTTTCAACTTTCCTTTTGGATAAAAGAAAAGTCGGTGGCGACTCTTGCTAACTGCAACATTTGCAATCAAACGCAAAACCTTCAAGTCAGTTCTCCCACCGTATCACAGAACTGGCGACTCTGCTGGGGATAATTATAAAAGTGGGGTTACCTTAGGGATATATCACATTTATTTGCTTACATTGTTTGAATTGTATGCTTTACATTACGGTTCTTTATTTGGGTTTGAATCCTCAACCCGGATTTGGGATACATTATAGGTAAGTAGCAATACATTGTGGAAACTTTGTGGGGTATACCGACATGGTCTAAGCAATAGCAACATTAGTGCGACATATTTGTGGGTACCGGTAGCCTTTAAGTTAATCAAAGAGAATACGGGGCCGCTGAGTGATGTCATAAAGCACTAATGAACTCTTAGAACCTTTACTTGACCAACTTGGCCTTTAGGATGTAGTCAGATGACCGACTTTGGTGTAGTCCGAAGTTGGTAGATACTCGATACTACACTCATTGAAGTTTGGTTTCTTGGGATATTTTGGTCGCCATTAAAGAGGTTTGTGCTGAAACAATGACCAAGGAAACAAACCAGTGATATTAAGCTCCTTATAACCCGGTTACTATAACCAGGACAAGTTTAAGCCAACTAAATTTCAAGAGGGTACTTACCTATAAAACTCCATGCAAGCCTAAACCTAAGGATTTGTTTGTTTTGTTTGTATATGCATACTTGTACATAACATCATGAACATCATATACATCCACTAACCATTTCAAGGATTTGTTTTGTTTTGTTTTTGCTAATTAACTCCCATCCTGACTTTTGGCACCCCCTGGCCCATTTGTATTTATTTATTTATTTCATTTTTTATAAATATATTTTCTAAAATACTAAAAAAATCATAAAAATACAAAAAAAAAAGATATATTTATATTTTGACTTATTTTATTTTATTTTTCCATAAACAAAAAATATTTTATTTACTGTACTTTACTTATTTTTATTAAATAAATCTTATAGACTTAATTAATATTATATTATTTATTTTTCTTCATACCATTTAAAAATATATTATTTAAATACCAAAAAAAAGAGACTAAAAATATTTTTAATGCTATAAATATTTTCAAGATGAAAAATGCCAAAAAAATACTTTCCTTAAATTATTTTCTTTTGATTGATTAATAGAATTAGGGTTTTCTTTTAAAATCTTTTTCTTAATAAATTCAAATTTAATTAACTATCTTCTTTATTTAAATTAGGTTAAGACAAAAATATTTTTTATAAAAGAAAACAAACAAAATTCATTTTCTTTACATTTTGCGTCCTTGTACATTTATTCATTTTTATACTTGTATATTATATTCATTTCATTCCTTGTATATTTATGCAATTCTATATGGTTGTAATAGATAAATAGATTTATTTTCTTGCAAATCCCCATTTGTAATTTGTATACCCCCTCCCCTAAATGATGTAATAGCATAGTAATTTTAATTCCCGCAATTTATCGCTTTATATAACAAATGCTAGTAGTTAGGATTTTGTATAGAAAGATTCAAATCAACCAAATAGCAAACCCTAATTCAAGACAAAAACAAGCATGAAAAAAATACATTTGCATACAAGCACCCCTAGGATTATTCCACTTGGTTGCCTTATACAAAATGGCCATATTACGCATGTAAGGTATCTTAGCAAAAAAAGCAAATAAAAGATCATAGTCCCTCGATGACGCTATCTAAGTTGCCTTACAAATGATCTCAGTCCCTAAAAGAGAATGCTAAGATACCTTGAAATATTGCTAATCATGGCTATACGATGACCCACGCACGTCCCGCTTACATCCAAAGATAGGGTTGCTTACCAAATCAATGGTAAGACAACAATGTCAAAGGAAAAGAAAATGAACAAGAAAGACATTGGAATAGGTAGATTGCTCCTAATTACTTGCTCCATTTCAAAACAAATATCCTTGCTATTTTCAAAACAAACACCTACACTTTTCAAAATATCTTACAAACTTGGAAACATTTTCAAGAGATCAACATCTTTGTATACATTCTTACGAACGAGAATCATTACAAAGATTGCCTAAACAATGGCCTCTTCACAAAATACTTTCAAAAACCACAAAAAGCATAATTTCAAACAAAAGCAAGTGATCTAGCAAGTAACTAAGAGCCCATGGAAAACCATGGATGAAAAGGGTGCTAATACCTTCCCTTTTCATAATCTACCCCCCGAACTCAAGAAATAAATATCAAAGGTCTTTCCTGTGCTTTTTCAACTTTCCTTTTGGATAAAAGAAAAGTCGGTGGCGACTCTTGCTAACTGCAACATTTGCAATCAAACGCAAAACCTTCAAGTCAGTTCTCCCACCGTATCACAGAACTGGCGACTCTGCTGGGGATAATTATAAAAGTGGGGTTACCTTAGGGATATATCACATTTATTTGCTTACATTGTTTGAATTGTATGCTTTACATTACGGTTCTTTATTTGGGTTTGAATCCTCAACCCGGATTTGGGATACATTATAGGTAAGTAGCAATACATTGTGGAAACTTTGTGGGGTATACCGACATGGTCTAAGCAATAGCAACATTAGTGCGACATATTTGTGGGTACCGGTAGCCTTTAAGTTAATCAAAGAGAATACGGGGCCGCTGAGTGATGTCATAAAACACTAATGAACTCTTAGAACCTTTACTTGACCAACTTGGCCTTTAGGATGTAGTCAGATGACCGACTTTGGTGTAGTCCGAAGTTGGTAGATACTCGATACTACACTCATTGAAGTTTGGTTTCTTGGGATATTTTGGTCGCCATTAAAGAGGTTTGTGCTGAAACAATGACCAAGGAAACAAACCAGTGATATTAAGCTCCTTATAACCCGGTTACTATAACCAGGACAAGTTTAAGCCAACTAAATTTCAAGAGGGTACTTACCTATAAAACTCCATGCAAGCCTAAACCTAAGGATTTGTTTGTTTTGTTTGTATATGCATACTTGTACATAACATCATGAACATCATATACATCCACTAACCATTTCAAGGATTTGTTTTGTTTTGTTTTTGCTAATTAACTCCCATCCTGACTTTTGGCACCCCCTGGCCCATTTGTATTTATTTATTTATTTCATTTTTTATAAATATATTTTCTAAAATACTAAAAAAATCATAAAAATACAAAAAAAAGATATATTTATATTTTGACTTATTTTATTTTATTTTTCCATAAACAAAAAATATTTTATTTACTGTACTTTACTTATTTTTATTAAATAAATCTTATAGACTTAATTAATATTATATTATTTATTTTTCTTCATACCATTTAAAAATATATTATTTAAATACCAAAAAAAAGAGACTAAAAATATTTTTAATGCTATAAATATTTTCAAGATGAAAAATGCCAAAAAAATACTTTCCTTAAATTATTTTCTTTTGATTGATTAATAGAATTAGGGTTTTCTTTTAAAATCTTTTTCTTAATAAATTCAAATTTAATTAACTATCTTCTTTATTTAAATTAGGTTAAGACAAAAATATTTTTTATAAAAGAAAACAAACAAAATTCATTTTCTTTACATTTTGCGTCCTTGTACATTTATTCATTTTTATACTTGTATATTATATTCATTTCATTCCTTGTATATTTATGCAATTCTATATGGTTGTAATAGATAAATAGATTTATTTTCTTGCAAATCCCCATTTGTAATTTGTATACCCCCTCCCCTAAATGATGTAATAGCATAGTAATTTTAATTCCCGCAATTTATCGCTTTATATAACAAATGCTAGTAGTTAGGATTTTGTATAGAAAGATTCAAATCAACCAAATAGCAAACCCTAATTTAAGACAAAAACAAGCATGAAAAAAATACATTTGCATACAAGCACCCCTAGGATTATTCCACTTGGTTGCCTTATACAAAATGGCCATATTACGCATGTAAGGTATCTTAGCAAAAAAAGCAAATAAAAGATCATAGTCCCTCGATGACGCTATCTAAGTTGTCTTACAAATGATCTCAGTCCCTAAAAGAGAATGCTAAGATACCTTGAAACATTGCTAATCATGGCTATACAATGACCCACGCACGTCCCGCTTACATCCAAAGATAGGGTTGCTTACCAAATCAATGGTAAGACAACAATGTCAAAGGAAAAGAAAATGAACAAGAAAGACATTGGAATAGGTAGATTGCTCCTAATTACTTGCTCCATTTCAAAACAAATATCCTTGCTATTTTCAAAACAAACACCTACACTTTTCAAAATATCTTACAAACTTGGAAACATTTTCAAGAGATCAACATCTTTGTATACATTCTTACGAACGAGAATCATTACAAAGATTGCCTAAACAATGGCCTCTTCACAAAATACTTTCAAAAACCACAAAAAGCACAATTTCAAACAAAAGCAAGTGATCTAGCAAGTAACTAAGAGCCCATGGAAAACCATGGATGAAAAGGGTGCTAATACCTTCCCTTTTCATAATCTACCCCCCGAACTCAAGAAATAAATATCAAAGGTCTTTCCTGTGCTTTTTCACCTTTCCTTTTGGATAAAAGAAAAGTCGGTGGCGACTCTTGCTAACTGCAACATTTGCAATCAAACGCAAAACCTTCAAGTCAGTTCTCCCACCGTATCACAGAACTGGCGACTCTGCTGGGGATAATTATAAAAGTGGGGTTACCTTAGGGATATATCACATTTATTTGCTTACATTGTTTGAATTATATGCTTTACATTACGGTTCTTTATTTGGGTTTGAATCCTCAACCCGGATTTGGGATACATTATAGGTAAGTAGCAATACATTGTGGAAACTTTGTGGGGTATACCGATATGGTCTAAGCAATAGCAACATTAGTGCGACATATTTGTGGGTACCGGTAGCCTTTAAGTTAATCAAAGAGAATACGGGGCCGCTGAGTGATGTCATAAAGCACTAATGAACTCTTAGAACCTTTACTTGACCAACTTGGCCTTTAGGATGTAGTCAGATGACCGACTTTGGTGTAGTCCGAAGTTGGTAGATACTCGATACTACACTCATTGAAGTTTGGTTTCTTGGGATATTTTGGTCGCCATTAAAGAGGTTTGTGCTGAAACAATGACCAAGGAAACAAACCAGTGATATTAAGCTCCTTATAACCCGGTTACTATAACCAGGACAAGTTTAAGCCAACTAAATTTCAAGAGGGTACTTACCTATAAAACTCCATGCAAGCCTAAACCTAAGGATTTGTTTGTTTTGTTTGTATATGCATACTTGTACATAACATCATGAACATCATATACATCCACTAACCATTTCAAGGATTTGTTTTGTTTTGTTTTTGCTAATTAACTCCCATCCTGACTTTTGGCACCCCCTGGCCCATTTGTATTTATTTATTTATTTCATTTTTTATAAATATATTTTCTAAAATACTAAAAAAATCATAAAAATACAAAAAAAAAAGATATATTTATATTTTGACTTATTTTATTTTATTTTTCCATAAACAAAAAATATTTTATTTACTGTACTTTACTTATTTTTATTAAATAAATCTTATAGACTTAATTAATATTATATTATTTATTTTTCTTCATACCATTTAAAAATATATTATTTAAATACCAAAAAAAAGAGACTAAAAATATTTTTAATGCTATAAATATTTTCAAGATGAAAAATGCCAAAAAAATACTTTCCTTAAATTATTTTCTTTTGATTGATTAATAGAATTAGGGTTTTCTTTTAAAATCTTTTTCTTAATAAATTCAAATTTAATTAACTATCTTCTTTATTTAAATTAGGTTAAGACAAAAATATTTTTTATAAAAGAAAACAAACAAAATTCATTTTCTTTACATTTTGCGTCCTTGTACATTTATTCATTTTTATACTTGTATATTATATTCATTTCATTCCTTGTATATTTATGCAATTCTATATGGTTGTAATAGATAAATAGATTTATTTTCTTGCAAATCCCCATTTGTAATTTGTATACCCCCTCCCCTAAATGATGTAATAGCATAGTAATTTTAATTCCCGCAATTTATCGCTTTATATAACAAATGCTAGTAGTTAGGATTTTGTATAGAAAGATTCAAATCAACCAAATAGCAAACCCTAATTCAAGACAAAAACAAGCATGAAAAAAATACATTTGCATACAAGCACCCCTAGGATTATTCCACTTGGTTGCCTTATACAAAATGGCCATATTACGCATGTAAGGTATCTTAGCAAAAAAAGCAAATAAAAGATCATAGTCCCTCGATGACGCTATCTAAGTTGCCTTACAAATGATCTCAGTCCCTAAAAGAGAATGCTAAGATACCTTGAAATATTGCTAATCATGGCTATACGATGACCCACGCACGTCCCGCTTACATCCAAAGATAGGGTTGCTTACCAAATCAATGGTAAGACAACAATGTCAAAGGAAAAGAAAATGAACAAGAAAGACATTGGAATAGGTAGATTGCTCCTAATTACTTGCTCCATTTCAAAACAAATATCCTTGCTATTTTCAAAACAAACACCTACACTTTTCAAAATATCTTACAAACTTGGAAACATTTTCAAGAGATCAACATCTTTGTATACATTCTTACGAACGAGAATCATTACAAAGATTGCCTAAACAATGGCCTCTTCACAAAATACTTTCAAAAACCACAAAAAGCATAATTTCAAACAAAAGCAAGTGATCTAGCAAGTAACTAAGAGCCCATGGAAAACCATGGATGAAAAGGGTGCTAATACCTTCCCTTTTCATAATCTACCCCCCGAACTCAAGAAATAAATATCAAAGGTCTTTCCTGTGCTTTTTCAACTTTCCTTTTGGATAAAAGAAAAGTCGGTGGCGACTCTTGCTAACTGCAACATTTGCAATCAAACGCAAAACCTTCAAGTCAGTTCTCCCACTGTATCACAGAACTGGCGACTCTGCTGGGGATAATTATAAAAGTGGGGTTACCTTAGGGATATATCACATTTATTTGCTTACATTGTTTGAATTGTATGCTTTACATTACGGTTCTTTATTTGGGTTTGAATCCTCAACCCGGATTTGGGATACATTATAGGTAAGTAGCAATACATTGTGGAAACTTTGTGGGGTATACCGACATGGTCTAAGCAATAGCAACATTAGTGCGACATATTTGTGGGTACCGGTAGCCTTTAAGTTAATCAAAGAGAATACGGGGCCGCTGAGTGATGTCATAAAACACTAATGAACTCTTAGAACCTTTACTTGACCAACTTGGCCTTTAGGATGTAGTCAGATGACCGACTTTGGTGTAGTCCGAAGTTGGTAGATACTCGATACTACACTCATTGAAGTTTGGTTTCTTGGGATATTTTGGTCGCCATTAAAGAGGTTTGTGCTGAAACAATGACCAAGGAAACAAACCAGTGATATTAAGCTCCTTATAACCCGGTTACTATAACCAGGACAAGTTTAAGCCAACTAAATTTCAAGAGGGTACTTACCTATAAAACTCCATGCAAGCCTAAACCTAAGGATTTGTTTGTTTTGTTTGTATATGCATACTTGTACATAACATCATGAACATCATATACATCCACTAACCATTTCAAGGATTTGTTTTGTTTTGTTTTTGCTAATTAACTCCCATCCTGACTTTTGGCACCCCCTGGCCCATTTGTATTTATTTATTTATTTCATTTTTTATAAATATATTTTCTAAAATACTAAAAAAATCATAAAAATACAAAAAAAAGATATATTTATATTTTGACTTATTTTATTTTATTTTTCCATAAACAAAAAATATTTTATTTACTGTACTTTACTTATTTTTATTAAATAAATCTTATAGACTTAATTAATATTATATTATTTATTTTTCTTCATACCATTTAAAAATATATTATTTAAATACCAAAAAAAAGAGACTAAAAATATTTTTAATGCTATAAATATTTTCAAGATGAAAAATGCCAAAAAAATACTTTCCTTAAATTATTTTCTTTTGATTGATTAATAGAATTAGGGTTTTCTTTTAAAATCTTTTTCTTAATAAATTCAAATTTAATTAACTATCTTCTTTATTTAAATTAGGTTAAGACAAAAATATTTTTTATAAAAGAAAACAAACAAAATTCATTTTCTTTACATTTTGCGTCCTTGTACATTTATTCATTTTTATACTTGTATATTATATTCATTTCATTCCTTGTATATTTATGCAATTCTATATGGTTGTAATAGATAAATAGATTTATTTTCTTGCAAATCCCCATTTGTAATTTGTATACCCCCTCCCCTAAATGATGTAATAGCATAGTAATTTTAATTCCCGCAATTTATCGCTTTATATAACAAATGCTAGTAGTTAGGATTTTGTATAGAAAGATTCAAATCAACCAAATAGCAAACCCTAATTCAAGACAAAAACAAGCATGAAAAAAATACATTTGCATACAAGCACCCCTAGGATTATTCCACTTGGTTGCCTTATACAAAATGGCCATATTACGCATGTAAGGTATCTTAGCAAAAAAAGCAAATAAAAGATCATAGTCCCTCGATGACGCTATCTAAGTTGCCTTACAAATGATCTCAGTCCCTAAAAGAGAATGCTAAGATACCTTGAAATATTGCTAATCATGGCTATACGATGACCCACGCACGTCCCGCTTACATCCAAAGATAGGGTTGCTTACCAAATCAATGGTAAGACAACAATGTCAAAGGAAAAGAAAATGAACAAGAAAGACATTGGAATAGGTAGATTGCTCCTAATTACTTGCTCCATTTCAAAACAAATATCCTTGCTATTTTCAAAACAAACACCTACACTTTTCAAAATATCTTACAAACTTGGAAACATTTTCAAGAGATCAACATCTTTGTATACATTCTTACGAACGAGAATCATTACAAAGATTGCCTAAACAATGGCCTCTTCACAAAATACTTTCAAAAACCACAAAAAGCATAATTTCAAACAAAAGCAAGTGATCTAGCAAGTAACTAAGAGCCCATGGAAAACCATGGATGAAAAGGGTGCTAATACCTTCCCTTTTCATAATCTACCCCCCGAACTCAAGAAATAAATATCAAAGGTCTTTCCTGTGCTTTTTCAACTTTCCTTTTGGATAAAAGAAAAGTCGGTGGCGACTCTTGCTAACTGCAACATTTGCAATCAAACGCAAAACCTTCAAGTCAGTTCTCCCACCGTATCACAGAACTGGCGACTCTGCTGGGGATAATTATAAAAGTGGGGTTACCTTAGGGATATATCACATTTATTTGCTTACATTGTTTGAATTGTATGCTTTACATTACGGTTCTTTATTTGGGTTTGAATCCTCAACCCGGATTTGGGATACATTATAGGTAAGTAGCAATACATTGTGGAAACTTTGTGGGGTATACCGACATGGTCTAAGCAATAGCAACATTAGTGCGACATATTTGTGGGTACCGGTAGCCTTTAAGTTAATCAAAGAGAATACGGGGCCGCTGAGTGATGTCATAAAACACTAATGAACTCTTAGAACCTTTACTTGACCAACTTGGCCTTTAGGATGTAGTCAGATGACCGACTTTGGTGTAGTCCGAAGTTGGTAGATACTCGATACTACACTCATTGAAGTTTGGTTTCTTGGGATATTTTGGTCGCCATTAAAGAGGTTTGTGCTGAAACAATGACCAAGGAAACAAACCAGTGATATTAAGCTCCTTATAACCCGGTTACTATAACCAGGACAAGTTTAAGCCAACTAAATTTCAAGAGGGTACTTACCTATAAAACTCCATGCAAGCCTAAACCTAAGGATTTGTTTGTTTTGTTTGTATATGCATACTTGTACATAACATCATGAACATCATATACATCCACTAACCATTTCAAGGATTTGTTTTGTTTTGTTTTTGCTAATTAACTCCCATCCTGACTTTTGGCACCCCCTGGCCCATTTGTATTTATTTATTTATTTCATTTTTTATAAATATATTTTCTAAAATACTAAAAAAATCATAAAAATACAAAAAAAAGATATATTTATATTTTGACTTATTTTATTTTATTTTTCCATAAACAAAAAATATTTTATTTACTGTACTTTACTTATTTTTATTAAATAAATCTTATAGACTTAATTAATATTATATTATTTATTTTTCTTCATACCATTTAAAAATATATTATTTAAATACCAAAAAAAAGAGACTAAAAATATTTTTAATGCTATAAATATTTTCAAGATGAAAAATGCCAAAAAAATACTTTCCTTAAATTATTTTCTTTTGATTGATTAATAGAATTAGGGTTTTCTTTTAAAATCTTTTTCTTAATAAATTCAAATTTAATTAACTATCTTCTTTATTTAAATTAGGTTAAGACAAAAATATTTTTTATAAAAGAAAACAAACAAAATTCATTTTCTTTACATTTTGCGTCCTTGTACATTTATTCATTTTTATACTTGTATATTATATTCATTTCATTCCTTGTATATTTATGCAATTCTATATGGTTGTAATAGATAAATAGATTTATTTTCTTGCAAATCCCCATTTGTAATTTGTATACCCCCTCCCCTAAATGATGTAATAGCATAGTAATTTTAATTCCCGCAATTTATCGCTTTATATAACAAATGCTAGTAGTTAGGATTTTGTATAGAAAGATTCAAATCAACCAAATAGCAAACCCTAATTCAAGACAAAAACAAGCATGAAAAAAATACATTTGCATACAAGCACCCCTAGGATTATTCCACTTGGTTGCCTTATACAAAATGGCCATATTACGCATGTAAGGTATCTTAGCAAAAAAAGCAAATAAAAGATCATAGTCCCTCGATGACGCTATCTAAGTTGCCTTACAAATGATCTCAGTCCCTAAAAGAGAATGCTAAGATACCTTGAAATATTGCTAATCATGGCTATACGATGACCCACGCACGTCCCGCTTACATCCAAAGATAGGGTTGCTTACCAAATCAATGGTAAGACAACAATGTCAAAGGAAAAGAAAATGAACAAGAAAGACATTGGAATAGGTAGATTGCTCCTAATTACTTGCTCCATTTCAAAACAAATATCCTTGCTATTTTCAAAACAAACACCTACACTTTTCAAAATATCTTACAAACTTGGAAACATTTTCAAGAGATCAACATCTTTGTATACATTCTTACGAACGAGAATCATTACAAAGATTGCCTAAACAATGGCCTCTTCACAAAATACTTTCAAAAACCACAAAAAGCATAATTTCAAACAAAAGCAAGTGATCTAGCAAGTAACTAAGAGCCCATAGAAAACCATGGATGAAAAGGGTGCTAATACCTTCCCTTTTCATAATCTACCCCCCAACTCAAGAAATAAATCTCAAAGGTCTTTCCTGTGCTTTTTCAACTTTCCTTTTGGATAAAAGAAAAGTCGGTGGTGACTCTTGCTAACCGCAACATTTGCAATCAAATGCAAAACCTTCAAGTCAGTTCTCCCACCGTATCAGACACATCCCCTGGACATTCTCTCCTCATTCCCTTCGCCCATACCATAAAATTAGACGTGACTTTTATTCAAGCAAATGGGCATCCCTACATTTTTTTCAAGAAACCAGATTACCATATCAGTTCAGAATAAATCAGAATGTAGAGGAGATAACAAAAATGGTGGTAAATCAAGAAAAGAAAACTGGTTTCGTTCAAAGCCAGAAAATTCATGACAAAAAGTCGCTAACCACTATTACATAAACTGCAGACCTGTTTAAAGCGTATACAGAAAATTAGGATTCATAAACTATCCTATCATCCAAAACAGTTTTCACAGCCCTGTTTATGTCAAAATCGCCACCTTCTTCATGTTGTTCCAAGGCCAAACCTGTACCATGACATAAACCCAAATCAGGACAGCTATGAGTATGCTATGCTTCAAAACAGAATAAAAACCAATCAATAACATTCACCAACATGTTGGAGACACAAAGAAGTTGTCAAATTTCATTCATCAGGATATAGAGTTCAAGATAGAGAGAAAAGAATTGAAGCTGGAGAATAAAGTAAAAAAGAGAAGGTATGTAAAATAGAAGTGAAGACCATGAAAGCAAGTCCATGAAAATCAAAATAGAATAACCAATCCTAACTATTTCATAATAGAATGCTAACAGTTTCCAATCCCTAACCGTCCTTTCTAACAGGCTTCTATCTTCTAACCAATTATGTAACAAACTCCTAATAGAATATAATTCCCAACCAACTTTCTACAGAGGGAGATATTTCCTAACAAATTGAAAGGAGGAGAAGGAGAGGCACAATTCATAGAAAAGGAATAAGATAAAAAGATAAGAAAGGAAAAAAGAGAAAAAGGAATTCATAATTCAGTCTTCCCAAAATAGAAAATGCAGTTACACAAACTCACCAGATTCAATCCCTCAATTCTTCATCTCCAATCTTCATCTACTTCTACACATATCTCACTTCTGCAACTTCAATCCAGATTCACTCTCCACAAGTCTCTAAAATTCTCTCACCTTCTTCCATCATCTTCATCAATTCTCCAATTGAAATTCTCTGCAAAATCTTGCTTCTTCATCTTCATCTCCTTCAATTATCGTTCAATCATAACCTCTTCTTCTCTGCAACTATGAAACCATGTTACTGCTTCAATCTTCAAGGCAACAAGAACTACATCCTTTCACTGATTCATATTCAAACTCTATCAACAATGCTTCATCACCAGCATTCAATCTCCATTGTGACGCTCTTCAACCTTCCAGCCACTTCATCATCATTGTGTCTTCAAAGACACATCATCGAGTTTATTTCTCGGTTTCCCTATTCTTTGCATCGCAAGAATAACGACATCAGTGTGTATAAGAGATCAACACAGAATATCACACAAAGAATAAGAATAAATAGAACTCAGAAGAAGAAAAGTGATAAGCACAAAGATTATAGACGCATGATATTACCTTCGAGTCAAGATCGTTAGATTTCTTGAAACTTTGTCTTTGTCTTCAATTTACATCAACACGTCACAACTGAGGAACGAATCACCGAACCTCGAAGCCTGAACAAACAAGAGCAGATGACGATGAAAGATCGTCAGAAAACGGAATCGCCCATGGAAGAAAATGCTAGGGAGTGAGGCTGAAGCTTGACGAGGACGAGAAGGAGGTATTCATGGTCTGTTTGGAGGTGATAAGAAGAGAGACTTAGCTTAGGAAAGATCCGAGAAGTTGAGTAGGAAAAGAGGATGAACGACGATGTTTCATTTTGTCTAGCGGATTCACGGCGGTGGTTGTGTATCGGAGGATGAAGGGAGGTCGCGGCCGCCGTTGACGAAAGAAGAGGAAGAAGAATCTGAGTTCTCTTAGAAGCTCAAAGGTCATAGACAATTTAAACCTAAATCCTTTTTCCAATTTCTAGTTTTTATTACTTTATTTTTATTAAATGGCAATAAAATTGATATAAAAAGATTAAATAACAAAACTGGTAAGTGATGTTGTTGGTGGACCGAACCCAAACCCTTTGCCGGAGCCCAATAGCGTTTTTGGTGAGCTGAAGCATGATGCAAAATGAATAAATGGCATTCTGAAGCCCAACATTTTTGGAAGCTGGCTGTTTGTGTGAATCAAAAAACCCTTGCTGGGCCTAGCGCCCAGACTCTTCCAACACCTCCTGCTTACAAGTTGCACCTTTTTTTTAATTATTATTTGCATTTTTGTTTGGATAATTTTGATAATTGATTTGTTTGAGTTTTTTTTGCATGATAAAAATAATAAAATCAAATCTAAAAATTTGTTAGATTTTTTTATATTTTGATTTTAGGAATTAATTCATGGTTATCCGATTATTCGAAATTTGTGATTCACCTTTGCTTGTTGAGATTTGAGTCCTATGCAGGTTTATCATGCGATATGCGGATGCGCTTGAGATTTCAATTGTGATTTATTTTTACATCGATGATGCTTCGATACTTATTCCGAGCATTCTATTCTGACTCTTTTCTTTGATTAGTGAAGCTTTTCGCGAAGATCGTCGGGTTTCTTTATTTTGATATGCTTCATTACGGATTGATATCCCTTTGGTATTTTCTCTTATTTATCTCATTTTGCACTTTATTGCTTTCTAGATACCATGAGAAGTAGGAAATAAAGAGCGTGTGCTCGAAGTCGCTGTTTAAAGACCTATAGCAGGAATTCCGCACTTCATTTGCTATATGTGTTATGCTTGTGTTTGTTTCCTTGGTTGTTGATCGATGAGTCACTCAATTTAAGAATTGAGATCACGACTTCGATCTCAGTGCTTTCTCCCTATATGATTTTATCACTTTCCTTTATTTCTTGTTGATTGATGAGTCATTTAATTTAGAAATTGATATCATGACTTCGCTCTCATTGCATGTTCCCTATAGGATAGTTTTGTTAGAATTTCTTTGGAATGCTAACCTAGATAGGATCTATCTAGGTGTGCTCTCTTGAGTTTATTAGCTTGTTTAATTTATCCTTGTACATACCATGTTCCCTTAGGATGTGCTTGCTCCTTTCGGATGAGAGTTAGACCTTAGGTTGCAAGCCATGCATGCTAACATTAGGTAGACATTTCCCTTTCATCCTTGACGTAGGGCTACCATTGTATGATAAAATTAGGTTAGAAATAGGCTAGTCTCCCTTAGACTCTTTTCTTCCCTTTTTGCATATGCATCTAAAACTAAAACTCTTTTTCTTAGCAAATCATAAAACAATCTCACTTAAACCCTTTTTCAAGGTAATAAAAACACAAACCAATTCAAACCTTTTTGTCTGTCCAAGCACCTTTTCTCTTAAATTCTTTTCAGGTAAAGACATGATTAATTTACTTCTGTGCCAATGCATAAGTCTCCAAAGGTCGAGCTGCGGCAGAAGGCGGAATTAGCATCGTCCATAAAAAACACAAAACAAACAAAAACATGTGAGCTTAAATATGGTATCTATGATTCCTCAAAAAGGATACGTAGGCATTGGGGTAGAGCCCAAGCGAGTACAACTTTATTTTCCCTACATTCTTTTCTCCTTTATTTTGCATGCATTCCCCCTTTAGCAGTAGTAAACAGTAAGTATAGTTTAAACACACCCATAAGATAGATAACAAGAGTGGATATCATAGATTACTACGGGCGTGTGGGGTTCTAATACCTTCCCCTCGCGTAACAAACTCCCTTACCCGATCTCTCGGTTGCAAGACCGTGACTTCTCCCTTCTCAGGTTTTCTCGATGTTTACCTTTCCCTTCATGTGGGATAAAATACGTTCGATGGCGACTTCATTGTTTGATGATTTTCAGTCAGTTGCTTCAGCTGGCGACTTCACTAGGGACAGGTCGACCAAATGTCGGTCCATCCCATAGTCACTCCTAGATCTTATTTCCTTTCTTTGGGTATTTATTTTTATGCTTTCTATTTATTCATCCATTTTATATATACTTGAGCATATGTATGCATTGCATTTTACTGTTTTCCATATACTATTGTTATAATGGATCTGTTCTTGTTGGGTGGGTGTTACTATGAGGTAAAAGGCCCAATACCCAGGCCAAGTGACCACCACAGGAACCTTAGGAATAGAGTGGAACACAACAGATAGGGGATGTAGATTACCTTAGATGATTGTGTCTTCCACGCTCAGATGAGGTTTTACTGAGGTACTATCATTATCACGTAGGTATACGATGATAGTACTCTCAAGCGAACCCGTGATTTTGAGTTACCATTGCCTTACCCTGACCTAGTCTTCACCTATGAATGGGGATGGAATTATTATGACAGGTACAGTTGGTGACTATTTCAGATGTTTTCTCATGTTCAGATGGTGACAATTTGTTATAATGGTTATGTTTTGGATTTCTGTCGATGACTTATTCAGATGCTATATTCTGTTGGTGACTATGGGGTTCTCGAATTTATTTTCTCAGTTCCTGACTTGGTAATTTAGAGGTTCATTCAGGCCTTTAATCTTGGTATTCCCAACATGTTCAGAAAAGGCTCAGCAATATTCGATGTTCCAGAAGCCTTGATCCCGTACAATTGATAATCTACATGGTACTTGGTTCTTGTAAGTGTAGAAGCTATGCCGGACCTTTAATTTGATAATATTCATATGGTTCAGAATAGTGCAGCAATCATATTTAGAAATAATGGAACTTTGATCCCATGCCTTTGTATACATAACATGGTTAGCTACATGCTTAACATACAGGTTCTGTTATTTCCAAGGAATCACATTTGCAAGCCTTGTGTTGAACTTTTCCACCCATTACTTGCGTAAAATCAAAATTAAAGCACGTAAATTCCATGGAAATGATAGAACATGACATGGAATTCATTCATGCACCCCATGCATATTCATGCATCCATGACAGGTATTTGAAGATTGGGGATTCTTATTTAGACCAGGTGTTCTCCTCAGAAGTTCAACTTGATTTCTTACTGTCACATGCTCAGAGGTCAGTATGGGATAATTCCATCTGGTATACATGCAAACTTTGGCCTGAGGTCGGGAATTCTTCGAGAAGGAAGACAATTGATTAAAGACTCAGATGAGTCAGGTCATGGAAACTCTGGTGATGATGTCAACAATCGTGCACCTATTGTCGCAACAAAGGTTCTCTCTTCTCCTCATCTTTCAGGGAACACTTTCAACCATGAAGTGCTACACTATCTTGAGTTCTTGGAATATCTTAGCAGCATATGGTTCCCATTTACTATGAGATCTTATATCAGTGCTTCGTTCTTGTTGACCATCGTCAGATGTGGTTACCACGCTAGGGCATCCTACTATTCAATCAAGGGAATTCTCCATATCTTTGTATTCCCTGATCTATTCTATAACAGCCAGTCTTTGCTTTCTAAGTGAACTTATCGGGCTAGGCTTTTAAGCAAAGACAGAAGAATCCTGATGAGCATGTTTATGCGATCCCAATGCGTTACATCCTATTATTTCTAGCTCTAATCTTTGGGGTCTTCTTCCCATAAACATCTCTTCCGATTACGATACACATGCTAGATGTATCCCCTATTCTGGGGCACCCGGTTTTGATATTGAAAACTGTAAAGGGGTTGAAGTATAAAGCCCAACACCTATCTGGCATCTCTTCCAAAAGTCTAATTCCTATTTGGCCAACTGTGGGGCTCTTTCTCTCCAATTGGATGTCTCCTCTATTGTGATAGAAGACGAACTGTATTATTTCTATATGGCGTAATATGCTTGGTGATGTAGTATATACCGATTCGCTTGATAACGCATTCATTCGCTCTCCTGAAAGAATCTTCTATGCATATTATTCTGGGGCGTCAGGTCATCCGATTGAAGAGGGTATGTCATCTAGAGACAATGTCCAAGACAGGATCAATTCAAAGACTTTTCTGTTCACATCAGGTCATAAGGGGAATTCTCTCTCCCATTTAAGCATCAAGGCTGCAGAAATTCATCAGAATCAAGAAATCTATATGGAGTCAAGTCTCCTCAACGATGGCAATCATTGGTTTCTTTACTGCATTTTCATTCGCATTCTTACTTGTTTGTTTAAACATTTCTTGTATATAGAAAATTGTCTATTTTTGAATGAAAATCTTAATGCAATAAGTATGCTTGTCTTAAAGTGCTCCTTTCATTTTTATTCATTCATTTGTTATCACTCTTTAAAGGTTTTACTTGCATATTTATGCCAACTTTCCAAGTCTCATTCTTATGTAAAGATTGGAGGGAGGATGACGATAATCTAAAAACACAAAAATCTCTGGTTGGTACACTTTTGAGTAAGACCCTGCTGACGATGTACATGCCTTATTTCTATTCCTAAACACCGAAGATATAAGGGAGATAGACCCTCACTAATCCCTCTGAGCCTTCGAAGTAGGAGTTTCTTTTCTATTCAGAAAAAACCCTCATTTTAACCCTGGGGTGGGTAGATTTCACTTAGTCTGATCAACCGTTCAGGAATCATCAAGAGTCCGCATCCAAGGATACAACAATGGTTATCCATAAAAAGGTTGAGAAAAGTCAAAACCACAATGGTTAACCCTCATCTATCAGCAACGTGTATCAACTAACGATATCCCAATGGTTATCTCTTGCACATCAGGAGGTCAACAGATGACGATACATCAATGGCTATCCCTCATCTACCAAAGACTCAGACAGTCACGGTCACTTCCAACAAATCAGAAACAGTGTAAAGATCAACGACTTGTTCGGAATGGAAATTTGAATAAGAAACAAAAGCCTTGCTAAGTCCAACTTGAAAACAAGTAGCTTAGGAAAAAGTTAGGGGCGACAAGAAAGAAGTTGAAAAGCCTAAAAGGCGAGAATAAGATTACCAATAAAAATCCCTATCGAGAGAACAAGGTCGTGTGATCAGACACCAAAATCAAAAGTTAGTGATTGTTGTGTCAAAGAGGCCTCAGTGGTTCCTCAACCATCACAAACTCTTCTCAAGAGATGAATGCTTGTATCGGGTCAACTGAACGTAGGAATAGAGAACATCATGGAGAATGTGTGGGCACTAAATAATTTTGAGCCTTAAATCATTTTTTCTAAAACCATGAACCAGGCCATGTTACAACCCTTAAAATTCCTAACTGAAGCATGGGTCAATTTGAAAGCGTACTACAATGAGATAAAATTTAACTGACTCCTAAGAGGTATGTTTAAATATATTTGTTGGCATCGTATGCTTGCATTATCTTTCATAAAAAAGAATATGCAAATGTTGCTCTCTAGCTAGTGACTAGTTCACAACAAAGTTGTTACATCATTTCATTCAAAGTTTTTCAAACTTCAAGACTTACGTATGTGTTGCATTAGAATTATCATTCTCATAATAAACATTCTTCTGCATACAAAACAACTGATTGACATCAAGTAAGTTTACACAATGAACAATGGGTAAAGAGCTCAATCTTGTTAGAGAAGAGAGGCTTGAATACCCTGTTGAAGCAAGAGTCAGCTGCCACAAGATAAATGGCTTATCCAGGGGCATGTTAACTAGTGATTTTTTTAAGCGAAAGCATCTTGGTGCTTCATAGTATGAGTACCCTTTAGGGATAAAGTTAACAGATTTCGCCAATCTGGGGCAATCAAGTCGAGAGTCGATCTCTTTGAGGTCATCCAAATCTGGGGCATTCCCTCAAAGCTATCAATCAGAGGCTATCACGTCGATAAATCTCTTCAAGAAAATATCAATAAGAGGCTATCATGTCAATAAATCTCTTCAAGTTTTCGTCGATCAGGGGATCTCACATTGATAAATCTATTCAGAATTCATTTAACCCGAGGCAGTTACGTCGAGATTCGACAAATCTCTCCAAGAAAGCTGTAATCAAGAGCGGCTTATTTCGTGACTCAAGACATTGGGGTAGGCCACCTCATATTGTATTGTGACACAAATATTTTGGTTTACTATTTAACACATATTCTCTCAGAAATCCCACAGACAAGGGCACTCTGTATCCGTACTTGCAAAGTTGCTAAATCCAAATATGTCATATAAGACGAATCAAGCTAAAAGCGTCATAACGGTTATCCTGACTTGTCTAGTACACGAAGCCTCCTTCATCTGATGCAGACAATTTCAAACCTGATTCCTCAAGTGAATTCAGAAAGTCCGGAGTCATCGTTTGACTTGGCACGTGCAAGTGCATCTCGAGTGGAATTAATCAAGTACATCCCTAGTTGAGTTAATCAAGTGCATCCCCAGTGTAGTAAACCGAGGCATTTGCAAAAGTAAACGGGGGCATTTGCAGGTGTTCATGCATATCTTTTATACCCAAGTGATTAAAGAGGTAATTCCCCAATGTGGCATAAACTTGGGACACGTATCCGAAGTGATCCGCATGGTGTACAATACCCACTCCTCAGCATATTCAGTTCTACCATCCTCTCAACAGTTCAGAACATAGGGAAGTCGGGCCAGATTATCTCTTCCCCAACAATACAATTCATAATTCAGTGGCGTACCTGAAGACTCACTTCGTCAGCAATTCAATCTTCAGCATAGTCATTGATAATCTTCGGTATCCCGAGCTCCCCAGTGCAAATTCTTATCAGTATCCCCAATGATCCTCAGTATTGTAGGGTTCTAGCGTTGATATGTATTGGCATCCCCAGTGATGAGCAACAACTCTTGATGAGCCTTTGCTTATCCCCATGAAGTCTATTCCTTTGCATTGCATATAGTCATCATTGCATAACATTGCATCCTCAAAAGCGCGTAGCCGATCCGTCATAATGGATCTTTACGGCAAAATAAATTCAAACATACATACGAAGCATAAGCCATATCAGGTACCTTACACGAAAGACCCGAATCATTCGAAGACAACAATACTCTCAAGAGGATACCGCTTCCAAATCCTTCAGCTGATGACCTTCATCTTCATAATGCCCAGCTAACGGTGCCAGTACCTCATCCACCTATTCCTAATAAAATCAATACACTTTGTCATTCTAAACCCAGTTTTCATCTGGTAGCCAGTCCCCGTCTGATAAATAATTTAGTCTTTGAACACTCGTCGTGTCAATCTCGAAACATTGGTCATGTCGTAACCTATGTTTTCACCTTAGAACCTGAGATCGCCCGTAGGAAAGGTTCTTCATCAGATCTTCTTAGAACCTGAGATCTCCTATTAGCTAGGTTCTTCCTCAGATCATCTTAGAACCTAAGATTTCCTCTTGGCTAGGTTCTTCCCATAGATCATTGTCGAACCTGAGATTTCCCGTAGGCTAGGTTCTTCCTCAGATCATCTTAGAACCTGAGATCGCCTCTTGGCTAGGTTCTTCCCATAGATCATCGTTGAACCTAAGATCTCCCGCAGGCTAGGTTCTTCCTCAGATTATCTTAGAACCTGAGATTGCCTCTTGGCTAGGTTCTTCCCATAGATCATCTTAAAACCTAAGACCACCTGTAGGCTAGGTTCTTCCTCAGATCATCTTAGAACCTGAGATCGCCTCTTGGCTAGGTTCTTCCCACATATCATCTTAGAACCTGAGATCGCCTCTTGGCTAGGTTCTTCCCATTGATCATCTTAGAACCTGAGATTGCCTCTTGGTTAGGTTCTTCCCATTGATCATCTTAAAACCTAATACCACCCGTATGCTAGGTTCTTCCTCAAATCATCTTAGAACCTGAGATCCCCTCTTGGCTAGGTTCTTCCCATAGATCATTGTCGAACCAGAGATCGCCCGCAGGCAAGGTTCTTCCTCAGATCATATTAGAACCTAAGATCTCCTCCTAGGCTAGGTTATTCTTTAGATTGTCTTAGAACCTGAGATCACCCATTGGCTAGGTTCTTCCTCAGATCATCGTCAAACCCGAGATTGCCCATTGGCTAGGTTCTTCCTCAGATCATCGTCGAACCTGAGATTGCCCATTGGCTAGGTTCTTCCTCAGATCATCGTCGAACTTGAGATCGCCCGTAGGATAGGTTCTTCCTCAGATCATCTTAGAACCTGAGATTGCCCGTTGGCTAGGTTCTTCATCAGATCATCTTGGAAGCTGAGATCCCCTGTTGGCTAGGTTCTTCCTTAGATCATCTTAGAACCCGAGATCGCATGTTGGCTAGGTTCTTCCTTAGATCATTTTCGAACCTGAGATCGCCTATTGGCTAGGTTCTTCCCATATATCTTGTCTTAGAACCTGAGATCACCCTTAGGCTAGGTTCTCTGACAAATTACTCTCATGTTTCACCTTAGGATCGTAGGTCACCCGTAGACCTTGCCCGCTGTCTTTTCATAACAACCTTTGTCTTGCATTGGCATCACGCCATGTTGTAAGTCCAATCTTCGTCTCTTCACTAGAAAACAAAAATCTTTCCCCAGCAAATATCATAAAACACTCACACTTTCTCCCAGAACAAATTTTTGGCATTGGTATTTGTGATACGGTGGGAGAACTGACTTGAGGTTTTGCGTTTGTATTTGCAAATGTTGCGGTTAGCAAGAGTCGCCACCGACTTTTTATTTTATCCTAAGGAAAGGTTAAAAAGCACAGCAAAAAACCTTTTGAGATGTTTTCTTGGGTTCGGGGAGTAGATTATAGAAAGGGAAGGTATTAGCACCCTTTCTATCCATGGTTATCCATGGGCTCTTAGTTACTTGCTTAGATCACTTGCCTTTTGGTTTTTTCAATTGTTTTAAATGGTGCTTGAGTGCGTGGGTTTGAAAATGTTTTGAAAAGAGGCCAATGTGGTGGCAACCTTTGTAATGATCCATGTGGGGATGTATACAAAGGTGTATGTCTTTTGAAAAGTTTTCAATGTTTTCGAAAGTTGTTTTTGAAAGTGTATTGTGATGTGTGATTTTGAAATTAGGCAAGTGTTTTGTTTTGCAAGTTGATTCAAGTAACTAAGAGGTTATCTACTCCTAAATTTCTCAAAAGATTATTGCTATACTTTAACCCTTTTAACAAGTTTGCTCCACCATTGTATTTGGTGGGCAACCTTGTGTTAGGATGTGAAAGGGACAGGCGCGGGTCATCGTTTTAGACCATAATTGCAACGGCGTTAAATGTCTTTGAGCAATTTCTCTAAGGGACTTGATCATTTGTTTTTGTTTGTTTTTGAAAAGTTTTATCGAGGGACTATGATCATTCAAAATTATTTGCTTTGCCCAAAGAAGCTTAACATGCAACATGGCCCATTCATTTGAAGGCAACAAGTGGAATACCCTAGGGGGTGCAAGTGTGATTTGTGTGTCCATTTTCATGCTTGTTTATCTTGCATTAGGTCAAACTATTTTTTATCGTTTTTCGCATACAAACCCTAATTCTAGCATGTTATCATTAGAAAGCAATAAAGTGCGAAATTAAAATTACTAAGCTATTACAAAACCAAATATGGGAAGGGGGGTACAAATGTTCAAATGGGGATATTGACAAGAATTTAAATCTAAATTATTACATCAATTGAATATTTGCAATTTAAATAATGCATAATTAAATGTAAATTAAATAAATATGTGAAATGCAAAAAGAAAGTTTTTATGTGTATGAGAAAAGTATGGTTTATGTAAAAGGGAAGAGAAAATAAAAATGTATTATTTTTGAGTATTTTGAACTTAGGGTAAAAAACCCTAATTTTTAAAGAAAAAAGGTATTATTTAATTTAATACAACTATTTATTCATTATTTATAAAAATAAAATAAAATGAAGTATATTGTGAAAAAAAAAGGTATTTTGTATCAAATATTAATAAAAATGAAAAAAAAGTCAAGTATTTTTTATATTTTGTCTTAAATATATTAATAATCACATATATGTATATATTAAACCCTAAATATGTATTATACAAAATAAATATTTATTTAATATTTTAATAAAATAAATAAAAGAGTATTTTTTGTGTGAAATATTTTCAGAAAGTAAATGAAAATAAAAATTGTATTTACATTATTTTTACATTTTTATTCTAATAATCATATATATATATTTATGTACAAACAAAGAAAATAAACAAATAAATATGCAATAAATGCAAAAAGTGATGAAAAAAATATTTTTAATTTTTAAATGGCATGAGAAAAAATAAACAAAGTCAGCCAAAAAAGAAAAAGTCAAAAATGTTAAAAAATGAGCAAATGGGCTCAGGGGGGTGTAAACCAAAAAAGATGGTGTGAAAAGCAAAATAACACAGGCCCAGCCCATTGACCATTGTCTTCAACCTCCAGCTTCAAACATTTGAAAAAACGCGCGCCTCTTGCTTCAATGTCTAACTCCTGATTCTTGGCTTTTCAGCAAAAACTCATAACACAAGAAATGTTCAGCATGAAGAGACGGTTTCAACCATATAAATAACTTGACCTATCTCTCTAAGATGAGGGAGAATTTCTCTCCCCCTCTTTTCTGACCTAACTTTTCATCAATGTTCAGACATGAAATTCTCTAAGCACACGAAACATAAATGAAATCTAATCATATGAGCATGTTCAGGGCTATGATTGTGACATGTTTTCTTCAAAAACCTAAAGCTAACAATGCCTAATAAGAGAGATAGAACTCCATGAATATACCTGTTCAGTTGGAATCGAGCTTGGCAATGGAGGATGTTTCAGAGTGAAATGATGACTTGTACAGCTTCCTTGAAGTGTAAGGATGCTTTTCCAATTCCTACTTTGTCTTGAAACTCCCTGAATCGAGCTAGTGAACTCCAACTGCAAAACAGAAAATTGAAAATGGTGAAGTGGCTTGGAGGTGTTACAGGTCTGATTTTAGGACATGGTTAGCTTGCATATATTGTAGGGAAGGTAGAGGAAAAGGTTTGAATCAAAATGCTTGAAGGGATTGGGAGTTTGCACTCAAACTGCAGGGGCTCCCCTGTTTGTGCAGTTTTGAGGTGATTTTGAGATGGAGGGTGCTTCAGATGGCAAAGGCTCGTGTGTTAGCTTGGATTTGGTCTATGAAAAGTGTTTGATAACTTTGTTCTTCTGTTTTTAAGCTGAGATGAGAGTTAGCATAAGTTATGGACTTTTCTTCACACTTAAGCTACAAAATGCCACCTTTCTTTCTAGGTCAGTACAGGCCCTCTAACTATGCTGCTATCCCTTGCCTTGATCAGTGCAATTTGCTCACAAACTTGTGCCAAGAAGATCTTGATTGTATCACTTGGATTGCAAACTTGACATAAAGTTCTTCTTTTCAAGAATGGAAATAATGCTTTTTCTAGTTTAGGCTTAATTCCTTGTGTAATGACCAAAGGCTTAGAATAACAACTTGATTCATTGGTTTTGCATTAAATTAAGGAGTGTAATTTGGTTTTAGGACCTGTAAAGTAGCACAAACTATGCTGAGTTCAAATTTGCCAAGTTTATGAACATGCTTTGATGAAGAACAAAAGTGAATTTTTGCCAACTTGTGAAATTCGAATCTCTCAAGTTATGAGGTTGTTTGATGAGTTCTTGGACATTTTGGAAAGCTTGGAATGTGTACTACAATCCATCTTTGAAATGCAAATCAAAATTCCAAGTGGAAGGGTATGAAAAGTGGCCTTGAAGTAGGGTAGAAAACCTTGTCAAAATAGGTCAAATTTCACTAAGTTAAAAGATGGTTTAGTGCCCTTATTCAAAAAATTATAACTTGAGATACAAGCTTCAAATGAGAAAACTTTGTGAATCAAAGTTGTAGATTATGCAACAAGCTACAACTTTCATGTTTTGACTTTTGTTTGAATCCCAATGGATCATGGTGAAAAGATGGGGTAAAGTTGGGAAAAAATTAGGGTTTTCCATAACTTAGAAAAATTCTAAGTTATGAAAAATTCCATTTTCTAACCCTAATTTGCATTTTGAGATTTCTTGGTGAACAAGTTTCATGATTTGGAATGTTTTGATGAAAAATGAATCTTGGCTCTTGATTTTGACCAAAAAGTCAAAGTTTGACTTTTCAGTATACAGTCAAAATTGATCAATTGACTGGGAAATTCAACTGTCAATCTTGTGTACTTGGGATCTTTTGAGCTTGATGAACATGTCAAGATAATTCCATTGAGTCCTTTAGGCCATATGTGAGCTTGGTTTGCCATTGGCTAGGTCAAACAGTCAAAAATTGCCTTTGTGCAGTCAAAACCCTAAAAATGACCATTTTGCCCTTTTGATGATCTGATCAAATTTCTTGTGGAATTGTGATCCAAACTTGATCAAATGGTCCATGTGAGTTCATAATGTTGATGTGGATCAAATTTCATGAGGTTTGACTGTCAATTGGCCACAGATGACTTTTTCCCAATACAGCTGATTTCTAGGTCAACTGTCCAATTGACTGGGTAAAACTTGGAATCAAGACTTGAAACTTGGTATAGGTAAACTTGGGAGTCCAACATGAAGCATGAACGTCATCTTGAGATTTTTAGGTCAAAACATCCTTGGGCAAACACAAACCCTAATTTGAGTCCACAGTGTAAGGAGAAGCCTTGAGCAGAGGAAACCCTAACTGTATCTTGATCTTCAAAGGTCTTGTGATGAGAAAATGTTGAGGAAATGGGAGGGCAAATTTTGGGGTACAACAGTTGCCCCTGTTCAATCTTCTTGGACCTGAAGAGTTAGATTGGCAAGTTTGCCTTTCGTGACTCGAGGGTAAAAGGAGATTGGACACTAGAGTGCCCGGAAATTTGCACTCGCATGCTGGAGTCTCAACAATGTGGTGTCGGGAATGGGCTTATAGATGCCATTTGGAGAGGTGATAGAACCTTGTCGGGAATGGGCTTATAGATGCCATTTGGAAATGTCGGTCGCATAAGAGATTCCTTTGCGAGAAACTTGTATATTTGAGGAAGGAGGATGTTTTCCTGGCTTGTTACAGGTGTTTGATCTTCAGTCTCTTTATGCAGATATGCCCTGGCTAGATACAGGTATCGAATCTACAATCGGTTACTCACAGATGTGCCCTGGCTGGATACAGGAGTCGAATCTGGAAATAGTCGTCAATAGATGTGCCCTGGCTGGATACAGGAATCGAATCTTCAAACTCTTCAGACGTGCCCTGGCTAGATACAGGAATCGAGTCTGGAAACGTGGTCAACAGACATGCCCTGGCTGGATACAGGAATCGAATCCGGAAATGTTGTAGTTGATAGATGTGCCCTGGCTGGATACAGGAATCGAATCTTTGAACTCTGCAGACGTGCCCTGGCTAGATACAGGAGTCGAGTCTGGAAACTGGTCACTCTCAGATGTGCCCTGGCTAGATACATGTATCGAATCTAGAAACTGGTCACTCTCAGATGTGCCCTGGCTAGATACAGGTATCGAATCTAGAAACTGGTCACTCTCAGATGTGCCCTGGCTAGATACAGGTATCGAATCTGGAATTGTGACAGTTGAAGGTAGTTGTTTTTTGGGATTGTCTTTTTCCTGAAAAGGCAAAAAAACATAAGTTGTATGCAATGTCATGATGTATGATATGCATGATATCATGATGTTCAACATGAGAGGTTGTATGCGTTTCGTCATGTATGTAAGCAAGATGTATGAAAATGTGAAATGTTTATGAGTGTAATTTCATCTTAGGAAAATAAATCCTTGACGAACGGCCGGAGAATTGCTCTGTGGAAGAGATATTCGGCCGAAGTTTTGATGAGAGGCATGCTGAGGACTTTAACGACGGATTCTGCTGAGGATAATGATGATAAACTCCGCTGGGGAACTCCAAAGATAAACTCTGCTTGGGAATACCAAAGATAGACTCCGCCGGGGATTGAAGGAACTTTGCCGAGAGCGGTCTTCCGTGGCTTTTAGCTGAGGATAACCCAGTTATAAGTCCTTGTGAGGAAATAACTCTAAATAAAACTCGGGCGAGACGTCCGTTCTTCGCAGGGGATAAGCTTGTAGAATCTACTGGGGATGTTGTGCTTTTTCGGGATCGACGGGGGATCAACTCCGTTTGGGAAAAGTATTGTCGCCTCCTGTTTTATTCTGCGGGGAATTGAGATGATTTGGCCACATTCTCCAGTTGAACCTACCTTGGTGCCTCGGCGGACAAAACAAACAGACTGCATTAGGCAACTCCACATTGCCCCTGTTTCTGATGTCACCTGTAATTAATCTCTTGTTTTATATGCAAACATTTATGAATCAGCAATTTAATGTCAAATGCATATATCAAAAATGAACATTGGACGTTCTTCGCAAGACAAAACAGAAAAAAGGGAAACACTGGTAATTTGTATGGACAAGTGAATTTGTGTTGATTTAAACTTTGCCTGTGAATAGGCGTTTTTTGTACAAGAGACTGACATCCTAGTAAGAGGACATCGCCAAATAGTATAGAGTTTACAATTTGAAAAAGGAAACAAAACAGCTATGTGAACAATCCCACCGGGTTCCAACTCTGCTATCGCCTTTATGTCTTCGAACGTCTCATCGCTTTGCTACTTAGTTGAAGATGAAGCCGATTGGTCAATGCCGAAATCTGGAGCTAGATAGTCGATGCCGAATTCTGGATGCGAAGTGATCCAATGAGACATAGTGTTACGCTTTTATCCCTAACTTTTGCCTGGACTGCCCTTTCGGGTTTTCAGTCCACCGGGATACCCTTTTTTGCCCAAGCCGCCTTTTCAGGTTTTCGACTTGCCGGGTGTACAGATTTTTATTCATTTCATCCCTTATTTTTGCCCGAACCCTTTTGGTTCGTCGGGAAGCCCTTATTTTTGCCTAGGTATGTCAACCTAGTGGGTCTTTTATTTATGCGTAGTATTGTTTCACTATGTCTGCATTGGCGGGGTGAGGAAGGTCGTCACCATCCATGGTGGTTAGGATCATGGCTCCTCCTGAGAACACACGCTTAACCACAAATGGCCCTTCGTAAGTAGGGGTCCATTTGCCCCGGGGATCACTTTGAGGAAGGATGATGCGTTTGATTACCAGGTCCCCAACTTGATACTCTTGCGGTCTGACTTTCTTGTTAAATGCCCTGATCATTCGTTTCTGATACGTTTGACCATGACAGATAGCAGTGAGCCTCTTTTCGTCAATCAGATTTAATTGATCAAGTCGAGTCTGGATCCAGTCATCTTCATTCAAGTCTGCATCCTTCATTATCCGGAGAGAGGGTATCTGGATTTCAATCGGCAAGACTGCCTCCATGCCATAGACCAAGGAGAAAGGAGTTGCCCCGGTTGATGTCCTTGCTGAGGTGCGGTACCCATGAAGAGCGAACGGTAACATCTCGTGCCAATCTTTATAGGTCACTGTCATCTTCTGCACAATTTTCTTGATATTTTTATTGGCTGCCTCTACAGCCCCATTCATCTTCGGCCGGTAGGGAGAAGAATTGTGGTGCTGTATCTTGAATTGTTCACAGAGTTCAGTGATCATTTTGTTATTGAGATTGGTACCGTTGTCCGTAATGATTCTTTCCGGGACGCCGTACCGACAGATCAGATTATGCCGGATGAAACGTGCCACGACGCTCTTGGTTACTGTGGCATAGGAAGCTGCCTCAACCCATTTCGTGAAGTAATCGATCGCCACCAAGATGAAGCGATGCCCATTGGATGCCGTTGGTCGGATCTCACCAATCATATCGATGCCCCACATTGCGAAAGGCCAAGGTGCCGTTAGGACATTCAAAGGAACCGGAGGGATATGCACCTTGTCAGCATAGATCTGGCATTTATGACAAGTTCGGGAGTGTTGGTAACAATCGGCTTCCATTGTGGACCAGAAATATCCTGCCCGAAGGATTTTCTTAGCCATGGTGTGTCCACTGGAGTGCGTTCCGAATGTACCTTCATGCAGTTCCATCATGATTTTCTCCGCTTCAGCCTTATCCACACAACGTAGCAGAGTCGAATCATGATTCCGTTTGTAGAGAATGCCATTGCTGAGGAAGAATTTTGCAGCAAACCTTCTCATGAACTTCTTATCATTGACGGATGCGCCTTCAGGGTATTCCTGAGCTTCCAAGTACCTCTTCACCTCGTGATACCAGGGTTTTTCAATCACCTTCTCAGCCTCGAGCTCACAGCAGTATGCCGGTTCATCCAACTTCCAGATAATGATTCGGGGAGCCTCATTGTCCCATTTAACTTTGAACATTGAAGACATCGTGGCTAGTGCGTCCGCTAGCTGATTCTCCTCTCTGGGGAAATGCTCAAAAGTTATCTCTTCAAAGTGGGGGAGCAAGGTCGACACATACTCCTTGTAAGGAATAAGATTCGGGTGTTTCGTATCCCACTCGCCTTTGATCTGATTGATCACGAGAGCGGAATCTCCGAAGACACTTAGAAATTTTATCCTTAAATCGATTGCAGCTTGTAAACCCATGATACATGCCTCATATTCTGCCATATTGTTGGTGCAGCTGAAACATAATCGGGCGGTGAGTGGAGTATGAGTCCCCTTGGGAGATATGATTACAGCGCCGACGCCGTTACCCAAAGCATTGGAGGCTCCATCAAAATGCATAGACCATCGGGATCCTTCCTCAGGTCCTTCATCCGGTCCAGGTACTTCACAGTCAGTTACTACCATGATGTCTTCGTCCGGAAAATCAAAGTTCAATGATTGGTAATCGTCCACAGGTTGGTGTGCCAAATGATCAGCCAATACACTTCCCTTAATTGCTTTCTGAGTTGTATACTGGATATCATATTCTGTCAAGATCATTTGCCATCTCGCTATTCTCCCAGACAGAGCGGGCTTTTCAAATATGTACTTGATAGGATCTGTCTTTGAGATCAATAAAGTAGTGTGAGTCAGCATATACTGTCTCAGCCGGCGAGCAGCCCATACAAGAGCGCAGCAAGTTTTCTCAAGCAGTGAGTAACGAGACTCACAGTCGGTAAACTTTTTGCTCAAGTAATAAATAGCGTGCTCTTTTCGGCCAGACTCGTCATGCTGCCCCAGCACACACCCCATTGAATTATCGAGCACTGTCAAGTATAGTATCAGAGGTCTTCCTTCCACCGGTGGCATAAGAATGGGTGGCTCTTGGAGATATTCCTTTATCCTTTCAAAGGCGGCCGGACATTCATCATTCCAGCGTACCACTTGATCTTTCTTCAGTAATTTGAAGATTGGCTCACAAGTAGCAGTTAGATGTGAGATGAATCGGGCAATGTAATTCAGTCGTCCTAGGAAACCTCTGACTTCTTTTTCTGTTTTTGGAGTCGGCATCTCTTGTATGGCTTTTACCTTGGCAGGATCCACCTGAATACCTTTATCACTTACAATGAAACCTAGCAACTTTCCGGATCTTACCCCAAAGGTGCATTTGTTGGGATTCAACCTCAGCTTGTATAACTTGAGTCGATCAAACAACTTCCTCAGATGGTCAAGGTGCTCCTTCTCAGTTTGAGACCTCGCTATCATGTCATCAACGTATACTTCAATCTCATGATGGATCATATCATGAAATAAAGCAACCATGGCACGTTGATAGGTTGCCCCAGCATTTTTCAATCCGAATGGCATGACCTTATAACAGAAGGTGCCCCACTGAGTCACGAAGGTAGTCTTCTCCATATCCTCTGGAGCCATCTTAATCTGATTATACCCTGAAAAACCATCCATGAAGGAGAACACCTTGTGTTGAGCTGTATTGTCAACCAGGACATCGATGTGAGGTAGGGGGAAGTCATCTTTGGGGCTGGCCCTGTTCAAATCCCTGTAGTCGACACACATTCTGACTTTACCGTCCTTCTTCGGCACTGGCACAACATTGGCAACCCACTGAGGGTAAGAAGTCACTGCAAGGAACCCGGCATCAAACTGCTTCATAACCTCGGCCTTGATCTTTTCAGACATCTCTGGACGCATCCGTCGAACTTTTTGCTTTACCGGAGGGCAATCTTCCTTGGTTGGCAAATGGTGAACTACAATGTCGGCATCCAAACCAGGCATATCTTCATAGGACCAAGCAAAAATCTCCATGTAGTCTTGTAGCATCTGGATCAATCGTTGCTTCACGCTGAGCTCTAGATTGGCACCAATCTTGACCTCTTTCCTATCTGTCTCAGTACCCAGGTTAATTGTTTCCACAGGCTCTTCATGTGGCTGAATAGCCCTCTCTTCCTGAAGTAGCAGTCTCGCAAGTTCACCAGGCACTTCGCAATCATCTTCACCTTCGTCTTCGGCCAAGTTGATCGGATTTTCGAAGTCATAACTGGCGGTAGCAGAGCTGTTACCAGTGAGATCCAGAGTGGATTGAAACCTGTATAAGTGAGTGTGTGTAAATATAGCTGTTTTGCAATATGTATAACACAGAAAGAAAAAAGAGCACAAGATTTGAAATGCAACAAACGTCCAATGTTTTGATTGATGATATATGAAAATGTCATACAAAAAGCCCTCACAAATGGAGCTACGATGCCCCGGGCAGGACACCGAGCCAACAAAGTTTTAACATATTGTTTGTTACAAATTTGGAAATCAAAAGAGATCAATTACTGCGTGACAAATGTGATAGGGGTAAAATCCTTTGCCGTCCAGTTGCTCGGTCCGTTGCTGGCAGTCGGGTAGATCCAACTATCAAACTCCGCTTCTTCCGCATCTTCCTCAATAGCGTTCACCCTTGAGCTGGAAATAAACACCGGAGCCTTTCCGATCTTCTCTTTACGCACCGCCTTCTGAGCCTCTGCAGTAAAGCCTAGCCCAAACTTGTCGTTCTTCTGAGTGAAGTCAGGAAGCTGACCCCAGTGTGCACAATTGCCTTTCTGAACCACAGCCCGGGCATCCCTTAGGGAAGCCATCTTCAAGGAATCATTCTCTTCGGTCATTGTCTCTGCGGCTGCTGAAATTGGATGTACCTCCTCGAAATGCTGGAAGGGGGTTTCAATAAACTCTCCGTCCATCTCGATATACCTGAAGGAATTCAAATGGCTCACCATATACTCCTCTTCTCCTTGCACAGTGACGATCTTCCCCCTGACGGGATACTTCAGCTTTTGGTGCAAGGTGGAGGTCACCGCCCCAGCTTTATGGATCCAAGGTCGACCCAACAGACAAGAATATGATGGACGTATATCCATCACGTAAAAGGTAGAGTCAAACACTTGAGAGCCCACACGAATAGGGATGTTAACCTCTCCATGAACCATCCTCTTGGAACCGTCAAAGGCCCTGACGATGATATTGCTGGGTTTCAACTCCAGGCCTTCATAATCCAGACGATCTAAAGCCTTTTTCGGAAGAACATTCAAGGAAGAACCGGTGTCTACCAATACATGTGCCAGAGTAGTGCCCCTGCATTCAATAGAGACATGCAGGGCATCATTGTGGTCTCTCCCTTTTGCGGTCAGGTCAGCATCTGAAAAACCCAAGCCGTTATCCGCCGTTAGATTCGCTATGCAGTCAGTGAACTGGACTGCAGACGTCTCCTGCGGCACATGGGCCGTCTTGAGAAATGAGATCAAGGCCTTAGCATGGGCCTCGGAGCATAGCAATAAGGAGAGCAGGGAGATCTTGGAGGGTGTATGCCCCAACTGCTCGACAACATTAAAATCACTTTTCTTTATTATTTTCAGAATCTCCTCCATTTCTTGTCGGGAGGCCTCAGCATTTATGGGTATTGGCGCCTCCATCCGGGCAGGCTCTTCTTCAATCCCTTTGCCCCGAGCATTTGATGACTCGGCAGCAGGGGACACAATTTGATCAGCAACAGGACTAGGTAAACTTGTAGGTTTTATGAGGAGGGGTTTTCGAATAGCGGGCGGCGCAATGTCAGGCAAGAAGAGCCTGCCACTGCGGGTGACCTTGGCTGGACCAGTGACATCGCAGATACTGGCACTAGCGTCGAATTCTTGCTTGATTCCATTTACATACATGTCTGCCCCATAATGCCAGGGGACAGCTTTATCAGATACGTAGGAGAGGGGTCCCGGAACAGTAATGATCACAGGCGCAACTGCCAAGATTTGAATAGGCTTCTTCGGGGGAGCCTTGATTGGATTTTTGAAGATGGTAATCACAGAAACTTCTTTCATCGGAACCAATTGAACAGCGGTCTTTTTGAATAGAATCTCCTTGCTATCCATTAGGCCTTGGATGCCTAACCTTAGCAAGGGACAATCAGATAGGGAAATAGCACAGCACAGGCAACCTTCACCGCAACCCGAAACTAAACCGGCCCGCAGTAGGTTCTTCTTAACAGTCTTCAGAGGGGTAACAACTTCATCTATCGAAACAGCATACACTTCTTCCTCAATGGCATTTACCCTATGCTGGGGCATAGGAGCCGTTACAACATTTGGTCTTTCTGGCGCTTCAAACTGAATTTCCTTTGCGTCGATCAGATCTTGCACTTTGTTTCTTAAGGCCCAGCAATCATCAGTAGTATGCCCGGGACTATCAGAATGATAAGCACACCGGGCATTTGGGTTGTATTTAGGAGACGCAGTGTTGACGACCTTAGGAGCTTCTTTGAGGGTCACCAGGTTGGTGGATAACAGTTGGGGTAAAATTTGAGATAATGTCATACTCAGTCGGGTATACTGCCTCTTGGGCCTTTCACTTCTTTGTTGGTTGTACTGCTGAGGAGCAGCAACAGGTTTGGAGATGACCAAAGCATTGACGGCTTGGCGACTTTCGGGCTTGACTTGTCTTCTAGGACCATAGACGGCACTTGCTTCTTTCTTAAATGGCCTCTTCTCAGCACTTGTAGAGGCAGCCTTTTGTATCTTGCCTGACCTGATGCCAGCTTCAATTCTTTCTCCCGTTAATATCAAATCTGTGAATCCAGCGGAGGAGTTACCAACCAAATGATTGAAAAACGGACCAGACAACGTCCCAAGGAACATATCAACCAGCTCTCGATCAGTTAATGGAGGCTGCACCCTGCCAGCCAAATCTCTCCATTTTTGGGCGTACTCTTTGAACCCTTCACCCGTTCCTAGAGACATACCCTGAAGCTGGGTACGCGTAGGAGCGAGATCAGAATTGTATTGGTATTGTCTGTAGAATGCGGTTGCCAAATCCTCCCAGTGTCGGATGCTAGCTCCATCCAATTGGTAGAACCATTCAAGTTGTGACCCCGAAAGGCTATCTTGGAAGAAGTGAATCCAGAGGTTCTTATCCGCCGTGTAAGGTTGAATTTTCCTTACGTACGACCTTAGATGCAGCTTTGGGCAGGAGACCCCATCATACTTGGCGAAGGCAGGCGCCTTAAACTTGTGTGGAATGACTACCCCAGAAGATAACCCCAAATCTCCGAAATCCAGTCCCGGCATATTCTGAATTTCCATGGCGCTCAAGCGGTCCTCCAATTGCTTGTATCTGTCAGCAGCAGGTGGGTATTGTTCGTCGTTATAGTCCGTCTCGTTGTCGGAGACTGCGGGACTAGGAGCTCCTCCCCCTTGGGGACTGTTTTTTTCAGCAGAAGAAGTGGTTGGATCAGCTTCATTGTGGAGTGTGTTCCCAAATCGGCGTCCGGTGTTGAACAATGCAGTCCTCTTTTTCTTCTTCTTCTTCAGGAGTAGAGTTTTCAATTCTTGCTGACCTTGGGCTAGGCTTAGGACCATCTCTTGAAACTGTGCACTTTGGGCCTGAAGGGCCTTGATTGCTTGCTCACTGGATGAGTCTGGATTCATGATGACTGTTCACACAAACAACGAAGAAAATTTAGCAACCTGCGAAATAGGGTACCTGCTATGCATATGGTGTAATGGAATGCGTATGTATGCAATGCATTCAAGGATTTAGAATATTCAAAATTTGTTGTAGACAAAAAGGAACGCACATCATATTAATAAGGAGAAATTTGTTAGTACATAAATGCCTCATGGGCCAAATATTACAAAATAATTCCTTAAGGTAAAAAGACATTGCGCATCCTCTTTGGCGCGATGTAGGTGTTGAGATTCCTTTCCTCGTGCAGCAGGCGAGTGAGCTCCAGGACCTTCTTTTCACTAGCATGTAGACTGGTCTCAAGAGAATTCCGTTCTTCCTTAAGCTGGACCCAGCTCTTCTGCATTTCTTCCCAGGAGGTGGGCATGTCAGGATGTTGAATGGTGTAGGATGCTTCTCCTTCCAAGACTGGTTCTTTGATCACAGGAAGCATGTGAGGATAAGGCATTACTAACTTCTGGGAGCGGGCTCGCACCCACTTGAGATAAGGTTCCAACGGGATGGAGTTCCGGTGCCCCAATGTCTTGCTGTCTATCCTACTTGGCATCCTCCAAGCTCTGATAAATCTCTGACGAAGTCCTTGAGTATCGTTGTCGAAGTCGAAAACTATGTCAGGAATTAACATGTCATGAGGGCCATCCCTCCGAGCATAACCAAATTGTCTCCAAGCCAGGCATGGGTTGTAAGTAATACCTCCTTTGATTCCAAATAAAGGAACATTAGGGTACTCCCCACAACGATCAATGATAGTGACGTCTTCCCTGGACCTAGGACACCAATGTATATCTGCATGCGTGAGAGTCATTAACCGTTGTGACCATCTCAAACCCCGCTCGTTCTTCAAAACTGATTGTGGAAGGTGCGAAATAAACCACCTTCCCAGGAGAGGAGTGCAACACATAAGGACACCCCTTCTTCTCATGGTTCGAGTGTAACATGAGTGAAGGATATCCCCCAACAGTGTAGGTATAGGATTCCTGGTCATAAAGATCTGGACAGCACTGATATCAATAAGCTGATCTGGATTAGGGAACAATACCAAACCATAGACAAGGAGGGCCATAACTTCTTCAAAAGCTCGTAGGTCAAGAGAGTTCCAACATTCTTGGGCCTTTTCAAACAGAAACCTGGCTAAGAACCCTTTGATACCACTTCTAACTTCCCAATGTCCTTTGAGGTCAGATGTCTGTAGATGCAAGGCTTTAGAAATCTCTTCAAGCTTGGGCTCCTCTTCCGTACCGTTGTAGGGT
This sequence comes from Vicia faba, assembly GCA_948472305.1. Taxonomy (NCBI): domain Eukaryota; kingdom Viridiplantae; phylum Streptophyta; class Magnoliopsida; order Fabales; family Fabaceae; genus Vicia; species Vicia faba. Next base: position 340,296,273 of record OX451736.1, read on the forward strand.
AGTTGATCAAGGATAGGGACCTTCAGAAGTCGGGAGAACTCTTCCAATGTAGGCACCAACTGATAATCCGGGAAGGTGAAGCAGTGATGCAAAGGGTCAAAGAATTGGAACAGGACCTTTATCAAGTCCTCCTCAATGTTGGTGTTAACCAAGCTGATGAGTCTTCCATGTCTCTCACTGAATGAAGAACCCTCGGGAATCCTGGACAGAAGTTCCTTAAGCTGAAGAGGGATCTTTACAAGGCCAATCTGAATTGTCTTTCTGCGAGCAGTTTCCATGTCCTATAAAACAAGAACAAGGATGAAGATTCGAAACCCTTGAAATGGTTAGTCAATGCTCATGATGTTTGTATGATGTAATGATGTGATGATTAAATACACCATAAATATTCACAAAGGCAATCATGGTAAGGCACATAAGTCACACAAACCCTTAGAGTTTAGGCCTACATGGGGTCTGGGTATTACCCTCTTGAAGTTTGGTGGGCTCAACCTGTCCTATCAAAAGTAACCGGGTTCTAAAGGTCCCAATATCACTGGATTGCTTTCATTGTTCATCGTTTCGATTTAGCCACTGAACTGGCGACCGAAATATTCCAGGAAAGCAACCCTCAATTGAGTGTAGTATCGAGTATCAACCAACCTCGGACTGCACCAAAGTCAGTTATCTCACTACCCTAAAAAGGCCAAGATGGTTCAATTTAAGGTTCCTAAGGTCAGTTGATGCTTCATGACACCACGCGGCGGCCCCGTACTCTCCTTGACTGAACTCAAGGGTTACCGGTACACACCAAAGTGCCACATCAACGTAGCAGACTGTTTCAACCATGTCGGTATACCCCGCACAGTTCCCTCACAACCTTGTTGCTACCTAAAAGGGTTTCCCCAGATCCGGGTTAGGATCTATAAAGCTCCGATACAAAGCCCACAAAATGTAAAAGCAAACAAAGCAAGCAATTGAAAACAAAGGTGATCTAAACCCTAAGGTTACTCCACTTTAAAAGTTTTCCCCAGCAGAGTCGCCAGTTCTGTGATACGGTGGGAGAACTGACTTGAGGTTTTGCGTTTGTATTCGCAAATGTTGCGGTTAGCAAGAGTCGCCACCGACTTTTTATTTTATCCTAAGGAAAGGTTAAAAAGCACAGCAAAAAACCTTTTGAGATGTTTTCTTGGGTTCGGGGAGTAGATTATAGAAAGGGAAGGTATTAGCACCCTTTCTATCCATGGTTATCCATGGGCTCTTAGTTACTTGCTTAGATCACTTGCCTTTTGGTTTTTTCAATTGTTTTAAATGGTGCTTGAGTGCGTGGGTTTGAAAATGTTTTGAAAAGAGGCCAATGTGGTGGCAACCTTTGTAATGATCCATGTGGGGATGTATACAAAGGTGTATGTCTTTTGAAAAGTTTTCAATGTTTTCGAAAGTTGTTTTTGAAAGTGTATTGTGATGTGTGATTTTGAAATTAGGCAAGTGTTTTGTTTTGCAAGTTGATTCAAGTAACTAAGAGGTTATCTACTCCTAAATTTCTCAAAAGATTATTGCTATACTTTAACCCTTTTAACAAGTTTGCTCCACCATTGTATTTGGTGGGCAACCTTGTGTTAGGATGTGAAAGGGACAGGCGCGGGTCATCGTTTTAGACCATAATTGCAACGGCGTTAAATGTCTTTGAGCAATTTCTCTAAGGGACTTGATCATTTGTTTTTGTTTGTTTTTGAAAAGTTTTATCGAGGGACTATGATCATTCAAAATTATTTGCTTTGCCCAAAGAAGCTTAACATGCAACATGGCCCATTCATTTGAAGGCAACAAGTGGAATACCCTAGGGGGTGCAAGTGTGATTTGTGTGTCCATTTTCATGCTTGTTTATCTTGCATTAGGTCAAACTATTTTTTATCGTTTTTCGCATACAAACCCTAATTCTAGCATGTTATCATTAGAAAGCAATAAAGTGCGAAATTAAAATTACTAAGCTATTACAAAACCAAATATGGGAAGGGGGGTACAAATGTTCAAATGGGGATATTGACAAGAATTTAAATCTAAATTATTACATCAATTGAATATTTGCAATTTAAATAATGCATAATTAAATGTAAATTAAATAAATATGCGAAATGCAAAAAGAAAGTTTTTATGTGTATGAGAAAAGTATGGTTTATGTAAAAGGGAAGAGAAAATAAAAATGTATTATTTTTGAGTATTTTGAACTTAGGGTAAAAAACCCTAATTTTTAAAGAAAAAAGGTATTATTTAATTTAATACAACTATTTATTCATTATTTATAAAAATAAAATAAAATGAAGTATATTGTGAAAAAAAAAGGTATTTTGTATCAAATATTAATAAAAATGAAAAAAAAGTCAAGTATTTTTTATATTTTGTCTTAAATATATTAATAATCACATATATGTATATATTAAACCCTAAATATGTATTATACAAAATAAATATTTATTTAATATTTTAATAAAATAAATAAAAGAGTATTTTTTGTGTGAAATATTTTCAGAAAGTAAATGAAAATAAAAATTGTATTTACATTATTTTTACATTTTTATTCTAATAATCATATATATATATTTATGTACAAACAAAGAAAATAAACAAATAAATATGCAATAAATGCAAAAAGTGATGAAAAAAATATTTTTAATTTTTAAATGGCATGAGAAAAAATAAACAAAGTCAGCCAAAAAAGAAAAAGTCAAAAATGTTAAAAAATGAGCAAATGGGCTCAGGGGGGTGTAAACCAAAAAAGATGGTGTGAAAAGCAAAATAACACAGGCCCAGCCCATTGACCATTGTCTTCAACCTCCAGCTTCAAACATTTGAAAAAACGCGCGCCTCTTGCTTCAATGTCTAACTCCTGATTCTTGGCTTTTCAGCAAAAACTCATAACACAAGAAATGTTCAGCATGAAGAGACGGTTTCAACCATATAAATAACTTGACCTATCTCTCTAAGATGAGGGAGAATTTCTCTCCCCCTCTTTTCTGACCTAACTTTTCATCAATGTTCAGACATGAAATTCTCTAAGCACACGAAACATAAATGAAATCTAATCATATGAGCATGTTCAGGGCTATGATTGTGACATGTTTTCTTCAAAAACCTAAAGCTAACAATGCCTAATAAGAGAGATAGAACTCCATGAATATACCTGTTCAGTTGGAATCGAGCTTGGCAATGGAGGATGTTTCAGAGTGAAATGATGACTTGTACAGCTTCCTTGAAGTGTAAGGATGCTTTTCCAATTCCTACTTTGTCTTGAAACTCCCTGAATCGAGCTAGTGAACTCCAACTGCAAAACAGAAAATTGAAAATGGTGAAGTGGCTTGGAGGTGTTACAGGTCTGATTTTAGGACATGGTTAGCTTGCATATATTGTAGGGAAGGTAGAGGAAAAGGTTTGAATCAAAATGCTTGAAGGGATTGGGAGTTTGCACTCAAACTGCAGGGGCTCCCCTGTTTGTGCAGTTTTGAGGTGATTTTGAGATGGAGGGTGCTTCAGATGGCAAAGGCTCGTGTGTTAGCTTGGATTTGGTCTATGAAAAGTGTTTGATAACTTTGTTCTTCTGTTTTTAAGCTGAGATGAGAGTTAGCATAAGTTATGGACTTTTCTTCACACTTAAGCTACAAAATGCCACCTTTCTTTCTAGGTCAGTACAGGCCCTCTAACTATGCTGCTATCCCTTGCCTTGATCAGTGCAATTTGCTCACAAACTTGTGCCAAGAAGATCTTGATTGTATCACTTGGATTGCAAACTTGACATAAAGTTCTTCTTTTCAAGAATGGAAATAATGCTTTTTCTAGTTTAGGCTTAATTCCTTGTGTAATGACCAAAGGCTTAGAATAACAACTTGATTCATTGGTTTTGCATTAAATTAAGGAGTGTAATTTGGTTTTAGGACCTGTAAAGTAGCACAAACTATGCTGAGTTCAAATTTGCCAAGTTTATGAACATGCTTTGATGAAGAACAAAAGTGAATTTTTGCCAACTTGTGAAATTCGAATCTCTCAAGTTATGAGGTTGTTTGATGAGTTCTTGGACATTTTGGAAAGCTTGGAATGTGTACTACAATCCATCTTTGAAATGCAAATCAAAATTCCAAGTGGAAGGGTATGAAAAGTGGCCTTGAAGTAGGGTAGAAAACCTTGTCAAAATAGGTCAAATTTCACTAAGTTAAAAGATGGTTTAGTGCCCTTATTCAAAAAATTATAACTTGAGATACAAGCTTCAAATGAGAAAACTTTGTGAATCAAAGTTGTAGATTATGCAACAAGCTACAACTTTCATGTTTTGACTTTTGTTTGAATCCCAATGGATCATGGTGAAAAGATGGGGTAAAGTTGGGAAAAAATTAGGGTTTTCCATAACTTAGAAAAATTCTAAGTTATGAAAAATTCCATTTTCTAACCCTAATTTGCATTTTGAGATTTCTTGGTGAACAAGTTTCATGATTTGGAATGTTTTGATGAAAAATGAATCTTGGCTCTTGATTTTGACCAAAAAGTCAAAGTTTGACTTTTCAGTATACAGTCAAAATTGATCAATTGACTGGGAAATTCAACTGTCAATCTTGTGTACTTGGGATCTTTTGAGCTTGATGAACATGTCAAGATAATTCCATTGAGTCCTTTAGGCCATATGTGAGCTTGGTTTGCCATTGGCTAGGTCAAACAGTCAAAAATTGCCTTTGTGCAGTCAAAACCCTAAAAATGACCATTTTGCCCTTTTGATGATCTGATCAAATTTCTTGTGGAATTGTGATCCAAACTTGATCAAATGGTCCATGTGAGTTCATAATGTTGATGTGGATCAAATTTCATGAGGTTTGACTGTCAATTGGCCACAGATGACTTTTTCCCAATACAGCTGATTTCTAGGTCAACTGTCCAATTGACTGGGTAAAACTTGGAATCAAGACTTGAAACTTGGTATAGGTAAACTTGGGAGTCCAACATGAAGCATGAAAGTCATCTTGAGATTTTTAGGTCAAAACATCCTTGGGCAAACACAAACCCTAATTTGAGTCCACAGTGTAAGGAGAAGCCTTGAGCAGAGGAAACCCTAACTGTATCTTGATCTTCAAAGGTCTTGTGATGAGAAAATGTTGAGGAAATGGGAGGGCAAATTTTGGGGTACAACAGTATTTAATCATCTTCTACCTCGAACTTCCGAAAGGCACGTGCCAATCGTACTTTCAGGTTTAAGACGATTAAATAGGGGCAGCTGTAATACCCCAAATTTATCCTACCCTTTCACTTTTATCTGGCTTATGCATTTTGCACTTTTTCTCATGTACATAACTCCCATTAGATCATCTAACACATCATTCATTCATTAATAAATAAACCATGTCATGTGATCAAAGATATTGAGGAAATAGGGTCTCTATATGCTTTTAAGTTCTTATCTTCACTCAGGTTTAAATCAACTGGTTCTTTCATCGGTCAGGTTTTGTTTGAAGCTAGGGTTTCAATTCATGGATTTATTTATCACCAAGCTATAGGGTTATTCTCCTCTTCCTAACATCAAATTGGAAGGATTTCTCACATCATCTGGAGCTCCACTTCCTAATTATTCTTGTTGCATCCTTCAACATGTAAGGCTTTGTTTTCCTAAGCATGTGGACTCTAAGGAGGGATTGCACTAAGAGTTGTTCATCAGTTAAGTCTTACATTCTCAAGGACTCAACTCATGATTCAAAAAGCATAAGACGTAGAGAGATCTTAGTGTACTTATGGTATGCTAGGGTTTTGGTTCAAGAAGTTTCAATATGCAACACAAGGCAACGATATCTTCAGAGGATCCCATCCATGGAAAATTAGGGTTCATGGATATCTTAATGCAAGATATTTCATCTGAATGCTTGGTTTACTTGTGTTACAAGATTCTTTTGAGTTCATTCTGAATTACATTAAGCCATGGACTCAATGCTTATTATGAAGGATTAATATTCTAAGTTAAGGGTTAAAGTTCTTATAATAATGATCATTCAGTCATTTTGGGATAATCAAAGCGCAATGTTACATTCAAGGGTTAATTACAAGGTTGAGTTTAATTAAAAGTCCAAGAAACTCGAACTCAAAGTTTTATGCATGATTGCTCAACTAAGATCTTGCTTCAAAGGAAAGTTAGTCCGAATTTGAGATCGGAACATGGAGATTGAAGTCTCTTAAAATTGCAAGCGGGGCGTGTAAAATTGATGCAAGCTTCTAATGGAGTTTTTGGATTCAATTTTCGGAAAAAGCATAATATATCAAAAAGAATATACCAAGATCTCATTAAAATTCATCCAAGTTACAAATATTACAAAATCACATAAATACAAGTTCGATTACTATTACATCATTTGACACTATGGCATAACATCAATGGGAAGGATTACAAGTTTCATAATACAAATACTATCCTAAACATATGTCGTTCATCTTCAATCTTCATGTTATTTCATCTTCAATCCTTGCTCACTTCTCAAACTTCTAGAAATTCACATGCCCTGGACATTCTCCCCTCCTTCCCTTCGCCCATACCATAAAATCAGACCCAACTTTTATTCAAGCAAATGGGAAAGCCTGCCTTTTTTTCATGAAACCAGATCACCATATCAGTTCAGAATAAATCAGAATGTAGAGGAGATAACAAAAATGATGGGAAATCAAGAAAAGAAAATTGGTTTTGTTCAAAGCCAGAAAATTCATGACAAAAAGTCGTTAACTACTGTTATATAAACTGCAGACCTGTTTAAGGCATATACATAAAATCAGGATTCATAAACTATCCTATCATCCAAAACAGTTTACACAACCCTGTTTACGTCAAACTCGTCACCTTCTTCATGTTGTTCCAAGGCCAAACCTATACCATAACATAAACCCAAATCAGGACAACTATGAGTATGATATGCTTCAAAACAGAATAAAAACCAGTCAATAACATTCACCAACATGTTGGAGACGGAAAGAAGTTGTCAAATTTCATTCATCGGGATATATAGTTTAAGATAGAGAGAAAAGAATTGAAGCTGGAGAATAAAGTAAAAAAGAGAAGGTGTGTAAAATAGAAGTGAAGGCCGTGAAAGTAGGTCCATGAAAATCAAAATAGAATAACCAATCTTAACTGTTTCATAACAGAATGCTAACAGTTTCTAATCCCTAACCGTCCTTTCTAATAGGCTTCTATCTTCTAACCAATTATGTAACAAACTCCTAACAGAATATAATTCCCAACAAACTTTCTACAGAGGGAGAGATTTCCTAACAGATTGAAAGGAGGAGAAGGAGAGGCACAATTCATAGAAAAGGAATAAGATAAAGAGATAAGAAAGGAAAAAAAGAGAAAAAGGAATTCACGATTCAGTCTTCACAAAACAGAAAATTAGTTATAGAAACTCACTAGATCCAATCCCTCCATTATTCATCTCCAATCTTCATCTACTTCTACACATCTATCACTTATGCAACTTCAATCAGGATTCACTCTCCACAAGTCTATGAAATTCTCTCACCTTCTTCCATCATCTTCATCAATTCTCTAATTGAAATTCTCTTCACAATCTTGCTTCTTTATCTTCATCTCCTTCAATTATCGTTCAATCATAACCTCTTTTCTTCTCTACAAATCTGAAACCACGTTACTTCTTCAATCTTCAAGGCAACAAGAACTGCATCCTTTCACTGATTCATCTTCAAACTCTTTTAACAATGCTTCGTCACCAGCATTCAATCTCCATCGTGACGCTCTTCAAACTTCATGCCACTTCATCATCATCGTGTCTTCAAAGACACATCATCGAGTTTATTTCTCAGTTCCCCTATGTGATACGGTGGCAGAATCGACTGTTAATACTGGTTTGCATTTTGCATTCGCAAAATGTTGCGGTAATAAAGAGTCGCCACCGACTTTTATTTTATCCAATCAGGAAAAGCAAAAAGAACAGATAAAACCTTTTTCAAGATGTTTCTGAGTACGGAGGGTAGATTATAGAAAGGGAAGGTGTTAGCACCCTTTCTAGACGTGGTTTTCCACGGGCTCTTAGGTACTTTCTCATTTTGAAATTGCTTGTGTGTGCTCGTTTTGAAAAGTTTTGTTTTACTTCGTGTTAACCCTTATTTTTGACCTCAAGAGTGTTACGAAGTTGTTTTTGAAAACTTTGTTTGTGAAAGTGTTGGTGTGAAATTTTTTTTTGTTTGAGCAAGTACCTAGGAACTAATCTACCTACTCGAAAAAGGTCTGTTCATTTTCCTTTTAGACAATGTTATCCCATTATTGAGAAATAGGTAGCATCGTCGTGGGAGTTTTTTTAGGGACATTCGAATGGATAAATACGATCACAAAAGCAATGTTCAGAAATGTTAGTAATCATCCTAAAGCCTTAAAGATCTCTTTCCGAGGCAACATCCGAATGGGTCATTTTGATCTTTCGGGGCTAGAGGACAATCACTAACAAACCCTATACGTCATGACCGTTTATCAAAGGCAACCGGAGTGGAGTAAACCCTAGGAGTGAGCATGTGCGAGTGTAATTTTCAGTTAATTTATCTTTGCATATTTAGGGTTTTCTACTGTATTAATTTTCAGTTAGTCTTTCCATACAATCCTATTAACATTCATCTAAGCAGTTTATAGTTTGCATAAATTAAAGCGAGAAAGTTAAAAGTCCTAGCTATTACAAGGCTTTTGCAGATACATAATTATTTTGACCGAAAATAAAGATGAGGAATTGAAACCTCAATTACTATTACAAACTCGGAGCATTTATAATAATAATAAAAAGGAAATTAAAAATGCGCGCGGCGAATTAAGCACGAGAAATATTTAAGAAACCTAAAAAATCTAATTGAGAAAATTTTTAGGTTATTTTTGAGAAAAATTAGGTTATATACAAATTAACCCTAATTTCTAATTATTTTAGATTATATAAAAAGGAATTAAATTGCCCTAATTTTAATTAAACTAATTAATTATAGAAATAAAATATTTTTTATGAAAAAAATGACTTTTATGTTTTTTGTGATTTTTTGATTTAATGATAAAAAATGATTTTTATGTTATTTGTAAAAAGAAAATAATTAGTGAAATAATAAAAAGAATTAAAATAAAAAAGAGAAAAGAGATGGGCCTGTATTGTTGAGCAATTCAGGGGGCGCTGTGATACGGTGGGAGAATTGACTTGGGATTTGCGTTCGTTTTCACACTTGTTCGGTTTAGCAAGAGTCGCCACCGACTTTTTATTTATCCTAAGGAAAGGTCAAAAAGCACAGGAAAGACCTTTGAGATATTTTCGTGGGTTCGGGGGGTAGATTATGAAAAGGGAAGGTGCTAACACCCTTTTCATCCATGGTTATCCATGGGCTCTTAGTTACTTGTTTTAGATCACTTGCCTTTGCTTTTCATTTGTTTGAAATGGTGCTTTGTGTGTGTGGTTTTGAAAATGTTTTGAAAAAGATGCCTTGTCTAGGCAACCTTTGTAATGACTCTTGTTTGAGTATATACAAAGGTGTATGTATTTTTGAAAAGATAATTCAATGTTTTGAAAATTGTTTGGAAATTGTTTTTGAAGTTGTGTTGTGAAGTGTGTTTTGAAAAAATGGCAAATATGTTTTGCAAGATTTTTGATCAAGTAACTAAGAGTTTGTCTACCCTATTTTACTTAAAGATCTTTCTCATGTTTTTAACCCTTGTAACAGTGTTGTTTCACCATTGTGTTTGATGAACAACCTTGCGTTAGGATGTTAACGAGACAGGCGCGGGTCATCATATAGACCATGATAACAATATTGTCAAGTATCTTTGGCAATTTTCTTGAGGGACTTGATCATTTTGTTTAGGCAACTCAGATAGCTTCGTCGAGGGACTATGATCTTTTGTTTTATTTTTGTTTTGCCAAAGTACTCAACATGCAACCATGGCCCATTTTTGAAGGCAACAAGTGGATGGAACCCTAGGGGTGCAAGTGTGCATTGTGTTTGTTTTTCATGCATTGTTATCTTTGATTTTTGGGTTGTCCAACTGTTGATTTTATCTTGCCATACACACCTAATTACTAGCATTTGTACAAAGCAATAAAAATACAGGAAATAAATATCCTATACTATTACAACCATATTGAATTGCATGAGAATATAAAGGCAAAAATAAGGTAAAAGCAAGAAAAATGAGGGTCTTTCGATTGAGGCAGAAAACCCTTCGATTCTGCACTTTCTGGCTCTCTTCGATTTGGCTTGAAAAGGGTGAAGGCATGACTTTCTACTGAGGCCTCACGGTCAGTATGTTGTGTCTTTCGATTGGGACCAGCGGGACAACATGTTGTGCCTTTCGACCAGGCCTGGAATCTGTGCAAGATGTAATCTTCCTTTCTGCCTCCTTCGACTGGGCCTGGAGTCAGTGAGAAAGCCTGAGGCTTCGTTTCATATTCCTGTCTCCTGTTTATTTCGTTTGAGATATTAAATAGCAAGATGGCCTAAGGCCACGCTATCATTACCTCAGGGCCAGGTTAGTTCTTAAAGCATCTGTAACCATCCAAAGAACCAAACCAAAAGGAGAAGAAATAAAAACAAACTAAAGGGTGGAAACGAAAAGGTAACAAACACTACGTATATGTTTGAAACGAAAAGGAAGCTTACTTACAGGTCATGCTAGAAATGAAAGGTTCAAGGTTAAGAATGACTTACCTTGCTTGAGGCTGGAATGTGTGTTGGGCCTTTAAGTGGTTTCCTTGAATGCTTCTGGATTCGAAGGGAGGAACCAGGGGTTATGTCTTTGATACTGGATCCGAAAGAGAAGAACAAGTGTGAGGTTCTTCCTACTGGATTCAAAGGGTAACAAGGTATAAGGATGTTTCAGATTCTAAGGGGATAAGTGTTTGGATTCTGGGTATGTGTTTGATGAGTGTTTAAGTGTTTGAGAGCTTTCTGGTGTTTGAGAATTTTGTGGTGTGTGAGAATTTTGTGGTGTGTGAGAATTTTGAAGATACGTTCTCCTCTCTCTCCTTTTCTTTGTGCAAATGAACTCTCTATTTATAGAGAAAGACTTTTGGGAAGCTTGGGGAGAAAAAATAATAAAATAAGGCTCAACTGGAAAGTAAATGTCCACTTGTGCCACAAAAGCAAGATGAACGGTTCAGATGGGTTGCTTCCTTCTGAAGGAAAACAGGCGCAAGGCTCAAGACAAAATTTTCTAAAAGGTAGTACTGTGCTATTAAGTGCAAGTGGTCTTAGACAACAAATGGGTAAAGGCCTAAAAAGGGAAGACACGTGGCCTAGCCTATGGGTCTAAATGTTCAACTTGATCTTTTGAGTCGAATCCTCCATCTTTCTACACCTTTCGACCAGACTAGGACAACACGACATTCGTTTTCACCAGCTGTGTGTCCTTCGAATGGACCAACAATGTGTTCTTCGAATGGCCCTTTTTAGGAGGTTATTAACTTCTGAATCGAAAGAAGCTTTTATAAGATTATTGACTTTTGAGTTGAAGAAAACCAAAAGGAAGCCTTTCCCTCAGTCGAAGCTTGTGGTTGAAACAAGCTAATGCCCAGTCAAAGCTTGTATCGAAGAAAACATATTGCCAAATCGAAAGCTCATGCTTGAAGGAAGCATATTGTCCAATCGAAGCATGTGGATCGAAACAAACATAAAGGGAGTCATTTCCTTGTGTCTTTTTTAGAATGAGGGAAGTTCCTGGCTTCTGAGTTGAAGGGCGTTTTTTCAAGGGAAGAAAGAACTTAGTCACATCTTGTATGAAGATACTTCTTGGATCAAACGAAACTTGTATGAAGCAAAGTATGCAAGAGGCCCTTGGTGCAAGTGGATTTGAAGGATGCATAGAGATGGTTACTTTGTCCCATCGAAACTTGTCCAAACGAAGCAAGCATGCAGGCAGTAAACTTGTCCAGTCGAAGCAGGCTTGTAGGCAGTAAACTTGTCCAAATCGAAGTAGGCTTTGTAGGCAGCACGCTTGGTGAATCGAAAAGGTTTCCTTACAGGGGGCATGTGTGGCCAACATGTCATGGCCTTTGATTGCAACCATGTAGGCAACACACTTGTCCAATCAAAAGGATGAATCGAAGGAGGTTTCAAATCCAAACGAAGAATGTACCTAAGTTGCATTCGAAGGAGGTTTCAAATCCAAACGAAGGATGTACCTAAACTGGAATTCGAAAGAGGCTTTCAGTTCAAAATGAAGGATGTAATCCAAGTTGCATTCGAAGGAGGTTTCAAATCCAAACGAAGGATGCACCTAAGTTGCATTCGAAGGAGGCTAAGAGCCAGTCGAAGGGTGCTGAATCGAAGGAGACCTGTTTTCCTCCAAATTTGTCAAAATGGTATTTTTATCTATTTTCTCCCTTTTTGACAGTTTCCTTTTAATTTTGGTACTGGAAAATTCCAATGCACTTGTGCAAGATTGAACCTTGAGAATCCTTGTGAGAAAGGCCTTGAAGAATGAGAGGGAAAATTTTGGGGTACAACAGCTGCCCCTGTTCAATCTTCTTGAACCTGAAGATTTATATTGGCGGATCCTCCATTCTTGACTTTGAAGGTGGAAGATGATTGAACACTAGAGTTCCCCGAAAATTTTCACTCGAAGATGTGTTAGTTGATTATATGGGGAATGGGCTTAAAGATGCCATTTGGAGAGGTAATGGATAGTTGTGGAGATGGACTTAAAGATGCCATCCAGAGGTGAATGCTAGACTGTATCTATAAGCTGGAACTAGATGATTGCCAGCATGGCGTCCGTGTTTGGAGCGCCTCTGAACTGTATTGGAAAGTTGGGTTGTTTGAGCTGGTCGAGTAGATAGTTGTCCTGTCTGGTTTCAGGTATTAATCTCTGACCTGAGAAAGAAAGATAGTTTTCCTGGCTTGTTACAGGTATTAATCTACAATCAGTCGTCCACAGATAGTTTTCCTGGCTTGCTACAGGTATTAATCCGGAACTTGAAAAGGTTGGTCGATGAGATAGTTGTCCTGTCTGGTTTCAGGTATTAATCTCTGCCCTGAGAAAGAAAGATAGTTTCCTGGCTTGTTACAGGTGTTAATCTTCAATCTCTTCATGTAGATAGTTTTCCTGGCTTGTTACAGGTATTAATCTACAATCAGTTGTCCATAAATAGTTTTCCTGGCTTGCTACAGGTATTAATCCGGAACTTGAAAAGGATGGCCGATGAGATAGTTGTCCTGTCTGGTTTTAGGTATTAATCTCTAAACTGAGAAAGAAAGATAGTTTCCTGGCTTGTTACAGGTGTTAATCTTCAATCTCTTCATGTAGATAGTTTTCCTGGCTTGTTACAAGTATTAATCTATAATTTGAAAAGGTTGATGGTAGCCATCTGTTGATTGACCTTTTCCTGAAAAGGTAAAACGTTAGCTGTATGCAATGTCATGATGTATCAAATGCATAATGTCATGATGTTCTCAAAAGTAAATGAGATTATGTTGTATGCACTTATCATGTATGTAAATAGGATGTATGAAATGTGAAATGTTAATGAATGTATTTTTGTCTGGGAAAATAAATCCTTGACAAAAGCTGGGGAGTCATTAAATCCTGGACTGCTGTTGAAGAGTATGTGTGTCTTCAAACTTTGCTTAGAATATTTCCAATGGATTCCTGTTTTGTTGTTTAAGGAGAACTCCGCTGGGGGAAGTTGAAAACTCTGTGGGGAGTATGTTTATTTCTGCTTGGGAAAAGAGTTTAGGAGTCTTAGTCGTCTGTTGCTCTACTGGGAAGTCAAAGTTGAACTGATACCTGGTCGGGTCCAGGTTTCGCAGTAACTTGCTGGGGATTGTAGAGTAGTCTACTGGGGAAGAGGAGTTGTGGTCCTTTGATTTGTAGTAGTAGGAGAGGCAAACTCAAGCTGGGGAATCCTGGTGTTGTTGGGGAAATAAACCATGTCGTCAGTCCGCTAGAGAGGTGACATCTTCATTGGGGGAAGTCCTCGAGGATTCTTGAGGTTGATTCAGCTGGTAAAAGGGGGTCAGAGATTATACTCTTGCTGGGGAATCATCCTATGAGAAGGATTTTGGGGAGATTTGTCACTGCCCCTAGCAGCGAGTGTTTGTGGCACTTCCTGGAAACGTTTGACTGTATGTAACCCTTTGTTGGGGTTGACGTTCAATGCCCTAAGTGACGGAGATGGAGACTTGCCCCTGGTTACTCTGCACTTCTTCAGAGATTTCTGGAAATCTTGACTGGACTGCCCCAGGTGTGCTGGATAGTGACATGTTAAGTCCCCCTGTTGATAGGAGATTCGTCAATGGAAGTGTCATCCTTCTTGAATTGATTTTGTTCACTGAGAGAGCTTTTGTTCACTGGATATTCATTGTGTGAATTTCTCCGCTGTTAAACAAATAGCCATATGCAAACAATGATATTCAAGTAGTGCAAAGTTTATGCTTGTCTGGAAGTTTTGAAAAATGCGTTATTTAGCAGAAAACTTTTTATAAGACAAATTCAACACAAGATTTAGGGCTAAGCCTTACAGGAGTCAGGATACCTTTTATAACAGTATGCTTTCGAACTAACCCATGCTTCAATTAGGACTTTTGAAGGGTTGTAACGTGGCTTGGTTCACGGTTTAAGAAACAAAGGATAAAGGCTCAAAGTATATTTGTACCCACCCGCTCTTCGTGATGTTCTTCAATCCTAAACTCAGTTAATTGTGCGTCGAACTCTATTCGAATTTGGAACGACGTTTTGGTGATGGTTCACACAAGTTGGATTTTGGAAGGCAGTCATTTTTGCAACATTTTTCATGTTGTTGAGGATTTGTAGCGACCTCGTTCTTTTGATTTGTTATACCTAACTTTTGCCTGACTGTTCCTGTTTTCGAGATTACAGTCAGCGGGATGCCCCAGCTTTCTTAAGCCTCCTTTATAGGTTTTGGCTTAGTGGGATTTTCTCTTTTGAGAGATTGACTGCCTATGAGATAAGGAACCACCACTGTCTTTTGATTCCATAGGAATGCTTTTTATGTCGTTCGTTGTATTATGAACTGAGAGTTTTGCGACTTCAATGCGCATCTTTTAAATTAACTGAGAGACTACCCTGCCCCAGGTTTAAATTAAAGGTTTCAATTTGTGTTTAAAACAGAAAACTCCTACTTCTTTGGCTCGAAGGGGTTGACTAGGGATTATCTTCCTTATAACTCCAGTGTTTAGGATTTGAAAGAAACTCCTGTACATCGTCAACAAGGTTTGTTCAAAAGCATAATGTATGAGATTATGGCATTGTTTCGTCATCCTCCCTCTAAAGGCTTGTAACTTTTAGCAAGAGTTGAAAGTCATAAAGAGAGCATAATTATAGTGAAAATGAATGGATGAATTCAATACAAATATATGCAATGCATTAATGAAACAGAGTTTGACATTAACAAATAATTGTTTGAAAAACCAAAGAGATTACAACTTGAAAATTCAAATCAAACAAAGATGGTCTCAATGATTCGTCAAAGGAGCAGTGATTATGCTAGAGTCTCCGGAGGGTCAAACTCGATCTCCTTGGCATCAATCATGTCTTGGAACTTGTTCTTCAGAGCCCAACAGTTGTTTGTGTCATGCCCTGGGCTACCAAAATGATAAGCACATCTTGCATCCGGGTTGTAGTTAGGAGAAGAAGTCTTAGGGTTCGGATGAGGAGCCTTTAATGTAATCAGCTCTTTCTTCAACACGTGTTATAGCGCTTGAGCTAGTGACATGTTGATCTTAGTATATTGTCTTTTAGGCGTGTCTGGCCTTCGTTGATTTCCCATTTGCTGTTGTGGGTGTGACGCAGAACTAGAGATCAGGACTGCCCCTACGTGTTGGTCAGGGCGACTCTTTTGACTGTACACAGCATTAGACTCTTTCTTCCCACTGTAAGGCTTTTTCTGAGCATCGGAAGGTGTAGCTTCTTGAATCTTTCCACTTTTGATGCCAGTTTCGACCCTTTCGCCGGTCAGTATTAGCTCGGTGAATCCGGCTGAAGAGCTTCCGATCAAGTGTTTGAAGAAAGGCCCTATCAATGTTCCCATGGAGATGTCAATCAGCTCCCTGTCAGTTAAAGGGGGTTGCACCCTACCAGCCAGATCTCTCCACTTTTGGGTGTATCCTTTGAAGCTCTCGTTGGAACCCATGGTCATGTTCTGCAATTGCACACGAGTTGGTGCAAGATCAACATTGTACTGATACTGCTTATAGAAAGCAGCAGCTAAATCCTCCCAGGTGTGGATGCGAGAACTCTCCAATTGATAGAACCATTCGAGTTGAGTCCCTACTAGGCTTTCTTGGAAGAAATGGATCCAAAGCTTTGGATCAGTTGTGTATGGTTGAATCTTACGGACATAAGACTTTAGGTGCATCTTAGGGAAAGAGACTCCATCGTATAGGGCAAAGGTAGGGACTTTGAACTTTGGCGGGATGACTAATCCAGAAACTAAACCCATGTCTCCTAAATCCAAACCAGGTATTTGTTGAATCTCCATAGCACTGAGGCGATCCTCCAACTGTTTGTACTTGTCATCAGCGAGAGGATATTGTTCTTCGGAGTAGTCAGCTTCAACATCATCGATCTCCAAATTGTGGTCTTCTTCAAGACTATCCCCTATGTTGGATAGAGTTGAAAGATATAGGGTTTTAGGTCTTCTTTTCAAGTTCAGGACACCTACTGTCTTCTTGGACTTCTTCTTCTTGTCTTTGAGAAGGAGAGCTTTCAGGTCCTCTTTCCCTTTACCCATAGCCAGAAGCATTTGTTGGAATTGAGCGTTTTGAGCTTTCACCATTTGTTCCATATCCATCTTACTGAAATAAACAGTAGGAAGATAAGGAGACCTGTATGGGAGAAACCTGTCATGATATGATGCATGATATGTGGATGCATGTTTTCAAGGATCTCACGGGGTAAACACAAGAAAATGTTAGAGGTTGAACCTCGATCAACATCTTTGATTGGAGAACTTTGTATCCGTGGATGTCTTTCCACGAGAGTCAAGCTCACCATGTCAAGTGGGTCATAGCCCCCGATTCAAGTTGTTGCACTTGATATTTGACGGCGTTTGTTTAGAGGGGAACCCTCTTGCCCTTTGGTAGATGTCTGGTTCAACGTGTCCCTGTATCAAAAGACCCTCGAGATCCTTGAAATGGTTATTGAAAATGCTATGGTATGATGTTATGATGTTATGTATATGTATGCAAAAGTAAGCATGTGTATATACAGACAGTCATATTCACACAAAGCAAACAAGTCCTTAGGTTTAGGCTTGCATGGGGTTTGTAGGTAAGTACCCTCTTGAAGTTAGTTGGCTCAACCTATCCTAAAATAGAAACCGGGTTCTAAGGAGCTCAATATCACTGGAATATTTTCTGTGTTCATTGTTTTGGTTTAGCCACTTAACTGGCGACCAAAATATTCCAAGAAAACAATCCTCAATGAGTGTAGTATCGAGTATCTACCAACTTCGGACTGCACCAAAGTCGGTCATCTCACTACCCCTAAAAAGGCCAAGATGGTCAAGTAAGGTTCTAAGAGTTCGTTAGTGCTTCATGACATCACTCAGCGGCCCCGTATTCTCCTTGACTACTCAAGGGCTACCGGTACCCACAAATATGTCACACTAACATAGCTACTGCTTCAACCATGTCGGTATACCCCGCACAGTTCCCTCACAGTTTATTGCTACTTACCTAAAAGGTGCTCCCAAATCCGGGTGTAGGATTTAAAACAAACCCAAGCAAGGAACCCAAAAAGTAAAGCAATCAAAGCAATCAAAGTAAGCATGTAAAGGTGATCTAAAACCCTAAGGTAACCCCACTTTTAGAAATCTCCCCAGCAGAGTCGCCAGTTCTGTGATACGGTGGGAGAACTAACTTGGGATTTGCGTTAGTTTTTGCACTTGTTCGGTTTAGCAAGAGTCGCCACCGACTTTTTATTTATCCTAAGGAAAGGTCAAAAAGCACAGGAAAGACCTTTGAGATGTTTTTGTGGGTTCGGGGGGTAGATTATGAAAAGGGAAGGTGCTAGCATCCTTTTCATCCATGGTTATCCATGGGCTCTTAGTTACTTGTTTTAGATCACTTGCCTTTGCTTTTCATTTGTTTGAAATGGTGCTTTGTGTGTGTGGTTTTGAAAATGTTTTGAAAAAGATGCCTTGTCTAGGCAACCTTTGTAATGACTCTTGTTTGAGTATATACAAAGGTGTATGTCTTTTTGAAAAGATAATTCAATGTTTTGAAAGTTGTTTGGAAATTGTTTTTGAAGTTGTGTTGTGAAGTGTGTTTTTAAAAAATGGCAAGGATGTTTTGCAAGATTTTTGATCAAGTAACTAAGAGTTTGTCTACCCTATTTTACTCAAATATCTTTCTCATGTTTTTAACCCTTTTAACAGTGTTGTTTCATCATTGTGTTTGACGAACAACCTTGCGTTAGGATGTTAACGGGACAGGCGCGGGTCATCGTATAGACCATGATAGCAATATTGTCAAGTATCTTTGGCAATTTTCTTGAGGGACTTGATCATTTTGTTTAGGCAACTCAGATAGCGTCGTCGAGGGACTATGATCTTTTGTTTTGTTTTTGTTTTGCCAAAGTACTCAACATGCAACCATGGCCCATTTTTGAAGGCAACAAGTGGATGGAACCCTAGGGGTGCAAGTGTGCATTGTGTTTGTTTTTCATGCATTGTTATCTTTGATTTTTGGGTTGTCTAACTGTTGATTTTATCTTGCCATACACACCTAATTACCAGCATTTGTACAAAGCAATAAAAATGCAGGAAATAAATATCCTATACTATTACAACCATATTGAATTGCATGAGAATATAAAGGCAAAAATAAGGTAAAAGCAATAAAAATGAGGGTCTTTCGATTGAGGCAGAAAACCTTTCGATTCTGCACTTTCTGGCTCTCTTCGATTTGGCCTGAAAAGGGTGAAGGCATGACTTTCGACTGAGGCCTCACGGTCAGCATGTTGTGTCTTTCGATTGGGACCAGCGGGAGAACATGTTGTGCCTTTCGACCAGGCCTGGAATCTGTGCAAGATGTAATCTTCCTTTCTGCCTCCTTTGACTGGGCCTGGAGTCAGTGAGGAAGCCTGAGGCTTCGTTTCATATTCCTGTCTCCTGTTTATTTCGTTTGAGATATTAAATAGCAACATGGCCTAAGGCCACGCTATCATTACCTCAGGGCCAGGTTAGTTCTTAAAGCATATGTAACCATCCAAAGAACCAAACCAAAAGGAGAAGCAATAAAAAAAAACTAAAGGGTGGAAACGAAAAGGTAACAAACACTACGTATATGTTTGAAACGAAAAGGAATCTTACTTACATGTCATGCTAGAAATGAAAGGTTCAAGGTTAAGAATGAATTACCTTGCTTGAGGCTGAAATGTGTGCTGGGCCTTTAAGTGGTTTCCTTGAATGCTTCTGGATTCGAAGGGAGGAACCAGGGGTTATGTCTTTGATACTGGATCCGAAAGAGAAGAACAAGTGTGAGGTTCTTCCTACTGGATTCGAAGGGTAACAAGGTATGGGGATGTTTCAGATTCTAAGGGGATAAGTGTTTGGATTCTGGGTATGTGTTTGATGAGTGTTTAAGTGTTTGAGAGCTTTATGGTGTTTGAGAATTTTGTGGTGTGTGAGAATTTTGTGGTGTTTGAGAATTTTGAAGATACATTCTCCTCTCTCTCCTTTTCTTTGTGCAAATGAACTCTCTATTTATAGAGAAAGGCTTTTGGGAAGCTTGGGGAGAGAAAATAATAAAATAAGGCTCAACTGGAAAGTAAATGTCCACTTGTGCCACAAAAGCAAGATGAACGGTTCAGATGGGTTGCTTCCTTCTGAAGAAAAACAGGCGCAAGGCTCAAGACAAACTTTTCTAAAAGGTAGTATTGTGCTATTAAGTGCAAGTGGTCTTAGACAACAAATGGGTAAAGGCCTAAAAAGGGAAGACACGTGGCCTAGCCTATGGGTCTAAATGTTCAACTTGATCTTTTGAGTCGAATCCTCCATCTTTCTACACATTTCGACCAGACTAGGACAACACGACATTCATTTTCACCAGCTGTGTGTCCTTCGAATTGACCAACTGTGTGTTCTTCGAATGGCCCTTTTCAGGAGGTTATTAACTTCTGAATCGAAAGAAGCTTTTAGAAGATTATTGACTTTTGAATTGAAGAAAACCAAAAGGAAGCCTTTCCCTTAGTCGAAGCTTGTGGTTGCAACAAGCTAATGCCCAGTCGAAGCTTGTATCGAAGAAAACATATTGCCAAATCAAAAGCTCATGCTTGAAGGAAGCATATTGCCCAATAGAAGCATGTGGATCGAAACAAACATAAAGGGAGTCATTTCCTTGTGTCTTTTTTAGCATGAGGGAAGTTCCTGGCTTCTGAGTTGAAGGGCGCTTTTTCAAGGGAAGCAAGAACTTAGTCACATCTTGTATGAAGATACTTCTTGGATCAAACGAAACTTGTATGAAGCAAAGTATGCAAGAGGCCCTTGGTGCAAGTGGATTTGAAGGATGCATAGAGATGGTTACTTTGTCCCATCGAAACTTGTCCAAACGAAGCAAGCATGCAGGCAGTAAACTTGTCCAGTTGAAGCAGGCTTGTAGGCAGTAAACTTGTCCAAATCGAAGTAGGCTTTGCAGGCAGCACGCTTGGTGAATTGAAAAGGTTTCCTTACAGGGGGCATGTGTGGCTAACATGTCATGGCCTTTGATTACAACCATGTAGGAAGCACACTTGTCCAATCAAAAGGCTTAATCGAAGGAGGTTTCAAATCCAAACGAAGGATGTACCTAAGTTGCATTCAAAGGAGGTTTCAAATCTAAACGAAGGATGTACCTAAACTGGCATTCGAAAGAGGCTTTCAGTTTAAAATGAAGGATGTAATCCAAGTTGCATTCGATGGAGGTTTCAAATCCAAACGAAGGATGCACCTAAGTTGCATTCGAAGGAGGCCAAGAGCCAGTCGAAGGGTGCTGAATCGAAGGAGACCTGATTTCCTCCAAATTTGCCAAAATGGTATTTTTATCTATTTTCTCCCTTTTTGACAGTTTCCTTTTAATTTTGGTACTGGAAAATTCCAATGCACTTGTGCAAGCTTGAACCTTGAGAATCCTTGTGAGAAAGTCCTTGAAGAATGAGAGGTCAAATTTTGGGGTACAACAGGCGCAATGTTGAAAATTCAAAGGCCCAAATTCCTTGGCCCACCTACCTTGCGCTGGATCCAGTGGGGGCTATGCTGGAAGGTGTACCATGGAGACGCATCCTGAGGCGCTGGATTGGTGATGGTGATGACCCAATGGCTGGATGGATGGAGTGTATAGTGAGCGTCTGGCTGTGTAAAGCATGGAACCTGCATGTAAATATTAAGAAAATAGAGAAAATGCTGGGACCTGGGATCGAACCCAGGTCCTCTACACTTTCAAACGCGCGCTTGACCACTAGGCTGTAATGTTTTGTTGTTAATATAATACAAGCAATACATAATATATAAAAGAACGTGATAACTCCAGTAAGCACGCAAAATTCAAGTAAACCAATGATGGTCATCCACGTTATTGTCTCTTTCCCCAGGACTGTCATTTTTGACATCAACCCTTTACCTACGGTCAAATTCGTCGCTTTATGCTATAGTGACGGTATTTGCCTGTAGCTACAAACCTACAATATCTCAAAATTCAAAGCAAGCAATATTAATAAAGACTAAAAACATAGACCCACTAAGAATCTTGCCCTGAGTTCATTGGTATCATTAATCAGTCCTAATTTTGCCTCTACGGAGAATCCCTAATTTGAAGCTTCTAAACCCTCGTAATGGCGTAAGCTTGTTCCTGCACTATAAATCAAATCCAGGCTATCCAAAAGATCACAAACATGATTATGAATACAGTTATACAAGCAAATCAAAGGTAAAATTCATAAAACCCTGAAAACAAGTTTGAGTTATAAGGGTGCAAACCGTGATCTGTATCTTACAGTTCTAGATGTTTTGTGGCTTGAGAATGATTGGAATCACTTCAGAGTACGTCCAGGAATTGATTAATGGATTTGGAATTGCTTGAATTGGACTGTAAATAAAAATTCGACCTACACTTTTTCTTCAAAAATTTGAGTTTGGTTTGGGGTTCTCACGACTGTAATCCTTGTTCTTACGCATTGGTTATGTTCTGTATATATAGTGTGATGAATTAGGTTAACAAAAATAGTTTGTATCTTGGTAAATCATGGAGATTTGATTTGGTTTTGCTCCTTGTATGATATCTTTCCAAAATAGCCTAATCTTGCCAATTTTAATTCGATTATCCCTTGCACGATTTGGATATGATATGCCAGCTTAATTGGATTTTATTCCTACAAAAAATCAGATCAAAACCAACCTTTTTTATTTTTTTCAATTTATTTGATTTAATCTATCTTTTAAATAATAAAAAATCAAAATAAATAAAGCAAAAAATGTGTGGATGCTGATTTGGGACGTGGACTATGTCTCTAACAAGATGCAATCATGAGAAGCTAGGCCCATTTGACAAAAAAATGCACTTTTGAGCACATTTGACTTTTGGCAATTTTGCAAAAATGGTCAACTTTGACAAGGCATACCTCCTCCAATTTTAACCCTAGAGAGGTGTTCTAGGACATTTTAGAAATCTTAGGGTGTCCCCCAAATAACCCTTTTGGTTTCATCTCAATTGGGTCTTCCATGTTCATGTAAGAAGCTTTGACCCAAAAGGTGTTTTTGTTGACTTTTCAAAAGGACCTATAATGTGGAAATTCATATCTTTTGATGAGTGCATATTTTGAACTTGTGGGATGAAGATGAATTGTAGGGAATTGCATCCTCTTCAAAATGAGCCTTGGATGGAAAATTTCTTATAAAGTATGAAGAAGTTATGCCTAGTCAGAGTTTGGTTGACTTTTCTTGAGAATCCCTAATTTAGCAACTTTTGGGTTTTGATGAATTTGAGGGCATTCCTTGAGGAATCATGATCAACCCTTGATCAAATGATGGATATCTCTTCAAAAATGTTGATGTTGACCAAAAATCTTGAAGTTTGACTATATGTGGGCCACAATTGACTTTTGACCTAATACAAATGATTTTCAGGCATCTGGGCAATTGATTGAGCAAACTTCTTGTGCAAGGCATGAAACTTGACATGGATGATCTTGAGAACATATTGGGACCATGGAAGGAATTTTGGATCTTTGGAATTCAATCATCTTGATGAGGAGTGAAACCCTAGTTTGAAGCTTGTTGCCTTGGGAGGAGGATTTGTCTGGTCAATCCTTAATCATCCTTGAGAAATTGAGGACCTCAATGGGCATGTACTGAGTGAAATGAGAGGGAAAATTTTGGGGTACAACATCTGCCCCTGTTCAATCTTCTTAAACCTGAGGATGTAGATAGGCTTGTCTGCCTTTCGTAATCTGAAGGTGGAAGATGATTGAACACTAGAGTGCCCATAAATTTGCACTCGTCTGAGATGGTGTTGGACTGTGTAGGTAGTATCGGGAATGGGCTTACAGATGCCATTTGTAGGAGATGATGGAAGTTCACCGGATATGGGCTTAAAGATTCCATCCGGAAGATATGACCGAGAACCTTCGGAGATGGGCTTAAAGATGCCATCTAGAAGATGTTGATTTCTCGAGATATTCCTTTGATGAGAATCGTTGTTCATGTCGTTGAGGAGGAATCTGTTGAAGAATGTTGGCCTCTGTCTTGGGAGAAATGGAATTTTAGGAACTTCAGTTGTCTTTTACTCTACTGGGGAATCATCTCTTAGTCGAGGAGATGAAAATGAACTGCTATCTGGTCGTGCTCCAGGCCTTACAGTGATTTGCTGAGGATAATAAGACGGACTGCTATCTGGTCGTGCTCCAGGTTTTACAATGAATTACTGGGGAGATGAGATTAAACTTGCTATCTGGTCGTGCTCCAGGCTTTGCAATTTCTCAATTCTTATTTGGTCGTGTTCCAGGCTTCAGAAGAAATTAAGTGGTTATCCGGTCGCATCCGGGTTTCAACTTGAATTTAAGGCACACTAACATCCGGTCGTTTCCAGACTTCATAGTAATTGGCCGAGTAAACCTCTATATAGTAGAATTCTAAGCTTCGCAGTACCTTATACTGTTATCTGGTTGTGCTCCAGGTTTCACAGTGTCTCTTGCCGTTATCTGGTCGTGCTCCAGACTTCACAACATCTCATACCGTTATCTGGTCGTGCTCTAGGCTTCAGTAATTTGGGGAAATTAAGTTGTTATCTGGTCAATTTCTGGGCTTCATAGCTTGAATTTGAGATATACCACTATCTGGTCGATTCCAGGCTTCATAGTGTTTTGTACTGTTATCCGGTTGAATTTCAGGCTTCACAATATGATTTATTGTTGGTTGACTATTATCCGGTCAGTTTCTGGGCTTCATAGCTTTTTTAAATGGAATAGAAATCTTAGTATCGATTTGACTGAACCAGGGAAAGGTCTCAAGTTGTCTTCAACTGGGAGAGAAATCTTAGTATCAATTTGACTGAACCCGGGAGAGGTCTCAAATTAACTTTGACTGGCATAGAAATCAGGGGAATCTTAGCGGCGATTTGGCTGACCCAGACGAAAGTCTTAGAACATCTTCAACTAGAATAGAAACCTTACTGTCGGTTTGACTGAACCAGAGAAAATCTTGAAAAGTGTTGGAATATCTTCAATAGGAATAGAACCTTGGTGTCGGTTTGACTGAACCAGAGAGAACTTGTGAGAACTTGATCGCATCTTTCCCTGAAAGGTAAAGAGTTAGTCGTATATAATGTCATGATGTATGAAATGTATTGAGTAATGATGTTCTCAAAATAAATGAGATTGTGCTGTATAATATGTATGCACATGCCATGATGTATGGATATGTAATGTTATTGTGATATTCTCCAGCTGGGGAAAATAAATCCCGGACTGCTGCTGGAGAGTATAAGGAGTTGAGTTCTTCGTTTCCGCTGGGGATAGTGACCAAAGATGATTAGCTGGGGATTTACATCCATTCTGCTTGAGAATATTCTGTCGGAGGAGACTTTGTCTGAGAATAATCCTGCGGGGGAATGACTCTGTGGGGAAGAGAGATACTCTGTTGGAAGATCTGCTGATTTGGAGAAATAAACTCAGCTAGGGGATGAACTTTCGTTATTGGAGAGAAGAGCTCTGTTGGAGATTGAGCTTCCGCTATCAGAGAAATAAACCCTGCTCGGGAGATGGATTTATAAACTGCTCATGGTTATAAAACTCGGTTGGGGAATGCAGATATCATCTTTTTGAAGGAACTTGCAGGGGAAGGAATTCCTGCTTGGGGATACGGAGGTCGGACCTTGGTTGTCTCGGCTCTATGGGGAATATAGGTATCACTGGCTTGTATGTGATAGTGACTTCGCTTCCAACTGTCTCTGCCCCTTGTACCATGATGGACGGGGTAACTGTCGGTATTTAGGTTTTGTACCAGTTTCTTTGAGTTCTTAGTAATTGTATTTCTGTTTTATATACAGATATTTGTGAACAGTAATCATATTCAAATGCATATGTCATGAATAAAACATTGGACGTTTTTTTTGCAAAACAAAACAGAAAACGGAAAAAATAACACAAATTTTTGTACTTAAAAGACGCTTTGTATTGATTTGAAATTTTCCTATAATAGGCGTTTTTTACAAGGAGGCTGAGGCTCTAGTAAGAGAATGCCGCCGTAAAAATGGAAATTATTACAGAAATTGTGTACAAAAAGAAAATAGCTATGTGTAGTGATCCCATTGGGTTTCAATTAAGCTATTGCCCCTTTGTCTTCGAGCATCTCATCACTTTGCTGCTTGTCCGAAGCTGACTGGATTGATCGGTACCGTTTGAGCTTGATATCTGATTACTAAGGTCTGATTGCAAGGTGATCCAATGGCACATAGTGATATGCTTTAATCCCTAATTTTTTCCTGGACCGCCCTTTCGGGTTTTCAGTCCACCGGGATACCCTTTTTTGCCCAAGCCGCCCTTTCGGGTTTTCAACTTGCCGGGTGTACAAATTTTTTCATTTTTTATCCCTAATTTTTGCCCGAACCCTTTTGGTTCGCCGGGATGCCCTTATTTTTGCCTAGGTATGTCAACCTAGAGGGTCTTTATTATGCGTAGTATTTTTTCACTATGTCCGCATTAATAGGGTGTGGAAGGTCGTCACCATCCATGGTGGTCAGAATCATGGCTCCACCCGAAAATATGTTCTTAATTACAAATGGTCCCTCATAGGTGGGAGCCCATTTTCCCCTGGGATCACCTTGCGGCAGTATGATGCGCTTGATTACCAGATCCCCTACTTGATACACTTGTTGTCTGACTTTCTTATTGAAGGCCTTGATCATCCGTTTCTGATACATTTGACCATGGCAGACAACAGTAAGTCTTTTCTTGTTGATTAAGTTCAATTGATCAAGTTGAGTCTGGATCTAATCGTATTCGCTCAAACCCGCATCCTTCATAATACGTAGAGAAGGGATCTGGACCTCCATGGGTAGGACAACCTCCATGCCATATACCAGAGAATAGGGTGTTGCCCCTGTCGACGTACGTGATGAAGTATGATACCCGTGAAGAGAAAATGGTAACATCTCATGCCAGTCTTTGTATGTCACCGTCATTTTCTGTATGATCTTTTTAATATTCTTATTAGCAGCTTTGACAGCCCAATTCATCTTCGACCGGTAAGGAGAAGAGTTGTGATGCTGAATCTTGAATTGTTTACAGAGTTCAGTGATCATCGAGTTGTTGAGATTAGTACCATTATCCGTGATGATTCTCTCAGGGATACCATAAAGACAAACCAAGCTATGCTTGATGAACCGTGCCACCACACTCTTGGTAACCGTAGCAAAGGAGGCAGCCTCAACCCACTTCGTGAAGTAATCAATGGCCAATAGGATGAAGCGATGCCCTTTGGACGTGATAGGTCTGATCTCGCCGATCATGTCAATGCTCCACATTGCAAAGGGCCAGGGAGCTGTCAAGACGTTCAAGGGAATTGGAGGTACATGCACCTTATCATCATAGATTGGGCACTTGTGACAGGTTCCAAAATGCTGATAATAGTCGGCTTCCATAGTGGACCAGTATTATCCTTCCCGTAGGATCTTCTTCGCCATGGTATGTCCACTGGAATGAGTGCCAAAGGTACCTTCGTGTAGGTCTACCATGATCCTCTCTACTTCTCTCTTGTCTACATACCTCAGTAAGGTAGAGCCATGATTGCGCTTATAGGGGATTCCATTGCTGAGGAAGAACTTTGCAGCAAACCTTCTCAGAAATTTCTTGTCATTGACAGATGCCCCTTCGGGGTATTCTTGAGCCTCGAGATACCTTTTCACCTCATGAAGCCAAGGTTTGTCGGATACCTCTTCAGTATCGATTTCACAGCAGTATGCCGGTTCATCCAACCTCTCAATAGTGATTTGGGGAGCTTCATTGTCCCACCTGACCTTGAACATTAACGACATAGTAGCTAGCGCGTCCGCTAACTGATTCTCTTCTCGTGGGAAATGTTCAAAGGTGATCTCTTCAAAATGCGGCAGCAGTGTCAGTACATGTTCTCTGTAAGGGATAAGGTTTGGGTGTTTCGTATCCCACTTGCCTTTGATCTGACTTATCACCAAAGCAAAATCCCCGAATACACTCAAGAACTTGATCCTTAGGTTAATAGTAGCTCTAAGACCCATGATACACGTTTCATACTCTTCCATGTTGTTGGTACAGTTGAAACATAATCGGGCAGTGAATGGAGTATGACAACCTTCAGAAGATATGATTACAGCGCCAATGCCATTACCCAATGCGTTTGAGGCTCCATCAAAAAACATATACCATCGAGATCCTTCCTCAGGTCCTTCATCCGGTCCAGGTTCTTCACAGTCGGTTACTAACATGATGTTTTCATCCGGGAACTCAAAATTCATGGACTGGTAGTCATCCACAGATTGATGTGCCAAATCATTAGCTAACACACTTCCCATGATTTCTTTTTGGGTTGTGTATTGGATGTCGTACTCGGTTAAGACCATCCGCCATCTTGCTATTCTTCCGGAGAGAGCGGGCTTCTCGAAAATGTACTTGATCGGATCCATCTTAGATATCAATAAAGTAGTGTGGGTCAACATATACTGTCTCAGTTAGCGAGCAGTCCATGCCAAAGCGCAAAAAGTTTTCTCAATCAGTGAGTATCGTGTTTCACAGTCGGTAAACTTTTTTCTAAGGTAGTATATTGCGTGCTCTTTTCAACCAGACTCGTCATGCTGCCCCAGCACATACCCCATTGAATTATCTAACACTGTTAAGTACATTATCAAAGGTCTTCCTTCAGTTGGAGGCATCAGAATATGAGGTTCTTGGAGGTATTTCTTGATTCTGTCAAAGGCGACCTGGAATTTGTCATCCCACTTTACCACTTGATCTTTCTTCAGAAGCTTGAAGATTGGCTCACAAGTAGCAGTCAGATGTGAAATGAATCGGGAAATGTAATTTAGGCGTCCCAAGAAACCTCTAACTTCCTTCTTAGTACGGGGAGCCGACATATCTTGTATGGCCTTCAGCTTTGCAGGGTGTACTTGAATACCTTTGTCACTGACGATGAATCCCAGAAGCTTACCAGACCTTACCCCAAAGGTGCACTTGTTCGGATTTAATCTCAGCTACCACGTCTTCAACCTATCAAACAACTTTTGTAGATGATCAAGATGTTCTTCCTCAGTTTGAGACCTGGCTATCATGTCATCAATGTAAACCTCCATCTCATGGTGAATCATGTCATGGAACGGAGCTACCATAGCTCGCTGATAAGTTACCCCGACATTCTTTAACCCAAACAACATCACCTTGTAGCAGAAAGTGCCCCACTGTGTAATAAAGGTTGTCTTCTCCATGTCTTCAGGTGCCATCTTTATCTGATTGTAGCCAGAGAAACCGTCCATGAAGGAAAAGACTTTGTGTTGTGCGGTGTTGTCAACCAGAACATCAATGTGGGGAAGCGGGAAGTCATCCTTGGGGCTTGCCCTATTCAGGTCTCTGTAATCCATACACATACGTACTTTACCATCTTTCTTAGGTACTAGAACCACATTAGTAACCCACTGCGGATAGGAGGTGACAACTAAGAACCCTGTGTTGAACTGCTTCATAACCTCTGCTTTAATCTTCTCTGACATCTCAGGCGCATACGACAGACCTTTTTCTTTACCGGAGGGCAGTCTTCTTTAGTCGGCAAACGATGAACCACTATATCCGTGTCTAGTCCCGGCATGTCTTCATATGACCAGGCGAAGATTTCAACATACTCATGCAACATCTGTACCAACCGTTATTTGACACTAAGCTCCAGATTTTCACCTATCATAACCTCTTTTCTGTCTTCCTCTATACCCAAGTTCACTGTCTCAACCGACTCTTCATGAGGATATATGGCCCTTTCTTCCTGTTGTAATAGTCTAGCAAGTTCTCTGGGTACCTCACAATCTTCCTCACCTTCGTCCTCGGCTTGGTTGATCGGATTTCCAAAGTCATAATGAGCAGCAGCAGAACTGTTATCAATGGGATCCAGAGTGGATATGGATCTGCATTTGGATACGTGAGTGTGTGTAAGAGCGTAGTTGTATAGACAGAATAAAAGAAAAGAAAGACATAGAGCGCAAAATTTATATGCAAATTTCCAATGCTTTATTGATGTCATATGAAAATGAAACATGATAACCCTCACAAATAGAACCATTGTGCCCCGGGTAAGACACGCGGCTATAGAGTTTATATTGTTTTTAAATTACATATCGGAAAAATAAGAAAGATAATTACTCCTGAACTAAAGTAATCGATACAAAGTCCTTGGCAGTCCAGTTACTGAGTCCGTAGTTGGTAGTCGGGAAGATCCAGCTGTCAATGTCAAAATCACCATCACTATCTTCAAGCGCATTGACCCCAGGATTGCTAATGCGTAGGGGAGGTCCTCCAGCCCAAGAGCGACAAACATCGTTTTGAGCACCTGGTAGTAAAGCCCAAACCAGATTTGTCAGACTTGTAATGAATAACCGGGAGCTGACCCCAAATGGTAGACTCACCTTCTTCAACCACTGTTCGTGCATCCTTGAGAGAAGCCATCTTCGAGGGAGATTTGGTGACCTTTGGAGGACTGTCAGTAGTTTCTGCTATAGCCATAATCTGAGGTACCTCTTCAAAGTTCTGGAAAGGAGTCTCGATGAACTCGCTATCCATTTCCACATACCTGAAAGAGTTCAACTGACTGATCATATACTCCTCTTCACCATGCATAATGACAATCTTTCCTCTTACTAGGTACTTCAACATTTGGTGGAGGGTAGAAGTAACAGCCCCATACCTATGTATCCAAGGGCGTCCCAACAAGCAAGAATATGATTGTTTGATATCCATTACATAGAAAGTGGAGTCGAAGGTCTGGGAACCAACTTAGATGGGGACATCCACTTCCCCGTGCACCATCCTCTTCAAACCATCGAAAGCTCTCACTACTATATTGCTAGGCTTCAAGGTCAAGCCTTCGTAGTCCAATCTGTCCTTGAGGAATCATGATCAACCCTTGATCAAATGATGGATATCTCTTCAAAATGTTGATGTTGACCAAAAATCTTGAAGTTTGACTGTATCTGGGCCACAATTGACTTTTGACCTAGTATAGTTGATTTTCAGGCATCTGTGCAATTGACTGAGAAAACTTCTTGTGCAAGGCATGAAACTTGACATGGATGATCTTGAGAACATATTGGGACCATGGAAGGAATTTGGGAACTTTGGACTTTAACCATCTTGATGAGGAGTGAAACCCTAGTTTGAAGCTTGTTGCCTTAGGAGGAGGATTTGTCTGGTCATTCCTTAATCATCCTTGAGCAATTAAGGACCTCAATGGGCATGTCCTGAGTGAAATGAGAGGGAAAATTTTGGGGTACAACACCCTTTTCTATGCATCGCAAGAACAACGACATCAGTGTGCATAAGAGATCAACATGGAATATCCCGCAAAGAATAAGAAGAAACAGGATTCAAAAGAAGAAAAGTGATAAGCACAAAGATTCTAGACGCAGAATATTACCTTGGAGTCAAGATCGTCACATTTCTTGAAACTTCATCTTTGTCTTCAATTTTCAACAACACGTCACGACTGAGGAACAAATCGCTGAACCTCGAATCTTGAACAAACAAGAGCAGATGACAACGGAAGATCGTCAGAAAACGGAATCGCCGATGGAAGAGAATGATAGGGAGTGAGGTTGAAGCTTGACGAGGATGAGAAGGAGTTATTCATGGTGTGTTTGGAAGCGATAAGAAGAGCGGTTGAGCTTAGGGAAGATCTGAGAAGTTGAGTAGGAAAAGAGGATGAACAACCGTGTTGCATTTTGTCTAGAGGATTCACGACTGTGGTTGTGCATCGGAGGACGAAGGGAAGTCGCGGCCGCCGTTGATGAAAGAAGAGGAAGAAGAATATGAGTTCTCTTAGAAGCTCAAAGGTCATAGAGAATTTTAACCTAAATCCTTTTTCCAATTTCTTGTTTTTATTACTTTATTTTGATTAAATGGCAATAAATTTGATATAAAAAGATTGAATAACAAAACTGGTAAGTGATGTTGTTGGTGGACCGAACCCAAACCCTTTGCTGGAGCCCAATAGCGTTTTTGGTGAGCTAAAGCATGATAAAAAAGTGCTAAGTGGCATTATGAAGTCCAACGTTTTTGGAAGCTGTCTGGTTGTGTGAATCAAAAAACCCTTGCTGGGCCTAGCGCCCAGACTCTTCCAACAACCCCTGCTTACAGTTGCACCCTTTTTTTTAATTATTATTTGCATTTATGTTGGGATAATTTTGATAATTGTTTTGTTTGAGTTTTTTTTACATGATAAAAATAATGAAATCAAATATAAAAATTTGTTAGATTTTTTTTAATTTTGATTTTAGGAATTAATTCGTAGTTATCCGATTATTCAAAATTCGTGATTCACCTTTGCTTGTTGAGATTTGAGTCTTATGCAGGTTTATCATGCGATATGCGGATGCGCTTGAGATTTCGATTATGATTGATTTTCATATTGATGATACTTTGATACTTATTCTGAGTATTCGATTTATGACTCTTTTCTTTGATTGGTTAAGCTTTTTCGCGAAGATCGTCGGGTTTCTTTCTTTTGATATGCTTCGTTAGGGATTGATATCCGTTTGGTATTTTCTCTTATTTATCTCATTTCACACTTTATTGCTTTCTAGATACCATGAGAAGTAGGAAATAAAGAGGGTGCGCTCAAAGTCGTTGTTTAAAGACCTATAGCAGGCATTCCGCACTTCATTTTCTATATGTGTTGTGCTTGTGTTTGTTTCCTTGGTTGTTGATCGATGAGTCACTCAATTTAGGAATTGAGATCACGATTTCGCTCTCAGTGCATGCTCCCTATAGGATTTTATCGCTTTCCTTTATTTCTTGCTGATCGATGAGTCACTCAATTTAGAAATTGAGATCACGACTTCGCTCTCATTGCGTGTTCCCTATAGGATAGTTTTGTTAGACTTTCTTTGGCATTCTAACCTAGATAGGATCTCTTTAGGTATGCTCTCGTGAGTTTATTAGCTTGTTTTCTTTATCCTTGTACATACCATGTTCCCTTAGGATGTGCTTTCTCCTTTTGGACGCAAGTTAGACCTTAAGTTCCAAACCATGCATGCTAACATTAGGTAGACATTTCCCTTTCATCCTTGATGTAGGGCTACCATTATATGATAATATTATGTTAGAAATAATCTAGTCTCCCTTAGACTCTTTTCTTCCCTTTTTGCATATGCATCTAAAACTAAAACTCTTTTTCTTAGTAAATCATAAAACAATATCACTTAAACCCTTTTTCAAGGTAACAAAAACACAAACCAATTTAAACCTTTTTGTGCGTCCAAGCACCTTTTCTGTAAAACACTTTTCAGGTAAGAACATAATTAATTTACTTCTGTGCCAACGCATAAGTCTCCAAAGGCCGAGTTGCGGCAGAAGGCCGAGCATCGTCCATAAAAAACACAAAACAAACAAAAACACGTGAGCCGAACTACGGTAGCTCTGATTCCTCAAAAAGGATACGTAGGCATTGTGGTAGGGCCCGAGCGGGTACAAATTTATTTTCCCTACATTATTTTCTCCTTTATTTTTCATTCATTCCCCCTTTATCAGTAGTAAACAGTAAGCATAGTTTAAACACACCCATAAGATAGATAAAAAGAGTGGATACCGTAGAGTACGACGTGTGTGTGGGGTGCTAATACCTTCCCCTCGTGTAACAGATTCCCTTACCCGATCTCTCGGTCGCAAGACCGTGACTTCTCCCTTATCAGGTTTTCTCGATGTTTACCTTTCCCTTCACGTGGGATAAAAGACGTTCGATGGTAACTTCATTTTTTGATGATTTTCAGCCAGTTGTTTCACTTAGATTGTCATAGAATAATGTCATGACATCTTGTTTGACATTATATTCTGTTAACATTTTTTTCATCCAAACCAATTGAAAACAACTGCTTCCTACAGTAATATACTCATCCTTAGCAGTGGATATAGACACACAATTTTGCTTCTTATTGAACCAAGATATGAGATTATTTCCCAGAAAGAAGCATCCTCTTGATGTACTTTTTCCATCATCAGCACTTCCTGCCCAATCAGCATTATAATAACCAATTAAGGCAGAACTAGATCCATGATAATATAACATGCCATAATCACTTGTCTCATTCACATATTTAAGAATTCTTTTCACATTGTTGGCATGGCTAACTTTAGGATCAACTTTTTATCTAGCACACACCTATACAATAAAGGCAATTCTAGGTCTTCTAGTTGTGAGATATAGAAGATTGACTATCATACTTCTGTAAAGACTTTGATCCACACTTACTCCTTTTTCATCTTTAGACAACTTCAGATGTGTGGGAGCAGGAGTTATTTTGTGACTGGCATTTTCCATCCCAAATTTCTTTACTATACTCTTAACATACTTTCTCAGAGATGCAAATATGGAATCTTCCATTTGTTTAACTTGCAGACCAAGAAAGTAGGTTAATTCACCAATGAGGCTCATCTATAATTCTGACTGCATTTGCTTGACAAAATGTTGAACCATCTCATTTGACATCCCACCAAACACAATATCATCAACATAAATATGTGCAATCATGATCTTCCCTTCTTCTTCCTTGACAAAAAGAGTTTTGTCTATGCCACCTTTCCTATATCCATTCTCACCAAGAAATTTTGTCAATCTATAATACCAAGCTCTTGGAGCCTGCTCTAATCCATACCGAGCTTTCTTTAGTTTGTACACATGTTTAGGAAAACTTTGATCAACAAATCCCTTAGGTTGTTCCACATAAACTTCTTCATTCAGATAGACATTTAAGAAGGCACTCTTTACATCTATTTGAAACAATTTAAATTTCAGTATGCAAGCAACTCCCAAGAGTAGTCTGATTGATTCAAGTCTGGCCACATGGGCAAGGGTTTAATCAAAGTCAACTCCTTAAATTTGAGTGTATCCTTGTGCAATTAACCTTGCCTTATTTCTAGTGACCACCCCTTTTTCATCAGAATTATTCTTGTACACCTATTTAGTGCCAACCACATTTGTCCCTTCAGGCCTTCGAACTAGATCCCAAACTTCAGTTCTACTAAATTATTCTAGCTCTTCTTGCATATAGTTAATCCAGAACTCATCAGTTAAAGCCTCTTTGACATTCTTAGGCTCAACTTTTGAAACAAAGCAAGAGTTTAATATCCCTTATCTTGATCTAGTAGTAACTCCTTTATTTATATCTCCTATGATAAGCTTCTTAGGATGATCTATGAGTTCTAATTGAAGGCCCTTTATTGAGATGATTAGGTTCAGTATCTTCTTGAGGTGGATTAGAATCAATATTTTTGTCATTTGATTATGTTGGAATATCAGATAAAGATGTTCCAACATTTTCTAAGACATCTTCTTCATCATTCCATCCTCTATCATCAATAATAACATTTATAGACTCCATCATAACTTTGGTTCTGGAGTTAAAGACTCAGTAATCTATGGTATTTGTAGAATAACCCAGGAATATTCCTTCATTACTCTTGGGATCCATCTTCCTCCTTTGTTCACGATCAGCTAAGATGTAACATTTACTTCCAAAAAATATGAAAGTATTTGACAGTAGGTTTTCTTCCCCTCCATATTTCATACTAGGTGGTTGAGGTGCCTTTCCTTAGAGTGACTCTATTATGGATATAGCACATAGTATTCATAGCTTCAACCTAAAAGTGGCAGGGTAACTTCTTAGCATGAATCATAGCTCTGGCTGATTCTTGAAGGGTTCTGTTTTTATGTTCCATAAGCCCATTTTGTTGAGGAGTAATGGGAGAAGATTATTCATGAGTAATTCCTTTTAGAAGAGCAAAAATCAACAAATTTATTGTTATCAAATTTTTTTCCATGATCACTTCTGATTCTGATGACATGAATATCTTTTTCCCTTTGAAGTTTTTGACAGAGATATTTATCGCAACTTTGTGAGTCTTAAAGAATCTAGACCGCAAGTATACACTACTATCGCATGTAGCTTTAAAGATTATCGAATCGCAAGGAACTAAATGTCGAACTACCGTTATCTTAGGTTACTATGTAAATCTAAGGCTAATAATGTAATTAATATGGGGTTTAGGGAACCTAACTGATTATAATCTAGTTTAGATTCAAGGGAGAATATCGGTATGTAATGGTCGGACTTTGGGGATTTAGCAACTAATTGACCTAACTCGGATTAACAAAACAGTTTTCAGTAGAAAGTATTTGTTTGAAAACCCTCTTCTCACACTCTCGTGTTTATTGATTCAGATCCTACGATCAAGCCTAAGTGAGTGCTCTCGCTGTTTCAATTAGAGTTTAAAAATAGTTATTGGAAACAAACAAAACCTAATAAACTTAAAAGCGCTCTCGCTGTATTTTAAGTTGATGCACAATTACCATTGTCCAGTTATTATCTCAAACTCTCGTTTTATTGATCCTAACTTCTATCTGTATTTTACTCTCGTAACAAAACAATTAATATTTAGAACTAGTAATTGAAACCAGAAAATTATTCTTTTTTAAAAGGAACTAATTAATTGGCGCTGCTAAACCCCGTTGGCTATATGACCTTATATACGGATAAATAAATTGAGCCTAGAATGTTAAACAATTCAATAATAGCGCAACAGAAATAACTACCATCACACAATTTAAATAAACTAAACATTTTAGACAATCTTGGCATAAATAAATAAAATACTTAAATTAAACCTGAAAGTATTATGGCAAAATATTTGGCTGATATCAGATGTCTCCCACAAATTGGTAAAATAAACGGAATGAAATAATGTGGAAAATATTCGGCAGAGTAACAGTAAAAATAGAGAAAAGAAAAATGTTTTTAAAAATTGGGATTTGAGGTCCTATTTATAGGCTTGGATACACGCAGGGAGTTGAGAAATTTTCTCTTCCGGATTTGCCTCCGTAGCGACTGCTACAAATTGAAGGAATCCGTGTAACGGTCGTGACACTCCTGCATTTGAGGAGGAGCTAGCGCTGCAAGGTGTAACGGTCGTTACACCTGGGCTATAGAATGTGTAACGGTCATTACACCCCTTGGGTCTTGGGTGGAATGGGCCAGCGTGTGTTTCTTCTTTGGTCTTCCAAGGCTTTTTACTTGTAATGCACCCAATTTTGCCACACACCCCTCAATTGCATAATTTCTCTTTCTTTGTGCGAATTTTAAATATGATTAGCTCTAATTTTATTGACTTTCTTCGCACATGCCTTGCAAACATCAAATTCCTGAAAACATAGAGAATACCACTATAATACGAATAAAGAGTAATTTAATTAATTAAAATGCAGATAAAATTCATGTAAATTGATCCAAATATTCGATATATTTTTGATTTATCAAACTCCCCTACACTTGAACCTTTGCTTGTCCTCAAGCAAATAATAGAGCAAAGAAAAAGTTTAATGCATGGTTTCCGACACAATCGCATGACACGACTCGAATCGTACGTGGTTGAGGGGCGTTACATTAGAAAGATGGAACTAGATTCTGACACTAATGATACAGAAATGACACAAAACCATAGGACATGGTCAAAATCCTCCATCCTATGCAAACTAGTCCGAATTATGATATCATAGCTCAACCTAATTCTTTTCGTTCGAAATCATCTGCTTTCATCCTAGCGCAATCACATTAAGCCCTTTATCTTTCGCACGCACATAATAGAGTATCCGGTTAGCGATTCTGGTCTCTTATGCCCGGGTTTTTGGTACACAATTTGGTAACCCTTTTTCTTTCCCAGATTATAAGTCTCGGGGGATTGAACCGTAGTTTTCCCTACCAAGTTCAGAACCAGATACCACTGAATAGGCTTAGAACTGGTTGTTACATCAGTTTTTATAGGTACCGCAATTGTTAGATTGAATGACCTGGTGAGGGTCACCTAACTTAATTAGCACATTCCCTATTATATCTTGATGCTTATCATTTTTTTTTCTTTTTTATGATTAGGACCAGTCACTTATATTCTTCGGCTCCCTACGTAGTTTATGAATAAGACGATGCTGACTGCTAGTATAAACTACTCAGGGTTGATCCAAAACTAAAATTTAAGGCTACGGTATCATAACCACTGTAATTGATTTGCATAATCTGGAAGATTTAGGTGTCAAGGCGGTATTATTTTTTTCGACTCTTTTTAAAAAAATCTAATGCAACCTAATTCTGAATAACCTATATACTTTTCGAATGTACCGAGCTAATACGTCGAGTAAAAAAACTTTTTATGGTTCAAGAAAAGTGTTGAAGTACGAATAACTTACATAAATTATTTTTTATTGAATGGAAAGGGAAATAATAGAAATTTGAATAACTTACTAGGAAAATAGAAAACATAACATAGGTACCATAGGTTTCCTCCTCTACACTTGAACTAAGCATTATCCTCAATACGACAAATAAAGTGAGAAAATAAAACGAACAGGAAACTTAAGAAATATTAAAAATGCAAGGAATGGAGAAAACATAAATCACTCCTCATTATCGTCTCTGAAGTTTCTGCTGCTAGATGCTTCACCTTGTGCTCTTCCTCCTCGTGTCCTTACTCCACCTCTTTTGGGTCTAGGAGGTTCCTCGCCAGTGTTGTAAACATAAGCATGCAGGCCTTCAACACAGAATGACAAGTGTCGTATTTCATCAGTCAGGTTAAAAATTTCGCAATGTTTCCAGTAGGCTTTATCACGTTGATCACACTGCAACTCTTGCGTCATCTACATCAGTTCTTGTTGACGCTGATCTTGTAGAAAAAGTGATGCATAAATAGTTTTGATGGTGTCCAGCTAAGGATCATTTCCTGCTTGTTCTTGTTGTGGCCCTTGTTGATTCACTTCTGGTACTGCATTTACTACACCTGCTTGATTATCTTGCACGTGTGCTCCAGGGGCGGGTGCCTGCAAATCATAAATCTGATTTGTGGCGATGTCAATTCTCGTTACATACATATTCGATAGAATAATACTTGGGATGACCTTGTGCTGGACCATCAGGTTGTACCTTTCATCCCTTCTTGCTTTGACAAGATGACCATACTAGAAATATTCAATATCAAGAATCTCAGCTTGCCAAAAAGGTAGTTGAACCAACCTGTTTCGCAAATTCAGATAGTTGGAAATAGCGGTGACTAAACCTCCTATACAGAAAGGTGATGTGCTTGCGCTCCTTGATAACAGATACTGGATGTGGTTGAGAAGGAATGGAGCAGCATTTATTCTAAGATCGGGATCAAGGGTGCAGTGCAGAAAATAAATTTCCCTAGCGTTCACTTTATTGTTGTTCGCTTTACCGAACGCTGTATTTGCTAGAACACGGTGGAAATATCAGATGCATGGGTTGTGTATGTGAGTGGATAAAATCTCAGCCCAGTCGTTGACCTGATTATTAGTTAAACATTCCCAAATTTCAAACGATCTTGCCTTCCAATCTTCTTCAGGAGGAATTCTATATTCCACACCTTCACCATGGTTGCAGTGGAGTATCTGACTTAGAGTCTCTTGGTTCGTGGTGTACTCCGTGTTGAATAATCTGAAAGTTGCTGTGCTGATTAGATATTGACCGGCTTCTGGAGTGGATGGTGTTTGGTAGGTAAAAGATCTCAAGAATTCCAACATGAGGGATTCATAAGTTGGAAGATTCATGGTGGCAATGTAGTGTAGACCAGATTCATGGAGCATAAATTTCACACTTTCAAGCAATCCCAAGTCACGTAAGCAACTTTCAAGCAATCCCAAGCCACGTAAGCAATCTTCATAGATGTACCTTGTTGGAAGTATACCTTTCTGATGAAACCTTTGGTAAATTTTCTCTTGTCGATGTCCGTCGACTCCATTTCTGAATATCATATTAGTGAGGTCTGACTCCTCTCTTTCTTCTTAAGCTCTTCTGGCCATTTGGGAAAGGTGTTGGAAATGATAAAGTTTATAAGGTAGAAGAGATGTTGAACAAATTTGGTGTGATAGTAAAATTCTCTTCAAGAGTTTATATAGAAACAAGGTTTTAATGGTGAAGAGAAAGTTAGTGGGGGTATTGAATGGAATTTAAGGGGGTGTTTATTTATGTGGAATAGAAATGGAAGGATTGGAAGTTTGAAAACAATTTGAATTGAAAATCAAATGAAGATGCAACGACTGGCAGAATTTAAAGAGTGGGAGGAGATGAGGGTGTAACGGTTGTTACACCTGGCCTCAAGTTACAAGGCACTCTTGTAACGGTCGTTACAAGGCTTGATTCCCAAGAGAATCTCGTTCCTGCAATGGTCGGTTTGTCAGCCATGCATGAGGGACTTTGCTTGTTGACTGAGGTATGGCATGGATATGTCAATTCATTGTCTAGTGGGAATAATAAAATTTAAAATGCTAGGAGACAATGAAGTGACAATTAGGTGTGATGCATAATTTAATTATATTATTTGGTCTACTAGATCAACATGCATTTTATTTTGGGAGAACACAATAACATAATAGCATCATAATATATAATAGCACAATGAGGAGTAAATTTGAAAATACTGAAATAAATAAATGAATGAATAATTTTGAAAAAAATAAAAATAAAAATAAGTAAATCCAACTAGAAAATAAAAATAATGATGCTAATGAAAAACTAAAGACTGAATAAACAATACACCCCTACACTTGGAGAAAACAGTTCCCTCAATGTTCTAAAGACATAAATCAGCCACCTCTAGAATGAAACAGGTGATCTATATTTTTCGTAGCAAGATCCATTAAACCATAAAAATCTCTGCGGAGGGAAGTAATACCGAAACGAATATCAGTAAGCTACGTCGTGATAGCGTCCATAGCAGCAGCGATATCAGTCTGAGGAATATGGACAGTGGCGGCAGCAAGAGCCAATGGTTGGTCGCAAGCTGGATGGCGGTCAAGTAAAGGAGGTGTCACAGGATCAGTCTCTACCATCTTAGGATCAGACTCGCCCAATCCTACTAGAGGGTCATAATAATGGGCCAGTGTCAAAGGATCAGACTCTTCTTCTTCCATGTCATTCTAAACTATACCCTCCAGGTCATAAATCCAGTTCTTCCTGTCATGCACACTGGACCGTGCAATGTCAGGAAGTGTGAAGTGGTATACCGGCTCGTGATGTATCAACAACTGAAACTGATTCAGCTCTAAATATATGATCATCCCAACATTAAAACAAAGAGTAAGATCTAGCGGGGTATAGTTACCAGTAGAGGTTAGACGGGACAATGGCTCTCTCAAAAATAGGGCTTTAGTGATCATAGTCACTAAACCACCAACACAAATTTGGCCGTGAGGAGCCTGGGCTACACTCAGGAGACGAGCAATCATAAAAGATGAACCAACTACTGATCTGGAATGAAACACACAGAACATGATAAACAGCTCTTCCTTAGACATTAAGGTATCATTATGAGGTTTTCCAAATACGATAAATGCCAGAATCATGTGGAAATACCTAATAAAGGGGTTATGAATCTCTGAAGATTTTCTAGGAATAGAACTCTCCTATCTCCGATCAGATATCTCTCCCCAAAAGTGGTCAAGATGGCTGTCCACATACTTGTAATCTGGAATCTGAATGACAACATCAGCACTAACCATGAAATCCAATAAAGCAGCAAATTCACGGAGGGTGAACCTGTGGGTAAAACCAAACAATCTGAATGAAACCAAACCTCTGGCCAACCCTAAACCAATATCAGGGTTGTACTGCAACGAACTGAGGAACTCCTGCGTCAAGTTGCGGTAGGTAGGTTGCTGATGATGAATAAAATAATCCAAACCAATCTGGTTAAACATGAAGTGGACACTCTCCTTGATGCCTAATGCGGACAATGTGGGGTCGTGCATAAAGATGGTGGGATACATCTCTCTCGGAGCAAGCATCTCATAATGCTTCTGCTGAGCATTACCCATGAAGGAGACATGCATAGTGTTAGAAAAGTCCATAGCGAAAATCAGTGAAGAAAAAGAAATGTGAATCCTGTTAGTTAATCTGAAAATAGTTTTAAATTAGCATCGGCCTAATGCCTAAAAATAGAAAAGAAGAAAAGAACAGAAAAATTTTGTAAAATTTTTAATAGAATCATAAAAAAAACTTTTAGTAAATAAAATTTTAATAAAAATGTTGGGTTTCCTCCCACAAAGCACTTAGTTTAATGTTGGAAGCTCGACCTATATTGAAAAGAAAATCTATTTTGGTGACTCAGTCGGCAGCTGTATAAATCTGAAACTTGCTGAGTAGTCCCTATTCTCGATGCAGTGGTAGTGCTTCAAATGCTGCCCGTTTACAATAAATGGGTTGCTGGTTTTTCCTTTGATTTCTACAACGCCACTTGGGAGTATTTTAATAACTTCAAAAGGTCCTGGCCATCTAGAGCAAAGTTTCCCTGGAAATAGTTTAAGTCTGGGGTTAAACATGAGTACTACATCGCCCTCATTGAATTCTTTGCTAGAGATGCATTTGTCATGCCA
Organism: Vicia faba; assembly: GCA_948472305.1. Classification (NCBI taxonomy): domain Eukaryota; kingdom Viridiplantae; phylum Streptophyta; class Magnoliopsida; order Fabales; family Fabaceae; genus Vicia; species Vicia faba. Next base: position 340,338,383 of record OX451736.1, read on the forward strand.
TTTCTTAGTTCGCTCCTTGTAGATATTGTCATTCTCATATGCATCTGGCCTAAGCTCTTCCAATTCATGGATGTCTAGAATTCTCTTTTCTCCAGCGGCTTTGTAACTTAGATTCAGGGTTTTGATGGCCCAATAGGCTTTGTGTTCCAATTCTACGGGTAGATGGCATGACTTACCATAGACCAATTTGAAAGGTGTGGTTCCAATGGGTGTCTTGCACACTGTTCTGTATGCCCACAATGCTTCATGTAGTTTAGGCGACTAATATTTCCTGGATGTGGCAACAGTTTTCTCAAGTATTTTCTTAATCTCCCTGTTATAGATCTCCACTTGCCCGCTTGTTTGTGGGTGGTAAGGTGTTTCTACACGGTGTTGGACTCCATACTTTGCTAAGAGTTTATTGAAAATTTTGGAAATGAAATGAGAGCCACCATTACTGATGACTAATCTCGGAACACCGAATCTTGGAAAAATTATGTTTTTGAATAACCTAATCACTACTTGTGCATCATTTGTTGGAGAGGCTACAGCCTCTACCCATTTGGATACATAATCTACTGCCACTAATATGTAATTGTTGCTAGAAGACGATGGGAAAGGTCTCGTAAAGTCAATTCCCCATACGTCAAATATCTCTACTTCTAAGATACCCTTTTGAGGCATCTCATCGTGCCTAGATATGTTACCAGTGCATTGACACTGGTCACATTTTGTAATTGCTGCATGCACATCTTTCATAGACCGGGCCAATAAAGGCCAGCTTGTAGGATTTTTGTGCAAGTCTTTGAGGTGCTAGTGTATCCACCATAAGGGGCTTCATGATAATTATATATTATTCTCTCTATTTCACTCACAGGAACGCATCAACAGAAAATACCATCGGTACCTCGCTTGAATAGTAAGGGCTCGTCCCAATAATAGTGTTTGAGATCGTGAAAGAATTCCTTCTTCTGCTGATAAGTTAAATCAGGTGGAAGGACTTTTGCTACTAAGTAGTTGTCATAGTCAGCATACCAGGGCAGTGAAATTTGAGTAGATACTGCTTCCAATACTTCAGTTGTCTCATCATTGTTGCAAAATTCAGGGCATTCTTTAGCTGAGTTTTCAGACTTCATCTGGGCTACCAGGTGTTCATATGGAAAATCGTCATTGATGGGTATCTCTTCAGGTTTAAGATTTTCCATCCTAGATAGATGGACGATAGCAAGATTCTCAAATCCTGGTTTATCTTTGATTTCCAAATCAAACTCTTGTAAGAGTAAGATCCATCTTAATAATCTTGGCTTAGCATCCTGTTTAGCTAATAGCTATCTAATAGCTACGTTATCAGTGTAGATAATAATCTTTGTTCCCACTAGATAAGAATGAAATTTATCTAATGCAAAAACGACTTCCAAGAGTTCCTTGTCTGTAGTGCCGTAGTTTATCTGTGCAAAATCCAAAGTCCTACTTACATAGTATATTGCATGGAGTTTTTTTCTCTTCTTTGTCCTAGGACTGCACCTACTGCATAATCGCTTGCGTCACACATTATCTCGAGTGGTAGACTCCAATCAGGTGGTTGTATGATAGATGCGAATATGAGAGCTGCTTTTAACCGTTCAAATTCCTTCAGGCAGTCATCATCGAAGATGAACTCAACTTCTTTCATTAAGAGGTTAGTAAGAGGTTTAGAAATTTTCGATAAATCTTTTATAAAGCGTCGGTAGAAACCGGTATGGCCTAAGAAACTTCGTATTTCTATTACGGTTTTTAGGGGTTGGAGGCCTTCTATTACTTCAATCTTAGCTTTGTCTACTTCGATCCCCTTTTCAGAAACTATGTGTCCAAGTAAAATTCCTTGTTTTACCATAAAATGGCATTTCTCCCAGTTCAACACTAGGTTTACCTGTACACATCTTTCCAGTACCCTTTCCAGGTTTGATAGGCATCCTTCAAAACTTTACCCGCATACAGAGAAGTCATCCATGAACACTTCCATGATGTCGTCTATAAAATCGGCAAAGATGGACATCATACATCTTTGGAATGTTGCAGGCGCATTACATAGTCCGAACGACATTCGCCGATAAGCAAATGTACCATAAGGACACGTGAACGTTGTCTTTTCTTGGTCATCAGGTTGGATAGAAATTTTAAAGAATCCTGAATAATCGTCTAAATAGCAGTAGTAAGAATGCTTATCCAATCGCTCAAGCATTTGGTCAATAAAAGGTACAGGGAAATGGTCTTTTCGAGTTGCTTTATTTAGTTTTCTATAGTCAATGCACATTCTGGATCCACTCACGACTCTTTCTGCTATTTGTTCTCCCGCTTTGTTTGTCGTGACTGTGATTCCTCCTTTCTTGGGTACACAGTGGACTGGACTAACCCATTGGCTATCTGAGATTGGATAAATGATACCTGCATTTAGAAGTTTAGTTACTTCATCCTTGACTATAGTGCTCAAGACCGGGTTAATTCTTCTCTGATGTTCTCTAGAAGATTTACAGTCTTCTTCAAGCATAATGCGATGCATGCAGATGGAAGGACTTATTCCTTTAAGATCAACAATGTTATATCCCAAAGTAGAGACATGCAATAGTTTTTCCGTCTCAGTTTGTCCTAAGTCTGTGTTGACTATCACGGGTCTTTTAAGTTCGGAATCTAGTAATTCGTATCTTAAGGTTTTGGGTAAAACTTTAAGTTCCAAGTTAGGTTTCTTCGGACAAGGCATATGATTTGGTGTCAGTGCTAGGCATTCACTTAAACTGTCATATCGATATTCGGGCACCAATCATCATCTTCAAAAATTAGGGGCATCAGAATCTTCATAGTTTCAGAATGAGTTTCTTCTCCTAACTCCATCTCTTTGACACATTCGTCTATTACATCTAACAGATAGCATGTATCATCTATAATTGGGGCCTGTAGGAACTGTGTCAGGATAAACTTAACTTTCTCTTCTCCAACTTCAAAAGTTAGCTTTCCTCTTTTAACATCTAAAATAGCTCCAGCAGTGGCTAAAAAGGGTCTTTCCAATATTATAGGGGTTACGCTGTCTTCTTTAATGTCCATAATGATGAAATCTGTAGGGATGTAGAATTGACCTATGCGTACCAAAATGTTTTCTAGAATTCCCACGGGGTATTTGACAGAGTAATCCGCTAGTTATACTGACATTTTGGTTGGTCTTAATTCTCCCATGTCAAGCTTTTTGGATATGGACAGGGGCATAACGCTGATACTAGCGCCTATGTCACATAAAGCTTTGTCTATGACATACTTACCTATATTACAGGGTATAGAGAAACTTCTGGGATCCTTTAGCTTCTGAGGAATTTTATTTTGAATGATTGCGCTACACTCAGCAATGAGTGCAATTCTCTTGTTATCCTCTATCTTTTTCTTGTTTGACAAGATTTCTTTGAGAAACTTAGCGTACAAGGGCATTTGAGTGATAGCTTATGTGAATGGTATCGTGATGTTTAATTGTTTCATAAGTTCAACAAATTTCTTAAATTGCCCCGCACTTCTAGATTGAGCAAGTCTTTAAGGATACAGGATTGGTGGTTTGTAAGGCGGCAGAGGCACATAAGGTTTTTCTTTTTCTTCTGTCTCTCCATCACCTAAATTCTCCTTTTCTTTTGGTTCACTTTCCTCCTCGGTTGTTTTTCTAGAACTTTGGGACATGGCTGGGTTTTCAACTCTAGGATCAATTGGTCCATCGTATTCAGTTCCACTTTGCAATATAATAGCATGAGCATGTCCTTTTGGATTCGGTTGAGGTTGACCTGGAAATGTACCAACAGGTGCAGCAGTAGGTGCTTGTTGTTGGGCCACTTGTGAAATCTAGGTTTCAAGCATTTTGTTATGGGTGGCTAAAGCATCTACTTTGTTCACTAACTGTTTGATTATCTCACTAGTGTGAATATTTTGGTTTAGAAATTCCTTGTTAGTTTGAGCTTGGGTAGCTATAAAAGTTTCCATTAGAACTTCGAGGTTAGACTTCCTAGGCATATTAGGAGCAACGGAAGGTGATTTTTGATATCCTGGTGGTACAACAGGTGCTTGGCCAGGCGCATACAACTCATTGGTGTTCTTATATGAGAAATTTGGATGATTTTTCCATCCAGGGTTGTAAGTGTTCGAGTAAGGGTTTCCTTGAGCATAATGTACTTGGTCAGGGGGGGGGGGGTTCGTGCTAAGATTTGACATTCAGCAGCAGCATGTCCAGGTACTCTACATATCTCGCAACTCGGAGTTATAGTAGCCACGTTGGCTGGAGGTAATGCGGTTAAGCTATCTATCTTCTGGACGAGAGCGTCTACCTTAGCATGGACGCTATCAAGAATGCTGATCTCGTACATATCTCGTTTTGTCGGTGCTTTCTCTATGGGAGCTTTATTTGCTTGACCTCTTTCACTCCCCGACTGATAGTGGTTTTGAGCCATACTTTCTATGAGAGCATAAGCAGCAACATAGGATTTATCCATAAGTGTGCCACCTGCGGAGGCGTCTATCGTTAATCTTGTATTATAAAGGAAACCATTGTATAAGGTATGGATGATTAACTATTCTTATAGGCCATGATGTGGACAGAGCCTCAGCATGTCTTTGTATCTTTCCCAAGCGTCAAAAAGAGACTCGTTGTCCTTTTGTCGAAAATCTCTTATTTGGGATCTTAGCATAGTTGTCTTACTTGGTGGGAAATATATTGCAAGAAAGACTTTCTTGAACTCATCCCAAAAGGTAATCGAGTTAGCTGGTAGAGACTAGAGCCAGGCTCAGGCTCTGTCTCTTAGGGAAAATTGGAAAATACGAAGGCTTATCACCTCTTGAATGACTCCATTATTCTTAATTGTATCTGCGTATTGCAGAAACATCGATAAATGTAGATTAGGATCGTCCATTGACCCTCCAGAAAACTGGTTTTGTTGTACAATAAACAACAAGGAAGGTTTGAGTTCGAACTTATTAGCTTCAATCGGAGGAGCAACAATGTTGTTATGTGGTTCTTCCTGCGAAGGAATAGCATAAGATTTGAGCGGACGTGGCAGATCACCCATGTCTGGTTCTTCAAATGGTTCGGCAATGATTGAAGATTGAGAGAGGGATTGATTTGTATGAGATACTCGTACTCGGCATCGTCTAGTAATAGAGCGCTCAGGTTGGGAAATTGGTAGCACTAAGTGAAGGGTTAAGAAAACACTTAGAAGGGGGGGTTGAATAAGTGACTCTTTTTGTTCTCAAGACAAAGCTTAAACAATAATGGAAGAACACAGTTATTTTTATCCTGGTTCGTTTGAACTCAAACTACTCCAGTCCACCCGCCAAGGTGATTTCGCCTTTCTCAACAAGGACTTAATCCACTATAATCAAGTGATTACAATCACACAACAACTGTTGTGACTAACAATGCACAAGTAAACTTACAAGTGACTAACACCACTAAGACTTAAATCTAGTCCTAGTCTGCTTGAGAAATCTGACCAAACTTGGTCTCTCAAGGAACAAATACAGGAGTTTAATCTTTACAGATAATGAAATAGAGCTTGCTTCTAATCAAGCATTATCATAACTGTGATTTTTCACTTAGAATATAATGCACAAATTGTATGAACAATGAGTTTGTGAGCTTTTGGATCTTTCACGTAGTTTCTTGCTTCTTTTGAAAATTTGATTGGTTTTCCTTTTTTTACTTGAAGTTCTTCTTGGCTTGCAATAAATGTCCTTCTATTTATAGTAGGAACAATAAGACTGTTGCTTCCTTAAGAAAAGATGGAGAGCGTTAAATGCTTTACGTGTATCCTTGCAATATTCCATTTTCCAAGAAACTAGTTGTAGGCACTTGGGTGCTTTCAGCCGTCTTTACATTAATGAGAAAACGTCAGAATGTAAGAATGTGTTTTCCTTTACTTTGACAAGACAAGTTGATCTAAACGTTACTTCAGAGTTTTCTCCAATGTCTTTAAGTCAGAACATGCTTCACTTATCTTCTAGGTATTGCGTTGCTTGCTAAGAACTTTGAACAACGCTTTCTTTCAAGTTATCTTCTGAACAAGGAGCCTGCTAGAAGTTAGAAGATATATTTAACAAATAAAGTGTCTTACCAGAGTCAGCAGATGCGTTTGAATAAAAGGTTCTTTTATCAAATAACTTCTTCATAATCTTTGCTTAATACCTTAGAATGTTTTCTGTCAGAACATTAACTAAGACATTCAAAACACATTCATCAGAGTATAAATTATCTTAAATATAATTTAGTTATCATCAAAACTCTTGAGATAAGTCAGAACTAATCTTGTTCTTTCAATCTCCCCCTTTTTGATGATGACAAAAAAAATTATTTTAGATAAAGAAAAGAAACGGATTAAGAGATAAGAATCTCCCCCTGAAATGAATATTTCTATGCATAAGATATCCTGAGATTATTTAGTCAGAGTAATACACAACCTTCTTGAATTTCTTCAGAACTTCTTCAAGAAGATAAATCTTAGCTGGAATATTCTTTCAGAGTTAAAGTGATACCTGCAAAAATTTTTTTTTGCACAAAACGAATTATTGTAAATTTGTTAGAATGTCTAAGACTTAGTCCCATAACTGTTAAACAGTGATTAGTTCAAGATTGCACATTTTCTCCCCCTTTTTGGCATAATCAAAAAGTGTAATAAATGTGAAATTTTGAAAGCTTTCATAAAAAAAGTTTAAAAAAATAGATATCCAGAAGTACAAACAAAACATCCAAATAAGAGACAAAAGGAAACTAGGATTTCTTAGTGACAAGAGCCATCAGAAGATTCCTTATCTCAGAGGCAGATTCGTCTTGTTTCGTCATCTAGATCTTGATCTCTAGATTTGTTTGATCTTGCTTATCCATGCGTTTATTCAAGACTTCATTTTCCTTCTTTAGCTCTTTCAGAGTGTCCATAATGAGTGAGGTAGGAGCAGAAGATGATGAAGCTTCAGTAGAAACAGGCTCAGAAGCAGCAACCGTTGAGTCATACTTCACAAAGGTGGAAAGTAGAGTGCCCAGATCCAATGCAAGGGTTGGAATAGGTTCAGGTCCAGCCTTAACAGAAGGTTGATTCAATAGAACAATAGACCGAGGATTTGAATCTTCAGAGGATTCTTTATATTCATCTTCTGATATGTCCATCTTATCAACTGGTGTATCAGCAATCATTAGAGAAGACTTCTTATTCCAAGTGTCAGCAGCTTCTGTCTTGAAAGCATGCAGATGTTTGGAAAAGTTGTCCAGCACCTGAAAATGGCACAAGTCCTGTAACTTCCGTGATTCAGCAACCAAAGTTCTTCTGAAGGTTTCCCATAGAAGATTTGTTGCTGCTGTGTTCACGCTTCTAGAGCAATCTTCTTTCAGTAGTTGTAACCATGCTTGAACATTTGTTATAAAATTCTGAAACAAAGTATTTACATCTGGCTAAACAGGTTTAGGGACAGCAGTTCTGTAAGTTTTGTTTTTCAAGAATTGTAGAGATTGAAAGTCCACTACAGTTCTTAAAAATCTATTTGGTTCAGGATTATTGGTAGGTTCAGGTTCAGGTTGGTTAACACAAATAGGAGGTACTGATATTTCATGAGGTACGGATGGTTCAGCAGTTTCAGTTTGTTCAAAAGGTTATTGTTCTGGATTTTGAGGAGTTGAGAGTGGTGTTGTATGTTGTGGTGAAGTGGGTGGAGTGACATTAGGCGAAATTATTATTGTATAAGCAGGAGTGGGAATGGGATTTTGAGGCTGTGGTTGATTCATAGCAAAAATATTCTCAGATGGTAGGTTGAAAGGAGGTTTTATGGTTGCTAGAGGTTCATTTATCCCTGGAATTCTCTAAGAGCCAGCATCATACTGTGATACGGTGGGAGAACTGACTTGAGGTTTTGCGTTTGTATTCGCACTTGTTCGGTTTAGCAAGAGTCGCCACCGACTTTTTATTTTATCCTAAAGGAAAGGTTAAAAAGCACAGGAAAAACCTTTGATATGTTTTCGTGGGTTCGGGGGGTAGATTATGAAAAGGGAAGGTATTAGCACCCTTTTCATCCATGGTTATCCATGGGCTCTTAGTTACTTGTTTTAGATCACTTGCCTTGATTTTCAATTGTTCGAAATGGTGCTTTGTGTGTGTGGTTTTGAAAATGTTTTGAAAAAGATGCCTTGTCTAGGCAACCCTTGTAACAATTCTTTACTCGAATGTTTTACAAAGGTGTTTGTCTTTTTGAAAAGATGTTTCAAGGTTTTGAAAGTTGTTTTAGGAAATTGTGTTGTGGAGTGTGTTTTGAAAAGTAGGCAAGCGTGTTTTGCAAGTTTGACCAAGTAACTAAGAGTTGTCTACCCCTAAATTTACTCAAAGATTCTTTCTATGTTTTAACCCTTTTAACAGTATTGTTCCACCATTGTATTTGGTGGACAACCTTGCGTTAGGATGTTAACGGGACGGGCGCGGGTCATCGTTTAGACCATGAATGCAATAGTGCCAGGTGTCTTTGGCAATTTTTCCTTTAAGGGACTTGATCATTTTAGGCAACTTCGAAAGCGTCATCGAGGGACTATGATCATTTAGTTTGTTTTGTTTTGCCAAAGAAACTGAACATGCAAGCATGACCCATTTTTGAAGGCAACAAGTGGAGGAACCCTAGGGGTGCAAGTGTGAATTGCGTATTGATTGTCATGCATTTGTCTTTGTATTAGGTTATCTAGCGGTTGATTTTGAATCTTCTCATACAAACCCTAATTACTATACAGTATATAGAAAGCGATAAATTGCGGGAATTTAAAGTCTAAGCTGTTACAAATAAGTATCCGGGGATGGGGGTACAAATATTTACAAATGGGGATAAGACTTATCAGAATAGTAGTGTCCAAATGATATTTACAACCAAATCGAATCGCATTCTCAAATGTAATATATATCAATATATAAGAATAAAAGACAAGCAAATGTATTGGTGTAAGTGCATGTGATTATTTACAAGTGAGAAAAGTATGTTAACTTAATGCAATATTAAGTATTAATATTATTTTTTATGTTTTTGTTAATGTTTTATAAACTTGTATAAGATTAATTAAACAAAAGTTTTAAAGAAAAAGTATTTAATTTAAGCTAAAGAAAATTAATGCTTGTGTATTTTAGTTAATAGTTTTATGTACAAAATTAAAAAAGAATTTTAAGACAATAATCTATTAACTTAATTAAATCTAAAGTTTACATTTTTTAAGTGCAATAATAAAAAGGCATTATTAATAAAAACTTAATGTGAACAATTAGTATATTAATTTATTTAACAAAATAAGTTATGTAAAGAAAAAAGATGTAATGTGATAATAAGAAAAAAGAGTATTAGTTAAAAAAGGAATTGAATGGGCTTTAGGGGGTCTTATTCTGGCCCAAACAAAAATAGGCAGGGTTAAGAAAAAAGGGGGGTATGCACGCTGGAATTGAGATTGGGCTTAGGCAGATATGAGGCAGAGGCCCATATAAGTTTCACAAGTTGTTTGTTAGGGTTTGAGAAATTGTTTCAGAACAAAGGGTTACAGGCTTAGAGCGCCGCCGCTTCTTATTTCCTTGTTCGTCTTTCTTCCTCGCTCGAACCAAGCTTTCTGAACCAAATTCTCCGCCTGTGGCCACCAGGCGCCACCGTCAACTCCTCCTCCCTCCACGGTCAAGAAAGGCGGCGTCATGAAAAGGTTTGATTTCTTAGTTCTGTATGTTTTACGCTTTAGGGTTTCAAGCTTTGTGTGTTATTGATTCTTCTTCTATGTTTGTTCATGTTGTGTGAGGTGTTTAAAGAAAATGGAAGGAAAATTTATACCTTCGCTGGCCTTTGGAAACGGAGGAGGAGGAACGGATAGGGGGCGTCCTCAGGCGGCCGGAGGCGGAGGGAGTATGACGTTGTGCTTGCTTTTGCTGGAAATCTGGTACTTTGTATTAGCTCTTATGGTTTTATGATGAACATTGAAAACCCTAGCTTGCTCGCTTCTTTTCCTCTCTTTTGCTTGCTTGCTCTGAGATACTTGATTTGTGTTACTCAATGATGAACTTTTAGTTCTGAGAGTTTGGATTTTTGCCTATGATGAATTTGATTCTGAGGCATTAGGATTTGTTTGATTCTGAGATGCCTGATATGCTTGCCTCTGAATACTTGGTTGTTGAAATGTTGATGTTGTTGAACCTTGTTGTTCTGAGTTGCCTTATTGTCTCACTTCTGGCTCTTTTACTCGATGATGAACTCAGTTCTGAGAGTTTGGATTGGTTTGTACGCTTTAGTGTTTGATGTTTTACAGGCTATGCAGGGTGTTGAGCTTGAATGCTTGCTAGACAGTTTTGAGGGCTTGATACTGTCTGTTTGTGTTTGTTTCTGGTATAGGCTATAGCAGGTTTGAACAATTTTGATACAGGCTTTTGTTGTTTTTTGGTCTGAACAGTTTTGATTTGTGGGGGTTTAGGCCTCGTGTTTGAATAAGTTTAAGGCAGGCTTGAGAGTTTACAAGCTTGTGGGCTTGAATTTTGTTTGAGATTTATGTGTTTGAAACAGGTTTTGAAAGGCTTTTATTGTTTTTGGCTTCTGTTTGTTTACCAGTTTGGTACAGGCTTGTATGGCTCGAAACAGGCTTGGGAGTTGCTTCAAGGCTTTTTCTGGTTTTTTGTATGTGGTTTATGCTGTATTGGTATAGACTTTGTGTTTTGTATATGGCTTGTGTTTGAAGCAGGTTTGAGATAGTTTGTTTTTGTTGGAGGCAGTTTGCAATGTTTGAGCAATGTTACAGTTTGTGTGAACTTGTTTTTTGTGATATTCTGCCTCCCCTTTTCTCTGTTCTGAACTGTTTGTTATATCCTTTAAGCCTAAGCTTGTAAGCCTCTTCTCTCTCTCTTTTCTCTCTCCACAGAAAAACATATTATATTGTTTAAATCTGTACTTTCTGAAAAAGTGATTGGCTTGGGAAATGATGAATTTGAAATAATCTTGCATTATATCTTTCCTTTGTGTACTTTCTTCTTTTTTTTCAAGATTTTCTGTATATCTCTTGACAGCTTTTTGTACTTTCTTTGGACAGTTTGTTTGACATGTTAGACTTGGTTTGCTATGTGCAGTTCAGTTTGGACTTTGGTTTGGATTTGTGTAACTTGTCCCTTTGGCTTATTTTGAACTGTGCAGCTTGTTTGACATTTTGAATTTTGTGCAATTTGTTTCTTTGGCATTATGCAGCCTTGTGCATTTTCATATTTTTTTTGCAAGCATCTTTCTCTTTCCCTCTTTGTGAACCAAGGGTATTTCTTGTGATTTGCAGAGAGGGTGAACCACTGATTCCGGCCAATCACTTTTAATGATGAGCTTTTAAATAACTGTCTGCTTTTGATTTCATCTGTGTTGACTTCTTTCTTTTTCTTTTGTTTTTGCAGATGAAAATCAATTGAGCAATAGGGAGCAGCAATAGAGGATGAAGATTTAGGATAATTAGGATGCAATTTTATTTTACTTTTAACCATTTGTAATATTATTATTGTAAACAAAATGTAAATAAATTTACAGTGTTCAAATAGTAATTTGTAACAAACAATTAAAGATGAATAAAAATCCTTCTTTGTCAGTTAATTCTTTTTTCAATTCACTGTCCATTTAATTATTTAAGTTTCTTAAATTAAAATAACTGGAAGTAAATCCCAACCATTCTAACTTAGAATAAATAAATAATTAATAAACACTATAGTCTTGCCACTTTGCATTAATCAATAATAAACCCGGCGCTCCAATTAACCATAAGCAATGCACAGTTAATCAAACAACGTCCACATGTCTTTTCTTTTACTGATTATACCAAACACTGCAAGTTCTCAATTCAAATGCCTCAACTCATATCCCAGAGTAAATTGAAAAGAACTATAGAATTAATTCTTTCTGAGAATGCGCGCACAAACCCTAGTTCTTGATTTATTGTCAAAGAAGCGCCTGCCTGATCAAACACTGAGCCAAACTCAATAAAACCCTAATAATCTGCTTGAACTGTTCCAGAGTCCATGAAAACCCTAATTTGGATAGACTGATAAGAAAAAGTCTGTTTGACTGATTCTTACGCCAATCTGAAAAGTCAGGGAAAACCCGAAGCTGTGATTTCTTGTAAAAAGAGGAGGGAAAATTTTGGGGTACAACAGTTGCCCCTGTTCAATCTTCTTGAACCTGAAGAGTTAGATTGGCGAGCCTGTCGTTCGCGACTCGAAGGTAAAAGGAGATTGGACACTAGATTGCCCAAAAAAAATTTGCACTCGGTGATGTGATGGTAGAGGGAATGGGCTTAAAGATGCCATTTGGTGATGGGCTTAAAGATGCCATCTGGAGATGTGACAGGGGGATGGGCTTAGAGATGCCATCTGGAAATTGCTAGTAGGAGGATGGGCTTAGAGATGACATCTGGAAATTGCTAGTAGGAGGATGGGCTTAGAGATGCCATCTGGAAATGTTTGTTGAACTGTATGTCATTGGTGAGTGGACGAGTATCAGAAAGGTATCCATGTTTTGGAAAATCTCTGAACTGGGGGTCTGAATAAGCAATAGATTGACATCCGTATCTGGAAGCATCCGTAAACTATTTTCAGAAGTCTTGAAGTTGAATAAGCAATAGAGCAGCATCCGTTGTTGGGAAGCGTCCGTAAACTGTTTTCAGAAGTTGAAGAATCTGAACAAGCGATAGGTTAACATCCGTTTCTGGAGAACCCGTAAACTGTTTTCAGAAGTCTTGAAGTTGAATAAGCAATAGAGCAGCATCCGTTATTGGGAAGCGCCCGTAAACTGTTTTCAAAAGTTGCATCTGAACAAGCGATAGATTAACATCCGTGTTTGGGGAATCCGTAAACTGTTTTCAGAAGTCTTGAAGTTGAATAAGCAATAGAGCAGCATCCGTTGTTGGGAAGCGTCCGTAAACTGTTTTCAAAAGTTGAGAAGTGGAGAAGGAACCGGTGTAGGGTTTCCTGATGATGAGTCCGTGTAAAACTGCATTTGAAGTTGAGAAGGAACCGGTGTAGGGTTTCCTGATGATGAGTCCGTGTAAAACTGCATCTGGATGAATCTGGAATAAGTATCAGAATGTCGCCATGTCTGGGTCACATCTGAACTATTTCTAGAAAGAATCTCGGAAGATGATGATCTTTGTCTGTCGACTGATATTTCCTGAAAAGGTAAAGAGTTAGTTGTATGCAATGTCATGATGCATGATGTAATGTATGTTATATCAATGTTTATGATATGAATGTGATGAATGCGCATGTAAGCTGATGAGCTGTCTTGCTGAGGATAGATGAATCCTGGATAACAAAATCTTTGACTGCTGTCGGGGAAAGTAATTCCTTGACTGCTGCAGGGGGTTGAAAATCCTTTGATCGTTGAAAATGAGAAGTCTTGGGACCACTGTTGGGGAATCAGGAGCTTGGGTTGTATGCCAATCTACTAGGGATTCCTGTCTTAAGGAGATCTTCACTGGGGAATATCTGAATATCCTGTGAGGAACTGAGAATGAGAGTCTTCACTCTGCTTGGGGATTGATAGTTGGAAGTTTTAGCTCCGCTGGGGATTGCAAGAATCTTTTGATTGTTGTAGGTATTTGAAAAGGTTGGTTGATGAGATAGCTGTCCTGGCTAGTTTCAGGTGTTGATATCTGACCTGAGAAAGAAAGATGGTTCCCTGGCTTGTTTCAGGTCTTACTCTTCAATCTCTTCATGTAGATAATTTCCTGGCTGGTTTCAGGTATTAATCTCTGACCTGAGAAAGAAAGATAGTTTTCCTGGCTTGTTACAGGTGTTGATCTTCAATCTCTCCATGTAGATGGTTTTCCTGGCTGGTTTCAGGTATTAATCCACAATCAGTCGTCCACAGATATTTTCCTGGCTTGTTTCAGGTATTGATCTGGAACTTAAGAAAGGTTGGTCAAGGAGATGCTGTCCTGGCTGGTTTCAGGTATTGATCTCTGACCTGAGAAAGAAAGATAGTTTTCCTGGCTGGTTTCAGGTATTAATCCACAATCAGTCGTCCACAGATATTTTCCTGGCTTGCTACAAGTTTTAATCTAGAACTTAAGAAAGGTTGGTCAAGGAGATGCTGTCCTGGCTGGTTTCAGGTATTGATCTCGGACCTGAGAAAGAAAGATAGTTTTCCTGGCTTGTTACAGGTGTTGATCTTCAATCTCTTCATGTAGATAGTTTTCCTGGCTGGTTTCAGGTATTAATCCACAATCAGTCGTCCACAGATATTTTCCTGGCTTGCTACAGGTATTAATCTGGAACTTAGGAAAGGTTGGTCAAGGAGATGCTGTCCTGGCTGGTTTCAGGTATTGATCTCTGACCTGAGAAAGAAAGATAGTTTTCCTGGCTTGTTACAGGTGTTGATCTTCAATCTCTTCATGTAGATAGTTTCCTTGGCTGGTTTCAGGTATTAATCCATAATCAGTCGTCCACAGATATTTTCCTGGCTTGCGACAGGTATTAATCTGGAACTTAAGAAAGGTTGGTCAAGGAGATGTTGTCCTGGATGGTTTCAGGTATTGATCTCTGACCTGAGAAAGAAAGATAGTTTTCCTGGCTTGTTACAGGTGTTGATCTTCAATCTCTTCATGTAGATAGTTTCCCTGGCTGGTTTCAGGTATTAATCCATAATCAATCGTCCACAAATATTTTCCTGGCTTGCTACAGGTATTAATCTGGAACTTAAGAAAGGTTGGTCAAGGAGATGCCGTCCTGGCTGGTTTCAGGTATTGATCTCTGACCTGAGACAGAAAGATAGTTTTCCTGGCTTGTTACAGGTATTGATCTTCAATCTCTTCATGTAGATGGTTTTCCTGGCTAGTTTCAGGTATTAATCCACAATCAGTCGTCCACAGATATTTTCCTGGCTTGCTACAGGTATTAATCTGGAACTTAGGAAAGGTTGGTCAAGGAGATGATATCCTGGCTGGTTTCAGGTACTGATCTCTGACCTGAGAAAGAAAGATAGTTTTCCTGGCTTGTTACAGGTGTTGATCTTCAATATCTTCATGTATATGTTTCCCTGGCTGATTTCAGGTATTAATCCACAATCAGTCGTCCACAGATATTTTCCTGGCTTGCTACAGGTATTAATCTGGAACTTGGGTTATACGTCACTTTGAGAATGAGAATCTTCATTCTGTTGAGAGTCAGAAATTGGGAGTATGCCAATCTTCTGAGGTGAATGAGAATCTTCATTCTGTTGAGAGTCAGAAATTGGGAGTATGCCAATCTTCTGAGGTGAATGAGAATCTTCATTCTATTAACGGTCAGAAACTGGGATTATACCAATTTTCTGAGGTTTTAAGGATGAGAGTCTTCATTTTTGAGAGAAACAGGTTTTTAGGAGCTTCAATTGTCCGTTATTCTGTTGGTGGTTGTAACTTCCAGCAGGTGATAAAGGAATTTTGATGATGACCGCAACTTCCAGAAGGAAATTTTGAACGCTCTTGAATTTGACATTCGAATGCCCCAAGTGATGGTGACGGAGACTTGCCCCAGGTTAATCTGTAATTGAGAGATTTGTTGAAATCTTGACTGGACTGCCCCAGGTTAATTGCACTTTGAAAGATTTGTTGAAATCTTGACTGGACTGCCCCAGGTTAACTGAACTTTGAAAGATCTGTTGAAACTTTGACTGGACTGCCCCAGGTTAACTGAACTTTGAAAGATCTGTTGAAACCTTGACTGGACTGCCCCAGGTTAACTGGATAGTGACATGTCATGCCCCCTTGTTGATAAGAGATTTGTCAATGGAAGTGTCATCCTTCTTGAAGTGATTTTGTTCACTGAAAGAGCTTTCGTTCGTCTGAACATTCGCTGTATGAATTTCTTTGATGTCAAACAAATAACCATGTGTAAACAGTGATATTCAAGTAATGCAAAGTTTATGCTTGTCTCGAAGTTTTGAAAAATACGTTTTTTAGCAGAAAACTTTTTATAAGACAAATTCAACACAAGATTTAGGGCAAAGCCTTACAGGAGTCAGGATACCTTTTGTAACAGTATGCTTTCGAACTAACATATGCTTCAATTAGGACTTTTGAAGGGTTATAACGTGGCCTGGTTCACGGTTTAATAAACAAAGGATAAAGGCTCAAAGTGTATTTGTACCTACCCGTTCTTCGTGATGTTCTTCAATCCTAGGCTCAGTTAATTTGCGCGTCGAACTCCATTTGAATTTGGAACGACCTTTTGGGTGATGGTTCACCAATTGAATTTGGAGGGCAGTCATCCTCTCCTTTTTTTCTTTTGCAACATTTTTCATGTTGTTGAGGATTTGTAATGACCTATTTTTTGATTTGTTATCCCTAACTTTTGCCTGACTGTTCTTGTTTTCGAGATTACAGTCAGCGGGATGCCCCAGCTTTCTTAAGCCTCCTTTATAGGTTTTGGCTTAGTGGGCTTTTCCCTTTTTTGAGAGACCACGACTGCCTATGAGGTAGGGAACCATCACTGTCTTTTGATTCCAAAGGAATGTTTTTGATGTCATTCGTTGTATTACGAACTGAGAGTTTGCGACTTTGATGCGCACATTTTTTTTTAAATTAACTGAGAGACTACCCTGCCCCAGGTTTAAATCAAAGGTTTCAATTTGTTTAGAACAGAAAACTCCTACTTCTTTGGCTCGAAGGGGTTGACTAGGGATTATCTTCCTTATAACTCCAGTGTTTGGGAATTGAAAGAAATGCCTATACATCATCAGCAAGGTCTGTTCAAAAGCATACTGTATGAGATTATGGTATTGTTTCGTCATCCTCCCTCTAAAGGCTTGTAGCTTTTTATCAAGAGTTAAATATCATAAAGAAAGCATAAGAGTAGTGAAAACGAATGGATGAATTCAAGACAAACATATGCAATGCATTAATGAAACAAAGTTTGACATTAATAAATAATTGTTTAAATCACAAAAGATATTACAACTTTGAAAATTCAAATGGAACAAAAGTCTCTCAGTTTGAGCTTTGTCATTTCAAGTGGAGAACCTTTGGCAGAAGAATTCAGTCTGGCCATCTTGCGTGAACTCCAGCATTCCTTCGTCGATCAGGTTTTGAATTTTGTACTTCAACGCCAAACAATCGTTTGTATCATGTCCAGGACCATCAGAATGATAGGCACACCTGGCATCTGGGTTGTAGCTGAGAGAAAAAGTTTTGGGGTACGGATGAGGGTTTATCACCGAAATCAGATTCATCTTCAACATGTGCTGCAATGCTTGTGACAATGGCATGTTGATTTGGGTGAATTGCCTTTGAAGTCTTTCCCCCTTTGGATGATTATCCAGTTGGTGTTGACGAGGTCGTTGTTGGGCTCGTGATGTGGAAGCAAAGTGAGAAGGTCTTCTCTCCTTTAAACCGGTTTCTTGTCTCATGGGAAGCTGAGCAAGGCCTTGATTTCCAATCCTGAGTGTTTGCCCCATACGGTTGCGACCGTCTTGACGAAATTGATTGATAATGGTTCCCAGCTCTTCTTGTCTTCGGGCTAGGCCTTGGATAAGAGCCATCTGCCCTAGCATCTGGGTTCTCATTGCTTCAACCTTAGTTCGCAGTTGTTCCAACTGTTGGTCCTTATTGTCTTCCGAATTTTTCTCGGCCAGGTTCCTAGCGAGGAGTACTTTCAACTCTTCCTGCCCCCTGGATAGGTTCAAGAACATCTCTTGAAGTTGAGCGTTTTGAGCTTGGATGCCCTTGATATTCTGCTCCAGAGCCATCTCTACTGAAATAAACAGTAGGAGAATAAGGAAACCTGAAAAGGAAAGAACTGTTATGATGCAATGCATGATATGCGGATACATGTTTTCAAGGATCTCTCGGGGTAAACACGAGAAAATGTTAGAGGTTGAACTTTGATCTTTTGATTGGAGAACTTTGCACCGGTGGATGTCTTTCCACGAGAATCAAGCTCACCATGTCAAGTGGGTCATAACCCCTGATTCAAGTTGTTGCACTTGATCTTTGATGGCATTTGTTTAGAGGAGAATCCTCTTTCCCTTTGGTAGATGTCTGGTTCAACGTGACCCTGCATCAAAAGAACCCTCGAGATCTTGGAAATGGTTATTGAAAATTCTATGGTATGATGTCATGATGGTATCCACATGTATGCAAAAGTAAGTGTATATACAGGTAATCATATTCACACAAAGCAAACAAGTCCTTAGGTTTAGGCTTGCATGGGGTTTGTAGGTAAGTACCCTCTTGAAGTTAGTTGGCTCATCCTGTCCTAAAATAGAAACCGGGTTCTAAGGAGCTCAATATCACTGGATTATTTTATGTGTTCATTGTTTTGGTTTAGCCACTTAACTGGCGACCAAAATATTCCAAGAAAACAACCCTCAATGAGTGTAGTATCGAGTATCTACCAACTTCGGACTGCACCAAAGTTGGTCATCTCACTACCCCTAAAAAGGCTAAGATGGTCAATTAAGGTTCTAAGAGTTCGTTAGTGCTTCACGACATCACTCAGCGGCCCTGTACTCTCCTTGATTGAACTCAAGGGTTACCGGTACTCACAAATATGCCACACTAACATAGCTTACTGCTTCAACCATGTCGGTATACCCCGCACAGTTCCCTCACAGTTTTATTGCTATTTACCTAAAAAGGTGCCCCAAATCCGGGTGTAGGATTTATAGCAAACCCAAACAAGGACCCAAAAAAGTAAAGCAATCAAAGCAATCAAAGCAAGTGTGTAAAGGTGATCTAAAACCCTAAGGTAACCCCACTTTTAGGATGACTCCCCAGCAGAGTCGCCAGTTCTGTGATACGGTGGGAGAACTGGCTTGAGGTTTTGCGTTTGTATTCGCACTTGTTCGGTTTAGCAAGAGTCGCCACCGACTTTTTATTTTATCCTAAAGGAAAGGTTAAAAAGCACAAGAAAAACCTTTGAGATGTTTTCGTGGGTTCGGGGGGTAGATTATGAAAAGGGAAGGTATCAGCATCCTTTTCATCCATGGTTATCCATGGGCTCTTAGTTACTTGTTTTAGATCACTTGCCTTAATTTTCAATTGTTCGAAATGGTGCTTGTGTGTGTGGTTTTGAAAATGTTTTGAAAAAGATGCCTTGTCTAGGCAACCCTTGTAACAATTCTTTACTCGAATGTTTTACAAAGGTGTTTGTCTTTTTGAAAAGATGTTTCAAGGTTTTGAAAGTTTTATTGGAAATTGTGTTGTGGAGTGTGTTTTGAAAAGTAGGCAAGCGTGTTTTGCAAGTTTTACCAAGTAACTAAGAGTTGTCTACCCCTAAATTTACTCAAAGATTCTTTCTATGTTTTAACCCTTTTAACAGTATTGTTCCACCATTGTATTTGGTGGACAACCTTGCGTTAGGATGTTAACGGGACGGGCGCGGGTCATCGTTTAGACCATGAATGCAATAGTGCCAGGTGTCTTTGGCAATTTTTCCTTTAAGGGACTTGATCATTTTAGGCAACTTCGAAAGCGTCATCGAGGGACTATGATCATTTAGTTTGTTTTGTTTTGCCAAAGAAACTGAACATGCAAGCATGGACCATTTTTGAAGGCAACAAGTGGAGGAACCCTAGGGGTGAAAGTGTGAATTGCGTATTGATTGTCATGCATTTGTCTTTGTATTAGGTTATCTAGCGGTTGATTTTGAATCTTCGCATACAAACCCTAATTACTATACAGTATATAGAAAGCGATAAATTGCGGGAATTTAAAGTCTAAGCTGTTACAAATAAGTATCCGGGGATGGGGGTACAAATATTTACAAATGGGGATGAGACTTATCAGAATAGTAGTGTCCAAATGATATTTACAACCAAATCGAATCGCATTCTCAAATGTAATATATATCAATGTATAAGAATAAAAGACAAGCAAATGTATTGGTGTAAGTGCATGTGATTATTTACAAGTGAGAAAAGTATGTTAACTTAATGCAATATTAAGTATTAATATTATTTTTTATGTTTTTGTTAATGTTTTATAAACTTGTATAAGATTAATTAAACAAAAGTTTTAAAGAAAAAGTATTTAATTTAAGCTAAAGAAAATTAATGCTTGTGTATTTTAGTTAATAGTTTTATGTACAAAATTAAAAAAGAATTTTAAGACAAAAATCTATTAACTTAATTAAATCTAAAGTTTACATTTGTTTAAGTGCAATAATAAAAAGGCATTATTAATAAAAACTTAATGTGAACAATTAGTATATTAATTTATTTAACAAAATAAGTTATGTAAAAAAAAAGATGTAATGTGATAATAAGAAAAAAGAGTATTAGTTAAAAAAGGAATTGAATGGGCTTTAGGGGGTCTTATTCTGGCCCAAACAAAAATAGGCAGGGTTAAGAAAAAAGGGGGGTATGCACGCTAGAATTGAGATTGGGCTTAGGCAGATATGAGGCAGAGGCCCAGATAAGTTTCACAAGTTGTTTGTTAGGGTTTGAGAAATTGTTTCAGAATAAAGGGTTACATGCTTAGAGCGGCGCCGCTTCTTATTTCCTTGTTCGTCTTTCTTCCTCGCTCGAACCAAGCTTTCTGAACCAAATTCTCCGCCTGTGGCCACCAGGCGCCACCGTCAACTCCTCCTCCCTCCACGGTCAAGAAAGGCGGCGTCATGAAAAGGTTTGATTTCTTAGTTCTGTACGTTTTACGCTTTAGGGTTTCAAGCTTTGTGTGTTATTGATTCTTCTTCTATGTTTGTTCATGCTGTGTGAGGTGTTTAAAGAAAATGAAGGAAAATTTATACCTTCACTGGCCTTTGGAAACGGAGGAGGAGGAACGGATAGGGCGCATCCTCAGGCAGCCGGAGGCGGAGGGAGTATGACGCTGTGCTTGCTTTTGCTGGAAATCTGGTACTTTGTATTAGCTCTTATGGTTTTATGATGAACATTGAAAACCCTAGCTTGCTCGCTTCTTTTCCTCTCTTTTGCTTGCTTGCTCTGAGATACTTGATTTGTGTTACTCAATGATGAACTTTTAGTTCTGAGAGTTTGGATTGGTTTGTACGCTTTAGTGTTTGATGTTTTACAGGCTATGCAGGGTGTTGAGCTTGAATGCTTGCTAGACAGTTTTGAGGGCTTGGTACTGTCTGTTTGTGTTTGTTTCTGGTATAGGCTATAGCAGGTTTGAACAATTTTGATACAGGCTTTTGTTGTTTTTTGGTCTGAACAGTTTTGATTTGTGGGGGTTTAGGCCTCGTGTTTGAATAAGTTTAAGGCAGGCTTGAGAGTTTACAAGCTTGTGGGCTTGAATTTTGTTTGAGATTTATGTGTTTGAAACAGGTTTTGAAAGGCTTTTATTGTTTTTGGCTTCTGTTTGTTTACCAGTTTGGTACAGGCTTGTATGGCTCGAAACAGGCTTGGGAGTTGCTTCAAGGCTTTTTCTGGTTTTTTGTATGTGGTTTATGCTGTATTGGTATAGACTTTGTGTTTTGTATATGGCTTGTGTTTGAAGCAGGTTTGAGATAGTTTGTTTTTGTTGGAGGCAGTTTGCAATGTTTGAGCAATGTTACAATTTGTGTGAACTTGTTTTTTGTGATATTCTGCCTCCCCTTTTCTCTGTTATGAACTGTTTGTTATATCCTTTAAGCCTAAGCCTGTAAGCCTCTTCTCTCTCTCTTTTCTCTCTCCACAGAAAAACATATTATATTGTTTAAATCTGTACTTTCTGAAAAAGTGATTGGCTTGGGAAATGATGAATTTGAAATAAGCTTGCATTGTATCTTTCCTTTGTGTACTTTCTTCTTTTTTTTCAAGATTTTCTGTATATCTCTTGACAGCTTTTTGTACTTTCTTTGGACAGTTTGTTTGACATGTTAGACTTGGTTTGCTATGTGCAGTTCAGTTTGGACTTTGGTTTGGATTTGTGTAACTTGTCCCTTTGGCTTATTTTGAACTGTGCAGCTTGTTTGACATTTTGAATTTTGTGCAATTTGTTTCTTTGGCATTATGCAGCCTTGTGCATTTTCATATTTTTTTTGCAAGCATCTTTCTCTTTCCCTCTTTGTGAACCAAGGGTAATTCTTGTGATTTGCAGAGAGGGTGAACCACTGATTCCGGCCAATCACTTTTAATGATGAGCTTTTAAATATCTGTTTGCTTTTGATTTCATCTGTGTTGACTTCTTTCTTTTTCTTTTGTTTTTACAGATGAAAATCAATTGAGCAATGGGGAGCAGCAATAGAGGATGAAGATTTAGGATAATTAGGATGCAATTTTATTTTACTTTTAACCATTTGTAATATTATTATTGTAAACAAAATGTAAATAAATTTACAGTGTTCAAATAATAATTTGTAACAAACAATTAAAGACGAATAAAAATCCTTCTTTGTCAGTTAATTCTTTTTTCAATTCACTGTCCATTTAATTATTTAAGTTTCTTAAATTAAAATAACTGGAAGTAAATCCCAACCATTCTAACTTAGAATAAATAAATAATTAATAAACATTGTAGTCTTGCCACTTTGCATTAATCAATAATAAACCCGGCGCTCCAATTAACCATAAGCAATGCACAGTTAATCAAACAACGTCCACATGTCTTTTATTTTACTGATTATACCAAACACTGCAAGTTCTCAATTCAAATGCCTCAGCTCATATCCCAGAGTAAATTGAAAAGAACTATAGAATTAATTCTTTCTGAGAATGCGCGCACAAACCCTAGTTCTTGATTTATTGTCAAAGAAGCGCCTGCCTGATCAAACCCTGAGACAAACTCAATCAAACCCTAATAATCTGCTTGAACTGTTCCAGAGTCCATGAAAGCCCTAATTTGGATAGACTGATAAGAAAAAGTCTGTTTGACTGATTCTTACGCCAATCTGAAAAGTCAGGGAAAACCCGAAGCTGTGATTTCTTGTAAAAAGAGGAGGGCAAATTTTAGGGTACAACACATACCATCCAGTGGGTCTTGGTGATAGAGGTCTGGGAGGGGGTCTTGAAAAATGTTCAGAAGGAATAGGTTGAAAAATATATGGTTCAGGGGGTTCTGATTGAGAGGGTTCTGATTGGCTGTCAGAATGTTCATCGGAGTAAAAATCACTTAAATATGTTAAACACTAATTTTTATGAGGGTTGTCAGCAAGGGATTCAGATGGTAAGGTCAGATCAATGTCAACATCTAAGTCTCCTAAGGTTTGGGAGGGTTCAACAGATGCAAATACATTTTCAGAATCATAAACAAGTATAGTTTCAGCATGATTACCTGTCTTCCTTTTCTTCTTCTGAGGAGTGTTAGAAGGTCCTTCTACAACTTTTCTCTTCTCAGATTCTTAGAGAACAACATCAGGAGCAGCTTGATTTCTTCCTTGAAGACAAGCTGGATCAATGGGTGATCCTGTTTCTTTGCAGGTGTCAAGATAGTGCAAAATGATACGAGGATGATCCCCTGAGTTGAACATAGGAAAGTCATCAATAGGAATCCTTCTCTTCTTCACAACAGTTGATACACATGGAGTGGGTTCCACCAGCAGTTTGTCAATAATTTTCCTTTTCGGCAAGTTCTTTCCAGTCATAGTCTTACCACATATAGGTTCAAGCTCCCCCAGAAGATTTACTTCTTTTAGGTGAGCAATCAGACCATTCTCAGTCATAATGTCTGATAATAACCTCCCCATAGGAATCCAATTCCTCTTTGATTTGGGGTTCTTCATCCTTTCAGCTTCTCTGGTTTCTTTGACATGGTTCCAGAGATTTTCAAAAAGCAATTAGGGCAAATCAATTTTGACATTGGTTCCAAGGCAAAACAACAAATATTGTTGATCAACATTGATTTAATCAGGAGAACTGGTGTCTTTCCTGTGCTGAATACATCCATGAATAATCCTTTCCCAAATCTTATATTTGTCTTTCAAATCCCTGACTTTGGAGGAACCTAGACCGTTAGTGAAAATCTCTGAATATACCCTAGACATCTCCATTCTTCCACTGGCCATTTCTGTAACTCCAAGTCCTTTAAATCCCATCAACTTTCTGATTTGATTTTCTGTAATGGATATTTCCTTGCCCATTACAAAGGAGAGAATAACCTTGGGGGTTGCAATAACATGAATCCAGAATTCTTTCACCAAATGTGGAAAGACTGGAACAATAAGACGATCAAAGTAGCTTTCCCAACCTTGAAACTTCACAGCAGGGAACAAGTCAAATCCATTCTCTCTGAGATTCTCAAAGTCTACTATTAGCTCACTAAAAACTTCCAAACTTTCTACCGGAATGAGAGTTGTCCTTTCAGGTATAATATATTGCTCAGAGTGGATAGAAGAAGAAGAAGCCATTGAAGTTCTTTTAGAAATGAGAAATTTGAAGAAAAAGGTTTTAAGAGAAAAGTACAGTAAGAGAAAAAACGCATGAGTTTTGAAAGAGACAGTAAAGAATGAAAAGGGTTTTTCAAAAAGTATTTATAAGCATTAATTTCAGATAATAGGTTTAGAATTAAAATTAAAAGTATTTAAGACACAATTAAAATAAAGATTAAAACAGATTTTAAAAACAAATCTCATCATTACTTGCATTTAATGATTTGCTAAAAATAAGGGAAAACGTGGGATTATGGCTAATCATCAACAGTTACCTAGAACGTCATCAGTAGCTTTTTCACGCTTGACCTTTCAGAAACACACCACGTGTTCATCTCCTGAAGGATGCATGTAACAGCTGTTTGTTCTAATGAATTTCTGAACTACACTTGGACATGAAGCATTAGAATATTTCATAACTTTTCATATAGCTTCTGTTAAAACTTCTCTTTTAACTTCTAAAGAGTTGTTGATTAGAGCATTCATTTCAGAATGTTCAGAAGTCAATCACAGAAACTAAATATTATTTTATTCAGGACATAATTCCATACAAAAAATTTTCAGAATGAAATTAAATCTATCTTCTGAAAGGGGTTTGGTAAAAATGTCATCCCATTGATGGTCTGTTTTTACAAAAATTAAGTTTAAAATTCCCTTCTGAATATAGTCCCTTATGAAATGATATTTAATTTATATATGTTTGGCTTTAGAATATAAGATTGGATTTTTAGAAAGACAAATAGCAGAAGTATTGTCGCAGAAGATATGAATCTTACTTTCATAAAGGTTGAAATCTTCTAGTTGACTTTTCATCCAAATCATCTGAGAGCTACATCCAGCAGCAGATATATATTCAGCTTCTGTGGTTGATAGTGCAATTGTTGCTTGCTTCTTGCTGTGCCATGAGATAAGATTGTCACCTAAGAACTGGAAGCTTCCAAAGGTGATTTTTCTTTCAATTCTATCTCCAGCAAAGTCAGCATCACAATAACCTACTAGTTTGTAATCTTGTGATCTTCTGTAACACATACCAAGATTAACAGTACATTTCAGATACCTAAGAATTCTCTTAACAGCTGTTAAGTGAGATTCTCTAGGATCTGATTGGAATCTAGCACACAAGCACACACTAAATAATATATCAGGTCTAGATGCAGTCAGATAGAGAAGGGATCCAATCATACCTCTATAGATCTTCTGATCTACTTTCATGCTTACCTCATATTTACCTAGAATGCAGGTTGGATGCATTGGTGTCTTGGCATCTTTGTTTTCTGACATTTGAAATTTCTTCAGAAGTTCTTTAACATACTTCGTCTGATGTATGAAAGTACCTTCTAGAGTCTGGTTGATTTGAATTCCCAGAAAGAATTTCAATTCACCCATCATGCTCATTTCAAATTCTGCATGCATGGTCTTAGCAAATTCTTTTCAAAGGGAGATATTACAGGTTCCAAAAATTATATCATCAAGTAAATTTGACAAATTAAAATATCATTTTTAAATGTTTTTCTGAAAAGAGTTGTGTACACTTTCCCTCTGGTAAAATCTTTTTCTAATAGAAAATTACTCAGACGATCATACCAAGCTCTGGGAGCTTGTTTTAAACCGTACAAAGACTTTTTTAATTTAAAAACATGTTCTGGATGCTTTGAATCATTAAATCCAGGAGGTTGATAGACATATACTTCTTCTTCAATATAACCATTTAGAAATGCACTTTTAACATCCATTTGATATAATGAAATGTTATTTTGTACAGCAAAAGAAATTAATAATCTTATAGATTCTAACCTGGCGACTGGGGCAAAGGTTTCATTATAATCAATTCCTTCTTGTTGACTATAACCCTGTGCAACCAGTCGTGCTTTGTTTCTGATTACTTCTCCTTGTTCGTTCAATTTGTTTCTGAAAACCCATTTGGTTCCTATAACATTGAATCCTTTGGGTCTTGGAACTAGATTCCATACATCATTCTTGGAGAATTGATTTAGTTCTTCTTGCATTGCTAAGGTCCAATCATTATCTTCCAGAGCTTCATCAATGGTAGTTGGCTCAATCAGATAGACCAGACCAAACAAAGATTCTTCATTGATTCTGAGAGAGGATCTTATTCTGATGGGATCTTCTTTTCTTCTAATGATTACGTCTTCTTTATGAGCTGAAGATATTCTAGGAAACCTTTTATGAGTGGGTTGGTCAGAGATTCTGAGATTGTTCAGAGCATTTTCAAGAGGATGGTCTGCTACGTCTTCTTTTGCTTCTGAACTTTCAGAGTTTGAGTGATGATCTTCTGTACCTACAGAAAAATCAATTTGCTTTGGCTGTTGCTGGCCAAGCTTATCATCAAACCTGACTTTGATTGATTATTCAACAATCATAGTTTCTGTGTTGTATACTCTATAGCCTTTTAAGCGTTCAGAGTATCCAAGCAGGAAACACTTTTGTGCTTTGGAATCAAACTTGTTCAGAGTTTCTGTGGTGTTTAGAATAAAACAAGCACATCCAAAACGATGGAAATAAGAAATGTTGGGCTTTCTGTTTTTCCATAATTCATAGGGAGTCTTTTCAAGAATAGGTCTTATAAAGATTCTATTATGAATGTAACACGCTGTGTTCACAGCTTCTGCCCAAAAGTGCTTAGCCATATTTGTTTCATTGATCATGGTTCTGGCCATCTCTTGTAATGTTCTATTCTTTCTTTCTACAACTCCATTTTGCTGGGGAGTTCTAGGACAAGAAAAATTATGAACAATACCATTTTCTTTAAAATATTTTTCAAAATAATGATTTTCAAATTCACCACCATGATCACTTCTAACTTTTGTGATTTTAAAATCTTTTTCATTTTGCACTTGAGTACAGAAGTCAATGAATACAAAATGTGACTCATCCTTGTGTTTTAAAAACTTTACCCATGTCCATCTGCTGAAGTCATCAATGATGACCAATGCATACTTCTTGCCTCTGATGGATGCAGTTTTAACTGGCCCAAACAGATCAATATGAAGTAACTCTAATGGCTTAGAGGAAGAGACATCATTTTTAGATTTAAAGGAAGGTTTTTAAAATTTTCCTTTTTGGCATGCTTCGCATAGAGCTTCTGAGTTGTACTTCAGATTAGGAAGTCCTCTGACTAAATTTAATTTATTTAGTTGAGAGATTTTTCTAAGACTGACATGTCCCAATCTTCTGTGCCATACCCATTGCTCATTGCTAACAGACAAAAGGCATTTGACGTTTTGAGATTTAAGATCTGATAAATCAATTTTGTAAATGTTGTTCTTTCTCTTGCCAGAAAAGAGGATTGATTCATCTTTTTGACTTACAGCTTTACAGGAGTTTTGATTGAAGATAATGTCATAGCCATTGTCACTTAATTGACTTATGGACAATAGATTATGAGCTAATCCTTCTACTAATAATACATTTGAGATAGAAGGAAGGTTACCATTTCCTATGGTTCCAGAACCAATAATCTTCCCTTTCTGATTACCTCCAAACTTCACATCTCCTCCATCTTTAAGTTCCAGACTTTGGAACATAGACCTTTTTCCCGTCATGTGTCGTGAGCACCCAGAGTCCAGGTACCATGACTGGTGTTTCAATTGAGATGTTAAGGACATCTGCAACAAATATTATTTTATCCTTAGGTACCCATATCTTTTTGGGTCCTTTTGGGTTAGCATGAGAGTTTCCAGAATGTGATGTATATTTTATATCATGTGAGTGTCCAAACTTGAATTGCTTATTCAGAGGTTTGTAAGTGAAGGTCATTTTAGCAACAAGTTTTGGAATGTATGTCTCCTTCCCTTTGGGAGGTTCATATCCAATTGCTCTTCTGTTTTTTCCACTAACTCCATAGATCATTGAAGCCATTTTGCTTTTGTCTATGCCTTTAGCAAGAAAAAATTGAAAGCTATAGTCATATTCTTTCAGAATATCTTTTGAACTAGACACAGACTCTGAACTAAAATTCTTTTGAACAATTTGAATTTCCTTTTTAAGTTTAAAATTGTTTTCTAAAAGTTCAGATTTTTCTGTTTCAAGTTTCTCAATATCAGATGCAAGACTCTTCTTGAGTTTCTTGTATTTGATTTTGAGCTTACTATAATTTTCCAAAAGTTCTGATAAACTATCAGCAAGTTTTTCTCTAGAAAATTCAGAAAATACCTCTCTTTGTTCTGACTCACGGTCTGAGTCATCTTCTGTGATAGCCATCAGAGCTAGGTTGGCATTTTCATCTTCAGAACCAGATTCATCTTCAGAAGAATCTGAGTCATCCCAGGTTGCCATCATTCCTTTCTTCTTTCCAAATCTCTTCTTTTGTTTTTCTTTTTGAAGCTTTGGACAATCACTTTTAAAGTGACCAGGTTCTTTGCATTCATAACAGATGATCTCTCTTCTGTTTTACTTTTTGTGTCCAGAAGATTCTGGTTTATCTTCTGACTTCTTGAAGTTCCTGAACTTCTTTTGTCTGTGCTTCCATAGATGATTGATCCTTTTGGAGAGCAAAGATAGTTCGTCTTCTTCTGAAGCTGATTCTTCAGAGTTTTCTTCTTCAGCCTGAAAAGCTTTAGTATCAAATTTCTTAATTGATTTAAGGGCTAGAGACTTACCTTTCTTCTGAGGCTCATGCTCATCCAGTTCAATCTCATGACTTCTGAGAGCGCTGATGAGTTCCTCCAGAGGCACATTGTTCAGATCTTTTGACACCTTGAAGGCAGTGACCATTGGTGCCCATCTTCTTGGTAAGCTTCTGATGATCTTTTTCACATGATCTGCTTTGGTATATCCTTTGTTCAAAACTCTCAGACCAGCGATCAGAGTTTGAAACCTAGAGAACATTGCTTCTATAGACTCACTCTCTTCAACTTTGAAGGCTTCATACTTCTGAACTAAAGCCAGAGCTTTAGACTCCTTAACTTGAGTGTTTCCTTCATGAGTCATTTTGAGAGACTCAAACATATCATGCGATGTATCTCTATTAGTGATTTTTTCATATTCTACTTTAGAGATAGCATTTAAAAAAATATTGTTAGAACAAAGTTTGAATCTACTACCCTATATTTAAGTTTTGATGATAACAAAGTGAAAAGATATAGTATTTATAAGTTTCATGTATGAACTATCTGCTGCCTAAAAATATTATGTTCTGACTTGCAGATACTCTGATTGATATAAGCAAGATCACATCTATTCAGCATCAGAACTTGATTTTGGACACCAGCATCAGAAGTTGCTACATCAGAATGTCAAAATCAGATGATCAACTCACGTACATGCTGAAGCCTGATGAACAAGACTGCGCTCAACACTCTGATACAGAAACACAATAGTTCATCAGCAGCGAAGCAGAGTCAGAATGAGCCAAGCCAGAACTTGCATTAAGTAAGCAACGGTACTGTGCATTGAAAGCAAATTAATTCCAACGGCCTCATTCCAGACAAGATCTGCTCAATAAGGAAAGCTTGTTATTAGCATTGAATCAAGAATATTGCATCCAACGTTCATCATCTCAGTGCTATATAAACAAGGCTTTGAAGATTGAAATGGCTAATGCTCTCCAAATCTCTACACGCACAAAAGCTGAACCATAATCTTCGTTCTATCAGTTTTGCTAAACCACACACTCTGATATTCCATTACTGTTTAGCAATCTAGTTTCTAAGCTTCAATTTGTGTATACATCACAGTTGTGATACAGTTTTGTAGAAAACATCCACACACACATAGTTTTATCTCTTTGTAAGAAAGTGTTACCTTGACAAACCGGGTTGTGGTTTGAATCAAGAAGGCTTTAGCAGTTGTTAAAGCAGTCTGTAATATTCAGTTGAATATAGTGGATTAAGACCTCGTTGGAGAGAGGCGAAATCACCTTGACGGGTGGACTGGAGTAGTTTGAGATCAAACGAACCAGGATAAAAATATCTTGTTCATTGCTTTAGATTTCAGTTTTACAATTCAACCCCCCCTTCTTGTGTTTTTCACCACTTCAATTGGCATCAGAGCGCCTGGTTCTGAGCTAAAACACTTAACCGTGTCAGTACAAGATCCAGCGTCAGAAAAACACAATGGCAGGAAACAATTCTCACATCAGCAATGACAACAATGAGGACAGAGACAGATTCAGTGGCAAACCTCCAGTCTTTGATGGAGAAAACTTTGATTACTGGAAAGACAGAATTGAAAGCTTCTTTCTGGCACATGATGCTGATCTGTGGGATATGGTGACAGATGGATACACGCACCCTGTGAATGCAAGTGGTCAGAAGATTGATAGAAAAACAATGTCTGATCAACAAAAGCGTGACTTCAAGAATCACCACAAGGCCAGAACCATCCTCCTCAGTGCCATCTCCTATACTGAGTATGAAAAGATCTCCAACAGAGACACAACAAAGAATATTTTTGATTCTCTCAGAATGACGCATGAGGGCAACGTTCAGGTCAAAGAAACAAAAGCTCTGGCGCTCATTCAGAAGTATGAGGCGTTCAAAATGGAAGAATCTGAATCCATTGAAACTATGTTCTCTAGATTCCAGATTCTGGTAGCTGGTCTCAAAGTTCTGGACAAAGGATACTCTACTGCTGACCATGTCAAGAAAATCGTCAGAAGTTTACCCAAGCAGTGGAGGCCTATGGTTACTGCTCTGAAGCTAGCTAAAGATCTCAACAAAATCACTCTGGAGGAACTTATCAGCTCCCTCAGAAGTCATGAGATAGAGCTAGAAGCTGATGAGCCTCAGAAGCAAGGTAAGCCTTTAGCATTAAAATCTAACAGAAAATTTGAGTCTAAAGTTTTGCAGGCAGTTGAAGAAACATCTGATGGATCCTCATCAGAAGAAGACGAACTTTCCCTTCTCTCCAGAAGAGTAAATCAACTGTGGAAGCAAAGACAAAGGAAGTTCAGGAATCCCAGAAGATCTGATCAGAACGAGTCTTCTTCCAGATACAGAAGGACAGATTCTTCATCTGGATACAGAAGATCTGAAGGCTCCTCCAGTAGCAAAAAGCCAAACACCAAAGACATCATCTTCTATGAGTGCAATGAGCAAGGACACTACAAGAGTGACTGCCCAAAGCTTCAGAGGGAAAAGCCCAAAAAGAAGTTTGGAAGAGAGAAGAAGAAAAGTCTCATGGACACATGGGATGACTCTGACTCGTCTGAAGCTGACTCAGAATCAGATGATGAAAGGGCAAACATAGCTCTCATGGCTAACATTTCAGAAGATAGTGAAGCTTCTGAATCAGACTCAGAATCAGACACAGAAGAGGTATTTCCTAACTTTGCTGTTAACTTTACAAAGGCTGAACTTGCTGAAAGCCTTAATGAGATTCTGGAACGTTATCAGCAAATTAGAGCTAAATTCAGAGACCTGAAAAGGAATCTTGAATCTGACTCTAATAAGACTGAGAGTCTCAAATTGGAAAATTCTGAGCTGAGAAATAAGATTTCAAAATTAGAAAACACTTTACAAAACTCTCAGAAGGAACCAATTTCTGAAACTCCCAGCAACGCTGATGAGATCATCAAGGAGTATGATCACAGTTTCCAGAAGTTCCTAGCTAAAAGCATAGATAGAAGCAGAATGGCTTCAATGATCTATGGAGTTAGCAGAAACGGCAGGAAAGGAATAGGATACTAAGGTAAGGTTCCTACACCAAAGAATGTCATGGACTTAACCATTAAACACACTCCTCTGAACTCACATTTTGTGTATGGTCACACACATGATATCAAATATACTAGCAGTAAGCACTATGTGAAACCAAAATTCAACCAGAGTTTTGGTAAAACTAACAAATCAGGACCCAAGAAAATCTGGGTACCTAAGGATAAAATAATACATGTTGCAGATATCTTTAGCAGCAAGTCAGAAACACCAGTCATGGTACCTGGACTCTGGCTGCTCACGACACATGACGGGAAGAAGGCATATGTTCCAAAGCCTGGAACTTAAGCCTGGAGGCCACGTTGGCTTTGGAGGCAATCAGAGGGGAAAGATAATTGGCTCTGGAACTGTAGGTAATGGAAATCTTCCCTCTATTAATAATGTTCTGCTAGTAGATGGATTGATGCATAATCTGTTATCCATAAGTCAATTAAGTGATAACGGTTATGATATAATCTTTAATCAAAAATCATGTAAAGCTGTTAGTCAGAAAGATGGGACTATCCTGTTTAATGGTAAGAGGAAAAACAACATTTACAAAATCAAACTTTCTGAACTAAAGAGTCAGAATGTAAAATGTCTTCTGTCTGTTAACAACGAGCAGTGGATCTGGCACAGAAGATTGGGGCATGTTAGTATGAGAAGAATATCTCAGATTAACAAACTCAATCTGGTCAGAGGACTTCCTAATTTGAAGTTCAATTCAGATGCTCTGTGTGAAGCATGTCAGAAAGGCAAATTTGCAAAACCTTCTTTTAAATCCAAAAATGTTGTTTCTACCTCTAAGCCATTAGAACTTCTGCACATTGACTTATTTGGACCAGTCAAAACTGCTTCAGTCAGTGGTAAGAAGTATGGGTTAGTAATCGTAGGTGACTATAGCAGATGGACATGGGTAAAGTTCTTAAGACACAAGGACGAGTCACACTCTGTGTTTGTTACCTTCTGTAACCAAGTTCAGAATGAAAAGGATCTTAGAATCGTTAAAGTCAGAAGTGATCATGGTGGAGAATTTGAAAATAAAGATTTTGAGTCATTCTTTAATGACAGAGGCATTCTGCATGATTTCTCTTGTCCTAGAACTCCCCAACAAAATGGAGTTGTAGAACGAAAGAACAGAACATTGCAAGAAATGGCCAGAACCATGATCAATGAGACAAACGTTGCTAAGATCTTCTGGGCAGAGGCAATAAACACAGCGTGCTACATTCAGAATAGAATCTCAATAAGACCTATTCTGGAAAAGACTCCATATGAATTGTGGAAGAACAGAAAGCCCAACATTTCATATTTTCGTCCATTTGGATGTACTTGCTTTATATTAAATACAAAGAATTATTTGAACAAGTTTGACTCTAAAGCACAGAAGTGTATTATGTTAGGATACTCTGAACGCTCAAGAGGGTACAGAGTATACAATACAGAAACACAGATTATGGAAGAATCAATCAGTGTTCGTTTTGATGACAAGCTTGACTCTGAAAAGTCAAAGCAGAATGAAGTTTTTGCAGGTATAGAAATTGAATTTGCAGGTTCTGAAGACAAGTCATCAGAAGCTCTCAACACAGACATTCCTTCAACGTCTGAAAGGAGCACTGCTAGAAATCCTACAACAGCTGTTGATCAACCTCAGAAGAGATTACCCAGAAGCAGCTTGGATCACCCAGAAGAGACTATCCTAGGAAGAAAGGAAGATCCAATTTGAACAAGAGCAAGCTTCAAAAACTCTGAAGAAACACTTATGGGACTGGTGTCTCTGATTGAACCTTCTTCTATTGATGAAGCACTTCTGGATAATGACTGGATTCTGGCAATGCAAGAAGAGCTGAATCAATTCACCAGAAACGACGTATGGGATCTCGTTCCCAGATCAAAAGGATTCAACGTCATTGGAACAAGATGGGTGTTCAGAAACAAGCTAAATGAACAAGGTGAAGTCATCAGAAACAAGGCACGACTGATTGCACAAGGTTATAGTCAGCAAGAGGGGATAGACTATACAGAAACCTTTGCCCCAGTCGCCAGGTTAGAATCTATCAGACTTTTAATTTCATTTGCTGTTAATAGAGGCATCACTCTGTATCAGATGGATGTCAAAAGTGCATTCTTAAATGGTTATATAGAAGAAGAAGTTTATGTACACCAACCCCCAGGTTTTGAAAATACAAAACATCCAGAACATGTTTTCAAACTAAAGAAGTCACTGTATGGTCTGAAACAAGCTCCCAGAGCTTGGTATGAAAGGCTAAGCAACTTTCTGCTGGAAAATGAATTCACCAGAGGGAAAGTGGACACTACTCTATTCTGTAAATCAGTTAAGAGTGACATCTTAGTCTGTCAAATTTATGTTGATGATATTATTTTCGGTTCTACTAATCCTTCTCTTGGAAGAAAATTTGCTAAGTGTATGCAGGCAGAATTTGAGATGAGCCTCATGGGGGAACTGAAATTCTTTCTAGGAATTCAGATCAATCAAACTCCAGAAGGAACTTACATTCATCAGAGCAAATACATCAGAGATCTTCTGAAGAAATTTGACCTCTCAGAATGTAAGCCATCAAAGATTCCAATGCATCCCACGTGCATTCTGGAAAGAGAAGAGGTAAGCAAAAATGTAGAACAGAAAGTCTACAGAGGTATGATTGGTTCTCTCCTCTATCTGACTGCTTCAAGACCTGACATATTATTCAGTGTTTGTATCTGTGCTAGATTCCAATCAGATCCTATAGAATCTCACTTAACAGCTGTTAAGCGAATTTTCAAGTATCTGAAAGGTACTACTAATCTGGGTTTGTTTTATAGAAAATCTAGTGATTACAGCTTAGTAGGCTACTGTAATGCTGATTTTGCTGGAGACAGAGTGGAACGTAAAAGTACTTCTGGAAGCTGCCAGTTTCTGGGAGAAAATCTGATCTCTTGGTCCAGCAAAAGGCAATCAACAATTGCTCTGTCAACAGCAGAAGCTGAGTACATAGCAGCAGCAGGATGTAGCACACAAATGCTCTGGATGAAAAGTCAGCTTGAAGACTTCCAGATTTTCGAGAGTAACATTCCTATACTTTGTGATAATACTTCTGCTATTTGCTTAAGTAAGAATCCCATTTTACATTCTAGAGCTAAGCATATAGAAATAAAACATCACTTCATTAGGGACTATATTCAGAAAGGTATTTTGAACTTAAAATTTATAGATACAGACCATCAATGGGCTGATATCTTCACTAAACCCCTTTCAGAAGATAGATTTAACTTCATTCTGAAACATCTCAGCATGAAAGTGTGTCCAGAGTGAAAATGTTTTAATTCCATATATTTACCTTCAGAATGTAATTATTTTACTGTGAACTTTTGATCAATCTCCTTTCAGAAAGATAGAACATGCAGATTGTATCAGATGCAAGTCTAAAGATCTGAGAGTCTAAGCTCAAAGACAGACGTGCTGATCACTACATCAAACAAGTGTCATCCAATCATCAGCATATCTCTGAAGCAGAACGCGTGCACGCTTCTGAGAAGGCAAAGCGCTGATTGGGTGCATTGAGACACATGTCTGGTAACCGTTTTTAAGTATCTTTCTCAAATCCCCCAAAATCAGCAAGCATTTAATGAAAAGTAATCATGCTTTTAAATGGAAATCATGATTTTTCTCTCTCTTAAAAAAAACGTTTATCTTTTCAAAATAGTTTTGAAAACTCTATTTAAGCACATTAATCTCTCATTCTCATTCTTTACGCTTTCTCACTAACACTCAAGCATTTTCTGCATATTTCTGTGTTCATCTCTTGCAAACCTTTTTCTTCAGTTCATTCTCAAAACCCTTTTAGTGTGAACATGGCAACCTCCAGCAGCGTTTCTGCAGGTACTCAGAAGAAAGCATCATCTGAGCAATATCAAGTGCCACTCAGAACTCTCCTCACTCCGGTGAAGAATCTTGAAGTGCTTTCTGAATTAATCATTGACTTTGAAAGCTTGAAGGAGAACGGTTTTGACCTAACTGAAGAAGTTAGGGCTCAAAAGTGGGAAAGGTATTTCGATAGGTTGGTTGGACCAACATTCCCAGCGCTGGTCAAGGAATTTTGGATTCACGCCAAGGCTTCAACACATCTAGTCACTTCTTTTGTTATGGGGAAGAAGATTGTGATCACTGAAGATCACATTGCAAGGCTAATCGGTTACAGTGGTGGTGGCGTCCGTTGTGTGGACATGGCTGAAAGATGTGCTGATATAGGTGTGGTAGCTGACAGGATTTTCACTCTTGGGTTGCCCAGCAGCAAGATTAAGGATCTGAAGGATCATTTCAGAGTATGGGCTAAGATAATTCTGGGGTGCTTCAACCACAGGAAACCAACAAGTTCTCCTGATTACATAAATGTGGATCGGCAGTTTCTGATCTACTTTATTGATCAGAAGGTAAAGATCAATCTGGCTCACTTCCTGTTCAACCACCTCAGAACCAGTGTGAAAGAAACAAGGGAAGAAGAAAGAACCAAGAGGGATTGGATACCTATTGGAAGGTTGATATCAGATATTCTGACAGAGAATAGGCTGATTGAGCATCTGATAGAAGCTCAAGAGCTGAGCACTATTGAACCAACAATTGGGAAACCTCTGAACGCAAAGAATCTGAAAAAGATGAAGCTGATAGAGAATATTCAGAAGGAACCTAGAGCTACTCACATTGCTGATATCTCCAGCAGAAGAGTGCCTCTGAGTGATTTTCCGTTATTTTTCGAAATTGAATCCAAACCAGAGGTGATTCTCAGGTACTTGGATGCGTGCAAGGCAGATGGTACAGATCCAAAGCTGAATATCAGAGATCTGCATCAACCTCAACCAGAAGTGACTCTGAAGAAGACAAAGAAGAGGAAGGCGCCATCAGAAGCATCATCTCAGCAGACTCCAAAGAAAAGAGGTATTTCATCTGCTGCCCCTGTTTTAAATTCTTCTACTATTCCAGCATCTATCCCTCCTCAAACCTCTCATAGAATCTCAATCCCCATCCCTACCATAGATGAAACTGTACAAGAAGAAGACCCTTCTGAGGCATTAAAACTCAGAAGACCTAGAACCAAACATCCCAAACAACCAACAATTTCAACAACCTCAGCACTTGACCAAGTGCTGTCTGATATTGATCAACATGCCTCTGATCAACCAAACTCTGAACCACAAAATGTTCCTCCTCCACAACCAGAACAACAGCAATCTGCTGAAGAACCAGAACAACAACAACCACTCTCAGAAGAACCTCTGATCCCTGAGCAATCAGAAATTCCAACTCCCTCTCCCCAACCAGAAATTAATCCACCATCACCACAAACAGAGTTTCACCACTCTGAAACTCCTTCCCCTCATCAATCTGAACCTCACTCACCTCAACCATCACCGCTGGCAATTCAGCTGCCATGTGGAACAACTGTTATCATGCCCCAGTTACCATCCTCATCAGAATCAACACCACCAAATACTCCCAAAACACCACCCAGTCCAATCGTAATCTCTGATTCTGATACTCCTTCTCCAAAACAAACAGCTGCTCAGAAAACCTCTGAAAACCCCAGCAGGACCTTCATAGACTTAACCAGTCTTGACCGTCTTGCTGATCTAAAACACAAAATTGCCATCCCAAAACCAAAGCAACCAGATGTTGGCTCTGGTATTATGAATTTTGAAATAGGTGTGCTGCAATGGATTGCTTCTTTGAAGCAAGTCTGTCCTGGAATGATTGACCCAGCTGCTTCTGATCAGCTCGGGTCACAATTCAGACTTTGGGTACGTGCTGAAGCCCTCAAGTTGCAGGATATCAACTATGAGCAGGCACAACAAAATTTCAGCAAGCTTCTGAATGAAGTTGGAAGTCAGCTTCTGAAAGAGGACGTGCTCCCTCTGGACAGTGAACCTTGGTCTGAGAAACAGCAAGCTGCAAAGGTGCAATCATCAGAAGAAGACAAGACCATTCAAGCTGAAGAAAGTCAAGCAGAGGATGTTGCTGAAAGTTCTCAGAAGCCTCCTGATTCTGATGCTTCTCAAGCTGCCTTGGACAGGCAGACTCTGGAAGAACTAAGGCTGAATGACATGCGTCTGCAGCAGCAGATGGATGAAAGCGATCAGAAGATGAAAGAGAGAATGGATGTGCAGGACAACAAGATTGACACTGTTGTCAGCATGGTGCATAAGCAGAATGAGACTGCTGAAAAGATTCAAGCCATGCTGGAGAACCTGTTCACACGCTTGCCTCCTCAACCTTAATTTTTTTTCATGCATGACCTTTTTCATGTTTTCCCTGATTTTCTGATGTACTGTTTGATTATGTTTTGTAATATTTTCTTGTTTTGATTATGAACTATCTTAATATGATTAGTTTTTCTGATCTTAATTGTTTTAACTATTCACCGACACTTTTTGGTTGCTGACAAAAAGGGGGAGAACAAGAATGATATTTTTAAATCAATAACGGCTAACTAGACAGAAATTCTCAAACATTCTAACTCTATTACTTGAAATGTTTTTTCTGTTTTGCTTAAAGTCTACAGGCACAAGGAAGCTCCTGGACACTCTGAAGACTAGAAGCTCTGATCAATATGAAGTTCTGATCCACCCTAATATTCTGATCCAAAGCAAAGCTCTGACAAGAAAAGCTCTGAAGCTCTGCTCTGACATAAAGCTTCTGATAAGTCAAAGACTCTGATACTCTGATATTCAAAGAAAGGCAAAAAAGATCTGATCCTGAAGAACACGTATAATCAAAGGGAAGTAATAAACTCAGGGGGAGTATCTCTCAACTCTGACATCTCCTTACTCCTTATCCTTTTTACTTCTTATTCTGATACATATTCCAGATACCTTTTCACGTTATTTTCATTTAAAATATCTAGTTTTTGTCATCATCAAAAAGGGGGAGATTGTTAGAACAAAGTTTGAATCTACTACCCTATATTTAAGTTTTGATGATAACAAAGTGAAAAGATATAGTATTTATAAGTTTCATGTATGAACTATCTGCTGCCTAAAAATATTATGTTCTGACTTGCAGATACTCTGATTGATATAAGCAAGATCACATCTATTCAGCATCAGAACTTGATTTTGGACACCAGCATCAGAAGTTGCTACATCAGAATGTCAAAATCAGATGATCAACTCACGTACATGCTGAAGCCTGATGAACAAGACTGCGCTCAACACTCTGATACAGAAACACAATAGTTCATCATCAGCGAAGCAGAGTCAGAATGAGCCAAGCCAGAACTTGCATTAAGTAAGCAACGGTAATGTGCATTGAAAGAAAATTAATTCCAACGGCCTCATTCCAGACAAGATCTGCTCAATAAGGAAAGCTTGTTATTAGCATTGAATCAAGAATATTGCATCCAACATTCATCATCTCAGTGCTATATAAACAAGGCTTTGAAGATTGAAATGGCTAATGCTCTCCAAATCTCTACACGCACAAAAGCTGAACCATAATCTTCGTTCTATCAGTTTTGCTAAACCACACACTCTGATATTCCATTACTGTTTAGCAATCTAGTTTCTAAGCTTCAATTTGTGTATACATCACAGTTGTGATACCGTTTTGTAGAAAACATCCACACACACATAGTTTTATCTCTTTGTAAGAAAGTGTTACCTTGACAAACCGGGTTGTGGTTTGAATCAAGAAGGCTTTAGCAGTTGTTAAAGCAGTCTGTAATATTCAGTTGAATATAGTGGATTAAGACCTCGTTGGAGAGAGGCGAAATCACCTTGACGGGTGGACTGGAGTAGTTTGAGATCAAACGAACCAGGATAAAAATATCTTGTTCATTGCTTTAGATTTCAGTTTTACAATTCAACCCCCCCTTCTTGTGTTTTTCACCACTTCAAATATTTCTAGCTCTGTGATGATTTTTAAAATCAGCTTTTTGTTGTCTATCCATATTTTTTTTATCCACTTTGTTTCCTTCTCAATCTGTAGGATGTTTGTAACCATCCAAGACTATATCCAAAAGATCACTATCATGACCTAGAAAGAAACTTTCTAGTCTATCTTTCCAGTACTCAAAATCCTCTCCATCAAACACTAGAGGTTTGTTGTAACTATTATTGTTTTGTTTAGCGGCCATTGTGTTTTCTTCTGGATCTTTTCCTAACACGGTTAAGTGTTGAGCTCAGAGTCAAGCTCTGATACCAATTTAAGGGGTAAGGAAACACTTAGAAAGGGGGGTTGAATAAGTGACTCTTTTTGTTCTCAAGACAAAGCTCAAACAATAATGGAAGAACACCGTTATTTTTATCCTGGTTTGTTTGAACTCAAACTACTCCAGTCCACCCGCCAAGGTGATTTCTCCTTTCTCAACAAGGACTTAATCCACTATAATCAACTGATTACAATCACACAACAATTGTTGTGACTAACAATGCACAAGTAAACTTACAAGTGACTAACACCACTAAGACTTAAATCTAGTCCTAGTCTGCTTGAGAAATCTGACCAAACTTGGTCTCTCAAGGAACAAATACAGGAGTTTAATCTTTACAGATAATAAAATAGAGTTTGCTTCTAATCAAGCTATATCACAACTGTGATTTTTCACTTAGAATATAATGCACAAATTGTATGAACAATGAGTATGTGAGCTTTTGGATCTTTCACGTAGTTTCTTGCTTCTTTTGAAAATTTGATTGGTTTTCCTTTTTTTTACTTGAAGTTCTTGTTGGCTTGCAATAAATGTCCTTCTATTTATAGTAGGAACAATAAGACCGTTGCTGCCTTCAGAAAAGATGGAGAGCATTAAATGCTTTGCGTGTATCCTTGCAATATTCCATTTTCCAAGAAACTACTTGTAGGCACTTGAGTGCTTTCATCCGTATTTACATTAATGAGCAATCGTCAGAATGTAAGAACGTGTTTTCCTTTGCTTTGACAAGACAAGTTGATCTAAACGTTACTTCAGAGTTTTCTCCAATGTCTTTAAGTCAGAACATGCTTCACTTATCTTCTAGGCATTGCGTTGCTTGCTAAGAACTTTGAATAGCGGTTGCTTTCAAGTTATCTTCTGAACAAGGAGCCTGCTAGAAGTTAGAAGATATATTTAACAAATAAAGTGTCTTACCAGAGTCAGCAGATGCGTTTGAATAAAAGGTTCTTTTATCAAATAATTTCTTCATAATATTTGCTTAATACCTTAGAATGTTTTTTGTCAGAACATTAACTAAGACATTCAAAACACATTCATCAGAGCATAAATTATCTTAAATATAATTTAGTTATCATCAAGACTCTTGAGATAAGTCAGAACTAATCTTGTTCTTTCACTAAGCCTTCACCTTTAGAGCGAGTGCTTGGCATACAATTGGGAACGGTGCCTTAGTCTCTACAGCGTAACTAAAAGAGTTACGATATTGACTTGTTAGTCCCCGGTGACGGTGCCAAAAACTTGATCGCGACTTTGTGAGTCTTAAAGAATCTAGACCGTAAGTATATAGTCCTATCGCGTGTAGCTTTAAAGATTATCGAATCCCAAGGGACTAAATGTCGAATTACCATTATCTTAGGTTACTACATAAATCTAAGGCTAATAATGTAATTAATAGGGGGTTTAGGGAACCTAACTAATTATAATCTACTTTAGATTCAAGGGAAAATTTCGGGGTTTAGGCAACTCATTGACCTAACTCGGATTAACAAAACAGTTTTCATTGGAAGTATTTGTTTGAAAACCCTCTTCTCACACTCTCGTGTTTATTGATTCAGATCCTACGATCAAGCCTAAGTGAGTGTTCCCGTTTTTTCAATTAGAGTTTAAAAATAGATTTTGGAAACAAACAAAACCTAATCAACTTAAAAGCGTTGTCGCTGGATTTTAAGTTGATGCACAATTACCACTGTCCAGTTATTATCTCAAACTCTCGTTTTATTGATCCTAACTTCTATATGTATTTTACTCTCGTAACAAAACAGTTAATATTTAGAACTAGTAATTGAAACAAGAAAATTATTCTTTTTTAAAAGGAACTGAGCAATTGGCGTTGCTTAACCTCGTTGGCTATATGACCTT
The DNA here is from genome assembly GCA_948472305.1 of Vicia faba. NCBI lineage: Eukaryota > Viridiplantae > Streptophyta > Magnoliopsida > Fabales > Fabaceae > Vicia > Vicia faba. The sequence goes on from OX451736.1 coordinate 340,380,368, forward strand.
ACATACCGATAAATAAATTTAGCCTAGCATGTTAAACAATTCAATAATAGCGCAACAGAAATAACTACCATCAAACAATTTAAATAAACTAAGCATTTCAGACATTCCTGCCGTAAATAAATAAAATACTTAAATTAAACCTGAAAATATTATGGCAGAATATTTGGCTAATAGCAGATATCTCCCACATATCGGTAAAATAAATGAAAAGAAATAATATGGAAAATATACGGAAGAGTAACAGTAAAAACAGAGAAAATAAAAACATTTTTAAAAATGGGGATTTGAGGTCCTATTTATAGGCTTGGAGACGCGCAGGGAGTTGAGATATTTTCTCCTCCGGATTTGCCTCCGTAGAGACCGCTACAGATTGAAGGAATCAATGTAATGGTCGTTACACTCCTGATTTTGAGGAGGAGCTAGCGCTGCAAGGTGTATTGGTCGTTACACCTGGGCTAGGGAATGTGTAACGGTCGTTACACCCCTTGGGTCTTGGGTGGAGTGGGCCAGCGTGTGTTTCTTCTTTGGTCTTCCAAGGCTTTTTACTTGTAATGCACCCAATTTTGCCACACACCCCTCAATTGCATAATTTCTCTTTCTTTGTGCGAATTTTAAATACGATTAGCTTGACTTTTCTTGACTTTCTTCCACATGCCTTGCAAACATCAAATTCCTAAAAACATAGAGAATACCAGTATCATACGAATAAAGAGTATTTTAATTAATTAAAATACGGATAAAATTCATGTAAATTGATCCAAATATTCGATACATTTCCGGTTTATCAGATCTTTAAACACTTCAAAAGTTACTGATTTTTCTCTAATAAAACTTATCCATGTGTATCTAGAGAAGTCATCTACAAAAACATAGGCATAATTCTTTCCACCAAGACTTTCAACTTGCATAGGTCCCATCAAGTCCATGTGAAGAAGTTCTAAAACTTTTGATGTAGTAAGATGTTGGATCTTCTGATGTGACATCTTAGTTTGCTTTCCAATCTGGCAGTCACCACATGCTCTTCTTTCTTCTATCTCGAGCTTAGAAATCCCTCTCATGACTTCTTTAGATATAATTATTTTCATTCCTTTCAGATGAAAGTGTCCCAATTTTGATTCTATAGTTTAACTTTATTTTCTTTGGCTAAAACACATGTTGAGGAGAAGTTCAACTCTTGGGGAATCCATAAATAACAATTGTCTTTAGATCTGATTCCTTTCATAATACCTTCAATCTTTTCATTGAAAACAATACATTCTTCCTTGGTGAAGTTAGATTTGAATCCTTGATCACACAATTGGTTTATACTTATCAGGTTAGCTATTAACCCTTTAACAAGTAACACATCACCAAACTTGGGGACTCTTGAACATTCTAGCTTGCCAACTCCTTTGATTTCACCTTTGGCTCCATCACCAAAAGTCACATAACCGGTGGAATGAGATTTGATATCTACCAACAGATCTTGACACCTGTCGTGTGTCTAGAACAACCACTTTCAAAGTACCAGTCTTCTTTGGTTGATACTCTGAGAGAGGTATGAGCTATGAAACTAGCAACATTAGACTTGGGAACCCACTGTTTCTTCTTTTTGCTATTTTGGAGAAATCTGATCAGTTTTAGGAAGAGGAGTAGTTTTAGGATACCCATACAACTTGAAACAGAAAGGCCTTATATGACCAAGCCTTCCATAGTGATAACATCTCCAGGGCTGAGAATTCTCTTTGGTGTGATTAAACTTTTTCTTGCCATGATGTTTGCCATGATGTCCTTTCTTGCCATGATGTTTAGACGTTTGATTCGACATCTTTGGTTTAGACTTGGCATTAGTGGAATATGATGAAGGTTCTTCTGAGTTAGGTTCCTTTTTCTCATTAAACCCTAGACCACTCTTGACTCCTGTCACTCTTCCTGCTTGAAGAATTTTATCTAATGAGTCAGACCCATTATTCAGCATCTTGAGAGATTTGACCATTCTATCAAGATTTGAATTTAGAGAAGTCACTTCACTTTCCAAATTAGAAATAGTTTTCAGATGCTCTTCCCTTTCTTCCTTCAGATGAGTTATGAGGGATTTTTGTTTCTCCCCTTCTTGGCACACTTCTTCACTTCTGAGACATAATTCTTTGTATGAAGAAACTAACTCATCAAAAGTTAGTTCCCATCACTAAACTCTTCATCAGAGACATATTTTTCTGTTAATGCTTTAACATACTTGTAAGCTTCTTCAAGATCACTCTCTGAGTTCTCTTCAGACCAAGTAACACATAAATTCTTCTTATGTTTCTTAAGATATGTAGGACATTAAGCTCTAATGTGACCAAAGCCTTCACATTCATGACATTGTATTCCCTTCCCTTGAGTGGATTTTTCTTCAGCCCTTTTTCTTCCAAACTCATTTGACTTATGAATGTCAGATGAGATGTTCTTGACATTTGATCTTGGGTTCCTATCCATTCTTTTTATCACTTTGTTAAACTGTCTTCCAAGCATAACTAAAGCATTTGATATTCCTCCATCTGTATCCATATCACATTCCTCCTCTTCATCTTCAGTATTTGATACAAAGGCTATGCTTTTGTTCTTCTTTTCAGATCTTTAATTGATGCTTAGTTCAAATGTCAGAAGGAATCCAACAAGTTCATCCACTTTCATCTTCTCAATGTCTTGAGCTTCTTCTATGGCAGTCACTTTCATATCAAATCTCTTGGGAAGAGACCTGGGCATCTTTCTCACCAATTTGTCTTCAGGTATTTTGTCTCCTAAAGAACTGGATGCATTAGCAATCTCAAGAATGTTCATATGGAAGTCATTAATACTTTCATCATCCTTCATTCTCAGATTCTCAAATTTTGTGGTGAGTAACTGAAGTCTTGACATCTTAACTTTGGATGTGCCTTCATGAGTAGATTGAAGAATTCCTCGTGCATCCTTAGCTACTTTACATGTGTTCACTAATCTGAAAATGTTCTTGTCAATTCAGTTGAATATATCATTCAAGGGTTTAGAATTTCCAACCGCAATTTCATCTTCTTCTTTAGACCAATCTTCTTTTGGCTTTAACTCAAAAGTAGGTTCTCCATTTTCTCCCAATTTGACAGGGTGTTTCCATCCTTTTAAGACATCTTTCAAAGCTCTGTTATCCAGAGACTTTAGAAAGGCCACCATACGTGGTTTCCAATAGTCATAATTACTTCCATCCAGAATGGGTGGTCTGTTCATAAATCCTCCTTCCTTGTCCATAGTACCGGAAAGTATCTTCCCTAGATCTCACCCAGATATAGAGCAAGATTCTTGCTCTGATAACAATTGAAATTATGGTATTAGATATGTGATGCCGAAGAAGATGTCACGACACAAATATCTAAGGATAATGTAAAGTGCAAAAATAATAAAAGTTGTAAAAACACAAAGGATTATTAACCCAGTTAAGTGTACAACAACACCTACTCTGGGGGCTACCAAGCCAGGGACAAGTCCATTAAATAGTATCAATTCATTGACACCCAGTAAACAACCAGTTTACAATCTAATCACTTAATCACTACCCGTGCTATACTTCTACCTAAGACACACCTAGGTATGAGGCCCTCCTCAATTCACTTCAATCACTAACAGTGAAGAACAACAGAAATATAAAGTTTTTAAGACTTCAATCATTCAATACTTAAAAGCTTATGAATGATCCACAATTAACAACTCAAATAACAACTCAAGTATTAAACCAATACTAGAGTGTATTACAATTAAAAGACTTAGACTTCTAAAACAGAATGAATGTATTCTTCTTTAAAAGTTGCAGTTAAATGAATAAGGATGCAAGTCCTTATAAAGGCGCAATAGTGGGCTTGGGCTAAAAAACAAATATTCCAATCTTTTGAGTATTTCCATGAAAACAGGCCAAGATATAATTCATATTGATAAAGCATATCAAAAAATATTCCTCCATATTTTTCGCAAGCTATGAGTCCCAAATCCTAAATGATGGTGCGCATAAAAACAGGAAACAAAAAACTTAAACTAGATATGATGTTTTCTTCAGATCAGGAGGCAGATGTCAAGACATCTGCTTTGACATCATTCAAAATAGTTTGCTTCAAATGTCAAGGCATTGTACAAGACATTATCAAGTCAGTGTTTTACCAAAATTGCTGCCAACAAACACTTACGTGACACCTAAGAATCAAAGAAGGTCGAGGAGGAAAAGCCTCCCTCGGAAGATTCCAACCTACAGATTTCCATATGCATCTCTCGGCTCAAGGACTTCTACGTCCCCGACGATACCGAATTTCCCCTCTAATTTTCAACACACAACAATTGGGAGACTTTTCCCTCTACCATGGTCATATCCGTCGGGGGATTCAACAAACTCATTGTGGGTTTGGTGAAAAGAAAATTCGAGTAACTCATTGATGCAAACTCAAACAGAATTCCACCCTTGACAAATTTCAGGGAAGTTCAACCCTAATTTCATTTTATCGCGAGGAACTTCCTAGAGGAGCACCCAACTCTAACATCCCCTTGCTCGTGAGAGCACAAACAGCTAACTTTAATGTTCGTGGCATACTGGTCGACCAAGGAAGTTCAGTTGACATCATGTACTCTCAGTTATTCTCCATGTTGTAACTCAACAAAAGGCACTTGACACCATGCATGGGCTTAGATCTGCAGAGCTTCAACGGTGCGGTCACGAATCTGTGGGGATATGCCAAGCTAATTGTCACTTTCGGAACGGCTGAGACCGCCAGGTACATAAAAATTCAATTCATGATAATAAACTGCATGTCTTTGTACTAATGCATCCTTTGAAGGTCAAGTCTAGTCGAGCTGATAGTCGTGCCCTACAACGTTCACTTAAAGATGAAGTACTACACATCTAAGGGCCTTATCACCACTCTTCACAGGGACATAGAAACTGCAAGGAGATGCTTTGAAGCATCCTCAAAAGGACTAAATTTCATCGGTATGTCGCCTAGAACCTGCGACAAGCCAGCACGAACCAGCATCTTAGAAAAGTCAAAGCCACTGCCTCAAGTCGACTCAGTTGACCTCAACAGCCGCATCACCAAGGATGACTTGAAAGAGCAGAAGAAGAAAGAAAAGGAAGTCAGACTAGCAACATAAAGCTCCTCGACATCAGCCGATAGTGAGTAACCTTTCCAACCCAGGCGCCCCGTCCCATACAGCGAGTTCAAAGTCATTCCCCTCGATAACGATCTGAATAAAGAAGTAAAGATTGGCACGGGTCTCCTCAACCTAGCAAGAAAACAATTGAAAGCCTGCCTAAGAGAGAATGCTAATTTGTTTGCATGGAGAGCTGTAGATATGCCCGGGATGGAACCCGATGTGGATTTTCACCAACTGACCATAGATCTTGCCACTAGGATCTTAGTGCAACATAGGCGTAAGCAGTCTCCCGAGAAAACGGAGGCTGTTGAAAAAACTGTAAAAGACCTTCTAGAGGAAAATTTTATTTCGGAAGCCCAATACACAACCTGGATTTCAAATATTGTATTTGTTAAAAAATCTAATGCAAAATGGAGAACGTGCGTTGATTATACTGATCTTAATGGGCTTTCCCTATAGATGCTTACTCTTTACCTAACATAGATAAACTAGTTGATAATTCTGCTAGATTTAAATTACTCTTTTATGAATGCATATTCTGGGTACAATCAAATCCCCATGGCTAAGGGAGACAAAAAATACACGGCCTTCATGACTAAGGTGGGCAACTACTACTATAACGTAATGCCCTTCAACCTGCAAAATGTCGGTGCTACATACCAAAGGATGATGAACAAAGTCTTATGAGTTGAGATTAGGGACATACTTGAAGTCTACATGGATGACATGATCGTAAAATCCAAAGACGAAAGTGACCACACACTCTACCTAAGGAGGCGTCTTCAACCAGGCGAGGAAATGCAAGATGCAATTCAATCCAGAGAAATTTACTTTCGACGTTCGAGCAGGAAAATTCCTAGGCTTCTATCTAATAGAGCGAGGAATTAAAGCGAACCCTAAAAAATGAAGATCTTTCTCCTAATTCCCAACACCAAACTCAAAGAAATCAATCCAATCCCTAAACATGGTGCTAGCCTCGTTATCCCATTTCGTGGCAAAATTTGCCCAGCATGCACTCCCCCTTTTCAAACTTCTTTACAAGGAAGTAGCATTTTAGCGGATTGAGGAATGCGAGCCCTCCTCCATCTCAAACAAGCTCTTTCGTGACCAGATAATGAAAAAACCTCTACATTTACCTCACCATTGCAATCGAAGCCATCAGCGCGACTCTTATCTGCGAAACCCCAAAGGCGCAGAAACCCATTTACTTCACTAGCAAGGCATACAAGGCCTGAAACTCAGATACCAACAAATCGAGGAAGTAGTATTGGCCCTCATCAACGCAGTGAGAAGATTGAGACACTACTTTCTAGCTCATACAATCATGGTTCGAACCAACCAGCCCGTAAAGCAGCTGCTTGGCTGCCCCGATATGGCGGGCAAAATGCTTAAATGGTCGTTGGAAATCTTTGAGGTCGACATCCGATACGAAAGCAAAAAGGATCTTAAAGCCTAAGTACTATTTGACTTTGTGGCTGAAATGGACACACCGGCCTCCTTGACAAATGAAGCCTGAAAATGGACCATCTTCGTAGACAGAGCGTCTAGCTTGACATGGAGTGGAGCAGACATCATCCTGGAAAACGAGTAGGGAATCATGATTAAAGTCTCCCTTACTATATCCTTCCTAACCTCGAATAACCAAGATGAGTACAAAGCTTTCCTTGCAGGACTGCATCTGGCTGAAGATTTGGGAACTGAAGAGGTAAAAATCTTCACGAATTTGCAACTCGTAGCCTCTTAGGTACTAGGAGAATATCAAGTCAAAAATCATAATCTCTCAGAGTAGTTAGCCCTTGTTCGAGAAAGAATAACAAAATTTGAATATGCTAAAGTGAAACACATCCCTCGCGAGCACAACACGCGAGCAGACATCTTGTCAAAAGTCGCAAGCAAAAAATGGAAAGGAAGAAACAAGTCCCTCATCCAAGAGATACTTCCCCGATCAAGCATCGAAATACCCTCCATGGCGCTTGACGTAAACTCCATCAGTGACAATGATTGTTGGATGACCCTGGTATATAACTACTTCACTATAGGAGAGTTACCCCAATCAAAAAGAGGCCAACATGGTCATATGCCAAGCCTGCTCTTACGTTTTGGTAAAAGGCAAGTTATACAGACGAGGATTCTCCATCCCTCTCCTAAAGTGCATCAAGGAGTCCCAAGTTCACCACATCTTATGCGAAATCCATGAAGGAATCAATGCCCAACACCTCAGTGGAATATCCCTCACTCGAAAGGCCCTGCGAGCAGGATACTACTAGTCCACCATGCAACACGATGCAAAAGAACATGTCAATAAATGTGACAAATGCCAATTCCACAAAGACATTGATAAGTGCAAATTGTAACTATTTTTGTATATAAGTTTTGTTGCACTTATCGAATTTTTGTTTTTTAATATTGTTGAATAACCTGAATTTTGTGTAAATACGTGTAGTTTGTGTATAATGTGTTTTCTGGTATAAAGTGTATCATTTGATACTTTTGTATTTATTTTGTAGGTATTTGAGCATTGTTGGAGCAATGATGAATAAAGATCCAAGATGCATTTTTGGATCAATAAAGGAATAAGGCCAAGATTGGAACCAGAAAAGTTATGTAGAGAAAGAAACAGAAGTTTCCTTCCTGTCATGCATCGTCGGGCAAAAGGGAGCGTCGCCAGGCGAAATTTTGAAGACCAATATTGATGAACTCCCTACCTTGCTTCTATGCTGCGTCGCCAAGCAAAAATAAGATGAATCTCTAGGAGACGCGAGTCTGTCATCGGGAAAACGAGGATATGTGTTTCAGTTGAGGACATGGATTCTCCTGGGCCTTGTATATAAGAGCCTTCACCGGGTGATGCTTTTGTTTTGCCGGGCGATTGTTGTGGATCAGATTTTCTTTATATCTTTCATTTTGTTTCATTTATTTGGTGACAGTTTTTGGTATTTTTGATCCCAACTCTATCAACCTTCATTTTTGGATAGGATTAGCTTAGAAAACAACATTGAATCTTGTATATGAATGATCCGGGGTGGATTGTTCATCAATCGGCACTAATAAACCAGGAAATTTGTGGTTCATTTCTCTTCTTCTTTGTGTATTCTTTATGTCTTGAGTTTGTATATGTATTTACTCTGAACTTATGTATATTTTTCGCCCATGGAGTTATATTAAACTTGCTTTATAAATCTTTGTCGATTATTGTCTTGGATTTTTGCTCTGTGCTAGGGATTTAAGTTGTTATAGACATATACTGCTTAGATTCTTATCTAGGATGATTATCTGTTAGTTTCTGAACTCCAGAGATAGATTTAAAGCTGACATCTACTTGGATATCAGAGCTTAATGCCTCTGTGTGGTTGTGATGTACTGAGAGATCGTCAATGCGATTACATAAGTTGTCTTCTGTGTTGTTGAGGAAGTAGAGAGATCATTTCCTTGGTGATACAGTCGGTCTCTCAATTTGGGTTAGAAATGACTTAGGTTGTGCGTGATACGTAGTGACATTGATGAGTATTGTTAGGTTAAATGTAACTGGTCGATATTTTTAAGTCTGTGATGAGTAGATTATATGCAGGCTTGATAAGTTCTTCCTTAGTTTTTACTTTTGTTTACATTTATTTTCTGTTGAGACTTTTCTGTACCATTCAAACCCCAAACTCATTAACGAATGATTTGTCGAACGGAAATTCAATAACCAATCTCTGTGGACACGATAAATTCCCGGATAAATATTTCCAAAACTTTTGTTGCTTGCCGCTACACAACTCTTATAGACATGCACTTGGAACCACCCAAAGAGATCAAAACTCTCTCGTCCCTATGTCCCTTTGCATGGTGAATAGACATCCTCAGGCCGTTCAGCATAAGGACAAATCAGAACAAGTACCAGATAGTCTGCGTGGATTATTTTACGAAGTGGATAGAGACGGAAGCCCTCACTAAAATCACGGTCCAAAACATACTCTATTTCTACAAAGGAACATATTTTCCCAGTTCGGCATACTGTAAGATATCTTCACCAAGAACGAGACACAGTTTACCGACAGAAACTTCCAAGAATTTGTCGCCAAGTTGGGAACCAAACAACATTTCACATTTGTCGAGCATCCTCAAACAAACGAGTAAGCCGAAGCTGTAAACAGGGTAATCCTGTAAGGCCTAAAATGAAGACTAGGAGAAACCAAAAATAAGTGGGTCAACGAGCTACACAACACACTCTGGGCCTACAGAACAACCCCACACTTGACCACCGGGGGAAACTCCCTTTCGACTAGCCTACGGGACCAAAGCAGTAATCTTAGTGGAAATCAGAAAACCTTCTAGGAGAACTGAGTCTCCCTCGACGAGGAGATGAATGATGAAGCATTAAGAGAGGAGCTCGACCTTGTTGAAGAAATTTGATCAGGGACATCCCTGTGCGAAGCCTCACTAAAACAAAAGATAGCCATACGACATGATGCCAAAGTTATAAGGTGAGAATTCGAAGTTGATAGCCTAGTCTTGAGGAGAAATCAAAAATACTCTCGTGGGGGAAAACTTGCTGAAAACTGGGAAGGCCCTTATCACATTCGAGCAAAAATGGGAAATGGGGCTTACTACCTTGAAAATTTACACAGGGAAGAACTTGCTCGACCATGGAACACCGAGAAGATGAAGCAATATTACAGCTAGATCTGACAGTAGTTATACCCTTCTCAATAATGACAAAGTACATCCCAAGCATGAAAGTGTGCTTTGGTACAAGCACATCATCCCGAAACATAAACAAAAGGGAAATTCTCACTCTTTAACGAGCAAACTCTTGACCTAACGGGGAAACCTCAATCGATCCCCACTACCATCGTGCCATGACGGTAGAACATCCAGCTTGCAATGGGAAGTTCATGCCACAGGGATAAAATCCCAATTGAGATCTAAGCTCATCTAATTGCCCATAACCCAACTTCAGCCACTCAATAAGTTCCCCACACTATCGAGCATTAACATTATCGAGAAAACTCCCAAACAACTCGATTAAACAAGCATACAAACAAGCACAACTTAATAAAAGCAACAAAATATAAGACATACATGGACAGGCTAGAGATAAATAAAAGTGAAATTAAATGTACGACCATAAAGGTCACAAATGTTAGAATATTACAACAATTGGGCAAAGCCCAATATGAAAATATCACATGAATATAGCACGTAGGCCGGACAAAACACGAAGAAGAAAATCAAACTTAGTCAATCATCAAGCATATGCTCGCCTCCACTAAGTTTTCTTTGTCTTTCCTCTTCATCCCTGTCATGAGGGAAACCGTCAGGAACGATAATATGGAAGTCGACCACCTTGCTCAGAAACCCAATCCCCTCGGTGACAAGCTTGAGGTAAGGATTCACCACTCGGAGCTGGGCCATTGATTTATCGAAGTCCATTGCGACGACCTCCACAAAATCCTGCTCGAGGATCTGAATCTTGGAAACTAGCTCAACACGAGTTCTCAAGGACTTCACCTCGTCAACCTCATCCTCACCGAGAGTCGTGACAATCCTTAAGGCGACAACCTTGTCCACGGGACTCTTCTTATCAATAGCATAAGAAAGCGTAAAATTAGCCATGTCCTTATCCATTTGGGCTAGCTCTGCCTTCTTTTCGTTCATCTCGGTGAAAATCCCGACCTGGATCTGGTACCTTTCCTTGTAATCGAAAAATTTGGCCTCCAATTTGAGCGTCTTCACTTTGAGTGTCGCTTTGGTTTGCCGTGATTTTTATATATATTTAGCAGAGAAAGTATCCTCCTCCGTATATACCACTTCCATTTCCATAACCCTCATCAGAGTGGTTGTATCTTGAGCCAGCATTTTCCTCTTGTCCGCCGTGTTAAGGACCTGGATATGTAGAGACTCCACCTGATGCATGGCCAGAGATGGTCCCCCCTCAAAGAACACCTTGTTGAGAAAACAGGGGGAAACTTGAACTTATACTCGGAAAAATCCTTAGTAAGATCTATCTGCTCACCCTCTACATGAGGACGTTTCTTGCCTGGACTGACCTCGTCTGTGCGCAAAGAGAAAGAAGCCCTAATCCACTGGGTGGCGGGGCTGAGACTTCAGCAAGACGACTCTTAGTATTCTTATTTGTAACTTGCTCGATTCGATGTGGCCATCTTAATCACACAATATTGGAGGCTCGATATCCTACATGTGATAAACAACAGGCACATGTCAGTATACCAAGGAAAGATAAGCACAAACAAGTTATAAGGTAAACTACCTAGGAATAAAAAACCATCATTGACATTTCAATACTCGAGGAGCTCTTTGGTGGTAATATATCGATCCTCAAACACGGTTTCACCCTGCTCGTCATAAATAGTACCCATTTTCCTAGTCTCACACCGGGCAAGGGAAAAAATATCAACAAACGCCACGAGCTTGTCATTACAAGCTTGGTCCTCGGAATCTAACTGGTTCGGCTTGGTCCTATAATAATGTGTGCCCTGTTCAAAGTAGTCGTAAATCCAATTAAAGCAGAACCTTTGGACCAACTGCTTCTTCTTTTTCCCTTGCTCGTTAGGGCACACACTCCCATACTCCTCGGTGATAACCTCCCAGTTAAACACATAGTCGATGGCCGCAGATGAACGAGGCTTGATCAAAAAATACCTATCTTTAAAAGTACGAACAAAGTTTGTGAACCTCTTAAACAATTTCCTCGGCTGTTTGAGGGAGACCCAACTTTTCTTCCCATTCAAGGATTAGAGTTGGAGGTGTAAGCAGTGAAAGAAAAACAGAATTGTTACGTCAATCTCGAGATAATGACACACGATCTTAAAATCCCAAATGAAAGCAATCGAGTTCTGGTGAAGTTGAGAAGGCGCCAACTCCAAATGGTTGAAAACACCCACTTTAAAATTGTTGAACAACAACCGTAATCCCAGTTCCTTAAAGACATACTCGTACATTGTGAACTGGTTCTTCATAAAGGATGAGCATATCAATTTATCCTATGCGGTCTGGTAGATCCCCCCAATTTTCCTTAAATCTCAGTTGGCCCGTACCATCTTCTACTATGCCAAATGCTTCCTATGGAAACTCGGCAAAGCGCGAGGCTATCCCTCGAGGCTCGGGCCCAACCCAATCCAGATCAGAAGTAACGATCGTGTCAACCAGATGAATATCCTCATTACTACGAGCAATTTGAACCTGAAAATCAGAGGAGGACAAATAATTTGATAGTCAAATCAAATCCACCCTTCCATAGCAAATCAAGTGAAAGGGCGTACGGAGGCATGGGGACAATGCCATCAACCAATACCTTTATTTAACAGCGACAAAGTCACGAGAAAATTCTCCTCAGCCAAGGACTCAAACAACCCTTTAGCGAAACCATGAATTCCATGGGGAGGAAGTTCCTCGACAAGGAATACCATGAATTCTGCAGGGAAGAAGCTCATCGACATGGAAAATCATGATCTCTATGGTGAAGAACCTTCTTGACACGGGAAACCTAAAATTCCGTGAGGAAGAAGTTCCTCGACACATGAACTATTAACTTTACATAGAGTTCATTGGGAAACTCATGAGATTAATCGTGAAACTAGTGATCTTTAAGATAAACTCCATGAACGCCACTGACATAAACTTATACAAACCTAGTTTACCACCCTAAACGGCGACGCCGTAGTGCCCACCATAAAGGAAAACACGATGGTCGGTGTTTGGAGAATGGCCTTGCCACCGCTAAACATCAACACTCAACAGAACTAAGCCTAAAAGAGAGCATAAACTAGAATTTATACTAATTTAAATAGGAAAATCAAGGGGAAGTTAAAGGCTTACTTGATAAACGAAGAAGAGACGTTGGTTAGAGGAAGTCCGGCAACAACTATAACGACGACAACAACAGTGGAGTTTTGAGAAATTGAGAGAAAGTAAAGGGAAGAATAAGGGAAACTTTGCAAATGTCCCCCCTGTTTCCCTATTTATAAACAACTTTCAGAGCACAAGCATGTGTGGCAATACTTGGGGGAACGAGTCGCCATTTTTTGGCTCATCATTAGCCCTACTAAATATCCATCGTTACACAATTAATATGACACGTGGCTCAAGGATACGTGATATATCATATTTTCAAACTCCATCAAACTTTTGGTTCCTCAGACGTCGAGCACAGACAACAAACTTTATGTGTCTCCTCACGAGCATATCCTTGAGAAAATCTCTAAATTAATCTACAGACAATACGAAAGTATCACGAGATAAAACAAACACTCGACGCAAGAATCTGCTAAAACAGTCAACCGTAGTCCTCATACAACACACCTTCCTCATAAGAAAACATTGACGAGTCATGAACAGGGTGCCGTCCTCGTACGTATAAACTCATTAGCAAGAAGTTCCCATGGTGGGTTCAATCGATGTCAACATAAGTTCAAAACTATGAACCCCAGTGGAAGTTCTCTTTGCGTAGAGCCCCTCGCTCCTCCTCGACACACATACTGATTCTTATTCGTTACCCCTATGCCCAAAGGCAACGACTTGGGGGGACTCCTGTTCTGGATTGGGCATGTGGCTGGCCCAATCCACCTGTGTCAAGGATGACCTAGAAATGCTGGCCTAATCCATTAGGGCCAGTAGGAAGCACATCTCCTGCGTACCCCTTGTAGGGGTAAAAATGTTTAAGACTAAGCCATTGGATTGACTAGACTTATACAAATCAAAATGAAAATCGCCACCGCACTTTATTGTTTCCAAAGGAATGGGAAAAGAGCAAGTAACTCAAAAAGAGGGGGAAAGATTCAAGGTAAGGGGGTTGGTTATGCAAAGGGAAGGTATTAGCACCCTAAACATCTATGGTACTCCGTAGGAACCTCTTCCTAAAATCTGTATATTTTGGCTATAAATGTTGTATAAAAATAGATGGTGGAGGTGAGAAAAGAAATATATTTTTATGATTTTTGCATCCGCCGCGGTTGCGAACCTTTAGTGCCTACGTACCACCTTTCATGCAATAGGGGGTCAAGGTACACGTAGTTCCTCTTTTAAAAAAAAACACAAGTGTGTTGATTGATTTTATGAGATAAGATATCATTGCCATTGTCCGTGTGGAAAACATACTTACTACCCACAATCATGAGAAAGGAGAATATACATCATCTCAAAGTGGAGGATATGGCTTAGATTTTAAAATCAACAATCCCTCACTCAACACCCAAGTGGAAAATATCTCTCTTCACTACATATTGTAGAAGTATAGTTGTTTGCATCACTACAAGGATTGTCAAGAGTCTAATCTTTTGAGAAAAGTTTTAAAATGGCAAGCCAAAGTGGAAAAATGGTTTAAAATGAGATTGATTGACTATTAGTATTCTCACAAAAAATGTCAAAGTATTATTAAGTTTATTGAAATTTATTTATGAAATGGTTTTGAAAATGCATGGACATAAGCCCAAGTTTATTATGAAATTGGTCCATGTTTAAAAGCAAGAAGAGCTTTCAAAAGGAGGAAGAAGATTTTTAAAATTAAAGAAGATGGGAGGAGAATAAGACATTATCCTAAAGCATAAGGTAAAAGCTAGGGATAGGAACCATCTAACCAACAAGAAGCCAATACTTGATATTATGAGTCAAGATAGAATTCCCATTCTTCGGATTGAAACCAAACAAGCAAAGATAATAGACCTCTTGAGAACAAAACTTCAAATGTATTAAGTCTTCACAAAAATTGGGCAGAGTAACGGCTATATACAGGTGAATTCCAGATTACAGACAAAGAATGTAATCACAATAACCTGCACACAAAACAAACAAACAACCCAACGTCTTGAGGTAAATCTCAAGAACTCCAGATAAAATAACAATTAAGGTCACAAGGTCTCCAACATAGTTCAAGGTTTCTAATCCTAAGTCCAAGAAGTCCGATGCTCCATAATGCCAAGGATAGTAACCAAATAGTCCAAGTATCATTAAAGGTTTTTATGGTTCATGTTGATTATTAGGTGTCTTAGAAGAGAAAAGAAAAGCTCAAGTGAGCAAAATAAAAATGGCGTAATGCTTAAAGTAAATGGTACATAAAGCATAAAAAATAAAAGCATAAAGTAAAAACAATTTAATAATTAGTGGTTAGTTGGATTACCATCTTGAAACTTGCATTTGGAACTCATTAGAGGATTGGTAGAACCAAAGCCTCCACACAACAAGTTTCATTTGCTTTTTGTCAAGTGTATCATCCATTTGGGATCCTCAAAAGTACCATTTAATGATCAACGATGTTTAAGTGATATGCGTTGACCAAAAGTATTGTATATTCATTAGACAATTGGTAGAACCAAAGCCTTCACACAGTGAATCTCAAGGTTATTGGATCAAAGATATCAAATTAACATACTTGGGCTTGCAAACATAAGTTTGGGCCACGAATGATCATTTATTCGAATCGGGACAAAATTTAGCACTATGTTAAGAAATCGTAAGTGGACTTATATAGAAGTCGCACCTATTTTGAGGCCGGTCAATAGCAATCTATGCACCATTTGTTTTGAGACATGATATATAGATATGCTCCAATAACACTTAGTGCAATAAGGAAAGGATGAGATGAAGAGGGGTGGGAAAGAATACAAAACCATATTTGAATTAAATTTAAATTAAACTATTATTAAAATCATTCATCTATTTTTATAGAGTTAGACTCAATACCATGGATCCAATGATGTTAACAAAATTCATGATCAAAAATTTAACCCAAGATCAGCCAGAAAATAATCACAAAATAATACTGCATTTAATATATACATAAAAAAAGTTTTAAAAAGTTTTAAAATAGAAAAAAAATAGAAAAATATCGACAATATTCAAATTAATCAAGAAATAAAAAGTAAGACAATAGAAAAATCAGAAAAGGAATCAAGTATTTTTATAAATTTTTTGGTAATTTTTTTAAGTCAGAAACTATTTTTTTAGTTAAAAGAAATGAGTAAAATAACCAAAAATGACAAAAAAAATACCAAAGTCGGAAATAAATAATAAATGAGGTCACCATTATTTGTCAAAATATCATTGGATCATTCCATAATTTTTTCAGAATTTAAAAATGCATAAAAGTATTTTTAAACATTTAAAACAATTCAAATAAAGTGAAAATTTATAAAGAATATCAAAACACAAAATAAAATTGAGAAAAAAATAAAAATCAGAAAGAGAAAAATCAAAAATATTTTTCATAAGTTTTTTAGATTTTTTGGACTAAATATGAATTTTCTATGATTTTTTTGAAATTTAAAACAATTAAATATAAAAATCAGAAAAGAAAAATAAAGTCAAAAATATGTGGACCATTGGATGAGAGTTAAAACGTGTTAGTAATCAAATCCAAGGGATCTGGCACGCTGTGTATATCATGGTCATTAGTGAATAAAGCACTGAATCATTAATTAAATCAGATTTTCAAAAAAATAGATGGTGCGCCTTCATTGGTTGGAAGACAGCCAACGTGAATTGTAGGTCTCTCAAATTGTAAAATCAGAAGCTCAGACCTATGCCATTCGCTTGGTCTCTTTAAGATAAAGACAACCACACCTTCGCGACAAATTTATATAAACTGTAGCTCAAGCAATTTGGAAGGAAAGTTTTGAAAAGGGATTTGAAATTTCATGGTCAAAACGTGTTTCCAGATAAAAGTAAGTGTTACAACTAGAACCAGGGAAATGAGAGTATCACAATGATATCAAAGTTTTGAAGAATTGATGGATAAATCTACCTATTGAAGTGGAGTTACAGATCTCTGATACTGGACTTCTATGGAGCAATATAGGGCACGATTCTTGAAGGTAATTGTATGGTTAGCTTCAGGGAAGATCAAGGAAGGTAGATTGATAGAAGAGTTAGATTGAAAAAGGCTTGAACACTGTTTTCGAAGTTACATAAATTTGAGTTATGGAACAAGTTAGGCAGTGTGATTCTGGCTATCCAAGCTTTAGGAAATGAATGGGGCATGACCCTCTATTTATAGGAGAATGAATGGGATCCTCAAGCGTGTGAAATGACGAAGTTTGGAGGGAAATCGTGGGGGATCTACAGCATGAACAAAGTGTGACTTGTTTAGCCTCAAAACTCAGCTAAATCGTGCGTTTCATGATGCTAAACACCTCTAGAAAGTTGCTAAACATGATTAGAAGCAAAAACGCATGGAAAACATGTGATTAGAAGCCAAAACAAAGATTTCAAAATCTGACTTGTGATGAAACTTCAGTTTCAAGCTACCAATTTTAAAACAATGGTATTTTCAACTCAAGGGGTCTTAGGGCACGATTCTTGATGATTTAGAAAGATGAGGTTATAAGCTTTGCAATGGATAAAATGGAATCAAATGGATGCTTGAGCTGAGATTTGCATTGAGTCAAAGTTGGAGAAAAAGGGTTGACTTTCCATACTTAGAAATATTTCAAATTTTTCTTCAAAAGTGACCTATAATGTTAGCATCCAAACATGTCCTTCCACTTGGAAATTGCTCTTGACCAAAAAATATGGCATGAAATAGACCTCTTGAATGACATTTTGAAACTTGAACCATTTAAAATCTCAAAAAATTGAGAGAGTTATGAATTGTTGAAGTTAGCAAATAATCTTGAAATGACCTATAATCGTTTGTATCCTTAGGGCATCTTCCATCCATTTTCTCACTTTGCACATAAAATAAGGAATAAAGTTCACATCCTCAAGATAATTGTGGAAAAGAGTGGGCTCAATTTGATAAAAATTGACCAAGTCATGATCATTTGAATTCACACATGAGAAAATGAGGGTTCATCTGGAGGACTTGTAATATTTCTTCATCATCAAGTTTCTTCCACATGAAAACTACTTGAAACCTTTGAAGTGATTTGTTAATAACCCTTTAAAGAGAAGGATGTATTTCGAATCACTCAAAAATACCAAAAGATGAACAAGATATATTTCTTTGAAGTTCAAAACCCTAGCTCCTAGACCAAGAAAATGCTTTGAGGAACTTTGATAATTTTGAAATACATTTTTGTACCAACACTCTTGCTTTGTAAATAGAAGTTGTTGAGGGTGATAATGAGAACTCATAGCAACAAAAACCACTTCCATATATTGATAAATGAGAGAAATATGTACTTGTGACCAATGGGAACAAGACCTTGTCCAATCATGACAACCTCTTCCATCAATCCCTTGTACTTTTGAATCAATTTTGATAACTTTGAAATATGGTGAACCAAAATAAACCTTGACATGCCATTTCTTCCAAAACAAATTCAATGGTGAGGTTTTAATTTTTTAAGATTTATTGACTAGGTCCTGGAAATAAACTCATGAACCCATGGATCAACTTGCTAAGCCTCATTGCCTTTACCTATATTATTAACAAGTAAGACAAATCAACATTGCATTTTATTAATTAGAAAGAAAATCAAGACAAAATATTCATGATCACAAAAGAAAATAAGTAAAGGTTCTTGGGGATTCCTCAAAGAGAAAGGCTAAAGATGGGGAGAAGAACCAAAAGCCCTGATGTGATATTGTTGTGATTGAATCAACATGGTATGATGAAGGGATCTTAGGGGGAAAATTCGGGTACAAAAGCTTCCCTTATTTATGTTTCTTCTATCCGAAGATACGAAGGTTAAAAAATATTCATGTCGACACGATCGAAGATACTTAAATATAAAACAAACCCTATTTTTGGCCCTAAGATGCCATGCAATGCTTATGAATGCATATGAGCAGAATCAAAGAGACGCAAAACACCACTGGGGGATGTAACAAAGGAAATAAAGAAAAACCCGACAAGGAAAATAAATCATTGGTGGATCAAAAGACCCGACTCATAGAGGATGATAAAAATTCAAAGGATACATTAACTTCTATTGAAGGCGAAACTACCAACATTCACTGAAGGTAGAAAGGGAGAATAAATAATAACACCGACGTTCACTGACGGAGAGCTACCAACATTTACTGAAGGTAGAGAGAAGAAATCATCAATGCTCACTGACAATGAACTAACAACTTTCACTGAAGGTAGAGAGAAAAGAAAATATCATAACACTGTCGTTCACTAACAGTGAACTACCAACGTTCACTAAAGGTAGAAAAAAGATAACAATCACCAACTTTCACTAAAGGTGACCTACCAACATTCACTAAAGGTAGAAGAGAAAATATATCATAGCACCATCGTTCACTAACGATGAACTACCAACATTCACTGAAGATAGCAAAAAGATAACAAACACCAACCTTCACTGAAGGTGACCTACCAACTTTCACTGAATGTAGAAGAGAAAATATATCATAGCACTGCCATTCATTGACGGTGAACTACCAACATTCAATGAGGGTAGCAAAAAGATAACAAACACCAACTTTCAGTGAAGGTGACCTACCAAATTTCACTGAAGGTAGAAGAGAAAATATATCACAGCACCGCCGTTCTTTGATGATGAACTACCAACATTCACTGAAGGTAGCAAAAACATAACAAACACCAACTTTCACTGAAGGTGACCTACCAACTTTCACTGAAGGTAGAAGTGAAAATATATCATAGCATCGTTGTTCACTGACGATGAACTACCAACGTTCACTGAGGGTAGCAAAAATATAACAAACACCAACTTTCACTAAAGGTGACCTACCAACTTTCACTGAAGGTAGAAGAGAAAATATACCATAGAACCATCGTTCACTGACGATGAACTACCAATGTTCACTGAAGGTAGCAAAAAGATAACAAACACCAACTTTCACTGAAGGTGACCTAGAAACTTTCACTGAAGGTAGAAGAGAAAATATATCATAGCACCTCTGTTCACTGACGATGAACTACCAACGTTCATTGAGGGTAGCAAAAAGATAACAAGTTTTTTCCCAAAATTATGGTATTTCACCTAGAATGGGTCTCAACTTCTTCTCTAACCAAGGCACTCTGCCTGGAATGGGTAATATATAAGCTGTCTCAAATAAAGAGACCTGCTACCTGTTGTTATATGAAGGATTGTAAAAAAAGACTTTCTGGGGAAAGCAATATGGCTTCCTAGGGAAAGAAATATGACTTCCTGGGGAAAGAAATATGACTTCCTGGGGAATGAATCATGACTTCCTGGGGAAATGCCGACATATTCCTGCTGAGGAGATAAAAGTCTTCTCGTGCAAAATAAGTGCATATTCTCAAACCAAAACTCGAAGCTTCCAGACATCCACAGTAATAAAAATGTTGGGAAACAAAGATTCAAGCCAGAAATAAACTGGAGTAAAAATGGTCTGGCAAAATACATCCTTTGAGAAATAAACTCAAGAGGGAAACCCAATCTATCCAGAAAAAGAGTTGTATAGGAAGTCTAAAGAAAAAATCTTCCACAAGGGATAACTCAGTGGGGAAATTGAAATAATATACAATTTCTGCTTATGACTGACACTCTATTGGAGAGAGGACAACACAAATCTAGAAAATAGGGCAATATGTCCACAAAATATTAGCGAGTGTGAATGAGAAATGATTTGCTAAATTTAACTATGTATGATGTATGTATGAGTGTATGAGTGTTATTATGTATATGCTGACAAAACAGGCATATAATACTGGGAATACACAAACAAAACCAACTCGAGCACACACAACACTCGGCCAAATCACATCCAAGATGATCATCCCAAAAGAAGAAATAAGCACCAACTGAGGAAACAAAGTCCTATTGCATGGCTTAACTTTATTAGGGAGAAACATAATATAGTGACAAAATAGTACAGATACAGGGGTATAACATCCTTCTCCAGGCTTCACCAGAGAATAACACTTAGACTTTAACTGGGAAATAAATGTTTCCAAATGCAACACTTCTACTGGGGATTGCAAAACTAATTTCAAATAAAGCAGATGGACACCAAATCATCAAAACATTCACTGGGAAATTCAGGCCCACTTTGAAGGAGGAAAAACATACAAACTTCACTAAGGCATATAATGCTCCATCATCGAGACATCAACTGGGGATTTCGTGCTGACTTCATTGGGGAGGTCAACACCACATTCTCGGGGGGAAACTAATATACGTTCTTTATTGGAGAAACCGAAGATACGTGTTCTTCGAGAGTAATTATTGTACCAACTTATTTGGGGAGAAATGACTTCTATAAAATAAGCGAAACCTTCACTGGAGAAATCTTGGATTGGGTCTTCATATCATGCAAACTCCGAAAAGAAGAAAAATGAACCAAGACTTGACTGAGGACACTGGAGTCACAAACCCAACAGAGCGAAAACATCCTGAGTAAACCTTCCCGGGGGAAACAAAAACTTCTCAAAACTATTGGAGTTCGTCCATTCCTGGGATCACCACTTTTGTTTTCCTCTTGAATCACATAATCTAAAGTAAAAGTAAATTGTAAATTCTTTTTGAAGAACAATTTTGTTATTTAATCTTTTCGCTTTGAAAATCATTATCAATAATAAAAGGAGTCTTTGCAAGCTAAATAAAATATGAAATACAAAGAATTGGGTAAAAGCTCAAATTTCATTGATAGAATGGTAGTCTGCGAATGGCGAGACTCCATGGATGATTAAAAAGTTCGGAAAATGGCAATATATAATGGAAAAGATACATTGAGATACAATGACCACTATCTCCTATAAAAACTTTTGAAATCCTGAGCAGCAGCTTCCGTTGAAATATGATGAGGATTCGAGAAGATTATTGCTTTAATGATCAAGTATTGTCTGATGTAGTTACTTGCCAAGAAAGTACCTAAATATTTCCTAAGCTACCCTGCGAGCTTTCAACTTAGCGGGAAATTTATTCTATTTATGCCTCTAATTTTTGCCTAGACCGCCCTTTCGGGTTTTCGGTCTACCGAGACGCTCCTTTTTTCCTAAGCTGCCCTTTCGGGTTTTCAACTTAGCGAGCTGTTATTTTTATTTCTTTAGGCGAATTATTTCTTGACTACATCAGCATCCATGGGACGCGGGAAATCCTCTCCATCCATAGTTTCAAGAATTAATGCACCGCCAGAGAAGGCTTTCTTGACAACATACGGGCCTTCAAAATTGGGAGTCCACTTTCCCCTAGAATCAGCATTGAAAGACATGATCTTCCTGATCACGAGGTCGCCTTATCTGAATTCACGAGGCTTAACCTTCTTATCAAAAGCTTTCTTCATTCTCTTCTCATATAATTGTCTATGACACAAAGATGTCATTCTCTTCTCTTCTGAAATTCTGGCTGCAGATACTCAATGTCACGTTCAATGTTATGACACCGTATCTGACTTACTATATGACAGTAAATACAAAAGCAATAAAGAATACAGTCAATTGTTTACCCAGTTCAGTGTGTAACAACACCTACTCTGGGGGCTACCAAGCCAGGGAGGAAATCCACTATAAGAGATGTTAATTCAGGAATAAACCAACCAGTTTATCTCCTTCACTTAAGACCTACCCAATGCAATTTCAATCTAAGTACAACTTAAACCTGAGTTCCTACTCACTCCCCCTCAATCACAGCAGTGATACATAAACCAATTTGACTTAAGAATTGATGAAGACACTCTTCAAAAACAAACACTTGATTAAGCTTCACAGCTTTTTAATCAAGCAACACAATCACTCGTGCTTCACAGCTTTGAGTGATGCACACAACTAACTTGACTCTGCTTCACAGCTTTAGTCAAGGAACATTCAAACACTCTTGCTTCAAAGCTTTGAGTGCTACACAGCCCTTACAATTAGAAACCTATTCCAAGGCACTTATCACAATGATAATTGCTTGGAGTACAATAATCATACCTATACAGATTACAAATGATCTTCTGACCAATAAAAGGGATGCCTTGAAAAACAGCAGCTCTGTTGAATATATAGCAGCTGCAACTTCAGTTAGGGTTTCCACAAAAACCTAGGGTTAATTCCGTTTGACCTAAAGACCAGGTCACAGGACTTTATTAACCAGGTTAGGGTTGAGCTAGGTTACCCCTCAGAAAACGCAGGATTCTGTTCAGGAAAGACTGAGTTATTTTCCTGAAAAAACTCAGACTTATCCAACCTGCAAACCTGTTAGTTCAGAACAGGATGTCATAACATCTGTTATGACATCTGAGAAAACCTGTCTACTGATTTAGCAAAATGTGATCATTTTGCAAAATGCTCAGATACACACTTATAAACATCAGTACTTGAATTACAATATTTTTCTGCAAAGGTACCTAATGAGTCAGTACAAACTGAACTAGAATGTTATGACATCAGTCATGAAATTCACACATACACTTGGGATTTACCAAAAATGCAAGCCAATACCTAAACAACTACAAACTCCCCCTTTGGCAGATTTTTGGCTAAAGACCCTAAGCAATCAGAGATAGATAGCAGCAGAAATAAGTGACAGCAGAAAAATAGAATGTCAAGTACTAATTAAGTAAGTACCAAAATATTCTCCCCCTCTTTAGCCACAAATGGGCCAAAGATACATGTTCATAAAATTATACAGTTATCCAAAACAAAAATAATAAGAGCAGCAGCAGAAAACAACTGAATACACTTCCAAACTCCACCAGATATCAGCACCAACCAAACAGCAACCAACCTTCAAGCACTGTCATCAGACTCAGAGGAGCTAGTTCTGAGATGACCTTCAGCTTCTACACCTTCTTCCCTTCTGTTTTCTTCAGCTTCCTCCTTTTCTAGCCTGGCAATTAGAATTTATAGGGTCCTTTTTCTAGCATCCAGCCCTTTGCAAGTTTCTTTTAAAACAGCTATGACATCTGATGTCTTGGACTGGGTCTTCACAGACGATGTCTCAGCTGATGTTATGACAATGTCTGGAGCATGAGATCCCTGAAACAGTTTGTAGTGCAGGCCAAGGGCAGGAGCTCTTTTGCAGACTGTATCTCTTGCCACAAGGATATCAGGGTATTGTGAAAGGATGATTCCACAAAGGAGGGAGGGAAAGGCAATTGGTCCTTTGACAGCATAACTGCCAGCATGCTTTAAAGTTTGTTAAAAGATGTACCTCCCATAGTCAAAAGCAGTCTTGGTTCCCACAGCATAGATAAATCTCCCCAATCCTGTGGAGATAGTTGATTTATGATTTGTAGGCACCCAGTTGGCTGCACCTATTTTATGCAAGATGGCAAATTTCATGCTGAGTTTACTAGCATTCAGCTTGCCTTTCAAGGACCAGCACTTTACTTGCCTGGCTGTGATGGTTAGACAAACTTCATTGTCAGTTGCCTCTAGATCAGGACAGTCCTCATTTGTTCTTCCAAGAAAATTGTTGATTTCTGATGGAGAGAACTTGACCTTTCTTCCTCTAACAAAAACACTTTCAAAGTCAGCTGACCTTCCATCAGCACAATCATTAGACAAGTTCACTACAAACTCCTTGACCAGATTTTCATAACATTTGTTAAACTTTATCACTGTCTTCATTAGTCCAGCATTCTTGATCAGGTCCATGATGTCTTTGCACTCCAAGGCATCATTGTTGAGTTCTCTCTCTAAGGCTATTCTCTTTAAGCAAACATACTTCCATCTGTTTGCATTGTCAGGATGATGAAAAGAGATGTTGTCTGTTGGCACTTCAGGCACTCTAGCAATTTTGCTGGAGGGGAGCTTCCTTCTGATGGGAGTTTCTTCAATATCAATCTCAAATTCTGATTCCTCATCAGAATCAGAAGATTCAGGTTCTTTACTCTTCTTAGAGATTGGTTGTCTAGCAGTATGCACCTGGGCCTTCTTCCCTTTTATCTGAATACTTTTCTCAGCCATGCCTTCAGCCTTGGATTTCTTAGCATTAGGTTTATCATTCTGACTACTCTTTCTTTTCATCAATCTCCTAGCTATGCTAGGGTTCACATTAGCAATCAGATTATTATCTGAGTAATCCTCATCCACATCAATGATAGGTGGATCAGCAGCCTTTTCTGAAGGGTTCTGAATGTTGTCTTTTTATGTCACAACATTCTCAGTGACATCTACATTTTCAGAAACTTCCACATTTGGACTTTCTGATTGATTTAAAGGGACAGAAATCCCCGGTACAGATTGGTTGCCACTTAGTATACTAGTAACCAGCCTAGCAATAGCTTGGTGAACTTGAACTGATCCTTCTCTATTAGGTACAGAAGACGAAGGATGAGAAGAATTACCAGAGGCTGTAGCTTGAGCTCTTCCTGCATGTTTGGTTCTGAGCTTTTTGACTTTGGCTGGGTCAGTTGCCATCTCTCTAAGAGGAGTGACCTCAAGAACTTCAGATTTTATGCATGTGGTGATTGCCCTAGAATCTTGGTCAGATGATGACGATGATGAGGATGACGAAGTTGCCATGGTTGAAGACGATGTCTGAGACATTTTGATTGACTTTGAGTAATGGTAGCAGTTTGAGAAAGATCTTTGATTGAGAGGAGGAAACAGGTTCCAAGGACGAGAGAGGTAGAGGGTAAAAGGGAGTCTTTTCAACTTCTTAAAGATTTTGAAAGAATTGTGAAAATATATGATTAACCCACTAAAGATAGACTTAATAAAATTAATTCCTTCAACCTTTGTTTTAAGCAAAATTAATTGCTATAAAATCTTATGTTGGTGAATACCCAACCTGCCCCTCAAATTTTCAAGTTTATTTCCAACAAGAGCCTTGGTAGAAGAATCAGTCAGCTGAAGCTTAGAGAAACTATGTTCCAGTTTAAATGACTTCTTCTCTTCAAAGTCAATAGGTTTCAAGGAAATGTTGATTGTATTCAGATTGTCACAACACAATGTCACAACATCTTGTGTGACATTGTACTCAGGGAGCATCTGTTTTGACCAGATGTTTTGAGAACAGTTTTTCCCAGCAGCAACTATTTCCGCACAGAATTGGGAAGGCATTCTTTTGATATGAATCATAGTTCTGGTTGATTCTTGAATAATTTTCTGTTTGTCCAGTCCATTTTGATGGAGAGTTATAGGAGAGGAGACTTCAAGCCTCGTTTCTTCAGGGAAACAGAATTTATTGGACATGTTATTTCCAACATCCTTGTCAAGATGACTTATGGTTCTGACAGCACATCTTTCTTCAAGTTTATTTGCCACATCACAGATATTATCATCCTGTAGTTTTGGAGTTCTTCTGACTGCTTCCATAGAGATAGCTCTTTTCATTCTTCTTAGATGAAGGGGACCAGGCTTATGCTGCCACAGTTTCATCTCTTTTTCTTCTTTGATAATTGGACACATAGTGGAGATATCAGTGTTCTCAGGCTGCCACAGGTAGCAGTTATCTTTGGATCTGATTCCTCTCATTACAACTTCTAGTTTTTCATTAATTACTAGACATTCAGATCTTGAGAAGTTGACCTTGAATCCTAGATCACATAATTGACTGATACTAATGAGATTAGCAGTCAACCCTTTTACCAGCAGTACTTTATTCAGACTTGGAACTCCAAGACAGTCCAAATTACCAACTCCTTTGACTTCACCTTTAGCACCATCTCCAAAGGTCACAAAACTGGTGGTGTGAGGCATAACATTATTGAGGAGATCTTTGAATCCAGTCATGTGTCTGGAACATCCACTGTCAAAGTACCAGCCTTCCTTTGCAGACACTCTCAGGGAAGTATGGGATATCAGGGCAGTAGCCTTTTTCTTCCAATGAGGAGTATGTGGTACCCTTTTTGGCTTAGGTTTAGCACCAGAGTTTTGATTAGGGTATCCATGCAATTTGAAGCAGAAGGGCTTTATGTGTCCATACCTCCCACAATGATGACATCTCCATCTTTGGTATTTTTTCTTCATGTATTTCTGATGTTGAGAGTTGTGTTGAGACATCTGCTTTGACAATTGTTTAACATGCCTGATCTTCTTGTCTGCACCAGGTTTCTTAGCTTCCACAAATCCTAGACCAGATTTGTTTCCCACATTTTGTCCCACTTGTAGGATCTCTTCCAATTTATCTGATCCATTGGTCAACATCTTGACAGATTTTGTCATTTGGTTCAGTTGTGAGTTCAGTAATTGAACTTCCCCTTCTAGGTGACTTATAGTTTCAAGATCTGCCCTTTTTTCCGCCTCCAACTTTATAATGAGTTTTGATTGTTTCTCATTCTGCACACAGACTTCAGCACTTCTGATACACAATTTCTTGTAGGTATCAGCCAGTTCTTCAAATGTCACTTCTTCATCACTAGTGTCACTTTCAGAAGTACACACACTAGTTAGAGCAGTAACTAGTTTGGCAGATTCTTCTTCAGAATTACTTTCTGAATCATAGTCAGACCAAGTAACAATCATTCCTTTCTTTTGTTTCTTAAGAAAGGTAGGACATTCAGCTCGAATATGTCCATATCCTTCACATCCATGGCATTGAATACCTCTGCCTTGGTTTCCCTTATCTTTTGACCTTGGTCTTCTGCTGGAACTGTCAATGTCAGAGGGAATGTTATGAACATTAGACCTTGACTTTGGATCCATTCTTTTGATGAGCTTGTTGAACTGTCTTCCAAGCATGGCAATAGCTTCTGATATATTTTCTTCTTCATCCTCCTTGTTTTCGACATCAGTGTTGGATACAAGTGCTATGCTTTTGTTCTTCTTGTCACCATTATCAGTGATCCCCATCTCAAAAGTCTGAAGAGACCCAATAAGTTCATCCACTTTCAACTTGCTGATGTCCCGGGCTTCCTCTATGGCAGTTACCTTTATTGCAAATCTTTTAGGCAAGGATCTGAGAATCTTCCTTACCAGTTTTTCTTCTGACATCTTTTCTCCCAGTGCTCCTGAGGTGTTGGAAATCTCCAAGATGTTCATGTGAAACTCATGAATGGTTTCATCTTCCATCATTTTTAGATTCTCAAACTTGGTGGTCAACATCTGAAGCCTTGACATTTTTACTTTGGAAGTGCCCTCATGAGTAGTTTTGAGAGTGTCCCAAACTTCCTTGGCCAGTTCATATTGATGTACTAGTCTGAAAATGTTTCTATCAATTCCATTGAACAAGGCATTTAAAGCTTTTGAATTTCCCAGAGCTAACTCATCTTCTTCTTTACTCCAATCTTCCTCAGGCTTCAGACTGATTGTCCCATCTTTCTCAGTTATGGTGGGATGAATCCATCCTTTGTCAGCAGCTCTCCAAGCCTTTTTGTCCAGAGATTTTAGGAAGGCAATCATACGAGGTTTCCAGTAGTCATAATTAGTTCCATCCAGAATGGGTGGTCTATTTCCAAAAACTCCTTCTTTGTCCATAGTGCCAGAAAGTGATATCCCTAGATCTCACCCAGTAATACAGGCAGGGTGCCTGCTCTGATGCCAATTGAAATTCTGGCTGCAAATACTCAATGTCACGTTCAATGTTATGACACCGTATCTGAATTACTATATGACAGTAAATACAAAAGCAATAAAGAACACAGTCAATTGTTTACCCAGTTCAGTGTGTAACAACACCTACTCTGGGGGCTACCAAGCCAGGGAGGAAATCCACTATAAGAGATGTTAATTCAGGAATAAACCAACCAGTTTATCTCCTTCACTTAAGACCTACCCAATGCAATTTCAATCTAAGTACAACTTAAACCTGAGTTCCTACTCACTCCCCCTCAATCACAGCAGTGATACATAAACCAATTTGACTTAAGAATTGATGAAGACACTCTTCAAAAACAAACACTTGATTAAGCTTCACAGCTTTTTAATCAAGCAACACAATCACTCGTGCTTCACAGCTTTGAGTGATGCACACAACTAACTTGACTCTGCTTCATAGCTTTAGTCAAGGAACATTCAAACACTCTTGCTTCAAAGCTTTGAGTGCTACACAGCCCTTACAATTAGAAACCTATTCCAAGGCACTTATCACAATGATAATTGCTTGGAGTACAATAATCAAACCTATACAGATTACAAATGATCTTCTGACCAATAAAAGGGATGCCTTGAAAAACAGCAGCTCTGTTGAATATATAGCAGCTGCAACTTCAGTTAGGGTTTCCACAAAAACCTAGGGTTAATTCCGTTTGACCTAAAGACCAGGTCACAGGACTTTATTAACCAGGTTAGGGTTGAGCTAGGTTACCCCTCAGAAAACGCAGGATTCTGTTCAGGAAAGACTGAGTTATTTTCCTGAAAAAACTCAGACTTATCCAACCTGCAAACCTGTTAGTTCAGAACAGGATGTCATAACATCTGTTATGACATCTGAGAAAACCTGTCTACTGATTTAGCAAAATGTGATCATTTTGCAAAATGCTCAGATACACACTTATAAACATCAGTACTTGAATTACAATATTTTTCTGCAAAGGTACCTAATGAGTCAGTACAAACTGAACTAGAATGTTATGACATCAGTCATGACATTCACACATACACTCGGGATTTACCAAAAATGCAAGCCAATACCTAAACACCTACGTCTTCGATAAAATTCAATTGGTCAAACCTGTTCTGGACCCATTCAGCCTCTGACAACTTGGTTTCCATTATCACACGCAAAGAGGGAATCTCAACCTCGATTCGGAGTACTTCTTCCATTCCATACACAAGGGAGAACGGGGTTGCTCCTATTGAAGTGCGGATAGATGTTCGATATCCATGCAAAGCAAAAGGGAGCATTTCACACCAATCCTTATAAGTAACAACCATCTTCTGGATAATCTTCTTGATATTCTTACTAGCAGCTTCAACAGCCCCATTCATCTTTGGCCTGTACAGAGATAAGTTGTGATGTACAATCTTGAATTCCTCATAATGTTCCGTCATCATCTTGTTGTTCATATTCGAGCCATTGTCGGTGATAATTCTTCTCGTCACACAATACCGACATATGAGATTATTCTTAATGAAGCACACAACCACCTTCTTAGTAACATTAGCATATGAAGCAGCTTCCACCCATTTGGTGAAGTAATCAATTGCTACCAAGATAAAATGGTGTCCATTCGAAGCTTTGGGTTCTATCATCCTGATAATGTCAATACCCCACATAGAGAAAGGCCACGAGGACGAGATCACATTGAGAAGTGTCTGAGGCACATGAACCTTGTCCGCATAAATCTGGCATTTATGACACTTCTTTGCAAATTTTTAACAGTCAGATTCCATTGTCAGCCAATAGTAACCTGCCCTGAGCATCTTTTTAGCCATCGAATGTCCATTGGTATGAGTGCCAAATGAACCTTCATAAATCTCATGCATCAACATGTCTGCTTCGTGTCTATCCACGCGTATAAGCAAGACCATGTCATAATTTCTCTTGTACAACACATTTTCACTGAAGAAGAAACTGCCAGCCAATCTTCTCAGTGTCTTTCTATCCTTATTCGATGCATAAATCGGGTATTCCTGAGTCTGGAGGAAATGCTTGATATCATAATACCAAGGTTTCTCATTTTCTACCTCTTTTGTTGTAAACATATGAGCGGGCCTATCCAGTCTCTGAACTATAATTTGAGGTATATCATTCCAAGTATTCACTTTATACATAAAAGCCAGAGTTGCCAGAACATCCACCATTTGATTTTCATCTCTAGGAATGTGATAGAATTCAACTTTATTAAAGAAGGGTAACAATCTTCTAGCATAATCTTTGTAAGGGACTAAGCCAGGATGACGAGTATCCCACTCTCCTTTAATCTGATTTATTACCAAAGTTGAATCGCCATACACATCGAGAATTTTAATTCAGAGATTAATAGCTTCCTCGAGACCCATGATGCAAGCCTCATATTCTGCCATATTATTAGTACAATCAAATGTCAACCTTATAGTAAAAGGAATGTGTGACCCACATGGAGTGACAATCACAACACCAATTCCTTTACCCGAAGCCTTGTAATAGCGTAGTTTAATTTCCGCAAATATTAAACTGTTAGATGTATGATATCAGGATGCATGACAAGAATGTATGTAAAACTTTAAAACAGTTAGATAACCCTAAAATGTGCAAAGATAAATAATCTGAAATTGAATCACTCGCACATGCGCACTCCTATGGTACACCCCCACTTGGTTGCCTTCGGTAAACGGTCATTGAGTATAGGGTGCTTTAGTGGTCGTCCTTTTATCCAAAGATCAAAGTTGCCTCGGATATTGTTTCCTCGGATAATTGATCTAAGACATTAGGGTTATTACTACGACGTCCTAACATTGCTTTAGTGATCGTACGTCCCTTTCGAATTGACCCTTAAAACTCCAACGACGGTGCTACCTACTCACTAATAGTGGGATAGCATTGTCTAAAGGAAACAAACATAGAACGATTCTTTTTTCGAGTAGGTAGATTAGCTCTTAAATACTTGCTCAAACAAAACAAACTTTTTCACACTTACACTCCTTTACAAACAAAGTTTTCAAAAACACTTCATTACACTCTTGAAGACAGGAGCAAGAGTTAAATCGAAGTCAAAACAAAAACTTTTCAAACCACACAAAGCACACAAAGAAGCTATTTTGAAAATGATGAGCAAGTACCTAAGAGCCCGTAGATAACTACGGATAGAAAGGGTGCTAATACCTTCCCTTTCTATAATCTACCCCCGTACTCAGAAATATCTCGAAAAAGGAATTTTTCTGTGCTTTTTTTCCTTTCCTTGTTGGATAAAATAAAAGACGGTGGAGACTCTTGCTTACCGCGACATTTTGCGAACACAAACGCAAAACGCAAACCAGCAAATCCTAAAAAATAGTCCCAGTTCTAGCCACTGTATCACAGAACTGGCGACTCTGTTGGGGATTTAATAAGTGGGGTGTATCTTAGGATTAGTTCATCATATTATTTTCAATTGTTTGATTTGTTTACTTTATCTTTGTGGGCTTTGTATCGGAGTTACTATAGATCCTAACCCGGATCTGGGGACACCTTTTAGGTAAGTAGCAACAGACAGTGAGGGAACTGTACGGTGTAGACCGATACGGTTGAAGCAATAGCTACGTTGGTGTGACACATTAGTTGGTACCGATATACCTTGTGGAGGAACAAGGAGAGTATTGGGCTGCTAATGGGTCCTTAAGCATCAACTGACCTTAGAACCTATAATTGACCAACTTGGCCATAGAAAGTAGCAGTATGCAAGAAAAGATTGCTAAGCTGAAACTATGACCGATGGAGGATGGTCAATGATATTGAGAACCTCTAGAACCCGGTTACTATTACTAGGACAGTTTGAACCAACAAAACTGCAAGAGGGTAGTACCTAAACTCCATGCCAGCCTGAAATTTAAGGGCTATTGTATGACTTGTTTGCCCTTACCATGTTTTCCATCTGTGATACTTGTGGTGTGTTTTATCATGACATCATGCATCATGACGTCACATGCATATTTCATTAGACTAACCATTTCAAAGACCGAGGGGATTCATCTTTGTTCTATTTTGCAGATCATGGCTTCTATGTGCAGAAATACCTTTCGAGACAGCTTCATGCAGATACCTGCTCAGCTTAGAGAATTAGTTTTGAAGGTTCCTGATACTTCTTCCTTTGTTAGAAGACATGGTCATCTCCTTACCCTGGTCACTTTAAAGCTGGATGAGCAAATGATGAGTGTGTTATTCCAGTTCTTTGACCCGTTACATCATTGTTTTACCTTCCCGGACTATCAGTTAGTCCTTACTTTGGAGGAGTTTTCTGATTTACTTGGCATATCTATTCTAGAGAAAACACCCTTTACAGGTTTGGAGATAGCTCCTAGGCCAAAGGATATTGCTTCAGCCCTATATCTAACAATGGCTGATGTAATATCTAACTGGGAGATTCAGAGTGGGGTTAAAGGTTTCTTGGCTAAGTTTTTGATTGATCAAACTCAACAATTTTGGGATGGTTTGGACTTTCAAGAATTTGAAGACATCCTGGCTCTCCTCATCTATGGCTTGGTTCTGTTCCCGAATCCAGATTCTTTTGTCGATGTGAACGCAGTCAAGATCTTCATGTCTCGTAACCCAATGCATACTCTTCTAGGTGATATTCTGCATTGCTCTCTATACCCGTACTATACGGAGAAGGGGAACTCTCATGTGATGTACACCGTTGCTGGAGAGGTGGTTTATTTCTCACTTCCCCAAATCTGTATTGAAGAATGAGGAAGGTATGGGTTGGTCTTATAGAATCATGTCCCTTGCTCATACGGACATCCTTTGGAGTACTAAAGATATGGAAAGGGTAGCTGTTATTGATTGATGTGGGGAATACCCCAATGTTCCATTGCTTGGAATTAGAGGAGGCATAACCTATAATCCTTGTTTGGCTCTATGACAGTTTGGATGAGCTCGGAGAGACGGTCCTCATGAGCTGCTGCTTACAGGCATTGTTTTTTACTTCAAGGGGGATGTTGAGGGATATCGCCGCTGGTTTATACGAGCTTGGGACAGGGTGAACAGGTCTGATCCACATGAGCTAGGAATGAATACTTCTCTCCCGATGCAACCGTATCTTCAGTGGGTTCGAGCCCGTGCTCAAAAGCTGGGGATGCCATATGAAGCTGTTTTACCGGTGATTGTAGAGCATACTGATGAAGAAGGTGTTCCTTATATGGTCCTCCATCCATACATGCCTACTGATATCGGGGCATTGAAGAGATCTTGGATCCAGTTAAAGGAAGAAAGGGATACCTACAGAGAGAAGTATCATGAGCAGGAACGGAAGATCCTGAAGCTTACAAGACAGCTTGAGAATGAGAGGACAATCAACAATTATGTCAGCACGAAAGGAAAACGACCATGGGAATTCTGATGTCTTTTATTGTTTCTAGTTTAGATTTTATTTTCAGTATTTCTTTTGTAACGCCTTAAAAGGCATTTGTTAAACATTGTTTCAAGTTTTAATCTAATAAAGTGTGTTTTATTTTGGTTTACAAATTTGAATCTCCCTAAAGTCTTTGAAATCATTTCATACGCATTCCATTACCATGTACCTCATTACGGGTACCCTTACAGGTTTCTTATCTTCTTTGCTGTTTATTTCAGCACAAGATGTCTTCTGAAACACCTACTGATCAAGCTATTAAGGCTCTTCAAGCTCAGAATGCTCAGTTCAAGGAGATGTCCTTGAACTTAGCCAAAGGGCAGCAAGATTTGAAGACTCTCATCTTGAAGGACAAGAAGAAGAAGAAGAAGAAGAAAGTGGTCCTCCTGAATATGGGTCGCCGATTCGGGAATAATTTGTGACAGGAAACTGATTTGTCTCATTCATCTGGGGGAGGAGAGAATCAAGAAGAAAGGAAGGGTCCTAGCCCTGTGGTCTCCGATAATGACACTGATTTTGATGAAGGCCGGTATCCTCCTGCTGAGGATAGGTATAAGAAATTTGAAGACCGGTTGAGTGCGATGGAGATTCAAAAGATACCCGGGTTGGACTTCGGAGATCTGGGATTGGCATCTGGCGTGGTGATTCCGCACAAGTTTAAAGCACCTGTCTTTGCTAAGTATGATGGGGTCTCCTGCCCAAAGTTACACCTCCGCTCGTATGTCAGAAAGATTCAACCATATACTGCTGATAGGAACCTTTGGGTTCATTTCTTTCAAGATAGTCTGTCATGGACTCAACTTGAATGGTTCTATCAGCTGGAAGGAGCTAACGTCTGCAACTGGGAGGACCTTGCTGTTTCTTTCTACAAGCAATACCAGTATAATGCCGACCTTGCTCCCACACGTACTCAACTTCAGGGTATGTCTATGGGTGCGAGCTAAGGTTTTAAGGACTACGCTCAGAAGTGGAGAGATCTGGAAGGAAGAGTCCAACCCCCTCTGACTGATAGGGAGTTGGTGGATATGTTTCTTGTGACTTTGTCTGGTCCATATTTCAATCATTTGATTGGAAGTTCATCATCTGGGTTTACTGAATTGATTTTGACCGGGGAGAGGGTTGAAGCTGGTATTAAAAGTGGCAAGATACAAAAAGGTGCTTCGTCGAATACAGAGAAGAAGCCTTTCAGAAAAGAAGCTAGTGCAGTTTACAACTCGAGGAGCCAAAACCGACCCGAATGCCGCCAAGCAGTCAATGCGGTCGTGATATCAAGACCTACTGTTGCCCCGCAGCGCAACAATCAGCAAAGAGTAGAAAGACCGCAAAGGCAGTATACTCGGCTCAGAATGACTCTATCTCAAATTCTGCCGCAACTGTTGAAAACCAACTTGGTGACTCTGAAGGAGGCTCCAAAGAATCCTAGTACTACATCACCGCTATATAATCCGAACGCCCACTGTGCTTATCACTCCGATAGTCTAGGGCATGATATAAACAACTGTTGGGCTTTGAAGAATAAAGTGCAGGATCTGATTAATGCTAAGGAGATTGAGTTTGAAGCGCCGAAAAATCCTAATGTCATGACTGCTCCTATGCCCAAGCATGGAGTAAATGCTGTGGACGATGATTCATTTGTAACTTCTGTGGAAGACGTTTCTACTCCGTTGATAACAGTGAAGAAGAGCTTATTGTTGGCCGGTTTATTTCTGGGTTGTGGCGAAGGTTTCCACCTTTGTTCCATCCAGCCTACTGCTTGCCATCTATTGAAGTCAGGTGTGCAACGCCTGATGGATAACAAAGAAATCTTGTTCGAGAAAACTTTGGTTCCGTTGATTCCTGTTGAAGATGTTTCCATAATCACCATTTCTGCATATTCTTCCAAGGCTTCCTCGAGAAAGCCTGTTAGGATTACATCTGTTCCGAGAGTTACTCCATTGATCATTACTATTCCTTGTCCTATCCCTTACACTTCAGATAAGGCTGTCCCGTGGCATTATGGGGCCGATGTGTATTATCATGGGATTAAACAAGACTTGAAGGTTGAAGAGGCTGAGAATATCATGTAGGTGACTGACTGTGAGATACCTGGACCAGATGAAGGACCTGAGGAGGGATCCCGATGGTCTATGTAAATTGATGGAGCTTCAAACGCTTTGGGTAATGGCATTGGCGGCGTGATCATATCTCCTGAAGGATCTCATTCTCCGTTCATCGCCCGACTATGTTTCAACTGCACCAACAATATGGTGGAGTATGAAGCGTGCATCATGGGTCTTTGAGCAGCAATTGACCTAAGGATTAAGTTCTTAAGTGTATTCAGAGATTCCGCTCTCGTGAACAGTCAGATCAAAGGCGAGTGGGATACGAAGCACCCAAATATTATTCCTTACAAAGAGTATGTATTGACGTTGCTTCCACACTTCGAGGAGATAACCTTTGAACATTTCCCTAGAGAGGAGAATCAGTTAGCGGACGCGCTAGCTACGATGTCTTCTATGTTCAAAGTCAGGTGGGACAACGAGGCTCCCCAGATTACCATTAAAAGGTTGGACGAACCCGCACATTGCTGTGACATTGAGACTGAAGAGGTAGCAGATAAACCCTGGTTTCACGAGGTAAAGAGGTATCTTGAGGCTCAAGAATACCCCGAGGGTGCATCTGTTAATGATAAGAAGTATCTGAGAAGATTCGCGGCGAAGTTCTTCATCAGTAATGGTATCCTTTACAAACGTAATCATGATTCAACCTTACTACGATGTATGGATAAGAGTGAGGCGGAAAGAATCATGGCGGAGTTACATGAAGGTACTTTCGGAACTCATTCCAGTGGACACCATGGAAAAGAAGATCATACGGGCAGGATATTATTGGTCTACCATGGAAGCCGACTGTTATCAGCATTCTCGAACCTGTCATAAGTGCCAAGTCTATGATGATAAGGTTCACATACCTCCAGTACCTCTGAATGTTTTGACAGCTCCGTGGCCCTTTGCAATGTGGGGTATCGATATGATCGGCGAGATCAGGCCTAGTGCGTCTAACTGGCATCGTTTCATCCTAGTAGTAATTGATTATTTTACAAAGTGGGTTAAGG
The DNA here is from genome assembly GCA_948472305.1 of Vicia faba. Taxonomy (NCBI): domain Eukaryota; kingdom Viridiplantae; phylum Streptophyta; class Magnoliopsida; order Fabales; family Fabaceae; genus Vicia; species Vicia faba. The sequence continues at coordinate 340,417,302 of OX451736.1, forward strand.
CAGCTTCCTTTGCTACTGTAACCAAGAATGTCGTGGCACGGTTTATTCGGCACAATCTGATCTGTCGATATGGTGTACCGGAGAGGATCATTACGGACAATGGTACAAATCTCAACAATACAATGATCACCGAGCTCTGCAAGCAGTTCAAGATACAGAATCACAACTCTTCTCCTTACCGGCCGAAGATGAATGAGGTTGTTGAAGCGGCTAATAAGAACATCAAGAAGATTGTGCAGAAGATGACGGTGACATACAAAGACTGGCACGGGATGTTACCATTTGCTCTTAATGGGTATCGTACCTCAGCGCGGACGTCAACAGGGGTAACCCCCTATTCCTTGGTATATGGTATGGAGGCAGTCTTGCCCATTGAATTTCAGATACCCTCTCTTCGGATTATGAAGGATGCAGGTTTGAGCGAAGATGACTGGATTCAGACCCGGCTTGATCAACTAAACTTAATCGATGAAAAGAGACTTACTGCTATTTGTCATGGTCAAACGTATCAAAAGCGAATGATCAAGGCATTTAACAAGAAAGTTAAACGACAAGAGTATCAAGTTGGGGATCTGGTGATCAAGCGCATCATCCCACCACAAGGTGATCCCAGGGGTAAATGGACCCCTACGTACGAAGAGTCATTGGTGGTTAAGAACATTTTCTCATGAGGGGCTATTATTCTAACCACCATGGATGGTGACGACCTTCCTCACCCCGTCAATACAGACATAGTGAAAAAATACTACGCATAATCAAAGACCCGCTAGGTCGACTGATCTAGGCAAAAATAAGGGCTCCCCGGCGAACCAAAAGGGTTCGGGCAAAAATAAGGGATGAAAATGAAAAAAAACTGTACACCCGGCAAGTCGAAAACCTGAAAAGGCGGCTTGGGCAAAAAAGGGTATCCCGGTGGACTGAAAACCCGAAAGGGCGATTGTGATCGGTGGATCTGGAACTGACTGTTTAACGCTGGTTCGCGAAATGTCGCGGAAGCAAGAGTCGCCACCGTCTTTTATTTTCTCCAAATGGAAAGGACAAAAGCACAGAAAAATTCCTTAAAGAGATCGCTCTCGGTTCGGGAGGTAGGTTATAGAAAGGGAAGGTGTTAACACCCTTTCTATCCATGGTTATCCATGGGCTCTTAGATACTTGCTCATTTGTGTTTTCAAAAGGTTTGTTTGCTTTTCAATGTGGGTTTTAAAAAAGTTCTTTGAAAATTTCAGTTCGACTCTTGTATCGGTCCTCAAGAGTGTTTGAAAAATTTGCTTTCGAAAGCTTTTTGAAAAGGTGTCGGTGTGAAAAGTATTTTTTTTATTTGTTTTGAAATTTAGAGCAAGTATCTAGAGTCGTCTACCTACCCTAAGGAATTCGTCTGTGTAAATGTCCTTTAAAGTAGTGCCATCCCACCATTGAGAGGTAGGTAGCACCACCGTTGGAGGTGTTCGGGTCAATTCGAGGTTCGGGACATGGTGATCACCAGAGTAATGGGAAGACACCTTAGAAGCTACCCTCATGCCAGGTTCCCGGATCATGAGGACTTACTAAGACATCCTCTACTCGACGATCACCTTTCGAGGGGCAAGGCAACAGTGAGGCGTACCCTAGGGGTGGTGTGTGATTTGTGTGTCAGATTCATTTATTTTTGTCTTGTCATGTCATGGGGATCTACGCTTTTGTTTTTATTTTGTCATTCATTCTTGCATGCGATTATTAACAGTTAAAAGTTGCGAGAAATATAAAGTTCCTAAACTATTACAAAGGCGCGGGTCCACATCGCCAAATTAAATCCAGGACCCGATTTGATATAAAATAAAGGAAAGTGCGAGAAATAAATATCAAATTTACACGGCTTTGGGAGTTACATAAAAAAAATTATAAGAAAAGAAATAAATGTGCGAATTGGAATTAAAGTTGAAAGCGAGGGCGTTGGACCCTTTTTAATGAAATCAAATTATTATAACAAATTAATTAAATTAAAAGGAAAAGAAATTATGTTTGAGGTTTTTTGTATTTATGATTTTTTTATGTGAATTAAATGAAATTAATTAATTCAACCTAATTCTAGTTATTTTTTTAATTTATTAAGAAAAATGTTAAAATTGAGCCTAAAATTAAACCTAATTAATTAATGCAATTCTATTTACAAAAATAATAATTAATAATTAATAATTAATAAAAGAAAAGAAAAAGGTAAAAATAATTAAAAGCTAATTCTACAAATTTTAAATTTATTAGGAAAAATGTTAAAGTTAAACCTAGCATTGAAAACTAAATTAATTAATGATTTTTTATTTACAAAAATATTAATTAAATAAAATATATTTTGATTTTTGCCTTTTCTGATTTTTTTGGTTATTTTTATATTTTTATGAAAATAAATTAATTGAAAGAATTATATTAAAACTAATTAAAATAAATAAACTAGAAAAATATGAAAAAAAGAATGAAACAAGCAAACCTATGGGGGTGTTGTCCCCAAACTGGAGGTAAAGTCCAGCATTTTTGGCCCATCTTTGGAGTCCTTTCGTTGACTTTCCAGGGTAGCATGTGACTTCTTTGATTCATGCCCATGGTATTCACCAGATCTGGGACTTCAGATTGTCTTCAGTGGCCATGTGGCACACCTGGATCAGGGGCGTATGATAGTCTTCAGCGAAGAAACTGCACATGATGATGTTAGGAAAAATATTATTGAAAGGGAGGGGGACCTGCGATTCGAACCCAGGTCCTACAGGTTACCAATCACACGCCTGCCAGTTGAGCTACCAATGCACTTTGTATGTTATATGACCAATAAATATTATAAGATAAAACAAACGTTAGTGGCCTTTTTTCGCGCGCAATTCAAATGAACCAACCATCGCCTTACACCTCTTCTTCTTCTTCCTTGTTTGCGTTTTCCTGAAACATAAAAAGGATTAGCGGGGGTTTTAAACCCCCCCAAAATATGCCTTTTTCAAGAATAGCGATTAGGCCATCTTGCTTCATAAATTAGGCGCGACTGGTGTATTAGAATCGTCCAAGTGTCCTGATTTTGATCATGGTATTGAGAAGTCCCAATTTTACAGCATATGAAAATACCCAATTCGAAGCTTGAAGAACCCTAGTTAGCATCAATGGTGAAATCGTGTATGACGCATAAAAATTCAATCAAACTGTATGGTTAGCTTCAGCATGAATCAATTAGTATGAATCCACAAAAAAAATGCAATGGGAATGCTTAAAGATTGAAATACGAATATGCATAAAATTGGAAACAGTTTGAGTTTTGTATACCAATTCTGGGCGTGTAAGGGTTGAAAAACAATGCAGTTAGGTTCAGTGAAGCTTTTGCAAGCTATTGCAATTGGCATGTTGCCTTGAAAAGCCTTGGAACCCTGTTTTCAGTTTTGAAAATTTTTGGCAAAAACTCAAACTTTTCTCTTGGTTTCTGGCGCAGCTTTCATGTGTCTAGCTTTAGGGTTTTCATGAGTATATGTATTGGAATGATTAGGGTTGAAAATTGGATCAAAAAAACCTTTTGCATTGATGTAGAGAATATTGGATTTTCATGCATATATTTTTCAATCTTTTCATGCATATTTGATACCAATCATGTCCAATTACATTCATTCTTTCCCTATCTGATCATGCACGAGATTTTGAGGCTATTTCATGCATAAAAAGATTTGATTGCATTGGTTTGGTATTTTTCATATATTTTAATTAATTAAATGAATTATTAGCAATTAAAAATTCAAATAAATAAATAAAAATGATGAATCACTTCCCTTTGGGCCAAATGGTCGTGCACATGCTTTGGATGATGATTCTTGGAAGAAAATGTGGCCCATTAGCAATTTTAGGACATTTGAAGCAAAGTTGACTTTTCAAAATATCCAAAAATTTCCCAACTTCCACAAGGCATATCTTGCTCAATGTTTAAGCTTTGATCATGTTCTTTGACATTTTGGAAAGGTCTTGAAGTCCTCTAACCAATTCCTTTGGTCCCATGTCATTTTGATTTACCAATCTCAAGTTATGGCCTTTGACTTAAAGTCCCTTTTTGTTGACTTTTGAAAATGACCTATAATGTTGAAATTGATAACTTTTTGTGAGATCATTTCTTGGACTTGAAGTATGAAGAGGAGTTGTAGGAAATGTCTTTCTCTTAAAAATGAGCTTTGGAGGGAATTTTTCTGATAATCCATGTGGAAGTTATGTCTTGGTCAAGTTACAGTTGACTTTTTCAACTGTCCAAATATGGAAGCTTTTGCATCTTGAGACTTTTGAGCCAAGCTTTGAGAATCATGATCAAGCATTGATCAAATGATGTTTGTGGCTTCAAAATGAGATGTTGACCAAAAATTTGAACTTTTGACTGTCAAATGACCATTTTGCCCCTGCAGTTGACTGTAGTGCAATTAGGGTTTTTGATTGTGCAATTTTGTGCTGTAAGTCTTGAAACTTGGCATGAGGATGCTTGACCATATTTATAGGCATGTGGGACTTGATTGGACCCTTGGGAACTTCATTTTCTTTGTCATAACCAAAACCCTAGTTGTTGACTGTTAGGAGGCCCTTGAACTGTGCAACCCTTGGGGAGATTTTGAAGCATGCTCTTTGCAATTCTTGAAGAATATGGGAGGGAAAATTTTGGGGTACAACAGTTGCCCCTGTTCAATCTTCTTAGACCTGAGGATGCAGATTGGCTGACGTGCCTTTCGTAATCCGAAGGTGGAAGATGATTGAACACTAGAGTGCCCAGAAATTTGCGCTCACATAGTAGTGATGGTGGAATGGGCTTATAGATGCCATTTGGAGATTCATGGATAGGATGATGGGCTTATAGATGCCGTGATGAGAGATGATGGATGGTAGACGGGTTTATAGATGCCATCTAGATGTTGATCGCGTAAGAGATTCCTTAGCGAGAACTTGCGTACCTGCAAAAGAAAAGGATTACCTGACCCGTTACAGGAGCTGGTCTTCAAATTCTTTGTGTAGATGTGTCCTGACTGGTTACAGGAGCTGAATCTGGAGCTTCAAACGGTGATGAATGAACCAGGGATGGTTACTACCTCAACGGGACGGTGAGAGAACCTTGGACGACTTCAACCTCAACAGTAACGCTGAGAGAATCTTGGGGCGATTACTACCTCCGCAGTAACGGGGAGAGAACCATAGGCGACTACAACCTCAACAGTAACGGGGAGAGAACCATAGGCGACTACAACCTCAACAGTATCATTGAGAGAATCTTGGATGACTTCTACTTCAACAGTAACGCTGAGAGAATCTTGGGGCGATTACTACCTCCGCAGTAACGGGGAGAGAACCATAGGCGACTACAACCTCAACAGTATCATTGAGAGAATCTTGGACGACTTCTACTTCAACAGTAACGCTGAGAGAATCTTGGGGCGATTACTACCTCCGCAGTAACGGGGAGAGAACCATATGCGACTACAACCTCAACAGTATCATTGAGAGAATCTTGGACGACTTCTACTTCAACAGTAACGCTGAGAGAATCTTGGGGCGATTATGAAGTGGTGAAAAACACAAGAAGGGGGGTTGAATTGTAAAACTGAAATCTAAAGCAATTGACAAGATATTTTTATCCTGGTTCGTTTGATCTCAAACTACTCCAGTCCACCCGTCAAGGTGATTTCGCCTCTCTCCAACGAGGTCTTAATCCACTATATTCAACTGAATATTACAGACTGCTTTAACAACTGCTAAAGCCTTCTTGATTCAAACCACAACCCGGTTTGTCAAGGTAACACTTTCTTACAAAGAGATAAAACTATGTGTGTATGTGTTTTCTACAAAACGGTATCACAACTGTGATGTATACACAAATTGAAGCTTAGAAACTAGATTGCTAAACAGTAATGGAATATCAGAGTGTGTGGTTTAGCAAAACTGGTAGAACGAAGATTATGGTTCAGCTTTTGTGCGTGTAGAGATTTGGAGAGCATTTACCATTTCAATATTCAAAGCCTTGTTTATATAGCACTGAGATGATGAACGTTGGATGCAATATTCTTGATTCAATGCTAATAACAAGCTTTCCTTATTGAGCAGATCTTGTCTAGAATGAGGCCGTTGGAATTAATTAGCTTTCAATGCACAGTTCCGTTGCTTACTTAATGCAAGTTCTGGCTTGGCTCATTCTGACTCTGCTTCGCTGCTGATGAACTATTGTGTTTCTGTATCAGAGTGTTGAGCGCAGTCTTGTTCATCAGGCTTCAGCATGTACGTGAGTTGATCATCTGATTTTGACGTTCTGATGTAGCAACTTCTGATGCTGGTGTCTGAAATCAAGTTCTGATGCTGAATAGATGTGATCTTGCTTATATCAATCAGAGTATCTGCAAGTCAGAACATAATAATTTTAGGCAGCAGATAGTTCATTCATGAAACTTATAAATACTATATCTTTTCACTTTGTTATCATCAAAACTTAAATATAGGGTAGTAGATTCAAACTTTGTTCTAACAATCTCCCCCTTTTTGATGATGACAAAAACTAGATATTTTAAATGAAAATAACGTGAAAAGGTATCTGGAATATGTATCAGAATAAGAAGTAAAAGGATAAGGAGTTAAGAGATACTCCCCCTGTGTTGATTACTTCCCTTTGATTATACGCGTTCTTCGGGATCAGATCTTTTTCTTTCTTTGAACATCAGATTATCAGAGTCTTTGACTTATCAGAAGCTTTATGTCAGAGCAGAGCTTCAGAGCTTTGCTTTGGATCAGAATATTAGAGCGGATTAGAACTTCATAGTGATCAGAGCAACTTCATATTGATCAGAGCTTCTAGTCTTCAGAGTGTCCAGGAGCTTCCTTGTGCCTGTAGACTTTAAACAAAACAAAAAAAACATTTCAAGTAATAGAGTTAGAATGTTTAAGAGTTTCTGTCTAGTTAGCCGTTATTGATTTAAATATCATTCTTGTTCTCCCCCTTATTGTCAGCAATCAAAAAGTGTTGGTGATGTGCTAAAATAATTAAGATCAGAAAAACTAATCATATTAAGATAGTTCAGAATCAAAACAAGAAAATATTACAAAACATAATCAAGACAGTACATCAGAAAATCAAGAAAACATGAAAAAGGTCATGCATGAAAAAAGATTTAAGGTTGAGGAGGCAAGCGTGTGAACAGGTTCTCCAGCATGGCTTGAATCTTTTCAGAAGTCTCATTCTCCTTATGCACCATACTGACAATAGTGTCAATCTTGCTGTCCTGCACATCCATTCTCTCTTTCATCTTCTGATCGTTTTCATCTATTCGCTGCTGTAGACGCATGTCATTCAGCCTTAGTTCTTCCAGAGTCTGCCTGTCCAAGGCAGCTTGAGAAGCATCAGAAGGAGGAGGCTTCTCAGAACTTTCAGCAACATCCTCTGCTTGACTTTCTTCAGCCTGAATGGTCTTGTCTTCTTCTGATTGAGTGGTCTTGTCCTGTACCTTTGCAGCTTGCTGTTTCTCAGACCAAGGTTCACTGTCCAGAGGGAGCACGTCCTCTTTCAGAAGCATACTTCCAACTTCATTCAGAAGCTTGCTGAAATTTTGTTGAGCCTGCTCATAGTTGATATCCTGCAACTTGAGGGCTTCAGCACGTACCCAAAGTCTGAACTGTGACCAGAGTTGATCAGAAGCAGCTGGGTCAATTATTCCCGGACAGACTTGCTTCAAAGAAGCAATCCATTGCAGCACACCTGTTTCAAAATTCAAAATACCAGAGCCAACATCTGGTTGCTTTGGTTTTGGGATGGCAATTTTGTGTTTTAGATCAGCAAGACGGTCAAGACTGGTTAAGTCAATGAAAGTCCTGCTGGGGTTTTCAGAGGTTTTCTGAGAGGCTGTTTGTTTTGGAGAGGGAGTATCAGAGTCAGATATTACGATTGGACTGGGTGGTGTTTTGGGAGTATTTGGAGGTGTCGATTCTGATGAGGATGGTAACTGGGGCATGACAACAGTTGTTCCACATGGAAACTGAATTGCCAGCGGTGATGGTTGAGGTGAATGAGGTTCAGATTGATGAGGAGAAGGAGTTTCAGAGTGGTGAAACTCTGTTTGTGGTGAAGGTGGATTTATTTCTGGTTGGGGAGAGGGAGGTGGAATCTCTGATTGCTCAGGGATCAGAGGTTCTTCTGAGAGTGGTTGTTGTTGTTGTTTTGGTTCTGGTTCTGGTTGTTGTTGTGGTTGTGGAGGAGGAACATTTTGTGGTTCAGAGTTCTGTTGATCAGAGGTTTGTTGATCAATATCAGATAGCACTTGGTCAAGTGCTAATGTTGTTGAAATTGTTGGTTGTTTGGGGTGTTTGGTTCTAGGTCTTCTGAGTTTTAATGCCTCAGAAGGGTCTTCTTCTTGTACGGTTTCATCAATGGTAGGGATGGGAATTGATATTCTATGAGAGGTTTGAGGAGGGATAGATGCTGGAATAGTAAAAGATTTTGAAACAGGGGCAGCAGATGAAATACCTCTTTTCTTTGGAGTCTGCTGAGATGGTCCTTCTGATGGCGCCTTCCTCTTCTTTGTCTTCTTCAGAGTCACTTCTGGTTGGGGTTGATGCAGATCTCTGATATTCAGCTTTGGATCTGTATCATCTGCCTTGTACGCATCAAAGTACCTGAGAATCGCCTCTGGTTTGGATTCAGTTTCAGAGAATAACGGAAAATCACTCAGAGGCACTCTTCTGCTGGAGATATCAGCAGTGGAAGTAGCTCTGGGTTCCTTCTGAATATTCTCTATCAGCTTCATCTTTTTCAGATTCTTTGCGTTCAGAGGTTTCCCAATTGTTGGTTCAATAGTGCTCAGCTCTTGAGCTTCTATCAGATGCTCAATCAGCCTATTCTCTGTCAGAATATCTGATATTAGCCTTCCAAAAGGTATCCAGTCCCTCTTGGTTCTTTCTTCTTCCCTTGTTTCTTTCACACTGGTTTTGAGATGGTTGAACAGGAAGTGAGCCAGATTGATCTTTATCTTCTGATCAATAAAGTAGATCAGAAACTGCTGATCCACATTTATGTAATCAGGAGAACTTGTTGGTTTCCTGTGGTTGAAGCATCCCAGAATTATCTTAGCCCATACTCTGAAATGATCCTTCAGATCCTTAATCTTGCTGCTGGGCAACCCAAGAGTGAAAATCCTGTTAGCTACCACACCTATATCAGCACATCTTTCAGCCATGTCCACACAACGGACGCCACCACCACTTTGACCGATTAGCCTTGCAATGAGATCTTCAGTAATCACAATCTTCTTCCCCATAACAGAAGAGATGACTAGATGTGTTGAAACCTTAGCGTGAATCCAAAATTCCTTGACCAGCGCTGGGAATGTTGGTCCAACCAACCTATCGAAATACCTTTCCCACTTTTGAGCCCTAATTTCTTCAGTTAGGTCAAAACCATTCTCCTTCAAGCTTTCAAAGTCAATGATTAACTCAGAAAGCACTTCTAGGTTCTTCACCGGAGTGAGGAGAGTTCTGAGTGGCACTTGATATTGCTCAGATGATGCTTTCTTCTGATTACCTGCAGAAACGCTGCTGGAAGATGCCATGTTCACACTAAAAAGGGTTTTGAGAATGAATTGAGGAAAAAGGTTTGCAAGAGATGAACTCAGAAATATGCAGAAAATGCTTGAGTGTTAGTGAGAAAGCGTAAAGAATAAGAATGAGAGATTAATGTGCTTAAATAGAGTTTTCAAAACTATTTTGAAAAGATAAACGTTTTTAAGAGAGAGAAAAATCATGATTGCCATTTAAAAGCATGATTACTTTTCATTAAATGCTTGCTGATTTTGGGGGATTTGAGAAAGATACTTAAAAACGGTTACCAGACATGTGTCTCAATGCACCCAATCAGCGCTTTGCCTTCTCAGAAGCGTGCACGCGTTCTGCTTCAGAGATATGCTGATGATTGGATGACACTTGTTTGATGTAGTGATCAGCACATCTGTCTTTGAGCATAGACTCTCAGATCTTTAGACTTGCATCTGATACAATCTGCATGTTCTATCTTTCTGAAAGGAGATTGATCAGAAGTTCACAGTAAAATAATTACATTTTGAAGGTAAATATATGGAATTAAAACATTTTCACTCTGGGCATACTTTCATGCTGAGATGTTTCAGAATGAAATTAAACCTATCTTCTGAAAGGGGTTTAGTAAAGATATCAGCCCATTGATGGTCTGTATCTATAAATTTTAAGTTCAAAATACCTTTCTGAATATAGTCCCTAATGAAGTGATGTTTTATTTCTATATGCTTAGCTCTAGAATGTAAAATGGGATTCTTACTTAAGCAAATAGCAGAAGTATTATCACAAAGTATAGAAATGTTACTCTCAAAAATCTGGAAGTCTTCAAGCTGACTTTTCATCCAGAGCATTTGTGTGCTACATCCTGCTGCTGCTATGTACTCAGCTTCTGCTGTTGACAGAGCAATTGTTGATTGCCTTTTGCTGGACCAAGAGATCAGATTTTCTCCCAGAAACTGGCAGCTTCCAGAAGTACTTTTACGTTCCACTCTGTCTCCAGCAAAATCAGCATCACAGTAGCCTACTAAGCTGTAATCACTAGATTTTCTATAAAACAAACCCAGATTAGTAGTACCTTTCAGATACTTGAAAATTCGCTTAACAGCTGTTAAGTGAGATTCTCTAGGATCTGATTGGAATCTAGCACAGATACAAACACTGAATAATATGTCAGGTCTTGAAGCAGTCAGATAGAGGAGAGAACCAATCATACCTCTGTAGACTTTCTGTTCTACACTTTTGCTTACCTCTTCTCTTTCCAGAATGCACGTGGGATGCATTGGAATCTTTGATGGCTTACATTCTGAGAGGTCAAATTTCTTCAGAAGATCTCTGATGTATTTGCTCTGATGAATGTAAGTTCCTTCTGGAGTTTGATTGATCTGAATTCCTAGAAAGAATTTCAGTTCCCCCATGAGGCTCATCTCAAATTCTGCCTGCATACACTTAGCAAATTTTCTTCCAAGAGAAGGATTAGTAGAACCAAAAATAATATCATCAACATAAATTTGACAGACTAAGATGTCACTCTTAACTGATTTACAGAATAGAGTAGTGTCCACTTTCCCTCTGGTGAATTCATTTTCAAGCAGAAAGTTACTTAGCCTTTCATACCAAGCTCTGGGAGCTTGTTTCAGACCATACAGTGACTTCTTTAGTTTGAAAACATGTTCTGGATGTTTTGTATTTTCAAAACCTGGGGGTTGGTGTACATAAACTTCTTCTTCTATATAACCATTTAAGAATGCACTTTTGACATCCATCTGATACAGAGTGATGCCTCTATTAACAGCAAATGAAATTAAAAGTCTGATAGATTCTAACCTGGCGACTGGGGCAAAGGTTTCTGTATAGTCTATCCCCTCTTGCTGACTATAACCTTGTGCAACCAGTCGTGCCTTGTTTCTGATGACTTCACCTTGTTCATTTAGCTTGTTTCTGAACACCCATCTTGTTCCAATGACGTTGAATCCTTTTGGTCTGGGAACGAGATCCCATACGTCGTTTCTGGTGAATTGATTCAGCTCTTCTTGCATTGCCAGAATCCAGTCATTATCCAGAAGTGCTTCATCAATAGAAGAAGGTTCAATCAGAGACACAAGTCCCATAAGTGTTTCTTCAGAGTTTCTGAAGCTTGCTCTTGTTCTGATTGGATCTTCCTTTCTTCCTAGGATAGTCTCTTCTGGGTGATCCAAGCTGCTTCTGGGTAATCTCTTCTGAGGTTGATCAGCAGCTGTTGTAGGATTTCTAGCAGTGCTCCTTTCAGACGTTGAAGGAATGTCTGTGTTGAGAGCTTCTGATGACTTGTCTTCAGAACCTGCAAATTCAATTTCTATACCTGCAAAAACTTCATTCTGCTTTGACTTTTCAGAGTCAAGCTTGTCATCAAAACGAACACTGATTGATTCTTCCACAATCTGTGTTTCTGTATTGTATACTCTGTACCCTCTTGAGCGTTCAGAGTATCCTAACATAATACACTTCTGTGCTTTAGAGTCAAACTTGTTCAAGTAATTCTTTGTATTTAATATAAAGCAAGTACATCCAAATGGATGAAAATATGAAATGTTGGGCTTTCTGTTCTTCCACAATTCATATGGAGTCTTTTCCAGAATAGGTCTTATTGAGATTCTATTCTGAATGTAGCACGCTGTGTTTATTGCCTCTGCCCAGAAGGTCTTAGCAACGTTTGTCTCATTGATCATGGTTCTGGCCATTTCTTGCAATGTTCTGTTCTTTCGTTCTACAACTCCATTTTGTTGGGGAGTTCTAGGACAAGAGAAATCATGCAGAATGCCTTTGTCATTAAAGAATGACTCAAAATCTTTATTTTCAAATTCTCCACCATGATCACTTCTGACTTTAACGATTCTAAGATCCTTTTCATTCTGAACTTGGTTACAGAAGGTAACAAACACAGAGTGTGACTCGTCCTTGTGTCTTAAGAACTTTACCCATGTCCATCTGCTATTGTCATCTACGATTACTAACCCATACTTCTTACCACTGACTGAAGCAGTTTTAACTGGTCCAAATAAGTCAATGTGTAGAAGTTCTAATGGCTTAGAGGTGGAAACAACATTTTTGGATTTAAAAGAAGGTTTTGCAAATTTGCCTTTCTGACATGCTTCACACAGAGCATCTGAATTGAACTTCAAATTAGGAAGTCCTCTGACCAGATTGAGTTTGTTAATCTGAGATATTCTTCTCATACTAACATGCCCCAATCTTCTGTGCCAGATCCACTGCTCGTTGTTAACAGACAGAAGACATTTTACATTCTGACTCTTTAGTTCAGAAAGTTTGATTTTGTAAATGTTGTTTTTCCTCTTACCATTAAACAGGATAGTCCCATCTTTCTGACTAACAGCTTTACATGATTTTTGATTAAAGATTATATCATAACCGTTATCACTTAATTGACTTATGGATAACAGATTATGCATCAATCCATCTACTAGCAGAACATTATTAATAGAGGGAAGATTTCCATTACCTACAGTTCCAGAGCCAATTATCTTTCCCCTCTGATTGCCTCCAAAGCCAACGTGGCCTCCAGGCTTAAGTTCCAGGCTTTGGAACATATGCCTTCTTCCCGTCATGTGTCGTGAGCAGCCAGAGTCCAGGTACCATGACTGGTGTTTCTGACTTGCTGCTAAAGATATCTGCAACATGTATTATTTTATCCTTAGGTACCCAGATTTTCTTGGGTCCTGATTTGTTAGTTTTACCAAAACTCTGGTTGAATTTTGGTTTCACAGAGTGCTTACTGCTAGTATATTTGATATCATGTGTGTGACCATACACAAAGTGTGAATTTAGAGGAGTGTGTTTAATGGTTAAGTCCATGACATTCTTTGGTGTAGGAACCTTACCTTGGTATCCTATTCCTTTCCTGCCGTTTCTGCTAACTCCATAGATCATTGAAGCCATTCTGCTTCTATTTATGCTTTTAGCTAGGAACTTCTGGAAACTGTGATCATACTCCTTGATGATCTCATCAGCGTTGCTGGGAGTTTCAGAAATTGGTTCCTTCTGAGAGTTTTGTAAAGAGTTTTCTAATTTTGAAATCTTATTTCTCAGCTCAGAATTTTCCAATTTGAGACTCTCAGACTTTTTAGAGTCAGATTCAAGATTCCTTTTAAGGTCTCTGAATTTAGCTCTAATTTGTTGATAACGTTCCAGAATCTCATTAAGGCTTTCAGCAAGTTCAGCCTTTGTAAAGTTAATAGCGAAGTTAGGAAATACCTCTTCAGTGTCTGATTCTGAGTCTGATTCAGAAGCTTCACTATCTTCTGAAATGTTAGCCATGAGAGCTATGTTTGCCCTTTCATCATCTGATTCTGAGTCAGCTTCAGACGAGTCAGAGTCATCCCATGTGGCCATGAGACTTTTCTTCTTCTCTCTTCCAAACTTCTTTTTGGGCTTTTCCCTCTGAAGCTTTGGGCAGTCACTCTTGTAGTGTCCTTGCTCATTGCACTCATAGCAGATGATGTCTTTGGTGTTTGGCTTCTTGCTACTGGAGGAGCCTTCAGATCTTCTGTATCCAGAGGAAGAATCTGTCCTTCTGTATCTGGCAGAAGACTCGTTCTGATCAGATCTTCTGGGATTCCTGAACTTCCTTTGTCTTTGCTTCCACAGTTGATTTACTCTTCTGGAGAGAAGGGAAAGTTCGTCTTCTTCTGATGAGGATCCATCAGATGTTTCTTCAACTGCCTGCAAAACTTTAGACTCAAATTTTCTGTTAGATTTTAATGCTAAAGGCTTACCTTGCTTCTGAGGCTCATCAGCTTCTAGCTCTATCTCATGACTTCTGAGGGAGCTGATAAGTTCCTCCAGAGTGATTTTGTTGAGATCTTTAGCTAGCTTCAGAGCAGTAACCATAGGCCTCCACTGTTTGGGTAAACTTCTGATGATTTTCTTGACATGGTCAGCAGTAGAGTATCCTTTGTCCAGAACTTTGAGACCAGCTACCAGAATCTGGAATCTAGAGAACATAGTTTCAATGGATTCAGATTCTTCCATTTTGAACGCCTCATACTTCTGAATGAGCGCCAGAGCTTTTGTTTCTTTGACCTGAACGTTGCCCTCATGCGTCATTCTGAGAGAATCAAAGATATTTTTTGCTGTGTCTCTGTTGGAGATCTTTTCATACTCAGTATAGGAGATGGCACTGAGTAGGATGGTTCTGGCCTTGTGGTGATTCTTGAAGTCACGCTTTTGTTGATCAGACATTGTTTTTCTATCAATCTTCTGACCACTTGCATTCACAGGGTGCGTGTATCCATCTGTCACCATATCCCACAGATCAGCATCATGTGCCAGAAAGAAGCTTTCAATTCTGTCTTTCCAGTAATCAAAGTTTTCTCCATCAAAGACTGGAGGTTTGCCACTGAATCTGTCTCTGTCCTCATTGTTGTCATTGCTGATGTGAGAATTGTTTCCTGCCATTGTGTTTTTCTGACGCTGGATCTTGTACTGACACGGTTAAGTGTTTTAGCTCAGAACCAGGCGCTCTGATGCCAATTGAAGTGGTGAAAAACACAAGAAGGGGGGGTTGAATTGTAAAACTGAAATCTAAAGCAATTGACAAGATATTTTTATCCTGGTTCGTTTGATCTCAAACTACTCCAGTCCACCCGTCAAGGTGATTTCGCCTCTCTCCAACGAGGTCTTAATCCACTATATTCAACTGAATATTACAGACTGCTTTAACAACTGCTAAAGCCTTCTTGATTCAAACCACAACCCGGTTTGTCAAGGTAACACTTTCTTACAAAGAGATAAAACTATGTGTGTATGTGTTTTCTACAAAACGGTATCACAACTGTGATGTATACACAAATTGAAGCTTAGAAACTAGATTGCTAAACAGTAATGGAATATCAGAGTGTGTGGTTTAGCAAAACTGGTAGAACGAAGATTATGGTTCAGCTTTTGTGCGTGTAGAGATTTGGAGAGCATTTACCATTTCAATCTTCAAAGCCTTGTTTATATAGCACTGAGATGATGAACGTTGGATGCAATATTCTTGATTCAATGTTAATAACAAGCTTTCCTTATTGAGCAGATCTTGTCTGGAATGAGGCCGTTGGAATTAATTAGCTTTCAATGCACAGTTTCGTTGCTTACTTAATGCAAGTTCTGGCTTGGCTCATTCTGACTCTGCTTCGCTGCTGATGAACTATTGTGTTTCTGTATCAGAGTGTTGAGCGCAGTCTTGTTCATCAGGCTTCAGCATGTACGTGAGTTGATCATCTGATTTTGACATTCTGATGTAGCAACTTCTGATGCTGGTGTCTGAAATCAAGTTCTGATGCTGAATAGATGTGATCTTGCTTATATCAATCAGAGTATCTGCAAGTCAGAACATAATAATTTTAGGCAGTAGATAGTTCATTCATGAAACTTATAAATACTATATCTTTTCACTTTGTTATCATCAAAACTTAAATATAGGGTAGTAGATTCAAACTTTGTTCTAACAGATTACTACCTCCGCAGTAACGGGGAGAGAACCATAGGCGACTACATCCTCAACAGTATCATTGAGAGAATCTTGGACGACTTCTACTTCAATAGTAACGCTGAGAGAATCTTGGGGCGATTCCTACCTCCGCAGTAACGGGGAGAGAACCATAGGCGACTACAACCTCAACAGTATCATTGAGAGAATCTTGGACGACTTCTACTTCAACAGTAACGCTGAGAGAATCTTGGGGCGATTACTACCTCCGCAGTAACGGGGAGAGAACCATAGGCGACTACAACCTCGACAGTATCATTGAGAGAATCTTGGACGACTTCTACTTCAACAGTAACGCTGAGAGAATCTTGGGGCGATTACTACCTCCGCAGTAACGGGGAGAGAACCATAGGCGACTTCTACCTCAACAGTATCATTGAGAGAATCTTGGATATCTTCTACTGAGTCTTTATCAGGAAAATCTGTTAGGGGTCGATTTTGCTGGACTAGAGAAGGCCTTTGACTGGATAAGAAACAGGAAAATCTTAGGGTCGATTTAACTGAACCGGTCTAGGTCTTGAAATCTTCAACTGGCTAAGAAACAGGGAGATCTTAGGGTCGATCTGACTGAACCAGAGAAGGCCTTTGACTGGATAAGAAACAGGAAAATCTTAGGGTCGATTTAACTGAACCAGGCTAAAGTCTTGAAATATAGCTGAGAACCTAACTGGATCTTTCCTGAAAGGTAAAGGTCAGTCATATGCAATGCATGATATGGATCAAGCAAGTGATGTTCTCAACATAAATGAGATTTGTAAGATATGATGCGTATATGCATGCTATAATGTATGAAGCTGTTTATGAATGTATGTTTTCGTCTTAGGAACATAAATCCTTGACGGGTGTCGGGAAGTCACTCCTGGGCTGATGTTGAAGAATAGATGTTGCTTCCGCTGGGGATGATAGTTGCAAGGATACCGGTAGGAGAAGATAACTCCGTTGGGGAATAAACTTGGCGAATGAATTACTCTGAGGGGAGAAAAGTACTCTAACGATCTTGCTGGGAAGCAATACTCTGTGGGGAGAGAGGTACTTTGTTGAGTTGTTGATAATAACTTGCTGGGGATACCCTTGTTATGTTGGACGTGTTAATAGACTTCGCTGGGGATAAGAAGACTTCGTCGAGGACGATCTTTCCGTGACTTTTGGCTAAGGATAACCCAGTTATATCCTGGTAAGGAAATAACTCTTTGAATAAAGCCGGGAGACACGCTCGTGCTCTGCGGGGGTAAGCTTCCAGAATCTACTGGGGATAAGCTTACTGCTTGGGGAGATGGATTCCAACCTTCCTGGGGAAACTGGATTGGACTCTCCTGGGGAAGTTTTGAACTGTAACTTTTATAAATTGAAAGAGGGAACCTATGTAGGGTTGCCTGATGATGAGCTCGTGTAAAACCGCATCCTTGAAAATAGAGGACCTGTGTAGGGTTTCTAGGTGACGAGTTCGTGTAAAACTATATCTGGAGTTTCGAGAAGGAAACCTGTGTAGGGTTTACTGATGATGAGTCCGTGTAAGACTACGTCTGGAAAGAGATAACCTGTGTAGGGTTATTTCGGGATAAGTTCGTGTAAAACTTCTGGAGGAACCGGGGTAAGGTTATCTTGGAGATAAGTCCGTGTAAGACTTCTGGAGGAACCGGGGTAAGGTTACTGCAGGGTAAGTTCGTGTGAAACTTCTTGATGAACCGGGGTAAGGTTATCTTGGGATAAGTCCGTGTAAGACTTCTGGATGAATCGGGGTAAGGTCATCTTGAGATAAGTTCGTGTAAAACTTCTGGATGAACCGGGGTAAGGTTCTCTTTGAGGTAAGTCCGTGTAAGACTTTTGGAGGAACCGGGGTAAGGTTATCTTGTGATAAATCCGTGTAAGACTTTTTGGAGGAACCAGTGTAGGGTTGCCTGCGGATGATTAAGTGGATGATTGTCCTGTTTAGTTTTGGATGTTAACCCACGATCTGGAATTTGTAAAGGTAGATGGTAATCATCTTTGTATTAACCTTTCCTTAGTATTTTGGTTGACAGAGCGATTAGATTGCTTGGACAACTCATCATTGCCCCTGTTTCTGAGGTGGGAGAGGAAGACCTGTGAAGTGCTGATAGTTGTTGATGGACCAACCTTCTTCTGGTGGGCAGGTGACAAGATGACAGGACATAGTCGTACGCTTTGATCCCTAACTTTTTCCTGGACCGCCCTTTCGGGTTTTCAGTCCACCGGGATACCCATCTTTGCCCAAGCCGCCTTTTCAGGTTTTCGACTTGCCGGGTACACAAATTTTTCTTTTCATCCCACATTTTGCCCGACCCCTTTTGGTTCGCCGGGAAGCCCTTATTTTTGCCTAGGTATGTCAACCTAGCGGGTCTTTGATCATGCGTAGTATTCTTTCGACTATGTCCATGCTTTTAGAACGCAGGGGGGGTGCCCCTGGCTGCTTGTGTTGCCGTGCCACCATAAGATGTTTGATCAGGCAAGGTTCGTTGCTGGAGTGCCCCAAGTGACTTAGGCGGAGATTTGCCCCAGGCTATTTGGCCTTTGAGAGATTCTCCGAATCTTGACTTAACTGCCCCAGATGATGGATAATAGTCATGCCGTGCCCCTTGATTGGAAGTGCTTTTGTTCACTAGGTATTCATCGTGCGAATTTCCCTGTTGTTCAAACAAATATTCATATGCAAACGAAGTTATGTTAAAAATGCAAAGCTTATGCCTGTCTTGAAGATTTTGAAAATGCATTCTTTTTCATAAAACAAGTAAATGTTTGTAAACGTGATGTCAACTCCGTATTTACCGTAAGCCTTAAGGAGTCAGGATACCTTTCGTAACAGTATGCTTTCGAACTAACCCATGCTTCAGCTAGGACTTTTGAGGGTTATAACGTGGCTTGGTTCACGGTTTAAGAAACAAAGGATAAAGGCTCAAAATATTTGTACCCACCCGCTCTTCGTGATGTTCTCCAAACCTAAACTCAGTTGATCATACGTTAGACCTCGTTTGAGTCTTTGCTCTGATTTTCCGGTGATGATTCGGATGTTGACAATTTATTTTGAATAGGCAGTCATTTCTTTTTTTTTGTTGAGGGTTTGTAAGACCTCTTTCTTTTTCTTTCATTATCCCTGTTTTTTGCTTGAACTGTTCTTTTGTGATTACAGTCAGCGGGATGCTCCAGTTTTGTAAGTCTCCTTCATAGGTTTTGACTTAATGGGCTTTAGTTTTTGAGATATAATGGCTGCCTATCCTTATGATTATTCGGAATCATCACTGTCTTCTTTTTTTTTTTGAGTAAGGACCTCTTTGGTGCCATTTGTTATGCACTTGGATCAACTGAGAGAACTACCCTGCCCCAGGTTATGATAAAGGATTTTAATTTTCGAAAAGAAAAACTCCTACTTCTTTGGCTCAGAGGGGTTGACGAGGGATTATCTTCCTTATAACTCCAGTGTTTAGGGATTGAAACAATGCATGTACCTCATTAGCGGGGTCTGTTCAAAAGCATACTGTAAAGATCGTAGTATCGTTTTCGTCATCCTCCCTCAAGAGGCTTAGAATTATTGAGAGTTGATCAACAGAAAAAATATGAAAATAATTTGCATATAGTGAATACGAATATATTGCTTCAAAACAGACGTATGCGATGCATTAATGGAATAACAACGTTTATCATGAGTAAATGTTTGAACAAAAGAAAATTACAACTTGAACGTTCGAATGAACAAAAGTTTCCTAGTCTCAGGGCTTGTTACTTCAAATGGTGCATCCGATAGGGATGGCAGGAGCATTCAGCCTGGCCCATCTGGGTGAAATCCACAGCTCCTTCCTCAATCAGGTCTTGGATCTTATTCTTCAGAGCCCAGCAGTCGTCGGTGTCATGGCCTGGACTGCCAGAGTGGTATGCACATCTTTCCTTAGACTTGTATTTTGGGGAGGCTGTGTTGAGACTCTTAGGAGGGTCCCTTAACGTCACCAGATTCAACCTCAACAATTGTTGTAAAGCTTGAGATGGTGACACGTTGAGCTTGGTGAACTGCCTTTTAGGCCTGTCTGGTTTACTCTGATTAGTCTGTTGTTCTTGGCGAGATCTTTGTTGGACCTGTGAAGTAGTAGCAGCTTGGAGAGGCCTAAACCTTTGACTTCTTGGAAGCTGATTAATGACCGGGTCCCTGACTTGGGCTGGTTGCTTCATGTCTTGATGAAGCTGACTGATCATGGCCTTCAACTCTCCTTGTTCCTGAGCTAAACTTTGGATGAGAGTCCTTTGCCCCAGCATCTGGGTTTTCAATGTGTCTACCTCAGCTTGTAGACGTTTCAGCCGTTCGTCCTTGTCGTCCTCAGCATTGTTCCTGACCAAAGTCCCCGTGAGGAGTGTTCTCAGCTCTTCCTGCCCCTTGGATAGGCTTAAGAAGATCTCTTTGAACTGAGTCTCTTGAGCAGGAGGTCCCTGGTTATCTTGTTGGGAAGTCATTGCTGAAATAAACAGCGACAAAGGTAAGTGACCTGCAAAATGGATACCTGTAATGCAATGATATGTATGACATGCATGTAATGTTTCCAAGGACCTCGCGGGATAAACAAGAAAATTGTTAGAGCTTGGGTCCAGTAGCTTGATTGAAGGAACTCCCTGTTGCTGAGAATCCTTCTTCAAGGGTCAACGCTCACCATATCAAGTGGGTCATAGCCCCTGACAACCTTGGCTAGAGGAAAATAAATCCTCTTTGCCCCTTGCTGGACAGTTGATTCATCATGACCTGCATCACAAGCCCTTGAGATCTTTGAAATGGATTAGGATGTATGCAATGGTATGATGTTATGGTATGCATGGGGTGATGTAAGTAACCCTGTTACGAGTCCCAGTTAAGGACTGCAAACCAAAACCTGCAAGAAACTCAGTAAACCCTGTTATGAGTCCCAATTAAGGACTATAAACAAAACCTGCAAGAAACTTAGTATACTCTGTTATGAGCCCTAGTTAAGGACTATGAACAAAACCTGCAAGAAACTCAAGTGTCAGATGACAAGTATGCAAATAGTCAAGTTTTAAGGCACACAAGTCACACAAAAGAGCCCTTAGAGTTTAGGCCAGCGTAGGGTCTAGGTATTACCCTCTTGAAGTTGGTGGGTTCAACCTGTCCTATCAAAGTAACCGGGTTCTTAGAGGATCCCAATATCACTGACTACCCTCAATCGGTCATAACTCCAGCATCGCAATCTTTTCTTGCAGCCAGAACCATCATGAGAGTTTAGCCTCAATGGGCGTAGCATACTGCTACTGTTCTAATGGCCAAGTTGTGTGATTTAAGGTTCTAAGGTCTGTTGGTGCTTTAATGACTCCTCAGAAGACCCATATTCTCCTCGTTGCAACACAAGGGATATCGGTACAGACCAAGGTGCCACACCAACGTAGCCACTGCTTCACCCGTGTCGGTCTACGCCGGACAGGTCCCTCACAGCTTATGCTACCTAAACAGGGTATCTCCAGATCCGGGTTAGGATCTACGTAACTCCCATGCAACCCACAAATTTAAAGCAGACAAGTCAATACAATTGAAAACACAGTTATGAACTAACCCTAAGGTACACCTCACTTTAAGTATATTCCCCAGCAGAGTCGCCAGTTCTGTGATCGGTGGATCTGGAACTGACTGTTTAACGCTGGTTCGCGAAATGTCGCGGAAGCAAGAGTCGCCACCGTCTTTTATTTTCTCCAAATGGAAAGGACAAAAGCACAGAAAAATTCCTTAAAGAGATCACTCTCGGTTCGGGAGGTAGGTTATAGAAAGGGAAGGTGTTAGCACCCTTTCTATCCATGGTTATCCATGGGCTCTTAGATACTTGCTCATTTGTGTTTTCAAAAGGTTTGTTTGCTTTTCAATGTGGGTTTTAAAAAAGTTCTTTGAAAATTTCAGTTCGACTCTTGTATCGGTCCTCAAGAGTGTTTGAAAAATTTGCTTTCGAAAGCTTTTTGAAAAGGTGTCGGTGTGAAAAGTATTTTTTTTATTTGTTTTGAAATTTAGAGCAAGTATCTAGAGTCGTCTACCTACCCTAAGGAATTCGTCTGTGTAAATTTCCTTTAAAGTAGTGCCATCCCACCATTGAGAGGTAGGTAGCACCACCGTTTGAGGTGTTCGGGTCAATTCGAGGTTCGGGACATGGTGATCACCAGAGTAATGAGAAGACACCTTAGAAGCTACCCTCATGCCAGGTTCCCGGATCATGAGGACTTACTAAGACATCCTCTACTCGACGATCACCTTTCGAGGGGCAAGGCAACAGTGAGGCGTACCCTAGGGGTGGTGTGTGATTTGTGTGTCAGATTCATTTATTTTTGTCTTGTCATGTCATGGGGATCTACGCTTTTGTTTTTATTTTGTCATTCATTCTTGCATGCGATTATTAACAGTTAAAAGTTGCGAGAAATATAAAGTTCCTAAACTATTACAAAGGCGCGGGTCCACATCGCCAAATTAAATCCAGGACCCGATTTGATATAAAATAAAGGAAAGTGCGAGAAATAAATATCAAATTTACACGGCTTTGGGAGTTACATAAAAAAAATTATAAGAAAAGAAATAAATGTGCGAATTGGAATTAAAGTTGAAAGCGAGGGCGTTGGACCCTTTTTAATGAAATCAAATTATTATAACAAATTAATTAAATTAAAAGGAAAAGAAATTATGTTTGAGGTTTTTTGTATTTATGATTTTTTTATGTGAATTAAATGAAATTAATTAATTCAACCTAATTCTAGTTATTTTTTTAATTTATTAAGAAAAATGTTAAAATTGAGCCTAAAATTAAACCTAATTAATTAATGCAATTCTATTTACAAAAATAATAATTAATAATTAATAATTAATAAAAGAAAAGAAAAAGGTAAAAATAATTAAAACCTAATTCTACAAATTTTAAATTTATTAGGAAAAATGTTAAAGTTAAACCTAGCATTGAAAACTAAATTAATTAATGATTTTTTAATTACAAAAATATTAATTAAATAAAATATATTTTGATTTTTGCCTTTTCTGATTTTTTTGGTTATTTTTATATTTTTATGAAAATAAATTAATTGAAAGAATTATATTAAAACTAATTAAAATAAATAAACTAGAAAAATATGAAAAAAAGAATGAAACAAGCAAACCTATGGGGGTGCTGTCCCCAAACTGGAGGTAAAGTCCAGCATTTTTGGCCCATCTTTGGAGTCCTTTCGTTGACTTTCCAGGGTAGCATGTGACTTCTTTGACTCATGCCCATGGTATTCACCAGATCTGGGACTTCAGATTGTCTTCAGTGGCCATGTGGCACACCTAGATCAGGGGCGTATGATAGTCTTCAGGGAAGAAACTGCACAGGATGATGTTAGGAAAAATATTATTGAAAGGGAGGGGGACCTGGGATTCGAACCCAGGTCCTAGAGGTTACCAATCACACGCCTGCCAGTTGAGCTACCAATGCACTTTGTATGTTATATGACCAATAAATATTATAAGATAAAACAAACGTTAGTGGCCTTTTTCCGCGCGCAATTCAAATGAACCAACCATCGCCTTACACCTCATCTTCTTCTTCCTTTTTTGCGTTTTCCTGAAACATAAAAAGGATTAGCTGGGGTTTTAAACCCCCCCAAAATATGCCTTTTTCAAGAATAGCAATTAGGCCATCTTGCTTCATAAATTAGGCGCGACTGGTGTATTAGAATCGTCCAAGTGTCCTGATTTTGATCATGGTATTGAGAAGTCCCAATTTTACAGCATATGAAAATACCCAATTCGAAGCTTGAAGAACCCTAGTTAGCATCAATGGTGAAATCGTGTATGACGCATAAAAATTCAATCAAACTGTATGGTTAGCTTCAGCATGAATCAATTAGTATGAATCCACAAAAAAAATGCAATGGGAATGCTTGAAGATTGAAATACGAATATGCATAAAATTGGAAACAGTTTGAGTTTTGTATACCAATTCTGGGCGTGTAAGGGTTGAAAAACAATGCAGTTAGGTTCAGTGAAGCTTTTGCAAGCTATTGCAATTGGTATGTTGCCTTGAAAAGCCTTGGAACCCTGTTTTCAGTTTTGAAAATTTTAGGAAAAACTCAAACTTTTCTCTTGGTTTCTGGCGCAGCTTTCATGTGTCTAGCTTTAGGGTTTTCATGAGTATATGTATTGGAATGATTAGGGTTGAAAATTGGATCAAAAAAACCTTTTGCATTGATGTAGAGAATATTGGATTTTCATGCATATATTTTTCAATCTTTTCATGCATATTTGATACCAATCATGTCCAATTACATTGATTCTTTCCCTATCTGATCATGCACGAGATTTTGAGGCTATTTCATGCATAAAAAGATTTGATTGCATTGGTTTGGTATTTTTCATATATTTTAATTAATTAAATGAATTATTAGCAATTAAAAATTCAAATAAATAAATAAAAATGATGAATCACTTCCCTTTGGGCCAAATGGTCGTGCACATGCTTTGGATGATGATTCTTGGAAGAAAATGTGGCCCATTAGCAATTTTAGGACATTTGAAGCAAAGTTGACTTTTCAAAATATCCAAATATTTCCCAACTTCCACAAGGCATATCTTGCTCAATTTATAATCTTTGATCATGTTCTTGGACATTTTGGAAAGGTCTTGAAGTCCTCTAACCAATGCCTTTGGTCCCATGTCATTTTGATTTACCAATCTCAAGTTATGGCCTTTGACTTAAAGTCCCTTTTTGTTGACTTTTGAAAATGACCTATAATGTTGAAATTGATAACTTTTTGTGAGAGCATTTCTTGGACTTTAAGTATGAAGAGGAGTTGTAGGAAATGTCTTTCTCTTAAAAATGAGCTTTGGAGGGAATTTTTATGATAATCCATGTGGAAGTTATGCCTTGGTCAAGTTACAGTTGACTTTTTCAACTGTCCAAATATGGAAGCTTTTGCATCTTGAGACTTTTGAGCCAAGCTTTGAGAATCATGATCAAGCATTGATCAAATGATGTTTGTGGCTTCAAAATGAGATGTTGACCAAAAATTTGAACTTTTGACTGTCAAATGACCATTTTGCCCCTGCAGTTGACTGTAGTGCAATTAGGGTTTTTGACTGTGCAATTTTGTGCTGTAAGTCTTGAAACTTGGCATGAGGATGCTTGACCATATTTATAGGCATGTGGGACTTGATTGGACCCTTGGGAACTTCATTTTCTTTGTCAGAACCAAAACCCTAGTTGTTGACTGTTAGGAGGCCCTTGAACTGTGCAACCCTTGGGGAGATTTTGAAGCATGCTCTTTGCAATTCTTGAAGAATATGGGAGGGAAAATTTTGGGGTACAACAGCGATCCAGGAAAAAATTAGGGATTAAAGCGTAACACTATGTCTCATTGGATCACCTTGCAACCAGACTTCAGTATCAACTATCAGGCTCAAACGACGCTAATCAATCTGATCTACCTTCAACCAAGTAGCAAAGTTATGAGACGCTCGAGGACATAAAGGAAATAGCAGAGTTGGAACCCAGTGGGATTATTCACATAGCTATTTTTCTTTGTTTTTCACAAATTGTATAAATTGTATTGTTCGGCGGCGTTCTCTTACTAGGACGTCAGCCTCTTATACAAAAACACCTATTTACAGGCTAACTTCAAAATCAATACAAGTCATTTTCACAAATAAATTTCAAACTTCTGTTTTGTTTTGCAAGAACGTCCAATGTTCATTTTTGATATATGCATTTAACAATAATTGTTGTTCATAAATATTTACATACAAAACAAAAGATGATTACTCGTAATATCAGGAACAAGGGCAAATAAGAATTGTCCAGACCTTACAGTTGCTCTGTCCATCAGGTACAGGGATAGATTTAGCTGAAGAATATGACTGAGGTACATTCACTCCCTGCAGAGTAAGAAAAAGACAGTAGTGTTAACTCTCCCCAGCTGAGGCTCACAACCGCGAATGAGTCGGTAAAATTCTACCCAAGCAGAGTTTATCTATCATCAGCACTGGAAAATTATCCCCAGTAGAGGCTGGAGGATTGTCCCCAGTGGAGCCTAAAAGGTTATCCCCAGTGAAGTCACAACTGAAAAATCATCCCCATCGTCCTTTCACAAATAGAAATTCAATCCCCAACAGGTTTCATTATCACCAGCAACAATAATTCATCCCCGACTGAGGTTATTCTTCCAAATCAACAGATCCTTCGGCAGAGTATGTCCTCCCTACAGAGTCATTTCCTCATCAGTTTATTTCCCAACGGAGTTATCCTCTCCTGCAGGTTTATTCTCGCAATCATCTTCATTCACTATCCCCAACGGAAACGAAGAATTCAACTCTTTTCTCCAGCAGCAATCCAGGATTTATTTTCCCCAGCTAAAAACATCACATTTCCATACATCATGACATGCATACGCATCATACAACACAGTCTCATTTATTTTGAGAACATCATTGCCTGATACATATCATGCATTACATACAGCTAACCTTTAGCTTTCAAGAAATATACAATCAAATTCTCACAAAATTCAAGCTGTGAAGCCCGGGTACGTCTGGATAATAGTGTAATCCCCAGTTGAATAACGGACGACCGAAGCTCCTAAAATTCAACTTTCCTCTTCAATAGAGATGATTCCTTAGTAGAATACGGACGACCGAAGGTCCTAAAATTCAATAGAGATGATTCCTCAGTAGAATACAGACGACCGAAGTTCCTAAAATTCAACAGAGATGATTCTTCAATAGAATACGGACGACCGAAGTTCCTAAAATTCAACAAAGATGATTCCTCAGTAGAATACGAACGACTGAAGTTCCTAAAATTCAACAGAGATGATTCCTCAGTAGAATACGGACGACCGAAGTTCCTAAAATTCAACAGAGATGATTCTTCAGTAGAATACGGACGACCGTAGTTCCTAAAATTCAATAGAGATGATTCCTCAGTAGAATACGGACGATCGAAGTTCCTAAAATTCAACGGAGATGATTCCTCAATAGAATACGTGTAAGTGTTTAGTTATTGGCATGTATTTTTGGTAAAACCAGGTGTGTGAATGCCATGACTGATGTCATAACATTCTGGATTATTAGGTACTTTATGCAGAAAAAGAATGGCTTACAGTAGCTGCTATTTATGAGTGTGTATCTGAGCATTTTGCAATGATCATATTTATAACTTTCTACCAAAATCAGTAAACAGGATTTCTGTTGTCATAACCAATGTTAGGACATCATGTACTGATCTAACAGTTATGCAGTTTGGTTAATTCTGAGATTTTTCAGGAATTTGGTTCATACCTTCCAGAACAGAATCTCACGTGGACTTCAGGTAAACCTAGCTCAACCCTAATCTGGTTGATAAAGTCTTGTGACCAAGTCTTGAGGTTAACCCTAATTAACCCTAGCTTTTCGTGGAAGCCCTAACTGAAGAAACAGCTGCATATATATTCAACAGGAAAGCTGATTGGAATTTAACTCTTTGACAGAAGATCAATTAGGGGTTGTATAGTTTTAACTGCTGTAATCCAAGCAAGTATCATTGTGATAAGTGACTTGGAGTAGGTTTTGATTGTAAGGGTTGTGTATCACTCAAAGCTTTAAAGCAGGAGTGTTTGTGTCACTTGACTAAAGCTTTGAAGCAATGTCAAGTTAGGTTTATGTATCACTCAAAGCTTTGAAGCACGAGTGGTTGTGTTACTTGATTGAAAGCTGTGAAGCATAATCAAGTGTATGTTCTGAAGAGTGTCTTCATTAATTCATTAGTCAATTGTTTAGTATCACTGCTGTGATTGAGGGGGAGTGAGTAGGAACTCAGGTTTAAGTTGAACTTAGATTGAAGTTGCATTGGGTAAGTCTTAAGTGAAGGAGATAAACTGGTTGGTTTATTCCTGAATTAATATCTCTTATAGTGGATTTCCTCCCTGGCTTGGTAGCCCCCATAGTAGGTGTTGTTTCACACTGAACTGGGTAAACAATTGACTGTGTTCTTTACTGTTTTTTTATTTACTGTCTTATAGAAAGTTAGATACGGTGTCATAACATTCACTGTGACATTGAGTATCTGCTGCCAGAATTTCAATTGGCATCAGAGCAGGCACCCTGCCTGTCTTACTGGGTGAGATCTAGGGATATCACTTTCTGGCGCTATGGACAAAGAAGGAGTTTTTGGAAACAGACCACCCATTCTGGATGGATCAAATTATGACTACTGGAAACCTCGTATGATTGCCTTCTTAAAATCACTGGACAAAAAGGCTTGGAGAGCTGCCTACAAAGGATGGAACCATCCCACCATAACTGAGAAAGATGGGACAATCAATCTGAAGCCTGAGGAAGAATGGAGCAAAGAAGAAGATGAGTTAGCTCTGGGTAATTCCAAAGCATTAAATGCCTTGTTCAATGGAATTGATAGAAACATATTCATACTAGTACATCAATGTGAACTGGCCAAGGAAGTTTGGGACACTCTCAAAACTACCCATGAGGGCACATCCAAAGTAAAAATGTCAAGGCTTCAGATGCTGACTACCAAGTTTGAGAACCTAAGGATGATGGAAGATGAAACCATTCATGAGTTTCACATGAACATCTTGGAGATTGCCAACACCTCAGGAGCATTGGGAGAAAAGATGTCAGAAGAAAAACTGGTGAGAAAGATTCTCAGATCCTTGCCTAAAAGATTTGCAATGAAGGTAACTGCTATAGAGGAAGCCCAGGATATCAGCAAGTTGAAGGTGGATGAACTCATTGGGTCTCTTCAGACTTTTGAGATGGGATTAGTGACAATGTTGACAAGAAAAACAAGAGCATAACACTTGTATCCAACACTGAAGATGAAAACAAGGAGGATGAAGAAGAAAATATTTCAGAAGCTATAGCCATGCTTGGAAGAAAATTCAAAAAACTCATCAAGAGAATGGATCCAAAGTCAAGGTCAAATGTTAAGAACATTCCTTCTGACATTAACAGATCTTATGACTCCAGTAGAAGACCAAAGTCTGAAGAGAAGGGAAATCAAAGCAGAGGAATTCAATGCCATGGATGTGAAGGATATGGGCACATTCGAGCTGAATGTCCTACCTTTCTTAAGAAACAAAAGAAAGGAATGTCTGTTACCTGGTCTGACTGTGATTTAGAAAGTAATTTTGAAGAAGAATCTGCCAAACTAGTTACTGCACTAACTGGTGTTTGTACC
Organism: Vicia faba; assembly: GCA_948472305.1. Lineage (NCBI taxonomy): Eukaryota > Viridiplantae > Streptophyta > Magnoliopsida > Fabales > Fabaceae > Vicia > Vicia faba. Next base: position 340,446,546 of record OX451736.1, read on the forward strand.
TCTGAAAGTGACACTAGTGATGAGGAAGTGACATTTGAAGAACTGGCTGATACCTACAAGAAATTATGTATCAGAAGTGCTGAAGTCTGTCAGCAAAATGAGAGACAAACAAAACTCATAATAAAGTTGGAGGCTGAGAAAAGGGCAGACATTGAAACTATAAGTCATCTAGAAGGGGAAGTTCAAATGCTGAACTCAAAACTGAACCAGATGACCAAATCTGTCAAGATGCTGACAAATGGAACTAACAAATTGGAAGAAATCCTTCAGGTTGGACAAAATGTGGGAAACAAATCTGGTCTAGGATTTGTGGCAGCAAAGAAATCTGGTGCAGACAAGAAGAGCAGGCCTGATAAACAAATGTCAAAACAGATGTCACAACATAGCACTCAACATCGGGAACAGAGAAATATGAAGAAAAAGTACCAAAGATGGAGATGTCATCATTGTGGGAGGTTTGGTCACATAAAGCCATTCTGCTTCAGATTGTATGGATACCCTAATCAGAACCCAGGTGTCAAACCTAAGTCTCACAAGGTACCACATACTCCACGGTGGAAGAAAAAGGCTACTGCCCTGATAGCCCACACTTCTCTTAGAGTCTCTGCAAAGGAAGACTGGTACTTTGACAGTGGGTATTCTAAGCACATGACTGGAATCAAGAACCTTCTCAATAATTTTAAACCTCACACCACTAGTTATGTGACCTTTGGAGATGGTGCTAGAGGAGAAATCAAAGGAGTTGGTAACTTGGACTGCCCTGGAGTTCCAAATCTAAATGAAGTATTATTGGTAAAAGGCCTGACTGCTAATCTCATTAGTATCATTCAATTATGCGATCTAGGATTCAAGGTCAACTTCTCAAAATCTGAATGTCTTGTAACTAATGAGAAACAAGAAGTTGTAATGAAAGGAGTCAGATCTAAAGACAATTGTTATTTGTGGGAGCCTGAGAACACTAATTACTCCACTGTGTGTTCTATTGCCAAAGAAGAAAAAGAGGTGAAACTGTGGCACCAAAAACTTGGCCATCTTCATCTAAGAGGAATGAAAAGGATTATATCCATGGAGGCAGTCAGAGGGATTCCAAGACTGCAAATTGATGAAGGAAGAGTTTATGGTGAATGTCAGGTTGGTAAGCAGACTAGGATGTCACATCCAAAGTCAAGACATCTGACCACCTCTAAGGTTCTAGAACTTCTACATATGGATCTGATGGGACCAATGCAGGTGGAAAGTCTTGGTGGAAAAAGATATGCCTATGTTGTTGTGGATGATTTTTCCAGATTCACCTGGATTAACTTCATTAGGGAAAAATCTGATGTATTTGAAGTTTTTAAAGAACTGTGCAAAAGAATTCAAAGAGAAAAAGAAGGGTGTATTGTCAGAATCAGAAGTGATCATGGCAAGGAATTTGAAAACAATAAGTTTAATGAGTTCTGTTCCTCAGAAGGAATTAGTCATGAATTCTCTTCTCCTATAACTCCTCAACAAAATGGAGTTGTAGAAAGGAAAAATAGGACCATACAGGAATCTGCCAGAGCAATGATACATGCCAAAAGACTTCATATTCATTTTTGGGCTGAAGCTATGAATACAGCCTGTTATGTCCATAACAGAGTCACTTTGAGGAAGGGAACCTCATCCACCATTTATGAACTCTGGAAAGGAAGAATGCCAACTGTGAAGTACTTCCATATATTTGGTAGCAAATGCTATATTCTGGAAGATCGTGAACAAAGGAGAAAGCTGGACCCTAAAAGTGATGAAGGAATATTTCTAGGATACTCCACCAAACAGCAGAGCTTATAGGGTATTCAATTCCAGGACCAAATTCATGATTGAATCAATAAATGTCATAGTTGATGATTATCATGAGGAAACAGATGTCCCTTGTAATGTTGAGACATTCTTTGAGACTCCAACTCAACAGAATGACCTACCTAACACCACTGCAGTAGACGCTGAATCCAAGGAAGCTAGCAAAATCCCTTCCATCAGAATTCAGAAAGATCATCCTAAAGAACTCATCATAGGAGATCCTAACAGTGGAGTCATTACAAGATCTAGATAAATCATCTCAAACTCTTGCTTTGTGTCTAAAATTGAACCAAGAAATGTTAAGGAGGCTTTAACTGATGAATACTGGATTGGTGCTATGCAAGATGAATTGAACCAATTTAAGCAACATGAAGTTTGGGAGTTAGTTCCTAGACCAGAGGGAACAAACATCATTGGCACAAAATGGATATATAAGAACAAATCAGATGCTGAAGGAGTTGTCACCAGGAATAAGGCAAGACTTGTTGCCCAAGGATACACTCAAGTTGAATGGGTTGATTTTGATGAGACCTTTGCCCCTGTAGCCAGACTGGAATCTATCAGACTCCTATTGGGATTTGCTTGTCTCCTGAAGTTCAAGTTATTTCAGATGGATGTAAAAAATGCCTTCCTAAATGGATACTTAAATGAGGAAGTTTATGTGGAACAGCCTAAAGGTTTTGTGGATCCAAACCACCCTGATCATGTCTACAAATTGAGGAAAGCTTTATATGGCCTGAAACAAGCTCCTAGAGCATGGTATGATAGGTTAACAAAATTTCTCTCAGACAAAGGATACAGAAAAGGAGGCTTGGATAAAACCCTATTTGTCAAAAATGAAGGAGGGAAGTTAATGGTAGCTCAAATATATGTTGATGACATAGTTTTTGGGGGAATGTCAGATCAAATGGTTAAACATTTTGCTGACCAGATGCAGGCTGAATTCGAAATGAGTCTCATGGGAGAACTGACCTACTTTCTTGGACTGCAAGTCTCACAGATGGAAGACTCAATTTTTCTATCTCAAAGCAAGTATGCAAAGAACATTGTCAAGAAGTTTGGTATGGAGAATGCCAGTTACAAAAGGACTCCTGCACCTACTCATTTAAAGCTATCCAAAGATTCAAGTGGGGTTAAGGTGGACCAAAGCCTGTACAGAAGCATGATAGGAAGTCTGTTGTACTTAACAGCCAGTAGACCTGACATTGCTTTTGCAGTTGGAGTTTGTGCAAGATACCAAGATGATCCTAAAGTCAGTCATATCAACCAAGTGAAGAGAATTTTGAAGTATGTAAGTGGAACTTACAACTATGGCTTGCTGTACTCTCATGGTTGTGAACCAACTCTGACTGGTTATTGTGATGCTGATTGGGCTGGAAGTGTTGATGATAGAAAAAGCACCTCTGGAGGATGTTTCTTCTTAGGAAATAATCTGGTCTCCTGGTTCAGCAAGAAACAGAACTTTGTGTCTCTCTCTACTGCTGAAGCTGAATACATTGCAGTTGGTAGTATCTGTTCTCAAATGATCTGGATGAAACAGATGCTTACTGAGTATAATGTCACACAAGATGTTATGACATTGTACTGTGACAATCTGAGTACAATCAACATTTCCAAGAATCCTATTCAGCATAGCAGGACCAAGCATATTGACATTAGACATCACTTTATCAAAGACCTTGTAGAGGAGAAGACGATTAAACTGGAACATGTTGCCACTGAGCTACAGCTGGCTGACATTTTTACCAAGGCACTTGATGCAAATCAATTTGAAAATTTGAGGGGCAAGTTGGGTATTTGCCAACATGAGGAATTGTAGCAATTAATTTTGCTTAAAACAAGGGTTGAAGGAGTCTTTTTTGTTAAGTCTATTTTGATTGGGTTAATCATATGTTTTCCCATTTCCTTCAAAATTATTAAGAAGTTGAATATACACTCATTTACCTCCTTCCTCTCTCGGCTCTGCAACAAATCACATTCTCTCAATCAAAGATTTCTCTCTAGTTGCTACTGGTTCTCTAAGACTATCAAAATGTCTCAAACATCATCCTCATCCAAGACGACTGTTTCATCTGCTTCCTCTGATCGAGATTCTAGGGCAATCACATCATGCATGGATTCTGAAGTCCTGGAGATTACTCCTCTTAGAGTACTGGCAACTAACCCCTCTAAGGTTAAAAAGCTGAGAACAAGGCATGCAGGAAGGTCTCAAGCTACTTCATCCGGTAATCCCTCTCAACCTTCATCTTCTGTTCCAAATAGGGAAGGCTCAGCTTATGTTCATCAAACAATAGCTAGGCTTGTTACAAGAATTCTGAGTGAGAACCACTCTGTACCCGACATTTCTGTTCCTTTAAATCAAGAATCAGCAAGTCCAAATGTTGACATAAATCCAGATGTCTCTGAGAATGTTGAGACACCGAATGACAACATTCAGAAATCTTCTGATAATCTTGATGATCTCCAGAACCCTTCTGAGAAGGAGGTTGAACCCCCCGTTATTGATGTGGATGAAGACTACTCAGACAATGACCTAATTGCAAATATCAACCCTAGCATAGCTAGGAGAATGATGAACAGAAAAGGCAAGCAGGATGCTGCAAAATGTCTGACCAAAGAGAAGACTGCTGATGTTGCTCACAAGAAAACCAGGTCTGAAGGCAAGACTGGTGTAGAAACTGTGAAGACTGGACTGTCCAAAGGGAAGGTGAAAACCCGAGTACATGCTGGGAATCTCTCAAAGCCTGTGAGACAACCAATAGCAAAGAAAAGGAAAGAGCCTGAACCTTCTGATTCTGATGAGGAATCAGAATTTGAAATTGATGCTGAAGACATTCCTCTCAGAAGGAAACTCCCTTCCAGCAAAATGGCTAAAGTTCCTGAAGTCCCCACTGACAACATTTCATTTCACCACCCTGAAAATGCCAACAGATGGAAGTATGTTTGCTTGAAAAGAATAGCCTTGGAAAGAGAACTGAACAATGGTGCCATGGATTGTAAGGAGATCATGGACCTAATCAAAGCTGCTGGACTAATGAATACTGTGATAAAGTTTACCAAATGCTATGAAAATCTTGTCAAAGAATTCATAGTGAATTTATCTGATGAATGTGCTGATGGAAGGTCAGCTGACTTTAAATGTGTCTATGTGAGAGGAAGAAAGGTTAATTTCTCTCCCTCTGAAATTAACAAATTCCTTGGAAGACCAGATGAGGCTTGCCCTGAACTAGAGGTTAATGACAATCAAATATGCCAAACCATCACTGCAAGACAAGTCAAGTGCTGGCCCTTAAAAGGCAAGTTGAATGCTAGCAAGCTAAGCATGAAATTTTCCATCCTGCACAAGATTGGTGCAGCCAACTGGGTTCCTACCAACCATAAATCAACCATCTCCACAGGATTTGGAAGATTCATTTATGTTGTTGGAACCAGGACTGAATTTGACTATGGCAGGTATATCTTTGATCAAACTTTAAAACATGCTGGAAGCTATGCTGTTAAAGGCCATATTTCCTTTCCCTCCCTCCTATGTGGTATTGTCCTTGCTCAGTATCCTGACATCCTAGTGGAAAGAGACACTGTTTGCAAAAGAGCTCCTGCTCTTGGGTTGCACTATAAGCTATTTCAGGGATCTCATGTTCCTGACATTGTCATAATGTCAGTTGAGACATCAAACTGTCAAAACTCAGTCCAAAAATTCTGATGTTATAGCTGTGCTGAAGGAAACCTGCAAAGAACTGGAGACAAGGAAAAGGACTCTTGAGAACCTAATTGCCAGATTAGAACATGAGGATACTGAAGGACACAGAAGGGAAGAGGATGCTGCTGAAGATCAGCTTAATGCTGAAGAAAGTGCCTCCTCTGAAGATGACAGTGCTTGAAGACCAGTCGAGTGTCAAGCTTGCTTCTGATTCCTATTGCTGCAAGTGAATTCATTTTTGTTATTTTATTACTCATTTTGGATGACTGTATAACATATAAGTACATGTATCTTTGTCCTATTTGTGGCTAAAGAGGGGGAGATATTTTGTGTTAATTACTTGGTAGACATTATTTTTTCTGCAGACATATTCATTCTGCTGCTCTCTATTCTCTGATTGCTTAGGGGTTTTAGCCAAAAATTTGCCAAAGGGGGAGTTTGTAAGTGTTTAGTTATTGGAATGTATTTTTGGTAAAACCAGGTGTGTGAATGCCATGACTGATGTCATAACATTCTGGATTATTAGGTACTTTATGCAGAAAAAGAATGGCATACAGTAGCTGCTATTTATGAGTGTGTATCTGAGCATTTTGCAATGATCGCATTTATCACTTTCTACCAAAATCAGTAAACAGGATTTTTGTTGTCATAACCAATGTTAAGACATCCTGTACTGATCTAACAGTTATGCAGTTTGGTTAATTCTGATATTTTTCAGGAATTTGGTTCATACCTTCCAGAACAGAATCTCACGTGGACTTTAGGTTAACCTAGCTCAACCCTAATCTGGTTGATAAAGTCTTGTGACCAAGTCTTGAGGTTAACCCTAGCTTTTCGTGGAAGCCCTAACTGAAGAAACAGCTGCATATATATTCAACAGGAAAGCTGATTAGAATTTAACTCTTTGACAGAAGATCAATTAGGGGTTGTATAGTTTTAACTGCTGTAATCCAAGCAAGTATCATTGTGATAAGTGACTTGGAGTAGGTTTTGATTGTAAGGGTTGTGTATCACTCAAAGCTTTAAAGCAAGAGTGTTTGTGTCACTTGACTAAAGCTTTGAAGCAATGTCAAGTTAGGTTTATGTATCACTCAAAGCTTTGAAGCACGAGTGGTTGTGTTACTTGATTGAAAGCTGTGAAGCATAATCAAGTGTATGTTCTGAAGAGTGTCTTCATTAATTCATTAGTCAATTGTTTAGTATCACTGCTGTGATTGAGGGGGAGTGAGTAGGAACTCAGGTTTAAGTTGAACTTAGATTGAAGTTGCATTGGGTAGGTCTTAAGTGAAGGAGATAAACTGGTTGGTTTATTCTTGAATTAATATCTCTTATAGTGGATTTCCTCCCTGGCTTGGTAGCCCCCAGAGTAGGTGTTGTTTCACACTGAACTTGGTAAACAATTGACTGTGTTCTTTACTGTTTTTTTATTTACTGTCTTATAGAAAGTCAGATACGGTGTCATAACATTCACTGTGACATTGAGTATCTGCTGCCAGAATTTCAATACGGACGACCAGAGTTCCTAAAATTCAACAGAGATGATTCCTTAGAAGAATACAGACGACCGAAGTTCTTAAAATTCAACAAATATGATTCCTCAGTAGAATACGGACGACCGAAGTTCCTAAAATTCAAACAGAGAAGATTCACAAGCAGAATAAGGACGACCGAAGCTCATGAAATTCTATTTCTTTCAACAAAGATCATCCTTCCTCAGTGGAATCTTCCTCAAACGTTAGGTATACAAGCTCTCTCTAAGGAATCTCTTATGCAATCGACACTCCTTCAGATGACATCTTTAAGCCTATCCCCCATCAGTAATTTCCAAAATGGCATCTATAAGCCCATTCTCGATATCGCAAGACGGATACCACTTCATGCGAGTGCAAATTTATGGGCACTCTAGTGTTCAATCATCTTCCACCTTCGGATCATGAAAGGTAGACAAGCCAATCTAAATCTTCAGGTTTAATAAAATTGAACAGGGGCAGCTGTTGTACCCCAAAAATTTCCCTCCCATATTTCTCAAAACATTTCAAGAAATATCCCCAAGTTGCTCAAGGTAGTCCAAGGGTTGGCCAGACAAGCTCCCTCCTAAGGCAGTCTACCTCAAATTAGGGTTTCATGTTGCATCAAGACACTTGAGTCCAAGTGATCCAAAATGCTCCACAATGTCCTAATATGTTCTCAAGATCATCCATTTCAAGTTTCCAGCCCTACAGAGGAAGCTTGCTCAGTCAATTGCTCAAAGGCTCAAAAATCGACCGTGTTAGGGCAAAAGTCAACTGTGGCCCACATACAGTCAAACTTCAAGATTTTTATTCAAAATTCTCATTTTAAAGTATATTTAATCATTTGATCAAGGGTTGATCATGATTTATCAAGGATTGCTCATAATTCATCAAGACTCAAAAGTTGCTAAATTAGGGTTTTGTAGTAAAAGTCAACTCAACTTTGACCAAGCATAACTTTCTCATACTTTATGAGAAATGACCCATCCAAAGCTCATTTGGAAGAGGATGCAATTCCATACAATCCATCTTCAGCTCCAAAGTTCAAAATATGCACTCACAAGAAGTTATGAATTTGGACATTATAGGTCATTTTGGAAAGTCAACAAAAACACTTTTTTGTCAAAGCTTCATACATGAGAATGGAATATAAAATTGAGATGAGACCAAAATGGTTGAATATAGGACATCTCAAGATTTCTAAAAAGTCCAAGAACACCTCCAATGAGTCAAAATTGAGGAAGTTATGCATTGGTGAAGTTGACCCTTTTTGCAAAATTGCCAAAAGTCAACTATGCCTAAAACTTCAATTTTTGCCAAATAGGCCCAATCTTTTTGCACTTGTTTTAAGTTGGCAACATAGTCCACGAGCTCTAGCCCTTGCCACTTGTCATTATCATGTTTTTATTATTTATTTTTATTTTTATTTAATTTAAATCAATTTTAATCAAAATAAATCATGAGAAAATCTAAAGCATTGAAAACTCAAGATTTTATGTTTGTTTCAGGTCACAAATACAGTTGGCAAGTATTTGAAATCGTGCAAGGTATTGGGGTGGAAAAAAAGATTGATTTTAGGCCAATTTTGGAATGATATTCAAGAGAATCAAATCACAATCAAATTCAATAATGGAAGAATATTGATGACATTCTATCAACCCTAATTCAGTCCTTGATACATATAGAAGCGAGGCAGACCAAAAGAGGCTAGAGAAGGAGGTGCAACATCAAGAACATAACTTGAAAAAATCAAGAAAAAGTGCAAACACGATTTCCTTGTTCCAGGCCAATTCAAGACTCTTTGCCCATTCCAATCGATTCCTGGGAGTGTAGGCAAGCAGAAGCAATCAAGAACAAAGCATTTCCAGTACCCAAAAGCGTTGTAAGTCCATCACGATATCCATGAATTTTTGAATTCGGTTAGCACGATTTAGGCATTGTTAGCATGAATTAACCATATATTGTTGATCCATAGAACCTTTGCAAGCTTTCTGCATCGTTTAATTTCATTTATATGGCATGTACAAGATTTCACTATTGCTAGGGTTGCTTGCTTCGATTTGGGATTTTCTTTTACAGGCTAAATTAGACCATGAAAGGGCCACCACTGTACTCAGGAGGTCCAGACGAATTGATTGGTGGCCCTAGTTTTCATTTATCTTGCTCATGGTTATTTTTGAAGAATGACTGGGATATAGCGACGGACAAATGTCCGTAGGTAAAAGTTTCCAACCTTTACCAACAGAACGAGGTCAGGGATGACCTGCGTGTCACCTTTCCATTGGCCCATTCAAACTGCTGGCGCGCGTTTTTTATTATTTTCCATTAAATCTTTGTTTTGTATATTATTATTATTTCTTATCTTATGTACAACAAAAAGCAAATGGCGCAGTGGTAGTGGAGTGCATACAAAATGCATCAGGACCTGGGTTCGAATCCCAGGTCCCCCAATTTCTCCATGTTATTTTTCTTTTCAGGATCCAACGCGTTTACAAGCTAAAAAACTACCATAGACTCTCAAGATCTAGCCCTTAGATCTCTAGATGGCCAAATCTGATGGCCATCATCTGAAGGTGCATCATGAAGCCTAGTCAACACAGCACACTGAATCTAGGAAGTCAACGTGGACTTCCATCTTTGGGCCCAGAATTCTGATTTTTGCACCCTCCAATTTGCTTTTGTAGGCCTAATTTCTTATCCCTTTTTCTTTTTATATTTTATTTTAATTAATTTATTTAATTTACTTTACTAACAAATTAATTATTTTCTTTTATAAAAAATAAAAATAAAAATATTTTTCACCAATTAGATTTAGGTATATTTTTTATCAATAAATTTATTAATTTAATTACATTTAATTTTAGGTAAAACTTTAATTTTTTTTGTAAATAACTTAAAATTAATTAGAAAATTAGGATTTTATTTCTAACTTACATTTTCTTTTTCTTAAAATGACCAAAAAAACCAAAATGTTTTTATTAATTAATTTAAATTAGCTAATTAATTGTATATTTAATTTTAATTCTTTTCTCTAAAAAATATTAAAAACAACAAAAACATTTTCTCTTTTAATTAGGATAGAAGGGTCAAAACCCTAATTTCTTCCCGATCTTAATTTTTCTCGCGCGTTTTATTTTATTATTTTTATCCATATTAATGTAACTGTTCACAAGTTGTAATAGTTAATTAGGACTTTTTATTTCCATTTACCGCTTTATTTCAAAGGGTTTTTTTTTTGGCTATGTAAATACCCGAAGCCTTGTAATAGCGTAGTTTAATTTCTGCACTTTAAATTGCACAAATATTAAACTGTTAGATGTATGATATCAGGATGCATGACAAGAATGTATGTAAAACTTTAAAACAATTAGATAACCCTAAAATGTGCAAAGATGAATAATCTGAAATTGAATCACTCACACATGCGCACTCCTAGGGTACACTCCCACTTGGTTGCCTTCGGTAAATGGTCATTGAGTATAGGGTGCTTTAGTGGTCATCCTTTTGTCCAAAGATCAAAGTTGCCTCGGAATGGTTGTCTCGTATATTGTTGCCTCGGATAATTGATCTAAGACATTAGGGTTATTACTACGACGTCCTAACATTGCTTTAGTGACCGTACGTCCCTTTCGAATTGACCCTCAAAACTCCAACGACAGTGCTACCTACTCAATAATAGTGGGATAACATTGTCTAAAGGAAACAAACATAAAACGAATCTTTTTCCGAGTAGGTAGATTAGCTCTTAAATACTTGTTCAAACAAAACAAACTTTTTCACACTTACACTCCTTTACAAACAAAGTTTTCAAAAACACTTCATTATACTCTTGAAGACAGAAGCAAGAGTTAAATCGAAGTCAAAACAAAAACTTTTCAAACCACACAAAGCATACAAAGAAGCAATTTTGAAAATGATGAGCAAGTACCTAAGAGCCCGTAGATAACTACGGATAGAAAGGGTGCTAATACCTTCCCTTTCTATAATCTACCCCCCGTACTCAGAAATATATCGAAAAAGGAATTTTTCTGTGCTTTTTTACTTTCCTTGTTGGATAAAATAAAAGACGGTGGAGACTCTTGCTTACCGCGACATTTTGCAAACACAAACGCAAAATGAAAACCAGCAAATCCTAAAAAATAGTCCCAGTTTTGGCCACCGTATCACAGTGTGAAATGATGAAGTTTGGAGGGAAATCGTGGGGGGTCTACAGCATGAACAAAGTGTGACTTGTTTAGCATCAAAACAGCCAAATCGTGTGTTTCATGATGCTAAACACCTCTGGAAAGTTGCTAAACATGATTAGAAGCAAAAACGCGTGGAAAACTTGTGATTAGAAGGCAAAACAAAGATTTCAAAATCTGACTTATGATGAAACTTCAGTTTCAAGCTACCAATTTCAAAACAATGGCATTTTCAACTCAAGGGGTCTTAGGGCATGATTCTTGATGCTTTAGAAATATGAGGTTATAAGCTTTGCAATGAAAAAAGAATGGAATCAAATGGATGCTTGAGCTGAGAGTTTCATTGAGTCCAAGTTGGAGAAAAAGGGTTGACTTTTCATACTTGAAAATATTTCAAATATTTCATCAAAAGTGACCTATAATGTTTTGCATCCAAACATGGCCTTCCACTTGGAAATTGCTCTTGACCAAAAAATATGGCATGAAGTAGACCTCTTGAATGACATTTTGAAACTTGAACCATTCAAAATCTCTAAAAATTGAGAGTTATGAATTGTTGAAGTTGGCAAAAAATCTTGAAATGTCCTATAATCTTTTGTATCCTTAGGGCATCTTCTATCCATTTTCTCACTTTGCACATAAAATAAGTAATATAGTTAACGTCCTCAAGATCATTATGGAAAAATAGTGGGCTCATGGTGATAAAAATTGACCATGTTATGATCATTTGAAGTCACACATGAGAAAATGAGGGTTCATCTGGAGGATTTGTGATCTTTCTTCGTCATCAAGTTTCTTCCACATGAAAACTCCTTGAAACCTTTGAAGTGATTTGTTAATAACCATTTGAATATAAGGATGTCTTTGGAATCACTCAAAAATACCAAAAGTTGAGTAAGATATACTTCTTTGAAGTTCAAAACCCTAACTCCTAGACCAAGAAAATGCTTTGAGGAACTTTGACAATTTTGAACTACCTTTTTGTACCAACACTCTTGCTTGGTAAATAGAAGTTGTTGAGGATGATAATGAGAACTCATAGCAACCAAAACCACTTCCATATCTTGAGAAATTATAGAAATATGCACTTGTGACCAATGGGAACAAGACCTTGTCCAATCATGACAACCTCTTCCATCAATCCCTTGTACTTTTGAATCAATTTTGATAACTTTGAAATGTGGTGAACCAAAATAAACCTTTCCATGCCATTTCTTCCAAAACAACTTCAATGGTGAGGTTTGAATTTCTCAAGCTTTATTGACTAGCTCATGGAAATAAACTCATGAACCCATGGATCAACTTGTTAAGCCTCATTGCCTTTACCTACATTATTAACAAGCAAGACAAACCAACATTGCATTTTATTAATTAAAAATAAAATTAAGACAAAATATTCATGATCACAAAAGAAAACAAGTCAAGGTACTTGGGGATTCCACAAAGAGAAAGGCTAAAGATATGGAGAAGAACCAAAAGCCCTAATCTGATCTTGTTGTGATTGAATCAACATGGTATGATGAAGGGATCTTAGGAGAAAAAATTGGGGTACATCAACCCTCTCCTGAGGAAACATTGCCAACTGAGCCCATACTTCTCGCATAACTGGAAGTATATATTTTCCCCTTAGTGATGATCATTCCACACATTACCTTCGAGACACGAGGCAGCTCCCCAGGATGGTGAGCATGAGATGTTCATCCCTTATTTCACGCAGGAATTCTAGCAGTTATGCATTTCGGGCCTAGATATTTAGCCCATAATGTAAACTAATGACCTAGTGTTGGGGAACTATAAATACCATCTTGTATAGGAGGGTCAGGTATTCAACTCTTAACCCTTTTTTCTCTTACTTACCTCTACACTCTTACTTACTAGAGTATCTAAGTGCATTACAGGTACACCCCCATTGTTGATATTATCTAGAAAATCCTTATTGATCTTCAACATCCCCAGCATAACACTATACGGTGTCACCTCACAAACAAACTCATATCTCTTAACAGTTCAATTAATTCCAAATCTTTAACCATCATTTATGACATATGTAAAGTCTTTCGACTTAACATATCAACCATCATATTCGCCTTTCGTGGATTATAATTCAAACCAGAATCGTAATCCTTTAACAACTCCAACCATCTTCGTTGTCTCATATTCAATTATTTATGATCAAATAAATACTTTAAACTCTTATGGTTTCTAAATACTTCAAACCTAGAACCATAAAGATAATGCCTCCGAATCTTCAACACAAAAACAACTGCAGTAAGCTCTAAATCATGCATATGATAGTTCTTTTCATGAGTCCTCAACTGCCTTGACGCATAAGCAACTACCTTGTTGTTCAACATAAGTACACCTCCTAAACCCAATTTAGAAGCATCATAATATACAACAAAAGGTTCTCCTAGATTAGGTAAAGCCAAAATCGGAGCCGACATCAATCTTTTCTTCAGTTATGTAAAACTTTCTTCACACTGAACATCCCACACATAAGCTCTACATTTACAAGTCAACTTAGTCAATGGAAGTTCCAACTTATAAAAACCTTCAATAAACCTTTTATAGTAACCAGCTAATCCCAAAAAGCTTCTAATCTCGATAACCGACTTTGGAGTTTCCCACTGCAACACAACATCTAGTTTAGATGGATCTACAACAATGTTACTACCTGAGATAACTTGACCAAGGAAACTAATCTCCTTTAACCAAAATTCACACTTAGACAGCTTTGCATAGAACTTCTTCTCTTCCAAGACTTCCAATACTATTCTTAAGTGTTCTGCATGCTCTTCTTCCGATTTAGAGTAAATCAAAACGTCATCAATGAACACCACTACAAACCAATCCAAATAAGTATGAAATATATGGTTCATGTACTCCATGAATACTCTCGGCACATTAGTAACACCTAAAGGCATCACCGAATACACATAATGCCCATAACGTGTTCTAAAAGCCTTCTTCTGGATATCTTCATCCTTCACTTTAATCTGATGATAACCTGACCTCAAATCAATCTTACTAAACACATGAGCACCCGCCAATTGATCCATGAAGTCATCTATTCTTAGAAGTGGATACTTGTTCTTAATTGTCACTTTATTCAATTGTATATAATCAACACAAAGTCTCATACTCCCATCTTTCATCTTTACTAGCAACACTGGAGCTCCCCACGGTGATACACTTGGTCTCATAAATTTCTTCTCAAGTAACTCTTCCAATTGCTTCTTTAACTCTGACAATTCAGAGGAATACATATTGTATGGTGCCATAGAAACAAGTCTGGTACCAGGTACAAGATCAATAGAAAATTCAACTTCTCTCTCTGGCAGTACATCAGGAATTTCATCAGGGAAAACTTCAGTAAATCCATGCACCACTTGCAATTCCTCAATTACAGCTTGATTCTCGACAGATAGCAACGCCATCAATGAGAACATCTGAGCCTCTTCTTGCATCAAATTCCGCAACTGTCTAGCAGAAAAAAGTCCAACTTCCTCCTCTTCCGAAGTAGAAAACCTCATAAACTTATTATAACAGTTAATATGAACGTAGTTATGCTCTAACCATTTCATACCTAAGATTACATCTAACCCACGTAAAGGCAAACAAACCAAATCAATGACAAAGTATCTATCGAAGATCGATAACATGCACTTTAAACACACAAGAGAAATAGTCAATGATCCCTTAGTTGAAGTATCGATGACCATCTCTGCATTTATAGAAGATAACATAAGACCCAATCTTTTAACACAATCAGCAACAATAAAGCAATGAGTAGCACCGATATCAATAATAGTAATTAAAGGAGTACTATTAATGAAACATATACCTCTGATGAGTCTGTCCTCATTAGCCGTCTAATTCTCAGCCAAAGCGAACACTTTTCCACTGGTTTGCGCCTTCTTTGGTTTCTGACACTAACTACCAATGTGTCATTCTTCACCATAATTGAAACAAATTGTAATACGGTGGGATAATTGACTTGGGTGTTTTGCGTTTTATCGCAATTGTTGCGGATAGCAAGAGTCACCACCGACTTTTCTTTTATCCAATAAAGGAAAGGGTGAAAAGAACAGAAAAGACCTTTTGAGAATTTTCTTGAGTTCGGGGGGTAGGTTATGAAAATGGAAGGTGTTAGAACCTCTTTCATCTGTAGTTATCTACAGACTCTTAGTTTCTAGCTAACTTTGAAATGCTTTGTTTGAAATGTGTTTGTGATTGTTTTTAAAAGTATTTTTGAAAAGTTCCTTCATTTAGGAGAACTTTGTAATGATCCCTGTCTCTATAAGAATGCATACAAAGTGTTGACTTTTGAAAATATTTCATTTGAAAGTGTTGGTGTGTTTGAAAGATGTTTTGGAAATGGTTGTGAGCAAGTAACTACGAGCGTTCTACCTACTAAAAAAGTCTTTGTTCATTTCCTCCTCCTTTAGATATTACTATCTTACCATTTATTTGTAAGAAGCCCTATCATTGGATGTGAAGGGATGGACGTGAGTCATCGTATAGTCATAGAAAGCAACATTGTAGAATATCTTAACAAGTTTTTGTAAGGTTCTGAGATCGTTTACCGAAGGCAACATTTGAAGGATCATCGAGGGACTACGATCTTGTATTTGAGGGTCATTTCTAAAGTATCCCACGATCGAGGGACATGACTATTTTTATCTGAAGCAATAAGTAAGGTCAAACCTAGAGGTGCAAGTGTGAAAGTATTTTCATTTCATGCATTTTTTTCTTTGAATTAGGGTTTTCTACTTGTTGATTTTTGTCTTGCCACACAAACCCTAATTATTAGCATTTATATTGAAAGTGATAAATTGCGGAAATGTAAAATTCTATGCTATTACATCATTTGGGGGATGGGGATACAATTTAAAAATGGAAAGTGAAAGCTATTAAAACCCTAATTTACTATTACAACCATATTGAATATTACAAGAATAAAATGTACAAGAATGTAAAATAATATGCATGAAAAGGAAATTTTTTTGTTTGAGTTTTTTATGAAAGAGTTTTTTAACCTAATTAAATTAAAACTAAAATGAATGGAAAGAAATTAATTAATTAAACTCCTAAGTTCTAAATTAATTTAATTAAAATAAATTAAGTCTAATATTAATTTAATTAATAAAAGAAATTGGTTAAAGAAATATTTTTGGTCTTTTTGTCTAAAATAAAATTAAAATATACTAAATATCTAAATAATAAATATAAAATATTTTTGGTATTTTTGGTTAATAAAAATAATAATAATAATGATAATAATGATAATAATAATAAAAATACATAAAAAGAAAAAAAGAAATATAAAAATTAAAGTCAGGAGGGTGTAAAAGTAGAAAGGGTGGTTTGAGTGAAGAAAAATAGTTTTTTTGTTTGATTTTAGGCCCAAGGGTATTTTTGTAATCAGAAAAAGAAAATAAATAAAATGAAATATAGGGACAGTGTGTTGCATAGTGATTTGGGGGTGTTGCTGAGCAAAAATGGCAAGGCCCAATGGAGAGAGGCACAACACTGCAGTCAAACAAAAAAGTGAAACAAGAAAATATGGAGAAAAAAAATAAAACGGACGCTGGGGCTTGAACCCAGGTCCAAGAGGTAACAGGCGTGCGCTTTAACCACTGGGGTGGTGATACATCTGTGTATTAAAACAAAACCATAAACATATATTACAAAACCAATCCTAGGCCTGTATCATCTTCAACCTCGTGCCAGAAAATTCCACAAGATTTTCAAAACCTGTAACTTCTTCATCTCTCAACCAAAATGGAAAATGTAAACATGAAAGTTGCGTAAAATTTCATCATGAATCCATAAATGTAAATAACTAAAGCTATAGATCAAAGATGAATGGGAATTTCTAATGGTACCAAATCTTGACCTAACTTTTTCAGGAAGTTCAAACTTGAAATTCACACTACTCATGCAATATAAATGAAATCTAAGGGTATGGTTAGCTTCAGGGCTATGATGTCTACATTTTATCTTTACAAATGGAAACCAAATGATGCATATGTGAAAAGTTCAAAAGTCAGAAAACTCACGTTGGAAATGGAATTCATGTTTTGCAAATGAGCTTGATTCAAAGTGCTGCAATGATCAGGTTAACTTCCTTGAGTCTCTAGGAAGCTAATGCAATGCTTAGCTTGAGTTGAGAGTGGCTGAAATGGCCTAGAGAAGTCAAGTTGCAGACCCTTGTTTTTGAATTTAGAAAATGGTAAAAATGGTGTTACAGTTTGGAAACAGGGATTTGGATGAGTTTTATTTGAGGTAAGGAAGCTTTTGAGATGATTTGGAGAGGAAACACACGAGTGGTTTAAGAGTTGGAAGTTCTTGGGAAGAACTGTGGTAACAATGGAGTTTTTATGCAATTTTTGGTTTTTAGGGAGTTTGGTTGAGTTTGAGTGCTCTCTAATTCGTGTGATATGTTGCATATGAAGGTTCAATTTATAGGAAAAGGGTTTTGAGGTTTAAAATGATCAAAACACAAAGATCACATGTTATGGATTTTTGCTTATTTTTGAAGCACGCTTGAAACATCTTGTTCCAATGTGAAGTACAAGGCTTGTAGAGTGGGTGAGCACTTTATACATACCTCTTCTGATATTTATATACTTAATGTATGTATAAGGAACAAGTTAGGAGCTCATGGCAAGTTTACTTTTCATAAAGCTTGGTTTATGAGAATGGAATGGTAACTTTCTTCCAAATATGGAAAATTGCTTTGGATAATGGCTTAATCACTTGGACCATACCTCAATCAATTGTGTAAACAATTAATTATGGATTGATTTACAAGTTATAATCCTTCAAAACAAGATTGTGCAGCATAGCTATGGATTTGGTCAAGTTTTCTTCATGAAAAATGCCTTGTAATTCAAGTTTGAAACCCTAACTTCATCTCTTCGATTATCCTAGCTTAAGAATTATCTTAATGAGTTCTTTGACATTTCAAAAATATTGGAACATCCTATACAATCTTCATGTTTTTCATATTTGAAGAATCAATTTGGAACTATGTGAAAAATTGCCATGAAGTTAGGTCAAAAATCTGCCTAAACTATGTCAAATTTTCACTAAGTGTTTAAGAAAAAGTGCATGACTTTATGGATTCATAATTCAAAATCCAAGAAATTATAGGACTTGATCAGTAAAGAAAGGTTGTAGATCTAATCAAGATCTACAACTTTCATGTTGGGAGTTTTCTTTGAATCATCTTGCATCTTGGTGCAAAGTTGGCATGAAGTCATGAAAAAAAAAGACTTAAAACACTAACAAAATTTTCTAAGTCTTGAAAACTTTGACTTTTCAAAATGACTTTTAACTTTATTGATTTATTGATGATCAAGTTTCATATTTTCGAATGTTTTGATGAAATGTGATCTTTGAAACACAATTTTGATCAAAAGGTTAATGTTTGACTTTTGGTGTATTAGTTGACTTTTCATCCATTGACTGAATTTCATCTATCAATCAATTGATCTTGAGAAATGTTTTGAGACATGAAATTAGGTCAACATGTTGCATTTGAATCCTTGAGATTATGCTTAAAGCCATTAGATCATGTATTAGGTCAAAAACCCTTGATCAGTCAAATATAGTCAAAACCCTAATTTTGACCATTTTGCCCTTTTGATGATTTGAACATTTTTCTTTAGGAATTGTGATCCAAACTTGATCAATTGATACATATAACTTCATAATGTTTATATTGGTAAAAAATCTTAAAGTTTGACTGTAGGTTGACCACAATTGACTTTTTACCCAATACAACTGATTTTGAGTCATCTAATCAATTGACTGAGCAATTTTGAGATGTAAGACTTGAAACTTGATATGAGCATTGTTGTACCCCAAAATTTGCCCTCGTATTTTTCCACAAGAAATCACAGCTTCAGGCTTTTCCTGATTTTTCAGATTGGCGTAAGATTCAGTCAAACAGACTTTTCTTATCAGTCAGATAAAAATTAGGGTTTTCATGGCTCTGGAACAGTTCAAACAGTTTGCTTAGGGTTTGGTTGATTTCGGCTCAGGTTTTGACCAGGCGGATGCTTCTTTGACTTTTAATCAAGAACTAGGGTTTGTGCGCAGATTCCTCGGAAAGATTTAATTCTACAGTGCTTGTCAAGTTATTGTGAGATGTGGACTGAAACATTTGGATTGAATTCGCAGCGTTTGACTAAATCAGTGAAAAGAGGCATTTGGATTAAGTTTGCAGTGTTTGATTAAAATCAGTAAAAGGAAGAGACATTGGGGCATGTGTGATTTGATGGTGCATTGCTTTGATTATTCAAGATGTCGGACGTTTATGGATTATTTATTATTCTAAGTTAAATGGTTGGAATTTATTTTCAATTATTATAATTTAAAGAATTATAAATAATAAAATAAACAATTGAAAAGAAGAAAAAGAATTAACTGGTAAAAAATAGATTTTATTCATCTTTAATTTATTTGTTACAATTATTATTTAAATACAGTATTTATTTACAAAGTATTTACAATGATAATTTTACAAATATTTAAAATGAAATAAAAAAAAACTATCCTAATTTTTTCTAAGCTTCCTAACCTTCATTCTTCTATCCAATGCTCCCTCTGCTCCATTTGATTTCATCTGCAAAAAAAAAATAACAAAAGAAAAAGTCAATTGAAGCACATAAATTAAAGAGACAGACAGTTAATTTGGGCTCATCATTAAAGGCAACTGACTGGAATCAGTTAGCCCTCTCTACAAATCACGGGATTTCTCCTGGTTCACAGAGAGGGATGGATAATGCTTGCTAAACATGAATGCACAAAGTTGAAATGCACAAATTCAAATTTTGTCAAACCTACTGCATAATTTCAAAATTGCCATATAAACTACAAAGTCCAAGACCAAACTGAATGGCCTAAACCAAGTCAAGAGTCCAAACTGAGTTCACATTCAAACTATCCAAAAAGTTGTCAAACTGTCCAAAATATGGAAAGATATCAAGATATCAAACAAAAGGCTACTCAGTACTGTCACAAAGATGCAGGAAAGCTGAAGAAAGAAAGTATGCAGGTTAAAAACCAATATTGCAAGCAAGTTTTCATTGTCATCATTTTCCAGCAGTGCCTTTTCAGAAAAAAAGTACAAACATAAACATTATTTAATGTTTTAACTATACTAGAGAGAGAGGGAAGAGAGAAAAGAGGATGGGCTTACTGGCTTTAGGCATGAAGAGATATATAACAAACTGATCAAGACAGTAAAAAGGGGGAAGCATAAGATATCAAAAAACATATCAAAAGAAATCACAAAAGATAACTCAGAGCAAACCAAATCCTTATCATGTTCAAACCAGTCCATCAAACCTGAAGCATAAAAAACATAAAGCCCCCAAGCCTTCACTTGTCAAAAAAGACCCTGCAGTCAACAAGCTCTCAACATACAAGTCTGAACTGTCAAATAACCAAAAAACATCAAACCTGCCATGACCAATACCCAAACCTCACCAAAAGGCCTCAAGCTTAAACCTGTTTCAAATGTAACAACAGCAGGTCCTGCATAAGCCTTTCAAGACTCAAAAACCTGCAGACCAACCCTGTCAAGATTAAAAGCCACAACCTCAAGGCCCTCAAGCATAGAACCTGTTCTCAAACAATACCAACTGTCAAAAAAGAAAACTGAAGCCAAGACCTAAACAACACAAACCTTTCAACCTGTGTCGAATCTGTCAAGCCAAGCATACTAACTTTGAAATATCCAAACACATACAGAACCCACACAAGCCCTCAGAAAATCTTCATCACTGGGCAAGAAAACATTCAAATCAATCCCAAGTATACAAACGAAGGCAACATCATCCAAGGCAACCAAACACACAGAAGCATATACAAGCAGAAGCGAGGATAAGAGAATAAGAGAAAAAGGAAGTTAAGCTAGGCTTTCATCATACATCATTAAGCAACAAGAAGGAAAAGAATACAGAGTACCATGGTTATCAAAGCAAGTTCACAGCATCACCATCTCCTCGCCGCCTTGGCCGCCACAGCGCCTCCCAATCCTTTCCTCCTCCGTCTCTAAGAGGTAGTATAATCTTCTTCCATTCCCTTTCATACCTCAACAGAAACAAACAATAATAAACATAACATTAGAATGTGAAATCATAACATGCAAAACATAAAACCCTAACGAGATTGAGACGAAAATTGCTACCTTGAAACCTGTCGCCCGAGCAATCCGTGGGGAGAAGAGGATATGGACGATGGCGTGGGTGGCCATGGGCGAAGGAGGTGCTCAGAAGCGAAGCGAAGAAGACGAAGAGCAAAAACGAAGAACGGCGCCTCTGTGTCTCTCAAACCCTAATCTGTTCCCAAAATAAAACAATAATATGGAAACCCCTAAACAAAAATGAGGAGCTTGCAATGGGCCTTGCCCTTCAAAACGCTTAGGCCCATACCACGCATACCCCCTTTCTTCTATTATTTCTGAACAATTTCCACTTGGGCCAAAACAAACCTCCCTAAGGCCCATTCTTGTTTCCTTAAAAAACTAAAAATATTTTTTATCACCCTAATATTTTTTATATATATAACATAATTAAATTTTATATAGAAACTAATAGAAATAATATTTTTTCCTAAAAATTAAAACATTTCTTTTTTCTTAATTAAGACTTTATGCATAAAAACAATAAAACTTTTACTTTCTTTAATTATACATAATTACTTAAAATACATTAATTTGTACATACATAAAAAAAACTAAAATACATAAAAATTAGAATTATTTAAAACACTTTTTTCTTTTATTTTATTAAAACTTGTTTTGATTTGTACATAAAACGATATTACATAATATAATTAAAACGTAAAACATTCTTTTCTGTTATTTTCTTAAAATATCTTGTTTGTGCATAATTAACAAAAATCAACAAAAGATTTAAATCAAATATACTTAATAATACATTTAAGTTCACATTTCTCAACTTGTAAATAAATTACATATACAAATACAATACACATACATTGACACATTCACATTTGCTTTATTCTTATACATTGTTGTACATTTGATTACATATTACATTTGATCGCAATTCGATTTGGTTGTAATTATTTAAGTCTCATCCCCATTTGTAAATTTGTACCCCCACTCCCGGATACTATTTGTGATAGCGTAGACTTTAAATTCCCGCAATTTATCGCTTTAGAATTATACCATGGTTAGACCTAGGGTTTGCATGTACATAAAATAAAACGCTAGATAACCTAATACAAAAACAAATACATGAAATCAATACACAATCACACTTGCACCCCTAGGGTAATCCCACATGTTGCCTTCCAAAATGGGCCATGCTCGCACGTCGAGTTTCTTTGGCAAAACAATTCAAATGATCATAAGTCCCTCGATGACGCTTTCGAAAGTTGCCTATCAAAATGATCATAGTCCCTTCAAGCAAATTGTCAAAGACACTTGGCACCATTGCATTCATGGTCCATACGATGACCCGCGCCTGTCCCGATCACATCCTAAACGCAAGATTGTCCACCAAATTCAATGGTGGAACAAAATTGTTAAAAAGGGGTTAAAAACATAGAGAAAACCTTTGAGTACAATAGGGGTAGACAAAACTCTTAGTTACTTGAATCAACTTGAAAAAACACTTGCCTACTTTTCAAAACCACACTCCACAAACACTTTCAAAACAAATTTCCAAAAACATTTTGAAACATCTTTTCGAAAAGATACACACCCTTGTATATACTCAAACACGAGTCATTACAACGGTTGCCGAAACAAAGGCGTCTATTTCAAAAACATTTTCAAAACAAACACACACACCATTTTCAAGCAATTGAAAATCAAGGCAAGTGATCTAAAACCAAGTAACTAAGATCCCATGGATAACCATGGATGAAAAGGGTGCTAATACCTTCCCTTTTCATAATATACACCCCGAACCCATGAAACATCTCAAAAGGTTTTTCCTGTGCTTTTTAACCTTTCCTTTAGGATAAAATAAAAAGTCGGTGGCGACTCTTGCTAAACCGAACAAGTGCGAAAACAAATGCAAAAACCCAAGTCAGTTCTCCCACCGTATCACAGAACTGGCGACTCTGCTGGGGATATTTTAAAAGTGGGGTTACCTTAGGGTTTAGATCACCCTTACATTCTTGCTTTGATTGCCTTGATTGATTTATCTTTTGGGTCCTTGTTTGGGTTTGTTGTAAATCCTACACCCAGATTTGGGGCACCTTTTTAGGTAAATAGCAAAAAAACGGTGAGGGAACTGTGCGGGGTATACCGACACGGTTGAAGCAGTAAGCTATGTTAGTGTGACATATTTGTGAGTACCGGTAACCCTTGAGTTCAATCAAGGAGAGTACGGGGCCGCTGAGTGATGTCGTGAAGCACTAACGAACTCTTAGAACCTTACTTGACCATCCTAGCCTTTTTAGGGGTAGTGAGATAACCGACTTTGGTGCAGTCCGAAGTTGGTAGATACTCGATACTACACTCATTGAGAATTGTTTTCTTGGAATATTTTGATCTCCAGTTAAGTGGCTAAACCGAAACGATGAACACAGAAAACAATCCAATGATATTGAGCTCCTTAGAACCCGGTTTCTATTTTAGGACAGGATGAGCCAACTAACTTCAAGAGGATACTTACCTACAACCCCATGCAAGCCTAAACCTAAAAGACTCGTGTGCTTTGTGTGAATATGATTACCTGTATATACACTCATTTGCTTTTTCATGCATGTACATAACATCATGATGTCATACCATGGCATTTTCAATAACCATTTCAAGGATCTCGAGGGTTCTTTTGATGCAGGGTTACGTTGAACTAGACGTCTATCAAGGGGTAAGAGGTTTTCTCCTCTAAACAGATGCCATCAAAGATCAAGTACAACGACTTGAATCAGGGGCTATGACCCACTTGACATGGTGAGCTTGATTCTCGTGGAGAGACATCCACCGGTGCAAAGTTCTCCAATCAAAGATCGAAGTTCAACCTCTAACATTCTCTTGTGTTTACCCCAAGAGATCCTTGAAAAAATTGCATATATATCACACATATCATTGCATAACAAGTTTCTCCCATACAGGTCTCCTTATTCTTCCTACTGTTTATTTCAGTAAGATGGATATGGAACAAATAGTGAAAGATCTTCAAGCTCAAAATGCTCAATTCCAACAAATGCTGCTGGCTATGGGTAAAGGGAAAGAAGATCTGACCGCTCTTCTTCTCAAAGACAAGAAGAAGAAGTCCAAGAAGGCAGCCCGCATCCTGAACTTGAGAAGAAGACCTAAGACCCTGGACCTTGCAACTCCATCCAACATAGGGGATAGTCTTGAAGAAGACCACAGTGTGGAGATTGATGAAGCTGAAGCTGACTACTCCGAGGAACAATATCCTCCCGCTAATGACAAGTACAAAGAGTTGGAGGATCGCCTCAATGCTATGGAGATCCAACAAATACCTGGCTTGGATCTAGGAGACATGGGTCTGGTTCCTGGATTGGTCATCCCTCCAAAGTTCAAAGTCCCTTCCTTTACTATGTACGATGGAGTCTCTTGCCCTAAGATGCATCTAAAGTCTTATGTTCGCAAGATTCAACCATACACAGCTGATCCAATGCTTTGGATCCATTTCTTCCAAGAAAGCCTGGTAGGAGCTCAACTCGAGTGGTTCTATCAATTGGAGAGTTCTCACATCCACACCTGGAAGGACTTAGCTTTTGCTTTCTATGAGCAATATCAGTATAATGCTGATCTTGCACCAACTCGTGTGCAATTGCAGAGCATGACCATGGGTTCCGACGAGAGCTTCAAGGGATATGCCCAAAAGTGGAGAGATTTGGCTGGCAGGGTGCAACCCCCTTTAACTAACAGAGAGCTGATTGACATCTTCATGGGGACGTTGACGGGGCCTTTCTTTAATCACTTAATTGGAAGCTCCTCAGCCGGGTTCACCGAGCTAATACTGACCGGCGAGAGGGTCGAAGCTGGCATTAAAAGTGGAAAGATTCAAGGAGCTACATCCTCGGATACTCAGATAATTCCCTACAACGGAAAGAAGGAGTCCAATGCCGCAAGCAGTCAAAAGGGTCGTCATGACCAACATGTAGGGGCAATCCTGATCTCTAATCCTACACCTACTCAGCAAAGGCAGGGGCATCAGCGCAAGAAAGTCGCACCTAAGAGGCAGTTCACCAACATCAACATGCCACTGTCTCAAGCACTGCAACACTTGTTGAAAAGGGATCTGATTACATTGAGGGCTCCTCTCCGGAACCCAAATACTTCTGCTCCTACCTATCATCCCAATGAAAGGTGTGCATACCATTCTGACAGTCCGGGACACGACACTGACAACTGTTGGCCTCTGAAGAACAAGATCCAAGACATGATCGATGCCAAGGAGATTGAGTTTGGTCCTCCAGAGGCCCCAGCATGATCACTGCTCCCATGCCAGCTCATTGAGATTGTGTTTGTTTCATTTTGAACTTTCAAAGTTGTAATCTTTTGTTATTCAAACAATTTTCTTCTAATGTTAAACTCTGTTACATTAATGCATTGCATATGTTTGTCTTGAATTCATCCATTCGTTTTCACTACTCTTATGCTTTCTTTATGATATTTAACTCTTGATAAAAAGCTGCAAGCCTTTAGAGGGAGGATGACGAAACAATACCATAATCTCATACAGTATGCTTTTGAACAGACCTTGCTTATGATGTACAGGCATTTCTTTCAATTCCCAAACACTGGAGTTATAAGGAAGATAATCCCTAGTCAACCCCTTTGAGCCAAAGAAGTAGGAGTTTTCTGTTCTAAACAATCAAAACCTTTGATATAAACCTGGGGCAGGGTAGTATCTCAGTTAATTCAAAAGAAAATGTGCATTGAAGTCGCAAACTCTCAGTTCGTAACACAACGAACGACGTCAAAAAAGAAAAAGCATTCCCTTGGAATCGAAAGACAGTGATGGTTCCCTATCATATAGGCAGTCAATCTCTCAAAGGAGAAAAGCCCACCAAGCCAAAACCTGTAAAGGAGGCTTAAGAAAGCTAGGGCATCCCGCTGACTGCGATCTCAAAAACGGGAACAGTCAGGCAAAAGTTAGGGATAACAAATCAAAATCAAAATAGAGAGGTCATTACAAATCCTCAACAACATGAAAAATGTTGCAAAAGAAAAAGGAGATGATGACTGTCTCCCAAATTCAATTGGTGAACCATCACCCAAAAGGTCGTTCCAAACTCAAAACAGAGTGCGACGCACAATTAACTGAGCTTAGGTGTGAAGAACATCACGAAGAGCGGGTGGGTACAAATATATTTTGAGCCTTTATCCTTTGTTTCTTAAACCGTGAACCAAGCCACGTTACAACCCTTCAAAAGTCCTAATTGAAGCATGGGTTAGTTCGAAAGCATACTGTTTCAAAAGGTATCCTGACTCCTGTAAGGCTTTCCTCTAAATCTTGTGTTGACTTGTCTTATAAAAAGTTTTCTGCTAAAAAACGCATTTTGCAAAACTCCGAGACAAACATAAACTTTGCATTGCTTGAATATCACTGTCTGCATTTGATCTACAACAATGTTACTACCTGAGATAACTTGACCAAGGAAACTAATCTCCTTTAACCAAAATTCACACTTAGACAGCTTTGCATAGAACTTCTTCTCTTCCAAGACTTCCAATACTATTCTTAAGTGTTCTGCATGCTCTTCTTCCGATTTAGAGTAAATCAAAACGTCATCAATGAACACCACTACAAACCAATCCAAATAAGTATGAAATATATGGTTCATGTACTCCATGAATACTCTCGGCACATTAGTAACACCTAAAGGCATCACCGAATACACATAATGCCCATAACGTGTTCTAAAAGCCTTCTTCTGGATATCTTCATCCTTCACTTTAATCTGATGATAAGCTGACCTCAAATCAATCTTACTAAACACATGAGCACCCATCAATTGATCCATGAAGTCATCTATTCTTAGAAGTGGATACTTGTTCTTAATTTTCACTTTATTCAATTGTATATAATCAACACAAAGTCTCATACTCCCATCTTTCATCTTTACTAGCAACACTGGAGCTCCCCACGGTGATACACTTGGTCTCATAAATTTCTTCTCAACTAACTCTTCCAATTGCTTCTTTAACTCTGACAATTCAGAGGAATACATCTTGTATGGTGCCATAGAAACAAGTCTGGTACCAGGTACAAGATCAATAGAAAATTCAACTTCTCTCTCTGGTAGTACATCAGGAATTTCATCAGGGAAAACTTCAGTAAATCCATGCACCACTTGCAATTCCTCAATTACAGCTTGATTCTCGACAGATAGCAACGCCATCAATGAGAACATCTGAGCCTCTTCTTGCATCAAATTCTGCAACTGTCTAGCAGAAAAAAGTCCAACTTCCTCCTCTTCCAAAGTAGAAAACCTCATAAACTTATTATAACAGTTAATATGAACGTAGTTATGCTCTAACCATTTCATACCTAAGATTACATCTAACCCACGTAAAGGCAAACAAACTAAATCAATGACAAAGTATCTATCGAAGATCGATAACATGCACTTTAAACACACAAGAGAAATAGTCACTGATCCCTTAGCTGAAGTATTGATGACCATCTCTCCATTCATAGAAGACAACATAAGACCCAATCTTTTAACACAATCAGCAACAATAAAGCAATGAGTAGCACCGATATCAATAATAGTAATTAAAGGAGTACTATTAATGAAACATGTACCTCTGATGAGTTTGTCCTCATTAGCCGTCTAATTCTCAGCCAAAGTGAACACTTTTCCACTGGTTTGCGCCTTCTTTGGTTTCTGACACTAACTACCAATGTGTCATTCTTCACCATAATTGAAACAAATTGTAATATGGTGGGATAATTGACTTGGGTGTTTTGCGTTTTATCGCAATTGTTGTGGATAGCAAGAGTCACCATCGACTTTTATTTTATCCAATAAAGGAAAGGGTGAAAAGAACAGAAAAGACCTTTTGAGAATTTTCTTGAGTTCGGGGGGTAGGTTATGAAAAGGGAAGGTGTTAGAACCTCTTTCATCTGTAGTTATCTACAGACTCTTAGTTTCTAGCTCACTTTGAAATGCTTTGTTTGAAATGTGTTTGTGATTGTTTTTAAAAGTATTTTTGAAAAGTTCCTTCATTTAGGAGAACTTTGTAATGATCCCTGTCTCTATAAGAATGCATACAAAGTGTTGACTTTTGAAAATATTTCATTTGAAAGTGTTGGTGTGTTTGAAAGATGTTTTGAAATGGTTGTGAGCAAGTAACTACGAGCGTTCTACCTACTAAAAAAGTCTTTGTTCATTTCCTCCTCCTTTAGATATTGCTATCTTACCATTTATTTGTAAGAAGCCCTATCATTGGATGTGAAGGGATGGACGTGAGTCATCGTATAGTCATAGAAAGCAACATTGTAGAATATCTTAACAAGTTTTTGTAAGGTTCTGAGATCGTTTACCGAAGGCAACATTTGAAGGATCATCGAGGGACTACGATCTTGTATTTGAGGGTCATTTCTAAAGTATCCCACGATCGAGGGACATGACTATTTTTATCTGAAGCAATAAGTAAGGTCAAACCTAGAGGTGCAAGTGTGAAAGTATTTTCATTTCATGCATTTTTTTTCTTTGAATTAGGGTTTTCTACTTGTTGATTTTTGTCTTGCCACACAAACCCTAATTATTAGCATTTATATTGAAAGCGATAAATTGCGGAAATGTAAAATTCTATGCTATTACATCATTTGGGGGATGGGGATACAATTTAAAAATGGAAAGTGAAAGCTATTAAAACCATAATTTACTATTACAACCATATTGAATATTACAAGAATAAAATGTACAAGAATGTAAAATAATATGCATGAAAAGGAAATTTTTTTGTTTGAGTTTTTTATGAAAGAGTTTTTTAACCTAATTAAATTAAAACTAAAATGAATGGAAAGAAATTAATTAATTAAACTCCTAAGTTCTAAATTAATTTAATTAAAATAAATTAAGTCTAATATTAATTTAATTAATAAAAGAAATTGGTTAAAGAAATATTTTTGGTCTTTTTGTCTAAAATAAAATTAAAATATACTAAATATCTAAATAATAAATATAAAATATTTTTGGTATTTTTGGTTAATAAAAATAATAATAATAAAAATACATAAAAAGAAAAAAAGAAATATAAAAATTAAAGTCAGGAGGGTGTAAAAGTAGAAAGGGTGGTTTGAGTGAAGAAAAATAGTTTTTTTGTTTGATTTTAGGCCCAAGGGTATTTTTGTAATCAGAAAAAGAAAATAAATAAAATGAAATAATGGGACAGTGTGTTGCATAGTGATTTGGGGGTGTTGCTGAGCAAAAATGGTAAGGCCCAATGGAGAGAGGCACAACACTGCAGTCAAACAAAAAAGTGAAACAAGAAAATATGGAGAAAAAAAATAAAACGGACGCTGGGGCTTGAACCCAGGTCCAATAGGTAACAGGCGTGCGCTTTAACCACTGGGGTGGTGATACATCTGTGTATTAAAACAAAACCATAAACATATATTACAAAACCAATCCTAGGCCTGTATCATCTTCAACCTCGTGCCAGAAAATTCCACAAGATTTTCAAAACCTGTAACTTCTTCATCTCTCAACCAAAATGGAAAATGTAAACATGAAAGTTGCGTAAAATTTCATCATGAATCCATAAATGTAAGTAACTAAAGCTATAGATCAAAGATGAATGGGAATTTCTAATGGTACCAAATCTTGACCTAACTTTTTCAGGAAGTTCAAACTTGAAATTCACACTACTCATGCAATATAAATGAAATCTAAGGGTATGGTTAGCTTCAGGGCTATGATGTCTACATTTTATCTTTACAAACGGAAACCAAATGATGCATATGTGAAAAGTTCAAAAGTCAGAAAACTCACGTTGGAAATGGAATTCATGTTTTGCAATTGAGCTTGATTCAAAGTGCTGCAATGATCAGGTTAACTTCCTTGAGTCTCTAGGAAGCTAATGCAATGCTTAGCTTGAGTTGAGAGTGGCTGAAATGGCCTAGAGAAGTCAAGTTACAGACCCATGTTTTTGAATTTAGAAAATGGTAAAAATGGTGTTACAGTTTGGAAACAGGGATTTGGATGAGTTTTATTTGAGGTAAGGAAGCTTTTGAGATGATTTGGAGAGGAAACACACGAGTGGTTTAAGAGATGGAAGTTCTTGGGAAGAACTATGGTAACAATGGAGTTTTTATGCAATTTTTGGTTTTTAGGGAGTTTGGGTGAGTTTGAGTGCTCTCTAATTCGTGTGATATGTTGCAAATGAAGGTTCAATTTATAGGAAAAGGGTTTTGAGGTTTGAAATGATCAAAACACAAAGATCACATGTTATGGATTTTTGCTTATTTTTGAAGCACGCTTGAAACATCTTGTTCCAATGTGAAGTACAAGGCTTGTAGAGTGGGTGAGCACTTTATACATACTTCTTCTGATATTTATATACTTAATGTATGTATACGGAACAAGTTAGGAGCTCATGGCAAGTTTACTTTGCATAAAGCTTGGTTTATGAGAATGGAATGGTAACTTTCTTCCAAATATGGAAAATTGCTTTGGATAATGGCTTAATCACTTGGACCATACCTCAATCAATTGTGTAAACAATTAATTATGGATTTATTTACAAGTTATAATCCTTCAAAACAAGATTGTGCAGCATAGCTATGGATTTGGTCAAGTTTTCTTCATGAAAAATGCCTTGTAATTCAAGTTTGAAACCCTAACTTCATCTCTTCGATTATCCTAGCTTAAGAATTATCTTAATGAGTTCTTTGACATTTCAAAAATATTGGAACATCCTCTACAATCTTCATGTTTTTCATATTTGAAGAATCAATTTGGAAATATGTGAAAAATTGCCATGAAGTTAGGTCAAAAATCTGCCTAAACTATGTCAAATTTTCACTAAGTGTTTAAGAAAAAGTGCATGACTTTATGGAT
This sequence comes from Vicia faba, assembly GCA_948472305.1. NCBI lineage: Eukaryota > Viridiplantae > Streptophyta > Magnoliopsida > Fabales > Fabaceae > Vicia > Vicia faba. The sequence goes on from OX451736.1 coordinate 340,477,808, forward strand.
TCATAATTCAAAATACAAGAAATTATAGGACTTGATCAGTAAAGAAAGGTTGTAGATCTAATCAATATCTACAACTTTCATGTTGGGAGTTTTCTTTGAATCATCTTGCATCTTGGTGCAAAGTTGGCATGAAGTCATGAAAAAAAAAGACTTAAAACACTTACAAAATTTTCTAAGTCTTGAAAACTTTGAATTTTCAAAATGACTTTTAACTTTATTGATTTATTGATGATCAAGTTTCATATTTTCGAATGTTTTGATGAAATGTGATCTTTGAAACTCAATTTTGATCAAAAGGTTAATGTTTGACTTTTGGTGTATTAGTTGACTTTTCATCCATTGACTGAATTTCATCTATCAATCAATTGATCTTGAGAAATGTTTTGAGCCATGAAATTAGGTCAACATGTTGCATTTGAATCCTTGAGATTATGCTTAAAGCCATTAGATCATGTATTAGGTCAAAAACCCTTAATCAGTCAAATATAGTCAAAACCCTAATTTTGACCATTTTGCCCTTTTGATGATTTGAACATTTTTCTTTAGGAATTGTGATCCAAACTTGATCAATTGATACATATAACTTCATAATGTTGATATTGGTAAAAAATCTTAAAGTTTGACTGTAGGTTGACCACAATTGACTTTTTACCCAATACAACTGATTTTGGGTCATCTGATGAATTGACTGAGCAATTTTGAGATGGAAGACTTGAAACTTGATATGAGCATTCTTTAAGGTCCATAATGATCTATGAAAGTAAATTGAAGCATAAGAAGTCCAATTGTCCTTGTGAAAATCCAAACCCTAATTTGAGACATTAGTGTTGAGGAGATGGCTTGACCTAGTCAATACTTGTGTAAGCTTGGACCATTGACGATCTTTGTGAGAAATGTATTGAGAAAAGAGAGGGAAAATTTTGGGGTACAATAGCTGCCCCTGTTCAATCTTCTTAAACCTGAAGAGTTAGACTGGCGTGTCAGCCATTTGTGAGTTTCAGGTAGAAGATGATTGAACACTAGAGTGCCCAGAAATTTGCACTCGCTGGTGTACGAAGTAATGATGTTGGTTGATTATGTTGGGAATGGGCTTAAATATTCCATTTGGAGAGGTGATAAAGAGTTATGGAGATGGGATTAGAGATGCCATCTAAGCTTGTCTGTAATGTATACTGGAAGGAATCTTATGGAGACTACTACTTCTACAAGTAATGAAGGAATCTCTAACGACTACTACTTCAACTGGTAATGAAGGAATCTCTGACGACTACTACTTCAAAAGGTTATGAAGGAATCTCTGACGACTACCACTTCAACAGGTAATGAAGGAATCTCTGAAGACTACTACTTCAACAGGTAATGAAGGAATCTCTATCGACTACTACTTCAACAGGTAATAAAGGAAACTCTGACGACTACTACTTCAACAGGTAATGAAGGAATCTCTGACTACTACTACTTTAATAGGTGCCAGAAAAAAATCAAAGCTTGATCTTATATTGGAGAAGTTTATAGATAGTTGATGACGTTCATCTGCTGATTGATCTTTTACTAAAAAAGTAAGAGTTAGTTATATGCAATGCCATGATGTATGAAATGCGTCGCTTAATGATGTTCTCAAAATAAATGAGATTATGCTATATGTTTTTCGTATGCATATACTGTGAAATGTTATTGAAGTGTGCATTTGTCTGGGAAAATAAATCTGTGACTGCCGTTGGGATGTTTTGGGAAGTTAAATCCCGAAGTACTGCTGGAGACGAAGATTATGTGTATCTTCAACTTTATTTAGAGCATTTATGCTGGGAATTCCTATTTTCTGTTTGAGGGATAGAGTTCAGGAACCTTGGTTGTCCATTACTCTACTGGGGAGTTATAACTTGATTGGGGAGAGTAAAAGTTAACTAGAATTTGGTTGAATTCCAGGCTTTGCAGCAACTTTCTGGGGATAGTAACGACTCCAGCTGGGGACAAAAGGGTTTTGTCAATTTATTTGTAACAGTCTGAGAAAACACTCGTGTTGGGGAATCTGTAGTTTGTTGGGGAAATAAACCCTGTTGAGGAGAATATTTTGAAGATCTTATTGGGGACACGAATTCTTTCATCCAAGGTTCATTTTTTCAATTAAGGCCACACTCAGTTGGGGAGAGGGTTTTCAGGAGATTATACTTTGTGGGGATAATCTTATTGAAGCAATTCTATGGGGATATCCCAAATACTTAAATAAATTCTTATTACCTACATTTGTTAATAGTTAATCATGTTCATATGCATATGTTCATTCAATTTTAATCATTGGATGTTTTTGCACTTAAAACAGAAAAAACAAAAAGTTTTCACTTCAAAGTATATTTGTATTGATGTTTTTCCTATAAACAAGCGTTTTTGTACAAGGAGACAAAAATCCTAGTAAGAGTAAATCGTCGAAAGAAAAGAATACAAATTGAAAACACAATAATAGCCATGTGGAAGTAATCTCATTGGATTCCAACTCTTCCATTGCCCCTGTGTCTTCGAACATCATCCCTGGCTATTGAAATAAGTTAATTAAATTTATCTTATACCTTTGAACTTGGACTATGGTAATAAAGCTGGTTGTAGTGATTTCACGGGACACAATCATACGCTTTGATCCTTAACTTTTGCCTGGACCACCCTTTTAGGTTTTCAGCCCACCAGGATACCCTTTTTTGCCCAAGCCGCCCTTTTGGGTTTTCGACATGACGGGTGTACAATCTCTTGTATATATGCCTAACTTTTTCCCGAACCCTTTTGGTTCACCAGGATGCCCTTATTTTTGCCTAGGTATGTCAACCTAGCGGGTCATTTTTATGCGTAATATTTTTTAACTATGTCCGCGTTCACCAGATACAGAAAATCTTTGTCGTCCATAGTAGTTAGCATCATGGCACCACCAGAGAATACCTTCTTAACAACAAATGGCCCTTCGTAAGTGGGAGTAAATTTTCCCCTGGGATCGTCTTGAGGAAGAATGATGCACTTTATTACCAAATCGCCAGTCTGATACACTCGTGGTTTGATCTTCTTGTTGAAAGCCTTGATCATATGCTTTTGATACATTTGACCATGACAAGCAACAACCAGTCTCTTCTCGTCAATTAAGTTCAACTGATCTAACCTAGTCTGAATCCATTCATCTTCGCCTAAGTTTTCTTCTTTCATAATACTTAAGGAAGGAATCTGAACTTCCACCGGTAAGATAGCTTCCATGCCATAGACTAAAGAAAAAGTAGTTTCCTCGGTTGAGGTTCGAGCCAAAGTACGATAACCATGAAGAGCAAATGGTAGCATCTCGTTCCAGGATTTATAGGTTACTACCATCTTTTTCATAATTTTCTTTATGTTTTTATTGGCAGCTTCCACTGCGCCATTCATCTCAGGTCTGTAAGGAGAAGAGTTGTGATGCTTGTTTTTGAACTGCATACAAAGTTCAGTAATCATAGAATTGTTAAGATTGGTTCCATTATCAGTGATGATTCTTTCGGGGATGTCGTACCGAAAGATGAGGTTATGCTTGATAAACTGGGCTATAACATTCTTAGTGAATAAGGAAAACAAAGAAGCTTCGACCCATTTGGTGAAGTAGTCAATGGCAACGAGGATGAAACAATGTCCATTAGAGGAAATGGGCTTAATCTCTCTAATCATTTCAATTCCCCACATTGAAAATAGCCACTGAGCAGTCATGACATTCAAGGGTATTGGAGGCACATGAACCTTGTCGGCATAGATCTGACACTTATGGCAAGTCCTTGAGTGGTGGTGACAATCAGTTTCCATAGTCGACCAATAGTAACCAACCCTCAGAATCTTCTTAGCCATAGTGTATCCACTGGAGTGAGTTCCAAAGACACCTTCATGCATGTCTTCCATGATTTTCTCTGCCTCCTTCTTATCCACACAACGGACTAGAGTAGAATCATAGTTGCGTTTGTAGAGAATCCTATTTCTTAGAAAGAATTTGGCTGAGAACCTTCGCAGGAATTTCTTGTCGTTTATTGAGGCTCCTCCAAGATACTCTTGTGCTTAAAGGTACCTCCTCACTTCATGATACCAAGGCTTCTCCTCATCATTGTCAATCTCATAACAGTGCACAGGTTCGTCAGATATTTCAATAGTAATTCTAGGAGCTTCGTTATCCCAATTGACCTTGAACATGGATGACATTGTCGCTAAGGCATCTACCAACTGGTTTTATTCTCTTGGGAAGTGTTCAAAAGTAACCTCCTCAAAGTATGGGATCAAATTTAACACGACCTCTTTGTTAGGGATCAGGTTTGGATGTTTGGTATCCCATTCTCCTTTAACTTGACTGATTACTAAAGCTGAGTCCCCGTATACGTCCAAGAACTTGATACTTAGGTCGATAGCAGATTTTAGACCCAAGATGCATGCTTCATACTCGGCCATATTATTTGCACAGTCGAAGCATAGTCTGGCAGTGAAAGGTGTATGGCAACCTTCAGGGGAAATGACCACGTCACCAATTCTGTTACCTAAAGCATTGGAAGATCCATCAAAAACCATAGTCCATCAGGATCCTTGTTCAGGTCCTTTATATGGTCCAGGCTTCTCACAATCAGTTATTAGCATGATATTCTCGTCCGGGAATTCAAAGTTCATGGATTGGTAGTCATTAACAGATTGATGGGCCAAATGATCTTCCAGCACACTTCCTTTGATTGCTTTTTGTGTAGTATACTGGATTTCATATTCAATAAAGTGGTGTAAGTCAACATCTATTGTCTTAGCTGGCGAGCAACCCATGCCAGAGCACATCAAGTTTTCTCGAGTAGTGAATTTCTTGTTTCACAGTCGGTAATTTTTTTGCTCAGGTAGTATTTTTCATGCTCTTTTCGGCCACACTCGTCATATTGGCCCATCACACACCCCATTGAATTCTCTAATACAATCAAGTACATAATCAGAGGTCTTCCTTCAACTGGAGGCATCAGGATGGGAGGTTCTTGTAAGTATTCTTTGATCTTGTCAAAGGCTGCTTGGTAGTCGTTGTTCCATCTGACTACTTGATCTTTCTTTAATAGTTTAAAGATTGGCTCAAAAGTAGCAGTTAGGTGAGATATGAACCGAGAAATATAGTTGAGTCGACCTGAAAAACCCCTGACCTCTTTCTGAGTACAGGGAGCTAGAATTTCTCGTATGGCTTTTACTTTTTCAGGGTCGACTTTAATACCTTTTCCACTAACGACAAACCCTAAGAGATTTCCATATCTTACCCCGAAGGTGCATTTGTTGGGATTCAGCCTTAGCTTGTATTTCTTCAACCTCTCAAAAAACTTGTGAAGATGATCAAGGTGTTGTTCCTCAGTTTGTGACCTTGCAATCATATCATCAATGTACACTTCTATCTCATGATGGATCATATCATGAAATAGAGCTACCATAGCTCGTTGATAGGTTTCCCCTGCACTCTTTAAACCTAAAGGCATGACCTTATAGCATAAAGTGCCCCATTGTGTGACAAAGGTGGTCTTCTCCATGTCCTCGAGGGCCATTGTGATTTGATTGTAGTCGGTGAAGCCATCCATAAAGGAGAAGACTTTATGTTGAGCATTATTGTCAACCAAAACGTCAATATGTGGTAGTGGAAAATCATCTTTGGGGTTTGCCCTATTTAAATCCCTATAGTCTATGCACATACGGACTTTTCCATCCTTCTTCGGTACCGGAACCACATTTTCTACCCATTGGGGGTATGAAGTTACTGCCAGAAAACCTGCATTGAATTGTTCCATTACCTTAGCTTTTATTTTTTCAGACATGTCTGGCCGCATGCGATGAACCTTTTGCTTGACTGGGCGATAATCTTCCTTCATTGGTAGACGATGAACCACAACGTCAGTATCAAGTCCCAGCATATCTTCATATGACCAAGCAAATATCTCAACATAGTCATGCAATATCTAGACCGATATGCCGTTGACATTATCTTCCAAGTTGGTGTCGATCTTGACTTCCCTCTTGTCCGCCTCAGTACCTAGATTGATCACTTCAACTGGCTCTTCATGTTGTTGAATGTTCTTCTCCTCTTGCATTAGAAGTCTGGCTAGTTCTCCAGGTATTTCACAATCTTCTTCGCCTTCATCTTTGACTTGGTAGATTTGATTTTCAAAGTCATAGATGGCAATAGCAGAGTCGTTGTCAATGAGATCCGAAGTGGATGTGTATCTGCAAATGTGTGTGTGTGTGTGTGTGTGTGTGTGTGTGTGCATGTAAGGTCATATGACTATTTTGAAAATGTAATAAAGTGAAAGAAAGACAATGAGCATAAAATTTGAATGCAAAAGAGTCCAACGTTTTTCATTAAATGATCATATGGCATATGAAAATGAACAAACCCTTAACAAATGGACCATGGTGCCCCGGGCATGGCACATGGCTTAAAGTCATTGTTTCAATTTAAATTACAGACAAAGTTCTTAAATTCATAAAACAGTAAATGGTAATTACTCCTTTTTGAAGGAGATGGGAATGAAATATTTGGTATGCCAGTTGTCGATCCCTTCATCAGCAGTCGGGTAGATCCAATCATCAAAGTCACAATCATCAGTCTTCAAGAGCATTCACTTGATGATTACTGATGCGAAGAGGTGGTTTCCCCGCACGAGCATGTATGACCTCCTTTTGAGCTTTGGCAGTGAAGCCCAAACCACATTTGTCTAATTTGAAAGGGATGTCAGGGAGTTTGTCATACCCCAAATTTGTCCTACCTTTTACTTTTGTATGGCTTAGACTTCGCATTTCATCTATATCATCTTCACTAGTTTATTTGCATATCATGCATCTCATTGAATAAAGGTACCTGAGGTCCAAGAGTTCAGGGGTTGTGCAATTTTAGAGTTTCACAGTGTTTTCAGGAAACTAGGATTTTTTGCTTCAAGGTCACATTGAGCTTTATCTCCTTCTACAAGTCAATTGCTTATCAAGAGGTTTAAGGGGTGAAACCAAGGAAGTCTTCTCATATGGATTAAAATTTTATTTGAGAAGTTTCTTGAGGGAATAAATTTTGAACTAAGATGGCATATATCATTTTCAAAGTGGTTTGAATTTGTCATGAAGATTAGAAATTGAAAGAGAAAGAAAACTTAGATTTAGATTGCAAATTGGAAATAATGGAAATTGATATTTCATACAATGTCTTTGGTTCACAAGTCACCAATTCCTTACATCACAAGTTACTATATTCAAGATTCAAGTCACTATTGATTATCTTGCAATTATTTTTGGAATCATGCCATGACCATTTGAAACCATACAAAGGAATTTCTCATTACAAGTCCAAACTATCCAAATATAACAGGCCCAAAACCAGTCCAAACTATCAAAACCTACATAATAATACTTTCCAATTTGTTGTTGTATAAAGCCAAAAGTTTGCACCAACCAACCCCACAAAATTATCCAAACTTTTGTTGTCCATTCTACTGCTTACTAGTCCATAAAATTGCCCACTCCACTCCAAAATCCACACAAAAATAGTACAAGCATATCAGTCCAAAACCTGTTGTTCCTACACCAAAACAGTCCATGCATAACAGTCCAAAAACCTATAAAGACATCCTGTAAAGCTGTCAAAACTGCTGCCAACAAATTCCAAACATTACACAAAATAGAAGTCACCCAAATCTGTAATGGAAAAGTAGTGAAACAACATGTCAAAATTGTTTAAAATCTCACCAACATTTCCCCCTAATTCCCACCTCTCAGCTGATATACAAAAAATAGAATGGGCAGAGAAAAAGGAGGAGACAATATCAATATTAAGAAGGGGTAGACAATAACAATATTGAGAAGGAGGAGACAATAACAATATTGACAAAGAGGAGAAAATATCAATATTGAGAAAGAGGAGACAATAGCAATATTGAGAAAGAGGAGACAATAGCAATATTTATAAAGAGAGACAATAGCAATATCGAGAGAGAAAAAAGATAGCAGAGAAAAGAGAGAGAAAAACACTGTGAGAGGAAGAGAAGAAAAACACTGTAAAACCAGAAAAGAAAAAGAGCAGAAACCATGACACTATGTTGAACCATGAAACTGTTTTGAACCATAAAATAGCAGCAACAAAAAAACAGTAGCAACTCAAAGGAAAACAGAAACAAAAAACCTTCAATCTCCTGTACAACCTTGCAGCTCTCAATGTAAAGTAAGGATTGGAGCAACTACCTGGAGGTTCACTGAAGCCATTCTGATCATTACAACCTCTTGAAAGGTGTTCAAACTCAAAATACAAATTTCAGTTTCAAGGTAAGTCTTCTTGACTTTGAGCTCTTCATTTCAAGCATCATGGGTGATTCATTTTTGAAAATAAATGTAGATATCATACCCTCGAAGCTAACCACATGCTTGCTTTTTATTTTTATCAATTATATGTTGAGGACTGACTTTTACATGTAGCAGAACAATGTTAGAAATTTAAAATAAAATAGCAGTATGAGTCGACACATGTCCCTATGAGTCGATGCGTATCAAGCATAAAACAGGTTATGAGTCGACACAAAACGCGCATGTGTCGATACGAAATGGAAATGAGTTAACACAAACCCTTATGTGTAGACTCATACTGTGTTGTTTTTCATTTCCAGGGGAAAGAAATGAGTATGAGTCTATGCAAAACACGAATGTGTCTATACAAATGAGAGATGAGTCATCACAAAGACATTATGTATGGACTCATACTGAGTTGATCTTGATTTTCCAGAAACAAGAAGTGTTATGTATCGATGCATAAATGCATGTGTTGATACATAAAATTTAAAAAAAAATACCTTTCTTTTTACACTATCTTTATGTTTTTTTATATTTTTTCGTTGCTATTCATTTATTCAATATGGTTGTAATAATTTAACTAGGTTTCTACTTCATCCCCATTTATAAACTTGTACCCCCATCCCCGTATGATTGTAATAGCTTAGGGTTTATTTTTTGTATGTTTTAATTGTTGCTTAATCGTGCATATGTCATCCTATTAGAACACATGGACTCCACTTGGGTTCATCATCAATGAGCAGGTATCCACTTACAAATGCACACTTGCACACATTTCATTGTTTGGTCTTGAGCTTTTCTACAGCAACGACTATTCAATCGATTGTTTCAATTGGTCGTTTAGAATACTAGTGTCACGCTAGTCCCACTTTCTAAGAGCATGCATATAGCCACCTTGTATGTGCTTTTGATTTTTTATCTTATCTATTGAAGCAATTTCTCTCCCCTTGGTTTACATACCAAGCATCTTCTTAAAGGGTCTCATAGTTGAGTTTGGGCATGGCCATTCTTACGAGGTTAATCAAGTCTTTCCCTTGGTTAACCATAACCCGAATCAACCACTTTGGTCCATATACCAAGTGTTTCCATGCACAAAGGTTCTCATAGTTGAGGGTAGGAGTACCTACTCTCACGAGATTAATTAAGCACACCACTTGGTTAATCATATCCTGATTCAATCCCCATACACCGAGCATTCCATTTACACCATTCATGATACTACTCATTTTTTCGTCACTTTTTGCTATGATCACCATGTACGATCACTCTTCACAAACACTTTCACTTTTACTTTATGCTTATAAGCATGTTCCCTTAGGATGATAGTCTCCTCTTCTTTAGGATGCGAACTAATTAGACCTTAGGTTAGAACCCATGCATGACAACATTAGGGTTTTTTTCTACTCTCCCTCTTAAAAAATCTTCTTCTTTTGTAATTAAAACTTATCATTCACAAATCAAAAATCCAAAAACATTTAATCATTACTCGAATTCATTCTAAAACTCGTAAAGCACTCAACCAATCAAAACACCCCAAAAGGGCATGTTATCTCTTTTCTACCACGATACAGGCCGAGCCTATTGCTAGAATGTGTATGTTAACATTTCCACTAAAAAAACCAACAAACCAACCTTTTTTAGAGGAACTATGGTGTTCGGGTTCCTTCACTTGATACGTAGGCAAAGGGTTGTGATACCCTCACGAACGCACTAATAAAAAATCATTTTCCTTCCCCTTAAGCAAGTATATTTATAGATAAACACACCCTTAGAAACAAACTGTTAGTTCTCTTGTTTTAGGATTGGCTTTATTTTTGTATAACAAATAATATCAGCAATAATTTAATGTAGAATAGGATGTATAAACTTGCTAAGAAGAACGGGTACAACAAGAAGTCCTATTACAATGTCAGAACATGTTGTGTTGAACTTCTTCAATAACAGGAATAACATGTCGAAGAAGATGTCTTGACATTGCGCCTGCTGAGCTGGATTAATGAGATTCAGTTTGTTCTTAACATAAGTAGAACATTCAAGAAAAATATTATGCATCCTATGTGGAATATATTTAAAGGTCTAGAAAATTCAATTAGAAATCAAGGAGAATGAAGACTTTCTAAATAAGGAGATTATTTAGGAAAGAAAAGATTGAAGACCTTTCTTTGGGGCAGAAGTTTCTGCAGTTTGTTACAACTCATTTGTTGTGATTGAAGGCCCAAAACCAGTTGGGTAACAGGTTATAAATAGAAGGGTTTGTAACCTAGAAAAGATACGGCTCAAGATGTAGAATTCTAAGGGTTTTGTCAAGGTAAACCTCCCGGGTTGTGGGAAGGTTACCATGTTCATCTCGAAGCCTGTAGGTAAGAGATGCATTGTTCCTGGAGGAAGATTTAAAGCAACTCCAGGATGTGTTAGGAGAAAAGCTAACAAATAGTGGAGCTTGGCTTAGAGACTTAGCTAGGTAGTCATGGAAGTATGTCTTCCAAACTGTTTCTCTGTGTAATTAGAATCTTGGTGAAAGGTCGTCTATGCAGTGACTGAGATGTTGACTTCTAGACATCATTGTGATGATTGAAAGTGTGATGGGGATATTCCATATCCAGGAAAGACCTAGGTAGAAGGGTTATTGGGTAGTGATTATGTGCGCAGATCATTAATGGGTTTGTTGGCTGTAGGGTCTGCAAATTGATACTACTGATAGTGGACTTCATTCATGGCTTGGTAGCCCCCAAAGTAGGTGTTGTTGTACACTAAACTGGGTAAACAATTCTGGTGTGTTCTTTATCTTTTTAGTACTATTTTATCTTGCCTGCGTGTTTATGTCAGATTAGATGTCTCGACATCCTTGTAGGACATCTGAGTCTGTTGTGCCAGAATTTCAATTGGTATTAGAGCAGGCATCCTGTTCTTCTCTGGGTGAGATCCTGGGAAGGTACTTTCTGGTCATGGGCAAGGAAGAAAATATTTACTGAAAAGAGGTATGAACTTGGACAATTCATACTATTGTATGGATGACCCTTTGGCAAGGATCATTGGTTATATGTGACAGGTATTATTCCTGGCTGGCCTGCAGCTTAGTGGGAGGCTGCTGTATGTAAGGTTTATTTCTTCAATCTAAGGTTGCCATGTGCGTATGTTCAATCTTCTTAAACCTGAATATTTAGATTGGCTTGTTTGCCTTTCGTGATCTGAAGGTGTAAGATGATTGACCACTAGAGTGCCCAGAAATTTGCACTCGCGTGATGTGATGGTTGACTGTGTAGGAAATGGGCTAAAAGATACCATTTGGAGAAGATGGGTGAGAGTTGTCGGAGATGGGCTTAAAGATGTCATCCAAAGTAGCTGCTGACTTCATAAGAGGTCTATTTATGGGGATTCGTGTTCCTGTTGTCTGAGGGGGACTCTGCTGGGGAAAATTGATTTCTGTTGTTCTCCTTCTTGAGGAAAACTCCGTGGGGAATAAGGTCTAGGAACTTCAGTTGTCCAAGGATCTACTGAGGAGTTATCTCTGGATTAGAGAGATGAAAGTTTGTTGTTTTCTGGTTGAAATCCAGGCTTCGCAGTAACTTACTGGGGAGAATGAAATTAACTGCTATTTAGAAATGTATTAGAAGAAACCTGCGTAGGGTTGCTTCAGGCTGAGTCCGTGTTAGACTGTATCTGAAAACTTCGAGAAGGAATCTGTGTAAGATTCTTCAGGATGAGTCAGTGTTAGACTACATATGGAGATCATGAGAAGAAACCCGTGTAAGATTGCTTCAGCATGGCCATGTAGATAGTCGCCCCATCTTGTTTCGGGTATTGATCCATAATCAAGTTATTTCACAGGTAATTGTTCTGTCTGGTTTCAGGTATTAATCCGAAACTTGCTTTTTTCGGTCGTTGAGATAGTTGTCCTGTCTGGTTTCACGTATTAATCTCTGACCTAAGAGAAAGGTAGATAGTTTCCCCGTATTGTTTCAGGTATTAATCTTCAATTTGTTCATGTAGATAGTTGTCATGTCTGGTTTCAGGTATTAATCTACAATTAGTCGTCCACAGATAGTTGTCCTGTCTGGTTTCAGGTATTAATCTGGAACTTGCTTTTGTTGGTCATTAAGATAGTTGTCATGTATGGTTTCAGGTATTAATCTCTGACCTAAGAGAAAGGAATATAGTTTTCCCGTCTTGTTTCGGGTATTAATCTTCAATCTGCTCATGTAGATAGTTGTCCTGTCTGGTTTAAGGTATTAATCTATAATCAGTTGTCCATAGATAGTTGTCCTGTCTGGTTTTAGGTATTAATCTGGAACATGCTTTTGTTGGTCATTGAGATAGTTGTCCTGTCTGGTTTGAAGTATTAATCTTTGACCTTTCGAAAGAAAGATAGTTTTCCCGTCTTGTTTCGGGTATTAATCTTCAATCTGCTCGTGTAGATATTTTTCCTGTCTGGTTTCAGGTATTAATCTATAATTAGTCGTTCACAAATAGTTGTCTTGTCTGTTTTCAGGTATTAATCTGGAACTTGCTTTTGTTGGTCATTGAGATAGTTGTCCTGTCTGGTTTCAGGTATTAATCTCTGACCTTTCAAAAGAAAGATAGTTTTCCCGTCTTGTTTCGGGTATTAATCTTCAATCTGCTCGTATAGATATTTTTCGTGTCTGGTTTCAGGTATTAATCTATAATTAGTCGTTCACAGATAGTTGTCATGTCTTGTTTCAGGTATTAATCTGGAACATGGCAATATTGGTCACATAGATAGTTTCCTCGTCTAGTTTTGGGCATTAATCTATGGCCTGCTGTATTTATTGGTAAACCCATCTTACTTCAGAGTTTATATCACTTGGTTGTGTAGATAGTTTCCCCGTCTGGTTTTGGGCATTAATCTTTGACCTGTTGTATAAGTTGATAGTGTTTTCCTGTCTGCTAATTTAACCTGAAAAGGTAAAACCAGTTTCATGCGATGTCATGATGTATGAATTGCATGATGCTTTCAAAATAAATGAGATTGTGATATATGCATTCGTGCAGCATATGCTATGAAATTTGTAAAATTGTGTATGAATACATAGTATGAACACGTCAGTCGTTCTATTGCCGTATTGTTGAACTAGGGAAAATAAATCCCTGATTATTGCTGGGGATGAAGAGTGTATGTCTTTAAATTGAAGTTGATATTTTAGGAAACAGATTTCCGTTTTTAGAGAAATAAACTCTGTTGGGGAAGGGAAACTCTGTGAACTGCTTGGGGGTTTTGTTGAAATCCTGCTGGGGAATTGTAGCGGTAGAAATGATTAAGACTAAGTCATTGGATTGACTAGACTTTTACAAATCAAAATCAAAATCGCCACCGTGCTTTATTATTTCCAAAGGAATGGGAAATGAGCGAATAAACCAAAAAAGAGGGGGAAAGATTCAAGGTAAGGGGGTTGGTTATGCAAAGGGAAGGTATTAGCACCCTAAACATCTATGGTACTCCGCAAGAACCTCTTTGAAAAAATCTGAATATTTTGGCTATAAAATGTTGTGTGTAAAATAGATGGTGGAGGTGAGAAAAAGAAATATATTTTTTATGATTTTTGCACCCGCCGCAGTTGCGAATCTTTAGTGCCTACGTACCACCTTTCGTGAAATAGAGGATCAGGGTACACGTAGTTCACCTTTTAAAAATTTTAAAACACAAGTGTGTTGGTTAGTTTTATGAGATAAGACATCATTGTCATTGTCCATGTGGAAAGCATACTTACTACCCAAAATCATGAGAAAGGAGAATTTGCATCATCTCAAAGTGGAGGATATGGCTCGGATTTTAAAATCAAAAATGCCTCACTCAACACCCAAGTGGAAAATATCTCTCTTCACTACATATTGTAGAAGTATAGTTGTTTGCATTACTACAAGGATTGACAAGATTCCAATCTTTTGAGAAAAGTTTAAAGATAAAAGCCAAAGTGGAAAAAATGGTTTGAAATGAGATTGATTGACTTTTAGTCTTCTTACAAAAAATGTCAAGGTATTATTAAGTTGATTGAAGTTTTTTTTTTTGAAAATGTTTTGAAAATTCATGGACATAAGTCCAAGTTTATTATGAAAGTCGTTCAAGTTTTAAAAAAAACAAGAAGAGTTTTCAAAAGGAGGGAGAAGATTTTTGAAATTAAAGAAGATGGGAGGAGATGAAGGGACTATCCTAAAGCATAAGGTAAAAGATAAGGAGAAGAAACATCTAACCAATAAGAAGCCAATACTTGACATTATGAGTCAAGATAAAATTCCAATTCTTTGGATTGAAACCAAGTAAGCAAAGATACTATACCTCTTTAGAGAACCAAACTTCAAGTGTATTAAGTCTTCGCAAAAATTGGGCTGAGTAACAGCTGTATACGAGTGAATTCCAGATTACAAACAAAGTATGTAATCACAATAACCTTCACACAAAACAAACAAACAAACAACCCAATGTCTTGAGGTAAACTCTAAGAAATCCAAACAAAATATCAATTAAGGTCACAAGGTCTCCAACATAGGTCAAGGTCTCTAATCCTAAGTCCAAGAAGTACAATACTCCATAATGCCAAGGATAGTAACCAAATAGTCCAAGTATCATTAAAGTCTTTTATGGTTCATGTTGATTATTAAGTGTCTTTAAAAGGAAAAGAAAAGTTCAAGTGAGCAAAATAAAAATGACATAAAAGTAAATGCTCAAGTGAGAAAAGATGAAAAAAGAATGAAATGTAAATGCAAAAAGTAAATGGTACATAAAGTAAAGAGCATAAAGTAAAGTCAATTGTTAGAAATTAGTGGTTAATTGGATGACCATCTTGAAACTTGCATTTGGAACTCATTAGAGGATTGGTAGAACCAAAGCCTCCACACAACAAGTTGCATTTGCTTTTTGTCAAGTATATCATCCATTTTGGAATCCTCAAAAGTAAAATTTAATGATCCATGATATTTAAGCGATCCGCGTTGACCAAAAGTGATGTAGATACATTAGAGGATTGGTAGAACCAAAGCCTCCACACAATGAATCTCAAGGTTATTGGATCAAAGAGATCAAATTAACATACTTGGGCTTGCAAACATAGGTTTGGGCCACGAATGATCATTTATTCGAATCGGGATAAAATTTAGCACTATGTTAAGCAATCGTAAGTGGACTTATGTAGAAGTCGCACCTATTTTGAGGCCGGTCAATAGAAATCTATGTACTTCATGTTTGGATGAACGATATAGAGATCATCATCCCTTAACATGTAGCACAATTAAAAAATAAAGGGATAAGATGAAGAGGGAGGGTAATGATAATCTAATTTGGATTACTACTTTAAGTTTCTTTCATCTTTAAATTCAACCACTCCTCTAGATGGATTAAATCACTAAACATATCATTAATCCAAATCACCAAAAATGAATTATGTAATTCACTCTTTTGTAGATTTGAATTGATGAACATTTATCGAACTTCATCTACATCAAAGTCCATTGAATTTAAAGAGAAATTGGGCATTTAAAATTGTGATCCAAACCAACAATCAAAAGGAGTGAGTAAAAAAAGAATTTTGGATCAAAGCTGCCCAAAAACAAGGGAACAAAATGCATTATGTCCCTTTGTAAATTGATTGCACTACTGTGTAAGTCGATTTACACAGTGCAATTTTCAAAAATTTGTGCAATATTCACTTAGTGCAATCGATTGCACGCTGTTACATACAGCAAAACAACATTTTAAAAGGACAAATTCTTGTTCAAACTTTCCATCAAATACCTTATGATCATGGATCAAATTGAGAATGAAAATTCCATCTAATTATGAGAAAATAGTACCATTGGAATCACAAAATAATGCTCAATGAATCAAACCCAAAGATCAACAAGAGATCACATTGTGAAAGATGAATTATCCAACTTACCAAAGGTAGATCTAGAGAATTATCAAAACAACTTTAAGAATTTGCTTCAATTCAACCACAAGAATCAATTTCACCAAGCTTGGATGTAGAGAATTGATGGAGAAAAAGTGTTTAGATGAAGGTTTAGCTCAAATATTAGCAAGATTCAATGCAAAGCTTACTAACTTTTTTTGAAAATGGAGCTTTGAGTGAATTTGATAGATGGAGAGAATTGAGAGATTTTTTAGCAAGGTGGATTTGGCTATCAAAATCTTGAAATTTGAATGAAATGAGGGCTCTATTTATAGAGTTTTAGGAATGGGATTAGTGTTAATTTGGTAATTGATTCTTGGAGCCAAAATTTGAATTAATGATAATTCTTTCAAATATTAGAGCCAAAATTTGAATTAATGATAATTATTCTTAAAAATGAAAGGTTGGCACTAAAATTTGAATGAATGATATAACTTTCAAAAATGAAGAAAAATTGGAGCCAAAATTTGACAAGGTTGAAATTGCTGATTTTTTTCAAATTTTCGCTATGTGCAAATCGATTTGCACAATGTATTTTTTCAAAATTTGCGCAAAATGCACTATGCGAAATCAATTGCATTCTAAGAGCAATCGATTGCATCAGTGAAAAAATGAATTTTTTTAATTCTTTTTCTTTGCAAATAGAGATTTTAGGGAAATAATACCATAAAACCTTATTTGTCAGATGCTTTGACCCGGTACATACAAAACACAAATATTCAAAGACAAAGACATATATTTTTTTTTTGTATTTTGATTAGAAGTTAGTCAACAACACATATAAAAAATACACAACCAAGGTGCTTTGAGATTCCTTAAGAGAAAACTTAAAGATCAGAGATAGAAAAAGAGGAAGAACCAACCCTAATGTGATCTTGTTATGGTCGAGTTGATATGATATGATTGAGGAATCTTAGGGGCAAAAATTTGGGTACAACAGCTGCCCTTATTTAAGTGTCTTCTATCCGGAGATACGAAGGTTAAAAATATTCGTGTCGACGCGATTGAAGATACTTAAATATAAAACAAGCCCTATTTTTGGCCCTAAGATGACATGTGATGCTTATGATTATGAATGCAGATGGACAAATCTAAAGAGACGCAAGACACCACTAGGGATGTAGCAAAGGAAACAAAAATAGAAAAGAAACCCAACCAGGAAAATAAATCACTAGTGAACAAAAAACCTGACTCTATTGGTGTAAAACCCAAAGAAGAGATAAGGTATCATCAACTCAATTAAAGATGAGATAGGAAGTGGATAACAATGATCGACGGATAAGTGTGAACTACCAACTCAATAGTCGAAGGTAGAAGATCAAAAAGACACCGACTCACAGATGACGGTAAAAGATCAAAGGATACACCAACTTTTACTAAAGGCAAAACTACCAACATTCACTGAAGGTAGTAAGAGAATAACATCGACGTTCACTGACGATGAACTACCAACTTTCACTGATGGTAGAGAAAATATCATAGCACCGCTGTTCATTGACGATGAACTACCAACATTCACTGAAGGTGGCAAAAAGATAATAATCACCAACGTTCACTGAAGGTGACCTACAAACTTTCACAGAAGGTAGAGAAAAAATATATCATAGCACCACCGTTCACTGATGATGAACTACCAACGTTCACTGAAGGTAGCAAAAAGATAACAATCATCGACGTTCACTGCCGATGACCTACCAACTTTCACTGAAGGTAGAAAGAGAATATATCATAGCACCGCCGTTCACTGACGATGAATTACCAACGTTCACTGAGGTTAGCAAAAAGATAACAATCACCAACTTATACTGATGGTAATCTACCAACTTTCATGAAGGTAGAGAGAAAATATATCATAGCACCGCCGTTCACTGACAATGAACTACCAACGTTCACTGAAGGTAGCAAAAAGATAACAATCACCAACTTTCACTCAAGGTGAAAAGAGAAAATATACCATAGCACCGCCGTTCACTGACGATGAACTACCAACATTCACTGAAGGTAGCAAAAAGATAACAATCATCGACGTTCATTGCCGATGACCTACCAACTCTTACTGAAGGTAGAGAGAAAATATATCATAGCACCGTCGTTCACTGACGATGAACTATCAACATTCACTGAAGGTAGCAAAAAGATAACAATCACCAACTTTTACTGAAGGTGAAAAGAAAATATATCATAGCACCGTCGTTCACTGACGATGAACTACCAACGTTCACTAAAGGTAGCAAAAAGATAACAAGTTTTCCCCAAAATTCTGGCGTTTCACCTAGAATGGGTCTCAACTTCTTCTTTAATCAAGGTACTCTGCCTGGAAAGGGTAATATATAAGTTGTCTCAAATAAAGAGACTGCCGCTTGCAAAGTTTTCATAATGAACTATTTCTGTGATATCGAAAGACTTGCCATCCACTGGAGTGATCTAACAACGAAGAACAAACTATCCACTCATGGAGAAGATAGAAAAAAGTAACTTCGAATTTTACGAGGAATACAAATTGCTCAAATAAAGAGATCCGCTACTTTTTCTTATGGAGGTGTAAAATGACTTCCTTGGGAAAATGTCATGACTTCCTGGGGAATGAATCATGACTTCACGAGGAAGGCGGTATAGCTTCCTAGGAAAAACAAAATGGCTTCCTAGGGAAATGCCAACATATTCCTGCTGAGGAGATAAAGTCCTCTCGTGCAAAATAAATGCACACTCAAACCAAGGCTCAAAGCTTGCGGGGATCAAAAGTAATAATATTTCCGAGGATTAAAGACTCAAACCAGAAATAAACTGGAATGAGACAGTCGTCCAAAATACATCCTTTGAGAAATAAACTCAAGAGGGAAACCCAAATAATCCAGATAAAGAGCTATGCAGGAAGGCTAAAGCAAAAATCTTCCACGAGGGATAACTCAGTGGGGAAATTGAAAGAATATACACTTTCTGCTTATAGCTGACACTCTATTGAGGAGAGGATAACACAACTCTACAAAACAGGGTAATATGTCAACAAAATATTAACAAATGTGAATGAGCAATGATTTGCCAATTTTAGCTATGCATGATGTATGTATGGATCTATGGGTGTTATCATGTATATGCTGAAAAAATAAACATATAATACTGGGGATAAGCAAATGAAACCTACTTGAGCGCACACAACACTCGACCAAATCACATCCAAGATGATCATCCCAAGAGAAAAATAAGCACCAACCGAGGAAACAAAGTCATACTGCATGGATTAACTTCACTGGGGAGAACATAATATAGCGACGAAATAATACAGATACCAGGATATAACATCCTTCTCCAGGCTTCACCAGGGAATAGCACTCAGACTTTAACAGGGGAAAGAAATGTTTTCAAATGTAATGCTTCTACTGGAGATTGCAAAACTTATCTCGAATGAGGCAGATGGAAACCAAATCGTCAAAACATTCACTGGGGAATTCAGGCCAACTTTGAAGGAGGAAAAACATACAAACTTCACTAAGGGAGAAAATGCTTCATCATCAAGACATCTACTGGGGACTTCATGCTGACTTCATGGGGGAGGTCAACACCACATCATCGAGGGGAAACAAAGATACGTTCTTCACTGGGGAAACCGGAGATACGTGTTCTTCGAGAGTAATTATTGCACCAACCTCTCTGGGGAGAAAAGACTTCTATCAAACAAGCGAAACCTTCACTGGAGAAATCTTGGATTGAGTCTTCATATCATATAAACTCAGAAAAGAAGAAAAATGAACCAAAACTTGACTGGGGATACTGGAGCCACAAACCCAATACAGCGAAAACATACTGAGTAAAACTTTCCGAGGGAAACAAAAACTTCTCAAAAAAACTGGAGTTCGTCCATTCCTGGGATCACCACTTTTGTTTTTCTCTTGAATCACAAAATCCAAAGTAAAAGTAAATTGTAAATTCTTTTTGAAAAACAATTTTGTTATTTAATCTTTTCGATTTGAAAATTATTATCAATAATAAATGGAGTCTTTGCAAGATAAATAAAATAACAAATACAAAGAATTGGGTAAAAGCTCAAATTTTATTGATGGAATGGTAGTCTGTGAATGGCGAGACTCCATGGATGATTACAAAGTTCGGAAAAGGGTAATTTATAATGGAAAAGATACATTGAGATACAATGAACACTATCCCCTCAAACAACTTTTGAAATCCTGAGCAGCAGCTTCCATTGAAGTATGATGAGGATCCGAGAAGATTGTAGCTTCATCGATCAAGTCTTGTCTGATGCAGTTACTTGCCAAGAAAGTCCCTAACTTTTGCCTAAGCTGCCCTTGCAGGTTTTCAACTTAGCGGGAAATTTTATTCTGTTTATGTCTTTAATTTTTGCCTAGACCTCCCTTTCGGGTTTTCGGCCTACCGAGACGCTCTTTTTTGGCTAAGCCGCCCTTTTGGGTTTTCAACTTAGCGAACTGTTCTTTTATTTCTTTAGGCGAAGTATTTCATGACTTCATCAGCATTCATAGGACGTGGGAACTCCTCACCGTTCATAGTTTCAAGAATTAATGCACCACCAGAGAAGGCTTTCTTGACAACATATGGGCCTTCAAAATTGGGAGTCCACTTGCCCCTAGAATCAGCGTTAAAAGACATGATCTTCCTGAGCATGAGGTCGCCTTCTCTGAATTCACGAAGTTTGACCTTCTTATCAAAAGCTTTATTCATTCTATTCTGATATATCTTCCCATGACACAAAGCTGTCATTCTCTTCTCTTAAATCAAATTCAATTGGTCAAACCTATTTTGGACCCATTCAGCCTCTGACAACTTGGTTTCCATTATCACACGCAAAGAGGGAATCTCAACATCAATTGGGAGTATGCTTCCATTCCATACACAAGGGAGAACGGGGTTGCTCCTGTTGAAGTGCGGACAAATGTTCGATATCCATGCAAAGCAAAAGGGAGCATTTCATGCCAATCTTTATAAGAAACAACCATCTTCTGGATAATCTTCTTGATATTCTTATAAGCAACTTCAACAACCCCATTCATCTTCGGCCTGTACGGAGATGAGTTGTGATGGACAATCTTGAATTCTTCACAAAGTTCTGACATCATATTGTTGTTCAGATTCGAGCCATTATCGGTGATAATTCTTCTCGACGCACCATACCGACATATGAGATTATTCTTAATGAAGCGCACAACCACTTGTTTAGCAACATTAACATATGAAGTAGCCTCCATCCACTTGGTGAAGTAATCAATTGCTACCAAGATAAAGTAGTGTCCATTCGAATCTTTGGGTTCTATCATTCCAATCATGTCAATACCCCACATAGAGAAAGTCCATGGGGAAGAGATCACATTTATAAGTGTCGGAGGCAAACGAACCTTGTCCGCATAAATCTGGCATTTATGACACTTCTTTGGGAATTTGTAACAATCAGATTCCATTGTCAGCCAATAGTAACCTGCCCTTAGCATCTTTTTATCCATCGAATGTCCATTGGTATGTGTGCTAAATGAGCCTTCATGAACCTCATGCATCAACATGTATGCTTAGTGTATATCCACTCATCTGAGCAAGACCATGTCGTAATTTCTCTTGTACAACACATTTTCACTGAGGAAGAAACTGCCAGCCAATCTTCACAATGTCTTTCTATCTTTATTCGATGCACCAATCGGATATTCCTTAGTTTGGAGAAAATGCTTGATCTCATAATACCAAGGTTTCTCATATGCTACCTCTTTTGTTGTAAACACATGAGCGGGCCTATCCAGTCGCCGAACCATAATTCGAGGTATATCATTCCATGTATTCACTTGATACATAGAAGCCAAAGTTGCCAGAGCGTCTGCCATTTGATTTTTGTCTCTGGAGATGTGATGGAATTCAACTTTATTAAAGAATGGTAACAATCTTCTAGCATAATCTTTGTAAGGGATCAAGCCGGGGTGACGACTATCCCATTCTCCTTTAATCTGGTTTATTACCAAAGCTAAATCACCATACACGTCTAGAATTTTAATTCTGAGGTCAATAGCTTCTTCGAGACCCATGATGCAAGCCTCATATTCTGCCATATTATTAGTACAATCAAATGTCAACCTTGCAGTGAAAGGAATGTGCGATCCATGTGGAGTGACAATCACAACACCAATTCCTTTACCATAAGCATTCACAGCTCCATCAAATATCATCTTCCAGCGAGATTCAAGATCAGGACCTTCATCAGGCAATGGCTCATCGCAATCTTTTACTTTCAGAAACATCACATCCTCATTGGGGAAATCATACTTCACATACTGATGATTATCAACTGGTTAGTAAGCAAGATAATCTACCAACACACTGCTTTTAATAGCTTTTTGAGTGTGGTATTTGATTATCTTGCTTACTAACCAGTTGATAATCATCAGTCTGTCAAGTATGATTTCCCCGATGAAGATGTGATGTTTCTGAAAGTAAAAGATTGCGATGAGCCATTGCCCGATGAAGGTCCTGATCCTGAATCTCGCTGGAAGATGATATTTGATGGAGCTGTGAATGCTTATGGTAAAGGAATTAGTGTTGTGATTGTCACTCCACATGGATCACACATTCCTTTCACTGCAAGGTTGACATTTGATTTGAGTGTGGTATTTGATTCATATTCAGATAACAACATCTGCCAGCGGACAATTCTCCCAATAAGAGCAGGATTTTCAAAAATGTACTTGATTGGATCCATTTTGGAGATCAACCAAGTAATGTGATTCAACATATACTACTGTAAACGTTTTTCTGCCTAGGCCAGAGCACAACATGTCTTTTCCAGCATGGAATACCGTGACTCATAATCAGTAAACTTTTTACTGAGATAATAAATGGCGTACTCTTTCTTCCCTGTTTCATCTTGTTGTCCCAGAATACAACCCATGGAATTATCTAACACTGTCAGATACATAATCAACGGTCTTCCTTCGAAAGGAGGGAGCAAGATAGGAGGTTCGAGCAAATATTCTTTAATACATTCAAATGCCCTTTGGCAGTCATCCGTCCATACACAACCTTGATCTTTCTTTAACAACATAAAGATCGGTTCACATGTTGTAGTCATGTGGGAAATGAATCTGGAAATATAATTCAAACGCCCGAGGAATCCTTTGACTTGCTTTTCAGTTCTTGGCGCTGGCATCTCTTGAATTGCTTTGACTTTATCAGGGTCAACTTCGATTCCTTTCTGGCTTACAATGAAACCCAACAATTTCCCCAATCAAACACCGAAGGTACATTTATTTGAATCCAAGCGGAGATGATACTTCCTCAAACACTGAAACAACTTCGATATATCTTCTACATGCCCTTATTCAGTCTGGGATTTAGAAATCATATCATCAACATATACCTCAATTTCCTTGTGCATCAGATCATGGAATAGGGTTGTCATAGCCCTCTGGTACGTTGCACCAGCGTTCTTCAACCCGAAGGGCATCACTCTGTAATAGAATGTTCCCCAGGGTGTGATAAACGTTGTTTTTTCCATGTCCTCTGGAGCCATTCTTATTTTATTATACCCGGAAAATCCTTCCATGAACGAGAATACTTTGAATTTTATTGTGCTATCCACTAACATATCAATGTGTGGCAATGGAAAATCATCTTTTGGACTTGCTTTATTTAGATCTCTGTAATCTACGCACATGCGAACTTTTCCTTCTTTTTTCAGTACTGGGACAATATTGGAGATCCATTGAGGATACACTGACGTCACAAGAAAACCGACATTGATATGCTTTAGAACCTCCTCTTTGATCTTCACTGCCATATCTGGGTGAGTTCTTCTCAACTTCTGTTTGATTGGCGGACACTCTGGCTTCAACGGTAAATGGTGCTCTACAATATCTGTATCTAGACCAGGAATATCTTGGTAAGACCAAGCAAAAATATCCACATACTCTTTCAACATCTCAGTTAACCTTCTCTTCACATTAGGATGCAGTAATGCTCCGATCTTGACTTCCTTCGGATCTTCTTCTGAACCCAAATTGATTACTTCCAATGGCTCTTTATATGGCTGAATGGTAATTTCCTCGTGCTCAAGAAACCGTGAGACCTCTTCTGGAATCTCATCATAGTCTTCTTCTTCGGCGCCATACACTGGACATTCAAAGTTGGGAAAGGGTGCATGGTCATTGTATATCAACGGTTTTTTTAATTAATCTACACATATGATTTATGATTGTTTTTAGAGACTGGCACATATAACAAGTGATCATGCAGATTGAATTTCAGTTATTATTTATTTTAAAAGATTTTTTTTATTACCATTTTCCAAGAAAAAGAAAAAAATAAAAACACAATTTTGGAAACAAAGACAACTTTTATTATTCATTTTAAACGTCACAACAAACAGATAAGCCCATACAGTATTAATACTTTCACCTTGGGCAGAGTGAAAGCTTTTCAAAAAGATTAAAACAAAAAAATTACTTTGAAACATGTATGCAAGAGGGAACATCAATGGTGATCCAGTTCTGAACCCTAACTTCGTGTGTCACATAATTTGGCATTTCTGGCTCTGCTTCATCCTCCACAATGGCATTAATCTCGGAAATAGTTGGATGAAGATACCCCCCGCTAAGGAAGATGTCTTGATACTTGTATGCAACAGACTTCGGCTTCATGCCCTTACCTTTATCATTATTCACAGAGAACCCCAAGCCAACTCTGTTCTTGTTTACAGGTGGATCCACAATCTGTCCCCATACTTCACTATGACCATTACTCACAACCTGCTACGCATCCTTAAGCGAAACCATAGAATTCTCATTTCCTCTTATGTTGTTAATGGATAAATCTTGGAACTGGGTTCCAACAACAACTTCATCCGCCTCCACAATGCTGAAAGAGGACAAATGAGATATCAATAATGCCTGTTCTCCATTTATAATTACCACTTTTCCTTCACGTACAAACTTCAGCTTCCGGTGTAAAGTCGAAGTGACAGCCCCTGCCTCATGTATCTACGGCTGTCCTAGCAAGCAGCTATAAGAGGGTACAATATCCATGACCTAGAAAGTAATCTGAAACAAATGTGGGCCTATATGAATAGGAAAGTCCACTTCACCAATAACAAATTTCCTTGATCCATCAAACGCTTTTACAATAATGTCACTTGGGCGCACGGGCGTTCCTTGATATTTCAACTTCATAAGTGTGCTCCTCAGTATAACATTCAATGCAGATCCATTATCAATCAGTACATTGGAAAGTGAATCATTTTTGCAGTTCATAAAGATGTAGAGGGCCAGGTTGTGATTCCTTCCTTCATCTGGAAATTCATCATCGCAGAAACTCAGGTTATTACATGACGTAATGTTCCCTACTACACTGCTGAATTGGTCTACTGATATATCTCTCCAAAAAAGCTTGGTCCAATACCCTCATCAAAGATTCTTTGTGAGCAGAAGAGTTCATCAATAAAGCCAAGATAGATATTTTTGAAGGAGTCTGCAGTATCTGATCTACAATTATGTAGTCGCTCATCTTGATTATCTTCGAAATATCATCCACTTCTTTCTCTAACGTAACCCCACTAGTCTCACCCATAAACATCTTGGTTTCAACATTCTCAGCAATTTTCTTTCCAGCACTACACGACCAATGCGGGTCACTCTACTATTTTCAGCAACATTTCAACATTAGGCATTGGCTGGATGAGAATTTCCACTCCATCCTCTAAGATTGTAGCATTATATTTATAAGGCACAACCTTATCTAACTTGTAGGGAACAGGCCCCGGCAAACTAATCACCAATGGGGTAACGACTAGCTTGCTATAATATTTAACTTCAAGATGGGCGGGTGCCCAAAAACAAGGCACAATGACATTTACCCCTTCTTCAACATAATCAGTCATTATTGAGTCATCTCTGGAAAACAAATCCTCATCTGAGGAGAAATACTCATCTGTAGAGGCATACTCATCATTTGATCCTTCTTCAGCCAAACAAACCCCAATCATATCAACTTCATGGTAATCATCCCTTTGAACTGTAACCTCAATGGTTCCATTATCCAACAACAACTGAACACCTTTCTTCACGATTGAAAATCCTTTAGAGTCCCGGCAACAAATTCGGCAAGACCCATACTGATGTTCCACCTGACCAGCCATGTGGCAGAAAGTAGCATGCAATTGCACAAGGTCCTCATTCATGTGCTCCACATCAAAAATTTTGAACTCTCTAAGACATCTGGAAACCATTTTCAATTCCTCTTCATACTCTGCCCTAGGCCTGATTATATGGATGAGACCCTCATCCATCATCTCCTGCAAATCAACCTTTATCTTGTCGCAACCTTGTATGTTTATACTGCAAATAGCACAACCGGAATGGTCATGCATATAGTAGCTAAATTCACAGAGGTCTGCATGCATATTCACCAAATCTCCTCTAACCAGATGAATGTCAAAAATTTAGAAGTCGCCTGGACAACCGGCCACCATATTCACAACATTCGCTCTTCCATGCTTGGGTGAAGGATTGTCTTTCACATTAGGACCCAAATCCTTGAAGATAGAATGCCAGACTTCACCAGTTTCTGCACCTCATTCTTCAAAGGATAATAATTCTCAACATTTTTCCCTGGTGCTCCCTGATGAAAAGCACATGTTTGGTATTCCTTGTAATACCACGACAACGGTGATGATATAGTGACAGGTGGTCGGGTTTGAACTAACTTCTTCTGAATCAATGCCTATAGTAACTCTGTATAACTCATAGGAATAGGGTCATAACTCTCCCTTCTCTTATTATACACTTGATTCCTCTGCTAGGATGGTCTCTGATAAGCAATGGTAGTTAGAGTTGCACCCACAACTAGAGTAACTGAGGCGACTTGCTAATGACGCTGATAATTTCTTCTAGGAGGATTAACCCTCCTTTCTTGTATAACAACATTTTCATCCCCTTCCTTCTTCTTGGAAAACCCATAAGATGACTTCTTCGTTTTCCAAAACTTTCACCCTTCGTTAAACGGCCCTCTCTTACAGCCTCTTCTAACCGGATACCCATGCCTACCATTTCAGTAAAGTCACTTGGCGCACTTGCTACCATCCTTTCATAGTATAAAGCACCCAGAGTCTTCAAGAAAATCTTAGTCATCTCCTTCTCTTCCATGGGAGGAATCACTTGGGCGGCTACCTCGCGCCATCTTTGTGCATATTCTTTGAATGATTCTCTGTCTTTCTGAACCATGGCCCTGAGTTGATCAAGGACAGGCACCATGTCCACGTTGTATTTGTATTGGCTGATAAATGCTTCTCCTAAGTCATTGAAAGTATGGATATTGACGTTGTCCAAACTCATATACCACTTCAGTGCGACACCAGTCAAATTATCCTGAAAAAAGTGAATCAGCAGACGCTGATCATCAGTATGGGTAGACATTCTCCTTACATACATTACCAGATGAGCATGAGGGCAAGTGTTGCCCTTGTATTTCTGAAACTCCAGGACCTTAAACTTTGTAGGTATCTTAACATTCGGGACCAAGCATAACTGATTCACATTCTGCCTGAATAACTCTTTTCCCCTGAGGGCCTTCATCTCTCTCTGCATCTTGTCAAACTGCTCTTGGAAATCATCTATTCTGTCATAAAGACCCAAGTCTTCACTTGGTGGAGGAAAAGGACGACACAGATCATCATTAACAAGCGGAACCATATTCACCAAAGGAGGTGCAGCAGGAGCAACATGCACCACAGGAGGTGCAGGAGTAACAATAGTCTTAACAATTGGAGCTTCTTGAGGACCAAGATTGAAACCTTTAGGCACACAGTTCTCTGGCATTCCCCATGGATAACCTTGAGGCATGTGATTCTGAACAACAACTAGGGTAGCAGATGCAAGAACAGTCGGAACTTCAGCAGTAACCCTTGTCTGTTGAGATTGAACACTCGGTGGCTGATTCTAAGCAGCCACCAGAGATTCCATCAGAGCGGTGAGATTGGACATGCTGGCCTTCAGAGCAGAAACTTCCTCGCGCAGCTCGCGATTCTCTTGTTCTAAGTTGTCCATCTTCCTTCTAAAGTTAGCTCAAGTATTGTAGTGGTGAGACAACTTGTTGAACGAAGTAAAGAAGCTTGGTAAGACACCTGGATATGCATAAAAAATGAAAGAAATATGATGCATGATGTGCAACTCACATGATTTATTTTATTATTAATATTTCAAGGGACTTAAAGATTTATAGACACATTGCAAATATCAAAGTAATAACGCATTTGAAAATACTGAAAATTTTATTATAACAACTTCAAAATAGGTTACAAGTTTTAATGATCCCAAGTAAAAGATGAAAATAAAGTCTAAAACCCTAAGAAGTAAAGATGATGAAGATCACTCTACACGCTGACGCTTCCCTGTGAGCTTGGAAATCTGAGCCTTCAACCTCTGGTTTTCTTCCGCATATCTGGTGGCAACCTCCTTCCAATCATCTGAATCTTAAAGTGAACAAATATCATCTAACTGAGGCTTTGGAGAAAATAAATCCCCTTGCCTCTCCATCATCTCTACATCCTGACTCTCAAGAATCTCAATCAAGTCGTCTTTCTCCTTCAAGTCTGATCTATAGGAAATCTCTAAAGTTTGGCACTTATTCTTCCAAGCATCATTTTCCTGCTGCATCCTAACCAAAGCAAGTTGTAGCTCTTCTATATCATCTAATAAGGGAGAAGTAGTCTTCAAAAACAAGTCAGGCATAGGTTCTTCCCGATAATACAACATCTTCAACTAAATAGATCTTGTTTGGACCCACTGGAGATATGGATCTAAAGAAACAGCCCCTCTCGGTCACAAATCTTTCCTACTCTTCCTATGAATGTGACGCCAAGCCTTCGCAATCTTCTCCCTAGTTTCCTTATGGTCTTCTCCCTCCTTCAGAAAGAAACTACTCAAATGAATACTATTTGGTTTATTCTTCATCGGATAACCAAGTTGTCGTTGTGCAAGAACAGGGTTATAGTTAATTCCTCCTTTTGTACCAAGAAGAGGTACATTGGGGAAACTACCACAACTGTCGATAATCTGTATATCCCGGTAAGCTCGATGATACCAATCAATATCCGAGTGAGTAAGTGCCATGATCTTAGGAGCCCAACAAGGTTCCTTCCTGACATCCCAGAAAGCATCGGACTGAGGCATATGAGAGATAAACCACCGGTACAACAAAGGCGTGCAACAGATAATCATCCTCCCATTATAAGAATTCTGAAGATGAATAGAGTAATAAGCATCACCCAACAATGTAGGAACTGGGTTTCCAATCATGAAGATCCTGATAGCATTAATGTCAACAAACTTGCCCACATTAGGAAATAAGAACAACCCATAAGCAAGTAGAGCAAAAATGGCCTCAAAAGAGACTGTACTCTTCATCCTGGCAAAGTAACGAGCTTTCTCCAATAAGAACTGAGCTGATAATCCTCTAATCCCTCCTTTATTAGTCATATGGGCTTCCACCTCAGACTTCCCCAGATGGATCAAAGCAGCAATCTCGTGTGGTTTTGGCTCACCCTCCAAACCAGTAAAAGGAACACGATCGGTAACAGGTAAATCCAATAGATAAGAATACTCCTCCAGTGTAGGCATCAACTGATAGTCGGGAAAAGTAAAGCAATGATACATCAGATCATAGAACTGGGCCAAGGTCGAGAGAATACCCTCTTTTATCCTAAGCTTCATGAGAGGAATGATGGATCCATACTTCTTCCAAAAATCTGCAAAACACTCGATCTCTGGAACTAGACTGGTCAACTCATCTACCTTGGGATCCTTGAAACTATATTTCCCGGTCTTTCTCTTCCCAGAATCCATGGTTACCTGAGATATTCACAAATGGCCAACTTTTTTTTTAATCCCTTGAAATAAGATTTCTTCAAAAGATGCTTATGAGTGCATGGATGCATGATGCAACAATCACACACAAGATCAAACATATAGGGTTTATAGGTTCAACGTCACGAGCATGAGGTCGAAGGTACTACCTATAAGGTATGGTCTAAAAGTTATCATCTTCCAAACAAGGTTCTAGAGGTTCCCAGAGTCTACATCCTTCCTTCGGATATTACCAACTTCTCGATTAACTCGGTAATTAGTAATATTCTCAAGAAAAACTCGTCCAAGCATAATATCGCGTGACAACTATTTCTGGATTACTCTGTCATAGCTTCCGCACTACACCTAAAAGGCCAAGATGGGTTAGGTATTCTACGGTTCCCAGCTTCAGCAGGCTCCCAGGTCGAAAGCAGCACGTCTTCCCGATTACTCGGTAAATGATACTACAGTCAAAGGGGCCTCCACTGAGTGAGGGATCTCATGCCTCCTTTTTAGGATTACTCCCTCAAAGTTAACATGACTATACCGCCCGTCATATCTTAAAGTTTGCCCAAGTCCGGGTATAAGACTTATAAGTAATCATCAAGCACCCTGAAAACCAGGAAAATTCAGACAAACATATATACAACATATAACACATAAACAACAAAAGAACATATACAAATAAAAACAAAGATAGGCTCAACCCACTTAGGGATGGACCAGGAAGAGGTCAATCTTTCCCCAGTGAAGTCGCCATTTTTTTCTGTAGCGGTAAAAATGCTTAAGACTAAGCCATTGGATTGACTAGACTTATACAAATCAAAATAAAAATCGCCACCGCGCTTTATTCTTTCCAAAGGAATGGGAAAAGAGCGAATAACCTAAAAAAGAGGGGGAAAGATTCAAGGTAAGGGGGTTGGTTATGCAAAGGGAAGGTATTAGCACCCTAAACATCTACGGTACTCCGCAGGAACCTCTTTGAAAAAATATGTATATTTTGGCTATAAAATTTTGTGTGTAAAATAGATGGTGGAGGTGAGAAAAAGAAATATATTTTTTATGATTTTTGCACCCGTCGCAGTTGCGAACCTTTAGTGCCTACGTACCACCTTTCATGCAATAAGGGATCAGGGTACATGTAGTTCACCTTTTAGAAATTTTAAAACACAAGTGTGTTGGTTAATTTTATGAGATAAGACATCATCATCATTGTCCGTGTGGAAATCATACTTACTACCCACAATCATGAGAAAGGAGAATTTGCATCAGCTCAAAGTGGAGGATATAGCTCGGGTTTTAAAATCAACTATGCCTCACTCAACACCCAAGTGGAAAATATCTCTCTTCACTATATATTGTAGAAGTATAGTTGTTTGAAATGAAATTGATTGACTTT
The DNA here is from genome assembly GCA_948472305.1 of Vicia faba. Classification (NCBI taxonomy): domain Eukaryota; kingdom Viridiplantae; phylum Streptophyta; class Magnoliopsida; order Fabales; family Fabaceae; genus Vicia; species Vicia faba. The sequence goes on from OX451736.1 coordinate 340,509,259, forward strand.
TAGTCTTCTCATAAAAAATGTCAAGGTATTATTAAGTTGATTGAAGTTTATTTATGAAAATGTTTTGAAAATGCATGGACATAAGTCCAAGTTTATTATGAAAGTGGTTCAAGTTTTAAAAAAAACAAGAAGAGTTTTGAAAAGGAGGGAGAAGATTTTTGAAATTAAAGAAGATGGGAGGAGATGAAGGGACTATCCTAAAGCATAAGGTAAAAGATAAGGAGAAGAACCATCTAACTAATAAGAAGCCAATACTTGATATTATGAGTCAAGATAGAATTATCATTCTTTAGATTGAAACCAAGCAAGCAAATATATTAGACCTCTTGAGAGAACCAAACTTCAAGTGTATTAAGTCTTCACAAAAATTAGGCAGAGTAACGGCTGTATACGGGTGAATTCCATATTACAAACAAAGTATGTAATCACAATAACCTACACACAAAACAAACAAACAACCAAATATCTTGAGGTAAACCCCAAGAAATCCAAACAAAATATCAATTAAGGTCACAAGGTCTCCAACATAGGTCAAGGTCTCTAATCCTAAGTCATAGAAGTACAATACTCCATAATGCCAAGGATAGTAACCAAATAGTCCAAGTATCATTAAAGTCTTTTATGGTTCCTATTGATTATTAAGTGTCTTTAAAAGGAAAAGAAAAGCTCAAGTGAGCAAAATAAAAATGACATAAAAGTAAATGCTCAAGTGAGAAAATATGAAAATAGCATGAAATGTAAATGCAAAAAGTAAATGGTACATAAAGTAAAGAGCATAAAGTAAAGTCAATTGTTAGAAATTAGTGGTTAGTTGGATGACCATCTTGAAACTTGCATTTGGAAATCATTAGAGGATTGGTAGAACCAAAGCCTCCACACAATAAGTTGCATTTGCTTTTTGTTAAGTATATCATCCATTTTGGAATCCTCAAAAGTAAAATTTAATGATCAACGATGTTTAAGTGATCCGCGTTGGCCAAAAGTGATGTAGATCCATTAGAGGATTGGTAGAACCAAAGCCTCCACACAATGAATCTCAAGGCTATTGGATCAAAGAGATCAAATTAACATACTTGGGCTTGAAAACATAGGTTTAGGCCACAAATAATCATTTATTTGAATCAGGACAAAATTTAGCGCTATGTTAAGCAATCGTAAGTGGACTTATGTAGAAGTCGCACCTATTTTTAGGCCGGTCAATAGAAATCTATGTACTTCATGTTTGGATGAATGATATAGAGATCATCATCCCTTAACATGTAGCACAATTAAAAAAGAAAGGGATAAGATGAAGAGGGAGGGGAATGATAAGCTAATTTGGATCATTACTTTAAATTTATTTCACATTTAAATTCAACCACTCCTCTAGATGGATTAAAGCACTAAACATATCATTAATCCAAAGCACCAAAAATGAATTAAGTAATTCACTCTTTGGTAGATTTGAATTGATGAACATTTATCCAACTTCTTCTACATCACAAAGTCCATTGAATTTAAAGAGAAATTGGACATTTAAAATTGTAATCCAAACCAACAATCAAAAGGAATGAGTAGAAAAAGCATTTTGGATCAAAGCTGACACAAAACAAGGAAAAAAAAAAGAATTATGTCCCTGTGTAAATCGATTTACATAGTGCAATTTTCAAAAATTTATGCAAAATTCACTTAGTGAAATCAATTGCACTATTACAGCAATCGATTGCACGCTGTTACAGATAGCAAAACAACATTTTAAAAGGCCAAATTCCTGTTCAAACTTTCCATCAAATACCTTGTGATCATGGATCCAATTGAGTACGAAAATTCCATCAAATTATGAGAAAATGGCACCATTGGAATCACAAAAAAATGCTCAATGAATCAAACCCAAAGATCAACAAGAGATCACATTGTGAAAGATGAATTATCCAACTTACCAAAGGTAGATTTAGAGAATTATCAAAACAACTTCATGAATTTGCTTCAATTCAACCACAAGAATCAATTGACCAAGCTTGGATGTAGAGAATTGATGGATAAAAAGTGTTTAGATGAAGGTTTAGCTCAAATATTAGCAAGCTTCAATGCAAAGCTTACTAACTTATTTTTGAAAATGGAGCTTTGAGTGAATTTGGTAGATGGAGAGAATTGAGAGATTTTTTAGCAAGGTGGATTTGGCTATCAAAAGCTTGAAATTTGAATGAAATGAGGGCTCTATTTATAGAGTTTTAGGATTGGGATTAGTGATAATTTGGTAATTGATTCTTGGAGCCAAAATTTGAATTAATGATAATTATTTCAAATATTAGAGCCAAAATTTTAATTAATGACAATTCTTCTTAAAAATGAAAGATTGACACAAAAATTTGAATTAATGATATAACTTTCAAAATGAAGAAAAATTGGATCCAAAATTTGACAAGCTTAAAATTGCTGATTTTTTCAAATTTCCGCTCTGTGCAAATCGATTGCACTATAGTGCAAATCGATTTTCACAGTGTATTTTTTCAAAAATTGCATAAAATGCACTATGTGAAATCTATTGCATTCTAAGAGCAATCGATTGCATCAGTTAAAAAATGAATCTTTTTAATTCTTTTTCTTTGCAAATAGAGATTTTAGAGCAATAATACCATAAAACCTTATTTGTCAGATGCTTTGACCTGGTACCTACAAAACACAAATATTCAAAGATAAAGACATATATTTTTTTTTGTATTTTGATTAGAAGTTATTCAACAACACATATACAAAATACACAACCAAGGTGCTTGGAGATTCCTCAAGAACAAACTTAAAGATAGGAGATAGAAAAAGAGGAAGAACCAACCCTAATGTGATCTTGTCATGATCGAGTTGATATGATATGATAGAGGAATCTTAGGGGGGAAAATTGGGGTACAACGGGAATCTTGAAAGGCTCGTGAATCAAGCTAGGGAATTATTTAAGATGCTGGGGAAGTAATTAAAGATTCTTGATCCTCTGGGGATATAAGAACACCTGACATCATTAGACTGTATGTTGAGGATATGGCAGTGACTTTATAGTGGGATGCCCCTGCCTTTGTACCTGCTGGAGAAAATATCTGCAGGGATTTTGTGGATGGCCCTTAGACATTGTCCCGTTTCTTAAAGCCATTAGTAACTGTCTTTCTATTTTTTATGCGCGTATTTGTAAACTATAATCACATCCAAATGCATATGTTCAAAAATAACCATTGGACGTTTCCGAAAACAAAACAGAAAAACAAATAGTTTTGCACTTTCAAAGAGATAGTTTTGTAGTAATTTGAATAAGCATTTTTTGTACAAGGAGAAGAACATCCTAGTAAGAGAATGCCTCTGTAAGAATGAAAACTATACAAAACTATTACACAAAGAAAAACAGCTATGTGAAATGATCCCAATGGGGTTCCCATTCTGCTATTGCCTTTATGTCTTTGCGCGTCTCATCTCTTTTGCTGCTTGTCCGAAGTTGAATGGATTGATTAGTACCACTTGAGCTTGATAGTTGTTACCGAAGATTGGTTGTAAGGTGATCCAATGGGACATAGTTATACGCTTTAAATCCCTAACTTTTTCCTGGACCGCCCTTTCGGATTTTCATTCCACCGGGATACCCTTTTTTGCACAAGTCGCCTTTTCAGGTTTTCGACTTGCCGGGTGTACAGATTTTTTTATATGTATATCCCTAATTTTTTCTCGAACCCTTTTGGTTCGCTGGGATGCCCTTATTTTTTCCTAGGCCAGTCAACCTAGCGGGTCTTTGTTCATGCGTAGTATCTTTTAACTATGTCTCTGTTTACAGGGTGCGGAAGGTCGTCACCGTCCATAGTGGTTAATATCATGGCTCCACCAGAAAATATGTTCTTGATTACAAATGATCCTTCGTATGTGAAATTCCATTTTCCCCTGGGATCACCTTGCGGCATTATGATGCGCTTGATTACTAATTCACCAGCCTGATATACCTGACATTTGACCTTCTTGTTAAAGGATTTAATCATATGTTTTTGGTACATCCGACCATGACAGACAGCCGCGAGCCTCTTCTCATCAATCAGGTTTAATTAGTCAAGACAATTGTGAACCCAATCGTCTTCATTCAAACCTGCATCCTTCATGATCCTCAAGGAAGGGATCTATACTTCAATGGGTAGGACAGCTTCCATACCGTATACCAAAGAGAAAGGGGTTGCCCCTGTTGATGTACATATTGTGGTACCATAACCACGAAGAGAAAATGGTAATATCTCGTGCCAGTATTTGTATGTCACCGTCATCTTCTGTATGATCTTTTTGATGTTTTCATTAGCAGCTTCTACAGCGCCATTCATCTTCGTCCAGTAAGGAGAAGAGTTATGATGTTGAATCTTGAATTGTGTACAGAGCTCGGTGATCATAATATTGTTGAGATTGGTACCTTTATCTGTAATGATTCTTTCTGGAATACCATACCGACAGATAAGGTTATGCCTGATGAACCGGGCTACGACATTCTTGGTACAGAAGAAATGAGGCCGCCTCGACCCACTTTGTGAAGTAATCAATGGCAACCAGGATGAAGCGGTGCCCATTAGAAGTTGTACGTATAATCTCCCGAATCATATTGATGCCCCATATTGCGAATGGCCAGGGAGCATTCTAGATGTTTAGTGGAACCGAAGGCACATGTACTTTATCAGTATAGATCTGGCATTTGTGACAAGTTCGTGAATGTTGATAACAGTCCGCTTCCATAATGGACTATGATACGATGGGAGAACTGACTTGGGATTTTGCGTTTGTGTTCCCAAATGTTTCGGTTTAGCAAGAGTCGCCACCGACTTTTTATTTTATCCTAAGGAAAGGTAAAAAAGCACAGGAAAGACCTTTGAGATGTTTTCTTGGGTTTGGGGAGTAGATTATAGAAAGGGAAAGTATTAGCACCCTTTATATCCATGGTTATCCATGGGCTCTTAGTTACTTGCTTAGATAAGTTGCCTTGCTTTTCAATTGTTTGAAATGGTGCTTTGTGTGTGGTTTTGAAAGATGTTTTGAAAAGACGCCATCGTTGTGGCAACCTTTGTAATGATTCTTGTTTTGAATGTATACAAAGGTGTTTTTGTCTTTTGAAAAGTTTTCAATGTTTTGAAAGTAGGGTTTTAAAATTGTGTTGTGAGGTGTGTTTGAAAATAGCAAGGATGTTTTGCAAGATTTTGATCAAGTAACTAAGAGTTTGTCTACCCTATTTTACTCAAAGATCTTTCTTATGTTTTTAACCCTTTTAACAGTGTTGTTTCACCATTTGTATTTGGTGAACAACCTTGTGTTAGGATTTTAAACGGGACAGGCGCGGGTCAACGTATAGACCATAATAGCAATAGTGTCAAGTATTTTTGGCAATTTTCTTGAGGGACTTGATCATTTTGTTTAGGCAACTCATATAGCGTCATCGAGGGACTATGATCTTTTGTTTTGTTTTTGTTTGGCCAAAGTACTTGACATGCAACCATGGCCCATTTTTGAAGGCAACAAGTGGATTATAACCCTAGGGGTGCAAGTGTGCATTGTGTTTGTTTTTCATGCATTGTTATCTTGGATTAGGTCAAGCTAATTGTTGATTTTATTTGGCATACAAACCCTAGGTCTAATCATGGCATATTTGAAAGCTTAAAGGTGCGAGAATTTAAATTCTACACTATTACAACATGATATAGGGAGGGGGTACAAATTTGAATTGGGGGTATTTGACAAGAAACATAAACCCTAGTTTACTATTACATCCAAATTGAATCTCAAATGCATCAAATTTTAAATGTACAGTATTTAAATAATCAAGATAAATAAATATCAAATAATATGTATTATGCAAAAAGAAGTTTTTGTTTGTTTATCTATGCAAAGGTATTTTTAATGTGAAAAATTATAAAGAAATAAATAAAGAAAAATTAATTTTATTTGTTTAAAGGATGAAACCCTAATTTCTCTTAAAAAATAAATATTATGTATTATTTATATGCAAAAAATGTATTAATATGTGTAAAAATGAAATATACTTAAAAAAGGTATTTTTTAGTATAAATAATAATAAAAAATAAAATGTGATATTTTTGTATTTTTATTCTAAGTATTTAATAAAATAAAAGTATATATGTTTATTATGTGTATATTAATCAAATTAAATGTGTACAAAATAAAATAAAATACGTACACAAATAAAATATATTCAAGAAAATATTTTTAATATGAATAAAAATAAATAACAAAATAAAAGTATAAAATGTAGATATTTTTTCAAGTTTTCAAATAAATTAGGAAAGTATTCAAAATGTTTTTATATTAAAAAAGTAAAAATAAAATACCAAATAAATGTAAAAAATTATAAAAATATTTTTTGGGCATTTATTATATTTGGAAATAAAATAACAAAGTCAGAAAAGAAAACAAAAATTCAAAAATGCAAAAATATAAGAAATTGGGCCAGGGGGTGTGAAACTGAAAAAAAAAAGGTGTTAGAAGCAAAACTGGCCAGGCCCAGCCCAAGCCATCATCTTCAACCTCCAGCATTTGTCAAACGCGCGCGCGCCTGGTTCAAACTTGGACATCCTGTTTCAGTGATCTTTTTCCAAAACTCACAACATCAAACTTGTAGAGAATTTTAATACGATTCTAACCATATAAAGCATTGATCCTAACTCTCAAAGACCAGAGAGAATTTCTCTGGCCCTAAAATCTGACCTAGCTTTTTTCACATGTTCATGGATGAAATTCTCCTAGCACACTTAATATAAATGAAAGCTGAGCATATGTATGGCTTCCTAGCAATGAATATTACATTTTTCATTCACAAACCTAAGGCTAAATGTTCCTAAATAGAGAGATAGAAAGTGATGAAAAATCTGTTTCAGTTGGATTTGAGTAGGGCAATGCAGCAACTTCCAAGGGTGCTTGAGGTCCTTTTGAGCTTGCCTGAGGTCCACTGAAGCTTTTCCAATGCTTGACTTGCTTTGAAGTAGCCTGAATCGTGCTACAGAACTCAACCTGCAAATCTTTGAAACAAAAATGGCAATGTGTGTTAATGGTGTTACAGCTAGCAATGGAGGCCTGGAATAGTTCAGGTGAGTTGGTTGGAAGGTGTTTGAAGTCTCTTTGGACAAAACGCACGATGGAATTTGATGATGGCTTGCAAAATGCAGAATTGGCCTTATTTTGCAAGAAAATGGGGATTTGGTGCACAAGGAGTTTTGAGAGGGCAAGGCCTCGTGTTTCTGGCTTGATAGGATGTATGAAACTTGTTTGACAACTTTGTTTTAGTTGGTTTTATCAGATGAGAGAGATCCCTTGTGTTTTGCAAGTTTTCTTCTTTTTGAAGCAAAAGGGAGGAAGTGAGGTTATAGACTTGTACAGGCCATCCTATCACCCTGCACACAACCCTCTTGGCCCCTCTAATTAATGGATTTTGTTTGAAGCCTGAGACCTGGTTCAATGCTCTATGATATTGTTTTGACATAAAGCAAAGTTCAAGCAAAAATGGCATTGTTACTTTTTCCATTTAAGGCTTAATCTAATGTACAATACCCTAATGACCAAGACAATGCCTTAGCTCAATGGATATGCATTAAATTATCGATTACAAACTGGTTTAGAGGCCTGTAATTGTGAACCAAGCTAGCTAGATCAGATTTGGCAAGTGGTATGAACATGTATTGGCCATGGATCAAAGTGAATTTTTGCCAACTTCAAGCATTCGATTCTCCCTAACCACAAAGGTGATTGAGGAGTTCTTGGACAATTTGGAAAGCTTGCAACATGTACTATAATCCATCTTTGAAATGCAACTTGAAACTCCAAGTTGAACTATGTGAAAAATGGCCAAGAATATGGGTCAAAATCCTGCCTAAACTAGGGCAAAACTTTTCTAAGTTAAAAGTTTTAGGTACCCTTGTTCCAAAAATCATAACTTGAGATACAAGCTTCTTTTGAGATAATTTTGTGAATAAAAGTTGTAGACTTTGTGATAGACTACAAATTTCATGTTGTAAGTTTTGTTTGAATCCATTTGCATCTTTGTGAAAAAATGGGACAAAGTTAAGAAAAAATAAGAAAATTTTATAACTTAGAAAAATTCTAAGTTATGAAATTTTTTCATTTTAAACCCTAATTTGCATTTTTGGGTTTCTTGATGAACAAGTTTCATAATTTGACATGTCTAGATGAAAAATGACCTTTGGCATTGATTTTGACCAAAAAGTCAAAGTTTGACTTTTCAGTATACAGTCAAATTTTGATCAGTTGACTGAAAAATTCATCTGTCAATCCTAGGCATTTGAGATCTTTTGAACTTGTTGAATGGGTCAAGAAAATGTCATTGAGTCCATGGTTGAGCTTTATTTTCCATTGGCTAGGTCAAACAGTCAAAAATTGCCTTTGTATAGTCAAAATCCTAAAAATGACCATTTTACCCTTTTGGTGATCTGATCAAATTTCTTGTGAAATTGTGATCCAAACTTGATCAAATGGTTCATATGAGTTCATAATGTTGATGTGGGTCAAATGTTATGAGTTTTGACTGTCAATTGGCCACAGTTGACTTTTTCCCCAATACAGCTGATTTATAGGTCAACTGTCCAATTGACTGGGCAAAAATTTGGATCAAGGCTTGAAACTTGGTATGGACAAACTTGTGAATCCAACATGAAGTATGAAAGTCATTTTAGGCATTGTGGGTCAAAACATCCTTGTGCAAACTCAAACCTTAATTTAGGTCAACAGTGCAAGGAGGTGTCTTGAGCAGGACAAACCCTAGCTAGATCTGGAGTTCTAAGAGTCTTGTGATGAAAAATGTTGATGAAATGGGAGGGAAAATTTTGAGGTACAACATGGACCAATATTATCCTACCCGTATGATCTTTTTAGCCATCATGTGCCCACTAGAATAGGTGCCAAAGGTACCTTCATGCAAATCATCCATAATCTTTTCTGCTTCACTTTTATCCACACACCAGAGCAAAGTAGAGTCGTGGTTGCGCTTGTAAAGGATCTCATTATTGAGGAAGAAAAATTGTCAAAGATCCTTCTTAGTAACTTCTTATCATTGACCGAAGCTCCCTCAGGATACTCTTAGGCTTCGAGATATCTTCTGACTTCATGGAACCAAGGTTTATCAGCTACCTCTTCAGTATTAATCTCATGACAGTATGATGGTTCGTCCATCCTCTCAATAGTGATCTGAGGAGCCTCAATATCCCACCTGACTTTGAACATAGATGACATAGTAGCTAGCGCGTTCGCTTGTTGATTTTCCTCTCGTGGAAAATGCTCAAAGGTAACTTCTTCAAAATATGGAATTAATGTCAACACATGCTCTCGATAAGGGATGAGGTTAGGATGCTTCGTGTCCCATTCTCCCTTGATTTGACTGATTACTAGGGCCGAGTCTCCAAATACACTCAAGAATTTAATCCTCAAGTCGATAGCAGCTTTGAGACCCATAATGCATGCTTCATATTCAACCATATTGTTGGTACAATTGAAACATAGTCTAGTAGTGAAAGGAGTATGATAGTGTTGTACCCCAAAATTTGCCCTCTCATATTTCTCAAAACATTACAAGAAAAATCTCCAAGTGGTTCAAGCTTGCCCAAGAGTTGGACAGACAAGCTATCTCCTAAGGCAGTCAACCCCAAATTAGGGTTTTGGGTTGCATCAAGATCTTTGAGTCCAAGTGACCTCAAGTTTTCCCAAATGTCCTAATATGTTCTCAAGGTCATCCATGTCAAGTTTCAAGCCTTGCAAAGGAAGTTTGCTCAGTCAATTGCTCAAAGGGTCCAAAAGTCGATTGTGATAGGGCAAAAGTCAACTGTGACCCAAATACAGTCAAACTTCAAGATTTTTTTGTCAACATTCTCATTTTTAAGGATATTTCATCATTTGATCAAGTATTGATCATGATTCATCAAGGATTGCTCAAAATTCATCAAGATTCAAAAGTTGCTAAATTAGGGTTTTGCAAGAAAAGTCAACTCAACTTTGACCAAGCATAACTTTCTCATACTTTATGAGAAATGACCCATCCAAAGCTCATTTTGCATAGGATGCAATTTCTTAAAATCCATCTTCATACCCCAAGATCAAGAAATGCACTCACAAGAAGTTATGAATTTGGACATTATAGGTCATTTTTGAAAGTCAACAAAAACACCTTTTTTGCCAAAGCTGATAACTTGAGCATGAAATATCAAAATTATATGATACCAAAAGGGTTGGTTAGAGGACATCTCAAGCTTTATAAAAAGTGCAAAAACACCTCCAAAAGTTCAAAATTGAAGAAGTTATGCATTGTTGAAGTTGGACATTTTTGCAAAATTGCCAAAAGTCAACTACCCCCAAAACTTCAAATTTTGTCAAATGGGCCCATTATTTTCCACTTGATTTGAGCTTTCATCATTGTCCACGTGTTCTAGCTTCATCCACGAGCCCATATTCTATTTTTATTATTTTATTTGATTTTTATTTGAATTTATTCATTTTAAATCAAATTAAATCATGTAAAATCCAAAACTTTGATTACCTAAGATTTTTTGGCCGTTTCAGGTTGTAATTATCATTAATATCATCATCAAACTCGAATCTCACAATATCATGTGCAAAAAGATTGAAAATTGGCAAATTTGGAAAGTTATAAAGAGTGAATAAAATCAAATTCCAAGGCATTGATTTAGAGAGATTCAATCCAAAATTGTTACCCTAATACATTCCATACTACATAAACAAGCCAAAGGAATCGAAATAAGGGTTGGAGGCTGCAAGAAGAGGCAGAACAAAGTTTGAAAAAATGGTAAAAAGCTTGAATTCAAAATCATAGCAAGAGGCGTTTTCAGAAGTCAAAACCTATCCCAATCGCTTCCTGGAAGTTCACTGAAGCGAAACCAATCCAAAGCAAGATTAACCACACACCACAAAGCGCTGTAAGTATCACGATAACCCGCCCTGCTCTTGAAATCGTAGTTCATCATTCTTGCATCATTTGAACAAATTGCTTGCATATTTGTAATCCTCACAATGTTTCTAAGTTTTTGCATTATTCAATTTTGTTTATCTAACCTTTAACGTAAAGCACCATTGTTAGGGTTTTGCATCTTAGTTTAGGTTTTTCGTTTCAGATAAAATTAGCCTTAGTGATGGCTATAAGCGTGACCAGAAGAGGAAGACGAATACAACCATGGCCTTGGAATGGATTTATGTAGCCTGGAACGAATTTTGGAGCAAGCCTGCGCATTTAACTGCAGATTAAAATTCGCATGTAATACTATTACAGGCCTGAGGACAGGGACGAGATCGTGTCCTCCTCCGATTGGCCGGTTCAAATAATTTTCGCGCATTTTTGTTTTGCTGGCATGTTAACTTGTTTTGTTTTATTATTATTATTATGTAATCTATTAACAAACGAAGCAAAACAGCGTAGTGGCAAGCGTGCGTTCCAATCACCATAAGGACCTGGGTTCGAATCCCAGGTCCTCCACTTCTTTGATAATTTTATTTTTCAGGTGATCACATGTACATCCAAGCGTGCAGTTCACCATACACCTTCACATATCCAATTTCCAGATGGCCCAAGGCCAAATCTGATGGCCAAGATCTGATAGTCCACATGGAGCCAAGTCAGCGCATGCACACCAGATCACCAGGAGTCAACAAAGGCCAGCGCTTTTTGGGCCTTCCAATTGCTGTTCAAACTCCTAAATCAGGCCCATACCCCCCCCCCCCCCCCTTTCACTCATATTATTTTGTTTATTTATTTTATTTAATTAATTGCTTAATTATTTTTATTAATTTACTAATCAATTAAAAAATTCTTTTCTTTATAAAAATAAAACCATAAAAATATTTTCTTTATCAAATCAAATTTTAATTTTTTATTTTATTAATAAATACTAATTAAATTAATTTAGGTTTTAATTAGAATAACTTTAACTTATTTTTTGTAAATAATTAAAATTAACTAGACTTAATTAGGTTTTACTAATTCAATTAATGTTTATTTCTTTATTAAAATACCAAAAACCCAAAAATAATTTATTTTATTAATTAATTAATTAATTAATTAGTAATTAATTTAGGTTAACTTCTTTCTTAAAATAAAAAACAAAAAGATGTTTCCTTTAAACCAAAAGGGTCAAAACCCTAAATTTGCGCTCGATTTAATTTCCCGCACGCGATTCATTTTCTTTTATCCTATTATGTATCTGATTCCGGTTTGTAATAGTTAATAGGACTTTTATTTATTTTTTATCGCTTTATTTATTTTAAAATGGTTTGTCTTTGGCGATGTAAATACCCGACGCCTTGTAATTTAAATTCCGCATTTTATTTCCCGTAAAATATAACTGTTAGATGTTTGATAATAGGGATGCATGACAAGACTGAATGTTTTAACTTAAAATCAACTTAGATCACCCTTAACATGTACAAAGATAAAATTAACTGAAAACGACACACTCGCACATGCGCACTCTTAGGGTACACCCCACTTGGTTGCCTTCGTACGCGGTCATTAAGTATAGGTTGTTTTAGAGGTCGCCATCTTGTCTAAAGATCATAGTCGCCTCGAAACGGTTGCCTCGGATATAATTGCCTCAAACAAATGATCTAAGACATTAGGGTTACCACTAAAGCGTCCTAACATTGCTTTAGTGACCGTATGTCCCTCATTCGAATTGACCCCCCTACTCACTAATAGTGGGATAGCATTGTCTAAAAGAAATTAGCATAGAACGATTCCTTTTTCGAGTAGGTAGATGGTTCTTAAGTACTTGTTCTTTCAAAAACAAAATCTTTTTCACACTTACACTTTTCGAACAAAGTTTTCAAAAACACTTCATACGCTCTTGAGGACAGAAGCAAGAGTTAAATCGAAGTTTTCAAACAAAACTTTTTTTCAAACCCACAAGCACAAAGAAAACAATTTTGAAAACAATTGAGCAAGTACCTAAGAGCCCATGGATAACCATGGATAGAAAGGGTGCTAACACCTTCCCTTTCTATAATCTACCCCTCGAACCCGAGAAATATCTCGAAAAAGGAATTTTTCTGTGCTTTTTTTTCCTTTCCTTGTTGGATAAAATAAAAGCCGGTGGCGACTCTTGCTTTCCGCGACATTTTGCAAAAACAAACGCAAAACGCAAACCAACATTCCAAAAAACAGTCAGTTCTTCCCACCGTATCACAGATAGCCTTCGGGAGATATGATCACAACACCGACGTTGTTGCCGAGTGCGTTGGAAGCTCCATCAAAAACCATAGTCCATCAAGATACTTTTTCAGGTCCTTCATCCAGTCCAGGTTCTTCATAATCAGTTACTAACATGATTGGTAGTCGTCCATAGCCTGATGAGCCAAATGATCAGCTAATACACTTCCCTTAATTTCTTTATGGGTTGTATATTAAATGTCGTATTTGGTCAGGATCATTTTCCATCTTGATATTCTTCCTGAGAGAATGGGGTTCTCGAAGATGTATTTGATAGGATCCATTTTAGATATCAATACGGTAGTGTGAGTCAACATATACTGTCTTAGTCAGCAAGCAGCCCATGCCAAAGCACAACAAGTTTTCTCGAGCAGTGAGTATCTTGTTTCACAGTTGGTAAACTTTTTTCTAAGGTAGTATATTGCATGCTCTTTTCGACCAGACTCGTCATGCTGCCCCAGCACACACCCCATTGAATTCTCTAATATTGTTAAGTACATGATCAGTGGTCTTCCTTCAACTGGAGTCATAAAAATTGGAGGCTCTTGAAAGTAATATTTTATTTTATCCAAGGCAATCTGGAAATAGTTATTCCACTTCACTACTTGATCTTTCTTAAATAATTTGAAGATTGGCTCACAAGTAGCGATCAGATGGGAAATGAATCTGGAAATGTAGTTCAGACGTCCCAAGAATCCCCTAACTTCCTTCTCAGTGCGAGGAGTTTGCATTTCTTGTATAGCTTTAACCTTTGTAGGATCTACTTCAATACCTTTGCCACTAACAACGAATCCTAAGAGCTTACCGGATCTTACTCCAAAGGTGCATTTATTCGGGTTCAGCCTCAGATTGTATTTCTTCATCCTTTCAAACAGCTTCTACAGGTGATCAAGGTGCTCCTCTTCAGTCTGAGACCTAGCTATCATATCATCCATGTAGATCACTATCTTGTGATGGATCATGTCATGAAACAAAGCTACCATGGCACGCTGATAGGTTTCCCTAGTGTTCTTTAACCCAAACGGAATAACTTTGTAGAAGAAAGTGCCCCACTGTGTGACGAAGGTTATTTTCTCCATGTCCTCAAGTGCCATTTTGATCTGATTGTACCCGAAGAAACCATCCATGAAGAAGAATACCTTATGTTGTGCAGTGTTGTCAACCAGAACATCAATATGGGGAAGCGAAAAGTCATCCTTGGGGCTTGCCCTATTCAGGTCTCTGTAATCCACACACATACGTACCTTACCGTCCTTCTTAGGTACCAGAACAATATTGGCAACTCATTATGGATAGGAGGTGACAGCTAAGAAACCAGTGTTGAACTGTTTCATGACTTCGGCCTTGATATTTTCTGACATCTCTGGCCACATACGACAAACCTTTTGTTTCACTGGAGGGCAGTCTTCGTATGACCAGGCAAAGACCCCGACATAGTCATGTAGCATCTCAATTAACCGCTCCTTGACACCATGCTCCATATTGGAACCTATCTTGACTTCCTTATTATCCTTTTTAATACCCAAATTTACTGTCTCAATCGACTCTTCATGAGGTTGTATTGCCCTTTCCTCCTGTTGTAACAGTCTCGCAAGATCTCTTGGTACTTCACAATCTTCCTCACCTACGTCCTTGGCTCGGTAGATCATATTTTCAAATTCATAATTGGCAATAGCAGAACTGTTACCAATGGGATCCATAGTGGATGTGGATCTGAAGTTTGATATGTGGGTGTGTGAAAGAAAGGCATAGCTAATTTTGATAAAGTAAAAAGTAGAAAAGAAAAACAGAGAGCATAAAAATTGTATGCAAAACGTACAATAATTTATTAATGATATATGAAGATGAATTAGTAACCCTCACAAATAAACCATTGTGCTTCGGGTAAAGCACAAGGCTTTAGAGTTTCAATTGTTTAAATATTACATGTCACAAAAAAATAAAAGACAATAAATCATGAATAAAAGTAATAGAAACAAAATCTTTGGCCTCCCAATTGTTGAGTCCATCGCTGATGGTTGGGAAGATCCACTTGTCCATGTTACAGTCGCTATCACTGTCCTCCAATGAATTGACTCCATGCTTGCTGATGCGTAGTGGTGGTCCCCCGGTGCGAGCACGACTAACAACTCTCTGGGCCCCTGAAGTAAAACCCAAACCAAACTTGTCATATTTGTAGGGAATATCCGGAAGTTGGCCCAAATGGTACACCCACCTTCTTCGAATACTGCTTTGGCATCCCTCAGAGAAGCCATTTTCAACGGAGGTCTGGTAGTCTTTGGAATACTAGTAGCGGTCTTGGTTGCAGCAACTGTCTGTGGAACCTCCCCAAAGTTATGACAGAGGGTCTCAATGAACTCACTGTCCATTTCAACATATCTGAAAGAGCTCAGGTGGCTCACCATGTATTCTTCCTCACCATGGACTGTGATAATCTTTTCGTTGACTGGGTACTTCAACATCTAATGCAAAGTAGAAGTAACAGCACCAGCCCCGTGGATCCAAGGGCGACCCAATAAGCAGGAATAAGACGGGTGGATGTCCATCACGTAGAAAGTTGAGTTAAAAGTATGGGTACCAACTTTGATAGGGATGTCCACCTCCTTGTGCACCATTCTCTTGGAACCATCGAAGTCCCTCACCATAATATTACTGGGCTTCAGCAAGAGTCCTTCACAATCCAGTCTGTCCAAAGCTTTCTTAGGTAAGACATTCAATGATGAACTTGTATCTACCAGAACATGAGCTAAGGTGATTCCCATGCACTTAATAGAGACATGCAGGGCATCATTATATTTCCTTCCCTTGGGAGTTAGATTAGCATCAGAAAATCCCAGTCCATTATCAGCAGTCAGGCTGACAACACAGTTCTCAAATTGATCAGCAAAAGTCTCTTGAGGCACATAAGCAGACTTCAGAAACTTTACCAAAGCCTTAGCATGGGCTTTAGAGCATAAAAGTAAGGTCATCATTGAGATTTTTGAAGGGGTTTGCCCCAACTGCTCCACATCATTGTAATCACTTTTCTTTATTATCTTTAGTATCTCTTTCATTTCTTTTTTAGAAGCCTCGGGAGTGACTTATTTGTGTGCCTTCGTCCGGACAGGCTCAACCAGTACCTCTTTTCCCCGAGTCTCAATTGACTCCGTAGCAGGGATAGCATCATGGATAATAGTAGGAGTGGCAATGGGAGTACTAACAAGAGTAGCAACAGGAATAATCCAAGGAGTAGCAATAGTCTTTGGAGAGATTTCGAGAGAAAACTCTTCCTCTTCTCGTAATTTTATTGGTCCCAACGATGTTGTCAATGTCAGGATCAGTATATTAAACAACTTTATCTTCAACAACCAATAGGTCTTGCTTGACGCCATGGTAATAGACGTCAGCCCCATAATTATAAGGAACGGCTTTATTAGAGGAATATGGTATCGGGCCAGGAAGGGTGATAATCAAGGGAGCAATGTTGGGAACAAATGTAATCCTAACGGGTCTTTTGGTGGAGACCTTGGGAGGATTGTCGGAAACGGTAAATATTGAGACATCTTCACACAAATTTCTTGCAAGGGGAACTTTCTCAAACAGAATTTCTTTGCCAACCATTAGGCGCTAGATGCCCATCTTTAATAACAAACAACCATCTGGTAGAGACATGCATAAGTGGAAACCCTCACCACAACCCGGAAATAGACCGGCTCACAACAGATTCTATTTAACAGTCATAAGAGGAGTAGCTAATTCATCCACAGAGGAAACAAACAGGTCGTCGTCAACAACATTGAAAACCAAGCCATGTTTGGGCATTGGCGCAGTTATTACATTAGGTATCTCTAGAAGGTCAAACTCAATCTCTTTCTCCTCGATAAGATCCTGCACCTTTTTTTTCAGAGCCCAACAATCGTTTTTATCATGCCCCAGACTTTCAGAGTGGTAGGAACATCGGGAATTTGGGTTGTAGCAAGGAGATGCAGTATTGGGATTCTTAGGAGCCTCCTTTAGGGTGACCAAATTAGACTTCACCAAATGTGGCAAAACCTGTGATAAGGTCATGTTCATCCGGGTGAACTGTCTTCTGGGCGCATCCGGCCTGCGCTGATTGTTTCGTTGTTGATTTCATGCAGGATTGGAGATCATAACAGCCCCTACTGTCGGACGATGTTCAGTTTTGCTGTGATTTCTCTGGCCATAAGTAGCATTGACCTCCT
This sequence comes from Vicia faba, assembly GCA_948472305.1. NCBI lineage: Eukaryota > Viridiplantae > Streptophyta > Magnoliopsida > Fabales > Fabaceae > Vicia > Vicia faba. Next base: position 340,526,674 of record OX451736.1, read on the forward strand.
TCTTTCTATTGAAGGTTTTCTTTACTGTACTGGAGGATGCATCCCTCTGAATCTTAAAACTCTTAATACCAGCTTCTACTCGCTCACCGGTAAAGATCAGCTCAGTAAACCCAGCTGAAGAGCTTCCAATCAGATGGTTGAAGAATGGACCAAACAACGTGCCCAAGAACATGTCTATCAGCTCTCTATCAGACATAGGAGGCTGGACTCTTCCCGCGAGATCCCTCCACTTATGGGAATAATCTTTGAAACCTTCGTTGGAACCTATAGACATACTTTGCAATTATGTATGAGTTAGGGCGAGGTCAGCATTATATTGGTACTGCTTGTAGAAAGAAGCAACCAGATCTTCCTAGTTAGGAATATTGGTTCTTTCTAGTTTATAGAACCATTCCAACTGCGTCCCTGCCAGACTTTCCTGGAAGAAATGTACCCACAGATTCCTATCAGTAGTGTGGGGTTTAATCTTCCTGACATATGACCTTAAGTGCAGCTTAAGACATGAGACATCGTCATACTTATAAAATGTGGGGACCTTAAATTTCTGCGAGATGACCACCACTGAGACCAGTCATAGTTCTTCAAAATCCAGCCCAGGTACCCTCTGAATCTCCATAGCATTGAGACGATCCTCTAGCTGTTTGTGTTTATCATCAGTAGGAGGATACTGCTCCTCAGAGTAATCATCCTCTTCCTCATCAGTCTCGGGGTTGTTGTTTTCTTCTATTGGCTTCTCTTCTTGATTGTCCCTTTCATATGACGGGGTTACAAAATCTAGAGCTCGCTTAGTCGGTCCTCTGAACCTTCTTCCCAAATTCAATACACCAGCTGATTTCTTTGCCTTTTTCTTCTTCTATTTGGTGATGAGAGCTTTCTGATCCTCTCGCCCCTTAGCCAGAGCCAGGAACATTTGCTGAAACTGAGCGTTTTGAGCATGAAGATTCTTTACTGTTTGTTCAAGAGCCATTTCTTTTGCTGAAATAAACAACGAAAAGGGTTATAAGTGATTCCTCCCCTAATTCCTAGGAGAGGTACATTAGGGAATTCCCCATAATAATCAATGATGGTAACATCTTCCACAGATCGAGGGCACCAGTGAATGTCTGAATGCGTGAGAGACATTAACCCATTAGACCATCTTAAGCATTACTCGTTCTTCACAACAGATCCGGGTAGGTGAGAAATAAACCACCTAGCCAACAAAGGAGTGCAACAGATGAGGGTTCCTCTTCTCTTTACAGTGCAAGTGTGAAAAGAGTGCAGAATGTCTCCAAGTAAAGTAGGCACTGGGTTACGAGACATGAAAACCTTGACCATATTCACGCCTATGAGTTGGTCCGGATTAGGGAACAGTACCATCCCATAGATGAGAAGGGCCAACACCTCTTCAAAGGATTGTAAATCCAAAGTATCCCAAAAATAGTGAGCCTTCTCAAACAAGAGATTGGCTAGAAAACTTTTGACACCACTTCTTGTTTCCCAATTGGTCACAACATTGGATCATTGTAAATACAGGGCTTGAGCGATCTCCTCAGGTTTTGGGTCTCTTTACATACTGTTGAAGGGTAACTGGTTAAGAATAGGCACTCCCAATAATTGAGAAAACACTTCCATGGTAGGCACCAACTGGTAATCGGGAAATGTAAAGCATTGATGTAAAGGGTCAAAGAACTGAAAGAGAACTTTCACCATGTCTTCATCAGGGCTTGAGGTGACCAAACTGAGCAGTCAACCATGTCTTTTGGTGAATGGGGAATACTCAGGAACCCTTTATGCCAATTCATTGAGTTGAGGAGGCACCCTTACGAGGTTTACTTGGATAGTATTTCTGCGAATGGGAGCCATGTCCTACAAAATAGACACAAAGATAAGTCCTAAAAGTCCTTGAAATGGTTAGTGTAATATGCCATGTTATGATGTTATGATGTCATGTACAAACAAATATATACAAGCATACAAACAGATCCTTAGGTTAAGGCTTGCATGGATTCCATAGGTAAGTACCCTCTTGAAGTATAGTTGCTTCAACCTGTCCTATTTAATAATAATCGGGTTCTAGGGAATCTCAATATCATCGATCATACTTCACCGGGAATTGTTTCAGCGCAAGCCTCTTTATTGGTGATCGAAATATCCCGAAAGTCAGATCTCAATGACTGTAGTATCGAGTATCAACCAACTTCGGACTGCACCAAAGCTGGATATCTCACTACTTCCTAATGGCCAAGTTGTTCAATTAAAGGTTCTAAGGTCAGTTGGTGCTTCATGATACCACACAGCGGCCCCATATTCTCCTTGACTACTCAAGGGCTACCGGTACCAACAAATGTGTCACACCAACATAACTATTGTTTCAACCGTGTTGGTATACCCTGCACAGTTCCCACGATCTATTGCTACTTACCTAAAAAGTGCCCCAGATCCGGGTGTAGGATCTTTACAAGTAAACCCAAGAAAAAACCCTTAAAGATAAAGTAATCAAAGCATACAAGGAAAGCAAATTAAATATGAACTAAGATCTAAGGTAACCCCACTTTTTATAATTCCCCAGCAGAGTCGCCAGTTCTGTGATACGGTGGCAGAACCGACTGTTATACTGGTTTTCCGTTTGTGTTTGCAAATGTTGCGATAAGCAAGAGTCGCCACCGACTTTTATTTTATCCAACAAAGGAAAGGGTGAAAAGAACAGAAAAAGACCTTTCGAGATTTGTTTCTGAGTAAGGGGGTAGATTATGGAAAGGGAAGGTGTTAGCACCCTTTCCATCTGTAGTTTTCTACGGGCTCTTAGATGCTTAGCTCATTTGAAAAATACCTTGTGCTTTTTGTGTGTTTTTGAAAAGTATTTTAAGTGCCATAGTGAGGAAATTTTCTTTATGATAACTCTTGTATCAGTCCTCAAGAGTGTTGATAAAGCATTTTGAAAAGGTTTTTGAAAATTGTTTTGTGTAAGTGTAAAAAAAAATTTTTTTGAGCAAGCATCTAACAACTATCTACCTTTACTCAAAAGGTTCGTTCTTTTCTTCCTTTCCTTTAGACAATGCTATCCAACTATTAGCAAGTAGGTAGCCTTAGTCGTTTAGATGTTTGAGGGGCATTCGAAGGGACGTTTTATAGTCACAAAGGCAACTGGGCAAGAAACCTTAGTAACTACCCTAGGGTGTTAAGAACATTGTTTACCGAGGAAACATCGAGAGGGTCATCGAGGGACTTATGATCTTTTTAAACTGGAGGGTAGCCACTAAAATCTCTCACGTTTCGAGAGTCGTGACTATTTTCCGAAGGCAACCAAAGTGGGAGTACCCTAGAGGTGCGCATGTGAGGGTGTATTGTGATTTAGTTATTCGTCTGGATGTTATGTTTGCTAACATTTTGTTTTTAATCTTGTCGTGCAAACCTATTAATCATACATCTAACATTTCAAATATGTACAGGAAATAAAATGCGAAAAGTAAATCCTACGCTATTACATCCCATGAGCAGTTATAATATTTAGGAAAAAATGTGAAAAGATAAACTAACTATTATAAGATCAAATGAGCGACCTATACATTCTTTCTAGAATTTAAATCAAAAGAAAAATAGAAAATAAAAATGAGAAAATATTTCTTGGAAAGAAAATCCTAAAAAGCCTAAGTATTAAGAAAAATATTTTTTTGGCATTTTTGTGGTTTGATTTTAATATTTAAGACCTAAGTCAAAATTAGTTTTAATTTTAAGAAAAAAAGTGAAAAAAATGTTAAAGTAATTAAATAATTAATTAACAAAATTTAATCTTACTAAAAAAAAACTAAGCCTAATGTTTTTTATGATTTTTGATTTTAATTTTTAAACAAATTAAAACAAAAATTAAAAGAAGTAAATAATAAAGATAAAGCAAAAATATAAATGGGCCTAATAGCAAAAGAAAAGAGAGGGTATAAAGTGAAATTCGCTGGGTCCAAGTGAGAGAAGTCCATATTTGCCCTTGGATTCAGTGGGGAGATCCCCAGGAGAGTCCATGGTGAGACTGTGTGTTCAGGGCGCTGGATCCAGATCAGATGTACATATCATGGCATGGACTTGATGGTGTATGGTGAGCATGCGTAGGACCTGCCAGTACTGGATTTCCAAATGACATGTTAGAAAAATATAATACATGACCTGGGTATCGAACCCATGCCCCTTTCGATTGCACATATTCCCCTTTACCATCTGAGTTGTTTGTCAATCGTTAGTACAAATAAAATCATGACATTACATTAGAAAACGAATCAGATATATATATATATATATATATATATATATATATATATATATATATATATATATATATATATATATATATATATATATATATATATATATATATATATATATATATATATATATATATATATATATATATATATATATATATATATATATATATATATATATATATATATATATATATATATAATTCGAAATCCCTACATGCATGTTGCGCAAGCCAAAAGGACAGGTATGCCTGGATTAAGATTCAAAGGAATCTGTTTCACATGCCTTAATAAAGGTATCTTGTTACTTAACAACCACAAACGTCATGCAACAATCAAAATTAAATTACACATGAGATGAATTTAAGATCGAAGGTTTGTTACCGATGGGATGCTTTGTTTTGGAGGGAGATGGCATGCAAAGTGTGCTTCGATTTTGGAAGCTTTGGTGTATTTCTTGCAGTCTTCGTGTGGCTCATATGGGGAAATGTGTGTGTACCTGGAGGCAAGGTTTTCGTATGGCTGATGCGTGTATAGGCCAAAATGTTTCTGTGTGCGGTCAGCCTGCAGCTTTGATTGGCAATAAGTATTTTGTGTGATGTCGTGTGTGTGTGTGTGTGTTCCCAATGGTTTTTTCTCCACCTTGGTAATGTATCTTTAGGCTTGGATTTATAGGGGTGTGAGGTGAATGTAAATGGCAGGGGACATCCATTAACCAGGATTTGAAGGCAAAATCAGACAAATTAAAGGATTGCGATTTTTGATGAATTCCTACCCTTTTGGGTTTTGGGATGAACCTGGACATGTTTCACTCCCTGACTCCTTCGAATGGGCCACATGTATGTTCTTCGAATGGACCAAATGTGTGTTATTCGAATGGACCACATGTGTATCCTTCCAATCCACCAAATTCATGTTCTTCGAATGGGCCTTTTGAATGTTTCTTCGAAGGGACCATATGAAGATGTAAAAAACACAAGATGGGGGGGTTGAATTGAAAACTTGAAAAAATAAAAGCTCAATGACACAATATTTTTATCCTGGTTCGTTTGATCTCATACTACTCCAGTCCACCCGTCAAGGTGATTTCTCCTCTCTCCAACGAGGTCTTAATCCACTAATTTCAAAGGATTACAAAAGCTACTTTAACAACTGTTAAAGTCTTCTTGAGTACAACCACAATCTGGTTAATCTAAAGGAACACTATTTAAATACAATTATACAAGATATATGTTGTTGTGTTTCTAACAAAAACTATTTATCACAACTGTGATAAATTACACATGATTATAGCTTGGAAAATATAAAGAATTCTGCTTGCAGCTTTGAATATGCATGAGTGGTAATATGGCAAAATTTTTATCGTTTTGAATGCTGACTTTGTTTATATAGGCAGTGGAATGACGTTGATCATAAAGCTTGTTTAATGTCATTAACACACTTTCCATTTAGAGAAGATCATGTCTGAAAGGAGCCGTTGGAATTGATGTTGTCTTGAATGATCAGTAACGCTTCAGAATCTTATCTCCTTACTTGCTGATGACACTTCAGAATATTGATGACTTGGATTATCATGTTCTTGTTTAGAGTCAGAGTTTACTTTGCTTAAGCGCAGGTTCTGGTCATCAATCTTTAGCGCATGTTCTGATTGCTTCAGCGTGAAGCTCTTTTGGCTTATCTTCTGATGCTGATATGATCAGAATTTTTGCATTCATAGAAAATAATTTTTAAGGTGCATATTTGTTCTTTGTATTTATTATTTTTTCTTTGTATTTGTTATCATCAAAACTCTAACTGAGGGTTATAGAATCAAACTATGTTCTAACAATCTCCCCCTTTTTGATGATGACAAAAACTAGATTTTTCAATTAAAAATAAAGAATAAAAGGATTAAGAGAAACTCCCCCTGGGTTGATTACTTCCTTTAAGTTCCTTGAGCATCAGAGTTTAGCTGCATCTTTCATCAGAATTTGTACCTCTTCAAACTTTTCAGAAGATAAAGATTAAGTAATTCAGAATGTTTGAGACTTCTGTCTCAGTAAACCGTTATTGAAAATATCTTACTTTCTCTCCCCTTTTTTGTCAGTTATCAAAAAGGCAATATAATTAGAGCCAAAATAGTTGAATTATATTAAAAACAAGAAGCAATGATAAGTTCCAGAACAGAAGAGAAAAAGAAATTAAGCGTTACAAATAAACAGATTTAAAACAAAAGATCTAAGAAGGAGGAGGAAGACGTGTGAACAAAGCTTCCAGCAAGCTCTTGATCTAAGAATTAGACTCTTCTTGCTTGCCCAAAATGCTCTTAATCTCTTTGTTGGTGTCCTCCTGCTTATCCAACCTTGCATGTATTAGAGAATTTTCTTTCTTCAACTCTTCTAGAGTTTGCATGACTGAGGAAGGTGTTGAAGTTTATTCAGAGGTTGGACGTTTCTCAGAGCATTCTGCAGCTTGTTCAGAGTGAAGCAGTTCTTCTGCTGTGATCATATCTTCTGGAGCAGCAGTCAGAGAGAAACTTTTTGATTCTGGATGAACTTCATCTGATGGATGATACTCTGTCCAGGGCGCATTATCCAGAGAGAGGATATCTTTCTTGAGCAGATGACTCAGAACTTGGTCTTTAAAAGCCTTTAGCCTAGCACTAAAGTTCTGCTAAACCTGTTCAAAACTTTGTTCCTTCAGCTTCAGTGTTTCATAACTTAGCCAGTTTCTGAATTTTGTCCATATATAATCAGAAGCAGCAGGATTAGTCATCTCTTGAGTAACATACCTCAAAGAATTTATCCATTCCTGTATCCCTGTTTCAAAAATCAACAAACTTGTACCAACATCTAATGTGGTTTTAGTTGGTTTAGGTTTGGGAATGGAAGTTTTGTGAGAGATAACAGCTAGTCTTTCCAGCGCAATTGGATCAATGACAAGTATTATGTTGTCAGCTGGACTGCTAGTGAGTGAACGAGTGGGAGAGTCAGGTATGATGATTGGAATGGTAGGGGAGTTTGGTGGTGTGGATTCCAGAGAAGAAGGAATTTCTGGAATGTCGTGGATGGTGAGAGGCATACGAATAGCAAGTGGTTCTGTGATTCCAGGTATTGGGATTGTATCAGAATCTGAATGAGGTTCTTCAGATTGGTTTGTTGAAACATGGTGAGGTTCTGGTTCATGGATATCAGAAGATTTATTCTCAGAAGGTTGAGCTTCTGGTTGTTGTATTTCAGGTTGAGGTGATTATGGAGAGTGAGGTTGCGGAATTTCTGGTGTGGTATCATAGTTTGGATTTTCAGGAAGTTGAGGGTTTGGATTTTATGGTATGGGAGCTGAAAAGTCTTGGTCAAATGAATCAATATCAGACAGAACTTTGGCAAGTTCTGGTTGGGTTTGTTCAGGATTTGGATTATGAGAAAGGGAGTGAATTTCATTCAGACCTAGAGTTTCTGATGGATCAAACCCTATGTCAAAGTCTTCAAATGTTTGTGGGGTTGGATGTTCTGGTTGAGTAGTTATGGTTTCAGATGTTGATATATTTATTGATTCTAAAACAGGAATAGAGGAAGGATTACCTTTCTTTTTGGCAGCTTTTGGAGTCCTCTGAGATGGTCCTTCTGCTGCAGCTTTCCTCTTCTTAGTCTTCTTCAAAAAAACTTCTGGAGCAGCCTGATGCAAGTCCTGGATATTGATTTTTGGTGCAATACCATCTTCCTTGCAAGCATCCAGATATCTGACTATTATTTCTGGCTTTGAGTCAATATTAGAAAATAGAGGAAAATCATCTAGAGGTATCCTTCTTGAAGTGATGGTTGCATGAGAAGTAATAGAAGGTTCCTTCTTGATATTCTCAATGATTTTCATCTTCTTCAGATTTTTTCCGTTCAGGGGCTTCCCAGCGGTTGCTTCCAGAGTGCTGATTTCCTGCGCTTCAGTCAAATGCTCTATCAGCCTATTCTCTGTCAGAATATCTGATATGAGTATTCCTAAGGGTATCCAGTCCCTTTTGGTTCGTTCATCTTCTCATGTTTCCTTCACACTAGTTCTAAGATGATTAAACAGCAAGTGTGGGAGGTTTACCTTAGTCCTTTTGGCAATAAAATAGATCAGAAACTGCTGATCAATGTTGATATAGTCTGGAGAGCTAGTTGGCTTCCTGTGATTGATACACCCCAGAATAATTTTAGCCCAGATTCCGTGGTGATCCTTAAGATCTCTGATTTTGCTGGAGGGAAGTCCATGAGTAAATATTTCCCTTGCAATAAACCCTACATCAGAGCATCTTTCAGCCATGTCAGTACATCTGACACCTCCACCATTGTAACCAATAAGCTTTGAAATTAGGTCTTCTGTAAAGACAATTTTCTTCCCCATGACATAATAGGTAACTTGATGATTTGAAGAAGAAGCATGTATCCAGAATTATTTGACAAGAATTGGAAATGTTGGCCCTAGAAGACGGTCAAAGTATTTGTTCCACCTTGAGCATTTACGTCTTCATACAGATTGAAGCCGTTTTCTTGCAAGCTTTCAAAGTCAATAATCAGTTCTGAAAGAACTTCCAGATTATCAATGGGACTGAGTAGCATTCTATAAGGTTCTTCGTACTGTTCCATTGAAGCAGATTCCTGAGTACATATTTTTTGGACGCTTGAAGAAGCCATTGTTGACACAAGATTTGAGGAAGATGAAAGGGGTTTTTTGAAAATACGAACTTGAAACGATTGAAATTATTTAGAGAGTAAAAAGAAGTGAATGTAAAAAGTGAGATTTGAGTTTAAATAGTTTTTCTTGAAAGCTTAAACAGTAAGAGAGAGAAATAATTAGTCATGATTATAAGCATTAATGACAACTAAAATTAGGGGATTCAGAAAGATACTGGAACGGTTACCCATGACGTGTGTCTCAATGCACCCAATCAGCGCTTTTGACCTTTTAGAAAAGTGAACATGTGTTCAGCCTCAGAAAGTAGTTGATGAATGGATGACAACTGTTTGATTATGTGAACAACACACTTCTATCCTTGAAATGAAATGTTAAGATCTTCATGGAAAGATTCTGAAGCAATCTGTACTTCTAAAACTCTGAAGACAGGTTGATCAGTAGTTCACAGAAAATAACAAAGTTCTGAAGGTTAAGATATGTAAATAAAACAATTTATTCTGGGCATAGCTTCATGCTGAGATGTTTCAGAATGAAGTTAAACCTATCTTCAGAAAGAGGTTTTGTAAAGACATTAGCCCATTGATGGTCTGAGTCAATGAATTTTAAGTTAAGAATCCCTTTCTGAATATAGTCCCTAATAAAATGATGTTTTATTTCTATATGCTTAGCCCTAGAATGCAAAACTGGATTTTTACTGAGACAAATAGCAGAAGTATTGTCACAGAGGATAGGAATGTTACTCTTAAATATGTTGAAGTCTTCAAGTTGAATTTTCAACCAGAGCATTTGCGTGCTACATCCAGCAACTGCTATGTATTCAACTTCTGTTGTTGATAGTGCTATTGTGGACTGTCTCTTGCTGGACCATGAGATCAGATTTTATCCCAAAAACTGGAAGCTTCCAGAAGTGCTTTTACGTTCTATTCTGTCTCCAGCGAAGTCAGCATCACAATATCCTACTAAGCTGTAATCTTTTGATTTTCTATAAAACAAACCCAGATTAGCAGTACCTTTCAAATACTTGAAAATTCGCTTAACTGCTGTTAAGTGAGATTCTCTAGGATCTGATTGGAATCTAGCACATATGCAAACACTAAATAAAATGTCAGTCCTTGAAGCCGTCAGATAGAGAAGAGAACCAATCATACCTCTGTAGACCTTCTGTTCTACCTTTTTACTTACCTCTTCCTTTTCCAGAATGCACGTGGGATGCATATGAATCTTCGAGGGCTTACATTCTGAGAGATCAAATTTCTTCAGAAGTTCTCTGACATATTTGCTCTGATGAATGTAAGTTCCTTTTGGAGTTTGGTTTATCTGAATGCCCAGAAAGAATTTGAGTTCCCCCATTAAGCTCATCTCAAACTCTGCTTGTATACATTTAGCAAACTCTCTTCCCAGAGAGGGTTTAGTAGATCCAAATATAATGTCATCAACATAAATCTAACATACTAACATGTCATTATTAACTGTCTTACAGAATAAGGTTGTGTCCACTTTCCCTCTGGTGAATTCCTTTTCTAACAGGAAGTTACTTAGTCTTTCATACGAAGCTCTGGGAGCTTGTTTCAGACCATAGAGTGACTTCTTTAGTTTGAAAACATATTCTGGATTTTTGGAATTCTCGAAACCAGGAGGTTGGTGCACATATACCTCTTCATCTATATAGCCATTTAAGAATGCACTTTTGACATCCATCTGATACAAAGTGATGCCTTTATTAACAACAAACGATATTAAAAGTCCGATAGATTCTAACTTGGCGAATGGAGAAAAGGTTTATGTAGAGTCTATCCCCTCTTGCTGACTATAACCTTGTGCTACCAGTCGTGCTTTGTTTCTGATGACTTCACCTTGCTCGTTCAGTTTGTTTCTGAACACCCATTTTGTACCAATGACGTTGAATCCTTTTGGTTTGGGAACCAGATCCCATATGTCATTTCTGGTGAATTGATTTAGTTACTCTTGCATTTCCAGAATCCAGTCATTGTCCAGAAGTGCTTCATCAATAGTTGTTGGTTCAATCAGAGAGACCAGTCCCATGAGGGATTCTTCAGAGTTTCTGAATGTTGATCTTGTTCTGATTGGATCATCCTTCTTTCCCAGTATTGTATCTTCTGGGTGATCAATGCTGCTTCTGAATAGTCTTTTCTGGCGTTGATCAACAGAACATGCTGGATTGCTTGTAGTATATCTTTTTGATGTTGAGGGAGTGTCTCTATTGAGAACTTATGATGAGTTGTCTTCAGTACATGTGAGTTCAACTTCCATACCTGCAAGTAATTCATTCTGCTTTGACTTTTGAGAGTCAAGCTTATCATCAAACCTAACACTGATTGACTCTTCAACAATCTGTGTTTCTGTATCGTATACTTTGTACCCTCTTGAGTGTTCAGAGTATCCTACCATAATACACTTTTGTGCTTTAGAGTCAAACTTGTTCAAATAATTTTTTGTGTTCAGAATAAAGCATGTGCATCCAAATGGATGAAAATAAGAAATGTTGGGCTTTCTATTCTTCCACAATTCATATGGAGTCTTTTCTAGAATAGGTCTTATGGAGATTCTATTCTGAATGTAACACGCTTTGTTAATTGCCTCTTCCCAGAAGATCTTAGCAACGTTAGTCTCGTTGATCATGGTTCTGGCCATTTCTTGCAATGTTCTGTTCTTTCGTTCTACAACTCCATTTTGCTGGGGAGTTCTAGGACAAGAGAAGTCATGCAAGATGCCTTTTTCATTAAAAAATAATTCAAAATTTTTATTTTCAAAATCACCACCATGATCACTTCTTACTTTGACAATTCTAAGATCATTTTCATTCTGAACTTGGTTGCAGAAGGTAACAAACACAGAGTGTGACTCGTCTTTGTGTCTTAAGAATTTTACCCATGTCCATCTGCTATAGTCATCTATGATTACTACCCCATACTTCTTGCCACTGACTGAAGCAGTTTTTACTGGTCCAAATATGTCAATGTGAAGAATTTCTAATGGCTTAGAGATAGAAACAACATTTTTGGATTTTAAAGCTGGTTTTGAAAATTTTCCTTTCTGACATGCTTCACACAGAGCATCTGAGTTGAACTTCAAATTAGGAAGTCCTCTGACCAGATTGAGTTTGTTAATATGGGATATTCTTCTCATACTAACATGCCCCAATCTTCTGTGCCAGACCCATTGCTCGTTGTTAACAGAAAGTAGGCATTTTACATTCTGACTCTTTAGTTCAGAAAGTTTTATTTTATAAATGTTGTTTTTCCTCTTTCCATTAAATAGGATAGTCCCATCTTTCTGACTAACAGCTTTGCATGAATTTTGATTGAAGATTATATCATAACCATTATCACTTAATTTACTTATGGATAACATGTTATGCATTAATCCATCAACTAATAACACATTACTTATAATGGGAAGATTTACATTACCTACTGTTCCAGAGCCAATGATCTTTCCTCTCTGATTACCTCCAAAGCCCATGTAGCCTCCAGGCTTAAGTTCCAGGCTTTGGAACATATGCCTTCTTCCTGTTATGTGTCGCGAGCAGCCAGAGTCCAGGTACCATGATTGGTGTCTTAGCCTTGCTGCTAAAGATATCTGCTACATGTATAATTTTATCCTTAGGTACCCACATTTTCTTGGGTCTTGATTTGTTAGTTTTACCAAAATTCTGATTGAATTTTGGTTTGATAGAAGAATCACTACTTGTGTATTTTATGTCATGTGTGTGCCCATATGTAAAATGTGAATTGAGTGGTGTGCATTTTATAACTAAGTCCATGGCATTTTTTGGTGTAGATACCTTACCTTGATATCCTATCCCTTTTCTGCCATTTCTGCTAACTCCATAGATCATTGAAGCCATCTTGCTTCTATCTATGTTTTTAGCTAGAAACTTCTGAAAACTGTGATCATACTCTTTGATGATCTCATCAGCATTGCTGGGAATTTCAGAGATCGTTTCCTTCTGAGAGTTTTGGAAATCATTTTCTAATTTTGAAATTTTTTCTTTTAACTCAGAATTATCTAATCTGAGACTCTCAGACTTTTCAGAGTCAGAGACAAGATTCCTTTTCAGGTTCCTGAATTTGACTCTGATTTGCTTATACCTTTCCAGAATTTCATTTATACTTTCTGCAAGTTCAGCCTTAGTAAAGTTTATGGTAAAGTCAGGAAATACCTCTTCAGTGTCTGATTCTAAGTCTGAACTAGAAGCTTCACTGTCTTCTGATATGTTTACCATGAGAGCTATGTTTGCTCTTTCATCATCTGATTCTGAGTCAACTTTAGATGTGTCAGAATCATCCCATGTAGCCATGAGACTTTTCTTCTTTTCCTTGAAGAACTTCTTTTAGGCTTTTCCTTCTGAAGCTTTGGGCAGTCACTTTTGTAGTGCCCTTGCTCGTTACATTCATAGAAGATGATATCCTTGTTGTTTGGCTTTCTGTATCCTGAAGAACCATCAGATCTTCAGTGTCCAGAGGAAGACTTGGACTTTCTGTATCTGGAGGAGGATTCATTCTGATTCTCTGATCTTCTGGGATTTTTGAACTTTCTTTGTCTCTGCTTCCACAGTTGGTTCACCCTTCTGGAGAGGAGAGACAATTCATCCTCTTCTGATGAGGATCCATCAGAAGTTTCTTCCACATCCTGCAAAACCTTAGAGTCATATTTTTTGTTAGATTTTAAAGCTAATGGCTTACCTTGTTTTTGAGGCTCATCTTCTTCTAGCTCTATCTCGTGACTTCTGAGGGAGCTAACAAGTTCCTCTAGAGAAATTTTGTTAAGATCTTTGGCTAGCTTAAGTGATGTGACCATTTGCCTCCATTGTTTGGGCAAGCTTCTGATGATCTTCTTAATGTGATCAGCAGTAGAATACCCTTTGTCAAGAACCTTTAGTCCAGTAACAAGAATTTGGAATCTTGAAAACATAGTTTCTATTGATTCACTATCTTCCATCTTGAATGCCTCATACTTCTGAATGAGCGCAAGGGCCTTGGTTTCTTTGACTTGAATGTTGCCTTCATGCGTCATTCTGAGAGAGTCAAACATGTTCTTGGCAGTCTCTCTGTTTGATATTTTCTCATATTCTGAGTATGAGATGGCGCTGAGAAGTATTGTTCTAGCCTTGTAGTGGTTTCTGAATTCACGCTTTTGCTGATCAGACATCATTTTTATGTCTATCTTCTGACCACCTCCATCCACTGGGTGCGTGTATCCATCAGTCACCATGTCCCACAGATCAGCATCATGAGCCAGAAAGAAACTCTCAATTCTGTCTTTCCAGTAGTCAAAGTTTTCTCCATCAAAGACTGGAGGTTTGCCACTGAATCTTTCCTTGTCTTCATGGTTGTCATTGCTGATGTTTTGGCTTGGTCCCACCATAGTGTTTTTCTGAAGCTTGGATCTTGTACTGACACAATTAAGTGTTTAAGCTCAGAACCAGGTGCTCTGATGCCAATTGAAGATGTGAAAAACACAAGAGGGGGGGAGTTGAATTGAAAACTTGAAAAAATAAAAGCTCAATGACACAGTATTTTTATCCTGGTTCGTTTGATCTCAAACTACTCCAGTCCACCCGTCAAGGTGATTTCGCCTCTCTCCAACGAGGTCTTAATCCACTAATCTCAAAGGACTACAAAAGCTACTTTAACAACTATTAAAGTCTTCTTGAGTACAACCACAATCCGGTTAATCTCAAGGAACACTGTTTTAATACAATTATACAAGATATGTGTTGTTGTGTTTCTAACAAAAAATATTTATCACAATTGTGATAAATTACACAGGATTATAGCTTGGAAAATATAAAGAATTTTGCTTGCAGCTTTGAATATGTGTGAGTGGTAATATGGCAAAATCGTTATCATTTTGAATGTTGACTTTGTTTATATAGGCAGTGGAATGACGTTGATCATAAATCTTGTTTAATGTCATTAACACACTTTCCATTTAGAGAAGATCTTGTCTGAAAGGAGCCGTTGGAATTGATGTTGTCTTGAATGATCAGTAACGCTTCAGAATCTTATCTCCTTACTTGCTGATGACGCTTCAGAATATTGATGACTTGGATTATCATGTTCTTGTTCAGAGTCAGAGTTTACTTTGCTTAAGCGCAGGTTCTGGTCATCAATCTTTAGCGCATGTTCTGATTGCTTCAACGTGAAGCTCTTTTGGCTTATCTTCTGGTGCTGATATGATCAGAACTTCTGCATTCATAGAACATAATTTTTAAGGTGCATATTTGTTCTTTGTATTTATTATTTTTCTTTGTATTTGTTATCATCAAAACTCTAACTGACGGTTGTAGAATCAAACTATGTTCTAACACTATATTGTGTGTCTTTCGAAGGCACCATTTGTGTATCCCTCAAATTGACCAAATGTATGTCCTTCGAAGGCACCACTTGTATGTTTCTTCGAATGGACCTTTGGAATGTTTCTTCTAATGGACCATACTAGGTGTCAAAGTGTAGAAAATTGTGTGTTGAAGGTTTTAGAGGTGGAGTCAGGGCAGCATGAGGGAAGTTCTTGCATTGTGAATCAAAGGCAAGCATGAAGAGGAAACCTTTGCCTTGTGTGCTGAAGGTACGCATGAAAGAAGTCATTTCCTTGTGGGTCGAAGCACACATGAAAGAAGCTCTTGCCTTGTGAATTGAAGGCAAGCATGAAGAGGAAGTCTTTGCCTTGTGCGCTGAAGGCAAGCGCATATGAGGCACTTGTCTTATGGATCAAAGCAGACACGTAAGAGGCCAATGCTCAATTGAAGCTTGCCTACAGGAGACTAATGCTTTTTGAATTGAAGCTGTCATGTAGAAAGTTCTTGCCTTGTGAATCAAAGTCAAGCCTGAAGCAGCCAATGCTCAGTCGAAGCTTTGTGAATTGAACTTGATCGAAGGAGGCCCAACGCCCAATCAAAGCTTGTGAATCAGGATTGCATCGAAGGAGGCCAAATGTTCAATTGAACCTTGTGAAACAAACCTTGCTCGAAGGATTATAGATGCCCAATCAAAGCTTGTGAATCAAGGCAAATTTTCTCTTCTTCGATTTGATTCCTGGAAGCCAAAAATCCAATTGTACTTGTGTAAACCTGGAATTTTGAAAATCCTTGTGAGAAAATGTCTTGAGAAGAGAGAGGGCAAATTTTGGGGTACAACACCTTTCTTGTACTTGGATAGTGGTGTAACCATTGTGTATGAATATTGTTGAGGTGTTCGTTATATTCCGCTACATGGTTTCTAATATAACTCTGAAAGTATGGGAAGGATACTAGGGTTGTTACCCTCAACAGAATATATGCTGACATTTTCAACCGTTTTAAAAGTGTCAAAGATACTTGAGTCCACTTATAAAGACATTTATGAATAAGATTTTTTGACCAATGATGCTCATATACATATGCATATATACCTTGAAGACAGTCAAGGATGGTATGTTCCAAGAAGAAGGAACTGATGTTCTATGGGATGTTAGAACATTATTTCAACAGGCATGCAACTATCAGTTGAAGAACAGATGCTTTGGGTGCTGAACAAAAATGTTATAAATACTTTTTGGTTTGGAACCTATTCCTGATCTGGAAGATGAGGCATCTAGTTTTTGGAGGTTGATTAGGACATGATCAACAGTGTATCTACTCCATGTGAGCTCCATGCTCTTGAGAAGAACTCATAAAGGAATCTCCACCAGACCCTTTATGTATATGAGATGAGCTAGTATCTGGAAGATCCTTCTGACCAAAGGAACTAGACTCATGGAATCCTGTTTGTGGCCATAGAATAGATTATGTTTGAAGAGGATTTTTGTGATCCAACCATAATTTTTGATGTTCCTGAGTATTTCTTTAATTTCCCTTAAGGAAGAGAATTGGTGATTCTCTTTGTGTACCCTCAGAAGTTGTTAGAAAAGATCCCCTTGTCAAGGGTTGATATAATATCAGACAGAATGTCATGATATATTTGAAGATGTTAAAATCTAAAGGGCATTGTTTTTGAAGAGCCAAGGGGAACAAATGCTTTAGAAAAGTACAGACAATGGCATCCATCATCTCAAAGTCAGACACGAGGTCTAAAGAAAATCTTATTGAGATGAGGCTCGTGCAATCCCCTAAATATGTTGATAGTCTGATCCTAAAGAATGATCCGTTATTATTGGTTTGTTTCCTTGTGTTAACCACCACAAGAGTTGATTATAAGTTACTATGGAGGTTACCCCTAAAAACCATAGTAAGAATGGATGATGTCGTATCCAATGTCGGGACATCATCTCTAGGTGTGTGTTCCCTCTAAAAGGAAGTTATTGTGTAGATCATAAGGTGAGTATTATGGAGTTCAAAGTTGGAATGTTTGATCATGATGGAGCTAAAGACCAGTCTCTGACCAAGTTTGGAATGTTGAGAGGATCCTCGTGTGTTGAACGATGAAGGATGTCAGTTCAAGTGGTCTAACATATGTTGAAAAGCAGTATCATTTGCAGTTGTGTGAGGAAGTTTTTCCTCTGATGAAAAATATATTGTGGGGAGCTGAGTACTTATTTGAGGTATGGATGCAAATCTACTATCTGAACTGATGATTCAGATATTGTTGAGAGTTTATTTCTCTCTATGGTGATCAGGTGGTTGTACCAACCTGAATGAGTCACAGAAGATGTAATCTTTTGTGATCTTCTCCTAAAAAGACTATCAAGCGCAATAATATCTTTGGTTGATAAATCAAGAACTGAATTATTGGGATCTGTAAAGAAAGGTTGATGTCCTAAATGATGTTGTAACATCATTTTATAAAGGAAGGTTTGGGATTATGATTATGGAAGATTGAGGATCAACATGGTTGTCAAAAGAAGGAGTTACAAATTTGTGGATTAGAAGATGCAGATCCTGATCCTGTCGTTAGTAGTATGCTTTGTGACTGGATAACTACTATGTTGAAGACTTCACTAGTACCAACAAAGGAATATGAAGAAGGTGGTTTTCCTCTGTTGCAAGTATGTTTAAAATAAGCTATTTGAGGGATTGTGATTGTATGATGTCCTAGTATGTGTTCACGATATCTTGGCTATCCAAAAAGGTATGGATATTTGTGTATTTATGTAGGGACATGTATCAGACACGACCTTGTAAAAGTCTGAAGACCTGGAGTTTGTATATCAGATTCAGGATGAGTTATTGATATGTTTCAGTTAGTGCGTAAGTCTCTTGGTGTCCAAGTGTTCATCCTCAGCAAAAGCCTTGTTTGTCCATGATAGGGGGAGATTAGAACTTCTCTATGGTTATTGTTGTAGTAGTTATAGAGCTTGCGTGTAATTCAAGCTTGTGAAGGTTACAGGCAACATGTTGTGACTTGTAGCTGTCTATGCCCCTGTTGGGTCTATGTGGTTCTAGTTAGGAGAAGCTAGTATATTATGTGTTCTCCAAGGGTTGAGCTCAAGGTCAAGTCACTAACCTATCCTGGATTTTTGTGGCTGCCATGATTGGATGTCTTGTCGAACATTCAACAAGTATCACATGTGTGAAGAAGAAAGTTGTCAGTTTTACCTAGTGTGAGAAGCTTACTACAGAATATAGTGAGAGAATATTTCTGTTGTGAGACCTTGTGAGAGTGGGGAGTTTGTTAAAGGGCATGGATGGAAATAATTCCATTGGATGATGATTCTAGAACCAAAGCAGATAAGCTCTATGGTAATGTTGTTGATGTCTCAAATGATGTTGGAACATCATTTTTTATGATAGTCTATTAAAGATACTTGGAACTATGAATCTCAATATTCAAACTCCACACTCATTAGTGGAAATTCTCTCAATGGTGTTGAATAAGGAGATTCTGATTAAAGGAGAATTATGTTCAAGTAATGTATAACTATTATATTGGTTTGAAGACTTTACTAGTGTCAGCAAATACTAGTAATGTGCAGAAGGAGGATTTAATCAGCACATTGGTCAAGGGGTACTCCTTCTATTGGAGAGTCGGAATCTTAGTAAAGCTTTTAAGCACACTAAGAAATGGTTGGAAGTTGGTTTCAAACTATGGTTGAATCAGAGGTGTGCTTGTTGTGTGACTAGTTCAGGGTACTTCGAGTTATTCCCAGTGAACTAGTGGGTGTTTAGTGTTGTGTTTTCTCCATAATGAAGTTTTGATTGTCCATGACAGGAGGATTCAGTGGACTAATTGATTTTTTTTGGAGCTTGTGATGTTCAAGCATATAGAAATATTTCCCTACAATGAAGATGATGTTGGATAACATGCTAAGACATGTTACTATAAGATGTAGCTATTTATGTCCTTATGAGTCTCTGAAGACTCTAGCCAAATGTTGTTAGAGTATACCATCCTTCTCCAAGAGGATGTGCTGGTTCTGCGAGAATTTATTTTTCTCTGCAGTAGTGAATGGGATAAAGAAGACTATATTGTTGGTTGTTATAAGATTTTGACTCTGGTTATGATGTCGAGGATGATGTCCAGGACATCTCTCCTTTGAAGCAATCTGCAAGCAAGAAGCTTTATGTGTGCCTGATGCTCCTCTTGACAACATTTCATTCGATTCCATTGACAATGTTGAAAAGTGGAAATATATGTCTCAAAGAAAAATTGCCCTTGAAAGAGAATTGGGAGCAGGTGCACTGGAGTGAAAAGAGATTATGGAGCTGATTTCTTTTGCTGGCTTGTGCTAATCACAAAAGTAAGGAACATAGGAAGGTGTTTGTGTTGAATTTTCCCTTGATGTCATCAATAGTTATCTGGGAAGGTCTGAAGATGATTACTGTGAGTTGGATTTGATTGATAATCAGGTGTGCAAAGCCATTACTACAAACCAGACTGTAAAACATGCAGGAACCTATGCACCGGTTGTCTGTTCTAATAGGAGCTTCTTAAAGGATTTTTATGCACAATGAGTCCTTTAAGTGATTGAGAACCAGTTTGATTAGGTTTTGTATCATGGACTTTATGTACCATATGATGTCTTAACATCATGATGGTTGTTTTGTTTAATGCTTGGGATTGTTCATGTGAAGTTGGATGCTTAAGCATTATTGTGAGAAGTGGAATCTCTGACTATGTGGATTAGAATATGGAGAGTCTAATCCTGTCTACAGTAGCATGCTTGAAGAATGCATGACTATTTTGTTGAAGATTCCACTAGTATCAGCAACTACTAGTGGATATAAAAGCAGAAGGCTGCTAACAGATACTTAAGGGGTAATTTTTTGCTGCAAGTCACTCCAGAAAAGGTTTTGTGATCTGGAGAAACTAAGAGTTTTTGGAGTTTGTGAGTGACTTCACACCTAGTATGCATGACATCTTGCCTATTCAAAAGGTCATGATACAGATTATGGTTATGATAAGACAATGATCAAATGTGTCCTTGTGTTGTAAAGAAGTCAGGGTCCCTGGAAGTATTCTCAAGGAGTAAGAATATCTGACTCTGGTAAGGGAGTCAAGGTTCAACATATGCGAGAAGTGCTGAAGTTTCTCATCTAGTGCACAAGTCTTCATCTTCAGCTGGAGCATTAGTTACTCATGACAAAGGAAGTCATGTGGATATCTGTAAATTGTTGTTGCAATGATACAGGCATTGGCAAGCCAGAATACTGTTCACTTTTACAAAGATTCTATGAGGAAATGATGTCTAAACAACATGTTATGACATTATGAAGTAATGGATAAACTTAAAAGGACATGGTTGTTTCTAATTATGAGAATCTTGGTGAAGATCATAAATTCACATATCTCTTATAAGTTTAAAGGTAAGTCTGGGACAATTTATTTTTCTCTATAGATTTAAAAAAGACTCCTTGAGGGTCTATATTATGAAGAGGTGTTACAAATGTGATATTTTGATATCTTAGTGTATGTCACTAAGTCTAAGTGAAAGAAGAACAATTAGAATCCAGTATGAACAGGTGGATAATCTGGTGAAGCATCCCTGATTGGTGGGAGAAGATGTGTCGATCACTAAAATAAGAAGACAATGTCTAACTAAGTGTCAGGACATTATACATGACATGTTCCTGCATGATCAACATAGGGTGGAGTGGCCTATGTGTTCAAACACGTGGTTGTAAACAGGGGGAGAAAAATTTGTCTCACTACGCATGTGTATGTACAGGAAGTAGCTACAACATTCAAGCCATTATGGACGGTGCACATTGATACTTGAACTTTTCTCCTCAAATATCGTTTCCTTTTGACCAAGATTGGTGCTACAATCTAGGGTCTTTATTTTCCAAGTAAAAATCCCAGTTATTTATAGAGAGTTATACGTTTCTCTGTAACCCTGTGAGCTTCTTGAGTCCATAATTCTTACGGCTTTTATTCGAGTTTGGGTAAGTTGTGCTTGGGTATGGTATTATGAAGGTCTCATTTGCCAAGTTTTGGCTATAAAAGGGGAGAAAGGTGAACTAGCTCAGATTATGTTGCTGCTTCCACAAGTGGTTATTATTAATGTTCACAAATGTCAAAATAAAATGTCAAGTGGTTATTATCTGAGTTATGAACATAGTTGTGACCTGTGTTCTGAGTTATCAGCTGTGGTGGTTGATTTGGTCTTAAGGAGTTATTGAGAGTTCTCTTATTCCACCATTAGTACAAGTTGTCTTCTTCTATCTTCTTCCTCGTGTGCATCAACCAAACTTCAGGACTTTCCTTCCTTTTATTCTAAAACTGATGTTCGTTGGTGCTGATGCAATTGAGTTCTTCAGAGTGCTGCAAAGAAGATGTCTAACAAGATGTTGAGACATCATTTTCAACTGAAGATCTATTGTTGTATGCAGTAGCTTCTGAATTTATGTAATCTCCTAGATTGCAATTGTTTTTAGATTATTTGTTTTAGCCAAAATTTGCCAAAGGGGGAGATTGTTAGTTCTCTGGTTTTAGGATTGGCTTAATTTTTGTAAAACAAATAATAGCAGGAATAATAAAATGTAGAATAGGATGTATAAACTTTCTAAGAAGAACAGGTACAACAAGAAGTCCTATTACAATGTCAGAACATGTCGTGTTGAACTTCTTCAACAACTGGAACAACATGTCGAAGAAGATGTCTTGACATCGCGCCTGCTGAACTGAATTAATGAGATTCAGTTTGTTCTTAACATAAGCAGAATATTCAGGAGAATATTATGCATCCTACGTGGCACATATTTAAAGGTCTAGAAAATTTAATTAGAAATCAAGGAGAATGGAGACTTTCTAAATAAGGAGATTATTTAGGAAAGAAAAGATTGAAGACCTTTCTTTGGAGCATAAGTTTCTACAGTTTGTTACAACTGATTTGCTATGATTGAAGGCCCAAAACTAGTTGGGTAAAGGGTTATAAATAGAAGGGTTTGTAACCTAGAAAAGATACGGCTCAAGATGTAGAATTCTAAGGGTGTTGTCAAGGTAAACCTCCCGGGTTGTGGGAAGGTTATCATGTTCATCTCGAAGTCTGTAGGTAAGAGATGCATTGTTCCTGGAGGAATCTTTAAAGCAACTCTGGGATGTGTTAGGACAAAGCTAACAAACAACGGAGTTTGGCTTAGATGCTTAGCTAGGTAGTCATGGAAGTATGTCTTCCAAACTGTTTATCTGTGTGATCTGAATCTTAGTGAAGGGTCGTCTATGCAGTGACTGAGATGTTGAATGCAAGACGTCATTGTGATGATTGGAAGTCTGATGGGGATATTCCATATATAGGGAGGACCTAGGTAGAAGGGTCATTGTGTAGTGATTAAGTGCGTAGATCGTCAATGGGTGTGTTGGTTGTAGGGTTGCAAATTAATACTACTGATAGTGGACTTCATTCCTCGCTTGGTGTTTACTGTGGAAAATGGTAAACAACCTCGGTCAAAATATATAATTGAAAGATAAAGGATTTGCATTGAAATAAAAATGGTGATTCACGTACATCAAGCACTTTTCACTCTTGATTTCCTGACGCTCGGAATAACAGAGTTTGACAAGTGATTTGAGAGTACAAGTGAACACATGCAAACTATACTAAATCTGCCTATTTATAGTGTTTACAATGTAACTACCTAGATAAAATCTACAACTAATATTAACATCTTGAGGTAACTGCTTCACTAGATGCTGCCACCTATTTGGCGCTCAAACACATCGTGGATTGCTGGTAACTGCTCATGATTTTGAAGTTCCACCTATTTTGCGCTTGAACACGTCGTGGATTGTTGGTAACTGCCCACGATTACTCTAACCCTCTTGAACGTAAATCGCTTCTTCCTTGCTTCGACACTCTCTTTCTGGAAAAGAATAACCACAATTCCTCTAAGTCCAAGAAACCCTTTTTTGTCGACTAAAACCATTTTCAACCAAGTCCTTGTCTTTTACCCTTTTGTCGACTAAACCAATTTTAACCTCCTGACATATGTTATTTTATTTCCTCCTAGTCGACGTAGTTCAATTTTGATAGTTTTAGTGTGACTCCTTTCAAGCATTAACTCTAACTTAATAAAACCAGCTTTTCAAACATTGGCTCCCGTTTCCTAGAAAAAACCCTTATTTTGGAGGATGACTCTTAGCTTATGAGAATATCTTCATTTACTACATGTACTTGAATACCTTAAAATTTTCCAAGGTAACAAAATGCCTCCCAGAGATGCCATTTTCAAATTTCGACTAATATGATATAATGGCATCTTTGAAGCGTCGATTTTACCATTCGACCAAATCGTTTCCATTTCTCTAAAAATGAACATTATTGTTCTGTCTTTTCTGTGACGTCACACAATCATGGTAGCATATCACGCCTTTCAGTTTAGAGACGTGTGACATTAATTTTTTTCTATCATTTCACTTTTAGTGGGAAACATGGCCCACTAACTCACGTTGATCCTGCGGCACGCGTCCCATAAACTGACGTGATTTGAACTTGGGAAATCACAAAATATTTTTCCCATTATTTCCTCTTTCCTCAGGGTCTATAAATACCCTTATTTTTCATTTTTCCTATTTTTATTCACTTCTTCAACCCTTTCTTTTTAGAAAACAAAACCCAGAAACTACACACCATCGTTGTTCTTCATCTTCATCCTCCTTCAAACCTTTTACAATGGCGAATGTTAAAAATCAAACTTCCTCTCCAGCAATCGCTCTTCAACTTCTCCTTGTTGACGATAAAGCTTATGTGCTGGAACCTTCATTTGCTAAGGAGAAAGTCAAAATCTGGCAATCTCAGGTACTCATCCCTTTCTCTCTTGAGGAGAAACCCTTAGCCTTTTTAGGACCACTTCCTGCTGATGCACCCTCCGAAATCTAAGTAGATAATAAAGAGGCGTTTTTCCCACTAGTACTACTACAAGACCCATCATCTCTTCTCCAAACCATATATCACTTAAATATATTGATAGGAACTTTACGATTGCTCCACCTCTGTGTTGCCCTAAATTTCGTGCTTGGATGCCACATTTAGAAACTGCTAAAGGAGACCAATGGAAAAGGATGGGTATTTATACCTTGCTAGAACTTTCTCAATGTGGTCAACCTTATTCTAGTGGCATGCTCCTAGCTGCCATACATTTCTGGGAGGGATCGACCAACACCTTTCATACTAAATGTGGTATGATCACTCCTACCCTATTCGACGTTGCTGCCATCACAGGGCTGAAACCATCTGGCATGGTTTTTAACTATAGAGATGTTGAACCTGTGCCACGAAGGTTCGATGTGGGTGAAGCTGGAAAGCCAACATATAATAATTTCATCGACCATCATGCTTAAACCTCTGGTCCTGTAACTGATGAAGAGCATGCGGCATTTCTAACCTTATGGATATCTCACTTTGTTTTTTGTTCCAGGTCAATGCAGGTGGCCAAACAATTTTGTTATCTTACTACCCAGTTGCATATGGGTGAGAATGTTGCTTTAGGCCAGCTGATTTTGGCCTCTCTCAATGCAGCTTTGACTGATGCTGCTAACCAAATAAAGCGTTTTGACCCTAATAATCCAAAGAAAAAGAACGTCTTAGTCCATGGTCCTTTTTGGCTCTTACAGCTCTTGTTGAATGTCACTTTCTCTGAAGAGATTAAGCCCTTTAGGTATAGAAAGGTGGCATGCCCTCCATCTCAAAGCCATATTGTTTGGCAACGCCTTCTCCCTCTGACTCCTATCGACAAGGGCTCCCTAAATCTTGTAGTCTTCAGACTGTTGTTTACCATTATGTTGACAAGAGTCGATTTCACACCCTCGATGGCCCCATTTCATGATAGACAAGATGGCCCATAGTGGTTTATGAGGGCTTTTCCACCTGCAAGAGAAGAGGACAAGAAAAATTCCTTAATCCTCTGGAGGCGTTACTTGACTCCCCAATTCTTATCTACTGTGATTGTTGGTGTGAAATCGGGTTTGGTCATTTATTATCCTAACCTGATGGCTCGATAATTTGGACTTTGTCAACTTGTTCCTAAGTCTTTGTTCAATTCTCACGGGCTGCTGGTAGACATCACAACTGACCAACCCTTCGAAATGATCAAGGATGATATAGGGAATCTATGGGCACGAAGACCCACACTCACTCTCACTCCTTTCTAACCATCTTTCTACTGCACCAAAGAATTTGAAACTTGGTGGCAGTCATATTTTGTTACATTCATTGGTGATTCTAATGTTAAACTGACTGAACTAACTACAACTTTTTCAAATTTGCAGGAAAAAGAACCAAGTGTAAGATTACTCACATTAAACAAATTTGAGCTTTCCAGAATTACTTCTGAATTGTGTATCGACCTAATGGTCTTCGTTGGACCATCTATGAGGCTGCTGTCAAATTTATGGAGAAGGTATCCGATCGAATCTCGACACTAAAAATCCCTAATTATGCGAAAGATAAATATCTTTACGCCCTTCATTTTGGAAACATAAAATTTCCTCCTTTTCCATCCAGCCCTTTGGCCTTGGCCTTTAGCCCACATATTCCTGATTGGTGGTATTGCTCTATACTGGATATGTAAAATTCCTATAAGTCAAAGGCCGACAGAGTGGTACCGATGAAGTATTACCTATCTAACTATTCAGGGCATCTTCATTATGATCTCCGATATGTTAGAGTACTTTCGACTACACAAATTGGTAACAATTTCTGGAAAGCTTACCCCCTTCCTATTTTACTGTGGTTGCTTATCTAATTGTTTTAAACTTGTCTTATAGCTATACCAATAGATCAGGCAGGTTTCGTTCCTGTCGGCAAACAAAAACCTTCAATGCATCAGGTTTAAACTTTTACTTTCTGCCAGCTATCATTCTTGATTTGACATATCTGACTTAGCTTAATTTTGTAGATCATTCCTGACCACACACCCTCCGATGATGAACCCATTTATTCTTCACTCAAGAAGGCTTCTTCAGTGGGTGTATTTATATACTTCTTGTTTCTATGTTGTTTACGCCCTAAACTTGTATTAATATTTTCCTTGTTTGCTAGAGTAAAAAATGCTCAGCGAATTTGGATGCTCCCTCTGACAAATCCAAAAGGTCCAAGAAGGACAAAAAGCATACTTCTGAGAGGGCTAAGGTATATTTTGTCGATTCAAAACTTCCATTATCGACTAACACAATTGATTCTACTTATGTCTTTCTCTGATAGTTAGCCATTACCTGATATTCAGCCCTCTCAACACTCCCACAAATCCAAAAGCCATAAGAGGAAAAAAGATTTCTCTATTGAAGGCGAGGTTTCGAAAAAGAAGAAGAAGACAAAGGTACATGTATCCCAGGGTGCTGAAGAAAAGGTTGGCTTAAAACTTGTTGATGAAATAGAGGAGCCAGCTGATGTCGAAATTCCTCTTATTACAAGAAGGAGACGTAACGTGGTCTTGATTGAAAATCCTAAAGCCACCTCGGATTTAGGTGTTGACACCATCGTGGTTGACATAAATCTGGTAACTCCGACTCGTGCTCCTAGGGTTGTTGAAGTTCAAAGCCCAGTGAGAGACCTTGTTGATGTTTCATCTAAAGATGAGTTTGTCGATCTTAATCCGTCGACACAGGTATTAGCTGGTTGTTTTCTAGTTTCTTTTGTTTTTTATTTGTTGAATTTGTTTTGGCTAATACCTTTTCTTACTTTATTTAGGTTAACATCCCCTGTCAACCACAACGTGTACCTGACTATACCCCTTTGTTAGAAGCTTCTTCCCCTCACCATCATGAGAATCTTGATATTGCTGATGGTGAGTTTATTGACTTGACTCTTCAGGCTACTCATAGTGACTCTGACTCAGACACTAGTCCTGCAAAACATAAGGTTTATAGTTCGACTAGTTCTGATTATAGCCTTTCAGATTCTCTGTAGGGTTCAGAAGCAAAAAAAAATGTCACCACCTCCCGAATCTTGCCCCTCCTGAAAGTACGCAAGGCGCGCCTCTCGTTTCTTCTGGGAGAACAAAGGTCGACTCACCCACTAAACTAAAACACATGGGATTCAATCCTTCTGGTCTAAAAGAAATTGCTAGGTTGCGTCGCTTCGTGAGTTCTCGCACTCTTTCTTAGGACTCCAACCCATCTCAAGCATATAATGACAAGATGAGTCTTGAAGCAGTTAAAGCCAAAAATCTGATGACTAAAATTCAGACTCATGCTTTGAATCATGATCTGCCTTATCTTCTCCATTCTGATCTAACTCTTGGCCCAGAAATCTCAGATGCTCTTGCTCAAATGAAGGAACCCAATATGTCTGAATCAACCAGGTTGATGATAATGGCATTTGAGAAACTTTTCGTTCCTCTATGCCAAAATGTTGAAAGAATTCTGGAAAATGAGAAAGCGGTTGAGTCGAAGGAAGACTTCATGAAAGAGAAGTTGGATATGGTGGTGCAAATTACTGAAGAAATTAATGATTTGTTAGAAATGATTGAAAATAAGAAACAGGAACTGATTCACAAACGAAACAGATCTGCTGAAATACGTGACCAGATTTCTTCTCTCAACAGGGAATTATAATTAATCTCTAAGCAAGAGGAAGAGATTAACAATGTGATTAATCCAACCCAAGCGAAAGCTTAGCAAATGGCTATGGACGCCGTGGCTATAAGTGACATAATTTCTTTTGTCTAAACAGAGCTTGAAACACATAAGATTTAGGCAGAAGGTTTTGAATATCAGGCCACCAATCTCCATGGTGATCTGCAATCATTCCAAGCCAAATTTAAGCATTTTTAATCATTGTACCAACAATCTTGTAATTTCCTCATGGCTTTAAGCCAAATTTTAACGAATCCTTTCTTTGTTTGTTTTATATATATCTTCCATGTTTTATGCGTGTTTTGAATTTGCTGGTCTCAACAAAATTTTACCAGCTCGTTGGTTCAACGAATATTTATTCCGTCAAGATTTTGATTTCTTGGAGAATGGGCTTATACTTTTTTAAGTACTTGCCATTTACCCTTAAGATCCGTCGATCTGGGGCTAACTCCTCAAGCTCATAGGCATTATTTGAAAAAACTTGTATCACCTTAAAAGGTCCTTCCCAATTTGGGGACCATTTCCCTAAGACTCTATCATTTTTACCCATAGGTAATATCACTTTCCATACTAGATCATCGACAGCAAATACTTTATCCTTTACTCTTTTGTTATAAGCTTTGGTAACTCTTTCTTTCTGCCTTATTAACGAATCAAGGGCCAATGTCCTTTCTTCATCTATGTTGACAAGCTCGTATGCCATCATATTCCAGTAATCCTCAGATGGTATTTCATGCTATCTTTGGATTCTTATTGATTGAACATGTATCTCCACTGGTACATTGCATCATGCCCATATGCAAGTCGAAATGGAGTATTTCCTATTGCTTCCTTAGGGGATGTTCTACACGCCCATAAGGCTTGATCCAGTGTTTTATCCCAATTCCTTGGCTTCTTTCCTACATGCTTCGTAATTAGGCTAATTATCACTTTATTGGCAGCTTCGACTTGGCCATTTGCTTGAGCATAGTAAAGAGTAGAAGTTAACAATTTAATTCCAACTTCTTGCGCAAATTCTTGCATTTTTCGTCCAGTAAACACTGATCCTTGGTCGGTCGTAATTGTTTGTGGAATTCCAAACTGGAAGATGATGTGATTTTATATAAAATCAATAACATCTTCTTGGTCGACGTTAGTTAAAGTTACTGCCTTGGCCCATTTGTAAAGTAATTGATACCAACTAAAATATATCTTTGTTGTTTTGATGATACTGGTTTTATTTCTCCAATCACATCTAAAGCCCATCCTCTGAATGGCCAGGGTTTTATAATTGCATGTAATTCACTTGCGAGGACATGTTGTATGCCCCCATGAATTTGGCATTCTCAGCAACCTTTAGCAAATTCGATGCAATCTTTTAGCATTAAAGGCCAATAGACTCATGAACGTATCAAAAGCCATTTCATTTTGTGTCTTGCTTGATGTGCACCACATGCTCCACTATGCACACTTGACACTGCCACGTATGACTCACTTTCTCCAAGGCATTTTAACAAAACTCCTTCATTTGTTTTCTTAAATATTTTTTTCTCTATCAAAACATAACTGAGAGCGCGATACTTGATATTACGATCTGTCTAACCCGTGGGGATGCGTAGATGGTTAGCCAGTGGCTTTCGCCAGTCACTCTCTTATCCATTGTCAATTGTTAATATTTTAAAATTTTCTGCATCTATACCCCCTAACTTTACAATCGACAAATCTGAAGGGGATAACAAAGTTGCTCGAACTTTCTCTCTTATTTTGGTAAGCTCTTCATTTTGATCTCTCTTGAATCTTGAGGCTTCTTGTGCTAGGTCATTAGCCTTTTCGTTCTCCCTTCGAGGTATGTGTCGAATACTCACTTGCTTAAACTGTTTTAATAATCTGATGGTAATCTCAAAATACATGATCAAATTTTCTTTAACACATTTGTACTCCTTTGATACTTGTTTAATCACTAATTCAGAGTCTCCCATAAGTTCGAAGTTCCTTGCCCCCAAATCTAGCAGTAGTTCAAGTCCTGTTATTAAAGACTCATATTATGCTTCGTTATTTGTGCACATACCTTCAATTTTTTACTTGAACTCTGCTAGAATTCCACTGGGAGAAATTATAATTCCTCTTATTGCAACTCCACTCTTATGGCTAGAACCATCAAAGTATAATTTCCATGGCACTAAATCTACATAATTTTGAGGTATACCAACCATTGAATGGTCGGCCAAAAAATCTGCCACTACTTGTCCTTTCAATGCTTTTAAGGGCATGTAAGTCAGAGAATAATCTGTTAATGCTAAAGCCCATTTACCAATTCGACTATGTAAAATTGGTTTGGATAACATGTGCTTAATAATATCAAAATGAGAAGATACATACACATCAATAGGCTTTATATATTGCTTTAGCTTAATACAAGAGAAATACCAGCAAAGGCATAGTTTTTCTATATCACTATACCTAGTCTTAGGATTATTTAGCATTCGACTAAGATAATACACAGGTCTCTCGAAACCTTTTTCGTCATGTTGGACTAACATACTACCTATAGTCGCATATGAGGCTGCAATATATAACCTCATAGGCCTATGTCTAACAGGAGGTGCCAATATTGGAGGCTTTACTAAGTAGTCTTTGATTTTGTCGAAAGCCTCTTGATGCTCCTCTTTCCAAATGAAATCTTCATTTTTTAGTCGAAGTAGTGGTGAAAATACTTTGGTTTTTCCACTAATGTTGGATATGAACCTCCTTAGGAAATTTATCTTGCCCAACAAAGACTGGAGTTCCTTTTTGGTCGACGATGGTTTGATGTCCATGATAGATTTGGTCTTACTTTGATTTACTTCTATGCATATTTTATCCACCACAAAGCCAAGAAAATCACATGCCTGCACACAAAAAGCACATTTTAATGGATTCATTTTTAATCCATGTTTTCTCATCCTTTAGAAAGATTTTCGAAGGTGTTGCAGATGAATGGGTTTACTGTTTAAATTTATTACAATATCATCAATGTAAACTTGCATGAAATCATCAATAAAATCATGAAACATAGAATTCATTACCCTTTGGTATGTTGCTCCGGCATTTTTTAAACCGAATGGCATGACAACCCATTCATAGGTTCCCAGTGCCCCAGGGCAGCGAACCGCCGTCTTTGAAACATCTTCGTCTATAATGAAAAATTGGTTATAACTAGAATAACCATCATGCATACTTAGATATTCAAAACCATCATCCGAGTCGACTAACATTTCTGCCACAGGCATAACATACTCATCTTTTTGGGTGGCAGCATTTAAATCTCTAAAATCTATGCATACCCTTAATTTTCCATTTTCTTAATTACTAGCACTATATTTGCTAACCAGTCGACATACCTTTTTGTTCTTATGAATCTGCTTTTAAGGAGTCTTTCTACCTCCTCTTTAATTTTCGAAATTATGGATGGAGTGAAACGTCTGACCGTCTTCTTTACTGGTTTCTTTGCAGCTTTTATTGGTAATTTTAGTTCTACCAAGTCCCTGCTTAAACCTAGCATTTCATTATAGTCCCAAGAAAAACAATCTTTAAATTCTTTTAATAAAGATATTACCTCAGATTTCAACTTTGGGTTGATGTTGGCGCTGATATAAGTTGGTCTTTTATCCCCATTTTTGCCAAGATCTTTTTCTTCTAAAGGGTCTTGTGGCTGCATCTTTTCTGGTGCCATTGGATCCTTTTCAAAGCCTAAGGGTTCTTCGTCATATATGCAATCCAGACGCTACTTATCGATGTTTTCTTCAACCGTCTCTATTATATCTGGTAGCTTTTGCTCAATAGCAAAAGTAGCTCCTTCATCTAGAACTTGTGTTTTATTGGCTTCCACAGCCATATTTTCTTCAGCTTCCAGTGCCAAATTTATTTTACTTTCAGCAATATATGCTGAAATCCTATTTAGAGCATCTAGCTCAGACATCATCACTAATGTCTCCCCAGCCTGTCGGCAGGTTAGTACAGTATGGATCCTTAAGAGGTTCCACATCCCACATAAAACCATGGGTTTCATGTAACTTCAATGAAGCAAATGCTTCATCAAGGTTGGCATATACATCTTCAGCAGGTTTACATGGGGAAATATTAGCTAATTTCCTGTCGAACTACTTATTTCCGACATTGTTCACGTCTGCCATAAAATACCCTTGATCCGCTTCAATATTCTCGACTATGCCATCTTCCCTCCAGATCACCAAACGCTGATGCATAGAGGATGGCACAACCCCCACTCCGTGTAGACATTCTCTCCCTACTAAGAGGTTGTAACTTGGCTTTCCTTGAATCACCATGAAAATAGTCGGCCTAGTAACTGAGCCGACAGTAATGTCCACTTGGATCACACCCATGGTGTTTCTAGTTCTTCCTTCGTAGTCTGATAAGACCATGTTATGAGATCTAACATCGGTGTCATATTTATCGATTTTCCGTAATAGGTGGTGTGGCATAATGTTCACCGTAGCACCACAATCTACCAACACCTTGTTGATAGCCACCCTTTCGACCTTAGCCCTTATTAAAAGAGGATTTAAATGGCTCCTCATGGCCATATTTGGTTTCTCAAAGAAAGCATCTTGTTTTTCAACGGAACCATTTTTCATGACAAAATAACACGTTGGCTTGTGCAAAGCCATCTCCTCAGCATCTGTGTCTGCCAAATCCTCTACTTCAGTCAAGCAATCATATTCAGTTGGCAGAATCGATACTACATTGACTAAGATATTCAAACTCTCTTCAGGGTCGGAATTAAAATCGTCAATGGCCTCTTCAGAACATCTGGTAGCTGGTCGATTCACGAATTCTTTGATTCTTTCTTTCACAGAGGAGTCGACTTTCACCTGGTATTGCCTCTGATTGCCACCTTTGTTTGTAGCAATCAGGCCAGCGGCTGCTTGCCTCTCAGCTTGTTTTCGATGCTGGAAGCATCTCCATTGGGTTCGAGTCATGGGATTCTTCCCCATGTAGTTTTTAGAAATGTGGCTTTTCTTCTGACTTGAACTCATGTCAGTAGTCAATAGCCGACTTCCCTTTGTTTAGTGCCCCATCAATTGGTGTGCCCTTTCTCCCTTGGGGTTTAATCTAGGTCCCGTTAGGAGCTTTTTCTGAGGGGATATAACTCATAGGTTTAACATGAGAGTTTCCCATAGCTCTCCTTGGGTCCCTTGGTGTAGGGAACCTTTGATTGTATGGCTTGCCTCTGTTCTTTTCTAGCTGTAGCTTTTGGAAATTTTCAGCAGCTATTTTGTCAGTCAAAGCGCCACATCTAGGACACAAGCAAGCTTGTGAACCTTTATTCTTACAGCGGTAAAGGAAGTCTAGCAAATCTTCCTCAGGCCTTGGGTACACATCTGCTAGGCCGACATCAGGACTTTCTCCAGTGCCCTCTTCGACCATATTATCATCAGGAAATTCAGTAATCTCTACCATGTTGATGCCAACTAGGTCGAGAAACAAAGCTTCATCTTGCCTAAGAGGATCAGTATCAATCTTCATCTTTCTTGCAGCAAACTTCAGCCTACCCTCTTGCAGCGACTTTTGCACGAGATCCCTGAAAAGGTAACATTTAGAGGTTGTATGACCAAGATAATCATGAAATTTACAAAAACTTATTTTTGGTCGTTGTTCTAATGGGGGTAATTTAGCACCTGGGGGTACTAATATTTGACCATCTTTAACTAGTAAATCAAAAATTTCTTCACACTTAGTGACATCAAACGTATAAGTTTTTGCTGGGAATTTTGGATTATTTTTTACTGTATTCTTTCCTTTAGCAGGAAATAATGATTTACACTCATAGGCTGGCCCTGGCTTCATTTCAGCCAAGTTGACCTTTGCCTCTGTTGGTGAGGTATAGTCGGCCTGTCAGATGGGATATGTGTCATCATAATCTCTGAAGGCTACTTTTTCTTTTCTAGTCTTATCCTTAGTACGTCTGGCCTTTTCTAGTCGCAGACGCTCTAGATGTTGAACTCTATCAGCTAACTGTGACATACTTTTCGTGAAGGTTGGATCTATTTTCTTCTTAATGGAATAATCTAAACCTCCAGCAGCCATTTGAACAAGCTCATGCTCTGGCACTTGAGTAAAGCATCTTGCTTTTAATGACCTAAATCTGTTTAGATAATCATCAATGGTTTCATCAAACCTTCTTTTAATGTTTGATAATTCGACCAAACTAATTTTCAAATGACCCTCATAAAACTATTCATGGAAAAGTTTCTCCAACTTCGTCCACGAGTCAATCGAATTTGGGGGTAAAGTGGTAAACCACGTGAAAGTTGCCTTAGTAAGGGAAGAAGGAAAGTGCTTTACCCTTAAACTTTCATTATTTGACATATCCCCAGATTCAGTTAAATATCTGGTAATATGTTCCACTGTCGACTCTCCAGATTATCCCCCAAATTTCGTATACTTAGGGATTTTCCATCCTCTAGGGTTTTCAGTCTGTAAAATAAATTCAAACAAAGGGGAGGAATACGTTGGCCTCTGAAGTGAGGTATTCATACCATTTCTAGCCATAATTATTTCGACAATGGTGGTTAAATTATTTTCAACGGCTAAGTCCTCTTGTTGAATTTAATCAACAATTTGATCAGCCTCTTGATGTCGATGTACTAATACAGTAGGTGGATCGACAATCAAATTCCTTGGAGGCAGTATCATTTGCCCCTGATGGATAGTTTCGTCCTGCATTTCCCCTATGTCTATTTGACCAGGGGTGATGTACCCCAAAATTAGCCCTCCCATTTTTCATTCATGAAACTATCCTAGGATTTCTCGAATACTCAATTTGGCTCAGAAGTTGATCAGACGGACTCTCTTCCTAGGAAGTGAGTCAACAATTAGGATTCAGTATCTTTCAAGAAAAAATGAGTTTCCAATGTTTCAAATGGTCTTCATAGATCTTCATGTCTCCTAAAGGATGTTCGTGCCAAGTTTCAAACCTCGCATTACAAGTTTGCTCAGTCAATGGTTCATATGACTGAAAATGACTCCATTGACCCAAAAGTTGACCTTTGCGATATCAAGTTCAAACGATTGTAACTTATTCATTAATCGATATTTTTGAGCTGTTCTGTTTGCGCATGAATCTCCTTGACTTCTTCTCCAATTTCTCTTCATAAGTCAAGAGCTGATTATGTGCGAAAGATCATCGGAAATTCGAATATTTTATAGGTCACTTTCTGGTTCTGACCTAATTTCAGATAATTGTGGTCTGCCTTCCAAGAGTCATAATGTCTTCAATTTTCAAGATCTCAAGATGACTATTTTTTCACATTGTCAAGAGTGATGTCATCAACAAGCCCACTTTAAGAATCGAAGGAAATTGTGTTTAAAAGACCTTGGAGATTATCAATTTGTCATAGGTCATTTTATTGATTTAGAATGTTTTCAACTTCTAATTGTTTTCTCAAAGGCTATGATTCTCATGTTGAGACTGTCCATGGAACGAGGTGTTGAATTCGGAGATTCATACTGAGTTCGAACAAGATGTTGCTTATAATACAAGTTGCCATGTTGAAAATTGATTTATGATCTTGGTGAAAATGATTTAAGGATTCATTTGAATAATGTTCTTGATTTCAATCCAGGTTAGCAAAGAATTACACGATATCACAAGTTTTGTCCAAATCTTCTACAGTTCATTCGCGTGAGTTATTTTGAAT
This sequence comes from Vicia faba, assembly GCA_948472305.1. Lineage (NCBI taxonomy): Eukaryota > Viridiplantae > Streptophyta > Magnoliopsida > Fabales > Fabaceae > Vicia > Vicia faba. The sequence goes on from OX451736.1 coordinate 340,562,188, forward strand.
TCAAGGTATCAAAGAACGAGTTCGCTAAATTTTGCTCAAATTCATTCGAACTTTGGAATGCAAACATGATTAAAGTTATGCTTTGATTCATGGTTTATCTAAGTCACAATTCTCATGAACCAAATCAAATTGTCGAACCTAATTCAAAGTTCATGGCTATTCATATATTTTCAAGCGCGTCATTATTCAAATGCAAGACTTTTTCCTAAGCCGCTTTGGAATTCAAGATTATTCAAGTTTATTCAAGAATTAAAGATTTACAACAAGACATCATTTTTATTTAAAAGTGAATTTGAATACATTTTACAAGTCTCCAAGTCTTAAAATTCAAATCACAAATGGAAACCGCAATGTTACAAAAGTCGCAATAATATAAAATTCCTAAAGAATTGATTTTTCGTCATCTTCAAGTCTTCATCGAGCACGGAAGGCTGCTCTTCATCAATTTTCCCCATTGTCCAAATTGCTCGTACATGTAACAAAAGAAAGAAAAAGTTAGCTAACTAATTGTTAACAATTTTCATTTCATCATTAGGGTTTGTGTTCGGGATCAGAAGTTCAAAGGGTTTGTTTTTATTCATGGGCTTTCTTCTCCTATTTTGAAAATCGCAAAATTTTGGTTTTGGCTCATAAAAGGAAAAGAAATTTACAAATAATTTTGCTACAAAACTAGTAAAAACAACAGGCAACTTGAAAGCCCAAAACTGCCAAAATAGCAAAGGAAAATTGTCTAACAATAGCTAAACAGCAGCTAGAACTGCTAAACAGCAGGTAGCAGCACAGCTCAAGGCAGCATGAAAACAGCAGAACAAATAGCAAAGGCAAAACTCAAAACAACACAAAACAGCAAGCAGTGCAAAAACGTGTAACAGCAGCCGCAACAGCCAGTAGCGGTTGCAAGTCAACAGTGCAGCAAGCAAAAATAAACAAGGCAGCAACAATTCAAATACAACAGGCTAACAAATAGCCAAAACCTCAAATATGTCTTCATCTCCTAAACTCTCAAACCCTTCAGAAATTTTAGAAAGCAAATTTTTCTTTGTGTCATAGAAAGATAAAGAGAAAAAAGAATAGGCTTGAAAAGATATCACCTAGCCAAACAAATAGTCCAAAATTATGTCAAGGAAAACTTGCTGCCCAGCCCTGCTATACTGCTATAAACCCAACAATACCAATCCAAAACTTGCACAAACTTTCACCAAAATAGACATGACCTAACCTGTACTCAAAAGGCCACAAAACATTTAACCAAAAATGTTCAAAACCTCAACTTTCCCCCCCAATTTCTACCCGTTATCTCACCATAAGAGGGGGGAATCGTCACAAATTTTATAGAAAATTGCAACAAAAAAACATCAAAAACCAACAATGACAATAATACACAAAAACACTCCAATAACCTTAAATCTGTCTCCTCATCAGCTCGCCCAGAAACTCAGTTTCTTTCAACCCTCTATCAACCATCAACAATTTTCACACGAAAAATCCCACAGAGAAATAGAAGAAATTTCTCAGCTCAATAAACAAAACTCCTTCACTAACCTGCTACCAATCCTTCCCCAAACCTTTATCAGTTCAGAACCTCAAAAAATCCTTAGCCTTCCTATTTCTCTACATTTGCAACTAAGCAGAAATTTCGCACACTCAGGCTTCACTTGCAAAAGAATATAAACATAAAACACATTGAATTGACAACATACTTCAAGCCAACAATCTACACAGAGAGATCAGTGAAATAAAAAAGGGAAAGAGAAGACAAAATAGGGAAGATCAATTCAAATACCTGAACTTTTCACCGACATCAGAATTGTCACACTAGCTTTGACCTCGTAAGTATTTCTTCTTGAATTTCTTATTACTGTCGTAATCTCCTTGTTATGCTTGCTCATGCGCTAATTGATCAATGATGTGCACAGTTCTCATTTAGATTGACTTAGGGTTTGAACTTTAAACTGAAACTATTTGTTGAATTTCAAAATCAGATTCGTAATGAGATAGTAAAAATGTAAGAGACAAACTCTGAGAATCATGAGAGAGATTACTGTTAGTTCTGAAACTGTAAGAGGAACAAAGTCTAATCGAGTCTGAGCTAGAGAGATTGTGTCATCATTGGTTCCAGAGATAGGCATGTGGAGAGGTCATCGTCGTCGTTTGGTCGGCTAACCTTTGTTAGGTTGTTCACAAAGCGATTTTTGTGAGGATCTGTGACTGAGAGAAATGAATTTTTGTAAGGGTCTGTGACTGAGAGAAAGGAATTTTTGTGAGGATCTGGGACTGGGAGAAAGGAAAACAGAATATTTTTAAGTGATTGTTTCTTCAGAATTGTGATTTGGAGTGAGAGGAGAAACGTGAGGATGGAAGATGAAGACAATAGGACCTCTTTCCTTCTTCCTAATTCGTCTTGGATTTCTTAATTAAATAAATAAAAATTAATTAATGTTGTACAAACTAGAGGCTGCCCCTTTCGTGTTTAGGGTTTCGCAACCCTCCTTCTCCCTTCTCAAATGGATCCGCGTTATGGGATTGGCCTTAAAGCCCAACCCAACCATATTTGTACCCTTTTATTTCATTTGGAACATGAAAAAAATAGAAAGATTGGTGTAGTGTAGTGGTAACGCAATCTCGTTGCAACCTTGAGGTCCTGAGTTCAACCCTTGGTTTTGTTCTTCTTTGTTAGTTTATTTTAAGTTGTTTAGATTTATTTATAACAAATGTCAAATATATATATATATATATATATATATATATATATATATATATATAAACGATTTAATTTCTTTTAATCAATTATTTTATTTTCTTTAATAAAATAGAATTTTATTTTTCTTCCCTGATTTTTTCACAAATAAAATATAAATTTTTTTATACTTTTTTAATTAATTTTTACTTCATAGACTATTATAATTTTAATTAATTAGTTCGATTCAATTTGGTTGTATTGATTGCCTAATTTGACCTTTAATCGCATTGATTCATCCCCATTTGTAAATCTGTACCCCCATTCCCGAAAGCTCTGTAATAGAATAGAATTTTGATTTTCACAATTTATTGTTTTCTTTATATTGTATAGTAATTAGGCGTGTGTGATACGGTGATAGAACTGACTATTTTTTGTTACTACTGGTTTTGCGTTTTTTGTTTGCAAATGTACAGTAAGCAAGAGTCGCTACCGTCTTTTATTTCATCCAACAAAGGAAAAGGGGAAAAGAACAGAAAAAACCTTTTTTCGAGATGTTTCTGAGTACGGGGGTAGATTATAGAAAGAGAAGGTATTAGCACCCTTTCTATCCATGGTTTTCCACGGGCACTTAGGTACTTGCTCATTTCTAAACTGTTTTTGTGTTTGTGGTTTGAAAAGTTTTGAAAATGACTTAGCGCGGCGTTTCACTTTATGGTAACCCTTGTATCAGTCCTCAAGGGTGTGATAAAGTGTTTTTGAAAACTTTGTTTGAAAAGTTTGTTTGAAAGTGTAAGTGTAAAAAATTATTTTGAGCAAGTACTTAAGAGTTTCTACCTACTCGAAAAAGTCTATTCTTTTTTCATTTCCTTTAGACAGCGTTATCTTACTATTAAAGAGTAGGTAGGTCCATCGTTGTAGTTTAAGGGACAATCAAAACAGACGTTTTTACGGTCACATAAGCAATGATTAGGAAACCTTAGTAGTTATCATAAAGTCCTAAAGATCTTTCTGAGACAACATTCGAATGAGTCATTTTTTATCTTTTGGGACTAGAGGGCAACCACTAAAACTCCCTATACTTCATGATCGTTTACCAAAGGCAACCAAAGTAGGGTAAACACTAGGAGTGAGCATGTGCAAGTGTTTGATTTCAATTTATTTAATCTTTGCACATTAAGGGTTTTCTACTGTTTTAAATTATGATCTTTTGCATATAATCCTATTATCAATCATCTAACAGTTTATAATGACGGAAAATAAAATGTGAGAAATTTAAACCTAGTTATTACAAGGCCTTGGGGAGGGGAATTACATAATCAAAAACCGGGGGAAAACAGTAAATGAAAATAATAATAAACTTAATTAACTATTACAAACTCGGAGTAATTACAATAATAGAAAAAATAATGAAATAAATTAGCGCGATGAAATTAAATACGAGGATTTATAATTAAATTCAAAGATATTTAATTAGTGAATAAAGAAAAAAATATTTTTTTGGATTTTTAAGTAATTACTTTTGCAAATTAACCTAATTTCTAATTAATTTTAATTATGAAAAAAAGGATTTAAGTTATCCTAATTAACCTGACTAATTAATGCAATTAAATATTTTATATAAAAAAACCTATTTTATTTTTTATTTATTTTTTGACTTAATTAAAAAAAACATGATTTTTAAAACAATTAAAAAATAAATAAAACAATAAAAAGGTTAAAGGAAAAAAATAAAAATTGAGATGGGCCTGACGTGAAGAGTAATCCTGGGGGTGCAGAACTGAATTTTCCAGGCCCAGAATAGTTGGCCCATCTACCTGCGTTTGATCCAGTGGGAAGCTTGCCAAGAGAGTCCACCATGCGCCTGCATGCCTGAGACGTGGGATCTGGATACAGATTAATCCAATGATGAGATGTTGAGGTGTATGGTAGGCGCGTTTGGACTGATAGTACCAGATCTGCAGTTAAACATTAGAAAACATATTATGTAAGAGGCATGGATCGATCCCCTGACCTCCTACACACGCGCGTCTTGAAACCTTCCCTGCTTGCCACTGGGCCAGTTGGCCTTTTGTTAATAGAAACAAACAATAAATAATATAATGGATAATGAGGCAGTATTATAAGAAAAATGCGCGAATTTCAAACTGTCCACTCAGGTATTGACACACCTTCATCTTCTTCACAAAATTGTTATTTTAAGTAAGGACCTTTACCTACGGTCGAACGTCTGTAGCTGTAAACCTGCCAACTTCAAAAATGCAGCACACACACAATAAATTCAAATGAAGACGATGGATTGACTGGGTTTAAGGCCCTGAACACCATAGTACCCATAATCAAACCTAATTTTGCCTATATCAAAAAAACCTAAAACGTGCTTTGAAATCCTAAGAATGGTGTTTCACAATTCCTGCGTGTAAACTCAAATTAAATCATCCAAACACATTGAAAACATGATTACAAGCATGAATATATACTTAGAATATGTTTATGATGCCATAATCATTATAATCGAGTTTTAGAAAAAAGGGTAAATCGTGAAGGTGCTAGCACGTGATTCTTGATGCTTCAGGCCTTGATAATGCTTGCAGTCGCTTCAGAGGATGCCCAGGGATGTGTTTTGATCCTTGAAATGGCCTGTAGAAAGGAATCCGATCTGAGTTTTTCTTTGAATTTTTGGAAGCTTTTCTTTCTCTTTTTGAGGCTGGTTGCGCATGAAATTCCTTCCCTTAGGGTTCACAATGCTTTGTTATAAGTAGTGAATAAGATTAGGTCATTATAATTGGAAAGAATCAAAGATATAATTGCATTGTTTTAGAAGAAAATTAAACCTTGAAAAATTTCCATATCTGAAAGCCGGGATAGTAGGGTTGTGAGAAGGAACCTGGATAGTAGGGTTACTTTGAAATGAAAGCCTGGATAGTAGGGCTACGAGTAGGAACCTGGATAGTAGGGTTACTTCGAAATTAAAGCCTGGATAGTAGGTCTATAAGAAGGAACCTGAATAGTAGGGTTACTTCGAAATGAAAGCCTGGATAGTAGGGCTATGAGAAGGAACCTGGATAGTAGGGTTACTTCGAAATGAAAGCCTGGATAGTAGGGCTGTGAGAAGGAACCTGGATAGTAGGGTTACTTCGAAATGAAAGCCTGGATAGTAGGGTTACTTCGAAATGAAAGCCTGGATAGTAGGGCTATGAGAAGGAACCTGGATAGTAGGGTTACTTCTAAATGAAAGCTTGGATAGTAGGGCTATGAGAAGGAACCTGGATAATAGGGTTACTTAGAAATAAAAGCCTGGGTAGTAGGGCTATGAGAAGGAACCTGGGTAGTAGGGGTACTTCGAAATAAAAGCCTGGATAGTAGGGTTGTGAGAAGGAACCTGGGTAGTATAGTTACTTCAGAATAAAACCTGGGTAGTAGGGCTGGTTCATCTGATAACATAGATTAGTTGACCCGTTTGGTTTCGGGAACTGATTTTCCATTAGTTGTCTGCAGATATGACATGTATAGCTCCATGGATTTAATCTTGAACTATTGGAATTGTTGATGATAACCATCTTTCCTGAAAAGATAAAGGATTAATTATATGCGATACATGAAATGCATTGTGCGATGATGTTCTGAAAATAAATGAGATTATATTGTATGCAATATGTATGTGCACGTCATGATGTATGAACATGAAATGCTATTGTGACATATCCGAGTCTGGGAAAATAAATCCCTGACTGCTGCTGGAGAGTACTGAAAATTGAATTCTTGACTGTTGTAAAAAAAAGTGGTTCTTCTACTTCCGCTGGGGATGGTGAATGGAGATGACTATGCCATGAATTTACTCCTTTCTATTTGTGAATATTCTGCCGGGGAGAGACTTTTCTTGAGAATAACTCTGCGGGGGGAATAACTTTGTTTGAGAAAGGAGATGCTTTGTTGATTCGGAAAAATAAACTCCGCTGGGGGATGAACTTCCGTTGGGGGAATAACCTTTGTTGGGGATTGAGCTTCTATATTCAGAGAAATAAACTCTGCTCGGGAGAAAACTTTATGAACCGCTTGCGATTATAAAATTTGGTTGGGGAAATAGATGTCGGCTCTCTAAAGGAGTTTTGCTGGGGAAAGTAACTCCTGTTTGGGGAAGCCGATGTCGATGCTTTGGTTGCCTCTACTCTGTGGGGAGTGTAGACGTCACAGGGTCGTATGTAATGGTGATCTTTTTTCAAAACTTTCTCTTCCCGTGTACCTGCTGAACAGAGTAACTGTCGGGCTTTGCATGATTTTTTTTTAGTTTTTTTGCCCCTGTTTCTTAAGTTACGAGCAATTGTCTTTCTGTTTCATATGCAACTATTTGTGAATAGAAATCATATTCAAATGCATATGTCAAGAGTAAATCATTGGACGTTTTTGAAAAACAAAACAGAAAAAGAAAAACAAATGGTTTTATAAAAATGACTTGTATTAATTTCTTGAAGTTGGCCTATAACAGGCGTTTTTGTACAAGGAAGCTGATGCTCTAGTGAGAGAACACCGCCGTGAAAATGACAGATATACAATATTTTGTACAAAGAGAAGACAACAACTATGTGTAATAATCCCATTGATTTTCAATTATGCTATTGCCGCTATATCCTCGAGCGTCTCATCACTTTGCTACTTGTCTGAAGCTGACTGGGTTGATCGGTACCGTTTCAACTTGATAGTTGATACTGAGGTCTGGTTGAAAGGTGATCCAATTAGACATAGTGATACACTTTACATCCCTAACTTTTTCCTGGACCGCCCTTTCGGGTTTTCAGTCCACCGGGATACCCTTTTTTGCACAAGCCTCCTTTTCAGGTTTTCGACTTGCCGGGTGTAAAGATTTTTTCGTTTTCATCCCTAATTTTTGCCTGAACCCTTTTGGTTCGTCGGGAAGCCCTTATTTTTTCCTAGGCCAGTCAACCTAGCGGGTCTTTAATCATGCGTAGTATCTTTTCACTATGTCTGCATTGACAGGGTGAGGAACGTCGTCACCGTCCATGGTGGTCAGAATCATGGCTCCACCCGAGAAAATGTTTTTGATCACAAATGGCCCTTCGTATGTGGGAGTCCATTTTCCCCTAGGATCACCTTGCGGCAGTATGATGCGCTTGATCACTATATCCCCGACTTGATAATCTTGGCGTTTGACCTTTTTGTTAAAAGCCTTGATCATCTGTTTTTGATACATTTGACCATGGCAGACAGCAGTAAGTCTCTTCTCATCGATCAAATTTAGTTGATCAAGTCGAGTCTGGATTCATTCGTCTTTGTTCAAACCCGCATCCTTCATAATCCTCAGAGAAGGGATCTGGACCTCAATAGGCAGGACAACCTCCATGCCATATACCAGAGAGTAGGGTGTTGCCCATGTCGATGTTTGCGCGGAGGTGCGGTACCCTTGAAGAGCAAATGGTAACATCTCATTCCAGTCTTTGTATGTCACCGTCATCTTCTGTATGATCTTTTTGATGTTCTTGTTAGCAGCTTCAACAACGCTATTCATCTTCAGCCGATAGGGAGAAGAATTATGATACTGTATCTTGAACTGTTTACAGAGTTCGGTGATCATCATGTTGTTGAGATTGGTACCATTTTCAGTGATGATTCTCTCTGGCACACCGTACCGACATGTTAGGTTATGCTTGATAAACCGCGCCACAACGTTCTTGATAACAGTAGCAAAGGAATAAGATTTAACCTACTTCGTGAAGTAATCAATGGCCACCAGGATGAAGCGGTGTCCATTGGAAGCGGTAGGTCTAATCTCTTCGATCATGTCAATGCCCCATATTGCAAAGGGCCAGGGAGCCGTCAATACATTCAAAGGAACTGGAGGCACGTGCACCTTATCAGCATAGATCTGACACTTGTGGCAAGTTCGGGAGTGCTGATAACAATCTACTTCCATAGTGGACCAATAGTATCCTGTCCGTAGGATCTTCTTAGCTATGGTATGTCCACTTGAATGGATTCCGAAGGTACCTTCGTGTAGATTTGTCATAATCCTCTCTGCTTCGCTCTTGTCTACACATCGCAGTAAGGTAGAGTCGTGGTTGAGCTTGTAGAGGATTCCATTACTGAGGAAGAATTTCGCGGCGAACCTTCTCAGAAAGTTCTTATTATTGACAGATGCCCCCTCGGGATACTCATGAGCCTCGAGATACCTTTTTACTTTGTGAAACCAAGGTTTGTCTGCTACCTCTTCGGTATCAATTTCACAGTAGTACCTTGGTTCATCCAACCTCTCGATAGTGATTCGGGGAGCTTCGTTGTCCCACCTGACCATGAACATAGAAGACATGGTAGCTAGCGCGTCCGCTAACTGATTCTCCTCTCGTGGGAAATGTTCAAAGGTTACCTCCTCAAAGTGTGGGAGCAATGTCAGCACATGCTCTTTGTACGGGATGAGATTCAGGTGCTTTGTATTCCACTCTCCTTTGATCTGACTTATCACCAAGGCTGAATCCCCGAAAATGTTTAAGAACTTGATCCTCTGGTCAATAGCCGCTTTGAGTCCCATGATGCATGCCTCATACTCCGTCATGTTGTTGGTACAGTTGAAGCATAGTTAGGCAGTGAAAGGAGTATGAAAGCCCTCGGGGGATATGATTACAGCACCAATGCCATTACCGAGTGCGTTCGAGGCTCCATAAAAAACCATGGTCCATCAGGATCCTTCTTCAGGTCCTTCCTCAGGCCCAGGTTTTTCATAGTCAGTCGCTAGCAGAGCATTCTCGTCCGGGAACTCAAAATTCATGTACTGGTAGTCATCCACGTCCTGATGAGCCAAATGATCCGCTAATACACTTCCCTTGTTTGCTTTCTGGTTCGTGTATTGGATATCGTACTCGTTTAAGATCATTTGCCATCTTGCAATTCTTCCGGAGAGAGCGGGCTTCTCGAAGATGTACTTGATTGGATCCATCTTATATATCAACAAAGTAGTGTGAGTCAACATATACTGTCTTAGTTGGCGAGCAGCCCATGCCAAAGCGCAACAAGTTTTCTCAAGCAGTGAGTATCGTGTTTCACAGTCGGTAAACTTTTTGCTAATGTAGTATATTACGTGTTCTTTTCGACCAGACTCGTCATGCTGCCTCAGCACACACCCCATTGAATTTTCTAATACTGCTAAGTACATTATCAAAGGTCTTCCTTCCATCAGAGGCATCCGAATTGGTGGTTCTTGAAGGTATTCATTGATTCTTTCGAAAGAGGTCTGGCATTTGTCATTCCATTTTACCACTTGATCTTTCTTCAGGAGTTTGAAGATTGGCTCACAAGTAGCAGTCAGATGTGAAATGAACCTAGCGATATAATTCAGGCGTCCCAAGAAACTTCTAACTTCCTTCTCAGTACGGGGAGCCGGCAGCTCTTGTATGCCCTTCACCTTTGCAGGGACTACTTGAATACCTTTGTCACTGACGATTAACCCCAGAAGTTTACAAGACCTTACCCCGAAGGTGCACTTGTTCGGATTCAGTCTCAACTTGTATGTCTTCAACTTGTCAAATAGCTTTTATAGATGATCAAGGTGCTCTTCCTCGGTTTGAGACCTGGCTATCATGTCATCAACATAAACCTCTATCTCATGGTGAATCATATCGTGGAACAAAGCTACTGTGGCTTGTTGATAAGTTGCCTCAACATTCTTCAACCCGAAAGGCATCACCTTGTAACAAAAAGTGCCCCACTGTGTGACGAAGGTTGTCTTTTCCATGTCTTCGGGTTCCATCTTGATCTAGTTGTAGCCAGAGAAACCGTCCATGAAGGAAAAGACCTTGCGTTGTGCGGTGTTGTCAACCAGAACATCGATGTGGAGAAGCGGGGAGTCATCCTTGGGGCTTGCCCTATTCAGGTCTCTGTACTCCACACACATTTGTACCTTACCGTCTTTCTTAGGTACCGGAATGATGTTAGCAACCCACTGCGGATAGGAGGTGATAGCTAAGAACCCAGCGTTGAACTGTTTCTTAACCTCTGCTTTGATCTTCTCTGACATCTCAGGGCGCATTCGATGGACCTTTTGCTTTACTGGAGGGCAATCTTCTTTAGTCGGCAGACGATGTACCACAATATCAGTGTCTAAACCAGGCATGTCTTCATATGACCAGGCGAAAATCTCAACATAATCTTGCAACATCTGTATCAACCGCTGTTTGACTTTAATCTCCAGATTTGCGCCGATCTTGACTTCTTTTCTGTCTACCTATGTGCCCAAGTTTACCGTCTCAACTGGCTCTTCTTGAGGTTGTATAGCCCTCTCTTCCTGCTGTAACAGTCTAGCAAGTTCTCCAGGTACCTCACAATCTTCCTCACCTTCATCCTCGACTTGGTTGATCAGATTTTCGAATTTATAACTGGAAATAGTAGAACTGTTATCAATGGGATCCAAAGTGGATATATATATCTGCAGTTTGATTATGTGAGTGTGTGTAAGAGCATAACTATATTGATAAAGCGAAAAGCCGAAAAGAAAAATAGAGAGCGTAAAATTTGTTTACAAGAAACGTCCAATGTTTTATTGATGACATATGATAATGATATATAATAACCCTCACAAATAAACCATTGTTCCTCGAGTAAGACACAAGGCCATAGAGTTTATATTGTTTATTACAAATTCGAAAAACAAGTAAGACAATTACTGCTGAACCAAAGAAATCGACACAAAATCTTTGGTCGTCTAGTTACTAGGTCCACCGCTGGTAGTAGGGTAGATCCAGCTGTCAATATCAGAATCCTCATCATTGTCTTATATAGCGTTGACCCCACGATTGCTGATGCATAGGGTAGGTCCTCCAGCCCGAGCACGTCGAACAGCCCTTTGAGCTCTTGAAGTAAAGCGCAAACCAAATTTGTCAGTTTTATGAGGAAAGTCAGGGAGCTGTCCCCAAATGGTGCACCCACCTTCTTCAACTACTGCTCTGGCGTCCTTGAGAGAAGCCATCTTCAAAGGAGGTTTGGTGATCTTCGGCGCACTAGTGATAGTCTCGGTTAATACTGTAATTTGGGGAACCCCTTAAGATTTTTGACAAGGGGTCTCTATGAATTCACCGTCCATTTCTACATACCTGAAAGAGTTCAGGTGGCTTACCATATACTCCTCTTCACCATGCACGGTGACAATCTTCCCCTTCACTGGATACTTCAACATTTTGTGCAACATAGAAGTAACAGCCCCAGCTTCATGGATCCAAGGATGACCCAACAGACAAGAATAAGATGGCCTGATATCCATCACATATAAGGTGGATTCAAAGGTCTGGGAATCCACTTTGACAGGGATGTCCACCTCCCCGTGCACCATTCTCTTTGAATCATCGAAAGCCCTCACCATAATATTACTGGGCTTTAAGGTCAAACCTTTACAGTCTAGACTACCAAGAGCCTTCTTGGGCAGAACATTCAGTGACGATCCAGTGTCCACCAGCACATGGGCCATGGTAGTGCCCTTGCATTCAATCAAGACATGCAGAGCATCATTATGATTTCTCCCCTTTGGTGTCAAATCAGCATCTGAAAAACCCAACCCATTATCTAAAGTCAAAATGGCCACACAGTCTTTGAATTGGTCAGCAGAGGTTTCTTACGGCACATACGCATTCTTGAGGAATGTAATCAAAGCCTTTGTGTGGGCCTCGGAACATAATAGCATAGATAACACTGATATCTTTGAAGGGGTATGATGCAGTTGTTCAACTACATTATAGTCGCTCTTCTCGATTATTTTTAAAATCTCCTCCATTTCTTGTTTAGAGGATTCCAAAACAACTTTTCTAGGTGCCTCTGTCCTGGCAGGCTCACCCACAACTTCTTTGCCCTGAGTCCTAGATGACTCGTCGACAAGGGTAACAACTGGAGTAAGGATGGGAGTAGCAGTAGAAGTACTAGAAGGAACAACATATGGAATAACAACAGGCTTAGCAACATTCTTCGGGGAGATCTCGGGAGAGAAAACCCTTCTACTTCGAGTAATTTTGCTAGTCCTAACAATGTTACTGATATCGGGATTAGCCTCTTCAGTCTTTAAATCCTGCTTGGCGCCATGGTAGTAAACGTCAGCACCATAATTCCAAGGAACAACTTTATCCGAGGAGTACGGTACAGGGCCAGGAAAAGTGATTATCAATGGAGCAATTCTTGGAGCAGGTGTAATCCTAACATGTCTTTTGGAGGAGACCTTGGAAGGATTGGCGGAAATGGTTATGATAGCAACATCTTCATGTAGGACATTCGGAATCAGAGTCTTTTAGAACAAAATATTTTCTATTATCCATCAGGCGTTGAACACCTGCTTTCAGCAAATAACAACCATAAGGCAGAGATAAACATATGTGGCAACCTATACCACAACCCGGAAATAAACCGGCCAGCAACAAATTCTTCTTGACGGTCATGAGAGGAGTGGAAACTCATCAATAGAAGTAACAAATAGATCAGTATCAACGGTATTAACACCACTGTTGTGCTTGGCCATGGGAGCAGTTAGGACATTAGGCTTCTCAGGAGCATCAAACTCAATCTCCTTTGCTTCAATTAGATCCTGTATCTTATTCCTCAGAGCCCAACAGTCGTTTGTATCGTGGCCTGGACTCTCAGAATAGTAAGCACACCGAGAGTTTGGATTGTAACGAGGATATGTGGTGTTGGGATTCTTGGGAGCCTCCTTCAAGGTTACCAAGTTTGATTTTAACAGATGGGATAAAACTTCAGACAACGTCATATTGATCCGAGTGAATTGACTTTGAGGTCTTTCTACCCTTGGCTGATTGTTTCGTTTTTGAGTAGCTGCAAGCCTAGGTATCATCACAGTCCCTACTGTTGGACGGCGCTCGGTTCTTCTCTGACCTCTTGGGTTATTGTTGTACCTCAATTTTTGCCCCTAAGATCCCTTCATCATACCATGTTGATTCCTTTACAATAAGATCACACTAGGATTCTTGGTTCCCCTCCCTATATTTAGCTTTGCACTTTGAGGAATCACCAAGCACCTTGACTTGTGTTCTTTTATGATCATGAATATTTTTTTTGTCTTGACTTCTTCTTTTAATTAATAAAATGCAATGTTGGTTTGTCTTGCTTGTTATCCATGTAGGTAAAGGCAATGAGATTTAACAAGTTGCCCCATGGGTTCATGAGTTTATTTCCATGCCCTAGTCAATAAATCTTGAGAAGTTCAAGCCTCACCGTTGAAGTTGTTTTGGAGGAAATGTCATGGCAAGCTTATTTTGGTTCACCATATTTCAAGATCATCAAATTTGATCCAAAAAGTACAAGGGGTTGATTGAAAAATAGTCATGTTTGGACAAGATTTTATTCCGATTGGTCACAAGTGCATACTTCTCCCAATTATCAATATATGTAAGTGGTTGTGGTTTCTATGAGTTCTATTTATCATCCTCAACAACTTATATTTACAAAGCATTTGTTTTGGTACAAGAAGTTTGTTCAAAATTGTCAAAGTTCCTCAAGGCATGTTTCTTAATCTAGGAGCTAGGGTTTTGAACTTCAAAGGAGTATATATTGCTCATCTTTTAGTATTTTTGAGTGATTCCAAAGACATCATTCTATTCAAAGGGTTATTAAAAAATCACTTCAAAAGTTCCAAGGAGTTTTCATGTGGAAGAAACTTGATGAGGAAGAAATATTACAAGTCCTCCAGATGAATCCCCAATTTTCCATGTGTGACTTCAAATGATCATAACTTGGTCAATTTTTATCACCTTGAGCCCATTATTTTTTCCATAATGATCTTGAAGATGTGAACTTTATGTCTTCTTTTATGTTCAAAATGAGAAAATGGATGGAAGTTGCCTTAAGGATACAAAAGTTTATAGGTCATTTTTTGAAATTTTGCCAACTTCAACAAGTCATAACTTTCTCAATTTTTGGAAATTTTGAATGGTTCAAGTTTCAAAATGTAATTCAAGAGATCTACTTCATTCCATATTTTTTGGTAAAGAGAAAATTCCAATTGGAAGGCTATGTTTGGATGCAAAACATTATAGGTCACTTTTGAAGAAAAAATTTGAAATATTTCTAAGTATGGAAAGTCAACATTTTTTCTCCAACTTTTACTCAACACAACTTTCAGCTCAAACATCCATTTGATTCCATTCTTTTTCCGTTGCAAAGCTTGTAACCTCATATTTCTGAAACATCAAGAATCATGGCCTAAGACCCCTTGAGCTGAGAATGCCATTGGTCAGAAGTTGGCATTTTGAAACTGAATTTTTCACCAAGTCAGAAGTTTGAAATCCTTAATTTGGCTTCTAAATACTTTGTTTATGCACGTTTATGCCTCTAAACATGTTTAATGAAGTTCTATAAGTGATTAGCATAGCAAAACGCGCGTTTTGGATGAGTTTTGATCAAATTGGAAGTCACACTTTTATTGTTTGCAACTTCACATGATTTCCCTCCAAACTTCATCATTTCACACGCTTGGACATTCCATTTGATTCCATATAAATAGAGGGTCATTCCACATTCATTTCCTCAAGCTTGGATAGCCAGAATCACCCTGCCAAACTTGTTTCATAACTCAGAATTGAGAAACTTCGAAATCCATTCTCAAACCTTTTTCAATTTAATTTTTCCATCAATTCACCTTCCTTGATCTTCCCTGAAGCTAACCATATAATTACATTCAAGAATCATGCCCTATATTGCTCCAAAGAAGTCCAGTTTCAGAGCTCTGCAACTCAACTTCAATAGGTAGATTCCTTCATCAATTCTTCAAAACTTTGATATCATTGTGATGCTCTCATTGCCCTGGTTCTAGTCACAACACTTGCTTTTTACTGAAAACACGTTTTGACCATGAAATTTCAAATCCCTTTTCAAAACTTTTCTTCCAAATTGCTTGAGCTACAGTTTATATAAATTTGGCACGAGGGTGTGGTTGTCTTCGTCATGAAGAGACGAAGCGCATTGCATAGGACTGGGCTTCTGATTTTAAATTTTGAGTACCCTGCAATTCACGTTGGCTGGAGGTTGAAGATGACCAACGTGTCATCTTCCAACAAATGATGGCGTGCCACTTGTTATTTTTGAATTCTGATTTAATAATTGATTCAGTACTTTATTCACTAATGACCATGATATACACAGCGCGCCAGATCCCTTGGATTTAATTACTAATGCGTTTTGACTCTCATCCAATGGTCCACATATTTTTGACTTTTCTTTTCTTTTTTGATTTTTATATTTAATTGTTTTAAACTTTAAAAAATCATAGAAAATTCATTTTAAATCCAATAAATCTGAAAAAATTATGAAAAATATTTTTGATTATTCTCTTTCTGATTTTTATTTTTTCACAATTTAATTTTGTGTTTTGGTATTTTTTTTATAAATTTACACTTTATTTAAATTGTTTTAAATGTTTAAAAAATACTTTTATGCATTTTTAAATTCTGAAAAAATTATGGAATGATCCAATGATATTGTGACAAATATTTGTGACTTTGGTTTATTTTACCCCTTTCTTTTAATTTTAAAAATAGTTTCTGACTTTAAAAAATTACCAAAAAATTTATAAAATCATTTGAGTCCTTTACTGATCTTTCTATGGTCTTACTTTTTATTTCTTGATTAATTTGAACATAGTTGATATTTTTCTCTTTTATTTATATTTTTAAACATTATTTTTAAACCTTTTTGTATATATTAAAATGTAATGTTATTTTGTGACTATTTTCTGGCTGATCTTGGGTTAAATTTTTTATCATGAACTTTATTAACATCATTGGATCCATGATGTTGAGTCTACCTCCATAAAAATGGACGAATGATTTTAATAATAGTTTGATTAAATTTAATCCAAAATTGGTTTGTATATTTTCTCCCACCCCTCTTCATCTCATCCCCTTATTGCACTAAATGTTGTTGGAGCATGATCTTTATATCATGTCTCAAAATAAATGGTGCATAAATTTCTATTGACTGGCCTCAAAATAGGTGCGACTTCTATATAAGTCCACTTACGATTGCTTAACATAGCGCTAAATTTTGTCCCGATTTGAATAAATGATCATTCGTGGCCCAAACCTATGTTTGCAAGCCCAAGTATGTTAACTTGATCTCTTCGATCCAATAACCTTGAGATTCATTGTTTGGGGGCTTTGGTTCTACCAATCCTCTAATGGATCTACAACACTTTTGGTCAACGCGGATCACTTAAACATCATTGATCATTAAATGATACTCATAAGGATTCCAAATGGATGATATACTTGACAAAAAGCAAATGCAACTTATTGTGTGGAGGCTTTGGTTCTACCAATCCTCTAATGAGTTCCAAATGGAAGTTTCAAGATGATCATCCAACTAACCACTAATCACTAATAATTAACTTTATCCTTTATTCTTTTATTATATGCCCCTTTTATTTTTATGCACTATTTACTTTTAGCATTTACATTTCATGCCATTTTCATCTTTGCTCATTTGAGTATTTACTTTCTTGTCTTTTTTTATTTTTGCTCACTTGAGTTTTACTTTTCTTTTTAAAACACATAATAATCAACACAAACCCTAAAAATATTTAATGATACTTGGACTATTTGGTTATTATCCTTGGAATTATGGAGCATTGGACTTTTTGGACTTAGGATTAGAAACCTTGGCCTAGGATTGGAGACCTTGTGATCTTATCTGATTATTTTGTCTGGAGCTCTTGAGGTTTACCTCAATACATTGGGTTGTTTGTTTGTTTTGTATGCAGGTTATTGTGATTACACCCTTTGTTTGTAATCTGGAATTCACCCATATACAACTGTTACTCTTCCCAATTTTTGTGAAGACTTAATACACTTGAAGTTTGGTTCTCTCAAGAGGTCTAGTATTTTTGCTTGTTTGGTTTCAATCTAAGTACTTTTTTCTTATAGTGTCAAGTAATGGCTTCTTGTTGGTTAGATGGTTCTTCTCCCTAGCTTTTACCTTATGCTTTAGGATAGTCTATTCTTCTCCTCCCATCTTCTTTAATTTCAAAAGTCTTCTCCCTCCTTTTGAAAACTCTTCTTGTTTTAAACTTGAACCACTTTCATAATAAACTTGGACTTAGGTCCATGCATTTTAAAAACATTTTCATAAATAAACTTCAATAAACTTAATAATACTTTGAAATTTTTGTGAGAAGACTAAAAGTCAATCAATCTCATTTCAAACCATTTTGCAACTTTGACTTTTAGCTTTAAACTTTTCTCAAAAGATTGAACTCTTGTCAATCCTTGTAGTGATGCAAACAAATATACTTCTACAATATGTAGTGAGAGAGATATTTTCCACTTGGGTGTTGAGTGAGGCATTGTTGATTTTAAAATCCAAGTCATATCCTCCACTTTGAGATGATGCAAATTCTCCTTTCTCATGATTATGGGTAGTAGGTATGTTTTCCACACGGACAATGACGATGATGTTTTATCTCATAAAATTAACCAACACATTTGTGTTTTTTTTTATTTTAAAAAGAGGAACTACGTGTACCCTGATCCTCTATTGCACGAAAAGGTTATACGTAGGCACTAAAGGTTCGCAACCGCGGCGGGTGCAAAAATCATAAAAAATATATTTCTTTTCTCACCTCCTCCATCTATTTTTACACAACATTTTATAGCCAAAATATACATATTTTACAAAGAGGTTCCTGCGGATTACCGTAGATGTTTAGGGTGCTAATACCTTCCCTTTGCATAACCAACCCCCTTACCTTGAATCTTTCCCCCTCTTTTTGGGCTATTCTCTCTTTTCCCATTCCTTTGGAAACAATAAAGCGCGGTGGAGATTTTTATTTTGATTAGTATAAGTCTAGTCAATCTAATGGCTTAGTCTTAAACATTTCCACTGCTACAAAAAAATGGCGACTTCAATGGGGAAAGGTTGACCTCTTGTTGGTCCATCCCTAAGTGGGTTGAGCCTATCTTTGTTTATATTTGTATATGTGTTATTATTGTTTTTTGTGTTGCATGTTGTATATATGTTTGTCTGGATTTTCCTGGTTTTCTGGGTGCTTGGTGATTACTCTTAAGTCCTATACCCGAAATTGGGCAAACTTTAAGATAGGACGGGTGCTATAGTCATGTTAACTTTGAGGGATTAATCCCAAAAAAGGAGGCATGAGATCCCCCACTCAGTGGAGGCCCCTTTGACTGCAGTGTTGTTTACCGAGTAATCGGGAAGACGTACTGCTTTCGACCTGGGAGCCTGCTGAGACTGAGGATCGTAGAATACTAAACCCATCTTGGCCTTTTAGGTGTAGTGCGTAAGTTATGACGGAGTAATCCGGAAATTGTTGTCACGCGATACTACGCTCGGACGAGTTTTTCTTGAGAATATTACTAATTACTGAGTTAATCGAGAAGTTAGTAATATTTGAAGGAATGATGTAGACTCTGGGAACCTCTAGAACCTTGTTCGGCAGGTGATAACTTTTAGACCAATACCTTATGGGTAGTAGCTTCGACCTCATACTTGTGACGTTGAACCTATGAACCCTATATGTGTGATCTTGTGTGTAATTGTTGCATCATGCATCCATTCACTCATAAGAATCTCTTGGAGAGATCATATTTCAAGGGATTTAAAGGTTGATCATTTGTGAATATCTCAGGTACTTTTTAACCATGGATTCTGGAAAGAGAAAGACCGGGAAGTACAGTTTCAAGGATCCCAAGATAGATAAGTTGATCACTCTAATTCCTGAGATCGAGTGTTCTGCAGACTTTCGGAAGAAGTATGGATCCATTATTCCTCTCATAAGCTGAAGATGAAGGAGGGTATTCTCTCGACCTTGGTCCAGTTCTATGATCTAATGTATCATTGCTTTACTTTTCCCGACTATTAGTTGATGCCTACACTGGATCAGTATTCTTATCTATTGGATTTACCCGTTACCGATCGTGTTCCTTTTACTGGTTTGGAGGGTGAGCTAAAACCACATGAGATTGCTGCTTTGATTCATCTGGGGAAGTATGAGGTGGAAGCCCATATTACTACTAAAGGAGGTATTAGAGGATTACCAGCTCAGTTCTTATTGTAGAAAGCTCGTTACTTTGCCAGGATGAAGAGTTCAGTCGCTTTGGAGGCCATCTTTGCTCTACTTGCTTACGGATTGTTCTTATTTCCTAATATGGACAAGTTTATTGACATTAATGCTATCAGGATCTTCATGATTGGAAAACCAGTTCCTACCTTGTTGGATGATGCTTATTACTCTATTCATCTTCGGAATTCTTATCATGGGGGGATGATTATCTGTTGCACGCCTCTGTTGTACCGGTGGTTTATCTCTCATATGCCTCAGTCTGATGCTTTTTGGGATGTCAAGAAGGAACCCCATTGGGCTCCTAAGATCATGGAACTTACTCACTCGGATATAGATTGGTATCAGCGAGCTTACCAGGATATAGAGATTATTGACAGTTGCGGTAGTTTTCCCAATGTACCTCTTCTTGGTACAAAGGAAGGAATTAACTATAATCCTGTTCTTGCACGACGATAGCTTGGTTATCCAATGAGGGATAAACCAAATAGTATTCATTTGAGTAGTTTCTTTCTGAAGGAGGGAGAAGACAATAGGGAAGTTAGGGAGCAGATTGCAAAGGTTTGGTGCCACATTCATAAGAAGAGTAGGAAGGATTTGGGACCTAGGGGTGTTATTTCTTTGGAGCCATATCTTCAGTGGGTCCAAACGAGAGCTATTCAATTGAAGATGTCGTATTCCCGAGAAACACCTATACCTGATCTATTTGTAAAGACCACTCCTCCATTATTAGATGATCTAGAAGAGCTGTAACTTTCTTTGGTTAGAATGCAACAAGAAAACGATGCTTGGAAGAACAAGTTCCAAACTTTAGAGATTTCCTATAGAGCAGACTTGAAGGAGAAAGACGACTTTATTGAGATCCTTGAGAGTCGAGCAGTAGAGTCTATGGAGAGGCAAGGGGATTTATTTTCTCCTAAGCCTCAATCGGGTGTTGATTACTCACTTCCTGATTTAGGTGATTGGAAGGAGGTTGCCATCAGACATACGGAAGAAAACCAGAGGTTGAAAGCTAAGATTTCCAGGCTCACGGGGAAGCGCCAGCGTATAGAGTGATCTCCATCAGTTTTACTTCTTAGGGTGTTAGATTTTATTTTCATCTTGTACTTGTGATCATTGAAACTTGTAATCCATTTTGGAGTTGTTATAATAAAAAATTTCAGTATTTCAAATGCATTATTACTTTGATATTTGAAATATGTCCATAAATTTTAAATCCTTTGAAATATTAAATAATAAAATAAAAACAAGTGCATTGCATATCATGCATCATATTGCACATATTTCTTACATTTGTTATGCATATACAGGTGTCTTACCAAGCTTCTTTACTTCGTTCAGCAAGCTGACTCACCACTACAACACTCGGGCTAATTTCAGAAAGAAGATGGACAACTTAGAACAAGAGAATCGCGAGCTGCGCGAGGAGGTTTCTGCTTTGAAGGCTGGCATGGACAATCTGACTACTCTGATGGAAACTCTGGTGGCTTCTCAGAATCATCCACCGAGTGTCCAATCTTAACCAACAAGGGGAACTACTGAAGCTCTGACTGTTTCCGTATCTGCTACTCCAGTTGTTGTTCAGAATCGCATGCCTCAAGGTTATCCATGGGGAATGCCAGAGAATTTTGCACCTGAAGGTTTCAATCTTGATCCTCAAGATACTCCAGTTGTTCAGACTATTATTACTCTGGCACCTCTTATGGTGCATGTTGTTCCTGTTGCACCTCTTTCAGTAAATATGGTTTCGTTTGTTAATGATGATGTGTGTCGTCCTTTCCCTCCACTGAGTGAAGACTTGGGTCTTTATGACATAATGGATAATTTTCAAGATTAGTTTGACAAGATGCAAAGAGAGATGAAGGCCCTCAGGGGAAAAGAACTATTTGGGCAGAATGTGGATGAGTTATGCTTGGTCCCGAATGTTAAGATACCTTCTAAGTTTAAGGTCCCGGAGTTTGAGAAGTACAAGGGCAACACTTGCCCTCGTGCTCATCTGGTGATGTACGTGAGGAGAATGTCTACCCATACTGATGATCAGCGTCTGCTGATTCACTTTTTTCAGGATAGTTTGACCGGTGCTGCGCTGAAGTGGTATATGAGTTTGGACAGCGCCAATATCCATACTTTCAACGATTTGGGAGAAGCATTCATCAAACAATACAAGTACAACATGGACAAGGTGCATGACCGTGATCAACTCAGGGCCATGGTTCAGAAAGACAGGGAATCGTTCAAAGAATATGCACAGAGATGGCGTGAGGTAGCCAACCAAGTGATTCCTCCCATGGAAGAGAAGGAGATGACTAATATTTTCTTGAAAACGCTGGGTTCTTTCTACTACGAGAGGATGGTAGCAAGTGCGCCAAGTGACTTTACTGAAATGGTAGGAATGGGTATCCTCTTAAAAGAGGCTGTAAGAGAGGGCCGTTTAACAAAGAGTGAAAGTTCTGGAGGTGTGAAGAAACCATCTTATGGGTTTACCCAGAAGAAGGAAGGGGATGCAAATGTTGTTATGCAAGAGAGGAGGGTTAATACTCCTAGAAGGAATTATCAGCATCATCAATAAGTCGCCTCAGTTACTCCAGTTGTGGGCGCAGCTCCAACTACCGTTGCTTATCAGAGACCGTCCCAACAGGGGAATCAAGGGTATAGTCAGAGAAGGGAGAGCTATGACCCTATTCTTATGAGCTATACAGAGTTACTACCGGCATTGATTCAGAAGAAGTTAGTTCAGACCCGGCCACCGCCCGCCGTACCATCACCATTGCCTTGGTATTACAAAGTTGACCAAACATGTGCTTTTCATCAGGGAGCACCAAGGCATAATGTTGAGAATTGTTATCCTTTGAAGACTGAGGTACAGAAGTTGGTGAAGTCTGGTGTTATATTTTTCAAGGACGTGGGACCTAATGTGAAAGACAATCCTCTTCCCAAGCATGAGGGAGTAAATGTTGTGAATATGGTGGCCGGTTGTCCAGGCGACTTTCGGATTTTTGATATTAATCTGGTTAGAGGAGATTTGGTGAAAATGCATGCAGACCTTTGTGAATTTAGATGCTATACGCATGACCATGCTGGTTGTGCTATTTGCAGTACAGACATACAATGTTGCGATAAGATAAAAGATGATTTACAAGAGATGATGGATGAGGGCCTAATCCACATAATCAGGCCTAGGGAAGAGTATGAAGAGGAGGTGAATATGGTTTCTGGATGTCCTGGAGAAATCAGAATTTTTGATGTAGAGTATATGAATGAGGACCTTGTGCAATTGCATGCTACCTTCTGCCATATGGCTGGTCAGGTGGAACACCAATATGGATCTTACCGAGTTTTTTTCGAGATTCCTGAGGATGTTTAATCGTGAAGAAGGGAGTTCATTCGTTGTTAGATAATGGAATTATCAAGGTTACAAGTCAAAGGGATGATTACAATGAAGTTGATATGGTTGAGGTTTGTTTAATTGAAGAGGAGTCGGATAAAGAGTATGCCTCCGCAGATGAGTATTTCTCCTCAGATGAGGATTTGTTTTCCAGAAATGACTCAATAATGACTGATTGTGTTGAAGAAGGGGTAAACGTCATTGTACCTTGTTTTGGGGAACCCTCCCATCTTGAAGTTGAGTATTATAGCAAGCCAGTTGTTACCCCATTGGTGATTATTTTTCCAGGTCCTATCCTCTACAAGTCAAATAAGGTTGTTCCTTACAAATACAACGCTACAATCTTAGAGGATGGAGTGGAAGTTCCCATCCAGCCAATGCCTGGTGTTGGGAATATTGTTGAAAATAGCAGGGTGACCCACAGCGGTCGTGTGTTTGCATTAGTTGTTCGAAGAGATGTTAGTGGTGGAAAGAAAATTGCTAAGAATGTTGAACCCAAGAAGGCTACGAGTGAGACTAGTGGGGCTGCGTTAGAGAAAGAAGTGGATGATATTTTAAATATAATCAAGATGAGCGACTACAGAATTGTAGATCAGCTACTGCAGACTCCTTCAAAAATATCTATCTTGGAGTTATTGATGAACTCCCCTGCTCACAAAGAATCCTTGATGAGTGTATTGGACCAAGCTTTTATGGAGAGTGATATGCCAATAGACCAATTCATCAGTGTAATAGGGAACATTACATCAAGTAATAACTTGAGTTTTTGCGATGATGAATTACCAGATGAAGGAAGGAATCACAACCTGGCCCTCCACATCTCCATGAACTGCAAGAATGATTCACTATCCAATGTGCTGATTGATAATGGATCCGCGTTGAATGTTATACTGAGGAGTACGCTTATGAAGTTGAAATATCAAGGAACACCTATGCGCCCGAGTGGAATCATTGTGAAAGCGTTTGATGGATCAAGGAAATCTGTTATTGGTGAAGTGGACTTGCCTATTCATATAAGACCACATTTGTTTCAGGTAACTTTCAAGGTCATGGATATTGTACACGCTTATAGTTGTTTTCTAGGAAGGTCGTGGATACATGAGGTAGGGGCTGTCACTTCAAGTTTACACCAGAAACTGAAGTTTGTACGTGAAGAGAAAGTAGTGATCATAAATGGGGAACATGCATTATTGATATCTCATTTGGCCTCTTTCAGCATTGTGGAGGCGGATGAAGATGTTGTTGGAACCCAGTTCCAAGCCTTATCCATTGACAATATAAGAGGAAATGAGAGTTCCATTGTTTCACTTAAGGATGTGCAGTAGGTTGTGCGTAAGGGTCATAGTGAAGTATGGGGACAGATTGTGGATCCACCTGTGAACAGGAACAAAGTTGGATTGGGGTTCTCTTTGAAGAATGACAAAGGTAAGGGCATGAAGCCGAAGTCTGCTGCGAGCAAGTATCAAGACATCTTTTGTAGCTAAGGTTATCTTCATCCAACTGTTTCCAGGATTAATGCCATTGTGGAAGATGAAGCAGAGCAGGAAATGCCAAATTATGTGACGCACGAAGTTAGGATTCAGAACTGGATCACCATTGATGTTCCCTCTTGCATACATGTTTCAAAGTAATTTGTTTTGTTAATCTTTTTGAAAAAATCTTTCACTTTGCCCAAGGTGGAAGTATTAATGTTGTAGGGTTTATGTGTTTGCTGTGACTTTTAAAATCAATAATAAAAGTTGTCTTTGTTTCCCAAATTGTGTCTTTATTTTCTGCTTTTTCTTGGAAAATGGTATAAAAAAACCCTTCAAAATAAATAATAACTGAAATTCAATCTACATGATCACTTGTTATATGTGTCAGCTTCTAAAAGCAATCCTAAATCATATGTGCAGATTAATTAAAAAACCCGTTGAATACAATGACCCTGCACCCTCTCCCAACTTGGAATGTCTTTTGTATGGGGCTGGAGAAGAAGATTATGATGATATTCCAGAAGAGGTATCACGGTTTCTTGAGCACGAGGAAAATACCATTCAGCCCTATAAAGAGCCATTGGAAGTGATCAATTTGGGTTCAGAAGAAGATCTGAAGGAAGTCAAGATTGGAGCATTGTTGCATCCTGATGTGAAGAGCAGGTTGATTGAGCTGTTGAAAGAGTATGTGGATATTTTTGCTTCGTCTTATCAAGATATGCCTGGTCTAGATACATATATTGTAGAGCACCGTTTGCCGTTGAAGCCAGAGTGTCTGCTAATTAAACAAAAGTTGAGAAGAACTCACCCAGATATGGCAGTGAAAATCCAAGAGGAGGTTCTAAAGCAGATTAATGCTGGTTTTCTTGTGACGTCAATGTATCCTCAATGGATTGCCAATATTGTCCCAGTACCGAAAAAAGACGGAAAAGTCCACATGTGCGTAGATTATAGAGATCTAAATAAAGTTATTCCAAAAGATGATTTTCCATTTACACACATTGATATGTTAGTGGATAGCACATCAAAATTCAAAGTATTCTCGTTCATGGACGGATTTTCCGGGTATAATCAAATAAGAATGGCTCTGGAGGACATGTAAAAATAACATTTATCACACCCTGGGGAACATTCTATTATTGAGTGATGCCCTTCGAGTTGAATAACGCTGGTGCAACGTACCAGAGGGCTATGACAACCATATTCCATGATCTGATGCACAAGGAATTTGAAGTATATGTTGATGATGTGATTGCCAAATCCCAGAATGAAGAAGGGCATGTAGAAGATTTGTTGAAGTTGTTTCAGCGTTTGAGGAAGTATCGTCTCCGCTTGAATCCAAATAAATGCACCTTCGGTGTTCGATCATGGAAATTGTTGGGTTTCATTGTTAGCCAGAAAGGAATTAAAGTTGACCCTGATAAAGTCAAAGCAATTTAAGAGATGTCAGCACCAAGAATTGAAAAGCAAGTCAGAGGTTTCCTCGGGCATTTGAATTATATTTCCAGATTCAAATTCCCACATGACTGCAACATGTGAACCGATCTTTAAGTTATTAAAGAAAGATCAAGGTTGTGTGTGGACGGATAACTGCCAAAGGGCATTTGAAAGTATTAAAGAATATTTGCTTGAACCTCCTATCTTGCTCCCTCCTGCCGAAGGAAGACCGTTGATTATGTATCTGACATTGTTAGATAAATCCATGGGTTGTATTCTGGGACAACAGGATGAAACATGGAAGAAGGAGTTCACCATTTATTATCTCAATAAAAAATTCAATGATTGTGAGTCGCGGTATTCCATGCTGGAAAAGACATGGTGTGCTTTGGCCTGGGCAGCAAAGCGTTTACGGCAGTATATGTTGAATCACACTACTTGGTTGATCTCCAAAATGGATCCAATCAAGTACATTTTTGAAAAGCCTGCTCTTACTGGGAGAATTTCCTGCTGGCAGATGTTGTTATTTGAATATGATATCGAATATCGATTATCTTGCTCACCAACCAGTGGAGGATCACCAGTCTGTAGAATATGAATTCCCCGATGAGGATGTGATGTTCCTGAAAGTAAAAGATTATAATGAACCATTTCCTGAGGAAGGTCTTGACCCTGAATCTCGTTGGAGTATGATATTTGATGGAGCTGTGAATGCTTATGGTAAAGTAATTGGTATCGTGATTGTCACTCCCCATGGATTGCATATTCCGTTTACCGCAAGGTTAACATTTGATTGTACGAATAATATGGCAGAATACGAGGCTTGCATCATGGGTCTCGAAGAAGCTATTGATCTCATAATTAGAATTCTAGATGTGTATGGTGATTCAGCTTTGGTAATAAATCATATTAAAGGAGAATGGGATACTCGTCACCCCGGCTTGATCCCTTACAAAGATTATGCTAGAAGATTACTACCCTTCTTCAATAAAGTTGAATTCCATCACATTCCTAGAGATGAAAATCAAATGGCGGATGCTCTGGTAACTCTGGCTTCTATGTACCAAGTAAATAATTGGAATGATATACCTTGAATTACGGTTCAACGACTGGATAGGCCCGCTCATGTGTTTATAACAGAGGAGGTAGCAGATGAAAAACCTTGGTATCATGACATCAAGCATTTTCTTCAGACTCAGGAATACTCGATTGGTGCTTTGAAGAAAGATAGAAAGACATTGAGAAGATTGGAAGGAAGTTTCTTCCTCAGTGAAAATGTGTTCTATAAGAGAAATTATGACATGGTCTTGCTCAGATGCATGGATAGACACGAAGCAGGCATGTTGATGCATGAGGTTCACGAAGGTTCGTTTGGCACTCATGCCAATGGATATTAGATGGATAAAAGGATGCTAAGGGCATGTTACTATTGGCTGACAATGTAATCTGATTGTTACAAATTTGCAAAGAAGTGTCATAAATTCCAGATTTATGCAGACAAGGTTCGTGTGCCTCCGACACTTCTCAATGTGATTTCCTCCCCGTGGCCTTTCTCTATGTGGGGTATTGACATGATTGGGATGATAGAACCCAAAGCTTCAAATGGACACCGTTTTATCTTGGTAGAAATTGATTACTTTACCAAGTGGGTAGAGTCTGCTTCATATGTTAATGTTACCAAGCAGGTGGTTGTGCGCTACATTAAGAATAATCTTATATGTCGGTATGTGTGCCGAGCAGAATTATCACCGACAATGGCTCGAATTTGAACAATAAAATAATGACAGAACGGTGTGAAGAATTCAAGATTGTCCATCACAATTCATCTCCATACAGGCCAAAGATAAATGGGGTTGTTGAAGCTGCTAATAAGAATATCAAGAAAATTATGCAGAAAATGGTTGTTACTTATAAGGATTGGCATGAAATGCTCCCTTTTGCTTTGCATGGATATCGAACATTTGTCCCCACTTCAACAGGAGCAACCCTGTTCTCCCTTGTGTATGGAATGGAAGTTGTGCTCCCAATTGAGGTTGAGATTCCCTCTTTGCGTGTGATAATGGAAACCAAGTTGACAGAGGAAGAATGGGTCTAAAACCGGTTTGACTAATTGAATCTGATCGAAGAGAAGAGGATGACAGCTTTATGTCATGGACAGTTATATCAAAAAAGAATGAAGAAAGCTTTTGATAAAAAAGGTCAAACCTTGTGAATTCAGGGAAGGCGACCTCGTGCTCAGGAAGATCATGTCTTTCAACACTGATTCTAGGGGCAAGTGGACTCCCAACTTTGAAGGCCCATATGTGGTCAAGAAATCCTTCTCTAGAGGTGCATTAATTCTTGAAACTATGGATGGCGAGGAGTTCCACGTCCCATGAATGCTGATGCAGTCAAGAAATACTTCTCCTAAAGAAATAAAAGAATAACTCACTAAGTTGAAAACCTGAAAGGGCGGATTAGGCAAAAAAGAGCGACTCGGTAGGCCGAAAACCCGAAAGGGAAATCTAGGCAAAAATTAGAGACATAAACAGAATAAATTTCCCGCTAAGCTGAAAACCTGAAAGGGCGGCTTAGGCAAAAGTTATGGACTTTCTTGGCAAGTAACTACATCAGACAAGACTTGATCATTGGAGCAACAATCTTCTCAGATTCTCATCACACTTCAACAGAAGTTGCTGCTTAGGATTTCAAAAGTTGTTAGAGGGGATAGTGGTTATTGTATCTCAATGTATCGTTTCCATTATATATTACCATTTTCCGAACTTTGTAATTATCCATGGAGTCTTGCCATTCGCAGACTACCATTCTATTAATGAAATTTGAGCTTTTACCCAATTTTTTGTATTTCTTATTTTATTTAACTTGCAAAGTGTGATACAGTGGGAGAACTGACTTGAGGTTTTGCGTTTGTTTTCGCAAATGTTTCGGTTAAGCAAGAGTCGCCACCGACTTTTTATTTTATCCTAAGGAAAGGTTAAAAAGCACAGCAAAAACCTTTTGAGATGTTTTCTTGGGTTCGGGGAGTAGATTATAGAAAGGGAAGGTATTAGTACCCTTTCTATCCATGGTTATCCATGGGCTCTTAGTTACTTGCTTAGATCACTTGCCTTTTGTTTTCAATTGTTTGAAATGGTGCTTGTGTGTGTGGGTTTGAAAATTGTTTTGAAAAGAGGCCAAATGTGGTGGCAACCTTTGTAATGATCCATGTTGGGATGTATACAAAGGTGTAGGTCTTTTGAAAAGTTTTTTCATTTGTTTTTGAAAATTTGTTTTGAAAGTGTTGTGAGGTGTGGTTTTAGAAAATAGGCGAGTGTTTTGTTTTTGCAAGTTTGATTCAAGTAACTAAGAGGTTATCTACTCCTAAATTTCTCAAAGTTTATTGCTATGTTTTAACCCTTTTAACAAGTTTGTTCCACCATTGTATTTGGTGGACAATCTCATGTTAGGATGTGAAAGGGACGGGCGCGGGTCATCGTTTAGACCATAATTGCAATGGTGCCAAGTATCTTTGGGCAATTTTCTTTAAGGGACTTGATCATTTGTTTAAGCAACATTTTGAAAGCGCCATCGAGGGACTATGATCATTTGATTTGTATTTGTTTTGCCCAAAGAGACCTAACATGCAATATGGCCCAATTTTGAAAGGCAACAAGTGGAATACCCTAGGGGGTGCAAGTGTGATTTGTGTGTCCATTTGCATGCTTGTTTGTCTTGAAATTAGGTCAAACTATTTTCGTTGTTTTTTCGCATACAAACCCTAATTCTAACATGGTATAATTAGAAAGCAATAAAGTGCAAAAATAAATTTACTAAGCTATTACAAAACCATATATGGGAAGGAGGGTACAAATGTTCAAATGGGGATTTTGACAAGGAATTTAAACCTAAACTATTACATCAATATTGAATTATTTACAAGATAATTTAATTGCATAAATTAAATAAAATAAATATACAAGATGCAAAAATGGTTTTTTCTGTATGTATGAAAAAAGGTATTTTCATATGTCAAAATAAACAAAAAGGAAAGTATTATTTTTTGGAGTTTTTCATGTTTAGGGTTAAACCCTAATTCTATTAATAAAAATGCATTATTTATTTATTATGTACAAATATTTATTTATTATATACAAAAATAAAATAAAATGAAATATATTTGTCAAAAGGTATTTTTATATTAAATGTTAAATAAAAATAAAAAGTGTATGTATTTTGCACTTTAACCCTAAATATATTAATAAATATATATATATATATATATATATATATATATATATATATATATATATATATATATATATATATATATATATATATATATATATATATATATATATATATATATATATATATATATATATATATATATATATATATATATATATATATATATATATATATATATATATATATATATATATATATATATATATATATATATATATATATATATATATATATATATATATATATATATATATATATATATATATATATATATATATATATATATATATATATATATATATATATATATATATGTATTATTTACTAAATATGTATTATATATACAAATTAATAATATTTAATATTTAATAAAAAAAAGTATTTTTTCTATAAAATATTTTCAGAGAGTAAAACAAAATAAAAATGTATAAAAATGTATTTGCACTATTTTAGTATTTTAAATAAAAGTATATGTATTTATTTATTTATGTACAAACTAAAAGAAAATCAAATAAATGCCTAATAAATTCAAAAATGGTGAGAAAAATATTTTTTATATTTTTAATATCATGAGAAAAAATAAATAAGTCAATCCAAAAAAAGAAAAAGTCAAAAAGTCAAAGAAATAAGCAAAATGGGCTCAGGGGGTGCAGAAGTAAAAATATGGTGCAAAAAGAAATGTCAAACAGGCCCAGCCCAGAACCAAGTCATCTTCAACCTCAGAACACCTTTGTTCAAGCCAAACACGCGTTTTCTATCTCTCAATTCCTGGACTTTTAAGCAAAACTTTCAACATGAAAAGTGTAGAGCATGAGAAGACGAATCCAGGGATATAAAAAACTTGACTTAACTCTCTAAGATGAGGGAGAATTTCTTCTCCCCCAATTCCTGACCTAGTTTTCCATCAATGTTCAGACTCAAAATTCTTGCAGCACACATAACATAAATGAAATCTAATCATATGGGCATGTTCAGGGCTATGATTGTGACATGTTTTCTTCACAAACCTAAAGCTAACAATGCTTAATAAGAGAGATGCGAGTTCACGAACTTACCTGTTCAGTTGAAGTTATATCTGGCAATGGAGAAGCTTTCAGTGCAAGGTGATGATTGGTATAGCTTCCTTGAGGTCCAAGGATGCTATTCCAAGCTTTACTTTATCTTGAAACTTCTTGAATCGTGCTAGAGAACTTCAACTGCAAAACAATAAAATTAAAATGGTGGAACTGGTTAGAGGAATTACAGGTCGTGTTTTAGGTTTTGGTTAGCTTGCATTGATGGTAGGGAAGGTGTGTGAAGAGCTTTTAGCAAGAAAGCATGACAGGGATGAGAGTTGGAACTCAATCTGCAGAGGTCACTCTGTTTTGGCAGTTTTATGGTGGTTCTGAGTTTGTGAAGGTATTGGAGGTGAAAGGCTCGTGCTTCAGCTTAGGATCAATGTTTGGAATGTTTTTGATATCTTTCTCTAAGGCTTGGTTGACTGATATGGAAGTTGGTATGTCATATGCAATGTTTCTTGAAC
Source organism: Vicia faba (assembly GCA_948472305.1). Taxonomy (NCBI): domain Eukaryota; kingdom Viridiplantae; phylum Streptophyta; class Magnoliopsida; order Fabales; family Fabaceae; genus Vicia; species Vicia faba. The sequence continues at coordinate 340,593,979 of OX451736.1, forward strand.
TTTAAGCAAACAATGGTCACTTGATGTTTCTAGCCTGTACAGGCCCTCACACTATGCTGCATACATTGGCCTTGATCAATGCAATTTGCTCATAAACTTGTGCCAAGAAGATTTGGACTGTACCACTTGGATTTGCAAAATGGACATAAAGTTCTACTTTTTCAAAATGGAAATAATGTTTTCTCTAATTAAGGGTTAATTCTCCATGTAATGTCCAAATGCATAGAACAACATCTTGGCACAATGGTTTTGCATTGAATTATTGAGTGATAATGGGATTAGAGGCCTGCAATGTAGCTTAAGCATGCTGAATTCAAAATGGCACCAATGTATGAACATGTCTTGGCCAAGAACAAAAGTGACTTTTTCCCATTTTGCAAAATTTGATTCTCCCTAACCATGAGGTTGTTTGAGAAGTTCTTGGACATTTTGGAAAGCTTGGAATGTGTAATACAATCCATCTTTGAAATGCAAATTGAAATTCCAAGTGGAAGTGTATGAAAAATGGTATTGAAGTTAGGTAAAAAACTTGTCCAAAATAGGTCAAATTTTCACTAAGTTAAGAATGGTTTGGTACCCTTGTTCCAAAAATTGTAACTTGAGATACAAGCTTATTTTGGGAAAACTTTGTGAATCAAAGTTGTAGATTTTGCAACAAGCTACAACTTTCATGTTTTGACTTTTGCTTGAATCCAAATGAATCTTGGTGAGAAAGTGGGGCAAAGTTGGGAAAAAATTAGGGTTTTCCATAACTTAGAAAAATTCTAAGTTATGAAAAATTTCCATTTCAAACCCTAATTTGCAATTTTTTGATTTCTTGGTGAACAAGTTTCATGATTTGGCATGCTTTGATGAAAAATGAATCTTGACCCTTGATTTTGACCAAAAAGTCAAAGTTTGACTTTTCAGTATACAGTCAAAATTGATCAATTGACTGGGAAATTCAACTATCAATCTTGTGTATTTGGGATCCTTTGAACTTGTTGAGCATATCAAGATAATTCCATGGGGTCCTTGAGTCCATATGTGATCTTGGTTTGCCATTGGCTAGGTCAAACAGTCAAAAATTGCCTTTGTGCAGTCAAAACCCTAAAAATGACCATTTTGCCCTTTTGGTGATCTGATCAAATTCCTTGTGGAATTGTGATCCAAACTTGATCAAATGGTCCATGTGAGTTCATAATGTTGATGTGGGTCAATTTTCATGAGATTTGACTGTCAATTGGCCACAGTTGACTTTTTCCCCAATACAGTTGATTTCTAGGTCAACTGTCCAATTGACTGGGCAAAATTTGGAATCAAGACTTGAAACTTGGTGTGGATAAACTTGGGAGTCCAACATGAAGCATGAAAGTTATCTTAGGCATTTTGGGTCAAAATATCTTTGTGCAAACACAAACCCTTATTTGGGTCAACAGTGCAAGGAGAAGTTTTGAGCAGAGGAAACCCTAACTGGATCTTGATTTTCAAAGGTCTTGTGATGAGAAAATGTTGAGGAAATGGGAGGGCAAATTTTGGGGTACAACACAAAGAATCCATTTATTATTTATAATAACTTTCAAAGCAAAAAGATTAAATAACAAAATCGATTTTTCAAAAAGAATTTACAATTTTCTTTTACTTTAGAATTTGTGATGCGAAAAAAAAACAACAAAAATGGTGACCCCAAGAATGGACAAACTCCAGTTTATTTTAAGAAGTTTTTGTTCCCCTCGGGAAGGTTTACTCAGGTTGATTCACCGTATCAGGTTCGTGACTCTGGTATCCTTGGTCAAGTTTGGATTCATTTCTCCTCTTTTTTGAGTTTTCATGATGTGAAGTTTCAATCCAGGATTTCTCCAGTGAAGTTTTTGTTCGGTCTAATGGAAGGTCTTTTTCCCGAGAAGTTGGTACCATAATCACTCTTGAAGAACGTAGGTCCCTGGTTTCTCTAGTGAAGAACATATTGTGGTTTTCCCTTTGAGGATGTGGTGTTAACCTCCCCAATGAAGTAGGCCTGAATTCCCCAACGAATGTTTTGATGATTTGGTGTCCATCTGCTTTACTTGAGACTGGTTTTGCAATCCCCAGTAGAAGTGTTACTTTTGAAAATGTTTGTTTCCCTGGTGAAGCCTGGAGAAGGATGTTCTATCCCTGTATCTGTATTATTTTGTCATTTTGTTTTGTTTACTTCCGGATTATGTTTCTCCCCCAGTAAAGCTAAAGCATGCAGTAGGTTTTGTTTCCTTAGTTGGCATTTACTTTTTCTTGGAATGATCATCTTGGATGTGATTTATCCGAGTGTTGCTTGTGCCCGAGTTGCCTGGTTATTCCCAGTGTTATATATTTGTTTTGTCAGCATACGCACGATAACACTCATACATTCATACATACATCACACATAGCTAAAATTGGCAAATCATTGTTCATTGACATTTTTTTAATATCTTTGTTGACATATTACCCTGTTATGCAGAGTTACGTTGTCCTCTCTTCAATAGAGTATTATCCTTAAGCAAAAAGTGTATATTCTTTCAATGTCCCCATTGAGTTGTCCCTCATGGAAGATTTTTTCTTTAGCCTTCCTGTACAGCTCGTTGTTTGGATGGATTTGGTTTTCCCTCTTGAGTTTATTTCTCAAAGGATGTATTTTGGTTGACTGTTTCATTCCAGTTTATTTCTAGTTTGAATATGTGGTTCCACAACAATATTATTTACTTTGGATTTCTGAAAACTTCTAGTTTTGGTTGGTGCATTTATTTTGCACGAGAAGACTTTATCTCCTCAGCAGGAATATCGTGGCATTTCCCCAGGAAGTCATATTGCTTTCCCAGGAAGCAAAATTTCTATCCCCAGAAAGTCATTTTTTTGCAATCCTCCATGACAACAAGTAGCAGCTCTCTTTATTTGAGCAACTTGTGCTTCCCTGTAAAAGTCGGCGTAACTTTTTTTTGCTATCTCCTCTATGAGTGGATAGTTTGCAGTTTGTCATCAGTTTACGCCAGTGGATGGAAAGACTTCTAAATTCACTGAAACAGCTCATTGTGAAATCTTTGCAAGTGGAAGTCTCATTATTTGAGACAGCTTACATATTACCCTTTCCAGGAAAACTGCCTTGGTTAAACAAGAAGTTGAGACCCGTTCTAGGTGAAATGCCAGAATTTTAGGGAAACTTGTTATCTTTTTGCTACCCTCAGTGAATGTTGGTAGTTCATCGTCATTGAACGGCGGTGCTATGATATATTCTCTTTCTACATTCAGTGAAAATTGGTAGATCACCATCAGTGAAAGTTGGTATTTGTTATATTTTTGCTACCCTCAATGAACATTGGTAGTTCATCGTCAGTGAACGGAGGTGCTATGATATATTCCCTTTCTACCTTCAGTGAAACTTGGTAGATCACCATCAGTGAAAGTTGGTGATTGTTATCTTTTTTCTACCCTCAGTGAATGTTGGTAGTTCATCGTCAGTGAACGGCGGTGCTATGATATTTTCTCTCTACCTTCAGTGAAAGTTGGTAGATCACCATCAATGAAAGTTGGTGTTTGTTATCTTTTTTCTACCCTCAGTGAATGTTGGTAGTTCATCGTCAGTGAACGGCGATGCCGTGATATTTCTTTGCCTTCTACCTTCAGTGAACGTTGGTAGCTCACCGTCAGTGAACATCGGTGTTGCTATTTATTTTCCTTCTACCTTCAGTGAACGTTGGTAGATTTACCTCCAGTAGGAGTTGGTGTATCCTTTGACCATTTTACCATCCTCTCTGGGTCGGGTCTTTTGATCCACCAGTGATTTATTTTCCTGGTCAGGTCCCTCTCTTGTTTCTTTATTATTGTTACATCCCCAATGGTGTTCTGCGTCTCTTTGGTCTTGTTCATATGCATTCATGATCATAAAACATTTGCATGGCATCTTAGGGCCAAAAATAAGGTTTGTTTTATATTTAAGTATCTTCGATCATGTCGACACGAATATTTTTAACCTTCGTATCTCCAGATAGAAGAAAATTAAATAAGGGCAGATGTTGTACCCCAATTTTTCCCCTAAGATCCCTTCATCATACCATGTTTATTCCATTATAATAAGATCACACTAGGATTCTTGGTTCCCCTCCCTATATTTAGCTTTGCACTTTGAGGAATCACAAAGCACCTTGACTTGTGTTCTTTTGTGATCATGAATATTTTTTTGTCTTGATTTATTCTTTTAATTAATAAAATGCAATGTTGGTTTGTCTTGCTTGTTATCCATGTAGGTAAAGGCAATGAGATTTAACAAGTTGCCCCATGGGTTCATGAGTTTATTTCCATGCCCTTGTCAATAAATCTTGAGAAGTTCAAGCCTCGCCATTGAAGTTGTTTTGGAGGAAATGGCATGGTAAGCTTATTTTGGTTCACCATATTTCAAGATCATCAAATTTGATCCAAAAAGTACAAGGGGTTGATTGAAAAATAGTCATGTTTGGACAAGATTTTATTCCATTTGGATACAAGTGCATATTTCTATCAATTATCAAGATATTTAAGTGGTTGTGGTTTCTATGAGTTCTCATTATCATCCTCAACAACTTATATTTACAAAGCATTTGTTTTGTTACAAGAAATTTATTCAAAATTGTCAAAGTTCCTCAAGGCATGTTTCTTAATCTAGGAGCTAGGGTTTTGAACTTCAACGGAGTATATCTTGCTCATCTTTTGGTATTTTTGAGTGATTCCAAAGACATCATTCTCTTCAAAGGGTTATTAACGAATCACTTCAAAAGTTACAAGGATTTTTCATGTGGAAGAAACTTGATGAGGAAGAAAGATTACAAGTCCTCCAGATGAATCCTCAATTTTCCATGTGTGACTTCAAATGATCATAACTTGGTCAATTTTTATCACCTTGAGCCCATTATTTTTCCATAATGATCTTGAATATGTGAACTTTATTCCTTTTTTATGTGCAAAATGATAAAATGGATAGAAGTTACCTTAAGGATACAAAAGATTATAGTTCATTTTATGAAATTTTGCCAACTTCAACAAGTCATAACTTTCTCAATTTTTGGAAATTTTGAATGGTTCAAGTTTCAAAATGTCATTCAAGAGATCTACTTCATGATATCTTTTTTGGTCAAGAGAAAATTCCAAGTGGAAGGCTATGTTTGAATGCAAAACATTATAGGTCACTTTTTAAGAAAAAAATTGAAATATTTCTAAGTATGCAAAGTCAACATTTTTTCTCCAACTTTGACTCAACACAACTTTCAGCTCAAGCATCCATTTGATTCCATTATTTTTCCATTGCAAATCTTGTAACCTCGTCTTTCTGAAACATCAAGAATCATGCCCTAAGACCCCTTGAGCTAAGAATTCCATTGGTTAGAAGTTGGAACTTTGAAACTGAATTTTTCACCAAGTCAGAAGTTTGAAATCCTTGATTTGGCTTATAAACACTTTGTTTCTGCATGTTTATGCTTCTAAACATGTTTAATGAAGTTCCAGAAGTGATTTGCATAGCAAAACGCGTGTTTTGGATGAGTTTTGATCAAATTGGAAGTCATACTTTTCTTGTTTGCAACTTCACACGATTTCCCTCCAAACTTCATCATTTCGCACGCTTGGACATTCCATCTGATTCCCTATAAGTAGAGGGTCATTCCCCATTCATTTCATCAAGCTTGGATAGCCAGAATTACCCTGCCAAACTTGTTTCATAACTCAGAATTCAGCAACTTCAAAATCCATTCTCAAACCTCTTTCAATCCAATTTTTCCATCAATTCACCTTCCTTGATCTTCCCTAAAGCTAACCATATAATTATATTCAAGAATCGTGCCCTATATTGCTCCATAGAAATCCAGTTTCAGAGCTCTGTAACTCAACTTCAATAGGTAGATTCCTTCATCAATTCTTCAAAAATTTGATATCATTGTGATGCTCTCATTGCCCTGGTTCTAATCGCAACACTTGCTTTTTACTGGAAACACATTTTGACCATGAAATTTCAAATCCCTTTTCAAAACTTTCCTTTCAAATTGCTTGAGCTACAGTTTATATAAATTTGGTGCGAGGGTGTGGTTGTCTTCGTCTTGAAGAGACGAAGCGAATGGCATATGTTTGAGCTTCTGATTTTACAGTTTGATTGACTTGTATTTCATGTTGACTGGAGAATGAAGATGACCAACGTGTCATCTTCCAATCAATGATGGCGTGCCACTTGTTATTTTTGAATTATGATTTAATAATTGATTAAGTGTTTTATTCACTAATGACCATGATATGCACAACGTGCCAGATCTCTTGGATTTGATTACTAACGCGTTTTGACTCTCATCCAAAGGTCCACAAATTTTTGAGTTTTATTTTCTTTTCTGATTTTTATATTTAATTGTTTTAAACTTCAAAAAATCATAGAAAATTCATTTTAAGTCCAAAAAATTTGAAAAAATTATGAAAGATATTTTTGATTATTCTCTTTCTGATTTTTATTTTTTCACAATTTAATTTTGTGTTTTTGTATTTTTTTATAAATTTATACTTTATTTAAATTGTTTTAAATGTTTAAAAATAATTTTATGCATTTTTAAATTCTGATAAAAATTACGGAATGATCCAATGTTATTGTGACAAATATTGGTGACCTTATTTTATTTTTGTTCCTGACTTTGTTAGTTTTTTTTTTATCATTTTTGGTTTATTTTACCCCTTTCTTTTAATTTTAAAAATAGTTTCTGACTTTAAAAAATTACCAAAAAATTTATAAAATCATTTGAGTCCTTTTCTGATTTTTCTATGGTCTTACACTTTATTTCTTGATTAATTTGAACATAATTGATATTTTTCTCTTTTATTTCTATTTTTAAACATTATTTTTAAATATTTTTGTATATATCAAAATGTAATATTATTTTGTGACTATTTTCTGGCTGATCTTGGGTTAAATTTTATATCATGAACTTTATTAACATCATTGGATCCATGGTGTTGAGTCTGACTCCACAAAAAATGGATGAATGATTTTAATAATAGTTTGATTAAATTTAATCCAAAAATGGTTTGTATATTCTCTCCCACCCCTCTTCATTTCATCCCCTTCTTATTGCACTAAATGATGTTGGAGCATGATCTCTATATCATGTCTCTAAACAAATGGTGCATAGATTGCTATTGACCGGCCTCAAAATAGGTGCAACTTCTATATAAGTCCACTTATGATTGCTTAACATAGCGCTAAATTTTATCCCGATTCGAATAAATGATTATTCGTGGCCCAAACCTATGTTTGCAAGCCCAAGTATGTTAATTTGATCTCTTTGATCCAATAACCTTGAGATTTATTGTGTGGAGGCTTTGGTTCTACCAATCCTCTAATGGATCTACAACACCTTTGGTCAACGCGGATCACTGAAACATCGTTGATCATTAAATGATACTCATAAGGATTCCAAATGGATGATATAATTGACAAAAAGCAAATGCAACTTGTTGTGTGGAGGCTTTGGTTCTACTAATCCTCTAATGAGTTCCAAATGCAAGTTTCAAGATGATCATCCAACTAACCACTAATCACTAATAATTGACTTTATCCTTCATTCTTTTATTATATGCCCCTTTTATTTTTATGTACTATTTACTTTTAGCATTTACATTTCATGTCATTTTCATCTTTGCTCATTTGAGTATTTACGTTCTTGTCTTTTTTTATTTTTCTCACTTGAGTTTTACTTTTCTTTTTAAAACACCTAATAATCAACAGAAACCCTAAAAATCTTTAATGATACTTGACTATTTGGTTACTATCTTTGGCATTATAGAGCATTGGACTTTTTGGACTTAGGATTAGAAACCTTGTCCTATGATTGGAGACTTTGTGATCTTATATGATTATTTTGTCTGGAGCTCTTGAGGTTTACCTCAAGACGTTGGGTTGTTTGTTTATTTTGTATGCAGGTTATTATGATTACGCCCTTTGTTTGTAATCTGGAATTCACCCGTATACAGCCGTTACTCTGCCCAATTTTTGTGAAGACTTAATACACTTGAAGTTTGGTTCTCTCAATAGGTCTCGTATATTTGCTTGTTTGGTTTCAATCCAAAGAATGGGAATTCTATCTTGGCTCATAGTGTCAAGTATTGGCTTCTTGTTGGTTAGATGGTTCTTATCCCTAGCTTTTACCTTATGCTTTAGGATAGTCTCTTCTTCTCCTCCCATCTTCTTTAATTTCAAAAATCTTCTCCCTCCTTTTGAAAACTCTTCTTATTTTAAACTTGAACCACTTTCATAATAAACTTGGACTTAGGTCCATGCATTTTCAAAACATTTTCATAAATAAACTTCAATAAACTTAATAATACTTTGACATTTTTATGAGAAGACTAAAACTCAATCAATCTCATTTTAAACCATTTTTCCACTTTGGCTTTTATCTTTAAACTTTTCTCAAAAGATTGAACTCTTGTTAATCCTTGTAGTGATGCAAACAACTATACTTCTACAATATGTAGCGAAGAGAGATATTTTCCACTTGGGTGTTGAGTGAGGCATTGTTGATTTTAAAATCCAAGCCATATCCTCCACTTTGAGATGATGCAAATTCTCCTTTCTCATAATTGTGGGTAGTATGTATGTTTTCCACACGAACAATGACGATGATGTTTTATCTCATAAAATTAACCAACACATTTGTGTTTTTTTTTTAAATTTAAAAAGAGGAACTATGTGTACCCTGATCCCCTATTGCACGAAAAGGTGGTACGTAGGTACTAAAGGTTCGCAATCGCGGAGGGTGCAAAAATCATAAAAAATATATTTCTTTTCTCACCTCCACCATCTATTTTTACACAATATTTTATAGCCAAAATATACAGATTTTACAAAGAGGTTCCTGCGGAGTACCATAGATGTTTAGGGTGCTAATACCTTCCCTTTGCATAACCAACCCCCTGACCTTGAATCTTTCCCCCTCTTTTTGGGTTATTCGCTCTTTTCCCATTCCTTTGGAAACAATAAAGTGCGGTGGCAATTTTTATTTTTATTTGTATATGTCTAGTCAATCCAATGGCTTAGTCTTAAACATTTCTACCGCTACAGTTATAAATAACATTGACCTCCTTCTTGACCATGAATGGCTTCTTCCCTATACTTGAAGAGGTGTCTTTTTGGATCTTGCCACTTCGGATCCCAGCTTCTACCCTTTCTCCAGTCAATATCATCTTCGTAAAATAAGCTGAGGAGCTACCAATCAAATGATTGAAGAACGGACCAGATAGCGTACCAAGAAACATGTCCACCAACTCCCTATCAAATAAAAGGGGTTAGACTTTCCCTGCCAAATCTCTCCACTTCTGAGCGTAGTCCTTAAAACCTTCGCTTGCACCCATGGACATGCTCTTGAGTTGAGTACGGGTAGGAGAAAGGTCAGCTTTGTATTGATACTGCTTATAAAAAGAAGCATCTAGATCTTCCCAATTGCGGACACTGACTCCCTCTAGTTGATAGAACCACTCAAGCTGAGTCCCGGTTAGACTGTATTAAAAGAAATAGACCCAAAGGTTCCTATTAGCAGTGTGAGGCTGAATCTTCCTCACGTAATAAAGGAGATAAAGCTTAGGGCAAGAAACCCCATCATACTTTGCAAATACTAGAGCCTTGAACTTCGGTGGGATAACAACCCCTGACACCAAACCTAACTCTTTAAAATCTAGCCCTGGTACTCTTTGGATCTCCATTGCATTCAGACGATCCTCTAACTGCTTGTATCTATCCTCAGCTGGGGGATACTGTTTTTCGTTATAATCAGTGTCATTATCAGAAACTTTTGGGCTAGGGTCCTCCTCCCTTGTCTCTCCCTCTTGATTCTCCCCTTCTTTGGATGAGGAGGTCAGATTAATCAGTTGCTTCAACGGTCCCTTGAATCTTTGGCCCAGATTCAGGACACCAGCTGTCTTCTTTGCCTTCTTCTTTTTTTCTTTCAGAATAAGGGCCTTCAGGTCTTCCTGCCCTTTAGCCAAAGCTACGAACATTTGCTTAAATTGGGCATTTTGTGCCTGGAGATCCTTAATACTTTGTTCAGAAGTCGTTATCGGTTGAAGTAAACATCGAAGAAGATGAGAAACCTGTTATGGGACCTGTTTATGCAATGCCATGGATGATATGTGTATGCAATGATTTCAAGGTCTTTGGGAGATTTAAATTTGTGAACCAAAATGAAACAAAGATTTTATTAGTAGAATTCAAAATACAATTGCCTTTTAGGCGTTACAATTGAAAATTCTAAAAACTAAAAAAGATCAAGTCTCCCATGGATGCTTCCTCTTTGTGCCGAGATAGACATTAAGGCTTCTTTCCTCATGAAGCTGCTTTGTGAGCTCTAAAACTTTCTTTTCTTGGGCATAGAATTGGTCCCTATAAGTATCCCGCTCCTTCTTTAACTGAATCCAGGACCTCTGTAATTATTTAAGATCAGTGGACATATCTGGATGAAGAACTGTGTAGGGAATATTCCTTTCAGTAATAGGCTCCACAATCACTGGTAAGACAACTATGTATGGCATCATAAGTTTCTGAGCGCGAGTTCGTAACCAATGAAGATAAGGTTCCATAGGAATGGAAGTCTTTGGCCCCAAAGTCTTGACGTCAGATTTGTTTACCATGCCCTAGGCTCGTAAGAACCTCTGGCAATACCCTTGAACATCATCCTCATAGTTAAACATGATGCCCTAGATAAGCATATCATGAGGACCATCCCTTCGAGCGTAACCAAATTTTCGCAGAGCCAAACAAGTATTGCAAGTTATGCCTCCCCTGATGCCAAGTATGGGACATTAGGGAACTCCCCGCAGTGGTCGATAATAGAAATATCTCTCATAGATCGGGAATACTAGAGAATATTCGCGTGAGAAAGTGACATTATCCTTTGCGACCAACCCAAAACTTCTTCATTCTTCAGCACTGACTTAGGGAGGTGATAAATAAACCACCTCGACAGTAATGGCATGAAGCACATAAGAACCCCTATTTTCTTCATGGTACGAGTATGGAGAGCATGCAAGATATCTCCAAGCAAAGTAGGCACAAGGTTGTGAGAGAGGAAGATCTAGATAGAATTCACATCTATGAGTAAGTATGGATTAGGGAACAACACTAACCCATAAATTAGAAGAGCCAAAACCTCCTCAAAAGCCTGAAAGTCCAAATCATCCCAAAACAGCTGGGCCTTCTCTATTAGGAACTTGGGTAGAAAACCCTTGACTCCGCTTCTTGTTTACCAATTGGATACCATGTCGACCCGTTTCAGATGTAAATCTAAGGCAGTGACTTCTGGCTTGGGAACCTCTTCTAAACTTGTGAAAGGAATCTGGTCAAGAATATGTAGATTCAATAACTGAGAGAACTCTTCCATGGTAGGCACCAACTGATAGTCTGGAAAGGTGAAGCAGTAGTGCTTGGGATCAAAGAACTGAAAGAGTACATCCATCATCTTTTCATCAAAGTTCGAAGTAACCAGGTTGAGAAGTCGACCATATCTCTTAGTGAACTGAGAAGTTTCAGGAACCCTTGATAGTAGCTCCTTGAGTGGGAGAGGTATTCTCACAAAGCTAATTCGGATAGTGTTTCTACGAGTGGAAGCCATGGTCTACAAAATAGAACAAAGATAAATTCCCTCGGTCCTTGAAATGGTTAGTGTAATAAGAATGGATGCTATGTTATGATGCATGATGTTATGTTCAAATAGAGTAAATCACACACAAGCAAAGCATACAATAGAACTTAGGTTCAAAGGATTGCATGAGGTTAAAGGTAAGTACCCTCTTGAAGTTTAGTTAGTTTCAAACCTATCTTAGAAAAGCAACTCGGTTCTAAGGATTCTCAATATCACTGATCATCCTTTATCGGGCATTGTTTCAGATCAAGCAATCTTTTCTTGTGGCCGAAATATCCTAAAAGTATGACCTCAATGAGTTTAGCATCGAGTATCAACCAATCCTTAGCTTTATACCGAGGCCGGCTATTTCACTACTTTCTAATGGCCTAGTTTGTTCAACTAAGGTTCTAAGGTCCGTTAGTGCTTCACAAAACCACGCGGAGGCCTCGTATTCTCCTCGTTTCAACACGAAGGATACCGATACCAACCAAAGTGTCACACCAACACAACCATCGCTTAAACCATATCGGTCTACACCGTACAGTCTCCACGATCTATTATTGTTTACCTAAAAAGTGTCCCCAGATCCAGGTGTAGGATCTTCAATAATACCCAAGCAAAAAACCCTTAAAGATAAAGCAAGTAAAACAAACAAGAAATTAATTTAAAGACGACCTAGATCCTAAGGTAAACCCCACTTTATTTCTACTTCCCAGTAGAGTCACCAGTTCTGTGATACGGTGGCAGAACTGACTATTTTTTGTTACTACTGGTTTTGCGTTTTTTGTTTGCAAATGTACGGTAAGTAAGAGTCGCCACCGTCTTTTATTTCATCCAACAAAGGAAAAGGGAAAAGGAACAGAAAAAACCTTTTTTCGAGATGTTTCTGAGTACGGGGGGTAGATTATAGAAAGGGAAGTTATTAGAACCCTTTCTATCCATGGTTTTCCATGAGCTCTTAGGTACTTGCTCATTTATAAATTGCTTTCGTGTTTGTGGTTTGAAAAGTTTTGAAAATGCCTTAGTGCGGCGTTTCACTTTATGGTAACCCTTGTATCAGTCCTCAAGGGTGTGATAAAGTGTTTTTGAAAAATTTGTTTGAAAAGTTTGTTTGAAAGTGTAAGTGTAAAAAATTATTTTGAGCAAGTACTTAAGAGTTTCTACCCACTCGAAAAGTTTGTTCTTTTCTCATTTCCTTTAGACAGCGCTATCCTATTATTAAGAAGTAGGTAGCTCCATAGTTGGAGTTTAAGGGACAATCAAAAGGGACGTTTTTACGGTCACATAAGCAATGATTAGGAAACCTTAGTAGTTACCCTAAAGTCCTAAATATCTTTCCGAGGAAACATTCGAATGGGTCATTTTTGATCTTTTGGGACTATATGGCAACCACTAAAACTCCCTATACTTCATGACCGTTTACCGAAGGCAACTGAAGTAGGGAAAACCCTAGTAGTGAGCATGTGTAAGTGTTTGATTCCAATTTATTTAATCTTTGCACATTTAGGGTTTTCTACTATTTTAAATTATGATCTTTTGCATACAATCCTATTATCAATCATCTAACAGTTTATAATGACGGAAAATAAAATGCGAGAAATTTAAACCTAGCTATTACAAGGCCTTGGGGAGGGGAATTACATAATCAAAAACCAGTGGAAAATAGTAAATGAAAATAAAAATACCTAATTAACTATTACAAACTCAAAGCAATTACGTTTATTGAAAAAATAATGAAATAAATGCGCGCGATGAAATTAAATACGAGGATTTAAAATTAAATTCAGAGATGTTTAATTAGTGAATAAAGAAAAAATATATTTTTTGGATTTTTAAGAAAGTAATTACTTTTGAAAATTAACCTAATTTCTAATAAATTTAATTATGAAAAAAAGGATTTAAGTTATCCTAATTAACCTAATTAATTAATGCAATTAAATATTTTATATAAAAAAAACTATTCTAATTTTTGTGATTTTTTGACTTAATTAAAAAAACATGATTTTTAAAACAATTAAAAAATAAATAAAATAATAAAACAATAAAAAGGTTAAAGGAAAAAAAATTGAGATGGGCCTGACGTGAAGAGTAATCCTTGGGGTGCAGAACTGAATTTTCCAGGACCAGAATAGTTGGCCCATCTTCCTGCGTTTGATCCAGTGGGAAGCTTGCTAAGAGAGTCCACCATGCGCCTGCATGCCTGAGGCGTGGGATCTGGATACATATTGATCCAATGATGAGATGTTGAGGTGTATGGTAGGCGCGTTTGGACTGATAGTACCAGATCTACAGTTAAACATTAGGAAAAATATTATGTAGGAGGCAGGGATCGAACCCCTGACCTCCTACACACGCGCGTCTTGAAACCTTCCCTGCTTGCCACTGGGCGAGTTGGCCTTTTGTTAATAGAAACAAACAATAAATAATATAATGGATAACGAGGCAGTATTATAAGAAAAACACGCAAATTTCAAACTGTCCACTCAGGTATTGACACACCTTCATCTTCTTCGCATAACTGTTGTTTTAGGTAAGGACCTTTACCTACGGTCGAACGTCTGTAGCTGTAAACCTGCCAACTTCAAAAATGCAACACACACACAATAAATTCAAATGAAGACCTTGGATCGACTGGGTTTAAGGCCCTGAACACCATGGTACCCATAATCAAACCTGATTTTTCCTATATCAAAAAAACCTAAAACGTGCTTTGAAACCCTAAGAATGGTGTTTCACAATTCCTGTGCGTAAACTCAAATTAAATCATCCAAACACATTGAAAACATGATTACAAGCATGAATATATACTTAGAATATGTTTATGATGCCAGAATCATTGTAATCGAATTTTGGAAAAAAGGGCAAACCGTGAAGGTGCTAGCACGTGATTCTTGATGCTTCAGGCCTTGATAATGCTTGCAATCGCTTCAGAGGATGCCCAGGGATGTGTTTTGATCCTTGGAATGGCTTGAAACGGCCTGTAGAAAGGAATCCGATCTGAGTTTTTCTTTGAATTTTTGGAAGCTTTTCTTTCTCTTTTTGAGGCTGGATGCGCATGAAATTCCTTCCCTTAGGGTTCACAATGCTTTGCTATAAGTAGTGAATCATATTAGGTCATAATAATTGGAAAGAATCAAAGATATAATTGCATGGTTTTAGAAGAAAATGAAATCTTGAAAAATTGCCATATATGAAGATTTTGTGTCCTATTTTTCCTTGCATGATTTCCTGGCTATTTGACAGCATATAAGATCCCCCTTCAATGCAAAAATCAATCTTAAAACAAATTATATGATTTATTTGGATTTATTTGATTTTATTTGATTTTTAAATGAATAAAAATCAAAATAAATTAAATAAATGAGTGAATAAGGAATGAAGGGTCCCATAGGTCGCAGACCATGCTAGGACTGAGATTCAATCTTGAAAAGATGGGCCCATGTGGAAAAAATGCAATTTTGAGGATTGTTGACTTTGGGCAAATTTCCAAAAATGGCCAACTTTGACAATGCATATCTCTCTCAATTTTGACCCTAAGAGGGTGTTCTTGGACTTTTTAGAAATCTTAGAATGTCCTATAAACAACTCTTTTTGTTTAATCTCAATTGGATCTTCCATGTTCATGTAAGAAGTTTTGACCCAAAAGGTGTTTTTGTTGACTTTTTGAAACGACCTATAATGTCTGAATTTATATATTTTCATGAGTGCATTTCTTGAACTTGAGGGATGAAGATGAGCTGTAGGGAATTGGATTCTCTTCAAAATGAGCCTTGGATGAGTAATTTCTGATAAAGTATGAGAAAGTTATGCCTTGTAAAAGTTTGGTTGGCTTTTCCTATAGAAACCCTAATTTAGCAACCTTTGAATTTTGATGAATTAGGAGCATTCCATGAGGAATCATGGTCAAACCTTGATGAAATGATGGATATCACTTCAAAATGTTGATTTTGACCAAAAATATAGAAGTTTGACTATATATGGGTCATATTTGACTTTTGACCTAGCACAGTTGATTTTCAGGCATTTGAGCAATCACCTGTCGATTTTTTTCAGCAGACTGCCTATTAGTCTCAGCCGACTCTTGTACTATGGGATTAAATACATTACTCATATGGTTAGTTAACATATTAACCAACTCATGGTTACTATCATCTATTTGTTACCTTAATACTGCTACTAAACTATTAGTAAGAGGCAGCACTAAGTTTAATAAGGCACTACCCTATTTTGGTTGCCTCTATTATTTCCCCCTGGCGCAGATCCTTGTAAAGGATAGTTCAAATTTTGAATATTATCTGACACCACTACTGTATTCGATGTTGACTGATATCCTGGTATCATGGAATATGGAATTCCATAAGCCGTATCTACATTACCAAAATGAGGCACATTAGATATAGTAGTCGTAGTCATTACTGGTCTTGGGCTTCCCGATGGAGCCTGAGACATTTGTACGGAAACTGCAGCAATTGGTCCTACTGGAGGAAAAAGTGCTACTTAAGAATCTACTGGATCGGTAGTGATTAAAGTTCGTGACGGTATTTCGTCTACATTTGGATTATCAGGAATTGTCATTCTTGATATCTGCTTTCTAGATAATGGTTTATTATACTCTTTGGTTACCTTCCCATTTCTAAGTTACATTCACTTATAAATACTTAAGACCAATTCTTAGTACTGGGTCCCACCAGGTGTGCTAATTTATTTACTGTGGAAAATGGTAAACAACCGCTGGTCCTCCCAGAGTCCTAAACTGAGGGTAAATTGCGAGATCGACCAATTGATCTCAAGACGCGTGCTAAGAGTTTTTACTATCACACATAATACGTCGAAATATTAGTCAAGGGAGACGGTTTTATTTTGACTGGGGGAACATGCGTAATGGTTTTCCACACTATGTTTTAATCGACTGATTGGTGACTCGTGACCGACAGAAGATATTCATACAAAAGCGAGACTCACTAAACTAACTGACTGCTGACTCGTGACTAATAGATAGTGTCAAATTGTTTATGTGAAATAGAAGATAACGTATAGATCTTGCTCGACAGTAAAGAGAAAATAGATAAAGTACTCAAAAGATATAATTGAAAGATAAAGGATTTGCATTGAAATAAACATGGTGATTCACGTACATCAAGCACTCTTCACTCTTGATTTCCTGGCCGTCGGAATGACAGAGTTTGACAAGTGATTTGAGAGTACAAGTGAACACGTGCAAACTATACTAAACCTACCTATTTATAGTGTTTATAATGTAACTACCTAGATAAAATCTATGGCTAATATTAATATCTTGAGGTAACTGCTTCACTAGATGCTGCCACCTATTTGGCACTCAAACACATTGTGGATTGCTGGTAACTGCTCATGATTTTGAAGTTCCACCTATTTGGCGCTTGAACACGTCGTGGATTGCTGGTAACCGCCCATGATTCATCTAACCCTCTTGAACGTAAACCGCTTCTGCCTTGCTTCGACACTCTCTTTCTGGCAAATAATAACCACAATTCCTCTAAGTCCAAGAAATCCTTTTTTGTTGACTAAAACCATTTTCGACCAAGTCCTTGCCTTTTACCCTTTTGTCGACTAAACCAATTTTAACCTCCTGACATATGTTCTTTTATTTCTTCCTAGTTGACGTAGTTCAATTTCGACAGTTTCAGTGTGATTCTTTTCAAGCATTAACTCTAACTTAAGAAAACCAGCTTTTCAAACCTGGCTCACGTTTCCCAGAAAAAACCCTTATTTTGGAGGATAACTCTTAGCTTATGAGAATATCTTCATTTACTACATGTACTTGAATACCTTAAAATTTTCCAAGGTAACACTTGGTAGCCCCCAGAGTAGGTGTTGTTGTACACTGAACTAAGTAAACAATTAGGTGTGTTCTTTATCTTTTTAGTACTGTTTTATCTTGTCTGTGTGTTTATGTCAGATCATATGTCTCGACATCCTTGTAGGACATTTGAGTCTGTTGTTCCATAATTTCATAAACAAAAAAATGGATCCCATTGATTACAACGGGTGTGAGGGGTGCTAATACCTTCCCCTTGCATAACCGACTCCCTTACTCTTTCTCTTGGTCACAAGACCATCTTATCCATCCTCTTGTGGTTTTCTCGATATTTCCCTTTCCTTTGGGATAAATAAAGTTCGGTGGCGGCTCTGTGTTTTCTGCCGGTAGCTTCAGAGTTGTCCCCAAATGATATAACCTCTGCCTTCAATCACAGCATGAGCATCTTTGAGGAAAGCCATCCTAGGCACATCTTTACCAGCTTTTGGAACATCAGGAGTAGCCTTTGCAGCAGCAACCATGGGAGAAACCACTTCGAAGGCTTGACAAGGAGTTTCTATGAACTCATCATCCATCTCAACATACGTAAACGAATTCAAATGGCTAACCATAAACTCTTCTTCACCACAGATGGTAACAATATTTCCTTTGACTGAATATTTCAACTTTTGATGAAGTGTAGAAGTCACTACTCCTGCCCCCATGTATCCAGGGGCGTCCAAGTAGGCGAGAGTAAGCAGGACGGATATCCATCACATAGAAAGTTGAATTGAAAATCTGAGACCCAACTTTGATGGGGAGATCAACTTCCCTATGGACCATCGTTTTGGATTCGTCGAAAGCCCTTACCACACTGTCACTTGGCTTTAATACCAAACCTTTACAGTCGAATCGATCTAAGGTATCTTTGGGAAAGACATTCAGAGAGGAACCAATATCCACCAATACATGGGCTAGAGTGGTTCCTTTGCATTCAATGGAGACATGCAAAGCTTTATTATGATTTCTTCTGGCCAGAGTTAAATCAGCATCCGAAAATCCCAACCCATTATCGGTAGTCAAACTCGCTACATAATTTTCAAACTGATAAGCTGTAGTCTCTTGAGGAACATGAGATTTCTTCAGAAATTTTATCAATGCTTGAGCATGCGCATCAGAGAAAAGTAATAAAGATAGCACATAAATCTTCGAGGGGGTTCTCCCTAACTGCTCTACTATCTTATAATTACTCTTCCTTATAATCTTCAAAATATCTTCTATTTCTTGGGTAGAGGGTTTCTCAGTAATAATGTCTTTGGAAGGCGCCTCCATCCTGGTAGGGTCAATCATCTTTTCTTTGCCCCTAGAATAAGTGCTAGGTTTGTCAACAGTAACGTTGGTAATATCACCAGTCTTGTATTCATTAATCTGGGAGTCTTGTCTAATACCATGGTAGTATACTTCAGTGCCATAATTCCAAGGTACCGCCTTATCGGAAGAATAAGGGATTGGCCCCGGTGTGGTAATTATCAATGGAGCTATCTTCGGTTCATTGGGAATCCTAATAGGACCTTTTGAGGTGATCCTAACAGGTTTGCTAGAGATAATGATGATGGATATGTCTTCAACTTCTTGAGGCACAACTTCAGTCAAACTTTTTACGGATGAAGTTCTTTTGAATAAAATCTCATGGCTATCCATTAGGTGTTGGACACCCTTTTTCAGCCATTCACGGCCATTAATTTGCACAGCACAACAACAATAATCTTCAAGGCATCTAGGGAAGACCCCAACTTTCAACAAATTGTTTTTGACCAACTTCAGTGGAGTGGTTAAGTCATTAACATAGGAAACAAAAGCGGTATCCTCAATAGCGTTGACACATTTTCCATGGTTTGACATGGGTGCGGTAATCACGTTGGGAGTTGGTGGAGGATAAAATTCAATAGTCTTGTTATCAATCAGGTCTTGAATTTTATTCCTTATAGGCCAACAGTCATTGGTATCATGTTCGGGATTGTTTCAATGGTAAGCGCATTTTGTGGTGGGATTGTAATTAGGAGAGGATGTATTAGGGTTTTAGGGAGGATCCCTTAATGCAACCAACTCTTCTTTTAGTAAGTTCTGCAAAGCTTGAGATAATTAAGTGTTGATCTTAGTATACTACATTTATTGAAACTTTGTTCTACGCCTATTCCCTTGTTGTTGTTGAGTACGTGTAGGACTGAAAATTATTACAGCCCCTACTAAATGATGACGGTCATTCTTAGTACAGTTTCTTGATCCATATACAACATTAGTCTCTTTTTTGCCAATAAATGACTTTTTCACATCATTTGATGTAGAGGCAGAGGCCATGGGTATCTTTCCACTTTTAATACCGCTCTTCACCCTTTCACCAGTCAAGATTAATTCAGTGAACCCAGATGATGAGCTCCCAATCAGTAAGTTGAAAAATGGCCCAGTCAAAGTTCCCATGAACATATCTACCAATTCCTTGTCAGTCAATGGTGGCTACACCCTTCCAGCCAAGTCTCTCCATTTCTGCGCATATTCTTTAAAGCCCTCATTGGAACCCATGGTCATTCCTTGTAACTGCACTATAGTTGGCGCCAGATC
This sequence comes from Vicia faba, assembly GCA_948472305.1. NCBI lineage: Eukaryota > Viridiplantae > Streptophyta > Magnoliopsida > Fabales > Fabaceae > Vicia > Vicia faba. The sequence goes on from OX451736.1 coordinate 340,613,983, forward strand.
GGCATTATACTGATATTGACGGTAGAAGGCGGTGGCCAATTCCTCCCAGGTATGGATGTCAGAACCTTCTAACTGGTAAAACCACTCCAATTTAGTCTCAGACAGACTCTCTTGAAAGAAGTGCACCTACAACTTCTTATCAGTGGTATGCAGTTGAATTTTACGGACGTAAGATCTCAAGTGAAGCTTCGGGCATGAAACACCATCGTACTTGGCAAAAACTGGAATCTTGAATTTGTGGGGGATTGTTACCCCGAGAACTAAACCTAAATCACCAAAATATAGGCCATGCACATCTTGAATTTCCATAGCCTTTAATATGTCCTCCAGTTGTTTATACTTGTCTTCAGCCAGTGGATATTGTTCGTCAAAATAGTCCTCATCCTTAGAGATTGGATTGTTACCACCCCCAGCACGGGTGCTCCTTGCATCTTCATCCTGATTCTCATCCTCCTCGGAGGAGTCTTATACCAATTGAACTTTTCGAACAGGGCCCTTGAACCTCTTCCCCATGTTGATCAAATCCTTCTTCTTGATCTTCTTCTTTGCAACCAGAAGTGACATCAGTTCTTGCTGCGCTTTGGCCAAGTTGAGCAAGGTTTCTTGAAATTGAGAATTTTGTGTCTGCAAGTCCTTCACAGTCTACTCGAGATCCATCTTACTGAAATAAACAGTAGAAAGATGAGGAAACTTGTTCAAAAAACCTGCTTATGTTATGATGCATGTAATGTGAATCCAAATGTTTTCAAGGACCTTTAAGATTTAAATTTATTTAAACAAAGAAGGAACAAACATTAATTGTATTAATAAGCTCAAACGGTTACAAAATTCCTCTTGGGCTTACAATGAAATAAAAACAAACAAAATGAACTAATACAAAAGGCTCAGGTCTCCTATGGATGCTTCCTCTTTAGAGTAATATAGGCATTCAGGTTCCTCTCCTCGTGAAGTTGCCTTGTGAGTTCCAACATTTTCTTCTCGCTTGAGTAGAACTCGGCCTCAAATTTGTCTCGTTCCCCCTTGAGTTAAATCCATGGCCTTTGCAAATCCTCGAGAGTGGTAGGCATGTCAGGATGAAGAATGGTGTAAGGAACGTCTCCTTCGGCAATAGGCTCCATAATGATTGGTAGGATGGCAGGATACGCCATCATGAGGCTTTGAGCGCGAGCTTACACCCATTTGAGATAAGGCTCCAACGGGATAGAGGTATTATGCCCCAAAGTTTTGCTATCAACTTTGTTTACCATGCCTCAAGCTCGTACAAATCTTTGACGATAACCTTAGACATCATTCTCATAGTCAAATACAATACCTTGGATAAGTGCGTCATGAGGGCGATCCCTTCGAGCGTAACCAAATTGTCGTAGAGCCAAACAAGGATTATAGGTGATACCTCCCCTAATTCCAAAGAGAGGGACATTAGGGAATTACTCACAATGGTCAATGATGGTGACATCCTCCAAAGATCGAGAACACCATTGGATATCTGAATGTGAAAGTGACATCAACCTTTGAGACCACTTCATGCCTTGCTCATTCTTCAAAACTGACTGAGGGAGGTGCGAAATAAACCACCTAGCCAGCAAAGGAGTACAACACATAAGAATTCCCCTTCTCTTCATGGTACGGGCGTGAAGAGAATGCATAATGTCTCCGAGTAAGGTAGGCACCGGGTTACGAGATAGGAAGATTATGACCACATTCGTACCTATAAGTTGGTCTCAATTAGGAAACAGTACCATTCCATAGATTAGAAGAGCCAAAACTTATTCAAAAGCTTGCAAATCCAGAGCATCACAGGATAGTTGAGCCTTCTCAAACAAAAACTTGGCTAGAAAACCCTTAACACCACTTCTGGTTTCCCAATTTTCCACAACGTCGGACCGTTGCAAATGTAAACCTCAGGCAATCTCCTCAGGTCTTGGGTCTTTCTCAATATCGGTGAAGGGTAGTTGGTCAAGAATAGGAATTCCAGAGATTTGAGAGAACTCCTCCATGGTAGGCACTAATTGGTAATCGGGAAATGTGAAACAATGATGTTTAGGATCAAAGAATTGAAAAAGCACGCGTACCATGTCTTCTTTAAAGTTTGAGGTAACCAAGTTAATGAGACGGCCATACTTCTTGATGAAGGGAGAATCATTTGGAACTCTTGACGCTAACTCCTTGAGTTGAGGAGGCATTTTCACAAGGTTGATTCTGATAGTATTTCTTCGCATGGAAGCCATATCCTACAAAACAGCACAAAGATAAATCCCAAGGTCCTTGAAATGGTTAGTGCAAAATGCCATGGTATGATGTCATGGTGTTATGTACAAGTAAACATATACAAGCAAAGCAAACAAGTCCTTAGGTTTAGGCTTGCACGAGGTTCACAGTTAAGTACCCTCTTGAAGTTTGGTTGGTTCAACCTGTCCTAGAAAGTAATCGGGTTCTAAGGAATCTCAATATCATTTCTCTTTCTTCATTGGGCATTGTTTCAGTGCAAGCCCATGTTTTGGAGACCGAAATATCCCAAAAGTCTGATCTCAATGAGCATAGTATTTAGTATCAACCAACTTCAGACTGCATCAAAGTCGACTATCTCACTACTTCCTAATGGACAAGTTGTTCAACAAAATGTTCTAAGGTCAGTTAGTGCTTCATGACACCATACAGTGACCCCATATTCTCCTTAATTCGCCATAAGGGATACTGGTACACACAAATGTGTCACACTAATGTATCTATTGTCTCAACCATATAGGTCTACACCGTACAGTCTCCACAATCATTGCTACTTACCTAATAATGTTCCCAGATCCGGGTAGAGGATCTATACAAAAAACCCAAACATAGGCCCAAAAATAGAAAGCAAACAATCAAACAATGAAAGCATTTAAAGGTGATCTAGTCTCTAAGGTAACCTCACTTTTAAGAATAAACTCCCCAGTAGAGTTGTCAGTTTTGTAATACGGTGGGAGAACTGACTTGGGTGTTTTTCATTTTATCGCAATTGTTGCGGATAGCAAGAGTCGCCACTGACTTTTCTTTTATCCAATAAAGGAAAGGGTGAAAAGAACAAGAAATACCTTTTGATAATTTTCTTGAGTTAGGGGGTAGGTTATGAAATGGGAAGGCGTTAGCACCCCTTTCACCCGTAGTTATCTGCAGGCTCTTAGTTGCTAGCTCACTTTGAAATGCTTTGTTTGAAATGTATTTGATTTTTTTAGAAAGTATTTTTGAAAAGTTCCTTCGTTTAGGCGAACTTTGTAATGATTCTCGTCTCTATAAGAATGCATACAAAGTGTTGACTATTGAAAATATTTCATTTGAAAGTGTTGGTGTGTTTGAAAGATGTTTTGGAAATGGTTGTGAGCAAGCAACTACGAGCGTTCTACCTACTCAAAAATTCTTTGTTCATTTCCTTCTCCTTTAGATATTGCTATCTTACCATTGATTGGTAAGAAGCCCTATCATTGAATGTGAAGGAACGGGCATGGATCATCGTATAGTCATAGAAAGCAACATTGTAGAATACCTTAGCAATTTGTTGTAAGGGTCTAAGATCATTTACCAAAGGCAACATTTAAAGGGTCATCGAGGGACTACGATCTTGTATTCGAGGGTCATTGTTAAAGTATCCCACGTTCGAGGGACATGACCGTTTTTTATCCGAGGCAACAAGTGAGGTCAAACCTAGAGGTGCAAGTGTGCAAGTGTTTTGATTTCATGCATTTTTGTCTTTGAATTAGGGTTTTCTACTTGTTGATTTTTTGTCTTGCCATATAAATCCTAATTACTAGCATTTATATTGAAAGCGATAAATTGCGGAAATGTAAAATTCTATGCTATCACATCATTTAGGGGATGGGGATACAATTTAAAAATGGGAAGTGAAATCTATTAAAAACCTAATTTACTATTACAACCATATTGAATATTGCAAGAATAAAATGTACAAGAATGTAAAATAATATGCATGAAAAGGAAATTGTTTTGTTTGAGTTTTTTATGAAAGAGTTTTTAAACCTAATTAAATTAAAACTAAAATGAATGGAAAGAAATTAATTAATTAAACTCCTAAGTTCTAAATTAATTTAATTAAAATAAACTAAGTCTAATATTAATTTAATTAAGAAAAGAAATTGGTTAAAGAAATGTTTTTGGTCTTTTTGTCTAAAATAAAATAAAAATATACTAAATATTTAAATAATAAATATAAAATATTTTTGATATTTTTGGTTAATAAAAATAATAATAATAATAATAATAATAATAATAATAATAAAAATAATAATAATAATAAAAATACAGAAAAAGAAAAAAAATAAAATATAAAAATTAAAGTCAGGAGGGTGTAAAAGTAGAAAGGGTGGGTTGAGTGAAGAAAAATAGTTTTTTTGTTTGATTTTAGGCCCAAGGGTATTTTTGTAATCAAAAAAAGAAAATAAATAAAATGAAACAATGGGCCAGCATGTTGCACAGTGATCTGAGGGTGTTGCTGAGCAAAAATGGCAAGGCCCAATGGAGGGAGGCCCAGCGCTGCAGTCAAACAAAAAAGTGAAACAAGAAAATATGGAAAAATAAATAAAACAGGCGGTGGGGCTCGAACCCAGGTCCAAGAGGTAACAGGCGCGCGCTTTAAGCACTGAGGTGGTGATACATCTGTGTATTAAAACAAAACCATAAACATATATTACAAAACCAATCCTAGACCTGTATCATCTTCAACCTCGCACCAGAAAATCCCACAAGATTTTCAAAACCTGTAACTTCTTCATATCTCAACCAAAATGGAAAATGTAAACATGAAAGTTGCATAAAATTTCATCTCGAATCCATAAATGTAAATAACTAAAGCTATAGATCAAAGATTAATGAGGATTTCTAATGGTACCAAATTTTGACGTAACTTTTTCAGGAAGTTCAAACTTGAAATTCACATTACTCAGGCAATATAAATGAAATCTAAGGTCATGGTTAGCTTCAGGGCTATGATGTCTACATTTTATCTTCACAAACGGAAACCAAATGATGCCTATATGAAGAGTTCAAAAGTCAAAAAACTCACCTTGGAAATGGAATTTGTGTTTTGCAAATGATCTTGATTCAAAGTGCTGCAATGATCAGGTTAGCTTCCTTGAGTCTGTAGGAAGCTAATGCAATGCTTAGCTTTAGTTGAGAGTGACTGAAATAGCCTGGAGAAGTCAAGTTGAAAACCCCTATTTTTGAGTCTGGACAATGGTGAAAATGATGTTATAGTTTAGAAACAGGGATTGGGCTGATTTGTATTTGAGGTAAGGAAGCTTTTGAGATGATTTAGAGAGTAAACACACGAGTGGTTTAAGAGATGGAAGTTCTTGGGAAGAACTGTGGTAACAATAGATTTTTTATGCAATTTCTGGTTTTCAGTGAGTTTCGGTGAGTTTAAGTACTTGATAATTCGTGTGGTATGTTGCAAATAAAGGTTCAATTTATAAGAAAAGGGTTTCGAGGTTTGAAATGATCAGAACACAAAGATCACATGTTATGGATTTTTTCTTGTTTTTTAAGCAAGTTTGAAACATCTTGTTCCAATGTGAAGTACAAGGCTTGTAGAGTGGTTGAGCACTTTATACATACCTCTTCTGATCTTTATAGACTTAATGTATGCAGAAGGAACAAGTTAGGAGCTCAAGACAAGTTGACTTTGCATAAAGCTTGCTTTATGAGAATGGAATGGTAACTATCTTCCAAATATGGAAAATTTCTTTGGATAATGGCTTAATCACTTGGACCATACCTCAATAAATTGTTTAAATAATTAATTATGGAGTGATTTACAATTTATAAGTCTTCAAAACAAGATCCTGCAGCATAGCTATGGATTTGGTCAAGTGTTCTTCATGAAAAATGCCTTGTAATTCAAGTTTGAAACCCTAACTTCATATCTTCGATTCTCCTAGCTCAAGAATGATCTCAATGAGTTATTGGAAATTTAGAAAATCTTGGAAAATCCTTTAAAACCTTCATGTTTTTCATTTTTTAAGAATAAATTTGGAACTATGTGAAAAATTTCCATGAAGTTAGGACAAAAATCTGCATAAACTAGGTCAAATTTTCACTAGGTGTTTAAGAAAAAGTGCATGACTTTATGGATTCATAATTCAAAATCCAAGTAATTATAGGACTTGATCAGTAAAGAAAAGTTGTAGATCTCATCAAGATCTACAATTTTCATGTTGGGAGTTTTCTTTGAATCATCTTGCATCTTGGTGTAAAGTTGGCACAAAGTCATGAAAAAAAAGACTTAAAACACTTAGGAAATTTTCTAAGTCTTGAAAACTTTGAGTTTTCAAAATGACTTTTGAATTTCTTGATTTCTTGATGATAAAGTTTCATATTTTTGAATGTTTTGATGAAATGTGATCTTTGAAACTCAATTTGGATCAAAAGGTCAAAGTTTAACTTTTGGTGTATCAGTCGACTTTTCATCAGTTGACTGAATTTCATCTATCAATCAATTGATCTTGAGAAATATTTTGAGCCATGAAATCAGGTTAACATGTTTCATTTGAATCCTTGACACTGTGCTTAAAGCCATTAGAGCATGTATTAGGTCAAAAACCTTTGACCAGTCAAATACAGTTAAAACCCTAATTTTGACCATTTTTCCCTTTTGATGATTTGAACATTTTTCTTGGGGAATTGTGATCCAAACTTGATCAATTGATACATATAACTTCAAAATGTTGTTATTGGTCAAAAATCTTGAAGTTTGACTGTAGGTTGACCACAATTGACTTTTTACGCAATACAATTGATTTTGGATCATCTGATAAATTGACTAAGAAATTTTGAGATGCAAGACTTGAAACTTGATATGAGCATTCTTGAAGGTCTATAATGATCCATGAAAGTAAATTGAATCATTAGAAGTCCAATTGTCCTTGTGAAATTCTAAACCCTAATTTGAGACATTAGTGTTGAGGATATGGCTTGACCTAGTCAATACTTGTGTAAGCTTGAACCATTGAAGATCTTTGTGAGAAATGTCTTGAGAAAAGAGAGGGAAAATTTTAGGGTACAACACAAATCATCTCTGTATGCTTGTACTTAGATATAGAAATTCCCGTCTTACCCTAACGGAAACACCTATTCACATCAACAGTACACACGTTGCTCTTATGACCAAGTTTTCCAAATTTAAAACAAACCAAACAACATGAGCATCTCCCCCACTAGTTCTCTGACCATGAGTAAATTTATGTTTACCTTTACCAATTGGGCATCGTAAGGCTTATCACGGTTCTGTTGGTGCTTACCCCTCTTCTCATTGATAATCTTATAGTGAGCATTATTATCTTCTTCATAGATCCTGCAACTATCAATCAAATCGGAAAAGACACTAATCTTCTGGTATCCAACTGCCTTCTTGATCTCTGGGCGCAACCCATTCTCAAACTTGATGCACTTTGAAAACTAAACATTTTCCTCGCTATAGTGTGGATAAAACTTAGCCAACTCAACAAACTTTGCAGCATACTCAACAACCGATATACTCCTTTGCTTCATCTCAAGAAACTCAATTTCCTTTTTACCACGAACGTCTTCAGGGAAATACTTCCTCAGAAATTCCCTACGGAACACAGCCCAAGTGACATTTTCATCTGCAACTTCCAATTTCTAACAAGTCTCTAGCCATCAGTCATCAGCTTCGAATGCTAGCATATGAGTTCCATATCGAACCTCCTGCGCTGGAGTGCAGTCCATCACACGAAAATTTCTCTCAATCTCTTTCAACCAATCCAGCGCTCCGTCAGGATCATACTTACCCTTGAAGGCAGGCGGATTCTCCCTCTTGAAGGTCGCCAAGCTACGATATCCAACATTCCCGTCAGCATTCAGCTTATCTCCATAGCATGTTCCATTGCTTCCAAAGCCGCAGAAAGTGCAACGTCATTCCTTCCAGTCATCTCAACTTATCACTATATCATAAACAGCGGTTAGAACTCAAGTTAACAATACTCTATTGTTAGACAAAACTACGACTCAACAACTTTGTCGGACAAACTGACTTGCTCGGATACAAACTTGTAACACCCTAATTCTACCCGACAATTATTATAAATATCAGAGTTATAAAATTTCGACAATCAAATCAGGATGCTACAATTTCAACATAAAATAACGACATTTAACACAGATACATAACACTTTAAACTCAGATGAACCAACAACAACATAAATCAATCTTTTGAAACCAACAACTTACATAACTATGCAGCGGAATCATAAAATTCGACTTAAAAGAATGTAACATCTTTATCCAACTGAAACAACTCCAAATAACAAGTACTTAACGAAAATCAACTTAAAATTTAACAACTGAAGTAATAACAACGATAAAGCAACAAGCGTTCATCCCCCCGAGTGTTACATATCAGAGCAATGATACTGACTCGAACTACTGAAGGTAAACCGCCTTCACTCAGGATTACCTGCACGTTACCAACATATGGGTAACATTCAAATAGAAGGGGTGAGATATCGAACAATATAATAGAACGCATGCTAATTAATACATCAGAAATAGTTCATATAAAATCACCACTTCACAGCTCTTTACAACATTGAAATCATTAATCCATCCATATAACAACTCAGAATGCAGTATGGAATGCGACTTGTTTTTATGCACATGCATGTGGTACCAATGGAGCAAAACTCCCAACTTAATAATCTGCCAATTAATAGGGGCATCAACAAGGCATAAGCCTTCAAATAATTTTCCAATCCAGGCCAACTTACTGAGCATCAGCTCCAACTTGATATGTTATGTATGTGACAACAGTATGAATGTAACAACAACAACAGTAAGTCAACAACAACTCAACGTAATTCAACATTGGCCATAAGCCTACGACATCAACAACAATTCAACATAAACTCAACATAATTCAACTTTGGCCGTAAGCTTATAACATAATATCTGCCAATAATTACAGGCACCTCAACATAATATATCAACCTGAAATTTCTCAACTCAAAACAACTCATACATCACTGGTATCGACCAAATCAACATGCACGGACAATAGGGTTAGGGAAGAACAACGTGCCCCTCGACATGCATAGGAACTAAGAAAAATAACAACTAACTTGTGCTCTTCGACACGGCCTGCAACTTCGTGCAGCTCGACAACAATATTGTGCTCCTCGACACGCCCCGCAACCTAATGTCGTCCAACATCTAACACATCTATTCCCCAAAACACCTTACAACCTACATGCCGCTCGACACCTAACACCATCAGTATCCTCCTCGACTATTAATTCCGACCAACAACATGGAACAATACAACGTCATAACGACCACCACAACACAATCCATAATTTCTGGCCAACTACTCAGAATAACACAACAACAACAACCTAACGACTACATCAACAGGTAATAATCTACACTAACATATTCATCGATTCTACCGAGCAATTACACAGACAACTCAAAACGCCCACAACATAACAAAAGGGCAATTTCCTATAACTGGTTCATTAATCATACAAGACAGTCATACGGTAACTCCCTAAACGACCACAACATGAAGAAATGGGCAACTTCAATAACAGATCCAAAATATCAACATACAACAGTCATAAATACGATCAATTCCCCCATAACAATCATCATCAATCCCATGATAAGGTCAGAACCCCACCCTTACCTGGATTGAAGGTTGCTCTACAAATATTTCTAGCTGACGGTCTTGCCTTGCTCTGCTCAACAACCGTGTAACCTTGTTCCTCTTCTGTGCAGCTTCACACGGTCACACACAAGACTTCTTATTTACCAAATAATCAAATCCTTGTGTCAGCTTAACCTTATACAATTAATCCTATTGGGCTTAACTTTCACACCCTCGTTATACTACTTCCAACCAATAAAATAGGCTCAACATGAATATTCTATTAATTCCAACATTATTATTATTATTATTATTATTATTATTATTAATCAACTACTTAATTAACTAATAATAATCTAGAAACTTATGCCAACAATTCCCCACATCTCACGACTTCAACAAATAATTCGAAAATAATTAATTAAATAATTAATTAAATAGACGGGCGTTACAACACCTGCCTTATTCTACTGCGATAATGATTCAGCCCACCACATTACAGCTAACACAACCTTCCATGAAAGAACCAAATACATTAACATTGATTGTCATATTGTCGGGAAAAAGCTGCAGGCCAAACTCTTTCACTTATTGCATGTTCCTAGTTCTGCACAACTTGTAGAGATCTGGACAAAACCCCTTGATCCTTATCCCTTTTCACTTCTATTATCTAAGCTGAGAATCTCGTCTAACTACGCTCCATCTTAAGGGGGAGTATTAAGTTATAGAATTTGGTTACATTTCCGTTTTTATTTCTCCAACAACTTTTCATATTTTTATGCATGTAGTTAGGGTTTGTTAGTTGCTTATTACACAAGTAAGACATTGTATATATATTCTTAGCTGATGTAACTTAAAATTCTAAGTTGAATAATGGAAATTATTTTGCATTTCACAAAATCTATTAAATTTTCTACTGAATCGTTTTGTCTTTCATTTGACAATTTGCCAAATGTTTGTAGAAACGTTAAAGATATAAATGACCCTTACATATGGTCCTCCATTGCATCAGCCCTAAAGTTGCACCAAAAGGTGAATGAATGGTCAGTTGTGGATTGGGATGCTTCATCGGCTGCACCCGTGTTCTCACATAATGCTAAGTAACGACATTAAACATTTAGGATTTTTCATTCAATTCTTTTAATAAGATAATGAAGTCATGACATGATCGGATTCAAAAAGTTTTTACCATAATGTATTGAAATGATGAAATAACTAAATAATTGAAATAGATTTCCTAGTGAACGACTATGTCGAACTTTATAAGAGAATTAAGTGTCCCTCCATTTTTGCATTTCAACTCCTTTTAGTATTACTACACAATAATGATGAAACAAAATGTTGGGAATAAAAAACAAAATAGTTTTGAAGAATATTTTTAGAAGAGTTAAAAACAAAATATTGAAATTTTATAAAATCTAAAAATATATATAACACTAGAAGTAATAATAATATAGGATTTGTATGTATGGTAGCTATCTACTATTGTATGTATGGTATAAAATTGATGTCATTCATATTGTCAATGTAGGGACATATAAGTTGGCCACAAATACTATAATAAGGTATTTCTACTAAGACATCATCTTTAGTACACTAGCCCAAATTTGAAATCCGAAAAGACAATTTAGACAAAAATTAGAGTTACAAAAAAGAGATAATTTTTGGATGATGATCAACAATGCATATGAACATGCGAGACACGCTTTTATGTAGAAGTTCATAGTGGAAGTCCATATGTTCGTCAGTTAATTAGTAGGAAACTTTGGTTGGATTTGACTGAGTAGTTAGGGCAGTTTTATTGGGCTTTTGATCAACCCGAAACGTTTTCCCCCAAGTCATACTATTAGGAATGTAGTAAGCACCACTATAAAACGCGTAAACAACAACGCCTAAGTCATCACGGTTCATTCAAACACCGTTGTGACATCTCTAAAATCAGGCGCTAACATTTTTTTATATTTTTTAATTAAATTTTTTTAGGATATAATGACGGTGGATGGTCAGACCGTGGTGATACATTCAAGCTTTCATGGGTTCGAACCTTAGCGTCTTAAAAAATGTTATTCCTTTAACGTTAAGGTGCGCGTTTTATTTTAATTTTTTTAACAAAGAAAAAAAAGACATCACAACGATTTTTATGTCCAACCGTTGTGATATTTTGTCTTTGAAAACTATACCACTACGGTTCTTCTTGTAAACCGTGAGGAAAAGTGATATTTTTTTATATATAAATGTCGCCCATTTCTTATCAGTCATTTCTCTCTAAAGAAAACCATAATATTTCATCTCTCTAAATGATTCTCTGAAACTACAGATAAAAATTATCCTTTCTCTTACAATAATCAGTACAAAAGTGAATGTCCCAAATATTGTCATGGGTTAAAATCACATGTTTCTACAGTCTCACTTTTAAGTACAACAGTAACAAGGAGCAACGTCTGGCGGCGGCAAATATGGTATGTTTTCATGCTCTCTTTGTTTTATATTTGTGTTAATACTTAGAAGTTAGGATTTATGGGTTTAGGGTCCTAGGGTTTTGTTGATATGTGTGATTGTATTGTGATGATGCTCATGATTGAAGTTTGTTGGATTTAGTTGCAGATTATGGTGTTGGATGGTTAAAGGGATGATAGCAAGCGTATAGTAGGATTTGATGGTAGACAAGGGATGGTTGATGGCAGTCTAATGAGGAACATATGGTTTGTGTTGCAATGAAAAAAATATAAGAAGTATGAAGTTATTGTGGAAACTGCATCCACCTTATATTTCTTCTTTATTGCATCACAAACTAGATGAACTTCATAATTTATAACAGTTTCACGATTATTTTCAATAAAATGTGTGTTCTTGAAACAATTTAATATAACTTGTGATGTTGTTGCATGTATTTGTTTTGTTGTTGTTGACAAATATTCTCAAAACAAGAACATAATACTGTTAAGTCACAAGAAAGAGGCTTCTTGTGACTTTGCAATGATTTGTATTTTAAATTCTTATACAGATTGACAGTAGATGAAGTTTAGTTTATAATGGTTAGTTATTAAGTTCTCACAATCTATGTAAATTAATTTGATGTTTTTGTTGATAAATATTGTTAGTGAGTTTGTTATATCATATGAGTTTTCTTGTTTCACTAACCCCTTATTGAACTTGAATTCATTTAAATAGATTTTTGAGATAATAATTAAAAAATTAAATTATTCTTGAAAATCAACTTAGACGATCCAATATTTTTTCGAATTGCATGTATCTTGTAAATCATAATTCTCTCTTTAGTGTATAGAATTTCATTCAATGTCGCAAATTCTTCAAAACAATGTTGATTAATGAGTGCAAGTTTAGATCTGTTGTGAATTCAATGCCGATAACAAAGTATAGAATAAGGGAAGAATAAAGAACAAGGAAGAAGAAGAACACAAGAATTGGTTATAACTGCTATTCTTTACTTTCTCTTAGAAAACAAGATTACAAGTTTACAAGAATAACAAATAACCCTCTCACCCTAAATTAGGATTTGCTGTGTTGGCAATGATGAGAGACTAGTATGCTATTTATAATAAAACCTAACATACTAACTAATGGGCTTTTTCCACAAGGCCCATTATACAAGCTAACTTAACAAACAAGCTAACTTAACAAATTAGGGTTTAAACACTAAAACCTAATTCGACAAGCATCCTTCGACAAATACGTGCTAGAACCTTCTTCGACTACAGCAAGTACTTCGACCAACTAGAGTTCGATCCAAAATCCCACAAATCTCCACCTTGGACCTAACTCTACAGCATCAAGAGACACTAACTAGCTTTCTTCATGCAGCTTTATCAACTGCATACAGTGGAAAAACTTGCAACTTGGCAATGTTTTGGTGATCATATCAGCAGCATTGTGTTCTGTCGAGACCTTCAGCACTTGGACTTCTCCACGCTCGATTACCCCTCTGACGAAATGCAGCCTCACATCTATGTGCTTGGTTCGCTCATGATAGGCTGAGTTCTTCGACAGGTGTATTGCACTTTGACTATCACATTTAACAGTGATACCTTGACCTTGAAGTTTCAGCTCCTTTGCAAAACCTTCAAGCCACAATGCTTCTTTCACAGCTTCAGTTAGGGCAATATATTCTGCTTCAGTAGTTGATAAGGCAACAACCTTCTGAAGAGTTGCTTTCCAACTAATTGCTGTACCAAACATAGTGAAAACATATCCAGAAATAGATTTTCTGGAATCCATACAACCTGCATAATCGGAGTCAACATAGCCTTCGACTGCTGCTTTACTATCTTCACCCAAGGCTCCACCATAAATTAAGACTCTGTTCAGAGACCCATTTATGTACCTTAAAATCCACTTTAACGCTTGCCAGTGAGCCTTTCCAGGATTCGCCATGTACCTGCTTACAAGACTTACTGCATATGCTATATCGGGTCTAGTACAGACCATAGCATACATCAAAGAACCAACTATATTAGCATATGGGATGCTGTTCATATAGGTTCTTTCGACATCAGTACTGGGACATTGATCAATGCTCAGCTTGAATTGAGGGTTTGTTGGAGTCACAACAGGCTTTGAATTCGACATACCAAACTTGTCAAGAATCTTTCGTAGGTATGCCTCTTGAGATAAGCATAATTTCGACTGCTTTCTATCTCTTCGAATGTCAATTCCAAGAATCCTAGATGCAGCTCCCAGATCCTTCATGTCGAACTCCTTATTGAGTTCAGCCTTTACCCTCATTACATCTTCGACATTGTTGCTTGCTATCAGAATATCATCAACATAAAGCAACAAAATAACAAATGAATTTTCAGGTCGAAATCTGGAGTAAACACAATGGTCGAACTGACTTCGAATGAAACCTATGTGTTCCATGAACTTGTCGAATCTCTTATTCCACTGTCGAGGAGATTGTTTAAGTCCATATAAAGATTTCTTCAGTTTGCACACATAATCTTCTTTCCCTTTTTCGACATACCCTTCAGGTTGCCTCATCAGGATTGTTTCGTCTAAGTCACCATACAAGAACGCAGTGTTCACATCCATTTGTTCCAGTTCAAGGTCGAACTGAGCCACCATGGCAAGCAACATTCGAATGGATCTGTGCTTCACAACAGGGGAAAATACATCATTGAAGTCGACACCTTCTTTCTGAGTGAAACCCCTTGCGACTAATCTTGCCTTGTACCTCTTCGACATTACTCCTTCAATTCCTTCCTTAACTTTGAAAATCCACTTACAGCTGACTAACCTTGCCCCAACAGGTTTCTCGATTAGTTCCCAAGTGTGATTATCATGAAGAGATTTCATCTCATCATGCATGGCCTTTAGCCATTCAGTCTTCATTCGACTCCTTATAGCTTCCTTATAATCTCTAGGTTCTTCGTCTAGAACTTCACTTGCAGAGATTAAGGCATAAGCTACAAGATCTGCATATCCAAGTCTCTGAGGTGGTTTTATGACTCTTCTTTGCCTATCTCTCGACAATAGGTAGTCATTAACAGTTTCCTCAACATCATCAGAATCTTCTGTTTCTTCTTCGACTTCATCTGGGATACGCATTTCAGCATCAACATGCTCCACCTCAACAGGAATCTCTACCTGTTCCAGCTCTTCGTCAACATCATCAGTTTTCTTGAAAGCCATTTCAGTTTCATTGAAAACTACATCTCGACTGGTGATACACCTCCTGTGACCTGGCTCTAGGCACCATAGCTTATAAGCTTTCACTCCTTCAGGGTATCCCATAAACATGCATTTCAGAGCTCTAGGTTCGACCTTGTCTTGCCTAATGTGAGCATAGGCTACACAGCCAAATACTCTTAGTTTGTCGAGATCTGGTGGATGTCCCGACCAAACTTCTTCAGGTGTCTTCATATCTAACGCTGTCGAAGGACATCTGTTTATCAGATATGCTGCTGTCGAAACAGCCTCAGCCCAAAACACCTTCTTTAATCCCGCACTAGTCAACATGCATCTAACTCTCTCCAAAATAGTTCGATTAAACCTTTCAGCCAAACCATTTTGTTGTGGAGTACCTGCGGTAGTTCTGTGCCTTGCAATACCAGAGGCAACACAAAAACTGTCGAACGCCTCATTGCAAAACTCAAGGCCATTGTCGGTTCTCAACCTCTTTACCTTTCTGCCAGTTTGATTTTCAACAAGAGTCTTCCAACTTTTGAAATTCTCAAAAGTTTCATCCTTAGTCTTCTGGATGAATACCCATAACTTTCTGGAATAGTCATCTACTATGGATAGAAAATACTTTGCTCCTGAATGTGATGGACACCTTGCAGGCCCCCAAAGATCAGCATGGATGTAATCAAGGGATCCATGTGTTCTTTGTTTGCCTTTGTTGAACTTCATTCTACAGGACTTTCCAAGTACACAGGGTTCACAAAACTTCAGCTTTTCGACTTTATCTCCACCAAGCAGATTTTGTTTCCCTAATTCAACCAGACCCCTTTCACTGACATGGCCCAATCTCATGTGCCAAATTTCTGTTTTCGACAAAGGTTTCGTGGATGCAACATTTGTCGAACCACTTACAACTTCAGCCTCAAGGGTATACAAGCCTTGTTTCTTCACGCCTCTCAAGACTTCCTTCGACCCTTTCATGACTCTTAGGATACTTTTCTCTCCTTGAAAAACATATCCTTTCTTGTCGAATTCACCAAGAGAAATCAAATTTCTCTTCAAATCAGGTACATACCTGACTTCAGTCAACAATCTTATTGACTCATCATGGAGCTTGAATCTCACAGATCCAACGCCTGCAATCTTGCAAGCTTTGTTGTTTCCCAGCAATACAGATCCACCATCTTGATCACATAATTCCTCGAACAAGTCTTTGTTTGGAGTCATGTGCCAAGTGCATCCAGAATCCATAATCCATTCCTTCGACGAGTTTTTGCTTGAAACCACAAGAACATCAGATGATTCGAAATCATCTTGGACAATAGCTGCGTTGCCATTATCCTTACCTCCATGATCTTTCAGGCGTTCAGGGCACACCTTTCTTGTGTGACCTACTTTCTTACAGTGATAGCATCTAATACCAGATGCGTCACCACTATAAGACTTCGACTGATTTTTACCTTTCCTCTTGTCGAATTTTCCTTTAACAGCCAAACCTTCACCAACCGTCAAAGGTTTATGCTCCTTACGTTCGTTCAAGTCCTTAGAGTACAAAGCTGATTGAACTTCTTCAAAGGTCAGGGACTCTCTTCCATACAAGAGGGTTTCTTTGAAGTGAGCATGTGATCTGGGCAAAGCGCACAATAATAACAGCGCTTGATCTTCATCATCAATCTTTACATCAATATTTTCAAGATCAAGAATCAGCTTGTTGAACATATCCAACTGCTCAGCCAACACTTTGTCTTCAATCATCTTGAATGAATACAAAGCTTGCTTCAGGTAGAGTCGATTTACCAGAGATTTGGTCATATACAAACTTTCAAGTTTCACCCATAACCCTGATGCCGTCGTCTCCTTTGATACCTGTCGAAGAACCTTATCACCAAGGCTCAACAAAATTGCGCTGTGTGCTTTCTCGATCATGGCCGTCTTCTCTCTTTCTGTTAACGCAGCGTCCATCGCCGTCGCTCCCTTCAACGCTTCCAAACAACCCTGTTGAACCAGTAGGGCTTTCATCTTTAAGCGCCATAGACCGAAATCATTCACTCCGGTGAACTTTTCAATCTCATACTTTGTTGAAGGCATCTTCTCCACGCTCACCGCACCAATTTGTTGTGAATTCAATGCCGATAACAAAGTATAGAATAAGGGAAGAATAAAGAACAAGGAAGAAGAAGAACACAAGAATTGGTTATAACTGCTATTCTTTACTTTCTCTTAGAAAACAAGATTACAAGTTTACAAGAATAACAAATAACCCTCTCACCCTAAATTAGGATTTGCTGTGTTGGCAATGATGAGAGACTAGTATGCTATTTATAATAAAACCTAACATACTAACTAATGGGCTTTTTCCACAAGGCCCATTATACAAGCTAACTTAACAAACAAGCTAACTTAACAAATTAGGGTTTAAACACTAAAACCTAATTCGACAAGCATCCTTCGACAAATACGTGCTAGAACCTTCTTCGACTACAGCAAGTACTTCGACCAACTAGAGTTCGATCCAAAATCCCACAAGATCTTTCACATAAATCCTGATGTTTGAAAAATAAAGTAGAAAAGAAGAGGAAATCAAATTTTATGTGAAAGACTCAGACTGACATCCATTTATCAATATTACTTTGAAGAATTTGGGATTGAATCAAAACCTATAGGCTACAGAGGAAATCATGATTTGCAGGATGCTTGCAATTCGAAAAACATTGGATCTTTTAAGTTGTTTTTCAAGAATAACTTAATTTTTATGGTTATTATCTCAAAAATCTATGTGAATGGTTGTATATGGTTAACGAGAGACAAGGAAACACAAGCAATCTCATATTTTATAATAAACTCTTACATATATCACAACGGTTGGAACTTATAACCGTGGTGAAATGCTAATTTTTATGCGCTTTAATTTTGGTTGTTGTTGGGTATCAAATACATGCCACTATATTTATGACAATGGTTGTTTACATCAACCGTTGTGATAAATAGTTTACTACAAGGATCATCGGATCGTGATTGTAAGTGACATATATACAATCATACGTTACTTAACAACGTCTGGTCCCACGTGATTATTTAGCTTTCTCAACCGTTGTTAAATGTCTTTTTTGTAATAGTGAAGGAATGTTGGTATTGAATTCTTTGTGACCCGTCCAAGCGTGAATATTATTGAAGAAAAGAGTTTGTGTACCGATGATAAGTGAGATTATTTAACATTGGGAATAACACATTTAATTCCCACCAGATTGTCAAAATTTTGCCTCGAAGAGAGGCTACCACGTATCCCCGTGCACCTAGGGTAGAGAAGTGACAAACTTATGATATTTAAGTACATTTGAGTGTCATTACATAATAGAAGCTTCATTATGACTGTTGGTCGTGGTTTTTGTTTTTCCATTGATTTCTTTCCATTGATCTTCGTGCTTATAAATAGAGAAATAGAGAGCATGTCGTTGGATCCACTTTTCGACTTCTTTCATCTTTGAGAAAAATTTGATTTTCTTCTTCTTCGTGTGATTATTGTGATAGTTGTTGATACTTTATGAGGTTCAAATTGTTTTCTTTTAACTCATTTTCTCTTTATTATTCAAAACCTATCTTTGAATGATGGCCATTTAAGAAACCTATAAATCCCATTTATCGACCTTGGTAGTGATTTGGAAATTAGGAATGCATTTACCCAAACTGAGGCGAAGGTGATAAACAGAAAAGTGGTAGAACAGGAGGTAGAGAACCAAAAGATTTATATCCCATAAAATATAGAGCTTGCTCTTACTAGGATAAATATTAGGGAGGTTGCCTTTGAGTTTACTTTTGTTGGAAATTACTTGGATGCTCTAGAGACTCTAAGGAACCCCATGGAGAAGCATATGGATTAATCTTATCCTAAATATTATAGAAGTTCAATCGGCCTCGAGCCTAGTGATGTTGAAATTAGGTGGTGGTTACAGAAACAACAAAGGTTTCATATCAAGTCTCCATTTTTTGTATGTTGAAAGTAACACATAAATGGTGAGACAAACACAACAAATTCTAGAAATATCTGACAATGATGCTCAATATTCTTAGGTGGATGATGAAATGTTATGAACATAGTCTTTGTATACCAACAAATGAAGAATGAAAAATGCTTACCAGAATGTAGGCTTGTCTTTTATCGGAAAATAAGGATGAAAATAGGGTGTGACAGGGACTATTTAAGCATTATCAGCTTCATCCCTGCCTCTCTATATTACACTTGCCCCTATTCCAAAAGTCGACCAAAAATGACTATTAAACACCCGTACCTGCCCCTAACAGGGACGAGTTTCCCCTCCCCTAGAAATTGTAATTTTTCATCAAAAAATATATCTACGTATTTTTGAATCTTCATATTTCATTAGTATGTAGTACAAAATAATAATAATAAAATTAAATAACATCATTCAACATAAATTAATCATATAACTTAAATTTTCAAAGATCAAAATCTAAAATACTAAATCATCAAAACAAAATACTATATTAATAAAAGTAAACGTGTAATAAAAATAATACGAACAATGGTAACTAAGTAATTTTGAGTAGGTCAGGTGGAGGCGGGAGGTGGGTGCAGGGTGAGTATTAACAACTCTGCTCATAATTCAACCATTTTTTCAATGTTAAATTCAGGGCAAAGTTGGCGGGTTTGTATTGGGTTCAAATTTTGTTTCCTTGTCTATTGGAGAATTCTTCATCTTAGAATCAACAAGCTATTAGGGAGTTGTTACAATGTGTAAGGGTTGCCTTACCTTGAAAATTTTCTCTCATAAGGGGTTCTCTCTACCTTTTAGTGACTTTGAAGTTAGAGTTACGAACCACCTGAGAATTTCTCCTTCATAGTTTCACCCTGTAAGTTGGGCATATATTAAATCTTATCAATACTAAGGCAAGTACGACAATAATGACCCCACGCTGCTACTTTTTATTAATCTCGTCCATGTTTATGTTAATTGTGATGAATGCCAAGTGTTGATTTCTTTCAGGAAGTGTTGAAATATGTTTGGTGTTTATATGCACAACTTGAGTGGCTTCAAAGATATATACTATTTTGTCACCCCTGTTAAATGCACCACTCACGAGAGTCTCTGTGAGATTCTGTATAGGTTTGTAGATCATTGATATTAATTAATCGGATATTCCCCCTTTCCATCCTACACACATGTTCCCTTATCCATCATGTATGGATATATTTTCAATGTTTTGAGAACAAAATCATTTTTTAGTGAGCCTGAAAACCTATATTAAAGATCGATGATATGTTTAAAGAGGAAGAGTACCTGAAAAAGAGCCTTACAACGTTTTTGGAAGACATTGGGAGTGTTGAATAGATAGATCCTTCAGGAGAAAACCCACCCAAATTGAAGATGTGTTATATTGAAATCTGCTTGTTGGTTGAGAAAGCTACCATGGAGAAGAGGAGAGGAATTTTGGTGAGGAAGAGTTGGGAACTTTGTTATTTTACTTTTCTACCAAGTTATTTTTCTACTAATCTGTGTTGTATGTTTTTCCGATACTATGATTTTACTTGATATGATTTTATGACAACTACATTGAGGATCAGTATAGAACTTGCATTTCACAGTACTCATAGCCTGGTGAATAGTGATAATAAAGTATAATGTTGATGTTCTCATTAGGGTCATATCCTGGTGAATAGTGATAATAAAGTATAATATTGACGTTCTAATTAGGGTCTTCAGACCCGTTATAACTCTTAAACTCTAATGGTTTCACAAGTAATTTAGGGATTCTGCACTCGATGATGTGTTTGGAGAAAATATTTTTTCTATGGTGGGTAGAGGCATCATGGATGGCATTGCTCTCATTTCTCCTTCAAGAACAACGTGTGGAAGATATCTTGGCATAATGGTCCTTACGCGGTGTATGATTTTTGTTGTTGCCTCTAGATTTACGATAAGTAGAACTGCAACTATCACTACTACAAAACGTGCATACAACAACACTCAAGTCATCACGGTTCTTCTAAATATTGTGGTAACATCTCTAAACTCAGGCGTTAATATTTTTTATTTATTGTTTAATTAAAAATTATTAGGATATAATAACGACCTCACTGTGGTGATACAATCAAGCTTTCATGGATTCGAACCTCAACGCTCTCAAATATTTTATTCCTTTAACGTTAAGGCATGTCTTTTCTTTTTTATTTATTTTTAAATAAAAAATAAAAAGAATATCACTACGGTTATTTTGTTCAACCGTTGTAACACACACGCACATGCACACGCACACGCACACGCGCGCGCGCACACACACACACACACACACACACACACACACACACACACACATATTTATATATATATATATATATATATATATATATATATATATATATATATATATATATATATATATATATATATATATATATATATATATATATATATATATATATATCACCGCGGTTGGTAATGACAATCGTTATGAAATTGTTTATCCATATATAAGCGAATTAACTCTCGCTTCTTGAGAGTATCGACATATCTTTCACAGCAAAAACATAACACCCATTTTTTCTCTTCTTCTTTGTCAATAGCTTTCCTATTCTGCAAGATAGTCGTCAATCTTGATCTTCATACATAAATCTATTCTTCTTATTCCTTATTCTCTCATTTTCGTGTATGTTGTTGTTATTTTTCACATGATTTTCACATGATTTTCACATGATTTTCATATGATTTTCTTCTTGTTAGATAGGTTATTGTTTTTTATTGTTGTATGTTGTTGTTGATAAATGTAGATAAATGTTTGTTGACATGATTTTCATATTATTTACTTCGGTTTCACATATTTTTTTGTTGCTTGTTGTTGTTGACAAGTATTTTTCAATATTCTCTCATCTTCAAGTATGTTGTTGTTATGTTGATGTTATTGTTATGTATGTTGATAAATTTTGTTTGATTACAATGTCATGCGATTTTATGTTTTCATGTTTTTTTCATAGTGTTTGTAGGATTCAAATTCACATAGTATGATTATGGTTCATATGATGGTTCATGGTTCACATAGTATAAGAAAAAATACAAGGAGGATGAAGTTATTCATCCTCCTTGTATTTTTTTCATAGTAATACAAGTTGATCAACTTCAAATTCATTATGAGACAATCATTTTTCAATTAAAGGTATGTATGTTGTTGATAAATATTGTTTATGTTCTTGTTGTTATTTGGCTAAAAAGAGTTAGTTTGCAAAATATTGTGGAGATTAGAAAAGAAGTGGTTTTTACAATTTTGTTTCGAAAAAACTACAATGAGCTTCGTGCCTATGTACCATCAATATGCAATGATGAAATCAGAGCCCCCGTAGTTCTTCTAAAAAATTTGAAAGTTTGTGTGCTGGTTAATTTTAAGAGAAGAGACATCTCGTCGTGTTTGAATGGAATACAAACTTACCATCTACAATTATGAGGAAGGAGCATTTGCATCATCTTGAGGTGGAGGATCTTGGATTGAAATCAACAAGTCATCACTCAACACCTAAATAGAAAATGTCAATCACTTTACTATATATTATAGAAGTATAGTAGCTTGCATCACTACAAGGATTAACAAGAGTCTAATTATTGAGACAAGGTATTAAAGTGAAAAAACCAAAGCGGCAAAACAATTTAAATTTGTTTGAAGTATTTTTGTTACCTTGAAAAAGAATTTTGTGATTTAAACCATATTAAAGACTATGAAGAAGAAGAAGAAGCACAAGGTTAGGAATGTACCGCCTCATACTTCTTTCAATACTTAAGGCTCATGACATATGGTTTGCCTCTTTCAACTATCCATAAGCTTAGATGAACGTAAAGTTCAAATGCTTTATCCAAATTGATTAAAAAAAAGAAAGATAAGATGAAGAATAGAAATAAGATCAAGATGGATCAAAGTATCATTTCAAAATGATCAACAAGATAAGCCAAAGTCAGAACCAAATATGTACAAAATTAAAATTGCAAATAAAACAATAAAACAATTTTCTAAAATGGTTTTAAATGGAAATAAATGAGAAAAATATCAAACTAAATTCAAACCTTCAAATGAATTACAATTAAGGTCATAGAAAAATCAAAAATACTTCAACATTGTGATGCGGTGGGAGAACTGACTTGATTGTTTTGCGTTTGATCGCAAATGTTGCGGTTTAGCAAGAGTCGGCACCGACTTTTCTTTTATCCAAAAGGAAAGGTGAAAAAAGCACAGGAAAGACCTTTGAGATTTTTTTCTTGAGTTCAGGGGGTAGATTATGAAAAGGGAAGGTATTAGCACCCTTTTCATCCATGGTTTTCCATGGGATCTTAGTTACTTGCTAGATCACTTGCTTTTGTTTGAAATTGTGTTTTGTGTGGTCTTGAAAGTATTTTGTAAAAGAGGTCATTGTTTAGGCAATCTTTGTAATGATTTTCTTTCGTAAGAATGTATACAAAGATGTTGATCTTTTTGAAAATGTTTTCAATTTTGTAAGATGTTTGGAAATGTGTGTGTTTATTTTGAATATTGCAAGGATATTTGTTTTGAAATGGAGCAAGTAACTAAAAGTAATCTACCAACTAAATGTCTTTCTTGTTCATTTTCTTTTTCTTTGATATTGTTGTCTTACCATTGATTTGGTAAGCAACCCTATCTTTGGATGTAAACGGGACGAGCGTGGGTCATCATATAGCCATGTGTTATACCCCAAAATTTTCCCTCCCATATTCCTCAAGAAATTGCCAAGCCAAGTCACAAAATTCTCCAAGGGTTGTGCAGGTCAACTGTCTCCTATACAGTCAAAACTAGGGTTTGGGTTCTGATCAAGAAAATGAAGTTTTCAAGGGCTCAATCAAGTCTCATATGCTTACAAACATGGTCAAGCATCCTCATATCAAGTTTCAAGGCATTCAGCTCAAGATTGCACAGTCAAAACCCTAGATTGCACTACAGTCAACTGTAGGGGCAAAATGGTCATTTGGCAGTCAAAAGTTCAAATTTTTGGTTAACATATCATTTTGAAGCCACAAACATCATTTGATCAATGCTTGATCATGATTCTCAAAATTTGGCTCAGAAATCATCAAAGATGCAAAAGTTGCTATATTTGGACAGCTGAAAAAGTCAACTGAAATTGACCAGGGCATAACTTTCACATGGATTATCAGAAAAATTCCATCCAAAGCTCATTTTGAAGAGAAAGACATTTCCTACAACTCATCTTTATACTTCAAGTCCAAGAAATGCTCTCACAAAAAGTTATCAATTTCAACATTATAGGTCATTTTCAAAAGTCAACAAAAAGGGACTTTAAGTCAAAGACCATAACTTGAGATTGGTAAATCAAAATGACATGGGACCAAAGGCATTGGTTAAAGGACTCAAAGACCTTTCCAAAATGTCCAAGAACATGTGAAAAGCTTAAAAATTGAGCAAGTTATGCCTTGTAGAAGTTGGGAAATTTTTGTGAAATGGCAAAAGTCAACTATCCTTGAAAATCCAATTTTTGACAAAAGGGCCCCATTTTTTCCACTTGGTTCATCCTTGTCATGCCACACACGTGTCCCATGGTTAATTTCAAGACCAAATATTGATTTTTTTATTTTATTTAATTTTTGATGATTTAATTCTTTGAAAATTCAAATAAATTTAAAAAAACCAATGGAATAGTGTCATGTGAACTTGGACAATTTCTAGGTATCATGAACCAACTCAAGAAATCAGGCTAGGGTTCATTTGCACACTAGGTCTAGGTTTTGGCTAAAAAGGAGGAAAAATGGTTAATGGAAGAAACCCTAAGACCAATTCTCTCACAAGCATGAATTAAGGTCAAAGAGCAAGCCAATTCCATTCCATGATCATCACTGAGTCAAACCCTAACTATAACACCTCATAAGATGCGCCCAAACAAGCTTTGGCAATTTGAAATTTGGACATAAAAAGACAATTCTGAAATCACTACAAGAGGATTTTTCAAGCCTTAATTCTTTGTTCATTAGCATCCTGAGGCAATTCTGAACACATCTCAATCACTATCATCAACCAAAACACCTTGAAACGGTAGCTACAAGTCCAACTGTGTCGTGAAAAATTTCAAATCGCATAGCATAATTTACGCGTCCTCTTGCATTTTCATTGATGAATTCTTATTCCTTACCAAGTTTCTAAGCTGTTCATTGTATTTAATTGCATTTTCACAAGCCATACACGAATCCACCATGTTTGGTTTTTAGGGTTTCCAGCTTTTTGAATTGGGGCTTTTACAACGAAGCAAAATTAGGATTCCAAACTGTGACCATTGGATTAAGCAGGTTGAGACGAAGAATAAACACTACTCGCGCCCAATTTATTGGTCTTATAATGCTAATCGCTATTTTCCTAAAGGTGACTTTAACCCACGCGTGAAAACTGTGGCCATAGTGTTTTATGTTTCAGGGCACACGAGGAAGAAGAAGGCGTGGCGAAGCGTGATTCGTTCATTTGAATTTCGCGCGCCCTCCACTAACTTTTCTATTTTTTCTTTTTATTATTTATGTGCCATAATATATTAAATGAAACATAAGTGGTTCAGTGGCAGAGGGAAACGCTTGCAATGCTTATGACCTGGGTTCGAATCCCAGGCCTTGTAAAATTCCATATTATTTTTCAAAACAAGATTCTGTGCTTTGCTAATGTCCAGGTACACCATAGGCCATCATGATCCAAACGCATACGTGTCCCAGATGATCATCCAAGGGCTCAGAATCAAGGAATACCATGAGGACAAGTCAACAGGCGTGCACGTGGCTTAGAAAGTCAACTAATTCAATGCAAATGGGCCTGATTTGCTAGGCCTGCACCTCACCATTTTGGGGTCTACCCCCCTGGTTTGCCTTATTATTTTCATTTTTTATTCTTTCTTCAATTTTTCCTTTTATTTCTTTTTGCTATTTATTTAATTAATTTATTTTTTCTACAAAACATAAAAAAACATTCAAAAAATCAGAAAAGTCAAAAATTTTAATAATTATTTTATTTTAAATATTGTTTTTTTGTATAAATAATAACATGTAAAATGTTTAGTTTAATTAAGTTTTCAACTTTAATTCCTTTTAATAAAAATAAAAAAAAAACAAAAACATAGAACTAGGTTAATTAACAATGTTCATTTTTTTTTCTTTTTTCATAATATAATTATTAATTTATTCTATTTTATAATTAAATTAGGTTAAAAATTAAATCTTTTTTCATAATAAACTTAAAAAAACATTAGAACTAGGATTTTAATTTTAATTAATTTTTCTTTTTTCTTTTAAATCTAAAAAACACAAAAATACCATTTTTCATTTAATTTTAATTTTAGATAACTTAATCATTTTAATTCCTTTAAAGGGTTCAACGCCCTCGCATTTGATTATTTTCTTTTTTTGCGCGTTTCATTTATTTCTGTTGTGAACATAATGTACTTGTACCAAAGCCATGTAATAGCTATTAGTCATTTCTTTTTCTGCAATTTATTTTAAAACGGGTCTGGATTAATTTGGCGTTGTAGACCCTCGCCCTTTGTAATAGCGTAGGACTTTTATCTTTCCCGCACTTTAAATTCCCGCACTTTTAACTGTTAAACAATAACATGAAAGAATGAATGCCCAAAAATAAAATCGAATCGTTAGATCACCAATGCATGACAAGACAAACAATAAACTGAAAATGACACACAATTCACACACCACCCCTAGGGTACGCTTCACTGTTGCCTTGCCCCTCGAAAGGTGATCGTCGAGTAGAGGACGTCTTAGTAAGTCCTCATGATCCAGGAACCTGGCATGAGGGTAGCTTCTAAGGTGTCTTCCCATTGCTCCGGTGATCACCATGTCCCTAAAACTCGAATTGACCCGAACACCTCCAACGGTGGTGCTACCTACCTCTCAATGGTGGGATGGCACTACTTTAAAGGACATTTACACAGACGAATTCCTTAGGGTAGGTAGGTTCTCAAGGGTACTTGCTCTAATTTCAAACAAATCAAAATACTTTTCACACCCACACACTTTCAAAAAACTTTCAAAACAAATTTTTCAAACACTCTGACGTACGAGTCGAACCGAAACTTTTCAAAGAATATTTTTGAAACCCACATTGAAAAGCAAGCAAACATTTTGAAAACACATTGAGCAAGTACCTAAGAGCCCATGGATAACCATGGATATAAAGGGTGCTAATACCTTCCCTTTCTATAACCTACCTCCCGAACCGAGAGCAATCTCTTAAAAGGAATTTTTCTGTGCTTTTGTCCTTTCCAAATTGGAGAAAATAAAAGACGGTGGCGACTCTTGCTTACCGCGACATTTCGCGAACCAGCTTTAAAACAGTCAGTTCCAGATCCACCGATCACAGAACTGGCGACTCTGCTGGGGATAAACTTAAAGTGAGGTGTACCTTAGGACTAAGATCATTGTGTTTTCAATTGCTTTCCTTGTTTGCTTTATTATTGTGGGACTGTCTTGGGAGTTCTATAGATCCTAACCCGGATCTGGGGGATACCCTTTTAGAAAGTAGCAACAAGGCTGTGAGGGAACTGTGCGGGGTATACCGACATGGTTGAAACAGTCTGCTATGTTGATGTGGCATTTTGGTGTGTACCGGTAACCCTTGAGTCAGTCAAGGAGAGTACGGGGCCTCCATGTGGTGTCATGAAGCATCAACAGACCTTAGGAACCTTAATTGAACAATCTTGGCCTCTTTAGGGTAGTGAGATAACTGACTTTGGTGCAGTCCGAGGTTGGTTGATACTCGATACTACACTCAATTGAGGGTTGCTTTCCTGGGATATTTCGGTCGCCAGTTCAGTGGCTAAATCGAAACGATGAACAATGAAAGCAATCCCGTGATATTGGGAACCTTAGAACCCGGTTACTTTGATTAGGACAGGTTGAACCCACCAACTCAAGAGGGTACTACCCAGACCCCATGCTGGCCTTAAACTTTAAGGGCCTGTCTTGTGTGCCTTGTGTGCCTTGTGTGCCTTACATGTTTGTCTTTGTAAATATCTGTGGTGTGTTTAATCATAGCATCATGACATCATCCAGCATCATATGCATTAACTAACCATTTCAGGGGTTCGAATTTTCATCTTTGTTCTTGTTTTGTAGGACATGGAAACTGTTCGTAGAAAGACAATTCCAATCAGTCTTGTAAGGATCCCTCCTCAGCTTAAGGAGCTTATATCCAGGATTCCCGAGAACTCTTCATTCAGTGAAAGGCATGGAAGTCTCATCAGCTTGGTCAATACCAACATTGAGGAAGATATGATAAAAGTCCTGTTCCAATTCTTTGACCCTCTGCATCACTGTTTCACCTTCTTGGACTATCAGTTGGTACCTACATTGGAGGAGTTCTCCCGACTCCTGAAGATCCCTATTCTTGATCAGCTACCCTTCAACGGTACAGAAAAGGAACCTAAGCTTGAAGAGATTGCTAAAGCCTTGCACCTACAGTCATCTGACCTCAAGGGACATTGGGAAGTCAGAAGTGGTATCAAAGGGTTCTTAGCCAGGTTTCTGTTTGAAAAGGCCTATGAATGTTGGAACTCCCTTGACTTGCAAGCTTTTGAAAAGGTTGTGGCCCTCCTTGTTTATGGTTTGGTGTTGTTCCCTAACCCAGATCAGCTCATTGATATCAGTGCTGTCCAGATCTTTATGTCCAGGAATCCTATACCTACGTTGCTGGGGGACCTCCTTCACTCATGTTACACTCGAACCATGAGAAAAAGAGGTGTCCTTATGTGTTGCACTCCTCTCCTGGGAAAGTGGTTTATTTCGCACCTTCCACAATCAGTCCTGAAGAACGAGCGGGGTTTGAGATGGTCACAACGGTTGATGACTCTTACACATGCAGATATACATTGGTGCCCTAGGTCCAGAGAAGATGTCACTATCATTGATCGTTGCGGGGAGTATCCTAATGTTCCTTTACTTGGAATCAGAGGGGGTATTACTTATAATCCATGCCTGGCTTGGAGACAATTTGGTTATGCCCGGAGGGATGGTCCTCATGACATGTTGATTCCTGACATAGTTTTTGACTTCGACAACGATACTCAAGGACTTCGCCAGAGATTTATCAGAGCTTGGAGGATGCCTAGTAGGATAGACAGCAAGACACTGGGGCACAGGAACTCCATCCCTTTGGAGCCTTACCTCAAGTGGGTACGAGCCCGCTCTCAGAAATTAGTAATGCCTTATCCTCACATGCTTCCAGTAATCAAAGAGCCTGCCTTGGAAGGAGAGGTGTCTCATGTTATTCAGCACCCTGATATGCCCACATCCTGGGAAGAGATGCAGAAGAGTTGGATCCAGCTTAAGGAAGAGCGGAATTCTCTTGAGACTAGTTTGCATGCCAGTGAAAGGAAGGTCTTGGAGCTCACCCGCCTGTTGCACGAGGAAAGGAATCTCAACACTTACGTAGCTCCAAAGAAGATGCGCAACATATTTTGGATGTGATTTGATCTTTTTGTACTTTTGCCCATGAGGCTTTGATGTATTAAACAATGATTTTCTTAATAATAACGTGTGTTCCTTTTGATCTACAACAAATTTGAATTTTCGAACTCTTGAATGCATTGCATAAACACATATCATTCATCATGTGCATCATAAATACTCTTCTTTTCAGGTTGTTTACCGTTCTTCGCTGTTTATTTCAGCATCATGAACCCTGAATCATCAACTGAGGCATCTATCAAGGCTCTTCAAGCGCAGAACGTCCAGTTTCAGGCGCAAAACGCCCAATTTCAGGAGCTGATCAAGGGTTTGGCTCAGGGTCAACAAGAGCTGAAGACCATGCTTCTGAAGAAGACTAAGAAGAAGAGGAGGACTGTGCTATTTAACACTGGGCGCAGACTCGGGAACACTTTGGTTGAAGCTGAAAGGACTCCTCCATCTGTGACGGAAGGTAGTCACCATGAAAGGGAGGTCCCTACTCCTGTGGGCTCTGATACCGAAACAGACTTCAACGACGACCAGTACCCTCCTGCTGAAGACCGGTACAAACAGCTGGAAGACAGATTAAAGGCTGTGGAAGTTCAGCGAGTGCCTGGATTGGATTTCGGAGACTTGGGGTTATCTACTGGGGCGGTGATCCCACACAAGTTCAAAACACCTGCCTTCGTGAAATATGATGGGGCTTCCTGTCCCAAGATGCACCTCCGTTCTTATGTAAGGAAGATCCAGCCTTACACAGCAGACAAGAATCTTTGGATCCACTTCTTCCAGGAGAGTCTTTCAGGGACTCACCTCGATTGGTTCTATCAGCTAGATGGAATCAGCATTCGTAACTGGGAGGATCTGGCCACTGCTTTTTACAAGCAGTATCAGTATAATGCCGACCTCGCTCCTACGCGTACCCAGCTCCAGGGTATGTCGCTAGGGTCGGGTGAAGGTTTTAAGGAGTACGCTCAGAAATGGAGAGACCTGGCTGGCAGGGTGCAGCCACCATTGACGGATCGGGAGCTGGTAGATATGTTCTTGGGGACCCTATCTGGTCCATTTTTCAATCATCTCATTGGTAATTCCTCTGCTGGGTTTACTGATCTGATCCTGACTGGTGAAAGGATCGAGGCTGGTATAAAATCGGGGAAGATACAGAAAGTTGCCTCCTCCAGTACTGAGAAGAAACCCTTCAAAAAGGAGGCTAGTGCTGTATATGGCTCTCGGAGAACAGAGCGACCTGAACACCGCCAATCTGTCAGTGCGGTAATGATTGCCAAACCTGCAGCCGCTCCTCGGCCAACTAATCCTCAAAAGTTTGAAAGACCCCGGAGAGAGTTTACCCGGTTAAACATGACCTTATCGCAGATCCTGCCACAGTTGCTATCCACCAATTTAGTGACTGTCAAGGAGGCTCCAAAGTTTCCCAATACTGCATCCCCCAAGTTCAACCCAAATGCTCGCTGTGCTTATCACTCTGATAGCCCGGGGCATAACACAGATGACTGTTGGGCTCTAAGGAATAAGGTTCAAGACCTCATCGATGCAAAGGAGATACAGTTTGAGGCGCCCGAGAAGCCGAATGTTGTAACTGCTCCCATGCCCCAGCATGGGGTGAATGCTGTTGAGGAGGATTTGTATGTAGCTTCGGTGGACGATGTTGCTACTCCGTTGCTGATGGTTAAGAGGAATCTGTTGCTAGCCGGTTTATTTCCGGGATATAGCAAAGGTTGCCCTCTATGTGTTGCTTCCCCTGCTGGTTGTTCTCTGTTGAAGTCAGGCATCCAAAACCTGATAGATAGTAGAGAGATTTTGTTCGAAAAGACTATTGTTCCTGCTGCTCCTGTTGAAGAAGTGTCGATCGTTACCATCTTCAACAACTATTCTGAGGCTCCTTCAAAGAAGCCTATACAAATTTTGTCAGTTCACAAGAGTGCTCCCATTACCATTACTGTTCCGGGGCCTATACCCTACAACTCTGATAAGGCTGTCCCATGGCACTATGGGGCGGATGTTTATGTTCTGGGTGTGAAGCAAGAATGCAACATTGATACTGGTGTCTCCAACATCACCGGGCCTGCTAA
Source organism: Vicia faba (assembly GCA_948472305.1). Classification (NCBI taxonomy): domain Eukaryota; kingdom Viridiplantae; phylum Streptophyta; class Magnoliopsida; order Fabales; family Fabaceae; genus Vicia; species Vicia faba. The sequence continues at coordinate 340,645,822 of OX451736.1, forward strand.
GGTCACTCGTAGTGGAAGACTGTTCTCGCCAGACATTGCTCCTCCGGCAATTCATAGGCCTTTGATCTTCACACCTGCTAGAGTACCTGTTTCTCCTTCTGACCAAGTATCCACCCCTGCTACTGAGTCATCTGATACTCGGGGCAAGGGAATTGCTGCTGATGTGCCTGCCAGGACGGAGGCACCAAAGACCATTGTTGAGGCTTCCAAGCAGGAAATGGAAGAAATCCTCAAGATAATAAAGAAAAGTGATTTCAACATTGTGGAACAGCTGGGGCACACCCCCTCTAAAATCTCCATGTTGTCACTGCTGCTGTGTTCAGAGGCCCATGCAAAGGCTCTGATTGCTTTCTTAAAGACTGCCCACGTACCCCAAGATACGACTGCTGACCAGTTCACCGATTGTGTGGCCAACCTAACTGCTGATAATGGCCTGGGTTTCTCTGATGCCGATCTGACAGCAAAGGGGAAGAACCATAATGATGCCCTGCATGTCTCCATTGAATGCAGGGGCACTACTCTTGCTCATGTGCTGGTTGATACAGGTTCCTCATTAAATGTGCTGCCCAAGAAGGCTCTGGATAGGCTGGATTGTGAGGGTCTAGAGCTCAAACCAAGTAGCATTGTTGTCCGGGCCTTTGACGGGTCCAAAAGAATGGTGCATGGTGAAGTGGACATCCCAATCAGGGTTGGGTCACAAGTATTTGATTCAAAATTCTATGTGATGGACATCCATCCGTCCTATTCTTGTTTGCTGGGTCGCCCATGGATCCACAAGGCTGGAGCTGTGACCTCCACATTGCATCAGAAGCTCAAGTACCCGGTCAGGGGGAAGATCGTAACAGTGCAAGGGGAAGAGGAGTACATGGTCAGTCACCTCAACTCCTTCAGATATGTAGAAATGGATGGGGAGTTCATTGAAACCCCCTTTCAACATTTTGAGGAAGTACCACAAACCTTGGCAGCAGCAGAAGATGAAGAGGTTTCTCCTATGAAGATGGCCTCCTTAAAGGACGCCCGGGCTGTGATCGAAAAAGGTGAATGTGCAAACTGGGGCAAGCTTCCTGATCTTACTCCTAAGACTAACAAGTTTGGGCTGGGTTTCACCACAGAAGCTCAGAAAGCGGTGCGCAAGGCAAGAATTGGAAGACCTCCGGTGCTCATCACTCACTCTGAAGTGAATGCTATTGGAGAGGAAGATGAAGTGGAAGAGTCAGAGTTCAATAGCTGGATCTACCCGACGGCCGACGGTGGATTGACCAATTGGACTGCTAAAGATTTTACACCCATAACTTTTGTTCCTCAGTAATGAATTTCTTTGTTTTTGATTTGTAATAAACAATAATTTGAGACTATATGGCCCGGTGTCTTACCCGGGGCACCGTGGTTTTATTTATGAGGGTTTTTGTTTGTCACTATCATATATCATGAATAAAAGCATTGGACGTTTTTTCACAATTCAAATTTTGCGCTCCTTTTCTTTCCTTTCTTTACATATTACAAAACAGCTGTATTTACACACACACTCACTCATACAGGTTTCAATCCACTCTGGATCTCACTGGTAACGACTCTGCTACTGCCAGTTATAACTTCGAAAATCCGATCAACTTAGCCGAAGACGAAGGTGAAGATGATTGTGAAGTGCCTGGTGAACTTGCAAGACTGTTACAACAGGAAGAGAGGGCAATTCAACCCCATGAAGAGCCAGTGGAAATAATAAACTTGGGTATTGAGGAAGACAAGAAAGAGGTGAAGATTGGTGCCAACCTAGAACTCAGCGTGAAGCAACGGTTGACTCAGATGCTGCATGACTATAAAGAAATCTTTGCCTGGTCCTACGAAGATATGCCCGGATTAGATACCGACATTGTGGTCCATCACTTACCAACTAAAGATGATTGTCCGCCGGTTAAGCAAAAGGTCCGCCGTATGCGTCCAGAGATGTCTGAGAAGATTAAAGCCGAGGTTATGAAGCAGTTCGATGCCGGGTTTCTTGCAGTGACTTCTTACCCTCAGTGGGTTGCTAATGTGGTGTCGGTACCTAAAAAGGACGGCAAGGTCAGGATGTGTGTCGATTACAGGGATCTGAACAGGGCCAGCCCCAAGGATGACTTCCCTCTACCCCACATTGATGTCCTTGTTGATAATACCGCTCAGCACAAGGTGTTCTCTTTCATGGATGGCTTTTCAGGCTACAATCAGATCAAGATGGCACCTGAAGACATGGAAAAGACTACGTTTGTTACTCAGTGGGGCACCTTCTGCTACAAAGTCATGCCTTTTGGATTAAAGAATGCTGGGGCAACCTACCAACGTGCCATGGTTGCTTTATTTCATGACATGATCCATCATGAGATAGAAGTGTATGTTGATGACATGATCGCTAGGTCCCAGACTGAGGAAGAACACCTAGATCATCTGCAGAAACTGTTTGACCGGTTGAAACTGTACAAACTTAGGTTGAACCCTAACAAGTGCACCTTCGGGGTAAGATCTGGGAAGTTGCTAGGCTTCGTGGTCAGTGATAAAGGAATTCAAGTGGACCCTGCTAAGGTCAAAGCCATTCAAGAGATGCCAGTTCCTAAGACAGAGAAGGAAGTCAGAGGCTTTTTAGGGCGCCTGAATTACATTGCTCGGTTCATCTCACACTTAACCGCTACCTGTGAACCAATCTTCAAGCTGCTGAAGAAAGATCAGGTAGTACGTTGGAATGATGAATGTCAGGCTGCTTTTGACAGAATCAAAGAATATCTCCAAGAACCACCCATTCTTATGCCACCAGTTGAAGGGAGACCTTTGATACTTTACCTGACAGTACTTGATAATGCAATGGGGTGTGTGCTGGGGCAGCATGACGAGTCTGGCCGAAAAGAGCATGCCATTTATTACCTTAGCAAAAAGTTTACCGACTGTGAGACCCGATACTCACTGCTTGAGAAAACTTGCTGCGCTTTGGTATGGGCTGCTCGCCGGCTGAGACAGTATATGCTGACTCACACTACCTTGTTAATTTCAAAAATGGATCCTATAAAGTACATATTCGAAAAGCCTGCTCTGTCTGGGAGAATTGCAAGATGGCAGATGATCTTGACGGAATACGACATTCAGTACACGACCCAAAAAGCCATCAAGGGAAGTGTATTGGCCGACCACTTAGCACATCAAGCTGTGGATGACTACCAATCAATGAACTTCGAGTTTCCAGATGAAAGCATTATGATAGTAACTGACTGTGAAGTACCTGGACCGGATGAAGGACCTGAACCAGGATCCCGATGGTCTATGCATTTTGACGGAGCATCCAACGCTTTGGGAAATGGTATCGGCGCCATAATCGTTTCCCCACAAGGTACTCATACTCCACTCACCGCCCGGCTGTGTTTCAACTGTACCAACAACATGGCGGAGTATGAAGCGTGTATTATGGGTCTTCAAGCTGCGATCGACCTGAGGATCAAATTTCTGAGTGTCTTCGGAGATTCCGCTCTTGTGATCAATCAGATCAAAGGAGAGTGGGATACGAAACACCCAAACTTGATTCCTTACAGAGAATGTGTGTTGGCCCTGATTCCCCACTTCACAGAAATAACATTTGAGCACTTTCCAAGAGAAGAGAATCAGTTAGCGGACGCGTTAGCTACAATGTCTTCAATGTTCAAGGTTAAATGGGATAATGAAGCTCCCCGGATCATCATCTGGAAACTGGACGAACCGGCATATTGTTGTGATCTCGAAACTGAATTGGTGACTGAGAAGCCTTGGTACCACGAGGTGAAGAGATATCTGGAAGTTCAGGAATACCCTGAAGAAGCATCTGTCAATGATAAGAAATTCCTGAGGAGGTTTGCAGCCAAGTTCTTTCTTAGCAACGGCATCTTGTACAAGCGAAACCAGGATTCAACCCTACTGCGTTGTGTAGATAAGATTGAAGCAGAAAGAATCATGGAAGAGCTACACGAAGGGACCTTTGGTACACACTCCAGTGGACATACCATGGCAAAGAAGATCCTACGGGCAGGGTATTACTGGTCCACCATGGAAGCTGATTGCTACCAACATTCCAGGACATGCCATAAATGCCAGATCTATGCAGACAAGGTGCATGTTCCTCCGGTTCCCCTGAATGTTCTGACTGCGCCTTGGCCATTTGCAATGTGGGGCATAGACATGATCGGTGAGATTAAACCTACGGCATCTAATGGACATCGCTTCATCCTAGTGGCAATTGATTATTTTACGAAGTGGGTTGAGGCAGCATCCTATGCTACGGTAACCAAGACTGTTGTGGCACAGTTCATTCGGCACAACCTGATCTGTCGGTACGGTGTCCCTGAGCGGATTATTACAGATAACGGTACCAATCTGAACAATAAGATGATCGCTGAGCTCTGCGAACAGTTCAAGATACAGCACCACAATTCTTCTCCTTACAGACCGAAGATGAATGGGGCTGTAGAAGCAGCGAATAAGAACATCAAGAAGATCGTGCAGAAGATGACGGTGACTTACAAAGATTGGCACGAGATGTTACCGTTCGCTCTGCATGGGTATCGTACTTCAGCTAGGACGTCAACCGGGGCAACTCCTTTCTCTCTGGTTTATGGCATGGAGGCAGTCTTGCCAATCGAGGTACAAATTCCTTCTCTCCGGATAATGAAGGATGCAAATCTGAACGAAGATAATTGGATCCAGACACGACTTGATCAGCTCAACCTTATTGACGAAAAGAGACTTGCTGCTATCTGTCACGGTCAGACGTATCAGAAACGAATGATCAGGGCATTTAACAAAAAGGTCAGACCACAGGAATATCAAGTCGGGGATCTGGTGATCAAGCGAATCATCCTTCCTCAGAGTGATCCAAGGGGCAAATGGACCCCTACGTACGAAGGACCATTTGTGGTTAAGCATGTGTTCTCAGGAGGAGCAATGATATTAACCAACATGGATGGTGACGACCTTCCTCACCCCGCCAATGCAGACATAGTTAAAAAATACTACGCATGAAAAAAGACCCGCTAGGCTGACATGTCTAGGCAAAAATTAGGGCTTCCCGTCGAACCAAAAGGGTTCGGGCAAAATGAAGGGATGAAAATGAAAAAATCTGTACACCCGGCAAGTCGAAAACCTGAAAAGGCGGCTTGGGCAAAAATGGGTATCCCGGTGGACTGAAAACCCGAAAGGGCAGTCCAGGCAAAAATTAGGGATAAAAGCGTAATACTATGTCTCATTGGATCACTTTGCATCCAGAATCCGGTATCTACATCAAGTTCAGACGGCATCGATCAGTCAGCTTCACCTTCAACCAAGGTCATCAAGTGATGAGACGCATGGGGCATAAAGGCGATAGCAGAGTTGAAACCCAGTGGATCATTCATATTTCACACAGCTGTTTATTTTCTTTTGTACAAAACTTGTATAAACTCTTTTATTCGGCGACATTTCTCTTACTAGGATGTCAGCCTCTTGTACACAAAACGCCTATTCACAGGCTATTCAAAATCAATACAAATATACTTTTCAGTTAAACGTGCCAACTGTTTTTCTTTTTCCGTTTTGTTTTGCGAAGAACGTCCAAGGTTCGATTTGTGATATATGCATTGACAATAATTTGCTAGCTCATAAATATTTGCATACGAAACAAAGAATTAATTGCAGGTGACACTAGAAACAGGGGCAATAAAGAGTTGTCTGAACAGTCTAATTGCTCTATCCTCCAAGGTACCAAGGTAGGTTCAGCTAAAGAACCTAACCAGACATCTTAAATTCCCCAGAGAATGAGACAGCAAGTCAGTGCATTCTTCCCCAAACAAAGTTAACAGGTCTCAAGGAAATTGGGTATCCTCCAGTAGATCCCAATGTTCCCCAGCAGCATATATTCTTAACAAGCATCCCCGGCAGTCTTGGTCTAAAGATTGTTCCCCGGCGGCATACATCAACATCCAAGGGGGTCACTTCCCCAGCATATCAAAACTTCCCCAGGAGAGTCCCATCCAAGTTCCCCAGGAAAGGTGGAATTCATCTTCCCAAGCAGTAAGCTTATCCCCAGTATATTCTGGAAGCTCATCCCCTAGCAGAGCACGAACGCGTCGTCCGGCTTTATTCAAAGAGTTATTTCCTTAACAGGATATAACTGGGTTATCCTCAGCCAAAAGCCACGGAAAGGTCGTCGTCAATATGGTTCTTTTCTATCCCCAGCGAAGTCCCTCAATACTTCCAATACAACAACGGTATCCCCAACAGAGTTACTATCAACACTCAGCAAGGCATCTCTCTTCCCACAGAGTATTGCTTCCCAGCATGATCACTAGAGTATCTTTTATCCCCGCAGAATCTTCCATTCGCCAAGTTTATTCCGCAACGGAGTCATCTTCTCCTACCGGTATCCTTGCAGTTATCATCCCCAGCGGAAGCAAAACCTATTCTTCGACATCAGCCCAGGATACGACTTCCCGGCACCCGTCAAGGATTCACTTTCCTAGACAAAAACATACAAGTCATGAAATATCACATACATCGTCATAGCATGCATAACACACTGCATCATACAAATCTCAGTTATGTTGAGAACATCATTGCTTGATCCATATCATGCATTGCATATGACTGACTTTTACCTTTCAGGAAAGATCCAGTTAAGTTCTCAAGCTACATTTCAAGACCTAGACCGGTTCAGTTAAATCGTCCCAAGATTTTCCTGATTGCTTATCCAGTCAAAGGCCTTCTCTGGTTCAGTTAAATCGTCCCAAGATTTTCCTTATTGCTTATCTAGTTGAAGACATTTCAAGACCTAGACCGGTTCAGTTAAATCGTCCCAAGATTTTCCTGATTGCTTATCCAGTCAAAGGCCTTCTCTGGTTCAGTTAAATCGTCCCAAGATTTTCCTGATGCTTATCCCAGTTGAAGACATTTCAAGACCTAGACCGGTTCAGTTAAATCGACCCTAAGATTTTCCTGATGCTTATCCAGTCAAAGGCCTTCTCTGGTTCAGTTAAATCGTCCCAAGATTTTCCTGATGCTTATCCCAGTTGAAGACATTTCAAGACCTAGACCGGTTCAGTTAAATCGACCCTAAGATTTTCCTGATGCTTATCCAGTCAAAGGCCTTCTCTGGTTCAGTTAAATCGTCCCAAGATTTTCCTGATGCTTATCCCAGTTGAAGACATTTCAAGACCTAGACCGGTTCAGTTAAATCGTCCCAAGATTTTCCTGATTGCTTATCCAGTCAAAGGCCTTCTCTGGTTCAGTTAAATCGTCCCAAGATTTTCCTGATGCTTATCCAGTTGAAGACATTTCAAGACCTAGACCGGTTCAGTTAAATCGACGTAAGATTTTCCTGATGCTTATCCAGTCAAAGGCCTCTCTGGTTCAGTCAGATCGACCTAAGATCTCCCTGATGCTTATCCAGTTGAAGACATTTCAAGACCTAGACCGGTTCAGTTAAGTCGACCTTAAGATGTTCCTGATTCTTACCCAGTCAAAGGCCTCTCTGGTTCAGTCAGATCGACCCTAAGATCTCCCTGATTCTTATCCCAGTAGAAGACACCCCAGATCTTTTCTCAACAAGCGTCGTTGAAGTTAAAATCCCCCAGTCTTTTCTCAACAAGCGTCGTTGAAGTTAAAGTCACCAAGATTTTTCTCAAAAAAATCAGCTCCTGCAACGTGTCAGGTACTCATTTTCTGTTTTGCAGGTATACAGGTTCTCGCCAAGGAATCTCCTGCGCAATCAAACATCCAGATGGCATCTATAAGCCCATTCCACCATCATTGCTAACATGTGAGCGCAAATTTCCGGGCACTCTAGTGTCCAATCATCTTCCACCCTCGGATTACGAAAGGCACGTCAGCCAATCTGCATCCTCAGGTCTAAGAAGATTGAACAGGGGCAACTGTTATACCCCAAAATTTGCCCTCCCATATTCCTCAAGAAATTGCCAAGCCAAGTCACAAAATTCTCCAAGGGTTGTGCAGGTCAACTGTCTCCTATACAGTCAAAACTAGGGTTTGGGTTCTGATCAAGAAAATGAAGTTTTCAAGGGCTCAATCAAGTCTCATATGCTTACAAACATGGTCAAGCATCCTCATATCAAGTTTCAAGGCATTCAGCTCAAGATTGCACAGTCAAAACCCTAGATTGCACTACAGTCAACTGTAGGGGCAAAATGGTCATTTGGCAGTCAAAAGTTCAAATTTTTGGTTAACATATCATTTTGAAGCCACAAACATCATTTGATCAATGCTTGATCATGATTCTCAAAATTTGGCTCAGAAATCATCAAAGATGCAAAAGTTGCTATATTTGGACAGCTGAAAAAGTCAACTGAAATTGACCAGGGCATAACTTTCACATGGATTATCAGAAAAATTCCATCCAAAGCTCATTTTGAAGAGAAAGACATTTCCTACAACTCATCTTCATACTTCAAGTCCAAGAAATGCTCTCACAAAAAGTTATCAATTTCAACATTATAGGTCATTTTCAAAAGTCAACAAAAAGGGACTTTAAGTCAAAGACCATAACTTGAGATTGGTAAATCAAAATGACATGGGACCAAAGGCATTGGTTAAAGGACTCAAAGACCTTTCCAAAATGTCCAAGAACATGTGAAAAGCTTAAAAATTGAGCAAGTTATGCCTTGTAGAAGTTGGGAAATTTTTGTGAAATGGCAAAAGTCAACTATCCTTGAAAATCCAATTTTTGACAAAAGGGCCCCATTTTTTCCACTTGGTTCATCCTTGTCATGCCACACACGTGTCCCATGGTTAATTTCAAGACCAAATATTGATTTTTTTTATTTTATTTAATTTTTGATGATTTAATTCATTTTAATTCTTTGAAAATTCAAATAAATTTAAAAAAACCAATGGAATAGTGTCATGTGAACTTGGACAATTTCTAGGTATCATGAACCAACTCAAGAAATCAGGCTAGGGTTCATTTGCACACTAGGTCTAGGTTTTGGCTAAAAAGGAGGAAAAATGGTTAATGGAAGAAACCCTAAGACCAATTCTCTCACAAGCATGAATTAAGGTCAAAGAGCAAGCCAATTCCATTCCATGATCATCACTGAGTCAAACCCTAACTATAACACCTCATAAGATGCGCCCAAACAAGCTTTGGCAATTTGAAATTTGGACATAAAAAGACAATTCTGAAATCACTACAAGAGGATTTTTCAAGCCTTAATTCTTTGTTCATTAGCATCCTGAGGCAATTCTGAACACATCTCAATCACTATCATCAACCAAAACACCTTGAAACGGTAGCTACAAGTCCAACTGTGTCGTGAAAAATTTCAAATCGCATAGCATAATTTACGCGTCCTCTTGCATTTTCATTGATGAATTCTTATTCCTTACCAAGTTTCTAAGCTGTTCATTGTATTTAATTGCATTTTCACAAGCCATACACGAATCCACCATGTTTGGTTTTTAGGGTTTCCAGCTTTTTGAATTGGGGCTTTTACAACGAAGCAAAATTAGGATTCCAAACTGTGACCATTGGATTAAGCAGGTTGAGACGAAGAATAAACACTACTCGCGCCCAATTTATTGGTCTTATAATGCTAATCGCTATTTTCCTAAAGGTGACTTTAACCCACGCGTGAAAACTGTGGCCATAGTGTTTTATGTTTCAGGGCACACGAGGAAGAAGAAGGCGTGGCGAAGCGTGATTCGTTCATTTGAATTTCGCGCGCCCTCCACTAACTTTTCTATTTTTTCTTTTTATTATTTATGTGCCATAATATATTAAATGAAACATAAGTGGTTCAGTGGCAGAGGGAAACGCTTGCAATGCTTATGACCTGGGTTCGAATCCCAGGCCTTGTAAAATTCCATATTATTTTTCAAAACAAGATTCTGTGCTTTGCTAATGTCCAGGTACACCATAGGCCATCATGATCCAAACGCATACGTGTCCCAGATGATCATCCAAGGGCTCAGAATCAAGGAATACCATGAGGACAAGTCAACAGGCGTGCACGTGGCTTAGAAAGTCAACTAATTCAATGCAAATGGGCCTGATTTGCTAGGCCTGCACCTCACCATTTTGGGGTCTACCCCCCTGGTTTGCCTTATTATTTTCATTTTTTATTCTTTCTTCAATTTTTCCTTTTATTTCTTTTTGCTATTTATTTAATTAATTTATTTTTTCTACAAAACATAAAAAAACATTCAAAAAATCAGAAAAGTCAAAAATTTTAATAATTATTTTATTTTAAATATTGTTTTTTTGTATAAATAATAACATGTAAAATGTTTAGTTTAATTAAGTTTTCAACTTTAATTCCTTTTAATAAAAATAAAAAAAAAACAAAAACATAGAACTAGGTTAATTAACAATGTTCATTTTTTTTTTCTTTTTTCATAATATAATTATTAATTTATTCTATTTTATAATTAAATTAGGTTAAAAATTAAATCTTTTTTCATAATAAACTTAAAAAAACATTAGAACTAGGATTTTAATTTTAATTAATTTTTCTTTTTTCTTTTAAATCTAAAAAACACAAAAATACCATTTTTCATTTAATTTTAATTTTAGATAACTTAATCATTTTAATTCCTTTAAAGGGTTCAACGCCCTCGCATTTGATTATTTTCTTTTTTTGCGCGTTTCATTTATTTCTGTTGTGAACATAATGTACTTGTACCAAAGCCATGTAATAGCTATTAGTCATTTCTTTTTCTGCAATTTATTTTAAAACGGGTCTGGATTAATTTGGCGTTGTAGACCCTCGCCCTTTGTAATAGCGTAGGACTTTTATCTTTCCCGCACTTTAAATTCCCGCACTTTTAACTGTTAAACAATAACATGAAAGAATGAATGCCCAAAAATAAAATCGAATCGTTAGATCACCAATGCATGACAAGACAAACAATAAACTGAAAATGACACACAATTCACACACCACCCCTAGGGTACGCTTCACTGTTGCCTTGCCCCTCGAAAGGTGATCGTCGAGTAGAGGACGTCTTAGTAAGTCCTCATGATCCAGGAACCTGGCATGAGGGTAGCTTCTAAGGTGTCTTCCCATTGCTCCGGTGATCACCATGTCCCTAAAACTCGAATTGACCCGAACACCTCCAACGGTGGTGCTACCTACCTCTCAATGGTGGGATGGCACTACTTTAAAGGACATTTACACAGACGAATTCCTTAGGGTAGGTAGGTTCTCAAGGGTACTTGCTCTAATTTCAAACAAATCAAAATACTTTTCACACCCACACACTTTCAAAAAACTTTCAAAACAAATTTTTCAAACACTCTGACGTACGAGTCGAACCGAAACTTTTCAAAGAATATTTTTGAAACCCACATTGAAAAGCAAGCAAACATTTTGAAAACACATTGAGCAAGTACCTAAGAGCCCATGGATAACCATGGATATAAAGGGTGCTAATACCTTCCCTTTCTATAACCTACCTCCCGAACCGAGAGCAATCTCTTAAAAGGAATTTTTCTGTGCTTTTGTCCTTTCCAAATTGGAGAAAATAAAAGACGGTGGCGACTCTTGCTTACCGCGACATTTCGCGAACCAGCTTTAAAACAGTCAGTTCCAGATCCACCGATCACACCATGATTAGCAATGTTGTAAAGTATCTTAGCATTTTTGAGGGACTAAGATCATTTTTGTAAGGCAACTTTGAATAGCATCATCGAGGGTCTATGATCTTGTATTTGTTTATTTTTGCTAAGACACTTTACATGCGTAATATGTCCATTTTGTATAAGGCAACCAAGTGGGATAACCCTAGGGGTGTTTTGTGTGCAAGTGTGTCATTTTCATGCTTGATTTTGTCTTGGATTAGGGTTTTCTATTTGGTTGATTTTATCTTGTCATACAAACCCTAATTACTAGCATGTTATGTAAAAGCGATAAATTGCAAAATTTAAATGTCCTACGCTATTAAAATATTTGTGGGAGGGGGGGTATACAATTTATGAATGGGGATTTGCAATAATATAAACCTAATTAAGCTATTACAACCAAATTGAATATGTACAAACATTGGAATAAATAATATACAAAAATGAATTAAATATGCAAAGGTATGTAAATGCAAATAAGATTTTGTTTGGTTTTTTATGTGAAAAAGGTTTTAACCTAAACCTAATAAATAAATCAAGATTAATCTTAAATCAATTAAGAAAAGAAAACATTTTTTAGAAAAAAAATATATTTTTTGAATAAACCCTAATTCTATTTGATTAAAAGAGAAAAAAAATCTTTAAGAAAAAGTAAGTATTTTTTTTATATTTTTGTCTTGAAAATAAAATATGGCCCTATGAGATATTTTGGTCTCTTTTTTATAGTAAAATAAATATTTAATGAGTATAAAGAAAAATAAATATTAAACTAGTCATAATTCAATTTACAAGGTTTATTTAATAAAATAGGTAATATATAACTAAATAAAATATTTTTTGTGAGAAAAAATAAAATAAAATAAGCTAAAATATAAATCTATCATTTTTATATTTTTTATGATTTTTAATATTAAGAAAAATATATTTAAGAAAATAAAATGAAAACAAAATAAATAAATAAAATTATATGGGTCAGGGGTGCTGCAAGTAAACAAGAGGTAGCATGTTAGAAAAAATCACAAGGCCCAATGAAACAAAAAGCCTAGCGCTGCAAAGTGACAAAAAATGGCAAAAATGTGATAAAAAATGCAAAAGGCAGGCGCCAAGTCTCGAACCCATGACCTATGGCATTTTTGCGCGCTGCCTTACCACTGGGGTGGATGTACATTCGTTCATAGAAACACAAAGATAAGTATATATTAGAAAATGCCTCCTGAAGGCAACTTCATCTTCAACCTTGAGCCATGGCCGGACCACTTGTATCTCTCTCATTTCTCCATGAAAATGGAAAGTCCAAACATGAAAATTATTGTGTTTCTTCCCACGAGTTCAACCATATAACTTATGTAAACTAACAATCAAAGATCAAAGCTAATTTTACTTGCCCTAATTTGAAACCTAATTTTCACAGAAATTTCAAATCAAAAATTCTCTATACACAATTAAGATAAATGAAAACTATGAACATGGTTAGCTTTAGGGCAAGGATATCTACATTTTTCTTTCACAAATCAGGACCAAAGGATGCTTGTATGAAGAGATAGAAGTTTGAGTTTTTATCTCTTTCAGTTGAGATCGTGAATCGAGTTTGAGCAAGTTCTGAGAAGGCCTGAGGATCTGTTTAACTTGTCTGGACCTCCCTGAGTGTATTTCAATCCTTATCTTGTCTTGAAAGTCTATGAATCTCCCTACTCAAGTCAACATGCAAGCTTGATATTTGAAAATGGTGGATGGAGGAGGAGGAGTTACAGTAAGGGAACAGGGGTCTGGATCACTTAGGTATGATGTATACTAAGTGTTCAAGTGGTTAGAACTCAAAACGCACGAGTGGTTTTGGAGATGGCTGTGTAAAATGCAAAACTGTTAAGCTATGGCAGATTTTCAATGGCAAAGTGTTTGGGAGTGTTTCTGAGTCTTAGCATTCGTGCCTTAGGTTCCAATACACTTGTGTATTAGTATGGAAGAGGTTAGACCTCAAGCTTTCTCAAGATTTCTGAGTTATTGCCTTTTGGCTCAATTACTTGCTTTTGAAGAAAAGTGAGGAGACAAGTCCCTAAGTTTGTACAAGCATGGTCTGGTTTGGTAGAGGTTTCAGGTAAGTTGCTTTTGGTTTTGGCTTTGCTTGTGTGCAGAGAAAACAAGTGCAAGGCTCAATGAGTGGAAAATTGTAAAAGTTGTGCTTTATCAAAATGGAAATGGCACCTTTGTGCCAAAAATGGAATTGTTCTTGTACAATGCATTCAATGCTTGGCTAAAAGCTTCCACAAACTGTGAAAACATTTAATTATGGAGTTAAATTCAATTTAGGATCCTGTAAAGTAAGATTTGTTCAGCATGCTTGAGGATTTGAATTTTGTTCTTCATGAAATGGCTTGAAATCAAAGTGATAAATCACCAACTTTATCTCTTCGATTCTCTCTACTCAAGAATGATCTCAAAGAGTTCTTGGATATTTTGGAAATATTGCAATGTTCTCTACAACCCATCTTTGAAATGCTTTTGGAAGTTCCCTTTGGAACTATGTGAAAATTTGTCATGAAATTAGGTCAAAAATCTGCCTAATTATGACAAAATTTCACTAAGTTATTTTGGTTCATGAGCATGTATTCACAAAATTATATCTTGAGATCCAAGCATTTTTAGGAGAAATTGTGTGAAGAAAAGTTGTATATTTCATGGATATCTACAACTTTCATGTTGGAAGTTTCCTTTGAATCATCTTGCATCATGGTGAAAATTTGGCTCAAAGTTGAGAAAAAATAAGAAATTTTTTATACTTAGAAAAATTTCTAAGTTAAAATTTTTTAACTTTTCAAATCCAAATCTTAAATCCTTGGTTTCTTGATGAACAAGTTTCATATTTTGACATTTTTTGATGAATTGTGATCCTTGGCATTTGATTTTGACCAAAAACTCAAAGTTTGACTTTTCAGTATACAGTTGACTTTTGATCAGTTGATTGAAAATTCATCTGTCAATCTAATGGATTTGTAATGTTTTGAGTTCTGGACTGGGCCCGACTGGCCCAATAGCATTGATAAGGCCCAAACCAAACGGACTCGCTGGGGGCCATGCCGACCAAAGGGTCACAGTCGTGCCCGACATGCTCCCTGAGGCTACTTGCTCGACCTCTTGCTGTCCAGCTCGACCTTTTGCTGTCAAGCTCGACCTCCTACTGTCCAGCTCGACCTCACCTCGAGCACCCCTTCTAGGGAAGACTCAGTCCACTGCATTCTCAACGAGACTCCGAAAAGACCGTGTCTCTGTCCGCCCGTACTTCACGCAGAACATCCAGGGAGGGGACCACGTGCGGGTCCCCACTACGCACGTAGAACCTGGCAGTTCCTCCATTGGGCCAAACCTGCCCGGCCCAATGAAGGAACCTTGGCCCAGCGCTGGGGGCTATAAATACCCTTTGTTTCCAGAGGGTCGGGTATTCATCATTCTACCCATACTCACTATTGCCTGCTCGTGCTCTTACTTACTTCAGCATCGGAGTGTCTTGCAGGTACCCCCGCCCCCCACCTCGTTCAAACTTTCAGCTCGGAGCCAGCCGTGACGGTCCAAATCTGATCAAGTCAGATCAGTGGCGCCGTCTGTGGGAAACTAGCTTCCCTGTCTTACAAATAACTCAAAAGACCAAAGCTCAAATTCAACTACCTGTCATGGCTGATCTAGCTCGCGATGAGCAGAACGTCCGTGTCGCCGACACCAATAACGGCACGGCGGACAGAAACGGACATCTCGACAACGCCGGCAATCCCGGCCACAACACCATTCCTGCAACAACCGCCCCCGGAACTTCCTCATACAGGGACGGGGCTACTACATCATCCTCCTCGCTCCCACCACCACTCGAGGACGACCCGGCGGCCCTCGCCCACTACAGAGCCGCCCGGTTTCAGGAAGTCCCCGTCCCCTCCGGGGCGGATGCCACCACACAAGCGTTGTTCGCAGCAATTAATCAAACGAACTATCTCATCTTCGCCCAAGGAGAGAGATTAAAGGCGCTTGAAGACGAGCGAAGACCCCCGAGGAGGCATCGGAGACCACATACTCCCCCTCCTCGAGTGACTGAAGCTCGACACCCTTCTCCCCCGCGGAGACACTACAGGGAAAACTCTCGAAGCCCATCTCCCCGGCCAAAGCAGAGGCGACCCTATTTGGAGAGACAGCCCGTCATCCCTGCCGGAGAACCCAGTCGCGACCCGGCAAGGCACGACAAGAGACACGCCGGAGACGGACGTGTAACATTCAACCAACGAGCATCACGCTCGAGGGAGACTCAGCACGACCACGACCGCCGTGCCAGATAATACTACAGGTCCCCATCTCTGTCTCCGGAGAGGAGCGACGAGGAAGACCCCCGCGGTCCCCCATCGCAGGCCATCATGGATGCACCCATCCCCCCGGGCATGGAGAAGCCCCCACATCTGAAGGAATACGATGGAGTCGCGGACCCGGTCGACCACATTGAAGGGTTCGAGGCTATGCTCCATTATCATAATGTCGGGGGGCCCATCAAGTGTCGTCTTTTCCCCACGACTCTCAGGAAGGCGGCCATGGACTGGTACAAAGGACTCGCCCCGGGCTCAATCACCTCGTGGCAGAACCTGAAGAACCAGTTCATCAGTTCCTTCACCGCTTCTCGACGCCATCCAAAGACCGAGGCGGCTCTCGAGGCCATCATCCAAAGACAGGATGAGACCTTGAGGGAGTTCATCAACCGCTTCAACCGAGAAGCGATACAGGTCCCTTGCGCGGACCACATGAAGAGATATCTACTAGAGAGGGGGCTCCTCCCCAGGACAGAGTTCAGGAAAGCCGTGGGTATTGAGCCGCCCAGGACTTTCGACGCCCTCCTCGAAAAAGCTCAGGCATACATGGATTACGAGGAGAGGGAAGCGGCCAACAGGGCCCGAGATTCCAGGACCCGCGGGCCTAACAATAGCTCGCGCCAGAAAGCACTTCCTCCTTGACGGGCCAGGGAGAAAAGTAAAGAAGACAGACCCCGGGAAGTCCGGGAACAAAGGGGACCCTCGGGCCGTTTCACCGAGTACACTTTGCTCACAGCTTCCCGCGAGCGTATTCTGGCGGAGTGTGCCAGTACAGACTTCAAGGACGGCGGCGTCAAGCGTCCCCGACCTGCTCCCGCCAAGCCCGGGGCGGACAAAAATAAATACTGTCAGTACCATAGGAGTCATGGTCATCTGACGGAGGACTGCGTCCACCTCAAGGACGCCATTGAAACCTTCATCAAGGGAGGGAGGCTCGCGCAGTACCGGCGAAACGAAGCTCCTCGTCGTGACGCCCATGAAGCCAAGGAGCCAGAAGAAGACGCCCGACCATCAGACGAGTCAGTGCCTATCCAGACCGCCTTCTTGGTGACCAGGCCCGAGGACTTCGACATTCCCGAGCATCTGCAGGAACTGCTGACAACGCACAGCAGGTGGGAATACTTTCCCTCCGCCATGGTCATCAATGGGGGCGGGTTCAACGACCTCACCATCAATTCAGCTAAGAGGAAGTTGGACGAGCTGGTCGACGCGGCTCCCCCGCAAACAGTAACGTTCGAAAGGGTGAAGGGCAGGTCAGAGCCCATCACCTTCTACCTAGAAGAGCTCCCCGGCGGAGCCCCGAACGCGGTCATCCCTTTACTGATAAGGGCAAGAATGGCCAATTTTGATGTGCATCGCATCCTGGTCGACGAAGGGAGTTCCGTCGACGTGATGTACAGCCAACTGTTCCGAACCCTACAGCTGGATGACTCACATCTCTCTCCGTATGTGGGGTCGGATCTACAAGGCTTCAACGGCTCGACTTCCAAACCTTGGGGATATGTCGAGCTCTTGGTCACGTTCAGCGAAGGAACGGCTACAAGACAAGTCAAAGTCCGTTTCCTCGTCATTGACTGCCCGTCTCTGTACAACTGCATCTTGGGGAGACCGACGCTGGCAGAACTGACAGCGGTGCCCTCGACCGTCCACCTGAAGATGAAGTTCTACACCAGGAGGGCACGGGTAGCCACCATCCAAGGAGACCTAGCCGCTGCCCGCAGGTGCTTCAACGCCGCTTCTAAGGGACGTGATACCGTCGACATAGGGACCAGACCCGCCAAAAGGACAAAACAGGAGCCCGACAGGAAAGCATCCCCCGAGGAAGAAGTCCAGAAAGCTCCACCAAAGGTCGATTCCATAGCTCTGGACACCCGCTTCGACCAGGACGAGCCATCCAGCAGCGAGCAAATCCCACTCCGACCAATACCGGACGGGGATTTTGAACTCGTTCCCCTCGGAACAGATCCGACCAAGGGAGTGAAGATTGGCAAAGACCTCCCCGACTTGGCCAGGAAGCAAATCAAGGCCTGTCTGCGCGAGAATGCTGATCTGTTCGCCTGGAGCGCTGCGGAGATGCCCGGACTCGACCCTGAGGTCGCCTATCACCACCTCGCCATTGATCCAGCCGCTAGGGCCGTAGTACAACGTAGGCGTAGGCAGTCTCCAGAAAAAACGGAGGCTGCTGAAAAAGCTGTAAAAGACCTCCTAGAGGCAAATTTTATTTCGGAAGCCCGGTATTCCACCTGGCTGTCAAATGTTGTACTCGTGAAAAAGAATAATGGAAAATGGAGAATGTGTGTTGATTATACTGATCTCAACCGGGCTTGCCCGAAAGATGCTTTTCCCTTGCCTAACATAGATATGCTGGTCGACAACTCGGCCGGCTACAAAACTTTGTCGTTCATGGACGCCTACTCGGGCTATAACCAAATACCGATGGCCCTGGGCGACAAACACTGCACGACATTCATGACCAGCTCGGGAAACTATTACTACAACGTAATGCCCTTCGGATTGAAAAATGCCGGAGCAACCTACCAGCGCATGATGAACAGAGTTTTCAACAAACAGATCGGAGACATGCTCGAGGTTTATATGGAAGACATGATCGTCAAGTCCCGAGCAGACACCGACCATGCAGCTCATCTCAAGACAGTCTTTACCCAAGCAAGACAGTGTAAAATGAGGTTCAACCCCGAGAAATGTACGTTTGGGGTTAAGGCAGGAAAATTCCTTAGATTCTATCTAACAGAACGGGGAATCGAAGCCAACCCCGACAAATGCCGGGCATTCTCTGACCTCCCAACACCGACGTCGAAGAAGTCGATACAAATCATGAACGGCATGCTCACGTCGCTGTCCCGCTTCGTCGTGAAATCCGCTCAGCACGCCCTCCCCTTCTTCAAACTCCTTCGAAAGGAAGCAGCCTTCGAATGGAATGAGGAATGCGAGCAGGCACTACGCCACATAAAGCAAAGTTTGTCTCAGCCGCCCGTGCTATCTCGACCAGACGACGGAGAACCGCTGTACTTGTACTTAGCCGTTTCGAACGAAGCCATCAGCGCAGCTCTTGTCCGCGAGACCCCCGACGGGCAGAAACCCGTCTACTTCACGAGCAAGGACTTACAGGGTCCCGAAAGCAGATACCAGCAGATAGAAAAGGTGGCTCTGGCCCTCGTCAACGCGGCGAGGAGGCTCAGACACTACTTTCTGGCCCACACGATCATCGTGCGAACCGACCAACCGGTGAGGCAACTCCTGGGTCGGCCCGATATGGCGGGCAGAATGCTAAAATGGTCCTTGGAACTCTCCGAATTCGACATTCAGTACGAAAGTAGGAAAGCCCTGAAAGCACAGGCCTTGGCTGACTTTGTTGCGGAAATGAGCACTCACGACCCTTCCCCGGGGAAAGAACACAAGTGGACCATCTTCGTCGACGGAGCATCCAGCTCGTCCGGAAGCGGCGCAGGAATCCTTTTGGAAAACGAAGAAGGCGTAGTAATCGAGCACTCCTTAGCTCTCTCCTTCCCGACGTCAAACAACCAGGCAAAATACGAAGCCCTGCTCGCAGGATTGAGACTGGCCGAGGACCTGGGAGCCCGCGTGGTACAGATCTACACCGACTCCCAGCTCGTCGCCTCTCAAGTACAGGGGAGCTACCAGGCCAAAAACGACAACCTCATCGAGTATTTGAACTTAGTCAAAAAATACATGACAAAGTTCGTACGAGCAGAAATTTCACATGTTCCCCGCGAGCAAAACACGAGGGCGGACATATTGTCCAAACTCGCGAGCACACGAAAGAAGGGCGGGAACAAATCCGTCATCCAGGAATCTCTAGCGCGGCCAAGTATCGAACAACCCTCAACTACAGTCGAGATCCATGCCATCGGGGATGCGACGTCCTGGATGACCCCGGTTTACAATTTCCTGACAAAAGGCGAACTCCCATCGAACCAGGCCGAAGCTACCATCACAAAGCGACGAGCATGTTCCTACGTGGTTCTCGAGCAGAAACTATACCGCAGAGGATTCTCCATCCCCCTCCTAAAATGCATCGACGAGTCCGCAGTCCCCGAAGTACTGCGGGAGATACACGAAGGGATCAACGCCCAGCACATGGGTGGTAAATCCTTAGCGAGGAAAGCCCTTCGAGCGGGATACTATTGGCCGACGATGCAGCAGGATGCCAAGGAACACGTCAAGAAATGTGACAAGTGCCAGAAACACGGGGACACGCACCTCGCTCCTCCGCACGAGCTGAGCATACTGTCGTCCCCGTGGCCATTCGCCTGGTGGGGTATGGACATCATCGGGCCCTTCGTGCAAGGAACCTATCAGAACAAATTCCCCATCATTGCCGTGGATTACTTCACGAAATGGATCGAGGCCGAGGCTCTCGCGAAGATCACCTCACATAACATCCTCCGTTTCTACAAAAGAAACATCCTCGCCAGATTCGGAATTCCGAGGGCGCTGGTGACCGACAACGGCACCAAATTCACCGACCACAGATTCCAAGACTTCGTCACCAAACTCGGGACAAAACAACACTTCACTTCTGTCGAGCACCCTCAAACCAACGGGCAGGCCGAGGCCGCGAACAGGGTTATCCTCCGGAGACTCAAACGTTGACTCGGCGAAGCCAAGAGGGGATGGGTCGAGGAGCTCCACAGCGTCTTGTGGGCTTACCGCACAACGCCCCACTCAACAACCAGCGAGACCCCATTCCGACTAACATACGGGACTGAGGCCGTCATCCCGGTCGAAATCATGGAACCATCCAGACGGACCGAAAGCCCCCTCGACGAAGAAATGAACGACGAGGCATTAAGGGACGAACTCGACCTAGTCGAGGAAATCCGATCTGGTGCAGCCCTGCGCGAAGCCACCCTAAAGCAACGAGTGGCTCTACGCCACAACGACAAGGTCATCAAGCGCGAGTTCGAAATCGGTAGCCTGGTATTACGAAGGAACCAGAAGGATTCCCGCGAAGGGAAGCTGGCCGCGAACTGGGAAGGACCTTATCGCGTCTACGGCACCACTGGTACCGGGGCATACTACCTCGAGCAGCTAGACGGAGAGCCATTACCACGACCCTAGAACGCTGCTAAGCTAAAGCAGTACTATAGTTAAAAACTACCAACACCTAGGATCCTCGACCATCGGCACCCGCGCTCGGTCAACGAGGAAAAAACGTTCGACTCCATAGAGAGGCTGGGGTACGAGCCCGACCTACGGCTAAACCGCACGGCATCGCGGATCAAACGAGACCAATCGATAGTGCCCGACGTGGACAACTGTACCGAGCTCCACCGTCGCAGTACCTGTGAGGCAGAACACCCAGCTCGCGATGGGCAGTTCACACCAAGGGCAAATAGTCCCTACCGGGCCTCGCGCCCGACTGAGCGACTCTGCTCCATCTGCCCGACAAATCGTCAAGAATGACGGGCCATCTAGAAGGGTCAAAAGGGAGTCTCTCCCCTCGAGTACAACAATTAGGTGACTATGGCCATCGAGAAAAGGTCGGGCACATATACAAACAAAAGGCGGGCAAATTCGCCAGCTAAGTCACAGCCACTTACGGGCACTCCTCGGGCCCATAACTTAGGCTAATTTTTATGCAAAAATATAAAAATCAAGCACGGGCAAACAATCAAATTTGAAACAGCATTCATTCAAAAAACGCCCGAAGGCAACAAAGCAAATAAAAGTAAACCGACCAAGAAGGCTGGCGATGTTCAGGAAGTACAAAACCAACGGGCACGCAGGCCCAAAAAATACGAACGGGCACGCAGCCCCAAAACAAATATCAATAAGGCACGCAGGCCCGTCATCCTATAATCCAGTTTCCCCGGAACCATCATTGTCGACAACAGGAGAGTCGGGCGGGGGCACGATCACGCCATCCATAATCTGATACATGTAGCCCGTCCCTTCAGTGATCAAACCGGGATTCAGCAAGGAAAGCTGGCCGACTGCGGAGTCGAACCCCTCCTCCATAGCGTCGACGCAATCTGCTTCGAGGAGCCGGATGTGGGCGACCAGCTCCGATCGACTCTTTAAAGCGGCTATATCCTTCGGCTCGTCCTCGGCAAGAAGCATGGCGACTTTCAGGTCCTCGATCTGTTGGGTTAGGCGCCCGATGTCGGTCTCCAGACGCTCCCGGTCCGCACGGAGAAGCTCTCCCTCCTCGGCTAGCTTCCCCGAGTTTTCCTTCTCCAGAATCAGCATCTCCCTCTCGGCAGCCAGCAGCGATGCCTGTTCGCGGAACATCTCCTCGGAGCGTTCCAGGGCAGTCTTTAATTTGCACGAACTCGAGGCAAGGGCCGCTTTCTCCTGTTCCAATGCTTCAATGCGGACAGGATCCTCCCCTTCCTCGGACAGCACAACGGCCATTTCGGCCATTTTCACCAGCCCGGCCATATTGGCGGCCAGGTGCCTCCTCCGGTCCTCCTTAATCATCCTCCTGATAGTCTTGGCCTCGTCGGCAACCACAGACAAAGGGAATCCCTCGAAGAAACCCTCCTCTTTGAAGCAAGGGGGCAACCCGAAGGACCTTACGACGCTGGC
The DNA here is from genome assembly GCA_948472305.1 of Vicia faba. Lineage (NCBI taxonomy): Eukaryota > Viridiplantae > Streptophyta > Magnoliopsida > Fabales > Fabaceae > Vicia > Vicia faba. The sequence goes on from OX451736.1 coordinate 340,668,328, forward strand.
GTCCTCGCCGACCGCCGGACCGCTTTCCACCCGGTTCCTTTTTCTTTGTATCAGGTCGGCATATGGCTCGACCTCTTGAACCTCTGGGATCTCTTCCGACATGGCCCCCGAGCTAGGCGACGAATCCACCCTCACCACATGAGGAGCGCCCGGACTATGCAGCGGGCCCATCCTCGTTGCTTGGGGAGCCTTCACAACCCTCCTGCCCCGCTTCTGGTCACAAGACAGCTTCAAGAGTCTTTCCCGTCGCCCGGCCATCGAACCTGCACAAAATAAAAACCAGGTTAGTGTCGAGCAAATACGCAAACAAATGACAAGCAAAGAAATTCAAGCAATAAATGACCTAGCAGACGAGCAGCCTGCCTGAACGACTGGCACTCCACGAGTGCCTTAGTATCGATCGGTCGGGCCTCGAATGTCGGATAACCCTCCTCGTCCAGGACATCTTCCCCCTCCCTCGTGGCCCACCTGGCGGGGAGGAAGCTGTCAATGAACCGACAAAGAGTGTCGTAAGCTTTCTCATCCTCGGAACCCATGTCGCCCGCAGAAGTATGATAATACCCAGTTCCGTGCTCGTAATGCCTAAACATCCAATGCACGGGGAACTTGGTCGTGCGTGCCATCACGGGATACCCGTCGTTGTCTAAAATCGCCTCCCCGTCATCGTCGCTTATCGGCGTTTCCTCCTCGTACAAGGATTCTAAAGCGGTCGTGGTAACCGGCCTCACGACATACCACTTGTCTTTAAAACCCCGCACGGAGTCCATATACATCTTGAATAGTCTCTTCGACTGCTTCAGGGAGACCCAGTTGTGCTTCCCTCCCCGGGACTGGCGCTGCAGATGAAAGATTTTGAAGAAGAGAGGTATAGTCGCCCCAACCCTCAGAAAGCGACATGTCAGCTCAAACGCCCGGATAAAGGCGAGCGAATTCGGGTGTAGCTGCGACGGGGCCAGCCCTAGATGAGCGAAGACCCCGGCCTGAAAGTCGCTGAAGGGCAGCTGCAGCCCAAGGTCTTTGAATGCAATCTCGTACATGGGGAAACTGTACTCGGGGTACACCGAGCAAATCCGAGCAGTGGAGGTCGGTCGCGTAACGACGAAATTCTTTTGAAAATCAGGCTGACCGCGGCTCGCCTCAAGGACAGCATATGGCTTTCAGTTACGCCGGCTATAGATCGAGGCGATTCCTCTAGGCTCGGCGCCCACCCAGTCCAACAGAGGGTCTTCGACAGTGTCGATCAAACTCACCGCCTCATCGGAACTTTGTTCCTCCCTTTCGGGGCGTCCAGAAGAGCACGGCTCGTCCGCCATGGTTACCTGCAGAGCACGGGAAACCAGTCAATTGGGGCACGAAACCATACGCTCGGCGTAAGGGACAAGATGGGGTGCGCGACAAACCACGTCGCCCCACGCACGACCAACAAAGTTGGTTTGAAACAAATAGCAGTCGCCTCCCCGACTTCCAGATACCTCGACTGATCCTTCTGCAAGCCGCCTAAACAAACCAACAACGCGGTCACTCATGAACACGCCGACCCGGGGTATGAACATGGCGAGCAACATCATAAAGCCTAAAGGCCAGCGCCATGAGCATACCGGGCACGATCATGAATTGGGCGCCCTGGATCATGAAGACCCCGGGCAACACTGCAGATTATAAACCTAAACCATGTATCTACCGGCCACACGTATGTGTTTGCCGACCCTAAGCATGAATTCGTCGAGCTAAACATGAATTCACCGGGCTAGTCCCACGCGCACAACCCCTAAAACGTCTAAAACGATGAAACTCATGCATCAAAACAGAAAAACAGGCAAGATAAGTCACTTACTTGGGATCAAGGAGTAGATTCGGCAGCGGAGGAAAGGAATCGGCGACGGAGATCGCGGCGATGCTATGAGAATCTGGAAAAACAACAGCAGCAGATGCGCGAAGAGTAGTAACGCGTTATGGGGCCCAAGAATCCTATTTATAGTGATGACGTGGAATACCAAACGTCACCTCGGGCAACCACAGAGTTTCTCTCCTCGACGCACAACTCCCCTAGGTAATAATGACCCTACCCTCATAGGGTGGCGGCACAGTTCCCAAAAGATACCGCGCATGCTCGACAGACGTGCGCCGTTGAGGAATCCCCGAGCATTCCCCGCGAAGGACTTGTCTCCGAGCACGACACGGGGAAGCCCTCGAGGAGCTGCACCCCTAACCCGGGCATGAGGCCCCGAAACGGAAGCAACCTAAGATCAAGCCATGGCTCCTAACCCAAGGAACCACGACTTGGGGGGCTCCTGTTCTGGACTGGGCCCGACTGGCCCAATAGCATTGATAAGGCCCAAACCAAACAGACTTGCTGGGGGCCACGCCGACCAAAGGGTCACAGTCGTGCCCGACATGCTCCCTGAGGCTACTTGCTCGACCTCTTGCTGTCCAGCTCGACCTTTTGCTGTCCAGCTCGACCTCACCTCGAGCACCCCTTCTAGGGCAGACTCAGTCCACTGCATTCTCAACGAGACTCCGAAAAGACCGCGTCTCTGTCCGCCCGCACTTCACGCAGAACATCCAGGGAGGGGACCACGTGCGGGTCCCCACTACGCACGTAGAACCTGGCAGTTCCTCCATTGGGCCAAACCTGCCCGGCCCAATGAAGGAACCTTGGCCCAGCGCTGGGGGCTATAAATACCCTATGTTTCCAGAGGGTCAGGTATTCATCATTCTACCCATACTCACTATTGCCTGCTCGTGCTCTTACTTACTTCAGCATCGGAGTGTCTTGCAGGTACACCCCCCACCTCGTTCAAACTTTCAGCTCGGAGCCAGCCGTGACGGTCCAAATCTGATCAGGTAAGATCATTTTGAATCATGTTTTTTGGGTCAAGATGATGAAATTTAACTCTTGAAATCATACTTCAAACCAATTGATCCTTTTCTAGGTCAAAAATCAGAAATTTCCCTTTCTCAGTCAAAACCATAATTTTGACCATTTTGCCCTTTTGATGATTTGATCAAATTTCTTGAGGAATTATGGTCCAAACTTGATCAAATGATACATGTGAGTCTAAGATGTTGATGTGGATAAAAAATTATAAAGTTTGACTGTAAATTGGCCATGGTTGACTTTTTCCCAAATACAGTTGATTTTTAGGTCAACTGTCCAATTGACGGATCAAAAATGTGATTCAAGGCTTGAAACTTGTCATGAGTAATATTGGGGGTCCATAATGATCCTTGAAAGTCATATGAATCATTTATGGTCCAAAAATCCTTGTGCAAACTCAAACCCTAATTTTGGTCATCAGTGCATGAGGAGGTATCTTGAGTTGGTCAAACCCTAATGCAGTCATGATCCAAATGAGATCTTGTGAAAATCTTTGATAATTGAGAGGGAAAATTTTGGGGTTCAACCAACATATATTCACAAATTTTAGTATAATTTTTAGAAGTCAGAAACTAATTTTAAAAATACAAAAATCAAGTAAAATAAACCAAAAATCATAAAAAAATAACAAAGTAAAAAAAGATCAAATAAGGTCACTATAAGTTGTTAAACTATCATTGGATGACTCCATAATTTTTTTTGAAATCTTTAAAGACCTAAATCTATTTTTTAAAAATTAAAAATAACTCAAACAATAAGAAAATTATAAAAAATATCAAATCATGAAATAAATTTGTGGGAAAATAAGAATTTTGGGCCAACACATTGGTTGGTGCCGGTGTCCCTTGAGTTAAGTCAAGCAGAATGTTGGGCTGCCGCATGGTGTCATAAAGCACTAAATAACTGTAGAACCTTAGTTGACACAACTTAGCCATTAGAAAGTAGTGAGATAGTCAGCTTTGGTGCAGACTGAAGTTGGTTGATACTCGATGCTACACTCATTGAGATCAGACTCTCTGGATATTTTGGTCACAAATAAGATGCTTGTGTTGAAATAATGCCTGCGAGAAATATCAGTGATATTGAGGCTCTTAGAACCCGATTACTTATTTTAGGACAAGTTGAGCCAACTAAACTCTGAAATTCCTGGTATGTCACAGACTCAGGATGTCTAATGGAATGTTAAGACATCTGATCTGACATTAAGCGCTGTACAGGTAGAATAGGCTGTACTTTTGATATCTATTCTACAACAGACACTGAACTATCATACCAGATCCTGCAACACCTTTGACAAACGCAGGTTCTAATTTACTGAAGTTCAGAACAGTTAAGGTTAATCATATACATTAATGTCATGAAGCATGCTGTGACATCAAACAAATAACCAATGCAGAAAGTAAATAACACACAGAATTGTTCACCCAGTTCGGTTCAACCAACCTACATCTGGAGGCTTCCAAGCCAGGGATAAAGTTCACTATTAGTAGTATCAATTCAAAGACCCTACAGCCAACACACCCGTTGACAGCCTTCTCACTTAATCACTACCCAATGACACTTTTACCTAAGATCCAATCCTAGATATGAGAACCCTCTCACTCCCCCTCAATCACCACAGTGATTACTTTCTACAGTACATAAATTGTCCAGAAGATACACTTCCATTACACAACTTGATCATGCTTAAAAGCTTCAATCAAGTACAATGCATACATCCTCTAACCTACAGGTTTCAAGGAGTATGGTGACCATCCCACAGCCCGGGTGGTTCACAACAAAACTAGCCCTAATGATTACATCTTGTCAATACACGACCTTTTTAAATTAGGTTACAATACTTCTATTTATAACCCTTTTTACCCAACTGGATTTGGGCCTTCATATAACAGCAATGCAGCTTTAACGACCTGCATAAAGTAAGCAGAAAACTTCTGCTGCAAGTTAGGTCTTCAATCGAGATTTTCTCCTTATCCTTAGCTTTTGATTGAATCTTCTAAGGGCTCCACATATGCCTTCAATTTTCGCTACTTGTTATGCATTCTATTTGGCAGAATATTCTGCATAACTTCAGGAACAGAACTGCATCAGACTTGACCGTTCAGTAGCTTGATGTCTGGTATGATGTTATGACATCTCTTGAGACATGTTGTTCCAGATGTTGATATAAATCAACACAACATGTTTAGGCATTTACAATAGGATTTTCAGACTGTTCCTATTGTACATTACATTACATTATTGTTGTTACTATTTGTTTTACATGAAATGAGCCAATCCTAAACGAAGGCACTTACAATCTCCCCCTTTGGCAAATTTTGGCTAAAACAAATACAACAATAAAAGTGTTCAGGATACACACAGAAGGATGTCTTGACATCTTTGGTTGTAACCACACTAACCATCCAGGACCTCTTGAAGCACAGGAGGAAGAGGATGCACCTCATTCCCTTTTAGACCACGAACCATTTCTTGTCACTGGTGGTGGAGAAGGAGGTCCGTGGGAGATAAACTATCCTTTCAGAGGCATCCGAGAACCCTTAGTGACCAGAATATCTCCCTTGTAACTCAGAACACAGGTCACAACTGTGTTCATAACTCAGATCACAAGTCATAAAGAAATTCACGCCATTTGAATTTCTGCTGAATTTGTGACAAGTCTTTGTGATCAAAATTTTGAGTAGCTGCTGCAACGAGGACAATGTCAAACAGTACTCCTTTCTCCCCCTTTTTGGCCAAAAATTGACAAAGAAAGCCCTCACAAAACCAGATCCAAGAACAGTTTTCCCAGATCCGTACAAACCCCATGATGGTTGTGAGAGAAAAGAATGTGTGACAGGAGGTTATATAAGGAGATAACAGGTTCAAGAAGATGGCAATATAAAATCTTGGTCAAGGATACCTGTTAAAGTTGTTGCATATTTCAGACTGATTGTGCATGACATTTAGACGCATTTGTTTGTTTCTGCCAAAAGAACCAGTCCTGATACATGCATAAGTTTGGGTTAAAGCAATTCCTGAATAAAATCAGCCTTTGACCGACTTTTTAGGAAACAGAGTACCAAATATAGCTCCTGAATAGCTACAATTACGTGGTGAAGTTATTTTCCACGTATTCTTCTTGATTTCCCCAAGGTTGCAATGTCGTTGGTAATGTCATGACACTTTCTTAGACGTTACCTTACATTCTTCAACAACAGCAGCCTTCTTTTTACTTCTCTCAGTTAGGCACAGAGAAGGACACTTTAAACAGCTAGTAGCAAGAGACTAGTAGCCTTAAGCATGTCCATCAATCATGCTTTCTTAAGTGTTGCTGAGATCCAACACAATTACTTTCTACCTTCTTCCAGACAGCAAAATAAGGAAGGAGGGAATAAACCAGAAGACTCCAAAATGCTTCACAAGACATCACAGATTAGTTCTAATACACAAAATTTAGATGCCACTTGTAGTAAAAAAAACTCTTTGAACATGTGCTGAATATATCAGATTTCTTAATCTGATTTACTTCTTCTGATCTTCCATTCACTAGTAGTTGCTAGAGCTAGTGAAGTCTTTACCACAATAGCATTTCTGAATCTTCCAAATTGCTCCAAAAGTATCAAAACTGTCACTTATGATATTTTTAAGAATCTCTGAAATTTTCTTCCTAAACCCAGACAGATAACAAGAGCAATTCTTCAATCTCCTGATGTTGAGACATTATCCATGACTTCACTTAGAAGTTCACAATGTCATATTATCAGAACACATAAACATCAGCATACCACCGTCCTCTTCTGACTTCTGATCTTCAGATTAAGTCCAACAATACATATACACAGTCTCCCTTCAATGTATATTGTAATTGGGGAAAGTGCAACACTCAGTGACTCCCCTTGTTAAGGCCAATCAAAACAGTAGCGTGGAAACCAGTAGCACTAGCTCGGAGGTGGTAACTTCAAGCACCCTGAACTAGTCTTAGAATAGTAAGGACATCTCTGATTCATGCCCTTGCACTTCCACACTTATCATGACTCTCTGGATGGCTGAGAAATCATGTAGCCATAGTCTGAAACCAACCTCCAACAAGCTTTACTAAGATTCAGATTTTCTAGAAGGATTATCAAAAAGTTGATCATGTCATCCTTCTGTATAATATATTTACTAGTAGTTGCTGATACTAGCAAATTCTTCAGACCACAACAGTAGTTATGCATTGTTAAGCATACTACTCTTAAACACAAGTAGAATCTACTTATTCCAAACCAACAATAGAACTGCCACTTCTGAATGAGGCGATAAGATTCACAGTCCCAAGTCTCTGCCACAGACTTCTAACAATAATGATGTTACAGCATCATCTGGAGCATCAGAACCTATCTGCTTGGGTTCTGAAGTTAACATCCAGGGGATTGATGCCCTTTTATATTCCCCATATGAAAAGCAACCATTACTCACCAGAATACCCTAGAGAGAAATAAACTCTCTACCAAGTTCTGAGAAATAGGTTCAGAATATAGTCTTGCATGCATATTTAGTCTCCCATCAAAGTGCTTATATATATCTTTATGCAAGATCCTAATGAATGCTTAGTCTCCCGTCAAAGTATTCATTATTAGTTAGATTATGCCACCTTCTCAAGGTAGGATAATTATTCTAACAATCTTCTGCTCCATGTATGAGGAACCAACTGGTCCTTACAAGCTTCCTTTGCTGAAGAGGCCCTTTGTTTGAGATGATGTTGCAACATCAGATCTGACATTGATCCCAACCATATGAGCCTGGCTTATACTATGGTTTTGGACGAACATCCATAGCAATCAAAGCACACTTTTCTTGTAGGGGATACAAGAGTACACCAGAAGCTAATCATCCTTTATGATCAGACCCATAACAACTACATAACCATGCAGCAACTAGCATGTATCACCTTCTCCTTGTCTGCTGACCCTTGAACAGTACAAAGGAGTTAATTGTACCATACTCCTGTAGACAAGAGCAGACCAAGTTGTTCTATTATGTGAGGACATCACATAAATGAACTCAAGTAGAAAGAGGATCTTCTTAGGAGCCCATGATCTTTTTGAAGATAACTCCTCCTTGGAAATCACTAAGATCATGAGAAATAAACTCAAGCATCAGCTTGATCATACTACTGCCTCTGAACAAAATGTTATCCAACTTCCCTCTTTATGGATACATTGTTGAGCTCTTTACTTTAGACACATAGTAAGTACTCTTTATTTGGAATTTGCCACAGGTTTCAAATTAAGAGTCCTTAGTTTGCTTGCTGTACAAGTTTCAGATTGCCACATTCTGTAACTTGTACTAGAAGAAACTTCATTATCAATCATGAGGATGTTCAATAAGTCTGGAACAACTGATGTCTTCAATAGTTGTGATGTTGTACATCCTTTTTCATCACGAGCTTTAGAACTTTTGATTCTGATTTCCACATATTTATCACATAAATATTCTGCTTCCATCATTTATTATCTAATCACACTAGATGATCCTGACTGATTACTTCTTCAAGCTTGCTAAGCATATTTACTTGGCTGAAGACACATAAATGATGTTCCATCATCCATCACATGAGGGGAAACCTGGAAATCACAGCTTTAAAGTCCTTTTTAGCTCAGTACGTATACTCCCTTAAACTCACAACTGGAGTAGATGACCTGTTGATCGTGTCCTGATTAATTATTTCAAAACAGATGTCTCCTCTTCCAGATCAGGAGTAGGTTCCAAACATATGTACTCACCCTACATGTGTTTAGCACCCAGAACATCTGTTCTTCAACAGCAGCTGCATGATGTTCTAACATCCTTAAGAACATCAGTTCCTTCTCCTTGGAACACATCATCCTTGATAATCTTAAAGTATCTTTGACATTATTGATAGATTGCAAAATCTGCTTACAAATTCTGTTGAAAATAATAACCCTAGAGTTCTTCTTTCATTTTAGGGGTTGTTTCAGAAGCTATGCAGCGGAACAGTAGTACTTCAACAGAACTTACACAATGCTTACTCCATATAGCAAGCATGACACATAAGGATTGAAAATAAATCAATCCTACAAGTTGTTTGCTTCTTCACCAAGCAACTTTCTAGACCCAACTCTACAGCCCTGTTAAAAGGAAGCTTTATAAACACATATGATGCCTTATCAATATCTTCACTCCCGCATGAAGGTTTTGATAATATTTGAACAAACACTTTCATCTTCCTTCAACATAGCTGATCAGATTGATCTAGTTTCTCCCAAATTGGTCCATCCTCCACTCCTAGGGACCAAACAATATGAACACTACTGGTTCAAACAATATTCTACCTTGTACACAACCGGAAAGTATCCCCCATGGATCTCATCCAGAGACAGACAGGATGCCTGCTCTGATACCAATTGAAATTCCTGGTATGTCACAGACTCAGGATGTCTAATGGAATGTTAAGACATCTGATCTGACATTAAGCGCTGTACAGGTAGAATAGGCTGTACTTTTGATATCTGTTCTACAACAGACACTGAACTATCATACCAGATCCTGCAACACCTTTGACAAACGCAGGTTCTGATTTACTGAAGTTCAGAACAGTTAAGGTTAATCATATACATTGATGTCATGAAGCATGCTGTGACATCAAACAAATAACTAATGCAGAAAGTAAATAACACACAGAATTGTTCACCCAGTTAGGTTCAACCAACCTACATCTGGAGGCTTCCAAGCCAGGGATAAAGTTCACTATTAGTAGTATCAATTCAAAGACCCTACAGCCAACACACCCGTTGACAGCCTTCTCACTTAATCACTACCCAATGACACTTTTACCTAAGATCCAATCCTAGATATGAGAACCCTCTCACTCCCCCTCAATCACCACAGTGATTACTTTCTACAGTACATAAATTGTCCAGAAGATACACTTCCATTACACAACTTGATCATGCTTAAAAGCTTCAATCAAGTACAATGCATACATCCTCTAACCTACAGGTTTCAAGGAGTATGGTGACCATCCCACAGCCCGGGTGGTTCACAACAAAACTAGCCCTAATGATTACATCTTGTCAATACACGGCCTTTTTAAATTAGGTTACAATACTTCTATTTATAACCCTTTTTACCCAACTGGATTTGGGCCTTCATATAACAGCAATGCAGCTTTAACGACCTGCATAAAGTAAGCAGAAAACTTCTGCTGCAAGTTAGGTCTTCAATCGAGATTTTCTCCTTATCCTTAGCTTTTGATTGAATCTTCTAAGGGCTCCACATATGCCTTCAATTTTCGCTACTTGTTATGCATTCTATTTGGCAGAATATTCTGCATAACTTCAGGAACAGAACTGCATCAGACTTGACCGTTCAGTAGCTTGATGTCTGGTATGATGTTATGACATCTCTTGAGACATGTTGTTCCATATGTTGATATAAATCAACACAACATGTTTAGGCATTTACAATAGGATTTTCAGACTGTTCCTATTGTACATTACATTACATTATTGTTGTTACTATTTGTTTTACATGAAATGAGCCAATCCTAAACGAAGGCACTTACAAACTCAATAGGGTACTTACCTACAAACTCCATGCAATCTTAAACCTAAGGCCGTATGTGTTTTGTTTGTGTATGATTAATTGTTCGAACATGACATCATATCATCATTACATATACAATATCATTTTCACTAACCATTTCAAGGACCAAGAGATTTATCTTTCTTTTGTTTTGCAGGTTATGGCCTCCGCTCGCAGAAACGCTATCTGGATCAACTTTGTAAGGGTGCCTCCTCAGCTTAAGGATTTATTCTCAAGGGTCTTTGAAAGTTCTCCATTCATCAAAAGGAATGGTCGACTACTCAGTCTGGTTACCCCAGGTTTTAACGAAGACATGATGAGTGTTCTATTCCAGTTCTTTGGCCCTGCACATCACTGCTTCACTTTTCCAGATTATCAATTGATACCCATAATGGAGGAATTCTCTCAATTACTAGGGGTAACTGTACTTGATCAGACACCCTTCTTCAGTTTATAGGAAGCTCTGAAACCATAAGATATTGCAGCAGCCTTACATATGAAGCAGTCTGACATTATAGCTAATTAGGAAACGAGAAGTGGAGTCAAAGGTTTTCTGGCTAAATTTTTGATAGAGAAGGCTTAACTGTTTCTTGATGCTATGAGTTTTCAGGATTTCGAGAAGATCTTGGCTTTGCTAATATATGGGTTGGTACTATTCCCTAATCTAGACCAACTCATAGATGTGAACGCTATCAAAATATTTCTCACTCGTAACCCTGTGTCTACCTTGCTCGGAGATATTATGCATTCTCTTCACACTCGTACTATAAAGAGGCAAGGAACTCTCATATGTTATATACCTCTTCTATCCAGGTGGTTTATTTCGCACCTTCCCCGCTCGGTAATAAAGAATGAACAAGGTTTGTGGTGGTCGCAAAGAATAATATCACTTTCTCATACAGACATCTACTGGTATTCTCGATCTCATGAGAATATCCCTATCATTGACTGTTGTGGAAATTCCCTAATGATCCACTCCTTGGCATTAGGGGAGGTATTACCTACAACCCTTCTCTGGATCTACGTCAATTTGGTTATGCTCGAAGAGATGGTCTTCATGACACATCATATCCAGCTATCCTACCAATGATCATGGAGCCTATTATTGAAGGAGACATTTCTCGCAGCATCCTCCATCCAGACATGCCCACTGACCTTGAAAAATTAAAGAAGTCCTGGATTTAACTCAAGGAAGAATGGGACACCTTTGAAACTCAATTCTACGCAAGTGAAAAGAAAGTGTTGGAGCTCACAAAGCAACTTCACGAGGAGCAAAGCCTTAATGCATACATCAACACAAAGAGGAAGCGTATGTGGGAGACTTGAGTCTTAGGTTTTAGGAGTTCATATTGTTGTCTCTTTGAGACCATTTTGTTTTCATTGCAAGCCTAAGAGGCAATTGCAATTTTGAATTTACTAATAAAATTCTTTGTTTTTGTTTCCTCTTGGTTAGAAAATTTAAATCTTCTAAGGTCCTTGAAAACATTGCATTTACATATCATGCATCATTACATAACAAGTTTTTTATACAGGTTTTCTTATCTACTAACTGTTTATTTCAGTATAATATGGCCCTCGAACAAACTGTTAAGGACCACCAAGCTCAGCATGCACAATTTCAAGAGACTCTTCTGAATCTGGCACAGGGACAGAAAGATCTGATGGCGCTTTTCGCCCAAAAAAAGAAGACTAAGAAGCAGATTGTTATCCTTAATATGGGGAGAAGATTCAAAGGTCCTGCTCAACCAGTGCAAGTGGATGATATTTCCACTGAAGAAGACGAAAACCAAGAAGAGGATGGTATAAGCATCAAGCTGGAAGGTAAAAATAATCAGGTTTTTGAAGATGAAGACTACTCCGACGAACAGTATCCTCTTGCAAATAACAAGTACAAGCAGTTGGAAGATCTTCTCAAAGTTATGGAAATCTAGAAGGTGCCTGGATTGTATTTTGGAGAATTAGGTCTGATCCCGGGGGTGGTCATCCCTTATAAGTTCAAGGTCTTCGTCTTTGCTAAATATGATGGGGTCTCTTGTCCCAAGCTCCATTTGAGGTCGTATGTTCGAAAGATCCAACCTCATACTGTTGACAGCAAATTATGGGTCCATTTCTTTCAAGAGAGTTTGGCTGGCACTCAACTTGAATGGTTCTATCAGCTCAAAGGAACCATATCTTGCTCATTTTTTTGAGATTTTTGATTGATTACAAAGCCATGATTCTATTTAAAGGGTCCTTAACAAGTTCTCTTCAAGGGTTTAAGGCTAATTTTGAGTGGAAGATCTCTAATGGTTGAAGAAGATTACAAGTCCTTTGAAAATGCTATCAAAATCTCTTGTGTGACTTCAAAGGATCATAACTTGATCATCTTTTATCTCCTTGAGCTCATTATTTTTCTACAATAATCTTTGGGATGTCTACTACAACTTTGTTTCAATATGCAAGACTTGAAAATTCTTCGAATGTTGTTTAAAAATTGAAAAGATTATAGGTCTTTTGTGAATTTCCCCAAATTTGTTCATCATTTTCCAAAGACTATAACTCTTTCAATTTTTATGATTTTTGAGTGATCTTAATTCCATAATTCAATTCAATAGGTCTACTTCATTTCATCCTCAAGGATCAAGAGCTAATTTTGAATGGAAGGACATGTAATTTTGAAGAACATTATAGGTCATTTTGAAGCTCAACACTTAGAAATATTTCTAAGTACAAAAGTTCGTGTGTTTTTCTTGATTTCAAAGTTGAATAACTTTTTGCTCAAACATCCAAATGAAAACTTTAAAATCACATTGTCAAGATTGATCATTCAGCTTTCCAAAGAATCCAAGATTGCACCATAAAGGTCCCTAAGTTCCTTGCACCATGGCTGCAAAGTCAGTACCTTGAAACTGGAGTTTTCTCCAAAGTCGGGACTTAATTTCCATAATGTGTCTTCTAAACACCAATTTTGTGCGTGTTTTCCACTTAAACATGTTTAATAAAGTTGCTAATGTTGGATTAATGGTTGAAATACAAGAATTAGCTGAGTTTTGATGATTTAGAAGTCACACTTTTTCCATGCTCAGGGTGCACACGATTTCATCTAATTCCTTATCATTCATCCTCCCTTAGCATTGCATCAAATTCTCCTATAAATAGAGAACTCCTCTACTTCATTTTACAAGCTTTAGAGAGCCAGAAAACCTCTGTCAAACTTCCTCTACACCTCTCAGTTATACAACTTCAAATTTGATTTTAGAGCACTTCCAGTTCTAAATTCTTGAGCTCTTCACCTTCATTGAACTTCTATGAAGCTAACCACATCAAAAACAAGCCAAATCATCCATTGAATCGAGCTATCCAATTCCAATTTCAGAGCAAAATTGTCTTACTTTGTTCAGGTAGAATTCTCCACCATTTCGCTTCAAATAAGTTACAAAGTTGTAGCCTCTTCTTCTCTGAAGCTCATGCTTCTTCTGGTTTGTGATTTCGTGGAGAATTGGGCATTTAATTTACAAATTCATTTTCACTTTTTTCTTCTGGTTTTTCCCAAAACGAATGAGTTACAGTTTATATAAATTCTTTGCGAGAGTACCATTGGAATCGTCTTAAAGAGACGAAGCGAATGGCACCGATCTGAGCTCCTAACTTTACAGTTTGGAGGACCTACAATTCGCATGTGGCTGGAGGTTGAAGACGATGACATGTCTCGTCCAGCCATAAGAGCGTGCCTTTTGTTTTAATTTGATTGGTCCATTTAAATGTGTTTGGATGATTTTAGTGCAATAATTCCCATGGTACACGCATGCTCAGGACCATTTGATGTGATTACTATGCATTGTCAACTCAAATCCAACGCACCACATTATTTTCGTTTTATTTTTATTTTCTGATTTTTGTTTAATTGTTTTATACTTCAAAAATTCATTAAAAAAATCATTTCAACTTCTAAAATTGTGAAAAAATTATCAAAAATATTTTTGATTTTTCTCTTTCTGATTTTTATTTTTTCATAATTTTATTTTGTGATTTGGTATTTTTTATGATTTCTCACTTTATTTGACTTGTTTTAATTGTTTAAAAATACTTTTCTTGATTTTAAAATTCTGAAAAAATTATGAAAGGATTCAATGACCTCTTGACAAATATTTGTGACCTCATTTTATTTTTATTTTTGATTTTACTATTTTTCAAAATTTTGGTTTACTTTGCTTATTTCTTTTTATTTTAAAAATAGTTTATAACTTTAAAAAATTCTAAAAAAATTTGTCAACACTTATTGACTCATGTTTGACCTCTGATATTTTTTTAGGATTTTTATTTGATGTTTTAATACATGTTGAGTATTTTACCAATTATTTCCTTTTTAAATCATTTAAATTTTGTTTTATATTAAATATATTTTTTTATTTTTTTATTGGTCCTGATTTGGAGACACTTGAGTGTTATTTTGGGATAAGTTCCACAATCTCAATCGATCTTGGGTGTTGATACGTTGAAAAACCAAATTCACCAAAATGGATGAATGATGATGATATTTAAAACCCTAATTTCATCTGATACATTGGTTATACTATCATTCTCCTCCTTCTTAATCTTATCCCTTTCTTGTTTTTACTTATGCTACATGTTTTTGGAGAATGGTCTATATATCATTTCTCTAACATGTATAGTACATAGATTGCTATTGTCCGGCCTCAAAATAGACGTGACTTCTACATAAGTCCACTTGCGATTGCTTAACATAGTGCTAAATTTCTCCCGATTCGAAAAATGATCATTCATGGTCCAAACCTATGTTTGCAAGCCCAAGTATATTTAATTTGAAACCTTTGATCCAATAAATTTGAAGTTCACTGTTAGGAGACTTTGATATTATCAATCCTCTAATGAACTTCATGAATTTTGGTCTAAGTGAATCATTTGAACATCGTTGATCATATGTGTTTCCTTGAGTACTTGAAATGAATGATATACTTGATAAAGAGAAAATGAAACTTGTTATTGAGAGGCTTTGATTTTATCAATCTTCTAATGAGTTTTCAAAAGCAAGCTTCAAGATGGTCATTCAACTAACCTTTTAACTTCTAATTCACTAACAATTAACTTTACTTTATGCCTTTATTTTATGCCTTTATTTTTATGTACCATTTATTTTAGCATTTATATTTCATTCTATTTTCCTTTTGTTCACTTGAGCATTTATATTTATGTCATTTTATCTTTGCTCATTTAAGCTTTTATTTTCTTTTGAAGACACTTAATAATCAACTTGAACATTAAAAGCTTTAAGGTTACTTGGACTATCTGGTTACTATCCTTAATACTTTGGAGTTGTGGATTCCTGAGTCTTAGGATTAGAAGCCTCGAGACCTTGAAACTTTGTGACGTTTGGTTGATATTTTTGTAAATATCTTCTGAAATCCTTGGGGTTTACTCCAAGATATTGGTTTAAATTTTTTGTGTGCAGGTTATTCTTATTTTCATGTTTTGTCTGTGATTGGGAATTCCTCTATATACAATTTTTACTTTGGCCAAATTTTGTAAATAAAGACTTTGCTTAGTTCTTAATCCATCTGAAGCTTGGTATTCCTCAGAGGTTTAGTATTTTAGCTTGCTTAGTTTCAATCCAAAGGATGAGAATTCTACATTGACTTCTTATATTAAGTGTTGACTTCTTGTTGGTTAGGTATTCTTTTCCTTAGCTTTTACCTTATGCTTTAGGATAATCCCTCCATCTCTTCCTATCTTCTTTAATTTAAAAAATCTTCTCTCCTTTTCAAAACTCTTCTTGTTTTCTAACTTGAACCGCTTTTATAATAAACTTGGACTTAGGTCCATGCATTTTCAAAAATCTTTTATTAATCAAACTTTAATCAATTTAATCATACTTTGACATCTTTCTTAAGAATAAAAGTTAATTAATCTCATTCAAACTATTTTTCCACTTTTTCTTTTTACTTTTAAACTTTTCTCTAAAGATTAGACTCTTGTCAATCTTGTAGTGATGCGAGCTATTATACTTCTACGATATATAGTGAAGTGAGATATTTTCTACTTGGATGTTGAGTGAGGTTTTGTTGATTTTAAAATCCAATCTATATCCTCCACTTTGAGATGATACAAATTCTCCTTTCTCATAATCGTGGGTAGTAAGTATGTTTTACACTCGGATATGGCGATGGTGTCTCTTCTCTTAAAATTGACCAACACACACGTGTTTTAAAAATTTTTAGGTGAACTACGAGTACCCTTATCCCCTATTGTACGAAAGGTGATACATAGGCATTAAAGGTTCGTAATTGCGGCGGGTGCAAAAATTGTAAAAACCACTTCTTTTCTCATCTTCATCGTCTATTTTTTGTATATACTTTTTATAACCAAAATACACAGATTTTCAAAGAGGTTCATGCGGAGTATCATATATGATTAGGGTGCTAATACTTTCCCTTTGAATAACTAACCCCTACCTAGATTATCCACTCTTTTTTTGATTTATTCGCTCTTTTCCCATTTCCTTTGGAAACAATAAAGTGCGGTGGCTATTTTTATTTGATTTGTACGAGTTAAGTTAATCCAATGACTTAGTCTCAATATTTCTACCACTACACTTTCCATTACATCTTCGTTACTTCGCCCACGAAACTGAGGAAAAAGTAATTTTTCAATCAAGGTAAAAAAAACCCTTTTTTGTAGTAGTGTGATCTTGTATCATCGGAATCACTTTCCCAAATATGAATCAATATAAGCTCTTGAAGAAATTTTCTAAATAGGATTAATAGGAGAAAGAAGCAGGTCATGAGAAAAAGTGCCACTAAACTGATTTAGTATCCTTTTGACAACACTCCAGTGATTTACAAGTTCATTCACCATAAATAGGAAAGCTTTATTAACACGGCAATACATTTTTGTATGATTCAATGTTACATATTGTAATGCTTCAATAGTTTCTCTATACAGAGAAAGATCTTGCTTTATATCAGTACCATGCTTGCTTAGCTTACAATGACGGGACATAGGAGTGCAAACTTCATTAGCATCAACCATATTAACTTCAGAGAGGAGATCTTTAATGTACTTGGTATGTGTTAAAAGTAGAGAACCAATTGATTGGTATTTCACTTTAATACATTACTACAAAAAATACATATTACGACACTAATTTCACCAAAGTTCATTGAAGGACCCTGGTGACATCATGAAAATAAGGTGAAATAATTTTTATTTATTTGTTAATTAAAAATAGTTTAAATATTACCACAGCTGGATAAAACAATGGTGAAATTCCATAAAATTCATGGGTTTGAATATCAACGCTAACAAATTTGTAATTTCTTTAATAATCTAGTGGCACCTTTCTTTTTTATTTATTTATAAGTTAAATATAAATCAGACCTCACTACGGTTGAATATTCCAATCATAGTGATATGTTTTACCTCTTTTTATAGTGGCGTCCTTCTTTTTTATTTATTTTTAAACTAAAAATGATATAGATTTCACTACGGTTGATTAAACCAACTGTGTTGATATGATTTCCTTTTTTTAATTTTTAAATGGTTAAAAAATGGTGCATTTTTATGAAATTAAATTTAATAAATAGGATATCACCAGAGTCTGTTTAACCAATAGTAGAAAAAATTATATTCTTATTTAATAAACACGACTTAGCTTGTCATGTCTATTCAATTGTCATTGCCTTACAAAACGAAACATATATTCAACACTGAGAAACAATTTTAACCCTACCAATTTTTTCATTTTCATTAATGAAAGGAAGAATCATATTATTTCATCTCTAACTCGTTCAACATTATATTTTTACCATCAATATCGTTCTTCAGTAAATGTGTAAAAAACACCACCATTATCGTTCTTGACTAAACAAATGAGGAACACGAAGATACTTGCAAGATGGAAGGGAGAAACTCACATGATTCAAATCTTTGACTTCTTCTTCACATTTATGATACATAAAATATTTCTACCATGCATGTAACAATATAATATTGGTGAGATATGTTTTCTTATGTTGTTGTTGTTGTTGTGTT
Organism: Vicia faba; assembly: GCA_948472305.1. Lineage (NCBI taxonomy): Eukaryota > Viridiplantae > Streptophyta > Magnoliopsida > Fabales > Fabaceae > Vicia > Vicia faba. The sequence continues at coordinate 340,686,803 of OX451736.1, forward strand.
ATTGAGATATTGTAGGTTTTGGTATTGAGATATATATTATTGTTGAGATATGTTTGTTTATTTTGTTGTTGTTGGTAATATATGTTAGGTTATGTTGTTGTTGGTAATATATGTTAGTTTATGTTGTTGTTGTGTTATTGAGATATTGTAGGTTTTAGTATTGATGATTTTGTGCTATTGAGATATTGTATATATATACATACATATATATATATATATATATATATATATATATATATATATATATATATATATATACATACATATATATATATATATATATATATATATATATATATATATATATATATATACATACATATATATATATATATATATATATATATATATATATATATATATATATATATATATATATATATATATATATATATATATATATATATATATATATATATATATATATATATATATATATATATATATATTTGTGTTGTTATTGTTGTTTTTGAATATTTAGTGCCTATGTTGTTATTGTTGTTGACATTTAGTGCCTAAATCCTATAGGATTATTTGTTGTTGTTGGTGTGAATGTTAATGAAGTTATCTTATTTGTTTTGTTGAGATATGTTATGATTATGTTATTGTTGTTGTTGATGATGATGATGTGCTAAGTGCATAAACCTTAAAGGTTTATGATGTAGGAAGCATGACTACGCGTCTCAAAGAGGAAGTCATGCACCTTTCTTCCACACGAATTGTGCATGTATTGCGTCATATGTCAAAATAACTATTATTATACCTTTTTGGATAGATAATCAGGTCACAAGTCTAACACGATGATTCACCATAATCTATGGGCTTCTTAAGCCATCGAAGTTTGTTTTAGGCCCAAATTCAGCATTTAACTATTTTTTTGCATTTTGTTTTATTTAATTAATTTTGTTTGGGATTAAAGGCCCATTAGGGTTTCTTTGTTTTCTATATTTAAAGACCTTTTGCGTAGGCGTAATGATTATCTTCCATTATAGTAAAAATTCATAGTTTTCTACTTTCTGGTGGATTCCAGCTTTATTTGATAAGTTGTCACTTATAAAGTTGTGTTTTGTTCTAGGTTTAGCGCTTGATATTTCTTTCGAGTTTTCGAATGCGCCAGTTGGCATCGAAGAAGGTTTTTTTCTTCTTTTTTTTCTTCGTATCTTGACCACCATGGTAGATCAACTAGTGACCAGAGCAGATCTTGAGGGAATTACCACAACTTTTACCACTGCTCAAACTGCTTCAGATGAATAGATGACGACTATAGCAAATTAGTTGAACAACACCAACAATAGCGAGAATCAGAGAAGATCCATGAGTCAATAACTGATTAGGGTTCCCGGGGTGGCAACAATCATGTTGAAGATACGAGTTCTAAAGAAAAATAACCCTATGAGGAAGAGGCTAATCGTGGGAATCGACAAAACAACCATGACTATCAAGTGAATGTTGATATTCCATTGTTCTACGGAACAATGGGAGTGGAGGAGTTTATGGATTGACACATCGACGTAGGCAGGTTCTTCGAAGTTATGGGAGTCCCTTAGAGAACAAGCAAGCTAAGGTGGTGGTGGTGATCTGGCTTAAAAGTACTGCTGTTATCTGGTGGAATAAACTTGTTGCTAAGAGGAAGAGGCAAAGGAAAGGGACAGTCAAAACTTGGTGAAGAATGAAACAATTGATGTTGGAGCGATTTTTACAAGAGAATCATGAACATCTTCTTCATAAGATGTTTATTGAGTGTGTTTAGGGAAAGAGAACTATGACTGAATACACAGCTGAGTTTCTATATTTTTCTGAGCATAACAAACTGGGAGAATCAGAGATCCAGAAAGTGCCTTGATACATCAGTGGCTTAAAGGGATCCTTGCATGAGAAGATGGGTTTGCAAACTGTATGGATCATAGTTGAGGCATCCAATTTAGCTTTGAAGGAAAAGTTGATGGATAAATCCCCTTGAAATTTCTCGTCTTTTAGAGGTTTCTCACCCCATAATAACTTTGTATCAACAGGTGATAAGGAAAAGAGTGCAACACCCAGGGATTCCAACCCTGGGAATAAGGGCACTAACATCTCTACTGATGTGCAGCAGGGTAAAATACCAATCCAGCGGTAGAATAATCCATATGATAAATCCACTAGAGACATGTGTTATCGTTGTAATGAAAGATGTCACAAATCAAATGTTTGTCCAACAAGAAGATTTGTTGCTATGGTAGAAGAAATGGAGGAAGATGAAGAAATAAAAGATTCTACAGTTGAGAACGATGAATATTTCGAGGTTGAGTTTGCAGAGGAAGAATCTGATGAACTGGTAAATTTTGTGCTACCAAAATTTTTACTTGCATCCAAAGATGAAGGGAAACACAAGAATTTGTTCATAACACGTTATTCTATCAAGAACAAAGTGTTTAATCTGATTGTCGATAATGGTAGTACGGAGGATATGTTGTCGCAAAAATTGATAGGTTATTTAAAATTGTCCATAGAATCCATGAGAAGTCCTACACCCTCGATTGGATAATCAAGAGCTCCCAATATATTAAAACATACTCCCAATGCATTTTTCACATACAACCATTTTTGCCACATCACTCATATTCCTATGTGACATCATCTAAAATTTAACTTCACTTTTCCAAATTCAAAATCACATAGAGTCTCTCCTTAATATTACGGATTCGAATCCTAAAAATGAAAAAAAAAAAAAAAAAAAAAAATATATATATATATATATATATATATATATATATATATATATATATATATATATATATATATATATATATATATATATATATATATATATATATATATATATATATATATATATATATATATATATATATATAAACCTAATAACTACTTATATATTTACATAAAACTTATAAAGTTATATTTGTATTTTTCTTGCAATTATTTTTTAATTATAAAACTAAAAAAATGAAAGAAAAAAAATATTAACCTAAAAATTACTTACATATTTTAATAAAATTGAAATGTCTAATACTTTATTTATCCTTATAGAAATGCCATTTCAAAAATAAAGATTTAAATTTATAATTAAGCCAAACACAATAAATTAAAACGTCTTATACTTTTTCTATCCTTATAGAAATATCATTTCTAAAATAAAGAGTTAAATATATTATTAGACTAATTTCTCGGCCAAAAATTATAACATGTATTGTTTTATGTGTCATATATTTATAAATAAAAGTTATTGGAATACCGTGCATCCGAATACATATGAGTATATACGTTATATTTTAAAAATATAATAAAAGTGTAAATAAGAAAAACAACATAGTTTTATAAAATAGTTTACTATTTTTAAAAATTAGAAAGACAATTTCTATTACTAAGATTTTAGTTTACAAATTACAAAATACCAAAATATCATTGAAAAAAAGAAAAAGAAAATAATTGTATAAGTTTTTAGCTATCTCTATTACTAAGAAAGACAACTAAACACATACTTTATAAAAAATAATTAATTGTGAAAAAATAGAAATAACTTTTTTCTTTAGAATTGATAGAGTTGTAATAATAAAAGAGTTTAAAATATGAATTAAAAAGATAAAACGTAGTTAAGTGACATAAGTTTTTCACTTATTTTTTTAATTGTATAAAAAGTATAAAAACTTAATTGAAATTGTATGATTACCCATGTATTCACATAATACTAGTGTTACTTGTGCGTTAACACGGACTCGTGCGTTCGCACATGTACTAATGTGTTTAACTGATTTGATATGATTACTCGTATATTCATACAGTACTGACGTATTATCTGTGCGTTTGTACTTATTCTGGTGTGGACCGCGGATATGTCACCAGTTTAGTTTTGAAATTCAAATAAAATAAAAAATATTTAAATTTAATTATAAAAAAAGAAAAATAATAAAAATAATCAAAAATAAATATATAAATGGAGCTTGCCAAGCCATGTTTTCCTCTACCGGTTGTTGAGGATGATGACTACCGCCCCTTTCTCCATTATCTTTTATTTGATTGTTTTGTTCTGCTAAATTTCTCTACCCATATTCCCATGCTCACATCTTCTATTTTAAACAACTGCATTAAGAAGAAAAAAACAAACAACTTTAGTTATAATGGACCGGCATGAAGATACTTGATCAAATAAAGAGACAGCAGGGAAATTGTGCAGTGATATTTTGAACTCACCCTTAATTTATGCCACTGTAACAATAAAACAGCAACAATGTCCCTTCACCTTGTTACACACCAGAAAATATGGGTTGCTGCAATAATTGTTATTAGACTTTGGAGGTGAAACAAACACATTTTTTCAGATTATTCAATAAAGATTTGTTAAGTGGTTTAAAATGAAAATGATTTGGAAAAATGATAATTGATATCATGGTGGATTGAAAAAAATCAGTGGTACTGTGATTTGGTACCGTCATTTTGTTGAAGCACCTTCAACCAACAACCAAGCCCCCTCCGATCGCGAGATCCCACTCTTGCTTAATCCTAAAATCAAAATAGATTTCAAAATTACTCAATTTATCAAAAAAACAAAAAAACAAAAAAAAAATACCCATTTCTTTTGACAAAATATGTCTTACGACGAGCAATACCTCTTTTGCAGTACCATGGCCTTTCGTTTAGATGAACGTTTTGATTGTGAAGATTCAGAAATTGAGAAAGAAAGAACAGAGAAGCGGAAGAGGAAGATGAAAAGAAAGAAGAAGAGGAATAAAACGTCAGAGAGAAAGAAAAAAAAAAGGATAAGAGAGAAAGAGAAAATTGTTATTTTGTTTGAAATTTCAATTAAAGTATAAATGGAAAGAAGAGAAGGATTATCATTGTTTCCTATGTTTGGTCAAAAAGAACAACAATTAACTAAATGGAATAAGGTATTGACACGTAGGCAATGATATGAAGTGTTTTTTCAGAGATTAAATTCTTTTTATATGATAGATATAAAAATTGATAAAAAAATAAGCATATAAATTTATTTACTAAATAAAATTAAAAATATTTATACAACGCCCAGGTCAATATCTAATGTTATTTTATTTTCAATAAGTTATAGATGTTTCTTATGCTTCAAACTAGGGGCAGTGAAATGGACTTAGTTTGTTCGGCATATCCATTTTACCCGTATTTTAGTGTGGGGTGAGCTAAGAATTTAGATTCTCACCCTCTAATATGACCGTCCCGCTCTGTTCTGTTTTTTTCGCGGATTTTTGCGGGCATAATTATTAGTATAAAATTTTGTATTTTTAAGCTTAAAAAGTACAGTGTCTGCGGGCTTTCCCTGCCCCGCACTTACTTTTTTGCGGGGCAGGCCTAGATTTTAGGCCTCATCTTCAACTATGCTCGTCCCACTTCGCCCCGTTTTTTTCGGACTTTTGCGGGGCAGACCTAGATTTTAGGCCTCATCCTCAACTATGCTGTTCCCATCCCGTCCCATTTTTTGTAGACTTTTGAGGAGCGGACCTAAATGGAACGGACATGCCCGTTTGCCACCCCTACCTTGAACCAAACAAATTCTCGAAGTCCATACATTGATGAAAATAAAAGAGAGAAAGATTAGAAAATGCTTTAATCTTAGATATGTTATTGTGTGTTTTTGTTGTTGTAGAATCTATTTTGAAAATTGTTATTATATAATTGATATTATTTTTTATTTTGATATGTTTGTGTTCTGGATTGGGCCCGCCTTGGCCTAAAGTGCACATAAAGGCCCAGATCCAAGCAGCTCTTCGGGGAATGACCACAATCAGCACATCACCAAAACGTGTCCGACCACATACTACATCTGCTACGCCCGTCGTTGCCCTCGGCGAGCAACATCTCCGACCAAGGGAGCCCCAACTCGAGTCCAGCTCGAGCACCCTCCCCGTAGGGCAGATTCCGTCCACTATGACCATTATGGAATCCTCAAAGCTCCGAAAAGACCGCGTCTTCGTCCTCCCTCATTCTTCGCAGAGCACCACCCAAGAAGGGGACCACGTGCGGGTCCCCACTACTCACGTAGAACTTGGTAGTTCCTTTATTGGGACAGTTCTGGTCAGCCCAATGATGGGACCTTGGCCCAGCGATGGGGGCTATAAATACCCTATGTTCCAAGAGGGTCAGGTATTCATCTATCACACGCTTATACACTTTTGTCTGCCCATTTCGTCTCTCATTTTAGCATCGGAGTGTCTTGCAGGTACCCCCCCATCTCTCTCAAATTCAGTTCGAGCCAGCTGTGACGGTCCAAGTCTGATCCGGTAAGATCAGTGGCGCCGTCTGTGGGAAACTAGCTCTCCCGTCTTACAAACTCTCAAAGACCAAAGCTAAAAACCATTTTCCACCGTCATGGCTGACCAGACTCGGAAAGACCAGAACGTCCGCGTCTTCAATGCCAACAACAACCTCGCGGACAAAAACGGAATCTCCGACAACACCGGCAACCCCGGCCATAACGCACTCCTCGGGGGCGTCATCCCTAGGCCCTCAGGCCACCGCAAAGGAACCACGGCCTCATCTTCTTCAGTCCCCCCTCCACTCGAAGATGACAATACAGCTCCCCCAAACTATCTAGCTACCCAATTCCAGGAGGTCCCTGTCCCCGCTGGGGCAGATGCCACGACCAGAGCATTGTTCGCGGCAATCAATCAAACCGACTACCTCATCTTTGCCCAGGGGGAAAGATTAAGGGCGCTGGAGGACGACAAAAGACCCGCGAGGAGACATCGGAGGCCCCAAACCCCACCTCCTCGAAGGACAGAGGTACGTCTCCCATCTCCCCTGAGGAGACAGTACAGAGACGCCTCCCGAAGCCCTTCACCCCGACAACCGGGGAGGCGACCCCCCTTAGAGAGGGAACCGATCATCGAAACCGGAGGGCGCAACCACGACCCCTTACTGCAAGAAAGAAGACATCCTGGAGACAGGCACGGAAGGATGGACCAACGAACGCACCGCTCGAGGGACATCCAACACGATCAGGACCGTCGTGCCCGACAACACCTCAGATCCCCGTCCCTTTCCCCAGAATGAAGTGATGAGGACGACCCCCGCGGTCCCCTATCACAAGCTATCATGGAGGCTCCAATCCCCCCTGGCATGGAGAAGCCCCCTCACCTGAAGGAATACGACGGAGTTGCCGACCCAACCGACCATATAGACGGGTTCGAAGCTATGTTGCACTACCATAACGTTGGAGGACCTATCAAATGCCGGTTGTTCCCCACAACCCTTAGGAAAGCAGCAATGGATTGGTACAAGGGTCTTGCCCCGGGGTCAATCACCTCGTGGAGGAACTTGAAAAACCAATTCATAAGCTCGTTCACCACGTCGCGGCGACATCCAAAGACCGAAGCGACACTCGAGGCTATCATCCAGAGGCAGGATGAAACCTTGAGAGAATTCATCAACCGCTTCAATCGTGAAGCCATCCAGGTCCCATACGCGGACCACATGAAAAGATACTTGCTGGAGAGGGGACTCCTCCCCGGCATTGAGTTCAAAAAAGCAATGGGCATCGAACCGCCCCGAACGTTAGATGCTCTCCTCGAGAAGGCCAGGGCCTATATGGATTACGAGGAAAGGGAAGTGGCCAACAGAGCCCGTGACCCCAGAACTCGCGGATCCAGCAGCAACCCGCGCCAAGAGACCGCTCCTCCTAGCGAGCCGGGGAGAAAAGAAAGGATGACAAACCCCGAGAAGTCCGAGAACAAAGAGGACCCTCGGGGCATTTCACAGAATACACTCCGCTCACGGCTTCCTGCGAGCGCATCTTGGCGGAGTGTGCCAGCACGAATTTCAAAGATGGCGGCGTCAAGCGCCCTCGACCAGCTCCGACCAAGCCCGGGGTGGACAAGAGCAAATACTGTCAGTACCATAGAAGCCATGGTCATCTGACGGAGGACTGCGTCCACCTCAAGGACGCCATCGAGACCCTCATAAAAGGGGGGAGACTCGCCCAATATCGGCGGAACGACGCTCCACGTTGCGACGCCCGGGAGACAAGAGAGTCGGAGGAGGATGCCCGACCATCTGACGAGTCAGTCCCCATCCAGACCGCCTTCTCTGTTACAAGACCTGGGGACTTCTACGTCCCCGAGCACTTGCAAGAACCGTTGTCAACACACAGCAGGTGGGAGCACTTTCCCTTCACCATGGTCATTAATGGTGGAGGATTCAACGACCTAACCATAAATTCGGCCAAGAGGAAGCTGGATGAACTGGTCGACTCTGCACCTCCTCAGACGGTGACTTTTGAAAGAGTGAAAGGTAGATCGGAGCCTATCACCTTTTACCTCGAAGAGCTCCCCGGAGGAGCCCCCAACACGGTCATTCCTCTGCTAATAAGAGCGAGAATGGCTAATTTTGACGTACACCGCATTCTCGTCGACGAAGGAAGTTCCGTCGACGTAATGTACAATCAACTATTTCGGACCCTGCAGCTCGACGACTCACACCTCTCACCTTATGTGGGGTCGGACCTACAGGGATTCAACGACTCGACCTCCAAACCTTGGGGATACGTCGAGCTCATGGTTACCTTTGGCGAGGACACGGCGACGAGGCAGGTCAAGGTGCGCTTCCTCGTTATCGACTGCCTGTCCCTCTATAACTGTATCCTGGGAAGACCAACACCGGCAAAACTGACCGTGGTACCCTCTACCGTCCACTTGAAGATGAAGTTTTACACCAAGAGGGCACGGGTCGCCACCATCCAAGGGGACCTGGCCGCCGCTCGAAGGTGTTTCAACGCGGCATCCAAGGGACGCGACACGGTCGACACTAGGACAAGGCTCGCCAAGAGACCAGCGACGACACGACCAGAGCCCGAGAAGACAGAGCCCATCAAGGCAGAAGAACAGAGAGTTCCCCCAAAGGTAGACTCCATAGCCTTGGACACCCGCTTCGACCAGGATGATCCTCCCAGCGGCGAGCAAATCCCCCTCCGACCAATTCTGGACGGGGACTTTGAGTCTGTCCCCCTCGGCGAGGATGAAAGCAAAGGAGTGAAGATCGGTACCGACCTCCCCGACCTGGAAAGGAAGCAGATCAAAGCCTGCTTGCGCAAGAATACTGACTTGTTCGCGTGGAGCGCCATAGAGATGCCCGGACTCGACCCCGAGGTCGTCTGTCACCGTCTCGCCATAGATCCAGTCGCTAGGGAAGTAGTACAACGTAGACGTAGGTAGTCTCCGGAGAAAACGGAGGCTGCTGAAAAAGCTGTAAAAGACCTCTTAGAGGCAAATTTTATTTCTGAAGCCCAGTATTCAACCTGGTTGTCAAACGTTGTATTAGTCAAAAAGAATAATGGAAAATGGCGAATGTGTGTTGATTATACCGACCTCAATCGGGCATGCCCGAAAGATGCTTTTCCTTTACCAAACATAGACATGTTGGTCGACAACTCGGCCGGTTACAAAGTACTGTCGTTCATGGACGCATATTCAGGCTATAACCAAATCCCAATGGCCGCAAGCGACAAGCATTGCACTGCTTTCATGACCAGCTCGGGCAACTATTACTACAATGTAATGCCCTTTGGTCTGAAGAACGCAGGGGCGACATACCAACGTATGATGAACAAAGTGTTCCACGACCAAATTGGGGACATGCTCGAGGTGTACATGGACGACATGATCGTCAAATCCCGAGTAGACACCGATCATGCAGCCCACCTCAAAGCAGTCTTTGCCCAAGCAAGACAATGTAAGATGAGGTTCAACCCCGAGAAGTGCACGTTCGGGGTCAAGGCAGGGAAATTCCTCAGTTTTTACCTGACAGAACGAGGAATTGAAGCCAATCCCGACAAGTGTCGAGCTTTCTCCGACCTCCCGACACCTACGTCGAAAAATTCAATACAAGTCATGAACGACATGCTCACCTCGCTATCTCGCTTCGTCGCGAGATCCGCTCAACACGCCCTCCCCTTCTTCAAACTCCTTCGTAAAGAGGCAGCCTTCAAATGGACCGAGGAATACGAACAAGCGATGCGCCACCTAAAACAAAGCTTATCCCAACCGCCCATACTATCTCGACCAGTCGACGAGGAACCTTTGTTCTTATACTTGGCCGTCTCGAACGAAGCCATCAGCGCGACTCTTATCCGCGAGACCACCAACGGGCAGAAACCCGTTTATTTCACGAGCAAAGCCCTACAAGGGCCCGAGAGCAGATACCAACAGATAGGAAAGGTAACTTTAGCCCTCGTCAACGCGGCGAGGAGACTCAGACACTATTTCCTGGCTCATATGATCATAGTACGAACCGACCAACCAGTAAAACATCTCTTAGGTCGACCTGACATGGCAGGACGAATGTTGAAGTGGTCCTTGGAACTCTCCGAGTTTGACATTCAATACGAGGACAGGAAAGCCCTAAAGGCACAAGCCCTAGCCGACTTTGTCGCAGAAATGACCGCTCACAACTCGTGATCAGTGCATTTTGATGCACATCTTTCCACGATTGTACTAATGCATTTCTTTAGTTTATTGTGTTTATTTTTATGTTTTAAATTGTTTTGCTAATTTATCTTATTTTTGCATTTAATTAATTTTCGTATTTTATTTTTCAGCATGTGCAGCTTTCAATAAAAAATTCATAACTGGAGATACAGGACTCGGATTGAGGCGTTCTAATATTGGTTGGAAAGCTAAGAAAAAGACCTACAACTTTCATGAAGAAGTCGAGAGCCAATTCGGACTGTAGCAAGGTTGAAAAAATTGTTGAAGTTGCAGCACTAGTTTTAGTTAAGTTTCGGGTCAATTAGTTTTGGGCCTGGGTCGTTTGTTTGACCCAGTTGGGTTGTAAAACGGGTCGCTCTCTTTCCCCTTAGGGTAGCAGCCGTGGTACTGTGGCATTCATTCGAATTCACTGTTCACGAAATTCCATTCACGATTTGGAAAAGCTAGGACGAATGACTATGGAGAACTAATTCCTTTGGGTTGATCTACTGTAATTCAGGTTCCAATACTTGAGATTATTATAATGTTAATTTAAGTTTAATTCCTTTCAATGATATTTTGTGTTATTGTATGCTTAATTCGATTGCATAAAATATATTGATTCAATTTGGTTGATTGTATGATCCTAACATAGACTCATCACGTTTGCTTAATCTGTTGTTGTGTCTGATCAGTCATGTTTGCTTAATCCATGAAAACTTATCCCGTTTGCTTAATTCGGACAATAGGATCGTACATCTCACAAACTTCACCGCGCTTGTCATTGAGTTTGTACCCAAATAGGAATAGACAATCCGCTTCGGGTATTAGAATTATAATAATCAATGATAGTAGGAACCCAAAACAGTAGATCGACTTAATCTATAATCACTTATTTCCAAACAGCTTATTTTACAATCACTTTTTATAATTAGCTTATTTGCCTAAACTCGAACCAAACAACCCCCCAATTTCGATTTTAGTTAGTAAAACCCAAGAGTCCTTGAGAGACGATACTCGAGTTACCGTTACCGTCGTTACTACAATTTGCAATTTAACTCGTTTTTGACCCGCGCGCGACAACGGATCAAATTGGCGCCGTTGCCGGGGATTCTTGATTTTATTAACCAATTTTAGAGTCATAGGTTTAGTGTTTTCGTGCCTAGGTTCTAGATTTCCTTCGGTTTAAGCCAATTCGCGTTTTTTGCGTCATAGTAGTAAAAAAATTCGGTTTTTTTGAAAATTGAATCCGATTTGAAATCTGTTTCGACCAGTGGAGGGGAAAAAATTCACTGATCATTTGTCCCTAACTACAAAGTAGTTACGGGACTTTGGTCTCAATTTCCCAAATTCATCATTTTTCTATTTTTAATGATTTATTTACTGATTTCAGAGAGTCGAAAAAATTCGAAAAAATTATCAAAATTCTATTTTTCACTCATTAGATGAATTTCGTGTTCAGTTTATTTTTTTGAAAAAAATTTAATCGTTTTCTTTCTTTGTGTTTGTTTTTGCTATTTAGGGACATAGTTGGCATTTTCACGATTGTTGCTGCATTGCTGTGCACTAGTCCTGGCTACTAGGTCCTCTTGTCCTGAACTTGTTGCTTTTGATCCTGAGGTAGAAAGAACCTTGCACACACTTCGTAGAGCAGGCCAGGCTAGCAATAGTTCACCTTCACCGACCATAGTTGAGTCTGATTCTGAGTTCGACTATTTGCATAACTTGTTTGCTTCTGATTCTGAATTTGTTTTTGAAATGGCTGACAATAGAACTTTAAGACAACTTGCAGCCCCTGATGTGAATTATAATGGCTTGTGTATTGAATATGATGCTGTTGCTGTTCCTTTTGAATTAAAATCGGGTTTAATACACTTGTTGCCAAAGTTTAATGGTCTTGCAGGTGAGGATCCGCATAGACATTTGAAGGAATTCCAGGTGGTGTGCTCTACACCATTGAAGCCTGAAGGGATCACTGAAGATCATATCAAACTTCGTGCTTTTCCTTTTTCTTTGCAGGGTGCAGCGAAGGATTGGATATATGATCTCGAACCGAATTCAATCGCAAGCTGGAATGCTCTGAAAAGAGTGTTCTTGGAGAGATATTTTCCTGCCTCTAGAGCTGCTTCAATCCGAAAGGAGATTTGTGGCATTAGACAAGATAACGAGTCATTGGCTGAGTATTGGGATAGGTTCAAGAAGTTAGTTTCAAGCTGCCCTCAACATCAGATTACCGAGCAACTTCTCATTCAGTACTTTTATGAGGGGTTGTTACCTATGGATAGAAACATTCTTGATGCTGCTAGTGGTGGAGCACTTGTTGACAAAACTCCAGCTGCTGCCAGGGCCCTCATTGAAAATATGTCCTTAAATTCCCAGCAGTTCACCACTCGAATTAATTCTGTCCAGACCAAGGGTGTACATCAAATTCAAGGTTCCTCGAACAGAGCTTTAGAAACCAGAATTGATGAGCTGACCGCTTTAGTCAAACAACTTGCAGTAGCGAAACCTCAAACAGCAACTGTATGTGGCATTTGTACAGCTCATGATCATCCCACTGATACTTGTCCTCTTCTGAAAGATGATACTGTTACCGAGCTGCCTCAAGCTTATGCAGCCAACCTTTACAACCAGAACAGGTACAACAACACCCCTGACTTGTCCACCAACAAATATCACCCCAATTGGAGGAATCATCCCAACCTTCGATATGGAAATCAGCAGCCCTCACAACAACAACAACTCGCCGTTCCACTACCCCAGCCACATCACACCCCTCCAGCTACTGCTTCCGGACCGTCCTTGGAAGATCTTGTTAAACAAATGGCCGTGAACAACCTTCAGTTCCAACAAAGAACCGACACTAGCATTCAGACCTTGACCACACAGATGGGACAACTTGCTACTCAAATAAATAATATGCAAGCTCAAGGTTCGAACCAACTTCCAGCACAAACTGTTGTCAATCCGAATGGTAATGCTAATGTGAGCGCTATTTCTTTGAGATTCGGAAAGGTTACAGAAACAGGCCCTGAAAAAAATAAAAAAGTCATTGAGGTAACTTCTGAACTTTCTCCATCTGAACCTTCTCCTTCTGCACTTTCTTCTCCTTCTTCTGTTATGGTTGAAACTGAAAAAATTAGAGAAAAGGAGTATGTGCCACCTGTCCCCTTCCCACATAGAGTTCTGAAAAATAAAAGAATTGAGGAGGGAGACAAAGAAAGAGAGATTTTGGATGTGTTTCGAAAGGTGGCGGTAAATATTCCGCTACTTGATGTTATAAAACAGGTTCCTAAGTATGCAAAGTTTCTGAAAGATTTGTGTACTAACAAGAGGAGGATTAAGGGAAGTGAAAAAGTGAACTTAGGACGAAATATTTCTGCCTTTATTCAGCCCAAACAATCATATGACAAGGCTGTAAGTGAGCATAATGTTTCAACCCTCACTACTCAGGTGCTGCCACAAAAGCAGAAGGATCCGGGAACATTTGCTATTCCTTGTACCATCGGAGATAGTAAACTTGAGAATTGCATGCTTGATTTGGGAGCGGGCATTAATGTTATGCCTACTTCTGTTTATAATAACCTTTGTCTTGGCCCTTTGCAGCATACAGGTTTAATTATTCAATTGGCAAACAGGAGCAACGCTCGACCCGCCGGGGTTGTCGAAGATGTCCTTGTTCAAGTTAACGATTTGATTTTTCCTGCAGATTTTTACATTCTAGACATGGAAGGCGAAACCAAGACAAGCAGAGCTCCCATAATTTTAGGCAGACCGTTCATGAAAACGGCAAAAACGAAGATTGATGTTGACGATGGAACCATGTCCATGGAATTTGGTGACATTGTCGCAAAATTCAACATTTTTGACGCCATGAAACATCCCTTGGAGGAGCATTCCGTTTTTCACATTGAGTTGATTTCTGAACTAGTTGATGATAGTTGTTCTGAATTATTTGCACTTGATTTTCCATCTCTCTCTGATTTTGATGATACTTATTCATGTCCTAATTGCACTGACACTAACGTTTGTGTTCTTTGTACTGAGATTGATGCTTCCTTGCAGCCTGATACATTTCCTACAGGTACTGACAAAATTTTCAAGGTTAACGGGCAGCGGCTGAAGTTATTCCATGAAAGTTCGGTGCCTGAAAATGTCAGCATAGAGGAGCTTTCTTTGGAAGCACCTAGCTACACTGCAACTTGATCAGGAAGTCCTTCTTTCCTTCTCTCTACTTTATTAGTAATGTCCTTTCATTGAGGGCAATGCTTAGTTTAAGTGTGGGGGAGGAAATCGTGTGTTTTATTTGTTTTTGTTTGTTAGTTTTTATTTTATTTTAATTTCAACCAATAAAAAATGCATCTTCTTGAAAGTTTTAGGCTATAGACTGATTTGAGTCGGGTTTGCGGAGACGTGGGAAAGATTCACAAAATCGGTATCGTTTTAACACCGTAAGTCTCCTACATATGGAAATTTATTTGAATTTGTTATTATGTTTTAGCCTTAATTTCTCAATCTTTGACAGCTCTTGAGTAGTTTATTTCAGCAGTCAGCACCATCTCTCACACACTTTACGCAGGAAAACCGATGAATATAAGTGAATGTTCCGAAAAGAAAAAAAAAGAAAGAGAAAAGAAAAAGAGAATACACCTTCTAAGTTTGGTGACCCTCACCCGGTCACTTAACCCAACGGTTGTGTAATCTTCAAAAAAAAAAGAGAAGAAAGTTTTCAAAACTCTTTGTTAGTTGGTTCAGCGGTTTCTGGTGCTGAACTTGGTAGGGAGGATTACGGTCCGATCCCCTGCAACTACATCTGAGTAAGTAAAGGGTTATGCCACGTAAGTACCGGAACCCCGTGCAAAAGGATCAGAGTCACTAACCGGTCGTCCTGCTATTAGTGTGTGGAGATAACGGGCTTAATGTGATTGCGCCTGAATGAAAAAGAGCAAAAAGGATGAGTAAGTTAGGCTATGGTATAATAATATGATTTGAAATTGGTTTGTGTATTTAGGAGGCTTATGTCTGCTTATCTGTGGTTAGTGTTCTTACGATGTTTTTAGTGTGCAAGATTAGTACCTGTTGATGCAAACCTACCCGAAGAAGATTTGTAGCCTAAGATGAGTAACTGACGATGC
This sequence comes from Vicia faba, assembly GCA_948472305.1. Lineage (NCBI taxonomy): Eukaryota > Viridiplantae > Streptophyta > Magnoliopsida > Fabales > Fabaceae > Vicia > Vicia faba. The sequence goes on from OX451736.1 coordinate 340,702,365, forward strand.
TTTTGCGTTTCTTTTGATTGCATTTTGCTCGGAGTGCAAAAGTTCAAGTGTGGGGGATTTTGATCAGTGCATTTTGATGCACATCTTTCCACGATTGTACTAATGCATTTCTTTAGTTTATTGTGTTTATTTTTATGTTTTAAATTGTTTTGCTAATTTATCTTATTTTTGCATTTAATTAATTTTCGTATTTTATTTTTCAGCATGTGCAGCTTTCAATAAAAAATTCATAACTGGAGCTACAGGACTCGGATTGAGGCGTTCTAATATTGGTTGGAAAGCTAAGAAAAAGACCTACAACTTTCATGAAGAAGTCGAGAGCCAATTCGGACTGTAGCAAGGTTGAAAAAATTGTTGAAGTTGCAGCACTAGTTTTAGTTAAGTTTCGGGTCAATTAGTTTTGGGCCTGGGTCGTTTGTTTGACCCAGTTGGGTTGTAAAACGGGTCGCTCTCTTTCCCCTTAGGGTAGCAGCCGTGGTACTGTGGCATTCATTCGAATTCACTGTTCACGAAATTCCATTCACGATTTGGAAAAGCTAGGACGAATGACTATGGAGAACTAATTCCTTTGGGTTGATCTACTGTAATTCAGGTTCCAATACTTGAGATTATTATAATGTTAATTTAAGTTTAATTCCTTTCAATGATATTTTGTGTTATTGTATGCTTAATTCGATTGCATAAAATATATTGATTCAATTTGGTTGATTGTATGATCCTAACATAGACTCATCACGTTTGCTTAATCCGTTGTTGTGTCTGATCAGTCATGTTTGCTTAATCCATGAAAACTTATCCCGTTTGCTTAATTCGGACAATAGGATCGTACATCTCACAAACTTCACCGCGCTTGTCATTGAGTTTGTACCCAAATAGGAATAGGCAATCCGCTTCGGGTATTAGAATTATAATAATCGATGATAGTAGGAACCCAAAACAGTAGATCGACTTAATCTATAATCACTTATTTCCAAACAGCTTATTTTACAATCACTTTTTATAATTAGCTTATTTGCCTAAACTCGAACCAAACAACCCCCCAATTTCGATTTTAGTTAGTAAAACCCAAGAGTCCTTGAGAGACGATACTCGAGTTACCGTTACCGTCGTTACTACAATTTGCAATTTAACTCGTTTTTGACCCGCGCGCGACAGCGGATCAACTCGCCCGCAGGGAAATAGCACAAGTGGACCATCTTCGTCGATTGAGCTTCCAGCTCATCCGGAAGCGGCGCGGGGATCCTCCTAGAAAATGAGGAAGGCGTAGTGATCGAGCACTCGTTAACCCTATCCTTCCCAACTTCAAACAACCAAGCTGAGTACGAGGCCCTGCTCGCAGGACTGAGACTAGCCGGGGACCTAGGAGCATACAAAGTACAAATTTTCACGGACTCCTAACTCGTTGCTTCCCAAGTCCAAGGGAGTTACCAGGCTAAAAACGACAGCCTCATTGAATACCTAAACTTAGTCAGAGAACGCATGAGGAAGTTCGACCGAGCAGAAATATCACACGTCCCGCGCGAGCAAAACACAAGGGCCGACATACTTTCGAAGCTTGCAAGCACAAGAAAGAAGGGCGGGAACAAATCCTTCATACAAGAATCCCTGTCGCGCCCGAGCATCAAAAGAACCTCGACCCCCGCCGAGGTACACGCCATCGGAGACGCTTCGTGCTGGATGACCCCGGTGTACAATTTTCTGACAAAGGGCGAGCTCCCTTTAGACCGGACGGAAGTGACCACAACAAAACAACGAGCGTGCTCCTACGTGGTGCTCGAGCATAAGCTGTACCGCAGGGGATTTTCCATTCCCCTCCTGAAGTGCATCGACGAATCCATAGTCCCCGAGGTATTACGGGAAATACACGAAGGGATTAACGCCCAACACATGGGTCGTAAATCCCTGGCGAGGAAAGCTCTACGAGCGGGGTACTATTGGCCGACAATGACGCAGGACACCAAAGATCACGTTAAGAAGTGCGACAAGTGCCAGAAGCACGCCAACATGCATCTCGCCCCCCCTCACGAGCTAAGCGTACTGTCATCCCTGTGGCCATTTGCCTGGTGGGGGATGGATATCCTTGGACCATTTGTACAAGGGACGCACCAAAACAAGTTCCTTATTGTGGCTGTGGATTACTTCACGAAATGGATAGAGGTTGAGGCCCTTGCGAAGATCACTTTGCACAACATCCTCCATTTCTACAAACGAAACATCCTCTCCAGATTTGGAATCCCAAAGCCGTTGATCACAGACAACGGCACCCAATTCACCGACCACGGGTTCCGAAACTTCGTCGCCAAACTCGGAACCAAACAACATTTTACCTCGGTCGAGCACCCCCAAACTAATGGGCAAGTCGAGGCTGCCAACAGGGTCATCCTGCAAGGATTCAAACTCCGGCTTGGCGAAGCAAAAAGAGGGTGGGTCGAGGAGCTACACAACGTCTTATGGGCTTATCGCACCACGCCCCATTCAACGACGGGTGAAACCCCTTTTCGACTAACATACGGCACCGAGGCCGTCATCCCCGTAGAGATCAGAGAACCCTCCAGGCGGACAGAAATGCCTCTCGACAAAGAAATGAACGACGAAGAACTTAGAGACGAACTCGACCTGGTCGAGGAAATTCGATCAGGGGAAGCCCTGTGCGAGGCCGCTCTAAAACAACGAGTAGCCCTGCGTCATGACGACAAGGTCATCAGACGCGAGTTCTAGATCGGTAGCCTGGTATTGCAAAGAAACCAGAAAGACTCCCGCGAAGGGAAATTGGCCGCGAACTGGAAAGGACCCTATCGCGTCCATGGCACCACAGGCGCCGAGGCATATTACCTCGAGCAGCTAAACAGAGAACCGTTACCACGACCCTGGAACGCTACTAAGCTAAAGCAGTACTATAACTAAAGCCCTTAAACACTGAGGACTTTCGCCGTCGAACATCCACCTTTAGTCAACAGAGAGAAATGTCTCGACCATGTAGACAGGCCAAGGTACGGGCCTGATCTACACCCAAACGACATAACGTCGTTCAGCCAACGAGGTCGAACGATAATGCCCGACAGGGACACCTCAATAGAGCTCCACTGTTAAAGTACCCACATGGCAGAACACCCAGCTCGTGATGGGCAGTTCACGTTGCGGGCGTACGACCTCGATCTAGGTCATACGCTCGTCATGCGGGCTCCACTCTGCACAACCGACGCATTTCGAAGTACGTCGAACCATCAAAGGGGTCGAAAGGATATCTCCGCTCGAGGACATAACTTAAACAAAATATTCATCACAAAAGTAACAGTCGAACATTAGCCTAGATACGAGCAAGTTAAGGCGAAATAAACATCCATAAAAAAAGTTTATGCACAAGACAAGTTAATAGTGAACCGACCAAGAAGGTTGGCGATGTTCGGGGTTACAAGCCATGGCACAACGGCCAAAAGAAATTAAGAAAATAGCACGGGCACGCAGGCCCCAAAAAATGAGCACCGGCATGCAGGCCCCAAAACAAATAAAAACCAATACGCGGGCACGCAGGCCCAAACAAAAACTTGACGCTAAACGTCTCCAGGACTACCGGAATCTACCCTAGGAGACTCAGGAGGAGGCACGACCATACCATCAATAATCTGAGAAATGAACCCGACTCCCTCGGTGTTCATGCCCGGATTTAGGATGGAGAGTTGGCTGACCATGGTCTCGAACCCATCGGCTAGAGCACCGACACAGTCTGACTCGAGAAGGTGAATACGTGCAACCAAATCTGAACGGGTTCACAAAGAGGCCGTCTCTTCTGACTCATCGTCAGCAGGAAGCATAACAGCTTTTAGCTCATCGACTTCCTTGGACAAACGTTTGTTGTCACTCTCCAACCGTTCATTATCTAGTTGGAGGCAATCCCTCTCCTCAACAACCTTCGCAGACTTTTCCTTCTCCCCCGACAGCAGGTCGACTTGCTCACGAAACATTTCCTCGGAACGCTCGAGGGCCACCTTTAACTTACGAGATTTAGCAGCAAAAGCAGCTTTCTCTGATTCCAACTCCCTAACACGGTCCAAGGAGTCTGACCCTTCCTCGGAAAGGACCACAGCCATCTCAACCATCTTCACCATCCCGACCATACTGGCGGCGAGGTGTTTGCTCCAGCCTTCTTTGTCAAACCGTTTAATAGTCTCAACCTCGTTATCACTCACCGTCAGAGGAAACCCCTCGAAGAAATCCTTCTCTATAAAACAGGGCAGTAAGCCGAAGGCCCGAGCAGCGACGTGCTCGTCACTAGCCTCCGACCTGCTCTCATTTTGATTCTTCTTCCGACCAGCTCAATGGGTTGCTCGGCATCGAGAGAGCCCGAGGACCCACTAGATGCATCTCCGCCCGAACTGGTTGGCGGGCCCATCCTCGTGGCTTGCGGTGCCCTCACCAGCCTCTTGTTTATCTTCTTGTCTTGGGTTAACTTCAATAACCTCTCTCGTCGTTCAGCCATGTCGCATGCAAAAAGGAGAAAAACCCGGGTTAGCTGCAAGCGAGCAAAAACAACAAAAATGGAATAAAACAATAAGAGCAGAAGCGAGAAACCTAGCAGATCTACGGCCTGTCCGTAAGATTGGCACTCAACGAGCGCCTTGGTGTTGATGGGACGAGCCTCGAATGTCGGGTACCTGTCCTCGTCAAGAATATCATCCCCCTCCCTCGTGACCCACCGGGCAGGGAAGAAGCTATCAACGAACTTGCAAAGGAAAACATAGGCCTCATCGTCCTCGGCACTCATGCTCCCCGCGGGTGTATGATAGTACCCGGTGCCATGGTCGTAATGACCCGAGCACCAATGAATCGGGAACTTGGAAATATGCCGGACTGCCGGACTACCCTCAGCATCCACGAGGGGCTCCCTGTCCGCGTCGACCACCACGATTTCCGATTTGAACAAGGAGTCCAAGGCGGTTTGGGTGACCGGCTGCAACACGTACCATTTATCTTTAAAGTCCCTTACCGAATCCATATACATCCTGAACAGACTCTTCGACTGTTTTAGGATACCCAATTGTCCCTGCCTCCTCGAGACTGACGCTGTAGGTGAAAGACCCTGAAGAAAAGGGGAATCGTCGCCCCGATTCTCAAGAAACGACACGTCAGCTCGAACGCCCGAAGGAAGGCGATCGCGTTAGGGTGAAGCTGCGAAGGGGCCAGATTCAGATGGCTGAACACCCCGACTTGAAAGTCGCTAAAGGGTAGCTTAAGACCGAGATCCCTGAACACGATCTCGTACATAGGGAACGCGTACTCAGTAAACTCCGAGCAGATACGCGCATCAATCGTCGGCCTCATTACTACAAAATTCTTTTGAAAACCTGGCTGACTGCCGCCATGCTCGATGACAGTATAAGCACGCCGACTACGCCGACAGTACGCCGAGGCAATCCCCCGGGGCTCGGCGCCCACCCAGTCCAACGTAGGGTCATCAATGGTGTCGACTAATGTAACATTCTCTTCCGTACTGGTTTCCTCGGCGTCATTTTGCCTCGAGGATTCCGGATTGTCGGCCATTTACATGCAAAGCACAGGAAACCAGTGAATTCGAGAGCAAATCAGCCTGCTCGCCACAGAGGCGAGAAGAAGTACACAACAAGCCGAACACGGACACCCAGCTCTGACCATGCAACGGGGACAACACGAGCGTAGCATGAGCGCCCCCGGGCGAATCATGAATCACTTGAGCAAGTCCTGACTTCGCCTATCCGACACTAGGATACCGCGAGGAGACTACCCTACATACTTCCTAAAAGGATGAACATCCCGATCAAACGTATGAATCTCACGGGCAATATCAATAATTATGTGCCTAAACTATGAATACCACGGGCAATCTCATAAATTAGGTCCCTAAAACTATGAGTATCTCAGACACAATCATGAATCTACCGGGCATTACTTCCAAATATGTATTTCCAGTATAAAAAATAGCATCAAAACTACCTACAACGAAGAAAAACAGAAGGAACAGACACTTGGAAGAAAAGTGGTACGAACGAAGGCGGTGTGAGTGATCAACGATGAATGGTGTGTTGATCTCACAGTGTTGCAGGAAACGACGGCAGTGAAATCAGAGAAAGACGGAGGAGCCTGAAGAGGAAAAACAAATTATGGGCCCAAGGGTCCTATTTATAGGGATGACGTGGAATATGAAACGTCGCACCGGGGAGACACGAACTTCCCCGTCCTCGACATCTACTCCCCTAGGCAATGATGACCCTATTTTGCTAGGGTGGCGTCACGATTCCCAAGGACTGCCCCACGTATCCGATGAACGCAGCCCGCGAGAAATTCCTCGAGCACGCTTCGAAAAACAAAAGCCCTGGTCCGGGCATCAGATCCCCGCGGTAAGAGCGAGCTAAGATCAAGTCATAACTCCTGCACCAGAAGCAACGACTTGAGGGGCTCCTGTTCTGGACTGGGTCCGCCTTGGCCCAAAGTGCACATAAAGGCCCAGATCCAAGCAGCTCCTCGAGGAACGACCACAATCAACACATCACCAAAACGTGCCCGACCACATACTACATCTGCTACGCCCGCCGTTACCCTTGGCGAGCAACGTCTCCGACCAAGGGAGCCCTAGCTTGAGTCCAGCTCGAGCACCCTCCCCGTAGGGCAGATTCCGTCCACTATGACCATTATGGAATCCTCAAAGCTCCGGAAAGACCGCGTCTTCGTCCTCCCTCATTCTTCGCAGAGTACCACCCAGGAAGGGGACCACGTGCGGGTCCCCACTACACACCTAGAACCTGACAGTTCCTTTATTGAGCCAGTTCTAGTCAGCCCAATGAGGGGACATTGGCCCAACGCTGGGGACTATAAATACCATCTGTTCCAAGAGGGTCAGGTATTCATCTATCACACGCTTATACACTTTTGCTTGCCCATTCCGTCTCTCATTTTAGCATCAGAGTGTCTTGCAGATACATCCCATCTCTCTCAAATTCAGTTCAAGCCAGCTGTGACGGTCCAAGTCTGATCCGGTAAGATCAGTTTGTAACACTTGATATTTTGATAGTATAATTGAAATTTTATTTGATGTTTTAAACTTTGTGTGGTGTATATAGAAAGTATTGTCAAAATATGATTATTAAAAAATATAATTGACGGGAACAAACGTCCATTGATGTAAAAAAATTTATAGTTACCAATGGTTTTTAGACTTTTACTAAAGAATTTTAGTCGTTGATACATGACATAGTTGATGCAGATGCAATTGATATAGATTCTTGTATTATTTTGATTAAGCATGTCAGCTTGGTTTGATCCGTCTACTTATTATACGAAAATACACATTGTGTATGGTGTTACACCGCTCAATGTTTAGCACTTGGAAAGCCTAATAGAAATAGTTTTTGTTGGTTTTGTAACTGCTCAATATTACTATTATGCAGTTATATTCATTTATCTGGTCAAGTTACTAGTATAACTTATCTTTTTGTTGCATATTCATTTATTTGGTCAAGTTACTGGTATAATTTATCTTTTTGTTGATCTTATTTTGTCAATCTATCATTAACATTTTCCTATGTATTGTATTGTTAATAAATATATAATTAGTATTACAATATTTAGAAATATGTCTTAGCATATCAAAGAAAAAGTAATGAAGAATAAATTTTCATTATGATAGAACTGAAAATATTCTACTTAAAATGTAGTTTATCTACAATGTAGTAGAAACAAACTTATCAAACTAATCAAAAATCACCGATGATAGTTTAGATGATAGTTAATATAATATAGGTTGAGAAAATTGTTTAGAAAGAAAGTTATATTATTGATTTTTTAGATGTTAATTTATAAAGTATCAATTGTCTATTTAAAGGTTCAAATCATTAATATTTCAATGGTGAATATTTTTATATTATTTTAATTCTTTCTAAATATTTTATAATTGATTAATATCAATGATAGTTTTAGATTATTCTATCATATTCATACACGTTATAATTATAATTAAAAGAATATTCTAAAAAATTATACCAATTTCAATAACAACAAGATAAAAATTAACTCTAACTATAGTTAAGACTAACAAATAATTAGTTTAACGGTACAATAATAGTAATATTCTCCCTAAAATTGGACTATGTATGTTGTAAAATCAAAAAAAATAATTTATAAGCAAAATTGTAATATTGGAGCACTAGGGGTACTCAATGCCCAAATACGTAATACTAACTACACCGATCATCAAACTAGCTCAAGAGAATAAGTGGGACATTGATACTAACAAAATGTACAATAAAATTTATTCTTAGATCCTATCATCAACCATAACCAAGAACCCATCTCCATATTAAAAATCGTTTCAGCAATATCTAACACATCACTATTGTGTATCATTTTATTTATTTTGTTCCAGACAACCTACTAAATTGTCAACACTATTATAAATAACGCTTGTAACATCGGTCGCAAAATTCGTTTTATCTCGGCAATTTATGCAAAGTTAATAAGATCGTCATGAAAAGTCTCCACTTAACACTTCAGTGTTTTAAAAATCGAGATAAATATTAAAAAGGTCATGGGATCGATCCATAGGAACTGTATATTTTTATTTTCTACATTTTGTTACATGCTTCATATAGCTATCGACTTTATTTATATTTTGAAGTAATAAGGTATTCGTTTACCTCGATTTTTAAGTAAAATCGATGGGTTTAATATGGAGTTTTTTGGCTATATTTATCAATTTCATTGGCCCCCTGTATCATTTTTTGCATGTATCATTTACATTGTCCTGTATCATATCATTATAATAAATCTATTAGCCTGACAGTTGAAATAATCGGCTGAACATATCATCGAGATAAAATCAATGAAGTCATCATCGAACGTTTTTTTATCCCACAGGAAATGAAAGGTAAACATCGAGTAAATCTGAGAAGGGTGAAATCAAGGTCAAACGACCAAGAGATCGAGTAAGGGAGTATGTTATGCGAGGGAAAGGTATTAGCATCCCACACGCCTGTAGTACTCTACGGGATCCACTCTTGTTATTCTAATCGAAGGGTGTATTTAAATCTAAAGCTTACGAGTTAAAAAAGAAAAATGCAAAGAGTGAATGCATGTAAAAGAAAACATGGGGAAAAGAAGAAAATATTTACGAAGTTTCGCTCCGATGAGCCCCGTGACCAGATGCCTACATATCTCTTTTAAGGAATCAGAGCGTCGTAGTTCGGCTCACATGTTTCAGTTTGTTTTAGTGTTTTTTAATGAACAATATTAGTTTTGCTTTATGCCGCAACTCGACCTTTGGAGATCCACGCATCGGCACAAAAATGACTTAACATGTTCTTTTTTAAAGTTTGAAAGAAAAGGCCCGAAGGCGGAAAAAGAGTTTGCATTGGTTGATATTTCTCACCTTGAAAAAGGTTTTGAGAAGTTTTAGATGTTTTATGCATTTGTCAAGAAAAAGGTTTTAGTCTTAAGGATGCAAAAAGAAAGAAAAACATCTAAGGGTGACTACCTAAAATCTAATCCCTAATATTATCATACAATGATGGTCCTAAGATTGAGTTTGAAAGGGAAATATCTATATATGTTAACACACATGAATTACAATCCTAATGTCTAACTTGCATCAGAAGCGACACAAGTGAATCTTAAGGGAACATACAATCAAAACCTAAGGGAGCATGGTATTTACAAGGATGAAAGACAAACAGACAATCAACAAGCTCAAGAGAGCACACAGATGTCATGAGCAACGCACATTAACTCAAGTCAAAAGGCCTAACCAAGATATCGAATCATCGAGGTAGGTAAAAGGGGGAAGTTCTTGACCATAGATATCTCATCTAGGCAAGAAGGGGTCATGAAAGCTACTCTTAACCAAAGTATCATGTTACCAAGGCAAAAAGTATAGAATAGGGGAAGTGAATGCCCAAGGCAACTAAACACCTAACCAAGATATCGATAATCAAGGTAGGAGATAGAAGACAATATGAACAAGCACAGAACATCAGCGTCGCTCGACGTGAGCTCAAGACAAAGTGTGGGGGATTGATTGAAAATTCATTTTCCATCTGATCGAATCGATAATGAGAGCAGCATACTCCAAAGCATCAGTGTACAAGCGAGCTAAGGATGACATAGACTGAAATTGTAGGGGTTGATTGCGAACACTACTCTGCTTTCCTTCTTTGAGGATTTAACAATGGGGAATGTGAATGGGACGCCTCTTTGAGGTCTTTGGGCCCAAATGTAAACACACAGCAAAATGCCTACTTCGAGGTAGATCTTTAAACAATCAACAAACACAATTAGCAACCAAGTGCGAAATGCCTGCTACAGTACTTTAAACAACGACTTCGAGCGGATTCTCTTTATTATCCTACTTCTCATGATATCTAGAAAGAGATAAAATGCGGAAAGATAAACCAAGCAGTGAAGTAATACCAAATGGATAAAATGTCTATTATACAACAAGCAAACAAAGTGAAAGTACTCCAGAAAAATTCGAGCAAGCTAGCATCAACAAATGAAATGGTTAGAAATAATATCCAATACAGTCATCCATTGTACAATGCAAAAATAAATTGCAAGCAATGCACCACAAGTCAATATCCTGCACTGAGCCATGCTACACAAGCCAATGGTAAAATTTGAACACATGTGTCGTGACAAATCGCCTTTTAAAACTAGAACAATCTCACAAGAAAGGTTAGCAGATAACAAGCGATATCAAATGTAACTCAACAAACGACATCACAAGTTAAAATAGCATATTATCATGCATAAAGTGAAATGCAAAGTAATGGAAGAATAAAATTGAGTTCTGGGGAACATGTACATCACACACAAAAAAACACAAAATGTTAATCTGAAACCGACATAACTTGATACACATGTCTTATAATGACCAAAACAAATGCAATAAAGCATAAACCAACAATTAAAACCAAATTTGGATGCGTTTTACAAACGGGGTAGCACCACACTTATTTAAAGAACTAACCGGAAAAATGCATCGGAATCAAGCAAACTCAATCACAAAGGTTCATGAACGGACAATAAAGTATAAACATGCATCAAATGAAGGTTAAAATCAAAACACATGCCAAAAAGTTTCAAAAAGCATTAAATTCAAAAATTAGGCGCGCAAAATATAACACCCCGATTTAATTACAATTGTTTTTAGTTAAATAATTAGATAATGTGATATGATATTTTGTTGAGGACTAGATACCTTAGAATTATGAGAGTTAAGGTTTTAGGGGTGTATGGTTAAATGTGTAGAGACATGGGGGTGTGTAGTATAATATGAGTTTTTATTACTATTATATCATAACATTAGGATTATTATTATTTTATAATAATAATTAAATAATTACTTAATTGGGATAGTGGGATACGGTGGCAGAACCGACTATTTAATACCGGTTTGCGTTTTATATTCGCAAATGTCGCGGTAAGTAAGAGTCGCCACCGACTTTTATTTTATCCAACAAGGAAAGGAAAAAAGCACAGAAAAATTCCTTTTTTCGAGATTTTCTGAGTACATGGGGTAGATTATAGAAAGGGAAGGTATTAGCACCCTTTCTATCTGTGGTTTTCCATAGGCTCTTAGGTACTTGCTCATCATTTTAAAAATTGCTTCTGTGTTTGTGTAATTTGAAAAAAAGTTTTTGTTTGACTTCGATTTAACCCTTGTTTCTGTCTTCAAGAGTGTTACGAATTTTTTTTTGAAAACTTTGTTTGAAAAAAGTGTAAGTGTGAAAAGTTTGTTGTTTTGAGCAAGTACCTAACAGTTATCTACCTACTCGAAAAAAGGATCGTTTCTATTCTCGTTTCCTTTAGATAACGCTATCCCACTATTAGTGAGTAGGTAGCCCCGTCGTTGGAATTTGTAAGGGTCAATTCGAAAGGGACGTAATGGTCATTGAAGGCAACATGTAAGGATACCTTAGCATTTCGAAGGGACTGTCATCATATATTTGTAGGCAACATCGAGGGACAAGATCATATACCGTAGGCAACTTTGAGGGACATCGAGGGACCATGATCTTTATGATGATTTTAACCGAGGGTCTTTTCTAAGGGTATCCCTACGTTCGAGGGACATGACCATTGTTTTCTGAGGAAACCAAGTGAGGAGTACCCTAGGAGTGAATATGTGCATATGATTTGTTTCAGTTATTTAATCTTTGCACAATTAAGGTGATCTACTGTTTTAATTTCAGTTTGTCATTCCATACAATCCTATTAACATACATCTAAGCAGTTTATAGTTTGCGAAAATAAAATGCGGAAAGTAAGCTAAGCTATTACAAGGCTTCGAATATTTACATAGCCAAAAACAAACCCTTAAAAAAATGATAAATGAAAGTAAAAAGGTTCTAATTAATCTATTACAACTTGTGAGCAATTACATTAATATGGTAAAATAAAATAAAGCGCGTGCGAATAAAGAACGAGAGAGAATTAGGATTTTGACCCCGTCTAACCTAATCGAAAGAAATTTTTTTTTGTTGTTTTTAATCATTTCTAAGAAAAAAGAATTAGGTTTTTTTTTAAATTAAATACAAAATTAATTAGTAATTAAATTAGTTTAAAAAAATAATTAAATAGCATATTTTTGTGTTTTGTTATTTTAAGAAAAAAGAAAATAGAATTAAGTTAGAAACAAAATCCTAATTGTTCTAATTAATTTTAATTTATTTACAAAACAATTAAAGTTACCTAAAATTAAATTAAAACCTAAAACTAATTATTCGAGTTTATTATAAAAAATCAAAGGTTTGTGAAAAATGTTAAGTTTTATGAAAAAAAGATTTTAAACGGAAAGAATAAAAATAGGTAAAAAGATAAAATTAGGAAGAAAACTAAAATCAATAGGGGTGATTGTTGAACCCACGCCCTTAACCTTCTCAGGATGTTTGTCTTGTCATGTATTGGTATCATGTGTTAGCTGTTCTGTTTTGGCTATTTGTGTTTTGGCGTCAACGTTCTGTAATGAACCTACATGGGATTCTGTCTAAATCTGCAGTGTTGAATCTCATGAACACATTAAATAAATTACTATATATCATGAAATACAAATAAAGCCAATATATGAAGAAAAAAAATTTAACATTAAAACCGATATAGCATGTATGAATGATTATACCCTTTTGATCATGGAGATCAAACCAGTCTTACCCTTACTGGAGAAGTAGTGAGATGAATGTTTATATGCCCTTTTGATCATGGAGATCAAGTCAGCCTTACCCTTACTGGAGAAGTAGTGAGATGAATGCTTTTATGCCCTTTTGATCATAGAGATCAAGTCAGCCTTACCCTTACTGGAGAAGTAGTGAGATGTGGGTTTGTAACATGGATGGCTTGTTTGTAGTGAGATGGAGGTTAGTAATAATGATTTCAAGATTTTAGAGTTCTTGAAAGAATTTGATATTCTGACAGCGTTGTGGCAAAAGCTTTTTTTCTCCTTTTTTCTTTTGTTTGTGTGAAAAGAATGAGATTATATAATAGAAATTAGAGTGAAAAAAATGGGCTTTGAATGTGCAATTGGGCCTCCAGTGTTCACTTGAGTTTGTCACGTTCCAGGCTAAATCGCAGGGGCTTAAGTGCAATTTTTGAAGTTGAAATATGAAAACAAAATGTAGCCGACATCGAGAACTAACTCCTGTCCGAAAATAGGCTCAATCGAATAAACAGTGAATTAGTTATGAATTTTTGAAGTTTCAGCTCAGACAAACTTATTTTGGGCTCTAGTGTCAACTCTGACACGTTCTTCAATAAAAAACTGGTAATGATCGGAGCATAATCCGGTCTCGACTTTGGAAGCAAAGTTGTATATCTCTGAGTCAGTGACCTTGTGTAAAAAGATGGGCCCAATCCGAAAAAAATTGACTGAGTTATGAATTTTCGAAGTTTCGGCCCAAATGAAATAATATTCAGCATTCAGGATTTTCGGCGTGTCACACACACTCTAAGCAAAAAACGAAGGCCTTTTGAATACTGTTCGAACTCAATACCTCTTGTGAAAACGTAGCCAACTCAATTTTTGAAATTTTGGCGCCGGAACCAGCTTGATACGATGAAAATCGACCAAGTTATGATTTTCTGAACATGACGCAAATAAATTTGTCACAAATTTTCTGTATGGAAATACTTGATAAATCTGCATTTTTGAAGACCTTCTGATCGAAATTGGCTTCCAGCCGTGAGAGATGAAAATGTAGACAACGTCAATACGGAATTTTGGCCACTGGAACGGGTTCAAAACGAGCCACGATCTTCAAGTTATGAATTTTTTAGCGCGTAAAAACTGCACTTTCAGCACACTTTTTCACCATATTTCTTCGAGAAAACTCACACATTCGGATACCTTCTTTAAATAATTGACTCTTGAGCCGAACCTGAATTTGAGAATATGTTATCAGAGATATCTTGGCGAAAGAACACCTGAATATGACGCGCCGGGTTGGACTTGTGAATCTTTGAACCCCGAATCATTGCAAAATGGCGAATCGATCTTCAGCACGGAAAATACTCTGAGAATATCCATTGACGAAATAAATGTCACTTGTAACATGAAGAAGCTTGATAAATATACCTTTATTCCATAACCATAAAACCAATAATATGCGTGTATGAAAAAAGGGCAAATTTTGGGGTACAACAGTTGCCCCTATTCAATCTTCTTAAACCTGAAGATTTAGATTGGCTCGTCTGCCTTTCGTGATCTGAAGGTGGAAGATGATTGAACACTAGAGTGCCCAGAAATTTGCACTCGTCTGTAATGATGCTTGACTATGTAGGTAGTATCGGGAATGGGCTTACAGATTCCATTTGGAGGAGATGACGGGAGGTCACCGGAGATGGGCTTAAAGATGTCATCTAGAGGATGTTGATTTCCCGAGATATTCCTTTGATGAGAATTCCTGTTTCTATCGTTGAGGAGGAATCTGCTGAGGAATGTTGGTCTCTGTCTTGGGAGAAATAGAATTTTAGGAGCTTCAGTTATCCGTTAATCTACTAGGGAATTAACTCCGGCTTAAGGAAGCGGAAGTGAACTACGTATCTAGTCATTTATAGGCTGCATCGCGACCTACTAGGGAAAGGTGAAACCGATCGTGTTTGATAGGCCCGGGTCTTACAGTATTGTGGACTGCTGTCTGGAGATAAGAGAAAAGAAACCTGGATGGTAAGGTTATGAGAAGGAACCTGGATAGTAGGGCTTATGGTAAGGAACTTGGGTAAGGTTGCTTCGTGAGGAGTTTGGATAAAACTGCATCTGAACCGAGAAGGAACCTGGGTAAGGTTGCTTTGTGAGGAGTTTGGGTAAAATTGCATCTGAACTGAGAAGGAACTTGGGTAAGTGTGATACGGTGGGAGAACTGACTTGAGATTTTGCGTTTGTATTCGCAAATGTTTCGGTTGAGCAAGAGTCGCCACCGACTTTTTATTTTATCCTAAAGGAAAGGTTAAAAAGCACAGCAAAAATCTTTCGAGATGTTTTCTTGGGCTCGGGGAGTAGATTATAGAAAGGGAAGGTATTAGCACCCTTTCTATCCATGGTTATCCATGGGCTCTTAGTTACTTGCTTAGATCACTTGCCTTTTGTTCTCAATTGTTTTAAATGGTACTTGAGTGTGTGGGTTTGAAAATGTTTTGAAAAGAGGCCAATGTGGTGGCAACCTTTGTAATGATCCATGTGGGGATGTATACAAAGATGTATGTCTTTTGAAAAGGTTTTCATTTGTTTTTGAAAGTTGTTTTGAAAGTGTAGTGTTGTGTGGTTTTTTGAAATAGGCAAGTGTTTTGTTTTGCAAGTTTGATTCAAGTAACTAAGAGGTTATCTACTCCTAAATTTCTCAAAGATTATTGCTATGTTTTAACCCTTTTAACAAATTTGTTCCACCATTGTATTTGGTGGACAACCTTGTGTTAGGATGTGAAAGGGACAGGCGCGGGTCATCGTTTAGACCATAATTGCAATGGTGCCAAGTATCTTTGGGCATTTTCTTTAAGGGACTTGATCATTCAATTTGTTTGTTTTGCCCAAAGAGACCTAACATGCAATATGACCCAATTTTGAAAGGCAACAAGTGGAGTACCCTAAGGGGTGCAAGTGTGATTTGTGTGTCCATTTTCATGCTTGTTTATCTTGAGATTGGGTCATAACTATTTTTTGTCGTTTTTCGCATACAATCCCTAATTCTAACATGTTGTCATTAGAAAGCAATAAAGTGCGAAAATAAATTTACTAAGCTATTACAAAACCAAATATGGGAAGGGGGGTACAAATGTTCAAATGGGGATATTGACAAGTAATGTAAATCTAAATTATTACATCATTTTTGAATATTTGCTAAGGAAATAAATTGCATAATTAAATGGAAATTAAATAAATATGCAAAATGCAAAGAGAAAGTTTTTATATGTATGAGACAAGTATGGTTTATGTAAAATAAAATAAGAAAATAAAAAGGTATTATTTTGAGTATTTTCAACTTTTAGGGCAAAAACCCTAACTTTAAAGAAAATGTATTATTATACAAGTATTTATTTATTATGTACAAAAATAAAAATAAAATAAAGTATATTATGAAAAAAGTATTTTTGTATCAAATATTAATAAAAATGAAAAATTCAAGTATTTTTATATTTATATTAATATATATATATATATATATATATATATATATATATATATATATATATATATATATATATATATATATATATATATATATATATATATATATATATATATATATATATATATATATATATATATATATATATATATATATATATATATATATATATATATATATATATATATATATATATATATATATATATATATATATATATATATATATATATATATATATATATATATATATATATATATATATATATATATATATATATATTAAGTTCTTAAATATGTATTATATACAAAATAATATATATTTAATATTTTAATAAAATAAATAAATAAAAAAAGGTATTTTTATGTGAAATATTTTCAGAAGGTAAATAAAAATAAAAAAATGTATTTACACCATCTTTTAGTATTTTAAAACAAAATATATGTATTTATTTATTTGTGTATAATCTAAAAGAAAACTATATAAATGCCTAATAAAATAAAAAATGGTGAGAAAATATATTTTTATATTTTTAATGTCATGAGAAAAAATAAATAAGTCAAACAAAAAAAGAAAAAAGTCAAAAAGAAATAAAAATAAAGCAAATGGGCTCAGGGGGTGTAATAGCAATTATGGGGTGTGAAAAAGAAAAACATAAGACAAGCCCAGCCCAATGCCACTGTCTTCAACCTCCAGCACAAAATTTGAAAAACGCGCGCGCCCTGTTCTTCAATGTCCAACTCTCGATTCCTGGCTTTTTAGCAAAAACTCATAACACAACAAATGTTCAGCATGAAGAGACGGTTCTAATCATGTATAGAACTTGACCTAACTCTCTAAGATGAGGGAGAATTTCTCCTCCCCCAAATCCTAACCTAGTTTTTCTGCCATTTTCAAACTCCAAATTCTCTCTACTCAGGCAAAAGAAATGAAATGTAAAGATATGTACATGTTCAGGGCTATGAGTAGAACCTTGTTTCTTCACAAACTTAAGACTAAAGATACATGATAAGAGAGATACGAGTTCAAAGTTTTACCTGTGCAGTTGAACTTCTATCTGGAGAATGAGGAACTTCTAGTGCAAGGTGATGATTGGAAAAGCTTCCTTGAGGTCCAGGGATGCTGTTTCAATGCTTACTTTGTCTTGAAACTTCTTGTATCAAGCTGTGGAACTTCAACTGCAAAAGGAAAAAATGAAAATGGTGGAAGCTGTTAGAGGGATTACAGATCAGGTTTTAGGTCATGATTAGCTTGCATACATGCTAGGGAATGTGTATGAATTGATTTTGGTAAGAATGCTCGAGGGAAATGGGAGTTGGCACTCAAACTGCAGAGGCAACTCTGTTTTTGCAGTTTGAGGATGACTCTGAGATGGAGGGTGCTTTGGAGGTCAAGGGCTCGTGCAAAAGCTTGGATATGTTCTTTGGAATGTGTTTGATAACTTTGTTCTTGTGTTTTTCTGCTGAGATGAGAGTTGTTACAAGTTATGGACTTTTCTTCACACTTAAGCTACAAGATGCAACTTGGCTTTCTAGGTCAGTAGAGGACCCCCTAATGTGCTGCATAAGCTTTTCTTGATCAGTGTGTTATGCACATAATCTTGTGCCAAGCAGATTTGCTATGTACCTTCTTGATTTGCAATTGGACATAAAGCTAATCTTTTCAAAAATGGAAAGTTCACTTTATCTAGTTTGGGATTAATCTTGCATACAATGTTTGCACTCAAAGAACAACACTTTAACACATTGAATATGCATTAAATTATGGAGTGTAACTTGGTTTAAGGACCTGTAATCCTGCATAAAGCATGCTGAGTTCAAATGGTAAGGTTATGGATGAAGAACAAAAGTGAATTTTTGCCAACTTGTGAAATTCGAATCTCTCAAGTTATGAGGTTGTTTGATGAGTTCTTGGACATTTTGGAAAGCTTGGAATGTGTACTACAATCCATCTTTGAAATGCAAATTGAAATTCCAAGTGGAAGGGTATGAAAAATGGCCTTGAAGTGGGGTAGAAAACCTTGTCAAAATAGGTTAAAATTTCACTAAGTTAAAAATGGTTTAGTGCCCTTATTCAAAAGATTGTAACTTGAGATACAAGCTTCAACTGAGAAAACTTTGTGAATCAAAGTTGTAGATTATGTAACAAGCTACAACTTTCATGTTTTAACTTTTGTTTGAATCCAAATGGATCTTGGTGAAAAGATGGGGCAAAGTTGGGAAAAAATTAGGGTTTTTCATAACATAGAAAAATTCTAAGTTATGAAAAATTCCATTTTCTAACCCTAATTTGCATTTTGTGATTTCTTGGTGAACAAGTTTCATGATTTGACATGTTTTGATGAAAAATGAATCTTGACTCTTGATTTTGACCAAAAAGTCAAAGTTTGACTTTTCAGTATACAGTCAAAATTGATCAATTGACTGGGAAATTCAACTGTCAACCTTGTGTACTTGGGATCTTTTGAGCTTGATGAATGTGTCAAGACCATTCCATTGAGTCCTTGAGTCCATATATGAGCTTGATTTGCCATTGGCTAGGTCAAACAGTCAAAAATTACCTTTGTGCAGTCAAAACCCTAAAAATGACCATTTTGCCCTTTTGGTGATCTGATCAAATTTCTTATGGAATTGTGATCCAAACTTGATCAAATAGTCCATATGAGTTCATAATGTTGATGTGGGTCAAAAATCATGAGTTTTGACTGTCAATTGACCACTGTTGACTTTTTCCCCAATACAGCTGATTTCTAGGTCAACTGTCCAATTGACTGGGCAAAACTTGGAATCAAGACTTGAAACTTGGTATGGGTAAACTTGGGAGTCCAATATGAAGCATGAAAGTCATCTTAGGAATTTTAGGTCAAAACATCCTTGGGCAAACACAAACCCTAATTTGAGTCCACAGTGCAAGGAGAAGTCTTGAGCAGAGGAAACCCTAACTGGATCTTGATCTTCAAGGGTCTTGTGATGAGAAAATGTTGAGGAAATGGGAGGGCAAATTTTGGGGTACAACAGTTTCCCCTGTTCAATCTTCTTGAACCTGAAGAGTTAGATTGGCAAGTTTGCCTTTCGCGACTCGAGGGTAAAAGGAGATTGGACACTAGAGTGCCCGGAAATTTGCACTCGCATGTTGAAGTATCAGCAATGTGATGTCAGGAATGGGCTTACAGATGCCATTTGGAGAGATGTGACAGAACCTTGTCGGGAATGGGCTTATAGATGCCATTTGGAAGTGTCGATCGCATAAGAGATTCCTCAGCGAGAACTTGTGTATTTGAGAGAGACGGATGTTTTCCTGGCTTGTTACAGGTGTTTGATCTTCAGTCTCCTTATGCAGATATGCCCTGGCTAGATACAGGTATCGAATCTACAATTGGTTGCTCACAAATGTGCCCTGGATGGATACAGGAATCGAATCTGGAAATAGTCGTTAATAGATGTGCCCTGGCTGGATACAGGAATCGAATCTTCGAACTCTTCAGACGTGCCCTGGCTGGATACAGGAATCGAGTCTGGAAACGTGGTCAACAGATATGCCCTGGCTGGGTACAGGAATCGAATCTGGAGATGTTGTAGTTGATAGATGTGCCCTGGCTGGATACAGGAATCGAATCTTCGAACTCTTCAGACGTGCCCTGGCTAGATACAGGAATCGAGTCTGGAAACTGATCACTCTTAGATGTGCCCTGGCTAGATACAGGTATCGGATCTGGAATTGTGACAATTGAAGGTAGTTGTTTTCAGAATTGTCTTTTTCCTGAAAAGGCAAAAACATAAGTTGTGTGCAATGTCATGATGTATGATATGCATGGTGTTATGATGTTCAACATGAGATAGTGTTGTATGAACTTTATCATATATGTAAGCAAGATGTATGAAAATGTGAAATGTTTATGAATGTAATTTCGTCTTAGGAAAATAAATCCTTGACGAACGGCCGGGGAGTTGCTCTGTGGAAGAGATACTTGGCCGAGGTTTTGCTGAGAGGCCTGTTGAGGACTTTAATGATGGATTCCGCTGGGGATAATGATGATAAACTCCGCTGGGGATTGAAGGAACTTTGCCGAGGGCGGTCTTCCGTGGTTTTTAGCTGAGGATAACCCAGTTATAAGTCCTTGTGAGGAAATAACTCTAAATAAAACTCGGGAGAGACGTCCGTGTACTATAGGGAATAAGCTTCCAGAATCTACTGGGGATGAGCTTTAAGACCTGCCGGGGAATGTTGTGCCTTTTCAGGATCGTCGGGGAGTCAACTCCGCTTGGGGAAAGTATTGCTGAATCTTGTTTTACTCTGCGGGGAGTTGAGATGATTTGTCCACATTCTTCAGTTGAACCTACCTTGGTACCTTGGCGGACAAAACAACCAGACTGCATTAGACAACTTCACATTGCCCCTGTCTCTGATGTCACCTGTAATCAATCTCTTGTTTCATATGTAATCATTTATGAATTAGCAATTTAATGTCAAATGCATATATCAAAAATGAACATTGGACGTTCTTCGCAAGACCAAACAGAAAAAGGAAAACAATTGGCACTTTTAACTGAAAAGTATATTTGTATTGATTTAAACTTTGCCTGTGAATAGGCGTTTTTGTACAAGAGGCTGACATCCTAGTAAGAGGACGCCGCCAAATAACATAGAGTTTACAATTTGAAAAAGGAAACAAAACAGCTATGTGAACAATCCCACGGGGTTCCAACTCTGCTATCGCCTTTATGTCTTCGAACGTCTCATCGCTTTGCTGCCTAGTTTGAAGATGAAGCTGATTGGTCAATGCCGAAATCTGGAGCCAGATAGTGGATGCCGAATTCCGGATGCGAAGTGATCCAATGAGACATAGTGTTACGCTTTTATCCCTAACTTTTGCCTGGACCGCCCTCTCGGGTTTTCAGTCCACCGGGATACCCATTTTTGCCCAAGCCGCCTTTTCAGGTTTTCGACTTGCCGGGTGTACAGATTTTTATTCATTTCATCCCTTATTTTTTCCCGAACCCTTTTGGTTCTCCGGGAAGCCCTTATTTTTGCCTAGGTATGTCAACCTAGCGGGTCTTTTATTCATGCGTAGTATTTTTTCACTATGTCTGCATTGGCGGGGTGAGGAAGGTCGTCACCATCCATGGTGGTTAGGATCATGGCTCCTCCTGAGAACACACGTTTAACCACAAATGGCCCTTCGTATGTAGGGGTCCATTTGCCCCGGGGATCACTTTGAGGAAGGATGATGCGTTTGATTACCAGGTCCCCAACTTGATACTCTTGTGGTCTGACTCTCTTGTTAAATGCCCTGATCATCCGTTTTTGATACGTTTGACCATGACAGATGGCAGTGAGCCTCTTTTCGTCAATCAGATTTAATTGATCAAGTCGAGTCTGGATCCAATCATCTTCATTCAAGTCTGCATCCTTGATTATCCGGAGAGAGGGTATCTGGACTTCAATTGGCAAGACTGCCTCCATGCCATAGACCAAGGAGAAGGGAGTTTCCCCGGTTGACGTCCTTGCTGAGGTACGGTACCCATGAAGAGCGAATGGTAACATCTCGTGCCAATCTTTATAGGTCACTGTCATCTTCTGCACAATTTTCTTGATATTTTTATTGGCTGCCTCTATAGCCCCATTCATCTTCGGCCGGTAGGGAGAAGAATTGTGGTGCTGTATCTTGAATTGTTCACAGAGTTCAGTGATCATTTTGTTATTGAGATTGGTACCATTGTCCGTAATGACTCTTTCCGGGACTCCGTACCGATAGATCAGATTATGCCGGATGAAACGTGCCACGACGCTCTTGGTTACCGTGGCATAGGACGCTGCCTCAACCCACTTCGTGAAGTAGTCGATTGCCACCAAGATAAAGCGATGCCCATTGGATGCCGTCGGTCGGATCTCACCGATCATATCGATTCCCCACATTGCAAAAGGCCACGGTGCCGTCAGGACATTCAAAGGAACCGGAGGGATATGCACCTTGTCAGCATAGATCTGGCATTTATGACAAGTTCGGGAGTGTTGGTAACAATCGGCCTCCATTGTGGACCAGAAATATCCTGCCCGAAGGATTTTCTTAGCCATGGTGTGTCCACTGGAATGTGTTCCAAATGTGCCTTCATGCAGTTCTATCATGATTTTCTCTGCTTCCGCCTTATCCACACAACGTAGCAGAGTTGAATCATGATTCCGTTTGTAGAGAATGCCGTTGCTGAGGAAGAATTTTGCAGCAAACCTCCTCATGAACTTCTTATCATTGATAGATGCACCTTCAGGGTATTCCTGAACTTCCAAGTACCTCTTCACCTCATGGTACCAGGGTTTTTCGGTCACCTTCTCAGCCTCGAGCTCGCAGCAGTATGCCGGTTCATCCAACTTCCAGATGATGATTCGGGGAGCCTCATTGTCCCATTTAACTTTGAACATTGAAGACATCGTAGCTAGGGCGTCCGCTAGCTGATTCTCCTCTCTAGGGAAGTGTTCGAAAGTTATCTCTTCAAAGTGGGGAAGCAAGGTCGACACATACTCCTTGTAAGGAATAAGATTCGGGTGTTTCGTATCCCACTCGCCTTTGATCTGATTGATCACGAGAGCGGAATCTCCGAAGACACTTAGAAATTTAATCCTTAAGTCGATTGCAGCTTGTAAACCCATGATACATGCCTCATATTCTGCCACATTGTTGGTGCAGCTGAAACATAATCGGGCGGTGAGGGGAGTATGAGTTCCTTTGGGAGATATGATTACAGCGCCGACGCCGTTACCCAAAGCATTGGAGGCTCCATCAAAATGCATAGACCATCGGGATCCTTCCTCAGGTCCTTCATCCGGTCCAGGTACTTCACAGTCAGTTACCACCATGATGTCTTCGTCCGGAAAATCAAAGTTCAATGATTGGTAATCGTCCACAGGTTGGTGTGCCAAATGGTCTGCCAGTACACTTCCCTTAATTGCTTTCTGAGTTGTATACTGGATGTCATATTCTGTCAAGATCATTTGCCATCTCGCTATTCTTCCAGACAGAGCGGGCTTTTCAAATATGTACTTGATGGGATCCATCTTTGAAATCAATAAAGTAGTGTGAGTCAGCATATACTGTCTCAGCCGGCGAGCAGCCCATACAAGAGCGCAGCAAGTTTTCTCAAGCAGTGAATAACGAGACTCACAGTCGGTAAACTTTTTGCTCAAGTAATAAATAGCGTGCTCTTTTCGGCCAGACTCGTCATGCTGCCCCAGCACACACCCCATTGAATTATCAAGTACTGTCAAGTATAGTATTAGAGGTCTTCCTTCCACCGGTGGCATAAGAATGGGTGGCTCTTGGAGATATTACTTTATCTTTTCAAAGGCGGCCTGACATTCATCGTTCCAGCGTACTACTTGATCTTTCTTCAGCAATTTGAAGATTGGCTCACAAGTAGCAGTCAGATGTGAGATGAATCGGGCAATGTAATTCAGTCGTCCCAAGAAGCCTCTGACTTCTTTCTCTGTTTTTGGAGTCGGCATCTCTTGTATGGCTTTTACCTTGGCAGGGTCCACCTGAATACCTTTATCACTTACAATGAAACCTAGCAATTTTCCGGATCTTACCCCAAAGGTGCATTTGTTGGGATTCAACCTCAGCTTATATAACTTGAGTCGGTCAAACAACTTCCTCAGATGGTCACGGTGCTCCTCCTCAGTTTGAGACCTTGCAATCATGTCATCAACGTATACCTCAATCTCATGATGGATCATATCATGAAATAAAGCAACCATGGCACGTTGATAGGTTGCCCCAGTATTTTTCAATCCGAATGGCATGACCTTATAACAGAAGGTGCCCCACTGAGTTACAAAGGTAGTCTTCTCCATATCTTCCGGAGCCATCTTGATCTGATTATACCCTGAAAAACCATCCATGAAGGAGAACACCTTGTGTTGAGCTGTATTGTCAACAAGGACATCAATGTGAGGTAGGGGAAGTCATCCTTGGGGCTGGCCCTGTTCAGATCCCTGTAGTCAACACACATTCTGACTTTACCGTCCTTCTTCGGTACTGGCACCACATTGGCAACCCACTGAGGGTAAGAAGTCACTGCAAGGAACCCGGCATCAAACTGCTTCATAACCTCGGCCTTGATCTTTTCAGACATCTCTGGATGCATCCTTCGGACTTTTTGCTTTACCGGAGGGCAGTCTTCCTTGGTTGGCAGGTGGTGAACTACAATGTCGGCATCCAAACCAGGCATATCTTCATAGGACCAAGCAAAAATCTCCATGTAATCCTGTAGCATCTGGATCAATCGTTGCTTCACGCTGAGCTCTAGATTGGCACCAATCTTGACCTCTTTCCTATCTGTCTTTGTACCCAGGTTAATTGTCTCCACCGGCTCTTCATGTGGCTGAATAGCTCTTTCTTCCTGGAGTAGCAGTCTTGCGAGTTCACCAGGCACTTCGCAATCATCTTCACCTTCGTCTTCGGCCAAGTTGATCGGATTTTCGAAGTCATAACTGGCGGTAGCAGAGCTGTTACCAGTGAGATCCAGAGTGGATTGAAACCTGTATAAGTGAGTGTGTGTAAATATAGCTGTTTTGCAATATAACACAGAAAGGAAAAGAGCGCAAGATTTGAAATGCAACAAACGTCCAATGTTTTGATTGATGATATATGGAAATGTCATACAAAAAGCCCTCACAAATGGAGCTACGATGCCCCGGGTAGGACACCGAGCCAACAAAGTTTTAACATATTGTTTGTTACAAATTGAAAATCAAAAGAAATTAATTACTGCGTGACAAATGTGATAGGTGTAAAATCCTTTGCCGTCCAGTTGCTTGGTCCGTTGTTGGTAGTCGGGTAGATCCAACTGTCAAATTCTGCTTCCTCCACATCCTCCTCAATAGCATTCACCCCTGAGCTGGAGATAAACACCGGAGCCTTTCTAACCTTCTCCTTGCGCACAACCCTCTGAGCCTCTGCAGTAAAGCCCAGCCCAAACTTGTCATTCTTCTGAGTGAAGTCAGGAAGCTGACCCCAGTTTGCACAATTGCCTTTCTGAACCACAGCCCGGGCATCCCTTAGGGAAGCCATCTTCAAGGAAACATTCTCTTCGACTGTTGTTTCTGCTGCTGCTGAAATTGGATGCACCTCCTCGAAATGCTGAAAGGGGGTTTCAATAAACTCCCCATCCATCTCAATGTATCTGAAGGAATTCAAATGGCTCACCATATACTCCTCTTCTCCTTGCACAGTGACGATCTTCCCTCTGACAGGGTACTTCAGCTTCTGGTGCAAGGTAGAGGTCACTGCCCCAGCTTTATGGATCCAAGGTCGACCCAGTAGACAAGAGTACGATGGACGTATATCCATCACATAAAAAGTAGAGTCAAACACTTGAGAGCCCACACGAATAGGGATGTTAACCTCTCCATGAACCATCCTTTTGGAACCGTCAAAGGCCCTGACGATGATATTGCTGGGCTTCAGTTCTAGGCCTTCATAATCCAAACGGTCTAAAGCCTTTTTCGGTAGAACATTCAAAGAAGAACCAGTATCCACCAATACATGCGCCAGAGTAGTGCCCCTGCATTCGATAGAGACATGCAGGGCATCATTGTGGTCTCTTCCCTTCGCAGTCAGGTCAGCATCTGAAAAACCCAGGCCATTGTCTGCTGTCAGATTTGCTACGCAATCAGTGAACTGGACTGCAGACGTCTCCTGCGGCACATGGGCCGTCTTGAGAAATGAGATCAAGGCCTTAGCATGGGCCTCGGAGCATAGCAATAAGGAGAGCATGGAGATCTTGGAGGGCGTATGCCCCAGCTGCTCGACAACATTGAAATCACTTTTCTTTATTATTTTTAGGATCTCCTCCATTTCTTGTTGGGAGGCCTCGGCATTTATAGGTATTGGTGCCTCCATCCGGGCAGGCTCTTCTTCAATCCCTTTGCCCCGAGCATTAGATGACTCGGCGGCAGGGGAAACAACTTGATCAGCAACAGTAACAGGTACACTTGTAGGTATTATAAGGAGGGGCCTTCGAATAGCGGGCGGTGCAATGTCAGGCGAGAAGAGCCTGCCACTGCGGGTGACCTTGGCTGGACCAGTGATATCGCAGATACTGGCGCCAGTGTCGAATTCTTGTTTGATTCCATTTACATATACGTCTGCCCCATAATGCCAAGGGACAGCTTTATCAGATATGTAGGGGAGAGGCCCCGGAACAGTAATAACCACAGGTGCAACAGTCATGATTTGAACAGGCTTCTTCGGGGGAGCCTTGATTGGATTATTGAAGATGGGAACCACAGAAACTTCTTTTACCGGAACCAATTGAACAGCAGACTTCTTAAATAGAATCTCCTTGCTATCCATTAGGCTTTGGACGCCTAACCTCAGCAAGGGACAATCAGATAGGGAAACAGCACAGAACAGGCAACCTTCACTGCAACCCGGAAATAAACCGGCCCGCAGTAGGTTCTTCTTAACGGTCTTCAGAGGGGTAACAACTTCATTTACCGAAACAGCATACAATTCTTCCTCAATGGCATTTACTCTATGCTGGGGCATAGGAGCAGTTACAACATTTGGTCTCTCCGGCGCTTCAAACTGAATTTCCTTTGCGTCGATCAGATCTTGCACTTTATTTCTCAAGGCCCAGCAATCATCAGTAGTGTGCCCGGGACTATCAGAATGATAAGCACACCGGACATTTGGGTTATACTTAGGAGACGCAGTGTTGACGACCTTAGGAGCTTCTTTGAGGGTCACCAGGTTGATGGATAACAGTTGGGGTAAAATTTGAGATAAGGTCATACTCAGTCGGGTATACTGCCTCTTGGGCCTTTCGCTTCTTTGTTGATTGTACTGCTGAGGAGCAGCAACAGGTTTCGAGATGACCAAAGCATTGACGGCTTGGCGACTTTCGGGCTTGACTTGTCTTCTAGGACCATAGACGGCACTTGCTTCTTTCTTAAACGGCCTCTTCTCAGCACTTGTGGAGGCAGCCTTTTGTATCTTGCCTGACCTGATGCCAGCTTCAATTCTTTCTCCCGTCAATATCAAATCTGTAAACCCAGCGGAGGAGTTACCAACCAAATGATTGAAAAATGGACCAGACAACGTCCCTAGGAACATATCAACTAGCTCTCGATCAGTCAATGGAGGCTGCACCCTGCCAGCCAAATCTCTCCATTTTTGAGCGTACTCTTTGAACCCTTCACCCGTCCCTAGAGACATACCCTGAAGTTGGGTACGCGTAGGAGCGAGATCAGAATTGTATTGGTATTGTCTGTAGAATACGCTTGCCAAATCTTCCCAGTGTCGGATGCTAGTTCCATCTAATTGGTAGAACCATTCAAGCTGTGACCCCGAGAGGCTATCTTGGAAGAAGTGAATCCAAAGGTTCTTATCCGCCGTATAAGGTTGGATCTTCCTCACGTACGACCTTAGATGCAGCTTTGGGCAGGAGACCCCATCATACTTGGCGAAGGCAGGCGCCTTAAACTTGTGTGGAATTACCACCCCAGAAGATAACCCCAAATCTCCGAAATCCAGTCCCGGCACATTCTGAATTTCCATGGCGCTCAAGCGGTCCTCCAATTGCTTGTACCTGTCAGCAGCAGGTGGGTCTTGTTCGTCGTTATAGTCCGTCTCGTTGTCGGAGACTGCGGGACTAGGAGCTCCTCCCCCTTGGGGACTGTTTTTCTCAGCAGAAGAAGTAGTTGGATCATCTTCATTATGGAGTGTGTTCCCAAATCTGCGTCCGGTGTTGAACAACGCAGTCCTCTTTTTCTTCTTCTTCTTCAGGAGTAGAGTCTTCAATTCTTGCTAACCTTGGGCTAGGCTTAGGACCATCTCTTGAAACTGTGCACTTTGGGCCTGAAGGGCCTTGATTGCTTGTTCACTGGATGAGTCTGGATTCATGATGACTGTGCAAAATAAACAGCGAAGGAGATTAAGCAACCTGTGAAATAGGGTACCTGCTATGCATATGGTGCAATGGAATGCGTATGTTTTATGTTTTCAAAGACAAACAAGATTCAACTTTGTAGACAAAAAGGGGAAACACACTTCATTAGATTAAAATTTTCAATTGTTCAACAATTTGCCCTTAGGCATTACAGGAATGAAAAATACTGGAAAGGAAATAAACTATAAAAGAAAACATCCAAAGCTCATCAATGCTCCCATGGCCTCCTCTTTTCAGTGCTGATGTAGTTGTTCAGGACCCGTTCTTCCTCCAATTGCTTAGTCAGCCTCTGGATCTTCTGTTCCTGCTCGTTGAACTTCTCCCGATAGAAATCCCGTTCTTCCTTTAGCTGCGCCCAAGATCTCTTCATGGTGTCAAAATCAGTAGGTATCTGAGGAGGGAGGACAGTTGGAGGAACCCCATCTTCAACAGGAGGCTCAAGAATGAGAGGTCTAACAGCTTCGTAGGGCATACCTAACCTTTGAGCACGGACGCGGACCCATTTGCAATAGGGCTTCAATGGCAGAGAAGTCTTTGGTCCCAACTCATGTGGGTTGGCTTTGTGGATTCTGTCCCAAGCTCTAATGAATCCCTGGCGTAGTTTGTCACTGTCTGCCTGAAACTCAAAATGGAAGTGAGGAACCAGCATTTCATGAGGCCCATCTCCTCTGGCTCTTCCAAACTGACGGAGAGCTAAACACGGATTGTAAGAGATTCCTCCTTGGATACCAATCAACGGAACATTAGGGTATTCTCCGCAACGGTCAATAACAGCTACCTCATCCAAACCTCTGAGAGTCCAGGTGATGTCATTATCAGTGAGAGACATTAACCTCCGAGCCCAACCTTTTCCTTCTTCATTCTTCAGCACGAACTTAGGAAGGTGCGAAATAAACCACCTTACTAGCAAAGGAGCACAACACCACGGAGTTCCCCGTTTTCGAGTAGTACGAGCATAGAGTTGTTGTAGAATATCACCCAAAAGAGTGGGTACCGGATTCCGAGACATGAAGATCCTTAT
This sequence comes from Vicia faba, assembly GCA_948472305.1. Taxonomy (NCBI): domain Eukaryota; kingdom Viridiplantae; phylum Streptophyta; class Magnoliopsida; order Fabales; family Fabaceae; genus Vicia; species Vicia faba. The sequence continues at coordinate 340,731,968 of OX451736.1, forward strand.
GACATGGATACTGATAAAAGTGTCAGGGTTGGGAAACAATACCAGACCATAGATCAAAAGAGCCAGAATATCCTCGTACGCCTTGAAGTCCAAGTCATTCCAGAAATCATTAGCCTTGCCAACCAGAAATTTGACCAAAAAGCCCTTGATCCCATTTCTAGTTTCCCAGTTGGACAATACCTCTTCTTTGGTCAAGGGGAGAGTTGCAGCAATCTCTTCAGGCCTAGGAGTCTTTTCCACACCAGTGAATGGAGTTTGTTCCAAGACAGGGATCCCAAGCAAATAAGAAAACTCTTCCAGGGTAGGAACCAGCTGGAAGTCTTGAAAGGTGAAACAATGGTACAGAGGGTCATAAAACTGGGTCAGAACACTTATCACTTGTTGGTCCCATTTTGCAGTGACCAGGCCAAGGAGAGAACCATGTCTGTTGATGAAGGAAGAAGTGTTTGGAATCCTTCCAACCAAATCCTTGAGTAACACTGGTGGTTGAACAAAGTTGAGCCGGACAGTATTCCTACGCACGGGCATCATGATGTCCTAAAAAACAGAGCAAAGATAAAACCTTTTTTGTCTTTGAAATGGGTTAGCCCTTTATACAGGATGCATGCAATGGTATGATGGCATGATGTTATGATGAAGCACACCACAAGTATTCACATAGGCAAATAAGGCACACAAGTCACACAAGACACCCTTAGGTTTCAGGCCAGCATGAATTTCAGGTATTACCCTCTTTTGGTTTTGTTGGTTAAAACCTGTCCTATCAAAAGTAACCGGGTTCTAGAGGATCTCAAATCATTGGCTACCCTCAATCGGTCATAACTCCAGCATCGCAGAGCGGCCATAACCATCTCGAGAGTTTAGCCTCAATGAGTGTAGCATACTGCTACTGTCCTAATAGCCAAGTTGGTCAATTTAGGGTTCTAAGGTTGGTTGGTGCTTAATGACCCCTTAGAAGACCTATATTCTCCCCGTTGCAACACAAGGGATATAGGTACAGACTAAGATGCCACACCAACGTAGCCACTGCTTCACCCATGTCGGTCTACGCCGGACAGGTCCCTCACAGATTATGCTACCTAAAAGGGGTATTTCCCAGATCCGGGTTAGGATCTATGAAACTCCGATGCAAGGCCCACAAATATAAAAGCAAACAAAGCAAACAATTGAAAACAAAGGTGATCTAAGCCCTAAGGTTACTCCACTTTTAAAGAAGTCCCCAGCAGAGTCTCCAGTTCTGTGATACGGTGGGAGAACTGACTTGAGATTTTGCGTTTGTATTCGCAAATGTTTCGGTTGAGCAAGAGTCGCCACCGACTTTTTATTTTATCCTAAAGGAAAGGTTAAAAAGCACAGCAAAAACCTTTCGAGATGTTTTCTTGGGCTCGGGGAGTAGATTATAGAAAGGGAAGGTATTAGCACCCTTTCTATCCATGGTTATCCATGGGCTCTTAGTTACTTGCTTAGATCACTTGCCTTTTGTTCTCAATTGTTTTAAATGGTGCTTGAGTGTGTGGGTTTGAAAATGTTTTGAAAAGAGGCCAATGTGGTGGCAACCTTTGTAATGATCCATGTGGGGATGTATACAAAGATGTATGTCTTTTGAAAAGGTTTTCATTTGTTTTTGAAAGTTGTTTTGAAAGTGTAGTGTTATGTGGTTTTTTGAAATAGGCAAGTGTTTTGTTTTGCAAGTTTGATTCAAGTAACTAAGAGGTTATCTACTCCTAAATTTCTCAAAGATTATTGCTATGTTTTAACCCTTTTAACAAATTTGTTCCACCATTGTATTTGGTGGACAACCTTGTGTTAGGATGTGAAAGGGACAGGCGCGGGTCATCGTTTAGACCATAATTGCAATGGTGCCAAGTATCTTTGGGCATTTTCTTTAAGGGACTTGATCATTCAATTTGTTTGTTTTGCCCAAAGAGACCTAACATGCAATATGGCCCAATTTTGAAAGGCAACAAGTGGAGTACCCTAGGGGGTGCAAGTGTGATTTGTGTGTCCATTTTCATGCTTGTTTATCTTGAGATTGGGTCATAACTATTTTTTGTCGTTTTTCGCATACAAACCCTAATTCTAACATGTTGTCATTAGAAAGCAATAAAGTGCGAAAATAAATTTACTAAGCTATTACAAAACCAAATATGGGAAGGGGGGTACAAATGTTCAAATGGGGATATTGACAAGTAATGTAAATCTAAATTATTACATCATTTTTGAATATTTGCAAAGTAAATAAATTGCATAATTAAATGGAAATTAAATAAATATGCAAAATGCAAAGAGAAAGTTTTTATATGTATGAGACAAGTATGGTTTATGTAAAATAAAATAAGAAAATAAAAAGGTATTATTTTGAGTATTTTCAACTTTTAGGGCAAAAACCCTAACTTTAAAGAAAATGTATTATTATACAAGTATTTATTTATTATGTACAAAAATAAAAATAAAATGAAGTATATTATGAAAAAAGTATTTTTGTATCAAATATTAATAAAAATGAAAAATTCAAGTATTTTTATATTTATATTAATAAACATATATATATATATATATATATATATATATATATATATATATATATATATATATATATATATATATATATATATATATATATATATATATATATATATATATATATATATATATATATATATATATATATATATATATATATTAAGTTCTTAAATATGTATTATATACAAAATAATATATATTTAATATTTTAATAAAATAAATAAATAAAAAAAGGTATTTTTATGTGAAATATTTTCAGAAGGTAAATAAAAATAAAAAAATGTATTTACACCATCTTTTAGTATTTTAAAACAAAATATATGTATTTATTTATTTGTGTATAATCTAAAAGAAAACTATATAAATGCCTAATAAAATAAAAAATGGTGAGAAAAAATATTTTTATATTTTTAATGTCATGAGAAAAAATAAATAAGTCAAACAAAAAAAGAAAAAGTCAAAAAGAAATAAAAATAAAGCAAATGGGCTCAGGGGGTGTAATAGCAATTATGGGGTGTGAAAAAGAAAAACATAAGACAAGCCCAGCCCAATGCCACTGTCTTCAACCTCCAGCACAAAATTTGAAAAACGCGCGCGCCCTGTTCTTCAATGTCCAACTCTCGATTCCTGGCTTTTTAGCAAAAACTCATAACACAACAAATGTTCAGCATGAAGAGACAGTTCTAACCATGTATAGAACTTGACCTAACTCTCTAAGATGAGGGAGAATTTCTCCTCCCCCAAATCCTAACCTAGTTTTTCTGCCATTTTCAAACTCCAAATTCTCTCTACTCAGGCAAAAGAAATGAAATGTAAAGATATGTACATGTTCAGGGCTATGAGTAGAACCTTGTTTCTTCACAAACTTAAGACTAAAGATACATGATAAGAGAGATACGAGTTCAAAGTTTTACCTGTGCAGTTGAACTTCTATCTGGAGAATGAGGAACTTCTAGTGCAAGGTGATGATTGGAAAAGCTTCCTTGAGGTCCAGGGATACTGTTTCAATGCTTACTTTGTCTTGAAACTTCTTGTATCAAGCTGTGGAACTTCAACTGCAAAAGGAAAAAAATGAAAATGGTGGAAGCTGTTAGAGGGATTACAGATCAGGTTTTAGGTCATGATTAGCTTGCATACATGCTAGGGAATGTGTATGAATTGATTTTGGTAAGAATGCTCGAGGGAAATGGGAGTTGGCACTCAAACTGCAGAGGCAACTCTGTTTTTGCAGTTTGAGGATGACTCTTAGATGGAGGGTGCTTTGGAGGTCAAGGGCTCGTGCAAAAGCTTGGATATGTTCTTTGGAATGTGTTTGATAACTTTGTTCTTGTGTTTTTCTGCTGAGATGAGAGTTGTTACAAGTTATGGACTTTTCTTCACACTTAAGCTACAAGATGCAACTTGGCTTTCTAGGTCAGTAGAGGACCCCCTAATGTGCTGCATAAGCTTTTCTTGATCAGTGTGTTATGCACATAATCTTGTGCCAAGCAGATTTGCTATGTACCTTCTTGATTTGCAATTGGACATAAAGCTAATCTTTTCAAAAATGGAAAGTTCACTTTATCTAGTTTGGGATTAATCTTGCATACAATGTTTGCACTCAAAGAACAACACTTTAACACATTGAATATGCATTAAATTATGGAGTGTAACTTGGTTTAAGGACCTGTAATCCTGCATAAAGCATGCTGAGTTCAAATGGTAAGGTTATGGACATGTTTTGATGAAGAACAAAAGTGAATTTTTGCCAACTTGTGAAATTCGAATCTCTCAAGTTATGAGGTTGTTTGATGAGTTCTTGGATATTTTGGAAAGCTTGGAATGTGTACTATAATCCATCTTTGAAATGAAAATTGAAATTCCAAGTGGAAGGGTATGAAAAATGGCCTTGAAGTGGGGTAGAAAACCTTGTCAAAATAGGTTAAAATTTCACTAAGTTAAAAATGGTTTAGTGCCCTTATTCAAAAAATTGTAACTTGAGATACAAGCTTCAAATGAGAAAACTTTGTGAATCAAAGTTGTAGATTATGCAACAAGCTACAACTTTCATGTTTTGACTTTTGTTTGAATCCAAATGTATCTTGGTGAAAAGATGGGGCAAAGTTGGGAAAAAAATTAGGGTTTTTCATAACATAGAAAAATTCTAAGTTATGAAAAATTCCATTTTCTAACCCTAATTTGCATTTTGTGATTTCTTGGTGAACAAGTTTCATGATTTGGCATGTTTTGATGAAAAATGAATCTTGACTCTTGATTTTGACCAAAAAGTCAAAGTTTGACTTTTCAGTATACAGTCAAAATTGATCAATTGACTGGGAAATTCAACTGTCAACCTTGTGTACTTGAGATCTTTTGAGTTTGATGAATGTGTCAAGACCATTCCATTGAGTCCTTGAGTCCATATATGAGCTTTATTTGCCATTGGCTAGGTCAAACAGTCAAAAATTACCTTTGTGAAGTCAAAACCCTAAAAATGACCATTTTGCCCTTTTGGTGATCTGATCAAATTTCTTGTGGAATTGTGATCCAAACTTGATCAAATGGTCCATATGAGTTCATAATGTTGATGTGGGTCAAAAATCATGAGTTTTGACTGTCAATTGACCACTGTTGACTTTTTCCCCAATACAGCTGATTTCTAGGTCAACTGTCCAATTGACTGGGCAAAACTTGGAATCAAGACTTGAAACTTGGCATGGGTAAACTTGGGAGTCCAATATGAAGCATGAAAGTCATCTTAGGCATTTTAGGTCAAAACATCCTTGGGCAAACACAAACCCTAATTTGAGTCCACAGTGCAAGGAGAAGTCTTGAGCAGAGGAAACCCTAACTGGATCTTGATCTTCAAGGGTCTTGTGATGAGAAAATGTTGAGGAAATGGGAGGGAAAATTTTGGGGTACAACAGTAAGGTTGCTTTGTGAGGAGTTTGGGTAAAACTGCATCTGAACCGAGAAGGAACCTGGGTAAGGTTGCTTTGTGAGGAGTTTGGGTAAAACTGCATCTGAACCGAGAAGGAACCTGGGTAAGGTTGCTTTGCGAGAAGTTTGGGTAAAGCTGCATATGAACCGAGAAGGAACCTGGGTAAGGTTGCTTCAGGAAGAGTCTGGGTAAAACTACATCGGGAAATTGTAAGGAGGAACCTGGGTAAGGTTGCTTCAAGATGAGTCTGGGTGAAACTACATCGCAAAATTGTAAGGAGGAACCTGGGTAAGGTTTCTTCAGGATGAGTCTGGGTGAAACTACATCGGGACCGAGAAGGAACCTGGGTAACGTTGCTTCGAGATAAGTCTGTGTATAACTTCAGGAGGAACCTGAGTAAGGTTACTTCGGGATAAGTTTGTGTAAAACTTCAGGAGGAACCTGAGTAAGGTTACTTTGTGATAAGTTCGTGTAAAACTTCAGAATGAACCGGGGTAAGGTTACTTTGAGATAAGTTTGTGTAAAACTTCAGGAGGAACCTGGGTAAGGTTACTTTGTGATAAGTTCTTGTAAAACTTTAGGAGGAACCTGGGTAAGGTCACCTTGTGATAAGTTCGTGTAAAACTTCAAGAGGAACCTGGGTAAGGTTACTTTGTGATAAGTTCGTGTAAAACTTCAGGAGGAACCTGAGTAAGGTTACTTTGGGATGAGTTCGTGTAAAACTTCATTCAGAAATATATGAGAAAGGATCCGTGTAGGATTTTTCAGGATAAACCCGTGTGAAGCTGCATTTAGGAGAAACCCGTGTAAGATTTCTTTGTGACGAACCCGTGTAAAGCTGCATTTGATCGTGCAGATAATTACTCTGTTTAGTTTCCGAAGTTAATCTTGAACTTGCTGGAAGTTGTTGATGATAACCATCTTTCCTGAAAAGGTACATGATTAATCGTATATGATGCATGACATGCATTGTATGATGATGTTCTCAAAATAAATGAGATTATGTTGTATGCAATATGTATGCGCACGTCATGATATATGAACATGAAATGCTATTGTGGCACGTCCGAGTTTGGGAAAATAAATCCTTAACTGTTGTTAGAGAATAAAGAGTTTCGCTCGCTGGGGATAACAACCGGAGATGATTTGATAATAACTTGGCCAGAGAATAATTCCGCTGGAGAATAAACTGGCGAGAAAAAAATGACTCTGTGGGGAAGAGATACTTTGTCAGAAGATCTGCTGATTTGGAGCAATAACCTCGGTTGGGGATGAATTACCGTTGTTGGCGATGATGAACTCTGTCGGGGATAAAATTTCTGTTTGTGGAAGAAATAAACTCATTGGGGATGGTCTTCCATTGTTGGTGAAAGATGAACTCTGCTTGGGGAGAATTAACACCACTGCTTTTGGATATTTCTTACTCTGCGGGGAGTGTAGATGTTACTGGGACACGTGCTAAGGATATGACAATGACTTTGCATCAAGACTTTTCTGCCCATGTACCTGCTGGAGAAAGTGCCTGCAGAGGCCTTGTGGATTGAGTGTCATCCCAACTTATGAGGTGCTTGGTAACTACCGATCGGAATGATAAGTTTTCTACTGATAGGAAAGTGACAAGATAACGGGACATAGTCGTACGCTTTAATCCCTAACTTTTGCCTGGACTGTCTTTTCAGATTTTCAGTCCACCGGGCTATCCTTTTTTTCCCAAGCCGCCTTCTCAGGTTTCCGACTTGCCGGGTGTACAAATCTTTTTTTTTTTTATCCCTAATTTTTTCCCGAACCTTTTGGTTCTCCGGGACGCCCTTGTTTTGCCTAGGTGTGTCAACCTAGCGGGTCTTTGTTCATGCGCAGTATTTTTTGACTATGTCCATGCTCTCAGGGTGTAGGGAGTTGTCACTGTCGGTAGTGCTGTGTTGCCACACTACCAGAAGATGTTCGTTTAATCACACAAGATTCATTGCTGGAATTCATGTCCAATGCCCCAAGTGATTCAGATGGAGATCTGCCCCTGGCTATTTGGCATCTTTGAGAGATTCCTTGAATCTTGACTTGACTGCCCCAGATGATGGACAATGATCATGTCGTTCCCCTTGGTTGGAAGTCTTTTTTCCACTCGAGGTGATCGTTTTTATTGAGAAGGTTTTTGTTCACTAGATATTCGTCACGCGAATTTCTCTGCTGTTGAACAAATAGTCATATGCAAACAATGTTATTTTAAGAATGCAAAGCTTATGTCTGTCTTGAAATTTTTGAAAATGCATTTTTCAGTAGAACAGACAAATTTTGTAAAATGTGATGCCAACTCAGGATTTACAGCAAGTCCTACAGGAGTTAGGATACCTTTTGTAACAGTATGCTTTCGAACTAACCCATGCTTCAGCTAGGACTTTTAAGGGTTATAACGTGGCATGGTTCACGGTTCAAGAAACAAAGGATAAAGGCTCAAAATTTATTTGTACCCACCCGCTCTTCGTGATGTTCTTCGATCCTATACTCAGTTAATTGTGCATTTAGATCCCGTTTGAGTCTTTGCTCTGATATTTTAGTGATGGTTCGGATACTGACAAATTATTTTGAATAGGCAGTCATTTCTTTTTGTTGAGGGTTTGTAGGACCTCTTTCTTTTTTATTTTATTATCCCTGTCTTTTGCCTGAACTGTTTCTTTTTGTGATTACAATCATCGGGATGCCCTAATTTTTATCTTAAGTCTCCTTCATAGGTTTTGACTTAATGGGCTTTTATTTCGAGAGATAATGACTGCTTGTCTTGACGATTATAGGGAACCATCACCGTCTTTTGTTTTGGAATGACGTCTTTAAAGCCATTCATTGTGCACCTGGATTAACTGAGAAAACTACCCTGCCCCAGGTTGTGATTAAGGGTTTTAATTTGTGTGAAAAGAAAAACTCCTACTTCTTTGGCTCAAAGGGGTTGACTAGGGATTATCTTCCTTATTACTCCACTGTTTAGGATTTGAAACAACGCATGTACATCGTCAACAAGGTCTGTTCAAAAGCATACTGTAGAGATCGTGGTATCGTTTTCGCCATCCCCCCTCTAAAGGCTTATAGTTTTTTAGTCGAGAGTTGAATATCACGAAAAGGAAATATAAATATAGTGAATACCAATGAATTGATTCAAAACAGACATATGCAATGCATTGATAAAGTAACAAAGTTTGACATGAATAGATGTTCGAACAATCAAAAGAAAATTGCAAATCGAAAATTCTAATGAGCAAAAGCCTCTCTCGTCAGAACTTGTCACTTTAGATGGTATGCCTTGGAGGGATGGTAGAAGAACTCAGCCTGACTATCTTGTCTAAACTCCAGCACTCCTTCATCAATCAAGTCCTGAATTTTATTTTTCAATGCCCTACAGTCATCAGTATCATGCCCCGGGCTGTTGGAATGGTATGCACACCTTGCATCAGGATTGTAGTTAGGCGAAGAAGTCTTGGGATTCGGATGAGGTCCTATCAACGTAACTAGATTCATCCTTAACATGTGTTGTAAAGCTTGAGACAGCGGCATGTTGAGTTTGGTAAACTGCCTTTTGGGCATATCCGGCTTACTCTGATTAACCCATTGTTTTTGGCAAAGTTATTGTTGGACCCGTGATATAGTAGCAACTTGGAAAGGTCCACTCTTCACCAAACCAACCTTTTGTCTTCTTGGAGGTTGATCAATGCCTTTTTCCCCGGCCTCGACTGTTTGCTTCATATTATTGTATCCGTCTTGATGAAGTTGGCTGATGATGGCTTTTATCTCTTCTTGTCTTCGGGCTAGGCCTTGGATAAGAGCCATCTGTCCCAGCAACTGGGTTCTCATTGCACCTACCTCAGCCTGCAGTTGTTCCAGCCGTTCGTCCTTATTGTCTTCAGGACTTTTCTTGACCAAGTTCCCAACGAGGAGTGTTTTCAACTCTTCCTGCCCCTTGTATAGGTTTAGGAACATTTCCCTGAACTGAGCTTCTTGAGTTTGAAGATCTTTGTTGTCTTGTTTGAGAGTCATTGCTGAAATAAACAGCGAGAACATGAGAGACCTGTACTGGAAGACCTGTTATGCAATGATATGTATGATATACGTATGCAATGTTTTCAAGGATCTCGCGGGGTAAACAAGAAACTGTTAGAATTTGATTGCAACTTGATTGAAGAAACTTCGTGTCATTAAGAGTCCTTCTTCAAGAGTCAAGCTCACCATATCGAGTGGGTCATAGCCACTGACTCAATTTATCGTGTTTTGATCTCTAGACGGCATTGGCTAGAGGAAAATAAATCCCCTTGCCCCTTGCTAGATGTTTGGTTCATCATAACCTGCACCACAGACCCATGAGATCCTTGAAATGGTTAAGGAAATGCTATGGTATGATGTTATGATGTGTATGTTATGCATTTAAGTAAAAGTGCGAGGTGATGTAATCAAGTAAACTCGGCAAGAAATCCAAGTTATTGGATAAGGACTGTAAACAAAACCTGCAAGGAACTCATGTTGTCAGATAATAAAAATGTGCAAGTAGTTCAAGTTGAAAGCACACAAGTCACACAAACAACCTTAGGTTTAGGCTTGCATGGGTTTTAAGGTAGTACCCTCTTGAAGTTTAGTTGGTTCAACCTGTCCTAGAAAAGTAACCGGGTTCTAGAGGTTCTCAATATCACTGACCATCCTCCATCAGTCATAGTTTCAGCTCACGCAATCTTTTCTTGCGGCCAGAACCATCTCGAGAGTATGGTCTCAATGAGTGTAGCATCTTACTACTTCCTATGGCCAAGTTGGTCAATCATAGGTTCTAAGGTCAGTTGATGCTTAATGACCCATATAGCAGCCCCATATTCTCCTTGTTGCTCCACAAGGGATATCGGTACCAACTAATATGCCACATCAACGTAGCTACTGCTTCAACCGTATCGGTCTACGCTGTACAGTTCACTCACAGTCTATTGCTACTTATCTAAAAGGTGTCCCCCAGATTCGGGTTAGGATCTATAGTAACTCCGATACAAAGCCCATAAAGATAAATCAATCAAATCAAACAATAGAAAACAATATGATGAACTAATCCTAAGGTACACCCCACTTATATTCTCCCCAGCAGAGTCGCCAATTCTGTGATACGGTGGCAGAACCGACTATTTAATACTGGTTTGCATTTTGTACTCGCAAATGTTGCGGTAAGCAAGAGTCGCCACCGACTTTTATTTTATCCAACAAGGAAAGGAAAAAAGCACAGAAAAATTCCTTTTTTCGAGATTTTCTGAGTACGGGGGGTAGATTATAGAAAGGGAAGGTATTAGCACCCTTTCTATCAGTGGTTTTCCACAGGCTCTTAGGTACTTGCTCATCATTTTAAAAATTGCTTCTGTGTTTGTGTAATTTGAAAAAAAGTTTTGTTTGACTTCGATTTAACCCTTGCTTCTGTCTTCAAGAGTGTTACGAAATTGTTTTTGAAAACTTTGTTTGAAAAAAGTGTAAGTGTGAAAAGTTTGTTGTTTTAAGCAAGTATCTAACAGTTATCTACCTACTCGGAAAAAGTATCGTTTCTATTCTCGTTTCCTTTAGACAACACTATCCCACTATTAGTGAGTAGGTAGCCCCGTCGTTGGAATTTGTAAGGGTCAATTCGAAAGGGACGTAATGGTCATTGAAGGCAACATGTAAGGATACCTTAGCATTTCGAAGGGACTGTCATCATATATTTGTAGGCAACATCGAGGGACAATATCATATACCGTAGGCAACTTCGAGGGACATCGAGGGACCATGATCTTTATGATGATTTTAACCGAGGGTCTTTTCTAAGGGTATCCCTACGTTCGAGGGACATGACCATTGTTTTTCGAAGCAACCAAGTGAGGAGTACCCTAGGAGTGAATATGTGCATATGATTTGTTTCAGTTATTTAATCTTTGTACAATTAAGGTGATCTACTGTTTTAATTTTCAGTTTGTCTTTCCATACAATCCTATTAACATACATCTAAGCAGTTTATAGTTTGCGAAAATAAAATGCGGAAAGTAAGCTAAGCTATTACAAGGCTTCGGGTATTTACATAGCCAAAAACAAACCCTTAAAAAAACGATAAATGAAAGTAAAAAGGTTCTAATTAATCTATTACAACTTGTGAGCAATCACATTAATATGGTAAAATAAAATAAAGCGCGTGCGAATAAAGAACGAGAGAGAATTAGGGTTTTGACCCCGTCTAACCTAATCGAAAGAAATTTTTTTTTTGTTTTTAGTTATTTCTAAGAAAAAAGAATTAGGTTTTTTTTAAAATTAAATACAAAATTAATTAGTAATTAAATTAGTTTAAAAAATAATTAAATGGCCTATTTTTGTGTTTTGTTATTTTAAGAAAAAAGAAAATAGAATTAAGTTAGAAACAAAATCCTAATTGTTCTAATTAGTTTTAATTTATTTACAAAACAATTAAAGTTACATAAAATTAAATTAAAACCTAAAATTAATTATTCGATTTTATTATAAAAAATCAAAGGTTTGTGAAAAATGTTAAGTTTAATGAAAAAAAAAATTTTAAACGGAAAGAATAAAAATAGGTAAAAGGATAAAATTAGGAAGAAAACCAAAACCAATAGGGGTGGTTGTTGAACCCATGCCCTTAACCTTCTCAGGATATTTGCCTCGCCATGTATTGGTATCATGTGTTAGCTGTTCTGTTTTGGTCATTTGTGTTTTGGCCTCAATGTTATGTAATGAACCTGAATGGAATCCTGTCTAAATCTGCAGTGTTGAATCTCATGAACACATTAAATAAATTACTATATATCATGAAATACAAATAAAGCCAATATATGAAGAAAAAAATTTAACGTTAAAACCGATATGACATGTATGAATGATTATACCATTTTGATCATGGAGATCAAACCAGCCTTACCCTTACTGGAGAAGTAGTGAGATAAATGCTTTTATGCCCTTTTGATCATGGAGATAAAACCAACCTTACCCTTACTGGAGAAGTAGTGAGATGAATGCTTTTATGCCCTTTTGATCATGGAGATCAAGCCAGCCTTACCCTTACTGGAGAAGTAGTGAGATGTGAGTTTGTAACAGGGATGACTTGTTTGTAGTGAGATGGAGGTTTGTAATAAGGATTTCAAGGTTTTAGGGTTCTTGAAAGAATTTGATATTCTGACTGCGTTGTGGCAAAAACTTTTTTTCTTCTCTTTTTTCTTTTGTTTGTGTGAAAAGAATGAGATTATATAATAGAAATTAGAGAGAAAAAAATGTGCTTTGAATGTGCAATTGGGCCTCCAATGTTCACTTGAGTTTGTCACGTCCAGGCTAAATCGCAGGGGCTTAAGTGAAATTTTTGAAGTTTAAATGTGAAAACAAAATGTATCCGGCATCGAGAACTAACTCTTGTTTGAAAATAGGCTCAATCGGATAAATGGTGAATTAGTTATGAATTTTTGAAGTTTCAGCTCAAACAAACTTATTTTGGGCTCCAGTGTCGATTCTGACACGTTCTTCAATAAAAAACTGGTATTGATTGGAGCATAATCCGGTCTCGACTTTGGAAGCAAAGTTATATATCTCTGAGTCAGTGACCTTGTGTAAAAAGATGGGCCCAATCCGATAAAAATTGACCGAGTTGTGAATTTTCGAAATTTCGGCCCAGATGAAATAATATTCAGCATTCAGGATTTTTGGCGCGTCACACGCACTCTGATCAAAAAACGGAGGCCTTTTGAATACCGTTTGAACTCGATACCTCCTATGAAATCTTAGCCAACTCAATTTGTAAAATTTTGGCGCCAGAACCAGCTCGATACGGTGAAAATCGACCAAGTTATGATTTTCTGAACATGACGCAAAAAAAAAATTTGTCACAAATTTTCTGTACAAAAATACTTGATAAATCCGCATTTTTGAAGACCTTCTGATCGAAATTGGCTTCCATCCATGAGAGATTAAAACGTAGATGACGTTAATACAAAATTTTGGCCATCGGAACGGGTTCAAAACGAGCCACGATCTTCAAGTTATGAATTTTTTAGCGTGTAAAAACTGCATTTTCAGCACACTTTTTCATCATATTTCTTTGAGAAAACTCACACATTCGGATACCTTCTTTCAAGAATTGACTCTTGAGCCGAACCTGAATTTGAGAATACGTTATCAGAGATATCTTGGCGAAAGAACACCTGAATATGACGCGCCGGGTTGGACTTGTGAATCTTTGAACCCCAAATCATTGCAAAACGGCGAACCGATCTTCAGCACGAAAAATACTCTGAGAATATCCATTGACGAAATAAATGTCACTTGTAACATGAAGAAGCTTGATAAATATACCTTTATTCCATAACCATAAAACCAATAATATGCGTGTATGAAAAGAGGGCAAATTTTAGGGTACAACAGATAGTTATTTTAATATTGGGATATATTATAGTGAGAAGAAGAGAAAGAGAGTCGATACGTAGAAACAGAGAAAGAGAAGCGTAGAAGTGAGAAGAGGATAAAACACTAGGAAGCTAGGGCAAGAAAGTTCATCAGTAGGAATCAAGAATTATCACCAATCTAAGGTAAGGGGGATTCTAACTCTATAAGGGTTTATCTAATGGTGGGATATAGTGGTATTTAGATTCCATGGTTGTATGCTTTTGATTTCTCCCTACTTGGTTGTTTTGGGGTTTTACCCTTTGATGATTGATTTTGATGCATTGTGTGTACCATTGATGTTTGATATGTGTGGTAATTGATGTATGATGATAGTGGATGATAATATGGGGTTTGATTGTGTATTATCTCATGAAGTTCGTGTTTTTAGAATTGAGCCAAAAGGGTTTTCGCACTGCTATTTTTCTGAATCTGTAAAACTGTTTTTCACAGGGTGCAATCGATTTGCAGTGCAGGTGCAATCGATTGCACAGTTCAATTTTGGTGAATTTTTCTTCTGTTTCAGTAAGAAATCGATTTACAGTACAAAGCAATTGATTTGCAATGCTTAAAAACGTGATTTTTGGCCTCTGGAACAAGGTGCAATCGATTTGCATGTTAGTGCAATCGATTGCTCACTGTTTGACAATATTTTTGAAAACTTGAAAACTCCATAACTTTTGACTCGGGTGTCTGTTTGACGTGCCGTTTGGATCGTTGGAAATCTAAAAATATTTTCTACAATGTGGTAATACTTTTGATGATAGTAGACTAATATTTTATTGGAATAATTCTGATGTGTGCGTATGTTGTATGTGTTGTAATGCAAAATGTTGCGATTGAATGTATCAATGTTGTATAAACAATGTACGAAGGATTTTGCATGATGTATTGCATGATAATGATGATGACGATGGCCTGTATTGGCGAATGATGGCCTGTATTGGCGAGACATTGATAAGTATGAACAATCAATGTAAATTAAGTTGTTGCATGTCAGTGTCGCATGCATTCATTAAAGATGATATGTATTGGCAAAAGATGGCCTGTATTGGCGAAAGATGGCATGTATTGGTGTTGTTTCCCCAAGTTTGCATTTATTAAGTTGAGGGTTTTACCCTATTGGCACCACATGCATAGAGTCATTATCATCCTCATTGCATTACACTGTTATTAGTAATCGATGGTTTGATTATTAAACGACTTTCTAATTCCGTTACAATGGATATTTGTGTTGTTTGTTGCACATAATTATATTGATGTGTTTCACAGTATGATGAATGATAAAAATGTGTGATATAAATATGTATAATGATGTGTACTTGAATTACTATATGTTTATTATTATGCTTCCTCTTATATTTTTATGATATCTCACCCTTTGTTTGAATGATGCCTCTACGTGGATAATGTGCAGATGATCTGAAGTAGCTCGAGGTCATGGTTAGCTAAAGAGTTCCTCCAGTTTTGTGTAGATTGAGTCGATGTATGCTCTGATATGTAACACTTGGGGGTTTCGCGTTTGCTTTATTTCGTTAGAGTGAACTTTGCACTACTCTATTGTTTGAGTTCAATTTATGACTATGCTAAATTTTGAAAGATGATAATTATGACTCCGGTTCGAGAATTGAGATGATTCTTTATTGATATTTTCCGTTGCGAATAAATGAAAGAAAGTTTAAGACTTTTAAACATATGAATTGTGTTGCATATCTTATTTAATGAGCATGTATGATGTATGAAGCATGTGGCATCCTATTTTGATGTTGTATTTTAGAAATTAATTTACTCTGGTTTTTATATAATTTACCGACGAGGAAATAGGGTGTTACAATTAGTATCAGAGCAGGTCGGTCCGTCCTGCCAAGTTGTTGAGTCAGTATAGTGTGACAGTTGAATATTGTTGACGTGTTGTTCCTTAGTACGCGACATGTGTATGGAACATTGTCGGTGCTTTCTTATTTTTCTAATCACTTGTTTGTAGAAGTGGGATTGGAAAAAGTGGGGGAGAAGCTATTGCTTCTCTGAGATGGTTCAGGTGTGAACAGTTGTTTCAGTGTGTCGTGATTTTCATAAGTGTAAATGTTGGTGAGACTCCGTTGTTTTTTTTTTTCAATTTTGAAGGAAGTAACGAATTCATGATTTATATCTAGCAGTTAGTCGAAGGGTCCTTGAGAGAGAATGATCAGGTACTCGTGTTATTCGCATATCTAGAAGTGGAGGGTGATGTTATGGATAATGATGTTCCAGTTGTGGGTGAGTCTTGATGTTTTATTGGGGAGAATTGTGACTTGTCGTTAAAGTGAGATGTTGGATTAACTTGATGTTATCCTTGGGAAGGACTGGTTGGAGTTAAACCAAGGGACTGTGAATTATTTTGATGAGTTGATGCATATTCTTATGTCGGGAGATATTTGTTAAATAAGTAGGATAATTCCTAGAAGGTGAAGCTCATATTGTCATAATGTTTCAACACTGCATATTGATCTTGAAGTTGTCAGTGTTGAGTTACCATTGTGTGTGCCGTTGTTATCCTGAGTAATGTTGGAGTGATGAATTGCTATGAATTTTATGTTAGAATCATGTATGTGGTTGTTGATTGTCGTTGATATTGTTTAGGTGTTGTGAATCACGATTAAGATTTGGAACTCGAAGATATGAGTAAATTTGTAAAAAGGACTGGAGCATTGGTGTTTTGGAAAACGGAATTTTTGGCAAATTAATGTGCCTCTTGAGTTATAAGAAGAATGGGGTTTTGGAAAAGTGTTGGAATGGGTTTTGTACATAGAAAATCATGAAAAATTGCTTCTGTACAGTAAGCAATCGATTGGCATTAGGGTGGAATTTATTGCATAGTTAAAAAAATGTGGAAAACTGCTTCTGTACAGGGTGAAATCGATTGTTGTTCTGGTGCAATCGATTGCACAGTGCTGGATAACATTTTTATAAAAACTTCGAAAATTCATAACTTGAGTTTTGGACGTCTGATTTGAGTTCTGTTTGATGCGCTAGAAAGCTAACGTGATAAACTTTGTTTTGAAAATGGTTCCAGGACCTGGAAGTAATTTAACTGTCACGTGAATAGGTTGGATGACTGGCGGAGTTTACGGTTGATCTCGTTCTTGGTACGAGACTTGTTCCTGTGGCACCATGCAAAATTTCTGTTCGAAGTTGGGAGAATTGGAGAAGAAGTTAGAATAATGGTTAGAAGATAAACTTGTGAGACCAATTGTATCACTTGGTGAGCTCTGATGTTATTAGTTAAGAAGAAAGAAGGTACTACGAGATTGTGCGTAGATTACCAACAGTTGATTTCGATAACGATTGAGATTAAATATCCACTGCAGATGGATTGAATATTTGATGGACCGGATGGTAGACAAGTATGTCTTCAAGTCTAATCGAATTAAGGTTGGACTACCTTCAGATTCGGGTGAAGGGTGAGGATAGTTAGATAGTATCTCTTAGAACTCGGTGAAGGCATTATGAATATTGGATTGGTTTGTTGCGATGTTTATTGAGGAAATATATAAGTCAAAATATAGGCATGTTGAACGTTGCAATTTGAATTTCTGTGTTGAGAGGGAGGAAACTTTATGCTAAGTTTCCAAGGTGTAAATTATGGTTTGATGAGATGATTTTTCTTGAGCATGCTATTTCAGGTGATGGTATCTGTGAATCCATCCAAAGTAAATGCAGTTCTACATTGAGAGGCTCTGAAGTTGGTTACAGAGACTAGACGTTTTTTTTTGGACATAACTTATTACTATTGCGGTTTGTTTGAGATGAGGTCAAGGATGATATGTTATTAATGAATGAGATATTGGTATTAGTAAGGATGTGAAGGTATTGGAGCAAACACATAGAAGTGAATATTATGCCAATTGAGAATGTTTAGAATGTAGAGATCTTTGAGGAAGAGAGAAAGTTAAATGGTATAGTGGATTTCACTTTGTTGATAATATAATATTGACATGTGTCAAGAAAATTTTGGAAGTTTTATCAGCAACTGGGATGTGGAAATGGTGTTATTGAGATTACGATTGGAATGAGATCCAAATATGAAGTTATATGAATCATCGAGACTATAAGGCTAAAGGAGAGAATAAGTATTTATTGATGTTATTAAAGCCCTTTACTTGGGTGAATACTTCATTTTGAGCGAAATAACCTGGATTGTACTTGGTGTAGTAGCAATTCCGATATTGGGAGAATATTTAACAATTGTTTTGTACCACGAGTATGTATAAGAGAATATATGATGGATTTTTGGGCGTTTATGTATCATTGACGAGGTTGAAAAGAAGGAAATTAAGAAAATGTTTGTAAGTCTTAGAGATACTTGTTGAACATTATGCTTAAGTAACGTTGAGCACAAGATAAAGGACACTATTGTAGTTGAGTAACGATGATTTATGCCACCAGTATGGTTATCAGGTACCTATTGACAAATTTAGGAACTGATCACCCTTAATCTCTTGTTGATAGTAGACTGGATTGTATTGGATGGGATAGACTTGTCTTACTAGCTTGATAGTGAGTAAAGTGGATTGACTTTTTATCGAGAGGACAATTATTCACCATTTTGTGCGAACCTAATATAAAAGTGGCTATAAAAGAATTGGAAATTATTGAGTTGTTTGATGACTTGAGTTGGTATATGAGTTAACGCTACAAAGTGGAAGGTTGAGAATATCTAAAGTGAACAATGACTTCCTGGTGTATATTAAAGAGATTCATAAACTAGATGTGAAACTTGTAGATCTGATAGTTCACGGAGATCAAAATAATGATAGTGATTGTAAAGTAGATGAATCAAAGTGGCACAATTGAAGCGTGATGTGGCGTAGTTCATTATGCGTGTGTGACTTGTTAGGAGTCAACGGTAAACATCATAATCCTACAGGGATGATGCAAACCATTGGACATTTCAGAATGGAATTGTTAGGTGA
Organism: Vicia faba; assembly: GCA_948472305.1. Lineage (NCBI taxonomy): Eukaryota > Viridiplantae > Streptophyta > Magnoliopsida > Fabales > Fabaceae > Vicia > Vicia faba. Next base: position 340,750,778 of record OX451736.1, read on the forward strand.
AAGGTTGATATATTTTTCATGTCGTTGTCATCGTAATAGAGGTATTGATTTGCATAATCTACTAGTGGAACTTAGCATTATGGCACTAAAGTTGTGTGTACATGTTGTCGGTAATTGGTTGTGTTTATGTTCTTATGACGATATTGTTGTATGATGAAATAGTAGAGACGGTGTTCATGTCTTGAGACTATACGTTCTTAGTCTATGTTATTGTTTTGATTCATATGGCAGGGACTCAAGGGTGAGCATAGTTTCCTTATGAAGAGAAATTAGAGAAGTGTTACCTATAGTGAAGAGAGGATCTCTTTGTGTTCCGATCCAAGCGTAAACAGGAACATAAAGTAATAGATCATGTATTCTGGGGTGATGAGACAAGGAGGAAATTAACATATGCATTCATAACTCAGTAGTAATGCATCTTATTGGATTTTTGTGGTTGACGGTATGGAAGGTTGGGTAGTAGTATTCGTAAGGTTTCCAAACATGATGTGGAAGTTGGAAGAAAGGATGCGAGAGTCCTATCCGGAGTTGTTAGTATCAAGTGGATTTTCGAGGATGAAAATATTCTAAGTGGGGGAGAATTGTAACACTCCGATTTAATGAATTGTTTTTAATTAAATAATTAGATAATGTGATATGATATTTTATTGGATACTAGATACCTTAGAATTATGAGATTTGAGGTTTTAGGGGTGTATGGCTAAATGTGTAGAGACATGGGGGTGTGTAGTATAATATGGATTTTTATTACTATTATATCATAATATTAGGATTATTATTATTTTATAATAATAATTAAATAATTACTTAATTAGGATAGTTATTTTAATATTGGGATATATTAGAGTAAGAAGAAGAGAAAGAGAGTCAGTACGTAGAAACAGAGAAAGAGAAGCGTAGAAGTGAGAAGAGGAGAAAGCACTAGGAAGCTAGGGCAGGAAAGTTCATCAGTAGGAATCAAGAATCATCACCAATCTAAGGTAAGGGGGATTATAACTCTATAAGGGTTTGTCTAATGATGGGATATGGTGGTGTTTAGGTTCCATGGTTGTATACTTTTGATTTCTCCCTACTTGGTTGTTTTGGGGTTTTACCCATTGATGATTGATTTTGATGCATTGTGTGTACCATAGATGTTTGATATGTGTGGTAATTGATGTATGATGATAGGGGATGATAATATGGGGTTTGATTGTGTATTATCTCATGAAGTTCGTGTTTTTAGAATTGAACCAAAAGGGTTTTCGCACTGCTATTTTTCTGAATCCGTAAAACTGTTTTTCACAGGGTGCAATCGATTTACAGTGCAGGTGCAATCGATTGCACAATTTAATTTTGGTGAATTTTTCTTCTATTTCAGTAAGAAATCGATTTGCAGTACAGATCAATTGATTTGCAATTCTTAAAAATGTGATTTTTGGCCTCTGGAACAAGGTGCAATCGATTTGCATGTTAGTGCAATCGATTGCTCACTGTTTGACAGCATTTTTGAAAACTTGGAAACTCCATAACTTTTTGTTTAACGCACCGTTTGGATCGTTGGAAAGCTAAAAATATTTTCTATAATGTGGTAATAATTTTGATGACGGTAGACTAATATTTTATTGGAATAATTTTGATGTGTGCGTATGTTGTATGTGTTGTAATGCAAAATGTTGCGATTGAATGTATCAGTGTTGTATAAACGATATACGGAGGATTTTGCATGATGTATTGCATGATAATGATGATGACGATGGCCTGTATTGGCGAATGATGGCCTGTATTGGCGAGACATTGATAAGTATGAACAATCAATGTAAATTAAGTTGTTGCATGTCAGTGTCGCATGCATTCATTAAAGATAATCTGTATTGACGAAAGATGGCCTGTATTGGCGATGAAGGAAAATCGCGATCAAAAGCGCAGCGGAATTTAAAATTTCCTTTAGAGATCCTTACGAATGAGCATGGTCAGTGATAGAAATATTTACCTCTTGTGGCGATTCAGACCTTTGATGTTGTGATCACGAGCGTTGACGAAGAACAACGCCTCTACTCAGTCCACACGAACAGATCGCTTCCGGTCACAGTGCTAGCTGATCACGAACGGAAACCTTGAGTGAGAGAGAGAATCAAAAACGAAATTGCATCAAGTAAAATTGCTTCATCACAAGGGATCTATTTATAGAATCACTCGTGTGGGCTACAAGCTAAAAGCCCAATTAAGGCTATAAGCTAAAAGCCCAATTAAGCTTATGGACATCATACCTTATGATGTACCATATATCACTTATCCACGTGGTACCTTACCACTTTCCGTATTACACTTAAGTGCACCGTACCTTACGGTGTTCCTTATTTATTCTATCTCTCATCAACCTGTCCTTATGTGTGTGACCCTGTAGGTTTTCGCGACGTTGGTAATTATATTAAATCACACATTTAATATAATAAACAGTGAGCGGTATCTAGCAACACATCACTGTTACCCAAGTTACAAAAATGTCATGTGATCTGACCAAACCTTTTCCGTGATAATATTTGTGTTGTACAATTACCCTTTTGCCCTCATGTCTATATTGAACACAAGGCATACACTGTGTCACCCTTGTCCAGTTCAATATTGGACCCTTAGACATTTATCCTGTTATGCAGGATGAGCAAATTCCATCTAGGTCACTCATGTCCCTTAGCATGCTTTGTGAAGTACCCATCAACCGTCTTTATAGTCATCAAGTTACGGATGACGTTTGATCAGCAATAAAGTACTTGACTCTACATCTAGGGTCCATAGTGGTTTCAGGTCGAAGGGTGGTATACACCATTATCATCATGAGAATAACTTATGACACTTTGCATAATATTCTATGTAGTATTCTCATAGCGGGTCAATCCAGTATAAATATTACTCCTAATATTCATACCTATGTCAAGACTTGATAACTCCTTATTTATGATCCATGAGATGTGATCATCAATCTATCTTCATAATAATCTTAATGCTTTAATGTTATCCCACTTCACATTAAAGCTTGACTACGGATACTTTAAGAATAGTGTCTTATGTTTAATGGGATCTCATGATTAAGTCACACTTAACATTTCATTAAAAAAATAAACCATTCTAGGGACTTTATTATTTTGGAAAGCAAACATAATAAAGAAATGCCTTTTATTATTAATAAATAATTCGATACAAGTACCAAAAGTATTGGCCTCTAGGGCTTACACCAACAGGCGAAAGATGGCCTGTATTGGCGTTGTTGCCCCAAGTTGGCATTTATTAAGTTGAGGGTTTTGCCCTATTGGTACCACATGCATAGAGTCAGTATCATCCTTATTGCATTACACTGTTATTAGTAATCGATGGTTTGATTATTAAACGAATTTCTAATTCTGTTATGATGGATGTTTATGTTGTTTGTTGCACATAATTATATTGATGTGTTTCACAATATGATGAACGATAAAAAGGTGTGAGATAAAGATGTATAATGATGTGTACTTGAATTACTATCTGTTCATTATTATGCTTCCTCTTATATTGTTATGATATTCACCCTTTCTGTTTGAATGTTGCCTCTACGTGGGTAATATGCAGATGATCTGAAGTAGCTCGAGATCGTGGTTAGCTGAAGAGTTCCTTCAGTTTTGTGTATATTGAGTCGGTGTCTGCCCTGATACGTAATATTTGGGGGTTTCGCGTTTATTTTATTTCGTTGGAGTGAACTTTGCACTACTCCATTGTTTGAGTTTAATTTATGACTATGCTGAATTTTGAAAGATGATAATTATGACTCCAGTTGGAGAATTGAGATGATTCTTTATTGATGTTTTCCGTTGCGAATAAATGAAAGGAAGTTTAAGACTTTTGAACATATAAATTGTGTTGCGTATCTTATTTAATGAATATATATGATGTATGAAGCATGTGGCATCCTATTTTGATGTTGTATTTTAGAAATTAATTTACTCTGATTTTTATATAATTTACCGACAGGAAAATAGGGTGTTACACAAAACATCAGAACGAAATTGGCTCAAAATTACACGGTTAGCTACAAGCACACCAAAGAACTCAAAAAAGTGGCTCCCATGAATTAATTCCAAGTGGAAGTACTATTTCTAAACCCCGGGCAGCAACTCCATAAACGTGAAAACTGAGTGGAAATTAAATCCAAAACTGCGAAATCTTGGCATAAATGCGCTCCAAACATCCAATCCAAGTGCATTAAGCATTAACCATCAACAACGTGTAACCTTATGCTTAAAAAAATGTCCAAAAAGTGTAATTCAACCACAAAATCAAGTGTGGATTTAATTTCCGAATCTGAAACTTTTTACATCAAGAATGAGAGTCTATTTACAAAAATGAATTGAAAATTATATCAACACGTGATTACTCCGTAAAAACTCCACCTCAATTTCATAATTGACTTGTGAACTCAAAATTCAATATTCAAGATTTCAATAATTTTTACTTAATTAAAAACAAAATTCACATCAATTATGTAATTGCTCAACCTATGCCTTTTTTCATCATTCTTAACAATTCAACAACTCAAGGTTCAAATATGTTCAACAATTAAAGAATTGAATTCACATAAAAATTCAACTCATGAAATTATGCTCAAAATTCAATCAAGCATGGTTCATGCATTTTAACAAACATATAATTTGAAACAAATTAAACTCATGATAACATAATATTATTTCAAATCACTTCATATTTATCAACTCAATTCAACACAACAACATTATAACTCAAATATGAAATTCAATTACAACTTCAATTCAACCTTTCAATTAAACAGCTCAAACAATAATTGAAAATCAAAAGCAAGATGAATTACCTAATTAAATTAAAGAGGAGTTTGATGTAGTATGAGTCATGATCAGAAAAATGAACGGGTGAGGGAGGAGTCTGCGGCAAATCTGTAACAGAGGGAGAGAGATAGCCGTAAAATCAGCAGCAGCGGGAGTAGCTAATGGCGATCCGCGGTGGTTAGAGTCGATCAATGATGGTAGTTCGCGGATTGGAGAGAAGAGAATTGAGTTTTTTTGAGTTTTTTGTTTGAAGGTTGATGAAGATGTGATGAAGTTGTTAGTGTTCTTGAGCAAAATTGAGAGAAAAGTGGAGTTTGATCCTTGAGAAATAAAAGAGAAAATCGAGAGATGTTTTTGGTAGTGAGTGAAGTTATGAGAGAAAATATGATTTTTTGAATATAAACACTCTCCAATTGGGCCTTGGATTTGAATTTGGGTTGGGCCTTGTTTTATCAGGGTCAACAAATTTAATGCAGAATACAAGTACGAAATGCCATGTCATCATTGATGCAGAATCTTAACTCGAGCTTAACATCAAAATCAAATCTTGCAAAACTTGTGAGGCGATACCGAAAGAACAGACTCAATCAGATAAACAACAAGAAAGTTATGAATTTTTGAAGGCACACTGACATTGTCTCAGAAAAAGTTATTTTGTTTTCAACTTTTTTCACCGTTCAGTCTGGAAAGAATACCGCGAACGAAAATCTTTCGGTCAAAATCCGAACTCGGGGTCTGAAGAAAATTTGTAGCTAACATCATTTGTGAAATTATGCTAAAAGAATCGTCTCGGTACGATAAAAATTAAAGAAGTTATGATTTTTACAATATCAGAAAACAGTGAATTAAAACTCTGGTTCAGCATAATAAATTTCTTCGGTAATCCATAATTTTGGGGTCTTCTACAAAGAATTAGCTCTCGACTGTAGGTGTTTAGGTATTGGCTTGCATTTTTGGTAAATCCCAAGTGTATGTGTGAATGTCATGACTGATGTCATAACATTCTAGTTCAGGTTGTACTAACTCATTAGGTACATGTGCAGAAAAATATTGTAATTCAAATACTGATGTTTATAAGTGTGTATCTGAGCATGTTTGCAAAATGATCACATTTTGCTAAATCAGTAGATAGGTTTTCTCAGATGTCATAACAGATGTCATGACATCCTGTTCTGAACTAACAGGATTGCAGGATTGGATAAGTCTGAGTTTTTTCAGGAAATAACTCAGTCCTTTCTAAACAGAACCCTGCGTTTTCTGAGGAGTAACCTAGATCAATCCTAACCTGATCAATAAAGTACTGTGACCTGGTCTTTAGGTCAAACGGAATCAACCCTAGGTTTTTGGAAACCCTAACTGAAGTTGCAGCTGCTATATATTCAACAGAGCTGCGGTTTTTCAAGACATCCCTGCTGATTGATTAGAAGATCAATTTTGTAATCTGTATAGATTTGTTAATTGTACTCCAAGCAATTATCATTGTGATAAGTGCCTTGGAATAGGTTTCAATTGTAAGGGTTGTGTAGCACTCAAAGCTTTGAAGCAAGAGTGTTTGAATGTTACTTGACTAAAGCTGTGAAGCAGAGTCAAGTTAGTTGTGTACATCACTCAAAGCTGTGAAGCACGAGTGATTGTGTTACTTGATTAAAAAGCTGTGAAGCTTAATCAAGTGTGTCTTTTGAAGAGGTTCTTCATCAATTCTTAAGTCAAATTGGTTTATGTATCACTGCTGTGATTGAGGGGGAGTGAGTAGGAACTCAGGTTTAAGTTGTACTTAGATTAGAATTGCATTGGGTAGGTCTTAAGTGAAGGAGATAAACGGGTTGGTTTATTCCTGAATTAACATCTCTTATAGTGGATTCTCTCCCTGGCTTGGTAGCCCCCAGAGTAGGTGTTGTTGCACACTGAACTGGGTAAACAATTGACTGTGTTATTTACTGCTTTTGTATTTACTGTCATATAGTAAGTCAGATACGGTGTCATAACATTGGTCGTGACATTGAGTATCTGTAGCCAGAATTTCAATTGGTATCAGAGCAGGCACCCTGCCTGTATTACTGGGTGAGATCTAGGGATATCACTCTCTGGCACTATGGACAAAGAAGGAGTTTTTGGAAATAGACCACCCATTCTGGATGGAACTAATTATGACTACTGGAAACCTCGTATGATTGCCTTCCTAAAATCTCTGGACAAAAAGGCTTGGAGAGCTGCTGACAAAGGATGGATTCATCCCACCATAACTGAAAGAGATGGGACAATCAGTCTGAAGCCTGAGGAAGATTGGAGTAAAGAAGAAGATGAGTTAGCTCTGGGAAATTCAAAAGCTTTAAATGCCTTGTTCAATGGAATAGATAGAAACATCTTCAGACTAGTACATCAATATGAACTGGCCAAGGAAGTTTGGGACACTCTCAAAACTACTCATGAGGGCACTTCCAAAGTAAAAATGTCAAGGCTTCAGATGTTGACCACTAAGTTTGAGAATCTAAAAATGATGGAAGATGAAACCATTCATGAGTTTCACATGAACATCTTGGAGATTGCCAACACCTCAGGAGCACTGGGAGAAAAAATGTCAGAAGAAAAACTGGTGAGGAAGATTCTCAGATCCTTGCCTAAAAGATTTGCAATGAAGGTAACTGCCATAGAAGAAGCCCAGGACATTAGCAAGTTAAAAGTGGATGAACTTATTGGGTCTCTTCAGACTTTTGAGATGGGGATCACTGATAATGGTGACAAGAAGAACAAAAGCATAGCACTTGTATCCAACACTGATGTTGAATACAAGGAGGATGAAGAAGAAAACATATCAGAAGCCATTGCCATGCTTGGAAGACAGTTCAATAGGCTCATCAAAAGAATGGACCCAAAGTCAAGGTCTAATGTTCATAACATTCCTTCTGACATTGACAGTTCCAGCAGAAGACCAAGGTCAGAAGATAAGGGAAACCAAGGCAGAGGTATTCAATGCCATGGATGTGAAGGATATGGACATATTCGAGCTGAATGTCCTACCTTTCTTAAGAAGCAAAAGAAAGGAATGACTGTTACTTGGTCTGACTGTGATTCAGAAAGCAATTCTGAAGAAGAATCTGCCAAACTAGTTACTGCCTTAACTAGTGTTTGTACTTCTGAAAGTGACACCAGTGATGAAGAAGTGACATTTGAAGAACTGGCTGATACCTACAAGAAATTGTGTATCAGAAGTGGTGAAGTCTGTATGCAAAATGAGAAACAATCAAAACTCATTGTAAAGCTGGAGGCTGAAAAGAGGACAAATCTTGAAACTATAAGTCATTTAGAAGGAGAAGTTCAACTGCTGAACTCACAACTGAATCAAATGACCAAATCTGTCAAGATGTTGACCAATGGAACAAACAAATTGGAAGAGATCCTTCAGACTGGACGAAATATGGGAAATAAATCTGGCCTAGGATTTGTGGAAACAAAGAAATTTGGTACCGGGAAGCAAATGTCAAAACGGATGTCTCAACATTACTCTCAACATCAGGGACAGAGACATATGAAGAAGAGGTACCAAAGATGGAGATGTCATCATTGTGGGAAATATGGTCACATAAATCCCTTCTGCTTCAGATTACATGGATATCCTACTCAGAACTCAAATGTCAAACCTAAGTCTAAAAAGGTACCACACACTCCTCAATGGAAGAAAAAGGCTACTGCACTGATAGCTCACACTTCCCTGAAGATCTCTGCAAAGGAAGATTGGTACTTTGACAGTGGATGTTCCAGACACATGACTGGATTCAAAAATCTCCTCAATAATGTTATGCCTCACACCACCAGTTTTGTGACCTTTGGAGATGGTGCTAAAGGAGAAATCAAAGGAGTTGGTAATTTGGACTACCCTGGAGTTCCAAGTCTGAATAAGGTACTGCTGGTAAAAGGGTTGACTACTAATCTCATTAGCATCATTCAATTATGTGATCTAGGATTCATGGTCAACTTCTCAAGATCTGAATGTCTAGTATTTAATGAAAAACTAGATGTTGTAATGAGAGGAATCAAATCCAAAGATAACTGTTATGTGTGGCAGCCTGAGAACACTGATATCTCCACTATGAGTCAAATCATCAAAGAAGAAAAAGAGATGAAACAGTGGCAGCATAAGCTTGGAAGAATGAAAAGAGCTATTCCGATGGAAGCTGTCAGAAGAACTCCAAAACTACAGGCTGATAATATATGTGATGTGGCAAATAAACTTGAAGAAGAATGTGTTGTCAGAACCTTAAGTCATCTTGACAAGGATGTTGAAAAAAACAAGTCTCATAAATTCTGTTCTCAAAACATCTGGTCAAAACAGATGCTACCTGAGTACAATGTTACACAAGATGTTGTGACATTGTGGTGTGATAATCTGAAAACATTCAACATTTCCTTGAACCCTATTTACTTTGAAGAGAAGAAGTCATTTGAACTGGAACATAGTTTCTCTAAGCTTCAGCTGACTGATTCTTCTACCAAGGCGCTTGTTGGAAATAAACTTGAAAATTTGAGGGGCAGATTGGGTATTCACCAACATGAGAAATTATAGCAATTAGTTTTGCTGAAAACAAGGGTTGAAGGGATTAACTTTATTAAGTCTATATTTAGTGGGTTAATCATATTCATTCACAATTCCTTCAAAAGCCTTAAGAAGTTGAAGAGACTCCCTTTTACTCCCTACCTCTCTCATCCTTGCAACCTGTTTCCTCCTCCCAATCAAAGAGTTTTCTCAAACTGCTACTATTACTCAACGTTAAACAAAATGTCTCAGACATCGTCTTCCACCATGGCGGCTTCGTCTTCCTCATCATCGTCATCATCTGATCAAGATTCTAGGGCAATCACTACATGCATAGAATCTGAAGTTCTTGAGGTCACTCCTCTCAGGGAGATGGCAACTGACCCAGCCAGAGTCAAAAAGCTCAGAACCAGACATGCAGGAAGAGCTCAAGCTACAGTCTCTGGTAATTCCTCTCATCCTTCGTCTTCTATACCTAATAGAGAAGGATCAGTTCAAGTACACCAAGCTATTGCTAGGCTGGTTACTAGCATTCTGAGTGGCAACCAATCTGTACCGGGGATTTCTATCCCTTTGAATCAATCAGAAAGTCCAAATGTGGAAGGTTCTGAAAATGTAGATGTCACTAAGGATGTTGTGAAACCAAAAGACAACATTCAGAACACCTCTGAAAAGGCTGCTGATCCACCTATCATTGATGTGGATGAAGATTACTCAGATAATGAACTGATTGCTAATGTGAACCCTAGCATTGCTAGGAGATTGATGAAAAGAAAGAGTAGTCAGAATGTTAAACCTGATGCTAAGAAATCCAAGGCTGAAGGGATGGCTGAGAAAATTCAGACAAAAGGAAAGAAGGCACAGGTGCAGACTACCAGACAACCAATCTCTAAGAAAAGTAAAGAACCTGAAACTTCTGATTCTGATGATGAATCAGAATTTGAGATTGATATTGACAATACTCCCATCAGAAGGAAGCTCCCCTCCAGCAAGATTGCTAGAGTGCCTGAAGTGCCAACAGACAACATCTCCTTTCATCATCCTGACAATGCAAACAGATGGAAGTATGTTTGTTTGAAAAGAATAGCCTTGGAGAGAGAACTCAACAATGATGCCTTGGAGTGCAAAGACATCATAGATCTGATCAGGAATGCTGGGCTAATGAAGACAGTGATGAAGTTTAACAAATGTTATGAAAATCTGGTTAAGGAGTTTGTAGTGAACTTGTCCAATGATTGTGCTGATGGGAGGTCAGCTGATTTTGAGAGTGTGTTTGTTAGAGGAAGAAGGGTCAAGTTCTCTCCATCAGAAATCAACAAGTTTCTTGGAAGAACAAATAAGGACTGTCCTGATCTAGAGGCAACTGACAATGAAGTGTGCTTGACCATCACTGCCAGGCAAGTAAAGTACTGGCCATTGAAAGGGAAGCTGAAGGCTAGTAAACTCAGCATGAAATTTGCCATCTTGCATAAAATAGGTGCAGCAAACTGGGTGCCTACAAATCACAAATCAACCATCTCCACAGGATTGGGGAGATTTATCTATGCTGTAGGAACCAAGACTGCCTTTGACTATGGAAGGTACATCTTTGAACAAACCTTGAAGCATGCTGGCAGCTATGCTGTCAAAGGACCAATTGCTTTTCCCTCCCTCCTTTGTGGAATCATCCTTGCACAATACCCTGACATCCTTGTAGCAAGAGATACAGTCTGCAAAAGAGCTCCTGCCCTTGGCCTGCACTACAAACTGTTTCAGGGATCCCATGCTCCAGACATTGTCATAACATCAGCTGAGACATCGTCTGCAAAGATCCAGTCCAAGACATCAGATGTCATAGCTGTTTTAAAAGAAACTTGCAAAGATCTGGATGCTAGAAAAAGGACCCTAGAAGCTCTGATTGCCAGGCTAGAAAAGGAGGAAGCTGAAGAAAGCAGAAGGGAAGAAGGTATAGAAGCTGAAGGACAGCTCAACATTGAAGAAACTGGCTCCTCTGAGTCTGATGACAGTGCTTGAAGGTTGATTGCAGCTTGGCGGTGTTGCTGGTGGAGTTTGGAAGTGTGTTGTCAGCTGCTGATCTCATTATTTTGTTTTGGATAACTGTATAACTTTATGAACATGTATCTTTGGCCCATTTGTGGCTAAAGAGGGGGAGAATATTTTAGTACTTGCTTAATTAGTACTTGACATTATATTTTTTCTGCTGTCACTTATTTCTGCTGCTGTCTATCTATCTCTGATTGTTTAGGGACTTTAGCCAAAAATCTGCCAAAGGGGGAGTTTGTAGGTGTTTAGGTATTGGCTTGCATTTTTGGTAAATCCCAAGTGTATGTGTGAATGTCATGACTGATGTCATAACATTCTAGTTCAGGTTGTACTAACTCATTAGGTACATGTGCAGAAAAATATTGCAATTCAAATACTGATGTTTATAAGTGTGTATCTGAGCATGTTTGCAAAATGATCACATTTTGCTAAATCAGTAGACAGGTTTTCTCAGATGTCATAACAGATGTTATGACATCCTGTTCTGAACTAACAGGATTGCAGGATTGGATAAGTCTGAGTTTTTTCAGGAAATAACTCAGTCCTTTCTAAACAGAACCCTGCGTTTTCTGAGGAGTAACCTAGCTCAATCCTAACCTGATCAATAAAGTACTGTGACCTGGTCTTTAGGTCAAACGGAATCAACCCTAGGTTTTTGGAAACCCTAACTGAAGTTGCAGCTGCTATATATTCAACAGAGCTGCGGTTTTTCAAGACATCCCTGCTGATTGATTAGAAGATCAATTTTGTAATCTGTATAGATTTGTTAATTGTACTCCAAGCAATTATCATTGTGATAAGTGCCTTGGAATAGGTTTCAATTGTAAGGGTTGTGTAGCACTCAAAGCTTTGAAGCAAGAGTGTTTGAATGTTACTTGACTAAAGCTGTGAAGCAGAGTCAAGTTAGTTGTGTACATCACTCAAAGCTGTGAAGCACGAGTGATTGTGTTACTTGATTAAAAAGCTGTGAAGCTTAATCAAGTGTGTGTTTTGAAGAGGTTCTTCATCAATTCTTAAGTCAAATTGGTTTATGTATCACTGCTGTGATTGAGGGGGAGTGAGTAGGAACTCAGGTTTAAGTTGTACTTAGATTAGAATTGCATTGGGTAGGTCTTAAGTGAAGGAGATAAACTGGTTGGTTTATTCCTGAATTAACATCTCTTATAGTGGATTCTCTCCCTGGCTTGGTAGCCCCCAGAGTAGGTGTTGTTGCACACTGAACTGGGTAAACAATTGACTGTGTTATTTACTGCTTTTGTATTTACTGTCATATAGTAAGTCAGATACGGTGTCATAACATTGGTCGTGACATTGAGTATCTGTAGCCAGAATTTCATCGACAAAAACATACGAATCAAAGATAAAATCAAGACAAATTTTTCTCCCAAATAAAGGCTCAAAAACTTCGATCCAGGCGAGAGTTATGAATTTTTGAACGTCCACAAAATAACGGTTCAACATAGTTTTTTCATTATTTTTCACTGTCTAGCTTCAAAGTACTCACACATTCGGAGATCTTCCTCAATGAATTGGCTTTTGAGCCGAACATGAAAGTTGAAGGAGATAACAAGACAATTCAAATGCTCTAAGAGGAACTCAAAGATGATGATACTCTAGTCAGAAGTTATGAATTTGTAAGCGTCTGAAAACCAGAGAAATAGTAAATCCACTATAATACCGCAATTAAAGTATTTTGTGTTTTAGAAAATCTTCCACACAAAATTAGCCTTTGCATGAATAGATGAAATGAAGAAGGCCTCAATACGGTTCTAACGAATGAAGAATCAATCCCAAACCATTTTCTGAACTCGAATTGTGAAATTATGAGCTTGAAATGCACCGTATTGAACTTCTGTCTGCACTGTCTCAAATCAAATGAAACGCTTGGCTTTCTACAAAATTTAGAGCATTTTGAGACACATAAGAGATTGATATGATGATGGATTGATTAGTCGTTGATTGGATAACTTAGAAAACATGCAGAGTGAAATTAAATGCGGAAAATCCTGATTTATGCTTCACAATGCTGCTTAACAGAACTTACAATTTTGCAACTCTTTCTTATAGAGAAATGTCTTGATTCCATGAGTATAGAGCCAATGACATGTATGTATGCATATGATAATGAAGTATAAGCCAATTAGGTTTAAAATAAAGATGGGAAATTTTGGGGTACAACAGTTGCACCTATTCAATCTTCTTTAACAAGAGGGTGAGATAGACGGAAGCCTTTCGAACAGTCGGGATGAAAGAGGATTGAATACTTAATAGAACCATAAAATTTGCACTCTGAAGCTAGTCGGGTATTATTATATTTTTTGGTTTTCTGTATTTTTATTTTTTTGCTTATGGGTTAAAGTGCTTCTCAGGGGGCTAGAATCTCTTGGACGTCAGGTCAGGGTTAGACATACAAGAAAAAGATCAGATACTCAAGAAAGAAAGAGACCTAACAAAGAGAACTCAATCAAGGATATCAGAGAATGACAAAATCTAACACAACAATTTCAACCAAAGATATCAAAGAAGGAAGAAATCTAACACAGTGATTTCGACCAAAGATAACAAAGATGGACGAGACCTAACACAACAGACTCAACTAAAAATATCAGAGATGGAAGAGATCTAACAAAGCGCTTTTGACCAAAGGTATCAAAGAAGGAAGAAATCTAACACAATGATTTCAACCAAAGATATCAAAGTAGGATGAAATCTAACACATCGATTTCGACCAAAATATCAAAGAAAGAAGAAATCTAACACAACGATTTCAACTGAAAATATCGAAAGAGGAAGAAATCTAACACAATGATTTCGACCAAAGATATCAAATAAGGAAGAAATATAACACATTGATTTCAACCAGATATATCAAAGAAGGAAGAAATCTAACACAACAATCTCAACCGACTATATCGAAGATGGAAGAGACCTAACAAAGCAAAATTAACCAAAGATATCGAAGATGGAAGAAATCTAACACAACGATTTCAACCAGAAATATCAAAGATGGAATAGGCCTAACAAAGCAGACTCGACCGAAGATATCGAAGATGGAAGAGATCTAACACAACAACCTCAACCAAAGATATCAAGGAAGGAAGAAATCTAACACAATGATTTAGACCAAATATATCAATTAGGTAAGAGACCTAACATATCGAACTCGACTGAAGATATCAAAGATGGAAGAGATCTAGCAAAGCGACCTCAACCAGAGATATCAAGGAAGGAAGAAATCTAACACAGTGATTTCAACCAAAGATATCAAAGATGAAAGAGACCCAACAAACTGGACTCAATCAAAGATGTTGAAAATGAAAGAAATATAATGTGATACGGTGGGAGAACTGACTAGAGTTTTTGCGTTTGTATTCGCAAATGTTGCGGTTAGCAAGAGTCGCCACCGACTTTTTATTTTATCCTAAGGAAAGGTTAAAAAGCACAGCAAAAAAACCTTTTGAGATGTTTTCTTGGGTTCGGGGAGTAGATTATAGAAAGGGAAGGTATTAGCACCCTTTCTATCCATGGTTATCCATGGGCTCTTAGTTACTTGCTTAGATCACTTGCCTTTTGTTTTCAATTGTTTTAAATGGTGCTTGAGTGTGTGGGTTTTGAAAATGTTTTTGAAAAGAGGCCAATGTGGTGGCAACCTTTGTAATGATCCATGTGGGGATGTATACAAAGATGTATGTCTTTTGAAAAAGGTTTTCATTTGTTTTTGAAAGTTGTTTTGAAAGTGTTGTGAGGTGTGGTTTTTGAAATTAGGAAAATGTTTTGTTTTGCAAGTTTAATTCAAGTAACTAAGAGGTTATCTACTCCTAAATTTCTCAAAAGATTATTGCTATGTTCTAACCCTTTTAACAAGTTTGTTCCACCATTGAATTTGGTGGGCAACCTTATGTTAGGATGTGAAAGGGACAGGCGCGGGTCATCGTTTAGACCATAATTGCAACGACGTTAAATATCTTTGGGCAATTTTCTTTAAGGGACTTGATCATTTGTTTTTGTTTGTTTTGAAAAGTTTTATCGAGGGACTATGATCATTCAATTTGTTTGTTTTGCCCAAAGAGACCTAACATGCAATATGGCCCAATTTTGAAAGGCAACAAGTGGATGTAACCCTAGGGGTGTTAGTGTGCAAGTGTGTTTTATTGCATACAAGAGTTTTTCTTTGAATTAGGTTTTTCTATTTCATTGACTTTATCTTGCCATACACGTCCTAATTACTAGCAATAAGAAACGGAAATGTAAAATCCTACGCTATTACAATAATTAGGAGAGGGGGATACACATTTGTACATGGGGGGTTCAACGAGAAAAATAGACAAAAAAGAAAATAGCAAAAAAACAAGATATATATAGAGAGAGAGGGAGCCCGTGCGCTGTTGGGAGGCCATCAGAAGTTCTGACCCAGATCCGCTGTCAGATGATCAACCTGTTGGTGAAACTGGATGAGTCAGAACTTCTGACTCTAGAACCTGCAAAACAGAACCTTGTTAGTGTGGAAATCAGAAGTTCTGATTTCCCTGCGCTGCAAGACAGAAGTTTGTTAGTGGAGAAACCAGAAGTTCTGATTCTGCTGAACAGGCAATAACTCTCAGAGGTTCTGATGTCATTGACAGCAAAACAGGCTTCAGATGTGCTAACGTCAAAGTCAGCACTTGGCTTTTTCCTGTACTAATCAGAACATCTGCAATCCTGTTGTTACTCCACAAAACAGGAAACATATTTGGAACAGATCCAGCAAAATAACAAAAATGTTTCAGAGGTCAGAATCACCAAGGTCACAGGCAAGTCCTATACTGGCTCAGAACGTTCTGAGGTATGAGAGTCCTCAGAACATAGACAGCAATAACATGAATATTTACATTATGTTACTTGAATATGCACAGCTGATGATGCTTAACAGTGTGATGAGGGTCAGCAGGTGCTTACCTGACTGTTTGGAAAGTGATGGGTGAAAGTTAGCTTTTGGTTCTGGTGGTGTTCTGGACAGATTCGGAAAAGGGGGAGTAAAGGTGTATACGTATGCAGGGTCAGAAGTTTGGAAAGAGTGTTTTTGGTTTACAGAAAAGAACTGGATATTTGATGAAGTTGAAGGTGAGAGACTTAAAGTTATGAAACAAAGCTGGAGATTTTGGCAGAGTTTCAGAATGCTACGTTGCTGGGAGTTTCGTTTCTCTCTTAGCAATTTTTCTGTTTCTTTTCTTGAACGCCTTCTGCAGTGGTGGAAGCTCTCTATTTATAGGCAAAGTTCTTGTGGATGCCTTGAACATTTAAGGCGCCAACAGAGTTTGAATTTGTTCTTTGACAGAAATTCCTGGGAAGTTGTGATACAGATAGCTTTCAGCCTAGGTTGCAGCAGCAGGCGTAGATTGGGGAGAAGTGACCTCTGAAGTGGGCGGTGGCGTGAAGACCCATGCCAGAATCTGTGCAAAAGCATTTTCCAAGCCACACGTGAATGCTCAGGAGTGGTTGGAAGCATTAATGGGCATTAAATGGTGACAAGACCTGTCAATACCAACATTCTGGTAATGGAAACCAGCGTTGAATCAGCAGCGTAAACCATGCTCTGGCCTTGGCTACCTGTTGTCTTAGCAAACTCTGGAGATTCTCCTGGTTTTCTGGTACGTTCCTTGGATCTACTTCTGGACAATCTGGACTTAGAGATTTTGTATCAATGTGACACCTATCCTTCTGACCTTTCATCTTCTGATTTCAACCTGTTCTGAAGGAGTCTTCATACTTTCCTGTTTCTCTTGCATTCCTTTAGTAAATTCTGACTGAGCTTGTGTAACTGCTGAAGGGGCATGTTCTGTTTGAGGTTTACATTCTGAACCACGTTTACAACTTCTGATTGAACTGATGTAGCTGCTGAAGAGCCAACTTCTGACCATGCTGAGCCAAGCTTGCAACTTCTGACCGTCTTCATCTGGGATGGGTCCAGAAGTTCTGAAGCGCTGATTTTTTTTTAAAAAAAACGCTTATTTTAAAGAAGCATTCCAAGTACTTAGAAATTGATTGATTTTTTTTCTTCTCAAGATAAAAGTGTTGTTTCTGGAGTTCGTGAGATCATCTTGCTCTTGTAAGTGTCTTGCTTGGGCAAAGGATGACTCAGGACTTGGATTTGTTTCAGGGGACTTTGAAAAATCTAAGATGGTTTCCTGAAGAAAGGGAGGGCAAATTTTGGGGTACAACAGTTGCCCCTGTTCAATCTTCTTGAACCTGAAGAGTTAGATTGGCGAGTTTGCCCTTCGCGACTCGAAGGTAAAAGGAGATTGGACACCAGAGTGCCCGAAAATTTGCACTCGCTTAGTAGAGTATCAGCAATGTGATGGCGGGAATGGGCTTATAGATGCCATTTGGAGAGGTGATGGATAGGGAGATGGGCTTACAGATGCCATCTGGAGATGTGACAGATCTTCGTCGGGAATGGGCTTACAGATGCCATTTGGAAGTGGTGGATCGCACAAGAGATTCCTTAGCGAGAACCCTATGAATCTGAGAAAGGCAGATGTTTTCCCGGCTTGTTACAGGTGTTTGATCTCCAATCTCCTTATGCAGATATGCCCTGGCTGGATACAGGTATCGAATCTTCGAACTCTTCAGACGTGCCCTGGCTAGATACAGGAATCGAGTCTGGAAACATGACAGTTGATAGATGTGCCCTGGCTGGATACAGGAATCGAATCTTCGAACTCTTCAGACGTGCCCTGGCTAGATACAGGAATCGAGTCTGGAAACGTGACAGTTGATAGATGTGCCCTGGCTGGATACAGGAATCGAATCTTCGAACTCTTCAGACGTGCACTGGCTAGATACAGGAATCGAGTCTGGAAACGTGACAGTTGATAGATGTGCCCTGGCTGGATACAAGAATCGAATCTTCGAACTCTTCAGACGTGCCCTGGCTAGATACAGGAATCAAGTCTGGAAACGTGACAGTTGATAGATGTGCCCTGGATGGATACAGGAATCGAATCTTCGAACTCTTCAGACGTGCCCTGGCTAGATACAGGAATCGAGTCTGGAAACGTGACAGTTGATAGATGTGCCCTGGCTGGATACAGGAATCGAATCTTCGAACTCTTCAGACGTGCCCTGGCTAGATACAGGAATCGAGTCTGGAAACTGATCACTCTCAGATGTGCCCTGGCTAGATACAGGTATCGAATCTGGAATTGTGACAGTTGAAGGTAGTTGTTTTTGGGATTGTCTCTTTCTGAAAAGGCAAAAAACATAAGTTGTATGCAATGTCATGATGTATGATATGCATGATGTTCAACATGAGATAGTGTATGCACTTTATCATGTATGTAAGCGAGATGTATGAAAGTGTGAAATGTCTATGAATGTAATTTTGTCTTAGGAAAATAAATCCTTGACGAACGGCCGGAGAATTGCTCTGTGGATGAGATACTTGGCCGAAGTTTTGCTGAGAGGCCTGTTGAGGACTTTAAAGATGGATTCCGCTGGGGATAATGACGATAAAACTCCGCTGGGGATTGAAGGAACTTTGCCGAGGGCGATCTTCCGTGGTTTTTAGCTGAGGATAACCCAGTTATAAGTCCTTGTGAGGAAATAACTCTAAATAAAACTCGGGAGAGACGTCCGTGCTCCGCAGGGGGTAAGCTTCCAGAATCTACTGGGGATGAGCTTTAAGACCTGCCGGGGAATGTTGTGTCCTTTCAGGATTGTCGGGGAGTCAACTCCGCTTGGGGAAAGTATTGCTGAATCTTGTTTTACTCTGCGGGGAAATTGAGATGATCTGGCTACCTTCTTCAGTTGAACCTACCTTGGTGCCTTGGCGGACAAAATAACCAGACTGCATTAAACAACTTCAATTGCCCCTGTCTCTGATGTCACCTGTAATCAATCTCCCGTTTTATATGCAAATATTTACGAATTAGCAATTTTAATGTCAAATGCATATATCAAAAATGAACATTGGACGTTCTTCGCAAGACAAAACAGAAAAAGGGAAACAATGGTAATTTGTATGGACAAGTGAATTTGTATTGATTTAAATTTTGCCTGTGAATAGGCGTTTTCGTACAAGAGGCTAACATCCTAGTAAGAGGACATCGCCAAATAGTATAGAGTTTACAATTTTGAAAAAGGAAACAAAACAGCTATGTGAACAATCCCACTGGGTTCCAACTCTGCTATTGCCTTTATGTCTTCGAACATCTCATCGCTTTGCTGCCTAGTTGAAGATGAAGCTGATTGGTCGATGCCGAAACCTGGAGCCAGATAGTTGATGTCGAATTCCGGATGCGAAGTGATCCAATGAGACATAGTGTTACGCTTTTATCCCTAACTTTTGCCTGGACCGTCCTTTCGGGTTTTCAGTCCACCGGGATACCCATTTTTGCCCAAGCCGCCCTTTCAGGTTTTCGACTTGCCGGGTGTACAGATTTTTATTCATTTCATCCCTTATTTTTCCCGAACCCTTTTGGTTCGCCGGGAAGCCCTTATTTTTGCCTAGGTATGTCAACCTAGCGGGTCTTTTATTTATGCGTAGTATTTTTTCACTATGTCTGCATTGGCGGGGTGAGGAAGGTCGTCACCATCCATGGTGGTTAGGATCATGGCTCCTCCTGAGAACACACGTTTAACCACAAATGGCCCTTCGTATGTAGGGGTCCATTTGCCCCGGGGATCGCTTTGAGGAAGGATGGTGCGTTTGATTACCAGGTCCCCAACTTGATACTCTTGCGGTCTGACTTTCTTGTTAAATGCCATGATCATCCGTTTTTGATACGTTTGACCATGACAGATAGCAGTGAGCCTCTTTTCGTCAATCAGATTTAATTGATCAAGTCGAGTCTGGATCCAATCATCTTCATTCAAGTCTGCATCCTTCATTATCCGGAGAGAGGGTATCTGGATTTCAATTGGCAAGACTGCCTCCATGCCATAGACCAAGGAGAAGGGAGTTGCCCCGGTTGACGTTCTGGCTGAGGTACGATACCCATGAAGAGCGAATGGTAACATCTCGTGCCAATCTTTATAGGTCACTGTCATCTTCTGCACAATTTTCTTGATATTTTTATTGGCTGCCTCTACAGCCCCATTCATCTTCGGCCGGTAGGGAGAAGAATTGTGGTGCTGTATCTTGAATTGTTCACAGAGCTCAGTGATCATTTTGTTATTGAGATTGGTACCATTATCCGTAATGATTCTTTCCGGGACGCCGTACCGACAAATCAGATTATGCCGGATGAAACGTGCCACGACGCCCTTGGTTACTGTGGCGTAGGAAGCTGCCTCAACCCACTTCGTGAAGTAATCGATCGCCACCAAGATGAAGCGATGCCCATTGGATGCCGTCGGTCGGATCTCACCGATCATGTCGATGCCCCACATTGCGAAAGGCCAAGGTGCCGTCAGGACATTCAAAGGAACCGGAGGGATATGCACCTTGTCAGCATAGATCTGGCATTTATGACAAGTTCGGGAGTGTTGGTAACAATCGGCTTCCATTGTGGACCAGAAATATCCTGCCCGAAGGATTTTCTTAGCCATGGTGTGTCCACTGGAATGTGTTCCAAATGTACCTTCATGCAGTTCCATCATGATTTTCTCTGCTTCTGCCTTATCCACACAACGTAGCAGAGTTGAATCATGATTCCGTTTGTAGAGAATGCCGTTGCTGAGGAAGAATTTTGCAGCAAACCTCCTCATGAACTTCTTATCATTGACAGATGCACCTTCAGGGTATTCCTGAGCTTCCAAGTACCTCTTCACCTCGTGATACCAGGGTTTTTCAGTCACCTTCTCAGCCTCGAGTTCGCAGCAGTATGCCGGTTCATCCAACTTCCAGATAATGATTCGGGGAGCCTCATTGTCCCATTTAACTTTGAACATTGAAGACATCGTAGCTAGGGCGTCCGCTAGCTGATTCTCCTCTCTAGGGAAGTGTTCGAAAGTTATCTCTTCAAAGTGGGGGAGCAAGGTCGACACATACTCTTTGTAAGGAATAAGATTCGGGTGTTTCGTATCCCACTCGCCTTTGATCTGATTGATCACGAGGGCGGAATCTCCGAAGACACTTAGAAATTTGATCCTTAAGTCGATTGCAGCTTGTAAACCCATGATACATGCCTCATATTCTGCCATATTGTTGGTGCAGCTGAAACATAATCGGGCGGTGAGGGGAGTATGAGTTCCTTTGGGAGATATGATTACAGCGCCGACGCCGTTACCCAAAGCATTGGAGGCTCCATCAAAATGCATAGACCATCGGGATCCTTCCTCAGGTCCTTCATCCGGTCCAGGTACTTCACAGTCAGTTACCACCATGATGTCTTCGTCCGGAAAATCAAAGTTCAATGATTGGTAATCGTCCACAGGTTGGTGCGCCAAATGATCTGCCAATACACTTCCCTTAATTTCTTTCTGAGTTGTATACTGGATATCATATTCTGTCAAGATCATTTGCCATCTTGCTATTCTTCCAGACAGAGCGGGCTTTTCAAATATGTACTTGATGGGATCCATTTTTGAAATTAATAAGGTAGTGTGAGTCAGCATATACTGTCTCAGCCGGCGAGCAGCCCATACAAGAGCGCATCAAGTTTTCTCAAGCAGTGAGTAACGAGACTCACAGTCGGTAAACTTTTTGCTCAAGTAATAAATAGCGTGCTCTTTTCGGCCAGACTCGTCATGCTGCCCCAGCACACACCCCATTGAATTATCAAGCACTATCAAGTATAGTATCAGAGGTCTTCCTTCCACTGGTGGCATAAGAATGGGTGGCTCTTGAAGATATTCTTTTATCTTTTCAAAGGCAGCCTGACATTCATCATTCCAGCGTACTACTTGATCTTTCTTCAGTAATTTGAAGATTGGCTCACAAGTAGCAGTCAGATGTGAGATGAATCGGGCAATGTAATTCAGTCGTCCTAGGAAACCTCTGACTTCTTTCTCTGTTTTTGGAGTTGGCATCTCTTGAATGGATTTTACCTTGGCAGGGTCCACCTGAATACCCTTATCACTCACAATGAAACCTAGCAATTTTCCGGACCTTACCCCAAAGGTGCATTTGTTGGGATTCAATCTCAGCTTGTACAACTTGAGTCGGTCAAACAACTTCCTCAGATGGTCAAGGTGCTCCTCCTCAGTTTGGGACCTTGCAATCATGTCATCAACGTATACCTCAATCTCATGATGGATCATATCATGAAATAAAGCAACCATGGCACGTTGATAGGTTGCCCCAGCATTTTTCAATCCGAACGGCATGACCTTATAACAGAAGGTGCCCCACTGAGTCACAAATGTAGTCTTCTCCATATCCTCTGGAGCCATCTTGATCTGATTATACCCTGAAAAACCATCCATGAAGGAGAACACCTTGTGTTGAGCTGTATTGTCAACAAGGACATCAATGTGAGGTAGGGGGAAGTCATCCTTGGGGCTGGCCCTGTTCAGATCCCTGTAGTCAACACACATTCTGACCTTACCGTCCTTCTTCGGCACTGGCACCACATTGGCAACCCACTGAGGGTAAGAAGTTACTGCAAGGAACCCGGCATCAAACTGTTTCATAACCTCGGCCTTGATCTTTTCAGACATCTCCGGACGCATCCGTCGGACTTTTTGCTTTACCGGAGGGCAATCTTCCTTGGTTGGCAGATGGTGAACTACGATGTCGGCATCCAAACCAGGCATATCTTCATAGGACCAAGCAAAGATCTCCATGTAGTCTTGTAGCATCTGGACCAATCGTTGCTTCACGCTGAGCTCTAGATTGGCACCAATCTTGACCTCTTTCCTATCCGTCTCAGTACCCAGGTTAATCGTCTCCACCGGCTCTTCATGTGGTTGAATAGCTCTCTCTTCATGGAGTAGCAGTCTTGCGAGTTCACCAGGCACTTCGCAATCATCTTCACCTTCGTCTTCGGCCAAGTTGATCGGATTTTCGAAGTCATAACTGGCAGTAGCAGAGCTGTTACCAGTGAGATCCAGAGTGGATTGAAACCTGTATAAGTGAGTGTGTGTAAATATAGCTGTTTCGCAATATATATAACACAGAAAGGAAAAGAGCACAAGATTTGAGATGCAACAAACGTCCAATGTTTTGATTGATGATATATGAAAATGTCATACAAAAAGCCCTCACAAATGGAGCTACGATGCCCCGGGTAGGACACCGAGCCAACAAAGTTTTAACATATTGTTTGTTACAAATTGGAAATCAAAAGAAATCAATTACTGTGTGACAAATGTGATAGGGGTAAAATCCTTTGCCGTCCAGTTGCTTGGTCCGTCACTGGTAGTCGGGTAGATCCAACTGTCAAACTCTGCTTCCTCTACATCCTCCTCGATAGCATCCACCCTCGAGCTGGAAATAAACACCGGAGCCTTTCTGATCTTCTCTTTGCGCATAGCCCTCTGAGCCTCTGCAGTAAAGCCTAGCCCAAACTTGTCGTTCTTCTGAGTGAAGTCAGGAAGCTGACCCCAGTTTGCACAATTGCCTTTCTGAACCACAGCCCGGGCATCCCTTAGGGAAGCCATCTTCAAGGAAAGATTCTCTTCGACCGCTGCCTCTGCTGCTGCTGAAATTGGATGTACTTCCTCGAAATGCTGAAAGGGGGTTTCAATAAACTCCCCATCCATCTCAATGTATCTGAAGGAATTCAAATGGCTCACCATATACTCCTCTTCTCCTTGCACAATGACGATCTTCCCCCTGACGGGATACTTCAGCTTCTGGTGCAAGGTGGAGGTCACTGCCCCAGCTTTATGGATCCAAGGTCGACCCAGTAGACAAGAGTACGATAGACGTATATCCATCACATAAAAAGTAGAGTCAAACACTTGAGAGCCCACACGAATAGGGATGTTAACCTCTCCATGAACCATCCTTTTGGAACCGTCAAAGGCCCTGACGATGATATTGCTGGGCTTCAATTCCAGGCCTTCATAATCCAGACGGTCTAAAGCCTTTTTCGGTAGGACATTTAAGGAAGAACCAGTATCCACCAATACATGCGCCAGAGTAGTGCCCCTGCATTCGATAGAGACATGCAGGGCATCATTGTGGTCTCTTCCCTTCGCGGTCAGGTCAGCATCTGAAAAACCCAAGCCATTGTCTGCTGTCAGATTTGCTATGCAATCAGTGAACTGGACTGCAGACGTCTCCTGCGGCACATGGGCCGTCTTGAGAAATGAGATCAAGGCCTTAGCATGTGCCTCAGAACATAGCAATAAGGAGAGCAGGGAGATCTTGGAGGGCGTATGCCTCAGCTGCTCGACAACATTGAAATCACTTTTCTTTATTATTTTCAGAATCTCCTCCATTTCTTGTCGGGAGGCCTCAGCGTTTATGGGTAATGGTGCCTCCATCCGGGCAGGCTCTTCTTCAATCCCTTTGCCCCGAGCATTTGATGACTCGGCAGCAGGGGAAACAACTTGATCAGCAGCAGGAACAGGTAAACTTGTAGGTTTTATAAGGAGGGGTCTTCGAATAGCGGGCGGTGCAATGTCAGGCGAGAAGAGCCTGCCACTGCGGGTGACCTTGGCTGGACCAGTGATATCGCAGATACTGGCGCCAGTGTCGAGTTCTTGTTTGATTCCATTCACATACACGTCTGCCCCATAATTC
This sequence comes from Vicia faba, assembly GCA_948472305.1. NCBI lineage: Eukaryota > Viridiplantae > Streptophyta > Magnoliopsida > Fabales > Fabaceae > Vicia > Vicia faba. Next base: position 340,775,772 of record OX451736.1, read on the forward strand.
CAGGGGACAGCTTTATCAGACACGTAGGGGAGAGGCCCCGGAACAGTAATAATCACAGGTGCAACAGTCATGATTTGAACAGGCTTCTTCAGGGGAGCCTTGATTGGATTTTTGAAGATGGTAACCACAGAAACTTCTTTTATCGGAACCAACTGAACAGCAGACTTCTTAAACAGAATCTCCTTGCTATCCATTAGGTTTTGGACGCCTAACCTCAGCAAGGGACAATCAGATAGGGAAACAGCACAGAACAGGCAACCTTCGCCGCAACCCGGAAATAAACCGGCCCGCAGTAGGTTCTTCTTAACGGTCTTCAGAGGGGTAACAACTTCATTTACCGAAACAGCATACATTTCTTCCTCGATGGCATTTACTCTATGCTGGGGCATAGGGGCAGTTACAACATTTGGTCTTTCTGGGGCTTCAAACTGAATTTCCTTTGCGTCGATCAGATCTTGTACTTTGTTTCTCAAGGCCCAGCAATCATCAGTAGTGTGCCCGGGACTATCAGAATGATAAGCACACCGGGCATTTGGGTTATACTTAGGAGACGCAGTGTTGACGACCTTAGGAGCTTCTTTGAGGGTCACCAGGTTGGTGGACAACAGTTGGGGTAAAATTTGAGATAAGGTCATACTCAGCCGAGTATACTGCCTCTTGGGCCTTTCGCTTCTTTGTTGATTGTACTGCTGAGGAGCAGCAGCAGGTTTAGAGATGACCAAAGCGTTGACGGCTTGGCGACTTTCGGGATTGACTTGTCTTCTAGGACCATAGACGGCACTTGCTTCTTTCTTAAACGGCCTCTTCTCAGCACTTGTAGAGGCAGCCTTTTGTATCTTGCCTGACCTGATGCCAGCTTCAATTCTTTCTCCCGTCAATATTAAATCTGTAAACCCAGCGGAGGAGTTACCAACCAAATGATTGAAAAACGGACCAGACAATGTCCCTAGGAACATATCAACCAGCTCTCGATCAGTCAATGGAGGCTGCACTCTGCCAGCCAAATCTCTCCATTTTTGAGCGTACTCTTTGAACCCTTCACCCGTTCCTAGAGACATACCCTGAAGTTGGGTACACGTGGGAGCGAGATCAGAATTGTATTGGTATTGTCTGTAGAATGCGGTTGCCAAATCTTCCCAGTGTCGGATGCTAGCTCCATCCAATTGGTAGAACCAACCAAGCTGTGACCCCGAGAGACTATCTTGGAAGAAGTGAATCCAGAGGTTCTTATCTGCCGTGTAAGGTTGGATCTTCCTTATGTACGACCTTAGATGCAGCTTTGGGCAGGAGACCCCATCATACTTGGCGAAGGCAGGCGCCTTAAACTTGTGTGGAATTACTACCCTAGAAGACAACCCCAAATCTCCGAAATCCAGTCCCGGCACATTCTGAATCTCCATGGCGCTCAAGCGGTCCTCCAATTGTTTGTATCTGTCAGCAGCAGGTGGGTATTGTTCGTCATTATAGTCCGTCTCGTTGTCGGAGACTGCGGGACTAGGAGCTCCTCCCCCTTGGGGACTGTTTTTCTCAGCAGAAGAAGTGGTTGGATCAGCTTCATTATGGAGTGTGTTCCCAAATCTGCGTCCGGTGTTGAACAACGCAGTCCTCTTTTTCTTCTTCTTCAGGAGTAGAGTCTTCAACTCTTGCTGACCTTGGGCTAGGCTTAGGACCATCTCTTGAAACTGTGCACTTTGGGCCTGAAGGGCCTTAATTGCTTGCTCACTGGAGGAGTCTGGATTCATGATGACTGTTCATAATAAACAGCGAAGGGGATTAAGCAACCTGTGAAATAGGGTACCTGCTATGCATATGGTGCAATGGAATGCGTATGCTTTATGTTTTCAAAGACAAACAAGATTCAACTTTGTAGACAAAAAGGGAAACACACTTCATTAGATTAAAATTTCAATTGTTCAACAACTTGCCCTTAGGCATTACAGGAATGAAAAATACTGAAAAAGGAAATAAAACTACAAAAGGAAACATCCAAAGCTCATCAATGCTCCCATGGCCTCCTCTTTTCAGTGCTGATGTAGTTGTTCAGGGCCCGTTCTTCCTCCAATTGCTTAGTCAGCCTCTGGATCTTCTGTTCCTGCTCGTTGAACTTCTCCCGATAGAAATCCCGTTCTTCTTTTAGTTGCGCCCAAGGTCTCTTCATGGTGTCAAAATCAGTAGGTATCTGAGGAGGGAGGACAGTTGGAGGAACCCCATCTTCATCAGGAGATTCAAGAATGAGAGGTCTAACAGCTTCGTAGGGCATGCCTAACTTCTGAGCACGGATGCGGACCCATTTGCAATAGGGTTTCAATGGCAGGGAAGTCTTTGGTCCCAACTCATGTGGGTCAGCTTTGTGAATTCTGTCCCAAGCTTTAATGAATCCTTGGTGTAGTTTGTCACTGTCTGCCTGAAACTCAAAATGGAAGTGAGGAACCAGCATTTCATGAGGCCCATCTCCTCTGGCTCTTCCAAACTGTCGGAGAGCTAAGCATGGATTGTAAGAGATTCCTCCTTGGATACCAATCAATGGAACATTCGGGTATTCCCCGCACCGATCAATAATGGCTACCTCATCCAAACCTCTGAGAGTCCAAGTGATGTCATTATCAGAGAGAGACATTAACCTCCGAGCCCACCCTTTTCCTTCTTCATTCTTCAGCACGAACTTAGGAAGGTGCGAAATAAACCACCTTACTAGCAAAGGAGCACAACACCACGGAGTTCCCCGTTTTCGAGCAGTACGAGCATAGAGTTGTTGTAGAGTATCACCCAAAAGAGTGGGTACCGGATTCCGAGACATGAAGATTCTTATGACATGGATACTGATAAAGGTGTCAGGGTTGGGAAACAATACCAGACCAAAGATCAAAAGAGCCAGAATATCCTCGTACGCCTTGAAGTCCAAGTCATTCCAGAAATCATTAGCCTTGCCAACCAGAAATTTGACCAAAAAGCCCTTGATCCCATTTCTAGTTTCCCAGTTGGACAATACCTCTTCTTTGGTCAAGGGGAGAATTGCAGCAATCTCTTCAGGCCTAGGAGTCCTTTCCAAACCAGTGAATGGAGTTTGTTCCAAGACAGGGATCCCGAGCAAATAAGAAAATTCTTCCAGGGTAGGGACCAGCTGGAAGTCTTGAAAAGTGAAACAGTGGTACAGAGGGTCATAAAACTGGGTCAGAACGCTTATCAATTGTTGGTCCCATTTTGCAGTGACCAAGCCAAGGAGAGAACCATGTCTGTTGATGAAGGAGGAAGTGTTCGGAATCCTTCCAACCAAATCCTTGAGTAAAACTGGTGGTTGAACAAAGTTGAGCCGGACAGTATTTCTACGCACGGGTATCATGATGTCATACAAAACAGAGCAAAGATGAAACCTTTTTTGTCTTCGAAATGGGTTAGTCCTTTATACAGGATGCATGCAATGGTATGATGGCATGATGCTATGATGAAGCACACCACAAGTATTCACATAGGCAAATAAGGCACACAGGTCACACAAGACACCCTTAGGTTTCAGGCCAGCATGAGTTTCAGGTATTACCCTCTTTTGGTTTTGTTGGTTAAAACCTGTCCTATCAGAAGTAACCGGGTTCTAGAGGATCTCAAATTATTGGCTACCCTCAATCGGTCATAACTCCAGCATCGCAATCTTTTCTTGCGGCCAGAACCATCTCGAGAGTTTAGCCTCAATGAGTGTAGCATACTGCTACTGTCCTAATAGCCAAGTTGGTCAATTTAGGGTTCTAAGGTTGGTTGGTGTTTAATGACCCCTTAGAAGACCTATATTCTCCCCGTTACAACACAAGGGATATAGGTACAGACTAAGATGCCACACCAACGTAGCCACTTCTTCACCCATGTCGGTCTACGCCGGACAGGTCCCTCACAGATTATGCTACCTAAAAAGGGTATTTCCCATATCCGGGTTAGGATCTATGAAACTCCGATGCAAAGCCCACAAATATAAAAGCAAACAAAGCAAACAATTGAAAACAAAGGTGATCTAAGCCCTAAGGTTACTCCATTTTTAAAGTTCTCCCCAGCAGAGTCGCCAGTTCTGTGATACGGTGGGAGAACTGACTAGAGTTTTTGCGTTTGTATTCGCAAATGTTGCGGTTAGCAAGAGTCGCCACCGACTTTTTATTTTATCCTAAGGAAAGGTTAAAAAGCACAGCAAAAAAACCTTTTGAGATGTTTTCTTGGGTTCGGGGAGTAGATTATAGAAAGGGAAGGTATTAGCACCCTTTCTATCCATGGTTATCCATGGGCTCTTAGTTACTTGCTTAGATCACTTGCCTTTTGTTTTCAATTGTTTTAAATGGTGCTTGAGTGTGTGGGTTTTGAAAATGTTTTTGAAAAGAGGCCAATGTGGTGGCAACCTTTGTAATGATCCATGTGGGGATGTATACAAAGATGTATGTCTTTTGAAAAAGGTTTTCATTTGTTTTTGAAAGTTGTTTTGAAAGTGTTGTGAGGTGTGGTTTTTGAAATTAGGCAAATGTTTTGTTTTGCAAGTTTAATTCAAGTAACTAAGAGGTTATCTACTCCTAAATTTCTCAAAAGATTATTGCTATGTTCTAACCCTTTTAACAAGTTTGTTCCACCATTGAATTTGGTGGGCAACCTTATGTTAGGATGTGAAAGGGACAGGCGCGGGTCATCGTTTAGACCATAATTGCAACGGCGTTAAATATCTTTGGGCAATTTTCTTTAAGGGACTTGATCATTTGTTTTTGTTTGTTTTGAAAAGTTTTATCGAGGGACTATGATCATTCAATTTGTTTGTTTTGCCCAAAGAGACCTAACATGCAATATGGCCCAATTTTGAAAGGCAACAAGTGGATGTAACCCTAGGGGTGTTAGTGTGCAAGTGTGTTTTATTGCATACAAGAGTTTTTCTTTGAATTAGGTTTTTCTATTTCATTGATTTTATCTTGCCATACACGTCCTAATTACTAGCAATAAGAAACGGAAATGTAAAATCCTACGTTATTACAATAATTAGGGGAGGGGGATACACATTTGTACATGGGGGGTTCAACGAGAAAAATAGACAAAAAAGAAAATAGCAAAAAAACAAGATATATAGAGAGAGAGAGGGAGCCCGTGCGCTGTTGGGAGGCCATCAGAAGTTCTGACCCAGATCCGCTGTCAGATGATCAACCTGTTGGTGAAACTGGATGAGTCAGAACTTCTGACTCTAGAACCTGCAAAACAGAACCTTGTTAGTGTAGAAATCAGAAGTTCTGATTTCCCTGCGCTGCAAGACAGAAGTTTGTTAGTGGAGAAACCAGAAGTTCTGATTCTGCTGAACAGGCAATAACTCTCAGAGGTTCTGATGTCATTGACAGCAAAACAGGCTTCAGATGTGCTAACGTCAAAGTCAGCACTTGGCTTTTTCCTGTACTAATCAGAACATCTGCAATCCTGTTGTTACTCCACAAAACAGGAAACATATTTGGAACAAATCCAGCAAAATAACAAAAATGTTTCAGAGGTCAGAATCACCAAGGTCACAGGCAAGTCCTATACTGGCTCAGAACGTTCTGAGGTATGAGAGTCCTCAGAACATAGACAGCAATAACATGAATATTTACATTATGTTACTTGAATATGCACAACTGATGATGCTTAATAGTGTGATGAGGGTCAGCAGGTGCTTACCTGACTGTTTGGAAAGTGATGGGTGAAAGTTAGCTTTTGGTTCTGGTGGTGTTCTGGACAGATTCGGAAAAGGGGGAGTAAAGGTGTATACGTATGCAGGGTCAGAAGTTTGGAAAGAGTGTTTTTGGTTTACAGAAAAGAACTGGATATTTGATGAAGTTGAAGGTGAGAGACTTAAAGTTATGAAACAAAGCTGGAGATTTTGGCAGAGTTTCAGAATGCTACGTTGCTGGGAGTTTCGTTTCTCTCTTAGCAATTTTTCTGTTTCTTTTCTTGAACGCCTTCTGCAGTGGTGGAAGCTCTCTATTTATAGGCAAAGTTCTTGTGGATGCCTTGAACATTTAAGGCGCCAACAGAGTTTGAATTTGTTCTTTGACAGAAATTCCTGGGAAGTTGTGATACAGATAGCTTTCAGCCTAGGTTGCAGCAGCAGGCGTAGATTGGGGAGAAGTGACCTCTGAAGTGGGCGGTGGCGTGAAGACCCATGCCAGAATCTGTGCAAAAGCATTTTCCAAGCCACACGTGAATGCTCAGGAGTGGTTGGAAGCATTAATGGGCATTAAATGGTGACAAGACCTGTCAATACCAACATTCTGGTAATGGAAACCAGCGTTGAATCAGCAGCGTAAACCATGCTCTGGCCTTGGCTACCTGTTGTCTTAGCAAACTCTGGAGATTCTCCTGGTTTTCTGGTACGTTCCTTGGATCTACTTCTGGACAATCTGGACTTAGAGATTTTGTATCAATGTGACACCTATCCTTCTGACCTTTCATCTTCTGATTTCAACCTGTTCTGAAGGAGTCTTCATACTTTCCTGTTTCTCTTGCATTCCTTTAGCAAATTCTGACTGAGCTTGTGTAACTGCTGAAGGGGCATGTTCTGTTTGAGGTTTACATTCTGAACCACGTTTACAACTTCTGATTGAACTTATGTAGCTGCTGAAGAGCCAACTTCTGACCATGCTGAGCCAAGCTTGCAACTTCTGACCGTCTTCATCTGGGATGGGTCCAGAAGTTCTGAAGCGCTGATTTTTTATATAAAAAAACGCTTATTTTAAAGAAGCATTCTAAGTACTTAGAAATTGATTGATTTTTTTTCTTCTCAAGATAAAAGTGTTGTTTCTGGAGTTCGTGAGATCATCTTGCTCTTGTAAGTGTCTTGCTTGGGCAAAGGATGACTCAGGACTTGGATTTGTTTCAGGGGACTTTGAAAAATCTAAGATGGTTTCCTGAAGAAAGGGAGGGCAAATTTTGGGGTACAACATATAACAAAGCAATTTCAACCAATGATATCAAAGATGAAAGAGACCTAACAAAGTGGACTCAATCAAAGATGTCGGAGATGGAAAAGATCTAACAAAGCGATCTCGACCAGAGATATCTAGGAAAGGAAGAAATCTAACAAAGTGATTTCAACCAAAGATATCAAAGATGAAAGAGACCTAACAAAGTGGACTCAATCTAAGATATCGAATATCGAAGAGATCTAACAAAGCGTTCTTGACCAGAGATATCTAGGAAAGGAAGAAATCTAACAAAGAAATTTCAACCAAAGATATCAAAGATGAAAGAGACCTAAAAAAGTGGACTCGATCGAAGATATTGGAGATGGAAAAGATCTAACAAAGAGATCTCGACCAGAGATATCTAGGAAAGGAAGAAATATAACAAAGTGATTTCAACCAAAGATATCAAAGATGAAAGATATCTAACAAAGTGGACTCAATCGAAGATATCAGAGATGGAAAAGATCTAACAAAGTAATCTCGACCAGAGATATCTAAGAAAGGAAGAAATCTAACAAAGTGGTTTCAACCAAAGATATCAAAGATGAAAGAGACCTACCAAAGTGGACTCAATCGAAGATATCAGAGATGGAAAAGATCTAACAAAGCAATCTCGACCAGAGATATCTAGGAAAGGAAGATATCTAACAAAGTGATTTCAACCAAAGATATCAAAGATGAAAGAGACCTAACAAAGTGGACTCAATCGAATATATTGGAGATGGGAAAGATCTAACAAAGCGATCTCGACCAGAGATATCTAGGAAAGGAAGAGATCTAACAAAGTAATTTCAACCAAAGATATCAAAGATGAAAGAGACCTAACAAAGTGGACTCAATCGAAGATATCCGAGATGGAAGAGATCTAACATAGCGATATTGACTAGAGATATATCGGAAAGGAAGAAATTTAACAAAGCGATTTTAACCAAAGATATCAAAGATGAAAGAGACCTAATAAAGTGGACTCAATCGAAGATATCAGAGATGGAAGAGATCTAACAAAGCGATCTTGACCAGAGATATTTAGGAAATGAATAAATCTAACAAAGTAATTTCAACCAAAGATATCAAAGATGAAAGAGACCTAACAAAGTGGACTCAATCAAAGATATCAGAGATGGAAGAGATCTAACAAAGTGATCTCGACCAGAGATATCTAGGAAAGGAAGAAATATAACAAAGTGATTTCAACCAAAGATATCAAAGATGAAAGAGACCTAACAAAGTGGACTCAATCAAAGATATCAAAGATGGAAGAGATCTAACAAAGCAATATTGACCAGAGATATCTAGGAAAGGAAGAAACCTAACAAAGTGATTTCAGCCAAAGATATCAAAGATGAAAGAGACCTAACAAAATGGACTCAATCGAAGATATTTAAAACAAAAAGAAATCTAACAAAGTGATTTCAACCAAAGATATCAAAGATGAAAGAGACATAACAAAGCGGACTCAATCAAAGATATCAAAGAAGGTAGAGATATAACAAAGCGACCTCGACTAGAGAAGATTCAAAGAGAATGCCAATCAAAGACTAACTTTACAGGAGATAGAGACCGGTCGAGAGGGACTCTAATAAGGATTGCCAAAACATGTTGGGCTTTAAGAGGTTGTAAATGCGCAAGAACTACAATATCCCTCAGGCCAGAGGCAAAGTGTAATTCTTCAAGAGTGGCAATTATCTGAATTACCACCTACCAAGTATGGATACCCAAATAGTTGATAAGTAAGAAAGGTTATACATCGACTCTTACTCGCACTCTAACCTCAAGGCAAACGCGGGTAAAATAACCTAAGAATTATAGAGGAAAGGGAAAACCATGACTCACCGGGGAAATGGGAAATACCAAAGACCCGTCTGGTGGTAAACCAAAATAGACTCCACTGGGGAAATATGATAGAATCACCCCAGGTCTACTATGGAGGTAATTCAAATCTGAGCGCATAATAATTTGGTTACTATAAGTAAACATAATTGGCTTATACTTATGCATGTTTGAATTTTTTTGGTAGATGTAATATAATGATGCATGTTTAACGTTGAACTGGGGAAAAATACGACAATAATCGACTGCCGAGAAGACAATGAACTGAATGATTATCTTTTCACCTCTGATCTCTATAAAGAATAATCAATATGAGCTTCAATGGGGAATCGAGATTCGAACCCGTCAACTTCTAAAGATCGATATCACTAGGAAAATAACTTCCTAGGGAGAAATACTTCAAAAACAAATTGCAGCTTAGAGAAAAACTTGAACTCTGATCCAACTCTTCGACTTCCCGGGAATATCCCTTCGTCTTCTGTTAGAATGACGAGAGCTTCGCTTGGGATAAAAGCTTTATCGCATAGAATTTTTTGATGAAGATAACTTCTAC